>CM069294.1:7300000-8730000 GCA_035609425.1 Epinephelus awoara
TTGCTGCAGCAGCTGTGGTTTGATACCTGCCTACGGTCCTCTGCTGCAGGTCATACCCTCCCTCTCTCCCCCTTCACACTTAATTCCATCCCATCGATTAAAGGCAAAAGCCCAAAAAATAATATTTTAAAAAAAGTTGAAAACATGTTGATTGTGTATAAAATAGGAGAAAGTAAAGTGATATTTCTATGCCTACTGTAGAAATGCAATATTTCACCAGGGTTACTTTTATGAACACAAGTTGAAAAAGAAACAGCGGGCAGTGGTGCTGGTTACCCTGATGAGAGCTTTGTTGATTCCATATTGTGAAGAGCTAGTCAGAGTGACACATCTATGCTTAATTAGTAAAAAAAAAAAAAAAAAAAATCAACAACAACAAATTTGTGTGGTGTTTTCGTCTTTCTAGAGGGGAATATGCCAATCTGTATTTTTTATCCTTTCATCACAGCTTTCTGCCTCAGCCAGCCCCCTTTATTCTTCACACCTATTTCTCAGGATTGATTTATCAGAACATAATGCTTCATTTGCACATCAGCCCACTTTGAAGCCCCTTCAAATGCTATTCTAAATCTTTAATCAAAGACCAACCAGCCAAAAAAAGAGGAAAAAGGACCGGTGAACTGAAGCTAACTCTATGTGGCTTATCTTTAATCTTAAAGGTCATGAATGAACTGAGGACCCAGAGCAACAAGAATAAGAGATTATCCTGACTTTGACACTCACATAAAGAGACATAAGAGCCAACGGGGAGGGAGGGAGGGTGGGTTGAGCCTAAGCCAGCACTCCTTACTCTGCCTTTGTGAAGGAGTGGAGACGCAGTGAGGAGCTTACAGTGTGAGCCATGTTGAGAGAAGAATGCAAAATCCAGAGCGACAAACAAGGCATTCTGACCCCTAACGAAGTGTGAGCTTTAGCCATTATCTGTCTCACTTCATCACAGGCATCAGCTTATGATGTGCTCTTCAGTCTCCCAGCAGAATTTACCCAAATGTTAATGGTCTTGGCTGCGTCGCGGTGGCAAAAGAGCCTCAGTGTTGTCACTGGCTCAGCCAATATCTGAAGTGGAAGGCCGAGCCTCTGCCCCAGCTTTTAGCAGGGCAGACGGCTCCTTGGGGAAAGTAACACTATCTGTGCACATAGTCCCTAATATTGCACATGACATATTCAAATAGCATGCCTGTATTATGCAAATACAATGCAGCAGCAGAAGAAGAGATAACTTGCCAGTAACAGGCAGAGTCCTTGAAATATTACTTTTGGATTTTGGTTAGCATCAGTTTGCATAATGTGACTGTATTAATGTTATATTTGCAATTAAAATTATTATGACTTTAATTTTAATAACATGATTCCACATAATGACTATAATGCAGTATAGTTCATACAGTTAAACAACTAATGTGTGGACATATATTAATAATGTCTAATTATTCAGGGCTTTAATTTATTCTTTTTCATTGGTGATTAATCTGTCAATTTATATAAAATGTAAGAAAATAGTTTAAGTAAATCAATCAGAGTAAATCAATATCAATCAGAGCTCCAAATAATGTCAAACCACTTGTTTTCCTTGTGTTGCAAATGTAATTAATTTACAGTCAAATAAACATGAGAAAATGAGCAACTCCTCGTATCTGCCAAGCTTAAACCAGCAGGTATTTCCAGTTTCCCCTCATATATGACTTTAAAAAAGTAGACTTGCTAACTGATTAATTATTTCAGCACTATCATTTTTTTTTACTGTTACTTTAATTATGATAAAATATAATTGTGTTGTGTTGTTGTTATGACTAATTAATTGTACTTATTACAAGAGCATGCGCCTTCTAAACAGAACCCAAACCAAAATAAACACCTTAATCTGTCTCTTTTAAACTATAGCCCGTAATAAAAACAAATCCCCCCAGATAGTATTTACTTTGAACAACAGGAAATAATCATTTAATTATAACTATGGGTTTTGATAAACACATTAATGAGACATTGGTAAGATAGACACGTAGGCCCATAGATAAGTGATTGTCTCACTGCTATCCATTTAACGTGACTGGTTTCAACAAAGCCTGGCCAGTGATCTATTTTTGGCCCCGTTCAAATTGAAAAATGCAGATGAGACATCATTAAAGACTTGTCTGTGATGAAATTGCCTCTCGTGCCCAGCATGCAATTCTTCCTCCATTTGTCCAATTTGGATGGAAAAATGGGGCTCATCAAGCATACGTCACATTTATTACTATTCACTGGAAGCACATTGTACGGGTCTTCAAAGTAAGATGACAGTTTAAATCAATTCCATGGTGATAAAAGTCATTGTCAGTGAGTCAGTGTTTCTTTATCACACAACCGGTATATGTGCTCACTGTGTCTCATGTCATGTCTTTCATATGGAATGTAATAAACTACATTGGTGTGTTTAATGTTAAAATTAGGCTATGGCTTGAGGTTCAAAAACTCCTGCCCAAACAAGGATTTATATTTTTTGGCGGTTTTTGATTTTTGGCATGGCCTACGCTGTTGTAAGCATTTAGACTTGTGCATTGGTGTGTCTGTGTCACTCTGTAGTTACACCTCCAAAACACTAGCCTGCGGCGAAGTTTCTGTGAAGTGCTGTAAAGTATAGTTGATTAAAAACACACCCAAAACACACATTGAGCACACAATGAACATGGCTTAATAGAGACGATTTCAAAAACAAGTACACAAATCAGCTTCACTGTATCTCACAGCATTCACAGACAAAGCGCTTATACAATTTACAACATGCTAAAGTTATTAGCACAAGCCTATGGCATTTTACATTGTTTTATTTTCACAATTAGCCTAGTGGCTAGAGGCTATTTCCTCCTCTCATATAAAGCCAGGAACAAAATCAACATTTTACAAGGGTAAAGTTACAAAATTTGGCTCCATTACAACTCATAAGATTCACCAACAAAACAACTGTCTTACACTAAACATGTTTTCCAAACAAATACGACATGCTAACGTTATTAGCAGAAGCCTGTGGTGTTTTACATTGTATAAATTAGCCTAGCGATGAGCAAAGATTTCCTCCACTCATATGAAGCCAGGATAAATCACACACAACACCTAAAGTGCTATTTTGTGCCATTTTTTATTCCTTTGTCTTCACAATTTATTGTTTATCCGTGAAATAAAGGTAAATAAAAGCTTCGCTGCCACTGAGGGAAATGGTTTCAGCTTATAGAAATAGACAGGAGGTCTGCATCTCTGCAACGTGTAGTTACATCTCTGGGAAGGTGCACGTCAGGGTACAACATAGGTGCAAGAAGTATAAATCCCGCTTAAGTGTCGTTATCTGCCAGGCTAAAACTGTTGATGTAAAACCCCGGTACGTAACAGGCTCAATTTTAACCTGCAAACCTCCTTTAGCATCACCACTGTTAGTGCTGTTAGCAGTGGCTAGTGGTAAATAGTAAATAAATAGTAAATAATGCTAAAGGGGCTTTGTGGCTCAAAATGAATCTGCTTGCTCACCGGAGCTACCTGGGGGAGGCCAGAAGGTGGCCACTATGATTCCTTAGCAACACTATACTGCCACAGGGACAGCATTACTAGTGGCAATTGCTGAATGAGCAGCGCTGCTAGGCAGCTTCTTGCATCTTGCCAACTATCTATCAGCATAGCCAACAGAAAATAAAATGAAATACATTTACAACACAAAAACATTAAAATTTCACCACCTTTAAATGGGTAGCACTTTAAAATGCTGCATTAAAGCTCACTGAGTCAACGGAGCACTGGACTTAAATCAAAGGCCTCTTGCATGTCATTTTGTTTTTCTTTTTTTGGGAGGGGCAACATTTTATTTACTTGAGAAAAACAATTAAAGAACATAAAGAATTGTCTTACAGTCACACCTTCAGGATAAATTATTTGACCATTCAAAATAAAGAAAAGCAACACTTCCTTTCAGTGTCTGCTTCCTGTGGAACATGCTTCCTGTGGAGTTCAAGGATGTCATGCATCTTACAGAAAGTCAGATGTAATGCAAACATTACCATCCATGAATGTTTAGATGAACCAAAAGCAAAAATAGTTCACTCTCAGCTCCTGCATGTGCAAGCCTTACATCAGTTTTTATAACATGTTCAACAGTTGCTTCAATGTCAAAATAAATGTTCTCTTGTCACATTGCTTCCTTACAAATAAGAAAAACATCTCTTGGGATTCGCCATGAAAACAAGCGCTGTGAGTCTGTTTATTAGACATTGTCTGTTGTTTGTTAGATGCACTGCGACCTCCCTTTTTTTTATCACACAGCCTCTCATGTGCCTCTCATTTTCTTCTCTGAACTTGTTCACACTCCAAGTGCAAAGGATTAGCTACTGCCAGTCCATGCTCAGTTAATTAATGTCACTGAAGAGGATGGATAAGCTTTGAACAAGTCAGTGACAGCACAGTGTTTAAACAGGCTTGACTTGTTCATACTTGGTGTTACTTTTGGTTTTGACTGTGTTGTTACAGATAAAGAAAAACATTTTTGAAAGATCTGTGCTTGCAATTTGCTCAAGTTGATTTTGGTTTCATTCTGCGTGTTTGGTTAATGTGAGGTAAATGTGCAACAGGATAATTATCTGGAGGTGGCAATAAAATGGGATAAACCTGTTCTATTATTTTCCTTTGCCAACTTAGTCCTTGTATTTGCATTACTACTCCAATTTGCCATTTTAGTTGTATTTAAATGTCCTTTTACAATGAGTATTACCTTTTGCACTTTGGCAATACTTTTGAATTGGCTTGTTGCAGAAATGTGCTATATAAATAAATTTGCCTTGCTCTACAATATCGATGCAATATTGATATCAAGGTATTTTATTTGGTCATAAACATCTTGATATTTGATTTTCTCGAAAATGCCCAGCCCTAAAAACACATTATTATGTTCTTAAAGGTGGAGTGTGTAAGATTTAGGGGGAATTAGTAGCGTCAAGCAGTGAGGATTTCAAATTGCAACAACATGTAACCTCTCCAGATTAGGATTCCTTTAGTGTTTGTTGTGGTTTTTACAGTGAGCCAAATTATCCACAGAGATCTCTTCCTCTCCAAAACAAACAAACCAGGTGATTAAAACTGGTAAAAACACTGAATAAATTCCTCTCCAGGCAGTTTAAGTCCCGCAATGTTGAGCACTTTTCTAAGGTAGCTACTAAAATGTAAATTAATTTGATTGCAGGTGAGTTGCCACATAGTGAAATCATGATGATAAAACACATATTTGGATAGGTAGGGGAATTGGTAAGGTTTTACTGATACCATTGCCATTATCAATTTGTCTTTGTGGTCCTATTCTTTATCGATTCCCTTATTGATTCCCTGTGTGGGGAAAAAGTAGGCCTATATAGGTTTTTAGCATAAATGCAACTGTTTTATTTCAGACTCCAAACACAGTGCAGAAAGAGAGTTGAAAAAAGTTGTCACATATCAGTACTTGTTCAGTGGACTTTGACGTCTACATATTACGCGCTAGGTTACCTGGGTGCATCTTTTATTGACGTTCTGAGATGTCGTGTTAATTAACGCCCATTACATGCATTGAGTCTTTTTAAAACCACTTTTTTTGACAGGGAACGTAGCCTACACTTCCTACTCATTAGATGCATAGTCTTTAACAAAATAAACTTATAGCGTCAGGAACCACCTCCTATTTACGTTTGTTTCCTTGTGCAACAAGCACACATGGTTAGGGTTAGAAAAAACGTCATTGTTTGGCTCGACATTCACACAGGAAGTGACCACAGAGCTCCTGTGTGAAGGTCTGGTGTTTGTTGGACCCATTCACCAACCCTCCCAGCTGCCTTACAGGGACTTTCAGCTCCTTAAGTCAAATTGCTTTCAAGCCCCATTTCAAACTGTTGCCT
This sequence comes from Epinephelus awoara, assembly GCA_035609425.1. Lineage (NCBI taxonomy): Eukaryota > Metazoa > Chordata > Actinopteri > Perciformes > Serranidae > Epinephelus > Epinephelus awoara. Next base: position 7,305,883 of record CM069294.1, read on the forward strand.
TCTGGTGGTGTATCGTCCCGCTGCAGAAGATGACTTTTTTTGTCTGTGTCTGACACAGAAATCATTGACCAGGCAGCAGTATTTGATGACATCGGAATAAGAACAAGTCAGCCTGCGCTAATATTATCATAACAGAGAATATTTACCCTCACTTATGTGGTGCTACTTGGTTGGGAATCAGTGGCACTCATGTGTAGAGTGTCAAATACTTATGATTTCTAGAATTCAAGGTCATATCTCATTGAAAGATGTTTCAGCATGTTGCTGGTGTTTCTACTTGAAGTTAACACAACATTGCAAGCGGCACAATTGTCCACTTTCTCTTTGAAATAAAGACACGCTTTGGACCTTCTTTTTGCAAGTTTTTAAACCGTTTCGACGCATGAGTTTGGTGGCACTGTTTTGCAATTTGCAGCTGTAAGAAAAACATGCCAGCGTCAATAAAAATAAAAGATAAACTCAGAGGCATACGATTACAACCCCAATTTGAATTTGGAACTGGTTCTCGATTCTGATCCCTTATCTTGTATATTATTGAATATTTGTAGACATGCCAATCAACTCCAAAAAATCTCCGGGATGAGGTCAAGGTGGACAGTTTGGTCTGCAGAGTGTGAGTCAGAGTTAGAGACTGAAGTTTGTCCTCACTACTTTCAGTTTGGATTTTAAGCATATTTCTCAGGACTTGTTCCACCTCATCAGTGTGGCCCTCTGCTTCCTCGATTCCCTGATTTGTTTTGTTGAGCTCGTCTTTAATATCCTCCAGCTGGCAGTTGGTTTCTCTTCTGAAGACTAGAATTTTCTGTAGAATCCTCTCTAAATACACCTTTGCTTTTCCGTTGCCTTTCTGCCACTCACCATCTTTCCCGTTAGCCTGCACCTTGTGATTCTTCATCAATCTCGCCCATTTGCCAGATTTTTCTTACTTTTTTTTCTTGTTTCCATAGTTATCCTGCTATCTACCTGTTTGTTTGTTTTTTATTACATGTGGTTAATTCGTCGGTTAGCAGGATATTTTAAGTCTCTCGGAGGAGACCATGATCCAAGCCACCATCTCGGGCCATCCTCACTACTTTCAATGCAAGGTAATCTTTCAGTAACCCTCACTAAGTAGTTTTAGCTGTCCAAACTAAAACGTTAACAAAAGACTTGGCAAGGAAATGCTCCTATGAGTTTTGTAAGGCGCAGAAAAACAACTTATTCTGTAATGGCTTGAGCTTTTTGTTAGTATCTGACAGTACATGGAATTTTGCTTTGTGTTCAGTCTTCTTTTCTAATCTATTTTATTTTGTTGACCTGTAGAGTATGTTACAACTATTGATGACACTTTATGTAGCCTCCGTAACCTCCCTGATCATTCCTAAAGCTCCGCATTCACAGGTTAGTCCTCCCTGCCCGTTTCAGATTGAGTATCGAGACCCTTCTCTGTGGGGGCATAGCTGACATTGATTGCTTGAAGAGCTACAAGGTAAAAGATCCACATAATAACCCTGTGGAACCTTTAAGCAGTGCCACCATACAGTCTGTAGGCTATTAAAACTCCTTGAGTGCACCTTATTTCAAGAGCTTACATTAGTAAGTGGCGAGCATTTAAAGGGCACGAGAATGTTTTCAACCTCCCCATTAAGTGAAAGGACACTTGCTTTCCTTTTTCGTCCGGTGTGTGCTGAGGCAACTATTAGGAGAAATTAAGCCCAAGCAGACACCTATTCACCTAATGTCTTGTTTGATTGAACAAGATGAAGGTACCAAAGGAGATACTGTGGTATGGCCCTCTTTGTTATTTGAACGTTTGAGTTGATTTTGCAGTTCATTTAATACCTGAACATTTTTCATAAACAGTCAACAAATAGTAATCATGTGATGTTAGCCACTCAATTTCTCCTTTTAGAGGACATCTGCATGCTGCTGTGCAAAACTCTCCAGAAAAGCAGACCTGCAAAAAATGTCTCACGGGGGAAATTCATGGCCTCAGACCCCTCTAGCATTTCTTAATAAGTGCCCTTTTAAAGACCATTTTTATGGCATTTTCCGCTCTATTTTACAATTCACAGTGAAGAGAGAAAAAAGATGGGAGACAGAGGGTGTGACATGCAGCAAAGGTCCCAGACAGGATTTAAATCCAAGATTTTATTGCATGTTCATGGCCACCACTTTGGGCGACTGATCTGTCAAGAAGGGACCTCCTCACCTAACTTCACCCTTTTCAGAGTTTGTGCAAAACCCCTAAAGTGCCGTGTTTATGCAGATTGTGGCATTTGCATAATTCATTTTGAATGTTATTATTTTGTTATTCTTTGATAAATTTGTCATCGTGGGATCATTACAGCAGCTATGCCTTAAAGTCATTGGAGCTTTTAACATGGGAGCAGTGTTAACAACTTTAATTGATTCTAAAAACCCATTTTCCCATATTAAGAGCCTAATAGAACAAAAACCTGTGGTGTGAATTCAGGTAATTTGGATGTGCAGTGGTGAATACTCAAGAACTGTACTTAGAGTTTTGAGGTATTTCTCCATTCTTTGCAGCTTCATGTAATACTTATGCTACATTTTAAAGGGAAATATTGTACATTTTAGATTTTCACTGAATTTAAAGGTTCTTTATGTGGCATTCAGAGCATTAATAAAGCAGAAAACCATTACTTGCTATGTAAAGATGTAGTGGAGTAATGGCATCCTACGCAGAGAATGAAGTCATGCCCACAAACCACAAAGAATCTCAAATTCTTTGTGGTTAGCTGGTCAACCGTACATGTTAGTGCATGTGTGTATCTCATTGGCTAGCTCATCACTACTGCTTTGCACCGCGTTCACACACAGTGGTTACTGTTCATATTAGGACAGCATCGTCATGGATGTGCGACAAACTATCGTGCTATGAATTTTGCTTAGAGCCTCTTTAGATTTTTAGGATTGAAAATCCTTGCATTTAAGCCATATGGCAAATGTAGATGTATGATATGATGATAGGTTGCTATAATCACAAAGCAATGTCATTCTGGAAGAATGAAAGTCAGGTAATAAATATCTTTAAGCTCTGTATTTGGTCTCAACTGTGGTCTCAATCACTAAAACTCCTAATTTTTTGTAGGGTCCTCACTGCGACTGACCCCTTTCGTCGTTTCACATTCAAACCGTCAAACTAGGCAGCGCTGATCAAATATGAATCAAGATTCTGTTACTGCATTGCCTCATTTTTCACCTCCAATGTCTTTAGAAACATGATTCAGTGTACTGTTTAGCTGTAAGATGAGAAAGTTTGTGTCATCCCATGGCCAATGATTTGTTTCAGCTGGGTGTTTTCAACTTGGTGGCCAGATCACAAAGTTTCTCGTTTTACAGACGGACACACACAAAAAGAAGTTTATAGACATTGAAAAAAAAAAAAAACAACAAAAAAAAACTTTTATAGAAATATAGGCACACTTATAGGACAGTGCACTCTCCCCACAACAAAATTAGTCCTTTATCTTAGCCTCACATTTCTAAAGCTTCAGTGTCACAATTTTTAACAAATTCCAAAAACACCTCTGAAATATCATGAACTCAGAAGCTGTATTTCTCACTATATAGGTATGTTTTTCAAGAGCCAAACTTGCTGTTAAATCTTTTAACCAGCGGCCAACAGAGTGGCAACTCACATTATTCCAACAGAGCGCATTTGAGCACCTCACCTGTGGCAAAGATAGGTCAAGCATCACTTTCTCTTGTCCCTAGGCAGGGTGAAACTGTCTGGACACATGCCCAACAAGCACAGTGTATAGGACTTAAAGATATGGGGGATGAGATCATCTGAGAAACATAACGCACCACTGACCTCCAGAAGTTTTAAATCCTAACACTTTCCCACAAGCATGATACATAAAAGGTGCCCTGGCGTGTATTGCCCTTATAGCAGTGGTCAGGAATTAGTTGCCAGGTATGTTCCCATTACCCAATTATATTGTATTATTGTATCAGTATTGACATATTGTGACCTATTCATTGTCTAAAATGTCCTTATTCAAGTTTTGAATTCACTCCCATGTCTTACTTTCAGTGTTGTCTTCATGGTTTTCAATCAATATACAATATAAATTAGTAAACTGACCTTTTTCAAAGCAGATTACAGTAGAAAATGCTCTTAATGTGGACATTGATGATTGTTTCAAAGAAGTCTCTAAGCGTGCCAAAATAAATCTTCCAAGTTGTAAACCCTTAACTCAAATCCTCCACATCACTTGTGCCCTTACTTGACCATATTTTAAAGCCCATGTCATTTTTAGCCAGGGTGGTCGACCCCAGCTTTGAGTACAATACATGAGTACGACATGCAGCTAAACCTTCCATGGTTTATTGAAGTGGAATTCTGAAAGCAGGAAGTTGACACATAATATCTGTCGGCAAGTTAACATGTGAACACCTAAAGTAATCATATACGATGTGTGGGTTTATACTGTTAAATCTAATCCAGCAAATAAGTGTGACCATAATCTTTCCATTTAGAAATAAGTCTGCATAATCCTGTTTCATGCCCAGTTAAAGACGGCACATGATGCCCATATCTTACCTCACTGTTATGCAAATGGACACTAAAATTGCATTTTCATCAGCGTTTAGCTGCAAGATATGACTATTTTTTTCATGCTATTAATATTCATGGACAAGCAGGGCTATTACAGGAGATTTGAGAAATGAATGATGAACCCATTTCAAATTGTCCCACGCCTCAAGGCAAAGTGGCTTTCCCCCAACAAAAATAATCAAGTAGTAGTTTATTCTTCAGACAAGCAATTTGAGAAAACTTCCATTGCAGCTTTGCTCAAGTGAAAAAGATACTGAGCCAGCAGAGTACAACACAAAGAGGTGGATGCTTTTTCAATGCAGAAATGTGCTTTGAGACAGGGTCAAGCTGAAAGAGAATCCAGCACATTAAGCATGTTAACAGATGGCAGAGCTTGAGAGGCCAGGTACCAGGGAGCATAGCAACAAACCATTTGATTGACTGTTTCACTGAAATAGCACAATAAATAGGAGGCATGTACAAAGGCAGGGAGAAATGCGCTTTGTGCTTTTGGAAACTACCTGAATATGTCTGCCTGAAAGCAACCGTTGGATTCATATTTCAAAGTAGACTTCATTACTGTTTGTGACTGAAAAAAGCAGATGCACACACAGGTGCCTTTCAGTAGCGTTTCATTAAATGTTGGGAAGTCTTCTCCTGAGACAAATGAGCAATTCGAACCCAACAATATGATGAGAAGAACTTAGAGACTCGCATAAACACAAACACTAGATCTTTATTTACTCTGAATGAACTGTATACAACCCAAATCGCCTGTATTTATTTAGTGTGAATTTTTGAGTCCATTTAATTGTCTATATTCCATTTTCCAACGGAAAAGAAAGTAGCTCTCTGAGATGCCCTTTGAAGCTTGTCCTCAAGCGATTTTGTTTTAAACCCGACGGTTAGAGGACGATCAGCCATGTGGCGGTATTTGCTTCTTATTCCTGCTCTTGTCTGCTTATAGAATAATCGATTTAGAAAAGCCTAATTTTCTTCCACGCTCATGTTATTGTAAATAGCCCTGTTCCAGTATTCAGCAATTAGCAGCCAGCTCTCATGACAAGTGGCTATCAGAGAAGGCAGTGATGGCACTGTCTTATGAAGGAACATATCAAATATGGTAACCGGATAATTATCTAAGTAGGGCTGGAATAAAATCACACTTTCAATGGTTTTCCTGTCACTCTTGAGCAAGGCCACAGATGGCCACATTATTTCTTTTCAACCGAGGGTGAAGACCTCTATTAACCTCCAGTCCTTCTTCAGATTGGTGGTATTTATAGGCATGATAGATAATTTTCCTTTCAATGTAACATAATGTGGCATAGTTCATGAGAAACGATGTAAAAGACCTGCAGATTGGAGCTGAATTTTATACTTAATATGCTAATAAGTGTAATTATAAATGTGATATGAAATCCATGCAGATTAAGGGAGGAATCTCCGCTTCTTCCATGTAATATATCAGCACACTGAATGTGTCTGTCAGTTTAGATGGAAGTTCGCTGAACACGGCTTTGATTAAAAGCCAGATTTGGTCATGTTTGTGTTTTTGCATCACAATATCCTGTTTTCAAGACTGATGTGCCTGGTGCCTCGAAAATTGCATTTGTTGAAGGTGGAGGTGATCTGTGGCTGTTGTTTACGTGCTGAAATCAAGGTTGTCCCCCTGACCTGAACGCCTCTATCAGCATGCTGCCGTCTGTCATCACCCTCATCAGACAGGCCCTCGTCCTGGTCAGCACATTAATGAGACGGTGTGGTTGTGACGTCCTTTTGTATGCTCTCTATAAATTGTGCAGACTCCCCCGAGCCCTGTTTAGGAGAAACACTGTGTGTGCACAACCACCGGCAGGCAGTACAATGGTCACGCACACATTTCAGTGAGCGGGGGATCGTGCTGTGAACACGGTGTTCCTTCATACAAATTAGATTACATGAAAGTCATACAAATTGGACAAACTTGTTTCCTGTTTTTTCCATGATAATGGTTGATAATTGGATTACGACCTTGTTTTATTTCTGGCTCACAGGTTAGAATAACGCTGTACCCACCTCCATCACTTTAGAGGTTGAGGACATGAGTGCTCTGCTGGTAAAAGCATGTCTGACTGTAGTGGCTCAATCAATGCATTAATGAAATGAAAGTTTCTCTTATTTCCAAAAACACTTTGATATGCAGCCCTTTGGTGTTAACAGGTGTCAGCGTGGTGCTTTCCCTTCTGAGCTCCTGCAAAGCACAAGCACACAGCTGTGCATTAAAGACACACTTCAAACATTCACAAACCCTGTCATCATCCTCCCCATCACCTGAAATCTGCTTGATCCTACGACATAGCTTATAGCATAATTATTATATATAAGACATGGTTCAGCTGAGAAGAGCCATTTTAAGCTACTTGTATTCCTTATATACTGTGATTTGTCCTACTTGCAAAACAGTTGCTATATGATTTCTTTGTCTTCCTTTTCACTGTGATCAATGGGAAAACGCTATTTATGGGGACGTAGTCAGCCATTACGACTGGTTATTTTCAGCAAGCAAACGTGTGAACAGCCTCCTAATATATGCTCACAGTTTGTACTGTATTTAATGCACTGATCCTGCTGCAGCTCTAGTGGTTGTATTGACTTGATTGCTTCCTGACACTCGTTCCCATTCACTATATCTTGAAACATTAATGATATAATGTATGCATTGGAAAGTAAATTACAACCTGTGCAAACCCTAATCTAGTGTTATCTATTTTAAGTTATAAACACTTGAATGCTCATATCTAAAAACTGGCTGGCACCTATAAACTTACTATTTATCAGTGCCAGACTAAGTAGTTTAATGTGTTACCTTATCAAGGGTACCTCAAAAATACAGTTTTATGTTAATAGGCATTAAATTAAATCTTAAGATTTGATGGATTAGAAGAAATCAATAAATAAGTGTCCTCTGTGAAACACCTTGATGCTCTGAATGCTCAGTATCCTGCTAAAGCAATGTCAGATCTGCTGCTGAGGTCAGACAGAAAGTAATATCTATAAACAAATATCTGCTTATGAGTGCAGAATCTGTAGGCAAGCGGATAAGAATTTGGTATTGGAAGCTTTTAGTCTATTTGTTGTTCATTAAGTATTGACCAATCACATTTGAGCGGGCTTTGATTGCATGCAGGTAAACAGCCCACATGGTGAGCAAAGGATAGTCACAGAACCTGTCCGCTATCATCTAAAGACAATTAAGCTTTTTATTACCTTTTTAAAAATGTATCTGCATTCATATCACATGTCGTCTCTCAACTCCAACATTATTCTTGCATCTGAAGTTGCTTATCAGACTGTAAACAATAACTGGCGCATGGAAGAGGAAGTCCTGGCTCGGATATACATTTTCCGGATATCCGCTGGCTGCATCAGAATCCGCACATTATTGGACATTGCCCCGAGGGGCTAAATACTCATCAGACCGATGGGTTCCGAGATCGTACAAAGAGCTGCTTGCAGCTTGTAAGTGTGTAGAAAATAACAGTCCTGCAACTCGTGTGTAGGTTGGTTCTTTGCCTGGGGATGATTTGTGGAAAACCAGCAACAACATCAGAGACAACATACCCAAACAAATATCCACCAGAGACAGTGGTGCTTTCCTGAGCTTAAAAACCACACATTTACAGTAATACGATTTGTAAGAGAGGAGGAATAAAAATGCACAACTAGCAGTAGCACTGTGGCAGGCTTTGGGGAACGACACAAGGTTATAACATCTTATTCTAACATAAGTTTATTTTTTATTGACAGTAAGAACAAAACCCATCCAGGTTGGTTTGCATGTGGGTGTCTAAGACCTTGGCTCATTACCAACTCTATGAAACAAAGTATGTGTGGTTGCACCAGGAGACATGTCAAGATATGTAATTAACATCTCAGCATTTACATATAGTCTATATTATAACCATTGTTATGAGTACGTATAGATAGGTTTATACAGTTCCTCTAAAATAGCACTACGAGGAGAGACTACAAAATTAAAACAGAATGGTCAAAATCTAGGAGCAGATGATGAGATATCCTGACTTTTAGTCCATATTATTGGTAAATTTCTCAAGAAAAATATGACGTTACATATCCCATAATGCAACTTGAATGCCTCTTAGGGTGAGTGTTTTCTGTTATATAGGGAAGAGTGAATGAGGACGTGATTTTGGACTCAGCCGATGTCAAAGCTGCTGTGTAACTATAGAGTTTCCCCCTCAGTAAATGCCTTGATGTTATATCGTACCAGTCCTCCATTAAACATTGAGGGCTTTAACATAATAAACAAACTGTAATTAAAAGGCAAATTTGGATTCAGCATAACTTACGAGAAGTCTTCCAAAAAATATGACAAATGACATTTGTACATCCTCTCGGACAGTGTTTCCCAACTGGTGGGTTGCAGTCTAAAAGCAGGTCGCAGGTCCATTCTGAATGGAACACCAGCGACTCACCAACATCTCCAATTTGTAAAAAACACAGACTTTTTATTTTGAAGTGCTGTTTCCTGCTGTAGAGTGAGTGACACTCCTTGACAGAGACAGCAAACTAGCTGGAAGACATGGCCAAACGCAAGTATGATGCTAAATATCTTAAACTGTGTGGACCTTTTACCAATGACAAAGGAGAAATCTGGACCCTGTTGCTGGACCAGTTGGGAACCACTGCTCTAGAACGACACATGGGAGTCTTCTCTGTTTGGTTGCCTTCAGTTTAATCATGCAAGAGCACTATGGTTAAAAGTTTGGTTAGGCTTGGGAAACTTTTTTGGTTTGGGTTCAAATAGGCTAAGTACTTTGTTGAGGTTAGGAGTATTTTATCGTCATGGTACAGAAATAAACAGATGGTTAGATTAGATAACTATTGTAGTCATGTGTTAGAAAAAGTTGTTTTGATGTCCCATCCACCCTGACCTCTTTCCATCATAGGCATAGATTTTGGGGGAGACACAGGGGACATGTGCCCCTCAATATTTAGATTGTGTGCATTTCTTTTCAAAATGATGACAATGTACCTTAATATAACTTAAAGTCATGTGTTCATGAATACAACAGCTGCTCTGTCACTTTAATGTAAATGTGTGTCATTCTTGGGTGGACATTTCCTACCTTGGGTCTGTTTGGCTATATGACATTGCAAAGTCTTAAATATCAACAATATTTTTAATCATTCGTTACTAATCAGTAATCACAAAATAGAGCACATTTGAACTTAATGTTATTCTCCTTCATCCAAACATTTGTAAATGTATTAATGCCGGTCATAATTGTACCAAATGCCTTGTTGTTTAAAATATATACTCTTTTCGACTTCTCTATGACCCCACTCAGTGAAACATTCTAGATGGTCTAGTTGGAACAACTATATCAGAAAATACATCAGGTTTTTACATGAGAGACTGTGCTTCATGGTTCATAGAATGTACTACACTAAAATGAAGTCCAAACTTCTGACATTTAGTTTCAGTGTGTGAATTTGTGAATTTCAAGCTGATCGAAATCGCCCCTTGTCAGTCATCTTATTCTTTTCAGCTATCCTCTTAAGTTCGCTGCGGTGAGAAAAGACTCTCTTCCCTCTGCGTGTTTGACTTTGCTTCACATTTCATCATGTCAGTCCTAACTGTGGCCAGCGGGCTTGTGTGAGAACCAGAATTTTGTGGCAGGTGCAGGTGCTTCAATAAACCAACAGAACACTAATAAATTTGATAAAAAGCTTGATAGCAGATTGTAGAAGAGTTGGTGGGGTGGCAAATCACAGAGGCAAGTAAGAGCCAGAAAGCCAACTCCTTAGCTCAGTCAAAGACAAAGGCCCTGTAACTGTCAGCCTGCCTGGAATGAAACAATAGATTCAAATAGAGCCTTGCCTACTCCAAATTGATAATCCAGCCGCCAGCGGGTTTCTCATCCAGATCGGAGTGGTGCACCAGCAGGGTAGTTAACCAGTAATCAAGTCACATCCGTCATCCAATTCCAAATTCTCCACCTCACACTCCCCCCCTCCTCCTGCCCCCCTCTGCCTGGCTTAACTTGTCCTTGTGTGTTTTCCCTGAGTGACACTTGGAAGTTGGGGAGAGGCTCCACTGATTGCCCTTGATGTGAATCAGATGCATCTGCCAGCTTGGTGCCAGTTCCCTACTTCTTAGCCATTGGTCAGATAGACGGAAACAAGACACAGAGCCACAAAGTGCCTGTTAAATGCTATTCTTCCAGTATTATAATCCTCTCAGTTATGTTGCACCATTAGACTTTTGTACCTGTGTCATAAACGATAAGCGGAAAGCCACAGTTAGGTATTTTAATGTGCTACAACACATATTAGGGACTCTGGCAATGTATTGTACTGGGAGTAGACTCCCTACCCTTAAATGAGGAGCACCTGTGCTAAAGCCAGAAGAAATTATTACTAGAAGTGACACAATTAGTCCATTAATCGATTAGCTGATCAACAGAAAATTAACAGCTGTTTTTATTAATGTTTGAAGACATTTCTCATGCTGCATGTCTGTATCTGATGTGACAGGAAACAGAACATCTTTGGGTTTTTTTTTACTGTAAGACTAAATAAGGAGTTTAAAAATGTAACCTTCTGCAGTTGTGAATGAAACTGTGCCTTATTTCCTGACATTTTTAAAGACATTTTAAAAAAATTAATACAGAAAATATTAAGCTTCATGATAAACATGCAACAAATGCCACGTATTTATTAAGCAACATGATCTCATCTCTACTCATCATATTTTTACGCTTGGACACAAGCCCTTGGCGACGCAATGGTGACTTCGGGGTCACCTTTTGCATTGTATTTTGACACAAAAGGGTTGTGGGTTAGCTTTAGACAACAGTACTACTTGGTGCTTGGTACATAACTCAGCTGTGACTTTTAACTTTACATGTAATACGAACACAAGTCTCCTGGGTCAAAGTCCTGTGCTTGTTTGACCCATCCACCTCCCCTCTCACCTGCTCTAAGACGTTCTCGCTCTTTGTGCTATGTTTGTTTCTCTGATCATCCAATAATGATGCTGACAGGTTTCAACCTGAATCTGTTTAAAGCCAGGTGCATCTCATACAGATTCCAAAGGGTGCATTGTGTGTCAGTATCTGACGCCAGTTGCTGATGGCCAAGCAGCAGTTTGTGATGCCATGGGTGTGAAACCAGGCTTTAATAATGAGACAACTGTTAAACTCCCATCTTATGACTACATTCTTAACAAGAGGAGTTGGGAAATGTGGAATAAAAATGGCTCAGAGACAACTGCCAACCTGCAGACAACAGCAGACCACTGTTCAAGACCAACAAAACTGTTTGTTTTTTAGCGAGACGTCGGCAACATCCCCAGCCTGGATTGTCTCGCCAAAACTGAATATTTAAAACCAAAACATGATCTTTAGCAAACCATAACCAAATGGGTTTTGTCCCAAAACATAACCACCTTCACGACACTACATAATAATGTACAAATGTTACATAGTCATGGTTTGCAGAAACGTACAATGCCAACGTTTATTCTAGTGACTGGGTTGTTTACCCAACAGACTATGCTTTGATTTGAGGTTGGCTTCATAAGTTCATAGGCTATTGACCAGCTGGACACAGATCTTTGCTCTGTGTTGTTTGCATCAACTGTGATCACACACAGAGGTATTTTAACAACTGCTTTGTGTCATCCTGTGGCTGAAATCCTCCATTAAGCACTTAACACCTCTCCTAACCAATTACCAGGGGAGAAACCCTGCAAATCCAGGTTTAACATCAGCTGAAGGTTTTGTGTTTAAAATGTTGTTTTTTAGTGTCTTTAAACGGTATTCTGCCTTAGTGAAAAGTGTATATTTCTGCGAGGCTGTCCCTGAAGTAGTGTTCAACTCGTCTAATTCTTAGATATAGCCTTGTTTTACCACTGCAGTGTATTATATGGAAACTCCATAACATAGCGCTTTACTCAGCCTCATCTAATAAAATCACATTTTATTGCACGGCTCACGCTCCTCATGAATGAGTGTCTGAACAAATGAATACAACATTATTACGTTAGAGGACTCTTGAAAAACTCCCGTTTCATGTTTCAGTTTATAAACAGGGTAATCTAGATTTGTGGGTTTATGTGTTACATTTTACATGTTGGGCACACACACACCATGCCATCTGCCAGAGCAAATTAGGATATAAACATTGAGTATTGAACTTGTATTGCTGATGTCCTGAGGATGTTGCCTCTGGTGTGAAACAGCTTACTTCTTGTAGCGTTCTCCGACAGCACCGGAAACAAAGCTGGATTAGATGTTGTCATAGAATGTCTCTGAGGGAAAAGGTGAGGCTCTCCCACATAAAAGGGACCGCTTTATCATTTGCTATAGCAGTGAGCATTGATGCCTGGCAGAGTCCGCCTTTCAGAGTAAACAAAAAAGTCCAAGCTCAATCCAGCTTGATTATAGCACAACAATTACTGAAGCTGGAAACACAGTGTTGCACAGCTTTGAAAAGCGAGGATGGGCGGAATTGCATTAGATACACTCAAATCCCAGATTTAATTGAAGCTGGCAACCGTAAGCGGTTCCTGGGATGCTTTTAAAGCCTTAATTTGTGTGATATAGGTCCCTAGATGAGAGATTCTGCCATAGGAAGACAGAATGAGTCACATCAACATCATGCATCAAGCTGGAGCAAGACGTAGAAACTGAATGTCAGCATCTCTGTGATGCCAAATGTATGTATTATGTAAAATACAGGATGGAAGGAATTTATAGTAAACAAACACTGTGTGAATATATAATAAGCAAGAGAAAGGGGGCTTGGCTTTGTTCTGGTTAATTTAAAACCAATGCAGCTTCTCTAGACATGCTGGATTTTACGATTATTTGGATTGTACATGACAACAGAAAGCAAAGAGTCTGATGAGCTAAACTAAAGCAGAAAACAGAGAAATACACTCAGGACTCAAAGTAAAACTGAGCAATAGAGGAATTATCTCTTATTTTTTAAGATTATTTTCACTGAAATTCTGTGGTTTCACAAGTAATAATAGCCTCATAAAGACTGTAACAGTTAGTGGATGGACATGTCATTTATCACTCTATTATTTGTTTACCAGCTTACGTTTCACACTCTGTTGTGTACTGTGTGCTGTTTATGTTTCTTTCACGACAATTGTACCTATCTGTCTAGTAACAGTATTGTTTTCAAGTACATGCAGAGAATGATAGAGTGTTAATGTCGAGGGAAAGTAATTGGCATCTACTTATGCATGAAAATGCCTGCGAGTAATCATTGAATTATTCATCTAATATGTTAAGTATTTCTATTTCAATGCCTTAAACCTCCCTCGGTGGAAAATTACATAACTTAAGTGATTAACAAATTAGAAGAATTTTCAAGGATGTGAAAATGGAGAGATCTTATATCATTTTCATCACGGCCACAGTAATTTTAGATCAACGGCTCAAACGCAGCCTTATGAAAAAGAAAATCCTTTTAAATGTTTGTTGGACAGCTTGCATGATTAACCAAAGGTCAGGTTTCTCTCCTGTGATCTTTACATCCACACAAAAACACATCTGAAGACAGGAAATCCATTGCTCATCTCCATGCCCTCGATTTCAATCCTATAATTCAAGAAAGAGTGAGAGATGCATTTATTGTTCATGTGTAAAATTGGCTTACACTACTTTAGTTTCGTCTATCTAAATGATAAAATACTTCAATGCAAATTGCTTTGCACTTAATTATTTTAAAGACGCGTGCAGTCTGTGATTGTTGGATCGTACTTGTTTCCAAATCATTATTTTGCGTTATATGATCTGATTCGCATTTAATTTAACCCTAATTTGGAACACTTAGTATTTTGTTGCTCAGCTATATCAAGATATGTACATGTTCTATTAATTTTCTAAGATCTTAACTCTTTATGAAAGAGAGCTGAGAGGAGAAACTAATCCTCAACCACTGCAGTGTCAGTGACATGCTGAAAACATTGTGAATTCCATGACAACAACACCCAAGAGGGCATCCCATAGTGTGATTTACGCTTGTCAAAATCACAAAATTACCCACAATTATAGCAAAGAATGCAGCCAGGAACACATGAAAAGAAAAAGCATAAAAAGGCTACTTAAAAATACACACCCTTATTGCTCAACGGTGTCCATAAATATCCAAATTGCCTCAGAAACACTAGCAAGCTGGAGGATAATTTTAGAAGTTTCGGGGCGCTTTGGGCACTACAAAAAATAAATTATATCTTTGATGTAGTCTACACTCAGTAGGATAACATACGAGATAAAAGAGGGGTAATCATTGAATGTTTGCCGACCACACTGGCATTACAACTGAGACAAAAAGGCACGAGTTCAAGAAGTGTAGAGTTGTATTACCTACAGTACAAGATAACACAGATGGGTTTGTGATGTATTTTAGTAAACACACGTTCAGTAGATGTCCTGGATATGTCGTGTGTCACTTTGACCTTTACTGAAAAAGCAAAATTGGCCTCCTCGCCACCAATTGTTTCATCATGTCCTCCCACTAAACAATTAAAGAAGATTTAGTGCCAGACATCCCCTGACATGCATGCAATTAATATTCCCTGTTGTCTGCGATGTTTATACAACAGTTGGTAAACATGACTGACTTTTGTTGCAGATGTTGGATGGTGGTCATGCTCTGCTAGAGGAATATATTAATTCACTGACAGGCCTTGGGCAGTCCCCCTTATTAAAACTATTTATTTGCCCCCTCCTAATGGCATAATTAATCCAGCCTGAAATTGGAAGTACCACATAAACCGCTGTCTGCCTATAATCTGCATGACGGCAAATAAACGCCTTTTATGCTCAGGAGCTGTTGATTTCTGTGGTTTTCTGTGCTGCCTTGTAACATATTAAATATTTAACTTTGATCCTGCAATCAGGGACATGACATGGTGTGTTAGCATCCGTAACACTGGCACTGCGCTCGCTGTTTGGAATGTGTTTAATTTTCGAGTCCAAGACTTGGAAGCTGTGGTCACTGACACAATCTGTTCATCTACTTTTATTAAAAGTTAAGGTCATAAGCACTTGACATGTGGAAATTACCTCACAGTTCAAAGTTGACCCACCGACCACTGTTAGCGAACTATCTGCTTCCATTTAATAAAGGATAACAAAGGTATTTCTCAACATGGTTCCTATTGTCACATGTCCGTGTGTCTTACTTATTAATGATCCAGTATTGAGCGAGATGGCTGCAGCCAGCACCGACAAAACAGGCTGCAATGTAAAGTCAATGGGCTACTGCACACTGTGAATTTACGTCCACCAAAAGTGCTTGTTTTTGCCCCTGATTGGCTCAGATTATTCTTACTAGTATTTGACAATATTATGGACAGAATCTCTACAGAGATACAAACTTTTTTTTTGTTTAAAATGTATCCTTAACTCAACAAAGTAACTAATGAGTTTTAAGCCATAGTCATACTATGAGCTGATTTTATGTGTTTAAGTGTTTTGTAATGACTTTATATGCTTGTCGTTCTAACTATTTGTCTCCTTTTACACTGTTTTCTTTTGTGTTTGGTGAGCTGAGGACAAATTTCCATCCCTGGTGGACAATAAAAATCTATTCTATTCTGTTCTTAAAAAAAAAAAAAAAGATCCTTTTTGTTTAACCAGAAACAGCATTGAAATTACTGCCACAAAACCCACTCAATTTAAAAAGACTTCAATTTAAATGAGCAGTGATTTAAAAAAAACAACAACATTTAGATTAAATTAGAATTTTCTTAATTCAAAGTCATCAGAAACAGAACAAAACTCACTAAAAACATACTGATTTGTCTGCCCACTGTTCCAACAAACACCAACACCAACATGCCCTGAATGGTTCTATGTGCGCTAAAATGACCATTTATTTAAGTGCAGTCTGGTAGGTTTGGGAATGGTGACTGGGACTGGTTCTGGTCAAACAAAAAGGATCTTACTCTTTAACGAAGTGGTGTATCTCTGTAGGGATACTTCCTATAATGTCAGACACTTATCATAACAATTTGAGCCTAACAGTGGCAAAAAAAAAACAAGCACTTACAGTGGACGTAAATCGACGGGGGAACATGCCCTGAGTGGTTGGTCTGGCTCAATACTAGACAGTTCAAGAATTGTTGCTCCTATTACTCACTGAGACATGAAAATGTGGGAAAATAGGGGCCAAGTTGAGAAATATCGAAGTTATCCCTTTATCGACCCCAAAAAAAAAACAGAAGCATGCAACTATTACTGGTTTTTATCTCGCCTCATTCACAAACAAATTACAAGAATAATGCATAATTTTGTATAAAAAGTTTTCTTCTTTTCTGTCGACCTGTGCTGTATTTGGTGATTCTGGTACATAAATTGACAAACCAGGAAGCAGGGGACAGCACATACCCCGAAAGGCATAAAAAGAAGCTGCAAGGCATCCCAGCGGCACTCTGGGAGTAAACTTCAAGGGGGAACAGAGTTTATTCGAGGGGCTTCTTTGCACTGAATTGACCCTGTCAAGTCCTGGTTATTTATTTGAACCTTAACGTGTTATTACGTGTGGGTATTTTAAGCAAGGTTACATTTACTTCTGCTGACAGAGCCATTAACAGATACTGAGCAGTATACCGAGGGGGCAGTGAGGTGGTTGTTCCAAAATAAATGAAGGAAATTTAAAGGAGGTTACACATTTTTTGTTGTTACAGACAAAAGTATAAAGCTAAAAAAGACAGATGCAAGAGAGGTCTCGTCTTACTCTGGTTGTTTCATTTCCAAGAAGACATTCAGTTATGTAAAAGTGACAGATAGTTGGCTGTGTATTTATTGTGTTCATTGGATTATGTCTATAGTTGACATGTGAGATGAATGATTGATAGTGCTTAGATGCCAGCTCTGTTTGTGTATTAAAAGAACAGGTCTGGTAGCGGAGGGGCCTCCAAAGGCACCGAGCCCAGGGGAATCCTTTAATTTCTCTCCATCTGAAGCGCTGACTGTCTCCTGCAAATTTTCCAAAAATAGCAGCGAGAGTTAATATTGGGGAGGGGGAGACATTAGATTACTCAACCTGCTAACACACCGAGCTCCTCTGTGATTATTTTACTGCAGCTAATTGCTAAGCAGAAGATGGTGGATGATATCCTCAGTGTCCTTGTGTTAGGTTTTACTGGTCTCTACAAATGTGGAGTCATCTCCTTTCATTGTTATCAGTTTCTTTTATGCCTCCTCGCTGCCGAAAGCTCTGGTCAGAGGCTGTTTGTTACTGGCTTGTCAATCTGTCCCTCTGTCCCATTCTCCTGAATGCCATACCTCAAGAACACCTGAAGAGAATTTCATCAAATTTGGCACATACGTCCACTTTGAGTCAGCGATGAATTAATTAGATTTTGGTGGTTACCAGTCAAAGGTCAAGGTCACAGAGACCTCATCTATCTTGTAAACACGATATCTCTTGAACACCTGGATAGAATTTTGTTTTCAAATATGGCACAGATGTCCACTTGGACTCAAATATTAACTGATAAGAATTAGGGACAAAGGACAAGGCCACTGTGACCTTGCGTCTGTCTCACTCTTGTGAACGCAATCTCTCAAAAACACCTTGAGGGAAGATTTTTCAAATTTTGTACCAGCCTCCACTTTAAATCAAGGATTAAGTGATAACATTTTGGTGGTCACAGATCAAAGGTTGCTGTGACCATGTCTGTCTCACTATTGTGGAGTTGTTGTTTTTTTTTTCAAATTTCACACACATGTCCACTATGAGACAAGGATTAACCAATTAGATTTTGATGGTCAAAGGTCAAGGTTACTGTGACCTCTTCTGTCTCATTCTTGTGAATGCAGTCACTCAAGAAACACCTTGAGGGAGGGTTTGTTTTTTTGTTTTTTTTCCCTTTCAAATTTTGCACCAGTGTCCACTTTGAATCGAAAAATAACTGATTCGATTTTGATGGTCAAAGGTCAAGGTCACTGTGACTTCGTATGCCACGCTCTTGTGAAGGCAATATCTCTTGAACACATTGAGAGAATTTTGTTTTTCTCTTACTCAAAAATTAACTAATTTGGAATCCGGTGGTCAAAGGTCTCTGTGACCTTGCTTCCATCTCTGTCTCGTGAATGTGATATTTCAAGAAGGCCTATAAGGAATTTCCTCAAACTTGGCACAAATATCCACTTTGAGTCAAGGATGAACTGATTAGAATTTGTTGGTCAAAGGTCAAGATCACCGTGACCTCCTCTGTCTAATTCATGTAAACACAATATCTCAAGAACAGCTTGAGGGAATATTCTCAAACTTGGCACACAGATCCACTTTAAGTCAAGAATGAACTGATTAGAATTTGGTGGTCAAAGGTCAAGGTTTCTGTGACCTCACAAAACATAAATGTCTCAAAGGATAAAATGATCAAGCGATGACATTATATATCCAAAAGGTCAGCTCCACTGTGACATCATGATGTTCTGCAAAAACACTTCCCTTGCCATTAAACATCAGAACATATGAACAGAAGGGGAGACATTTAATTGGTTACTGAATATCTGACAGTAGTTCCTGGTGCCCTCCTTGAAACTGTGCTGTGTATAGATTTTCTTTGCAGCTGGGGGTAATATGTGTGTGTTAAGCATCCAAGCATCCATGTTCTCACAGACATGGATGTAAGCTGTACCTGCAACATGTCTGGTCACGGAGGCATACAACTGCAAAGCGGTAATTTAATTATTTATTTTTTGTAGTATCAACAGAACAATCATGGCAGAGCAATGATCCCAGTTCCATAATCTCCCGAACAGCAATAAAAAGTACAGCAAAGCACAAAAGAGATGGAAAAACGAATAAATAAAGATGAGAAAGGGATATAGCAACACAGCCACACAACAATAGGGTACATCAGAAGTTGTTGAGAGAGATGTATCCAGAAGGATACTACCATCATGCAGATGTGACTCTTGGATGCCGGGAAAAGATTGAACATCAACACCCTTTTAGCATTTTCATGAACTGCTGTCAGTTTTATGGGTTGCTCTCTGCTTTTCTTGCTGCACCCTCAACTTCAAGCCACTAATGTTAGCTGCAGGGTTGTAACTGTTCTATTTACATATTTCAGTTTTATTTCGAGGAATATATTTTAGTTAATGTGATAAAAACTGGTGGTTGTGTGTGACAAAATCGTGTGGGCACAAAGAGAAACTCGCCCACATAGGATTAGGATTCAAACTGTAAGGTTTTACTAGTTTTTGCTCATGTAAAACCACATCATCATGGTCTGAGCTACTGTGTGGTATGAGTAACAGTAGTACACTGTCCAGAAAAGCTGAACTTATGTCTCACTGTATGTACCTTGTATTTACAGGCTAGCCTTTGTCAACAGTGGCCCGTGAGCTCCGGCTGCTCTCTCTGTGCGGCCGGATGCCACAGCCTTGGCTTCCTTTATTGAGCTGTTGCTTGGATGTTGACTGTAGTGTTCAGGTGCATTTCCTTTAGCCTCAGCAGTTCCATCTCACACAGCAGGGTCAGCCTCATATAACTCAGAGATCCGCTGTGACTCCAAGGGTAAAGAAATATTTGTCCTCAATAATCGGATCCAATAAACAACGCCTCCCCCTCAGTCTTGGGAGTTTGATGAGTTTCACAAAGACAGCCAGGGACTGATTTCAAACTGCAGATGTCTGAAATGAAAGATTTCATTATCTCATCACCACTGCTTTATGGCCATGTGCCTGGTGGTGCCATTTCTGATCATAAGCCTTTTTGTCAGGCATTCTGGTCCTCATTATCTCACTCCTCTCACTTGAAAAAGGGGGATCTTTGTGTGGGAGGAGGCTGCTAGAACACTGGACTCTTAGGAGGTCACGGTGCAATCGTGCAGCTGTTACCATTTGTTTGTTGTAATGAGCAGTTTAGTGAATTAGGTGGGGGGAAAAAAATCCGGACTTTATCTAAGAACCTTGTGATGTACATGTTTTTGTGTCAGTGGGCCTCAAATTATAGGTCTTATTCATTTCACAGATACCCAAGGGCCTATTTCATTGGGTAATGAATAATATGGCAGACCGGGAGGAATCTCTCACCCCATCTTCCCTCGTTGCCTGAACCTGCAATAAATTTCCAGCCAATGCCATATGGTGGCAAGTCATGTGTGGCATTCAGTATTCTGTGTTATTTATTTATTTCCCAGGTGTTGCTTTTCTATTAGTGATTTACTGTATGTGTTATTGTGTATGATCTGCTGCTGGGATCTATGACATGGAGTGTGCTGGATTTTTGGAAAACAGCCCAGGCTGAAACCAAGCCATGGATTCAGAATAATATGGCAGCACGAGTGGGCTCTATCCACGAGCATTTCAATTTTTCTTTTTCTTTTTTTTCCCTTTTTGGATTTACAGTAGCAAGTGAGGAATGGTCTACCAGACTCTCCTGTTAAAAAGTGATTCATGTAACAGGGGATGTAAGTGAGAGATTTCGTGACTACCAGCAAGTATTTAGCAAGGAATTATTCAGCTATATCCAGTGCGTATGCTTTGCTTGAAGCTGTTGCTGTCATTTGGAGTTTCTGATTACATAAGGACGTAAGCAGGGAAAATTATTTTTGGTCTTCTGAATTTCTTGTTATGAAGAAACTAAATTAACAAGCTGGGCTGGTGTTTGCTGGGGTTGTGGTTATTTCTCCATCCATAACCCAGATTTTAAACCTCGATTGGGTTTACCTCTTGATCAACCCTGTCTCCTAAAAATTACATCTGTGTGCTGATGATTTGCAAGACAGAAAGAAACAGAATGCCGCCCAATTTTTGTTTATTTTATCAACGTAATGAGCAAAATAATCACTGGCAACATTTTTGCCTTGCAATCACTTTCTTATATTTGCCTGTGATAAATAAAGTAGGATTAAAGTTTTTATGTTTCTTTTAGCCACTCGGGGCACTTGGTTAAAGACGCTGATCTTTATTTTTGGATACTTTTTTCTCAATCATAGTATTGCAAGTACTATAAATGATTATTCTGAATAAAGTGTCACAACTAGATGATCGTTTAAGAGGATGGGTGTAAAATGTTTCTGAAAATGTTTTATTGTTACCCAGCGACATATCTAATACTAATTCAAACCTGATCTTGAATTTGAATCTGCACTCAACTCTCTGATATAATATTATGGTGCCTGTTGAAGGGTGAAATGTGTTTCTTTTTTGTGCCTCTCTTTGCGGTTGGAACATTTTTTATTAGCATTTTAGGGGTTGTCATAAAACCATAAAGTGACGCAATTTATTCCAATCTATTTGATATAATTGAAACCCATATGGAAAATTCAACATTGTATCACGCAGCCATGACATAGTGATAGGGGCATGTTAAATATTAAACGTATTATCCGACAGAGGTTACATGTGCTTGCTTTATGGATTTATTGTTTTGCCAGCTTCAGTCAGGTGTACCAAATATATCAGTCTACAGGACAGTTCTGTTAATTGTTGGACATTGTCTGGACTGGGATCTCAAGACTGCAACTCAAGATTGCATTGCAGGTTGTTCCACTCTGACGTAGTGTATATCTTGGCAAGTCTAGCTTTACTAGTCAGAGCCAGTGAGTCTCTAACGCAGCTGTCAATCAAGTCAGTCACCACTTGTCAAACTAGGCTGTGCTGATCAAACATGAATGAAGATTCTGTTACTGCATTGCCTATTTCTCGACTCAGTTTTCAGAAACATGTTTTAGTTTACTGTTTAGGCAGACAGCAAAGCAGCTTGCAACAGTAGGAAGGCCAGAGCAGTTTAAATAGAATGAATGAGATTTGCTAATTGGTTGAATATAAAGAAATCATGTGATCTGCTGGCTGATCCGTCATTTGATTGGGCTGTTTGAGATCAGCTAATGTGGCTGTGATGTGAGCTGAGCTTGACATCTTGTCCTGCCTGAATTAACGCTATGCTCAATTTTATAGCTAAACAGAACCCTAAAATATGTTTCTAAAAGCATTCGAGGTGAGATTTGAGGCAATGCAGGAGCCGAATCTTGATTCACATTTGATCAATGCTGCCTCCTTTGACAGTTTGACAGCAGTTCACTAACGGTGATTGACATGATTGACATCTGTGTTGGACACTGCTTGGCTCTGATTGGTTGTTTTCTTTCAGCCGCGGTGGATTCTGGCCAATGCCTTTAGGAGCATTATGAGGAGGAGGACCATGATTTTTTTTCACAGACTATCTTGTGTACAACTGTGTGAATACAGTGACAGTTTCAGCAAATATGACACAAAGTTATGTCTATAAAAGTCACAGACTACAGCTTTAACACACTGCTCCCTGCTATCTGCAAGAGAGAAGGGTAAATAGGGCCTTTATTGTCTATTACTGTAAAAACAATTAGAAGACTCAAGGGGTCATCAAAGTAATCAAATTTATGGGCTTTAGGGGAAATTTAGGGCCTTGAGGCTCTTTTATTAGCAGGGTAACTCATTCAGATACACTTCATCTCAGACACTTCCCAGAAGAGTTGTTGCTGTCCTTGAGTCAGTAAACAAGGATGTTAGATTAAATGAAAAATAGATTTTTTTTCCCAGTATTTGGATTTGTGTCAGGCGGTGAAAGGGAACATGTGGTTACTCATAGCTCTTATCTCTCTGTGTGTCGATTAAAGGAAATTAAGTTGTCAAATATGTGACCCACCAAATGCCATATTTGGTGGTTTCACATATTAGCCAACTCTTGAGCTTTCTTTCCCTCTGAGTCACTTCTTTTGTGGACCAGGTCCTTTAAACTTGTCTATTTGTGCTCAGTCCTTCTTTGTGCCCAGTTCTTCAGTACATCTTTCATTGGTGATTACAGTATGCCATTCACATATAAAAGAAAACCTTTTTTATGGCTATAGTTCATGCAAATATGCCGTCAAGTGATATTTGCTTCCGTGGAAGCTCAGTAATAAATGACAAGAACGCCTCTGCAGTGCCATTCAATAGAGCTGAGTTCTGCAAAGAGAAAAACAGGATTTGACGAATGTACCCTGAAGAATTTTTCTGTTAATAATTGGATGGACTACATGGATATTTAAATGGAGATGCAGGGGCATACCTCTGGTCAAAAGACCTATCTCTGTACAACGAGCCTTCACTAAATTAGTTGATTGAAAGGAATAGAAGTTATTTTTTTCTTCTTTTATTCATCCAGGGACTGTGCTGAGTAGATATTAGTTCTCTCTCCTATTGCTCTACCCTTTAGCTTTAACGATGGTGCTTTTAATCCAGTTTAAAACACCTCTTTTTCCCAAGGGTGCCAATAAAGAGTGAATTCTCTCAGCCAGTGGCAGACATTTAATAGTGAAATCTCACTCTCTTTCTCTCACAGACAAAGCTACGATGGGCTGGAAAAGAAGCTGAAGGAAGTCTTCACTGAACGGAGCAGCATCCTGCACCAGCTCTCCAAGACATCAAAGGAGCTGGACAGCATAAAAGGCAACCTTCAGGTTGGAAGTTTACTGTTTCTTTTTGAAAGATACTGCAATGTTAGAAGGCTAAGTTGGTCGTGAGTTCTGGGCCGGAGGTAATTTTCCGTCTTCTATTTTCAGCCATCTGACGACCGGGCAAGCCGTGACGCTTATCGCTTATTTTTCAATCAATCTGTTGTTTTGCAACTCGCTGTTATTAAATATTAATGCGCAAATGTTTTTTTCCATTTGGTGAGCCCACCCATTGTTATGTATGTGATGTGTTACTGGAAATGCAGCTGCTGAATAAGCAATGCAGAGATGAAAAAGCAGATCAATTAGTAAGTGAAGTTTCGCAGCACTGATGACGACAGCAGCTACACAGAGCTTGATGTTAGAAAGCGATAAAACAGGAGAGATTGACAGGACCATCAGTTCAAAAAAATTTAACACTGCTCCATCTAATTTTCAATTAACTGTAATCATCTATACTCTGCTTCAAGGAAAACTACAGTTAATTACAGCTTGGGTTGTATTTTTAAAGCTCCGGCCCTCGGATATATAAGTGACGATAACACCAAAGTAATTGTGAAATTCTGGGAACACAGCAACATCACATTAGGTTTAATTGGTTCACAAACCAGAGCAATTAGATCATCGCACAGGTTAAAAATAGAAAGGTTATTGGTAAAATTACAGCGTCAAACTGTCTGTTACAAACATCCGTCACAGTGCACAGACCAGCTTCCTGGTTTAACTTATGATAGCATAGCTTGGGAACAAGATGTATCAGCAGGCTCATGTTTCATTTGCTCTGGCAGATGCTTGTAGTCCTCCTTCCGTTCAGACAGATATCCAGCCGGTCTGCCAATCACACCTGGCATGGGGCGGGTTTGATACATTGACTGACAGAGAAGCGTCACCAGTCCAGATTTGGAAAGTCACACAGTCTGCTCTGTCCAGCGCAGCGCAGCAGGCTCAGGAAACTCGAATGAACCTGTCAAACCAGGCAGCGCTGATCAAATATGGATCAAGATTCTGTAACTGCGCTGCCTATTTACCACCTCAAAGGTTTTCAGAAACATATTTTAGTGTACTAATTAGCTGTAAAATGAGAGAGTTTGAGACCTGACCTCCATTTTTTTTCCCTGCTTGTAAACAGACCAAGCACCACCCCAACTTCCACGTGTCACTCAGCGCTATGTCGCACGTGTCTTTCCTCTCATTGGTTTCAAGTTAATCCAGTTGCGTCTGGAGGCATTATGATCCGTATACATTGATTACACCACCTGGAAAATCAAAAATGAACTGAGAGGTGGCAATGCCAGGCGCATTACGGGTCCTCACTTTCAGTATCACATCTGTAAACTGTTTAAGGTATACTACGCAGTATTGTCGGCTACTGTTTGTAAAAACGCTCTCTAACAAAAGGGATTGTAAAAGCCAACCTCAGATTGAGTCTCGTTTGGTGTTTCACTTTGCTATATTTCCATTTTTTTTATGCTACATCTCTTGGATTCCTGCTGCTTAAGGTCTGACATCAGGGGCCACATACTTAAAACTCTGCGTAGATTCAGGACTAAAAGTGTTTCTATGCACAGAGGCGGAAATATGCATTCGTGTTCTTTTTGTCAGACTTAAAAAGCTGTTTGTACACTACACAATCTTGATCATTATGGTGCTGCGTGCATGTGCACAAGCCTCACTCCCGCAGTTTGCCATAAAGAGATGTAGAAATGTCCTTAAACACAATTTGCATATCGATGCGTGTCCTGTACCACTCATTAGACCTGTCAATGTGAAACATGGGAAAGAAAGTTCAATTTCATCCCCAAACATTGCAAGAGCAGCTGTCATCACATAGAGCTGTGGATATTTGTAGCATCCATACCACTAATTCATCACGTTTCTGCAAACCATCACCGTGGTAAGATTTCAATCATCAATATTATTAAATGTCACAAGGATGATCAATGATTCATTCACAGCGCTGATGTTGAAGCTGACTTTACAAAATGCTTCACAGGAAAAAATTAAATGATCAACAACAGGGATATGAGTGTAAATTAAAGTAATGATGAGTTCATCTTTCATAAATAATTTAAAATTAACTTTATAAATGTGCCTTTGAGTGACATTTTACGGAGTGCTGTGAAGCCTGAAAAAAATAACACAATCAGTGAAATTGATAAACAACCTAAGACATTATTATGCTCTCTCAATTTATGTTTAATCTCTTCCTTATCATTTCATCCGCACTGTCTCAGTGATTGACATTGTCGCCTCACAGCAGGTGGGTTCTTGGTTCAAACCCTGGGGTGGCCCTTCTGTGCGGAGTTTGCATGTTCTCCCTGTGTCAGTGTGGGTTTCCTCCAGGGGCTCCAGCTTCCTCCCACAGTCCAAAGACATGCAGGTTAATTGGTGACTCTAAATTGCCCGTAGGTGTGAATGTGAGTGTGAACGGTTGTTTGTCTCTATGTGTCAGCCCTGTGACCTGTCCAGGGTGTACCCCGCCTCTTGCCCAGTGTCAGCTGGGATAGACTCCAGCCCCCTGCGACCCCCAACAGAATGAGCTGTCACGGAAAATAAATGAATTCTTCCTTTTTAAATACTGGTTGTTATGAGGGAAAAGGCGTATGCATGGTTTTTGTGCATACACGTCGTTTCCTCTGGTTGCTGCCTTTTGATATACCTCAACCTCACCTGAGTGCTGTGAGGGTACACGCCCAAAAAACATCCCGACAGAAAAATAGAAGAGAATAAGAAAATAAAAGCAAAGAGCAGAGTCCCGCAGGAAATACACCGCCACACACTTCTAGTGGGTTGTAAGTGATGACTGAGAGGGATCACTTATGGATGAGTCTATACTTTTTTTTTTAGGAAAATCCTCCATAGTAAAGCTTTAACTTCTTTACAACCAATAAGGTGGTCTAACCACCAATGTTCTCGCCCTGTTTGACCTCTCTTTAGTGACACAAAGAAAACAGTGTTACAACACGATGGACACTCACATTGTACTACACTGTGGTTTTCTTTAATTGTGTCCCTTATTAATTAATGGCACAAAACCAGAATGTAAACAGACTTGTGCTTCCCATGCAACGCCTGTGCAGGATTTTTTTTTTTAATAACACTGCTATGTATTGTCATTTGAAGACCCCTCTGTATACACCCAATCTCCACTTTTCATGCCTATGTGTGCCGGAAACTTTTTAAGATTTTTGTCCTAATTAAATGTGGCCTGAAAACAAAGATGCAAAAATGTTTACCCCAACTCCAACAGCCGGGATGATTTTGCATAATGTAAGACTAAAAAAAAAAAAAAAAAAAAAAAAAGAGGGCCATAAAACAAGTTTAGGTGGATGATAATGAGGGTTATTATCCCTATTGCAAAGGAAGGTATCTGCTGGATCCGCCAAAAACTGGTCCTGGGCATTTATTTCGAGTAATGCACCATATTATATTGTAGATATTATAATTCTGTGAGCATTTCTCAAAAACACAATTATCTCAGTGCCAGATACTGCACATTACTTCCCACCAGTCAGTTTAGGTCAACTTCATTATGGCTCTTGGCAATGACAAGAAATGAACAGAAACTCAATTATACATTCAGATATTTGAATCATTTAGTATTTTTCAGTCGCATTAGCGTATGCAACAATGATCTTGCAAAACATGCCCCCCTCTTGGACATTTAGACCTTGGGTGCCAGATGCCCTGTGTTTCTGTGCAGCACTCCCAAAGCTGTCGTCTGAGTGATGGCTTCTCCTTTGCAGGGTGTTGATGTTTTTGGGCTTCAGGCAACTTTTTGCGAGCCAATAGAATTGTCAGGAAATCAATAATCAAAAAAGTGGTACTCACATTTTCCCCTGCATTTGTTTATGGTTGCGAGACATGTCTCATGTGTCCTGAAAAAGCATGCAGACTGGCTTTCATCGTCCCCGGGGCAGGCTTTGATGTCTATTCACTCCAGGCTAGCTAGGTTGGCATCTATTTTGGCCCTGGGCCCTGCGCCAGCATGCTGGGCAGGGCAGAGGTTGGGTTAGATTTGGAATAGTATGCTGTGGAACAAATCCATTCTTCAGGGGGGAAAACATCATCTGCATAAAAATAAATCAACTTTTTAAAGAGAATCAAGTCAACAGGGAGAGGCAGTAAGTATTTTTGGAAAGATTTGATGGAGTAAGTGTTTATAGTTTTAACAAGTTGCCCATAGGTGGAGGTCAGCAACCCTCATAATTAAATTTGTGTGATGGGGAATTTATTCTTGGCAGCGGCTCCTGGGTGAGATCTTACGAAGCAGCTAGTGCAAGAATAGTTATTTTGCCTTGTACCTATCTGAGGGCTTTGGCAACAATGTGGATTGTACTTTGAGAAATAACAGCACAAGATATCTGTACATAAGTTAAAAGAAGCTATTTTGTACCTTGATTGATCGTTTAAAGGTTTATTAGACCCGTCTTCAGTGATCTCATGCAGTGTGCATACTTCATACTTATTAATAATAATAAAGTAGTACAATAATATCACTGTGATATATGTGAAGGACAGTCACCTATGTTAATCATTTAGTTTGACATAAAAATATAGGATCTGTAAATTACCACCATCCTCACTTTCATACTATATAACCACAGACGCCTGTACAGTGCATTTTACAGTGCATAACGCTGGGCCAAGTTTGGTGTGAAATTATATGGGTTGCTTTATGGAACAAAGTAATTGAGGTGGAGTGGGAATGAAGTCACAAAAATCTCTCCCATCTCTTCAAACCTTACTGACGACTTTGTTATTTACCACCACTCTTTTTATTCACTGCATGTTTGAAGGCACTTGGAACTCACTAGAATGACAGGTGAAACTGAAACTCTTGACTTCATCTCTCTCTCTTCACTTTATCAAAATAATTACTATAATAAACACAAAACAAACAGATAAGAACAAAAATAAAAGGATAGATGCTCATTAGTGCGACCGATTTTATATTCAAGCTGAATTTCATGATACTCTGATTAATGGAAACCCTCAATCATCTTGTTGAATTTTTATTTATTTTTTTATCTACCCAGAGAAACCTCGTCAGATTAAAAATCTCTTTTGATGACTACAAAGAAACGTCAAAAATTATGTTAATATATGCTAGAAATGAACCATAAAAGCAAAAAACAGCAACTACACATGATTACTAAGACTAGCTACACCCTGACATATAGAAGATTACATGCAAAAATCCTGCAGCAGTGCGTTGAAACGGCCGAGAGGAACCAATGACAGCAACTTGAAGTCCTTCTGCAGAAGATTCCATATAAGGAGCTGCATACAGAAATGCTGGCTTGCCAAACTCTGTACGTACCCTCAGTACAGACAATAAAAACATGTTCTGTGAACAGAGGCAATAGCCATTTTCAGTTTTTGCTTAATGTACACACATAAGTTTGCTGAATGCATGTCTTCACTACTAATCTTTTGGAAAATGGCCTTTTATGCTCATGAAAGTGGTGCTGTGAGATGATAGTCTAGAGTGCCCCTAGTTTTACAGCACTGTTCAGTTGTACAGGACATCAGCTGATAAATAAAATATCACTTACCTCCAGTCTGGTGTTAGCTTATGTTGGGCTAATGTGTAGCTGAAGGTTACGAGTTGCCCTTATACTCTGTGGTAATAAAATAATACCACATAGATGCTCTGTGGTCCGAACAAAGACGGCAAAACAAACTCTTTTTGCTTCCCACATTGTCATCGGCAGCACATTACAGCTTCGCTCCTTCTCTCCTTACCTTTCACAATAAAAGCCCTAGACATATACACTGCATCACTGCTTACCATGGGGAACTTATTCATACACTGAGGCTGTGGTGATAGGTTGGTAAATATATGAAAATAAATTTGCTTGAAATTTTGCTCTGGTCTGTTTTTAAGCTTGTATTCAACATAGCACCTTATTATCTCAATGAAATGTACTGAAACTAATGTAAATGTGATACAAAAAGGAAATTTTGAATTTTGGTTGGTAGAAAATGCGCAGGATTTTTTCATCTATCAGTCCTCTTGGCCAGTTAGTCAAAAAGTTAATTTTGGATGCTGAATGTAATGTAAGGAGTAATATAAGTAGTCACGAGATATAAAGTATAACACAAGCATTGTGTGATCACATACTAGCACGCATGCTGTATTTAAAATAACCCACTTCAATTTGGTTTCACACAAGAAATGAACGGCGGTCTTCTGGCTGAAAGTCAAGAGTTTGTTTGATCCACTCCCGCCTACCCTGTGCGTACTTTCTCGCTTATTATACTATGGCAATTGCTCGGAGCGTCAAAGAATGACGCCACTCAGTGTGTCTCATACTGTGGCTAAAGAGCACCTCAGTGCATCAGGATATAACGCTGAGGCCCACCGACCAAACGTCAGTATTTGATGAGTGGGGAGTGAGACTGGGTTGAATTAATTACAGTAGCAGTGACACAAAGGTACCCAATTTTACGGTAATAATCTGTCCAAATTCCTAAAGTAATTGCCATGTTGCTATCAGTCAGCTGCACCCTCAGCTCCAGACGGATGTTTTATCGAATGTTCTCTGCATATTTTGTCAGTCTGCCATGTGATACAGTAATGGGATCAGGCAGAAGCTGCTGAGTGTCCACATGGCCGGCTCAGGCACTAATGATTGTTTTTGTTCTTACCTACCATCTATCCGATTTTAGTTCCTTTTTCACTCGTACCTGTGCCTCTGAATTTATATAAATGTATATTTACCTGTTTTAGTTTGAAGATTTCCAGCATGTAAACATTAAACTGGACATGCATCCTCACTGTAAACCTTTTTTTATTTTTGTGACAGTTTTCAGAAGACAAATAAGGCTTGTAAAAATCTGGCCTGAGCTTTCATCATTCTATTTTGCAGACAATGATGCAGTAGGGGAGTAGAAAAGTGATCATTAGACTCATGGCTCCATGACAGATGATCCAAGTAATTGAATTCAAGGTGATATCACTCCAGAGAGAATGCAAGGCATTGATGTAATTTTGTGAATAATACACAATTCCAGACTCTTTTATTTTTCAACAGCACGGTCTTAGCTTAAGCTCATCTGTAATGAATATACATTCTCTGTTGTGAAGAGCTGTTGTCAGCCCCTTTATCTATCCTTGCTCCTCAACATTAATGTACATGACATGTATTCAAGGACTGGCGAGGGGGAGAAACATCTCCTCTGTGACAGGAGGAGACGGGGTTTATGGAAATGTAGAGTTAATTGCCACAGATATCACCTTCAAGCGCAATTTAAAAAGAGGCTTTCTCCCCCTTTGAGTCCACATTTTCTTAGAAGTCTGGAAAATTTCTCTTCAGCTCATAACAAATAAAAAATATCTCGGAGGGCTTGTAGGGCAATCAGAGACCTGACTAATCCATAATTAGCCATCAGGCAGGTGCTTTGGCGCTGGCGAAACCCAATCTGTACCCTCGTTAGAATCTTTAGAAGACATTCATCACCTGATTCTTGGAGGCTTTATCGTTTTTTGGGGGCATCAACACCATTTTACATCTGCTGCATCATTCAATAATATTCACCTCAATAATTTTATGTGGTGATGCTTATGACATTGCATTTCAGTATCTTCCATTTTGTGACTCGCACTGTCAAAACTGAAGCCTTTGACTGTTGCTGGGAAAAAACTGCAACCTTGAAAAACTTTTTGCTTTTGAAATAATTCTCATTTTGAGTGTTTCCTGTTCTCTTTCAGTCGCTGAAAAATGATGACTCAGTGGCCAAGAAGGATGTGCAGAGGATTCTGGAGCTCAGCCACAAACAGAGGTAAAGTGAGGCATTTTGGATGACTTAGACATGATTTACCAACAGTGCTGTGCTGCTCACACGTCACCAAAAAATGTAGGTTAGAAATTTATGATAACCAGAATCAGTAATGGCTGATAAATCAAATAGGAGTACATGTGATGTTTACAATCATCAACATAAAGTAAGTGTTATGTCAGCATTAAATTGTAAATAATACATATAAAGCCTGTGAAAACTGTGGTTTAGATCTTTCTCTATGTAGCTGAAAAAGATGCATAGTCCAAGTCCCATTCATTTTTGCCATGGACAATGTGGCATGACTCAAAGCAGCAGCTCTTCCACAGCTTGGATGGCCATGAAACTCCCGGTTACATCATCAGTACACAAGGATAACAACTGTGTCAAAAAATATCTGGAACTAAATGGCACGTGGCTTGTGGCGATCAAAGGCACAAAAAATATATTTGAAAAAATCAACAGCAATGTCTCTTTCCAGCAATGATTACCTGTTCACTGAAGATAATCCACAGACGTTGTGAATAATTTTAGGTAGAACTATTTTCTTGCTACTGAACTAAACCTGCCAACTATATCACCGTGCAGAAGGAAGTGTGCATCTGCTCATGGACAAGAGGCTTGTGCTCATGACAGCGTGAGATGGAGACATTGATGGTGTTCTCTTCCACTGATCTGTAACATGAGGTAAGTGAGCAGTACGTGAACGCTTCCTTCTGCACAGTGATTTGGTTGGCGGGTGTAGTTCACTAGCAAGAAGACAGTTCCCACACGAAGCTGCTCAACAACAAGGTCTGTGGATTATCTCGTGTAACTAGGTCATGATTTCTGGAAAGAGTCGTTGCTGCTGAGTTTTATCTAGTTCCATTATATTGGAGAGAAGGCAGACATCTCTACAACCGATATCTCCAACACTTGGGAACCCACACCAAACAATCTAGATAGGTTAATACCACTAGTAAGACCTCTCCAAGAATCTCCACCTTAACGTAGTGGAGGGATTTGCATGTCTCAGTGATCCTAAGAGCTGTGTTGTATTGTCTGGGGTTAATCACCCCTGGTGGGGTCTCCCAAGGCAAAGTGGTCCCGGGTGAGGTGCCAGACTAAGAGCGGTTCGAGGACACGGTGCATTCGGGACCCGAAATACCTTGCCACACATGGGGACACAAGGGCCCTCCTCTGAAACCAGACCTAGTGGAAGAGCTTGCCAGCGAGCATCTGGTGCCCAGGCCTTGGGCCATGGGGCCCGGTCAGGCTCAGCCTAAGTGAGTGACATGGAGCCACCACCCGTGGGCCCACCACCTGCAGGGACTGGCATCAGGGCCGGTTTCATTGTGTGCCGGGCAGTGGGCAGGAGAAGGGACCCGGGGCTGTAAAGCGTTGCTGGAGGGAAGGGCATCTGAAATAGTTTGTTCAGTCTGCTCCCCTGGTTACCCTACTATGGATAAGCAGTTGGAAATGGGTGGACTGCATGTAAGAGGAAAAATTTGTAGCTCTGATTATGGGGTGAACTGTCCCTTTTAAAATTCTGTAACGACAAACTGTTTTTCTCTATAGCAACAAAAAACAAAGCTTATGGTAAACCTAAGCTACATGCCCTTATTAATGGCTCATTCACTGCTATCGATGCTGGTTATTCTAAGGTCACTACCCGATCTGAACCAGGAACCCAGTTTGTTCAGACCCTCTCCCTTGATCAGTGGGCTGTCCTGACCCTAACCATTCAAGGTCAATCCCTGACCCCAACCATCTACGCACATACGCAGAACAAATCGCGCTTCCGGTACGGATCGGGCAGCAACAGCCCTGTTTGGTTTTACATGGCAGTACAGACAGGAAGAGGTGGGTAATGCATAATCCAATCATAAATCCTTATTGTATATTTGAAAATAATGTGCCTATCTCCTTCCTGTAAAAGAGCCCATCTAGCATCTGTGATTTAGTGCTTTATCTTTTTGCAAGCGAGCTGGAAAAGTGTTTACCTAAAGTGCTTTACCAGTTAGGATTGTCTGATTAATGCTGTGTGTAATGAGACTTTTAATGATTAGGAGTCATTTGTGGCCTTCATGCTCTCTGAAATGTCAGCCTGATTGAAGTCCAGCCTTCTGTGTGCAGTATCTTGATAGCCAATCAATAGCCTATCACCAGTCCGTGGCAGCTCTCACATGTCATCAAGCTAAAAACCATAAAGCAGCAGCTTGGCTCAATGTTGCCTACCTAGCATTTGTGAGCTGCAATTTTTTCAAAGTGTTATTAATCCAACTTTGGAGTTCCATACCTGCCAAGTGTGATTACTGGCTGACTCCATCATGGTGGGTGCAGACAGGTGATTCATTGCAAGTCATTTATTTTTGACAACTCTTAACAGCGATTTGATTGCTTTCTGAAAATAATTTTGCCACAAACTGTAATGCAACAAAAATGTTTGCCAGCAGACCAGATACAGACGGTAAAACTGTAACATTTTAAGATTTTAAAATAGTAACAATTAATTCAGCTGTGATTCAACCTGCTGTCGATCTGTTTGTACTCACCCAGCAATTTTGTTTGGGATAAAAAAAGTTATCTTATCATATGCTCACCACTGTGTTTTCAAGGTATGTCAGTCTTGCATTTACTGTGCCACTTTCTGTCAGTCTGAGCAGTTTTGATCTTGTTTGTACAAAGTGTTTCCCAGTCTTGGATGCAGGAGATGAGAATATAAATGAAATGCCGAGGCAGTGGTGGTTGGCTGGTCGCTGTGAAGAAAAATGTTTGCTAGACTGAACTTATGCCAAGAGACAAGACCAATGGCATATAAAATATAAGAGTATGCGGCTGTTGAGCAGTGAAATGTTTTCAGCACAAACACTGGCCGCTTGAGTACGACCACGTCAGATACTTTTAAGCTTACAGCCATGCACAGCAACTGTAAACAGACTGTTACCTAATTTATCTGGGCTGCCTTGTGATGTGATTTCTACAAGCGTTTTTGGAACCACTGACCCACATCACTTGCCCACTTGATTCATAATTCAGTGTGCATTGCTGTTATCTGCGCGCAGGAGCATCAAACGGCATTGAAATACCCATTGCATACCAATGCGTTAACATTTATGTTAAACGCATAAAGAATGCAGCACCAGTCTTCATACAGCATGCATAAAATCTGTGCGGAGCGTTCCAAATGCCCACAAGTTACTACATAATACCACATAATGAATACCTCACTGTTTTCATTATACAGCTCCTCATTGACCCACAATCTGTAACCTTTTCCATTTATGATATTTGCCTTAGCATGCATTTGTTAAACTGTACATTATCTTCAGAATAAGCAGCCGTACATCTGAAGAAAAAATTGGCTCCAGTTGGACCGTGGAATTCAAACAGGGAAACATTAAATATTAATGAATAATTGTCATATTGTTAACAGAAAATTTACTGAAGAAAATCCAAATGTTTTGACACGAGAGAATAAAAAAGTGACAAAAGTCAGTCAGGATACATGTGTAAATGCATGGCTGTATGTTTTCTTTTTATGTACATACCACTACTGCTACAGAGGTTATAGATTTTGTAGCACAAGCCATAAATTTATAGCACGAGTATGAATGTATCAAGTAAGTCCATTGTAGTTTTAGACTATTCAAATTGCCTACTGAAAAAATTGTAGACTTTTATTTACTTTAAATATCTTTATTTATTTATTATTAGTAGTAGTATCATTATTATTATTTATGCACATAGCATGGACAAGGGAGGCAAGGGTGCTGAGGTGAGTGTGGCACCTCCTAAACCAGGTAACATTAGGGCTATTCCAAAATCCATTAATATATATAGTTTAAAACTTGGTGTTAAAGGGATAGTTCAGATTTTTGAATGGTCAGTATATAACATACAGTAGTTGTCAGTCGGCACGCCCCAAGGAGTCTGACACAGATGCTAAGCAATGTACTGCTGTGGAGGTCATGTACTTATATAAACCCACCCCAGTACACTACACTACATGTCACATTCACACACTGGCGGCCGAGGCTACCATACAAGGTGCCACTTGCTACTCGGTAACCATTCACTCCCATTCACACACTAATGGAACAGCCATCGGGAGCAATTTGGGGTTCAGTGTCTTGGCCAAGGATGCTTTGACATGTGGACTGGAGGAGCCAGGAATCGAACCACTGATCTTTCGATTTGTGGACCACCCGTTCTATCTCTGAGCCACAGCCGCCCCTGCTGTGGGTCAGTCAGAGAAGCCTGAACAGCTTCACTTTCCCATCTGTGCTTTTGTCAAAGGCACCAGACTCCATTGAGAAAAACAGTCATTTTGGATGCTGAACACAGGAGCTGCTGGTCTGCTAGTGCTTTGATCAGTTAGTTAGTTTTTGTTTTTTGCGACTTTGGTTAATCCAAACTAACCCTTTTTAAATGCTAATATCACACAATAACACAAACAAACTAACTGATGGAAGCAGCAATGGACCAGCAGCTCCTGTCTTCAGCAGTGTTAAATCACTGAATTCTCCATGGAGTCTGGCTTTGAAGAGTGCGATATAACAGCTTCATTCTCCCACTGGAAATCACCTTCTGATATCAAGGTAAAGCAGTGACAATATTTTGAATATAGCATACACTTACACTGACATTTATTTATTTATTTTTTTTATGTAGGTGAGACTTTTCTAAGTTGGTTAAACCCCCCCCTCAAAGCAGTAGATTGCTTAGACTCCCGCCTGCTTCTCCAAACTGGAAGGTTAAACGTGACATCTTATTAGTGAAGTGTGTGAGCTACACTGCAGGATGGATTCTCTTTACAGTGACAGAGTGACGGCCGGCTCATATGAACAAGTTCAACACGGGTTGAATTGCCCATTGCATCCACAGGTCTGTGTTATATACTGTGCGGCTGTAGCGTCACAGCATTACAGCTCTATAAACACATCTATCGCCTGCATCCATGTGCTGTCTCGCCATCACATAATAGACCGCAACTACCACATAGAATAGCGATGAGCTATCAGTTCACCTCACACATGAATAAGCACACAAATCCCTATCTCACAGACATGCAGTGCAAAGCTTTATCAGAGAGTTGCTACGGTTTCATTCATCACATAGAACAATTTTTTGCATAGCATTTATGTCACACTGTACAGCCATGATTGTGTTTGAACTATTAAACAACAGTCAGTTTGGCTGCAAATATTCAACCAATACCTCCATACTCACCCCCTAATTGTATAGTAGAGGGTGTTGTTTTTGGATTATTGAAAAATGCATTCCTAAAGTTTGATATTTAAAAGATCACGTGTCAAATAAAATGTGCTTTTTGATTCTTGAATGTGTGAAACTTGAAATCACAGTACTTATTTAACACATTTTTTTCCCAAACTGCTTTATATCATTGCAGATTTCATGTATGCAGAGGTCTTTGTGATTAAATCAACGTTCACTCTTAAGCATTTTTTAACATATATTAATTCAGCTTTTGTTTTTTTACACTGAAAACCTCTATGAACATTTGTGTAACGGCTCTACATCAGGAACTTGATTTATTCCAGTATAACAGATGACACCATGAAAACTGCTGCTATTTTGTCTTTTTTTCAAGAGACGTTAACCAAAGATACTTGAGTGAAAATTGCCTTACACAAATTAGTCTGTGCAAAATTGTTCTCAGCAGAGGTGTGTTTAAGATAGCCATTCTGTGGCAGATCGGTGGAGGCCTCTGAGAGTGTGAGGAAGGATGTGCTAACAGAGTGTTTCTCACTTCCCTCTCACTTGACAGAGAGGAGATGAAGTCCCTCCAGGCAGCCTTGCAGAAGCAGCTGGATGAGGCAAATGAGAGAGCAGAGAAGCAGCAGGCCACGGTAAGACAGAGCTGACCTGACCATCAACATCCGGTCTCCTCTAACCAGCCCCGTCACCTGTCACACAGGCCCCTCAGTGATCCACGCTCATTATCCAGCAGCCAGCTCACTCGCCTCCTTGCCTCACCGCTTAATTGAAACTCTCAGAAATTGCAAGAGAAAGCTTTGTGTCCGCTCTCCAACTCCCACGCAAAAATTAATAAGAAGAGACAAAGGCATTATAACCTAAGAACATCTACTTATCTCTCCATCCATCTCTCCATCTACAGTATCCACTTTTCAATCTGCCCAGCTACACTGCCCCAATAGACTGTCACCTTGCTCCTAATTAAATTCCACACTGGTATCTCAAACACTTTCTGGTGAATAAATTCAATTAAACACTCGCTTTATATTATCTCAGAAAATAGTGAAAAATACACAACACAATTTCCCAGAGCACACAGTATTTTTTTTTATGAAAAAAATGCCCAAAACCCAAAGATATTACGTTTAAAGAAAACAAGCAAATCAGCACATTTAAAGAGCTTCAATAAGTCAATGTTTAGCATTTTTACTTTATGGTTAATATGACAATGAGAAAGCATCATTTGGTTATTAAAATAGTCACAGATTAGGTTTCTGTTGAGCAACAAATGAGTTGATCAGCTAATTGTTTCAACTCCAGTTATTTCAGATATAATGATTGGTAAAACTAAGGCTTTAATATGTAAAAATTTCTGCACTAAAACATTCAAAAACTACTAGACCTACCTATGACTATCACCCGGAGGCCGGTGTTCATTTGCCATAAGACTGTAAAGCCTAAAAACACTAAAGGAATCCTAACTTGGACAAACTGACCTTAAAGACAACACTGCTCCACCTTTTGTTATTGTTTTGATTGTGCAGCGGCAGAAAAATGTCATGTTGTACGTTTAATATTTATGTATGCAGATGATACTCTGCTCATAATTGTACAAAGTATATGTAGTTAGGTTGTAAAATGTGTATGACTCGTTCAAAAGAGTAATTCCAACTAAATGGCAAAGTGGAGTATCATAAGATGAGTATGAAAGCCGTGTGTCTCTGAACAAGGCTCGAGCTGAAACAAATTAATCAAATTAAATCCACTGTGTCTTCCTGACCAGCATGTTTCATGGTCACAGCATATTGACTGTTTTACAAAGCAAATGGGAAGAGGCATTCAGTGTCAACAGGAAATATTACCTTTGCTCACTGTAGTAATTATGACAAAAAGAATTAATAAGTGACTGTAGTACAACTTACAAAGACCACAGCTGATTAAAAGCACTTTAACCTTTTAATTAGCTGAAATAAGTCTGCTGGGCTGGTCCTTTGCTGTCTGTACCAGGGACACTGAGGCAAGTGGATTGCATTACTTGACAGTATCACACAAATTTTGAGCTGCAGTGATGGAATCAGAGTGTAAAATAGCAACACTATCACTGCTAACTGCTGACTAACCAGAGTTAACCCTGAAGTTACCTCGCTAACTCGTAGTATAGGCCTCTGGTGTATGTAAATAAAAAAACATAAAAGTGCCTGCATGATTTGTTTGATAAACAAATAAAAAAAAGGTAATCAGTTAAAAATTGATAATGTTTTTGAGAATCAATACAGAATCACAAAATCTGGCTATACTCAAGTGCAGCTACATTTTTCTTACACCCCTTACTATTCATCTCACATATCTAAAACAGTTTTTGTTTTTAATCATTTTACTAATTCTCTTGTTGTTGCTTTTTAAATTATTGTCTCATAAGCCACAAATATTAATTTGTAATTAAATATCTGTCCTTATTTGACTGCGTGGAGCCCAGGGAGACAAGTCGCTGCTGTGATGAAAGCTGATGAAACTGCAAATTAATACAAATAAAACCAAAGAAAATAAACTGATTTTTTTTAAGGCACGGCTCTGTAAAATGTACCTTTGCATCAAAATGGTACCTTTTCAGCAGACAAACATTTGAAATAATCTGTTGTATAAACTCCACTCCATGACCTCCGGCAGCCTCTTACCCCAAACAGCTGTAACTGCTGTATCTGATTGTATTTTCCCACATTTGTATTCTCATATTATTCAGAGAGACCACCTCTTGTTCTGCAACCAAACTCCTTATCAACAAATCAGCATGAAGCCTGTCTGGCTGCACTGACAGCTACAGTAGCCCCGGAGTTTTTCTAGGGTTGTGAAATATATGCTAAGGAAAAGCTTTTCCTGTATTATTCCCGGCTTCTTCTGCACAGTCACAAGGTCTGATGAGCGCTGTGACACGACAAACAACAATCAAATAATCTGAGATAAACAGTGGCGTAACATTTCAAGTGACATTCTTGCCATTTTCCTAAGAAGAGTGACAAATCCCGGTCGCAGGGTTTTATTGTTTAGGTTTGACATTTATGTTCTGTTAAATGGTATTTATCACCCCACTGAGATTCAAGATAAAAAGAACCACCTCCGCAGCATGCAAATGCCACACACGTTCAACAATACGATAAAATATTGTGTCTGGTTTGGAGTCCTTGTGTCCAATTAAAATTGAGTGAGAAAATAGAGCTAAAGCCCCCCCTAAAAGAATTACCATTGAAAATGACAAAGGTGTCCTGCCTGTAAAAATGCTAAATATTTTTTGCAACTTCAGTTGTGAAGTAATTCCCCAAAGCACAAACGAAGCAGAAGTCAAAAAAGTGGTTAACTGTGTCAACAGGTGTGTGCAGTGAGATTCAAGCTAATCTCTATCTCAGGCACTATCTGCATAAGGACATTTTGTCTGCTCTGAATGTGCATTCGGTTATTTCTGCCCACAGTGTATTAAAAAAAATATGTAGAGATAAAATTATTTTTCCAATAAAATGTTTAGAAACTGTCATTTGACATCTTCATGTTGATTATTTTGTCCAATCAGCAACCAAAACCCCAAAGATATGTAAGTAACAGTGATATAATAAAGCAAATACACAGAGACCAGCAAATTCTTGACCTTTTATAATCACATTAACGGATGGCAATGTCAGTCCTTTGGGTGGCTGTTCAGTCTAACACTTTGATCCAGACTTAAATACTGTATCTCAAAACCTATTAAATGGACTGGCTTAAAATTTGGTACAGATATTCATTGACCCTCAGGATGAACAGTAATTACTTTGGTCATCCTCTGGGTTTTCCAACCCGGTCTCACTCTTAAGTTGTCAAATACTGGCGCTTGGTCAGTGACTTCCAGTGTCAGATAACGGCAAAAAAGCCACTCTTTCACTTTGGCATGAAACGTGGGCAGTCACTGTTATTCTGTAACGGCGCCAGGCAGCATCAAGGGAAAACGCAGCCACCAACAGTGTGGAATAAGGGGGCAAAGGTCTGAGTAGGGTGATTTGGGAGGGGTGGCTCGCAAATGTGTCAGATTTGTAAAGACACATTTTAAATTGTAGTGAATATCTGGCACAGAGCTTCTATTCTGAAGTGATGTTTCCTGTCGTTGAGAGAATGAATAACAGATAGCTACTTAACAGAGACAGTAATCTAGCACAACAACATGGTCAAACACAAGTATGATGCTGCAATTTTTGAACTGTGTGGACCTTGAACTAATGACTAAGGACAAATCTTGACCCCTTGGCTGGACCAGTTAGGAACCACTGCCCTAGAGGGTTCTCCGTGTTACTGCAGTGGGCTGCCAAATTATTGTGTGAATATATTTTTCCTTTGCAAAAATTGAAATATGTCTGAAAAATACACATTAACATGAATCCAACACAATTTGCCTGTTGCAACAACTAATCTTGGTGAAAGTGAAGTTTCCTCTCTGACAGAAGCAGACGCTAATATGAATCTCTGCGTGACAACCTCCATCTGCCCAATATAATATGCAATTCAGCTTTATGCAGTTTATGTATTTTGGGGTCCTTGCTCCGTCTTTCTTTCAGCTAAGGGGTCCTGAACCCAAAAATGTTGGAAGGCCCCTTAATCAGTTATTAAAACTGTTTTAGAAACATTTTTTGTTGATTGACTAATTAATTAATGTACAAATATTTTCATCACTACATGATTTATATTTCAGACAAAATTATCTTTCCATTCATTTTTCATTTAGTCCAGCTCAATAGCCCAACAGCTAGTTCATGCTACGCTTCATTTTCCTCAAATCCATATTGAGTTAGAGCGAGCTGATATTTGTGGCTTAAAAATACATTAATAATCAAAACAGCAGCTGCATTCAGCACACTGAACTAAGCAGTATATAGATGCTGGTGGAATTTTGCTCCTCCTTTTTTACTCCTTTTAACTAAAAACCTAAATGCTGCACCAGGATGTGTTTTTTTTTTAACCTTCCCTCAGGGCTGTGGCAGTGACTGAAAGGCTCAAACATGAACCTTGATGTTATCATGCCCTGCTCAGGATGTGAGTCAACTGGTGAGGCTTAGTTTACAGTTCCCTGGGGAATAAACCGGGTATGAGGTCACCAGCCCCATGAATCTTTTCCTTTTCGTCCTACACACTATCTTGATGACCTCTTTCAAGGACGTACAATGCTTAAAAACGTCTTTTCAGAATGAAAAACAGAAAGAAAGAGGAAACCTTGGCCTAGCTATCTCTCTCACACACAGAGATTTCATTCTTTTTAATACACAGTAGCCCATGGCAGCAGTTTGCCATCTGCAGTTGGTGTTTGAACCTCTGTCTGGCTGCTAAACACGAGCCACAGGCCTGCACCAGCAAGACATGCTGAGCTCATGATAAAAGGATTGCGATAAACAAAGATATCACTCTGAAATGATAAGCATATGGGCTATTAAATCAGGCACACAGTGGAAAGTAAGCAGTCACTCACTGCAGGAATAAATGCCTCAGTGTATCACATGTGCCACAATCAGAGAGTCTCGGATGGAACATTTCTGGACACTTGTTATGCTAAACTAACTTTGTACGACACCAGAGAAATATAATATGTGACAGAGGTTTTTTGTCAGAGTTAAAAAGTCTTTAAGCCTTGATGTGTGGCCAGCTGAAAAACTGTGTTTTAAAATTTCACTACAGCAAAGGGGGTTTCTGTGCCTCTGCCAGATTATATGGAACCGTGTTCATTTATGGTAGAGGCCTCAATATAGTCCCTCAGCGTAAACTTACCAGCACTGCTCAAACTGGTGAAATTAAAGACAGTAAATCAAATGCTAACACTGTTTTTGCCACTCGCACTGGCAAAATCACAAGCATAGAGGCTTTAATGCATAGAGGCTGCGTTAATTTATCCTTATATTCAATTACTAATTAGCAAAGGAGGTTCTTTCTTTTTGTTTTATGTTTCTGTGTATATATGTA
Source organism: Epinephelus awoara (assembly GCA_035609425.1). Classification (NCBI taxonomy): domain Eukaryota; kingdom Metazoa; phylum Chordata; class Actinopteri; order Perciformes; family Serranidae; genus Epinephelus; species Epinephelus awoara. Next base: position 7,348,848 of record CM069294.1, read on the forward strand.
TATATATATATATATATATATATATATATATATATACTTTTTTTTCTTTTACTATTCTCGAGGGCAGTGACTGCAGTGACTGAACATGACCTTTGATGTTATCATGCCTTCTGCTTGGGGATGTGAGTCAACCGGTGTGGTCTAGTTTAAACTTCCCCAGGGTGCCTCGGTGGAAGATGAAAAAGATGTGACTTTGAATTAAAAAAAAAAAAAAAAAAAGTGGTGATGGTGGTGGTGGGGTCGGTGGTGCTGTTTTGCTTGTGTACAACATGGTACATATATATCAAGATAAGTCATATTTCTTAAATGAAAAGTCTGGTGATATACTACTTTTCCTTTTGTCAGACCAAAACCAACAATGAATCAATATCACAAACAAATGTTGTGTAGATTAATAAGTAGCTTAATTCTCTATGCAGTACAGTGCTGCAGGGATGAAGTTTATTTGTAGGTCGACTTGGAAGTTTAAGAAGTATTTCACTGCTGAAAAGATGGTACTTTCATAAAACCTGGCTGTCTCTGCAGTAGAAAGATGAAAATACTTTGAACTGTGTGCTATAAACAGAGAAAAGGGGCTGTGGCATTTGCTTTTGCTCAGGAGGTAGAAAACCTACAGCTGACAGAATGCACTGCGCCCAATAAGCGCTCCCTCTGGTGGGTGGCGTGATGCAGGCTTGACTGACTTTCCACAGGAAACAATGTGGCAGCCAGCTGGTAACAAACAATCTGGTATAACAGTAAAAATTAGAGCTAAAATATGTTTCTAAACACATTTGAGGCGAGACATAGACAACATAGTTGTGAGAGACAACATTTTTACAATACAGGAACCAGTATGGCGCCCACTTCCTGTCCACAGATTCTGGGGGCTGGCTCTCTTGGTCTGCGTCTATATTCTTTGTGTCTGTTGTGGCAGGCATAAAAAAATGCAGAAGTACAATCTGCAGCCCTACAGCCTAGTGGCTAGCAGACTTTCTACATGAAACCAGGGACAACAGCAACATTTAACAGTTTTCCCCACAAATACAACATGCTAACGTTATTAGCACAAGCCTGTGGCATTTTACATTATTCAAGTTAGCCGAGTGACTAGCGGAGATTTCCTCTGCTCATATGAAGCCAGGATAAATCACACACAAGACTTAAAATGCTGTTTTGCTGAGGCTTTATTGTCTTCACAATTGATTGTTTCTTATCTGTGAAGTAAAGTAAATAAAAGCTTTGTTTCCACTGAGGGAAATGGTTTCAGCACACAACAATAGCCAGGAGGTCTGCGTCACTGCGATGCATTGTCCTGGGAAGGTGCACGACAGGCTCCTTACTATGACTGCAAAACAGTAGTTTAATTTGAGTAAGTCTCTAATGCAGTACACTGCTGTTGTAAACTGGATATAGGGCAACAAATGTGTATTAATCCACGGCTAAAATCGGTCCTCTAAAAATACCTCTGTAATGTTTATTACTCTAAACTAAACATCTGTTTTCAAAGATTTATTCTACAGTGTCTATAGTGACATATGAGCATGGGGTGAGTGCCACAGACATGCGGACAGAATAAGGCATTGTTAGCTTTGGACTTGAGATTCCTTTATAATACCACAACATACAGAATACTGCCTGCCTTGTCCTTTCACACTGCAGGGCAGTACATCACATACTGATGCTGCTTTGTGTTTATTGTCATAATCGCTTTCATTCAGCGCACTTAATTTCACATATATTGCTTAAACGGGCACGCTCAGCATCCATCACCTTCATTAAATATGTTCACTGAATGGAAAACAAACAAACATTGATGCAGGGCATTCAGTTCGATCATCTCTCTTTTGTCTTCTCTGTCTTCAGATCAAATTTCTCAAAGTGGAGATGGAGAAAAAAACCAAAATCATCAAGGATCTACAGCAAGAGGTGAGTCATCAAAGTTCCATTTAAGGCTCGTTTGAATGCTGCATTCAGCGTCATTAATTCTCAGTTTATGCCTTCAAGAGGTAAAGAAACCATAAAGGAAGAATTTACTCCAATTTACTGATCAGGATCTCACTCCTCCTGCTTTGTCTAGTTCCATTTCATTTAATGATTTTCTGCGTTTGCCAGATGCATTCTGAAATCTCCAGAGACTGGGGGGGGGGGGGGGGGGGGGGCGCTTGTTGCTTTCAATCAAAGGTGGACATACGCTGGCATAAATATATCTGTTTTACTGAGCACTTTGTAAACACTGGAGTCTGTCTTTGATCATGATAGCGATCGTGACTGTCATGGCGTGTGTTGGTTGAGAAATTGGTCTCTCTTCTTCTGCCTCTTCTGCGATGGATTTCTCTCTGCATGATTGTTGAACATCAGTGCAAAATAGTTCGTCTAAAAAGATTTTTTTTTTCTCTTTGATTCTGAGGGGCTGACACCAAAGGCTGACATTTACCGCTGACGCCTTAGACAGCTGGAGGAAAAAAAAAAAAGTTCTGCTGGCAAATACCATCATAGCTGTAGTGAAAATATGTGACACCACATTATCTACAGTTTGGCTTGTTATCTGTAGGAGTAAAAGAATGAATAAAAAAACACCAACAAAAGAACATCAAAACAGAATTGGCCCATTAAATGCAACATAGCTACTCCGGCAACTGCTGCCTTTAAAGATGTTTTAAATTGGATGTTTCCATTGTTGTGTTTGGCTCATCTGTCAGCATGTAACATGAAAAAAGGATGGAAAAATGTCAACATGAAACATCTGCAGACCAAAAATGTCACAAATAAAATCAAATTATGCAGTGACAACCGTTTAATTGATTTTACTGAATTTTCTAGATATGAAAGGCGGTCTGTTCAGTTCAAGGTGTGAACATGGAAAGAGCCAGCTTTCCAATGACAGCAGGCAGGTTTTTGTATCGTTTTTGGACTCATTTTGACTGACTCCATTCTCACTAGAAATGCAAATACAACATTTGGACTGCATTTTTTTCAATCTATTAAGTGATTAAGCATTTGAAGTGATTAACTTGTCAGCTGGAACCTTACAGCTGGGGTAGGCAGAAATCTGGAAAGGTCAAAAAAAAAAAAAAAAAAGGGGAATATGGAAATACACCCTCCTCCTGCTGCTCTCTCCTGTCTGTCCTAAGCCCCTCCCTTCAGACAACCAAAGGCGTATGCATGCTTCATACAGTAACCCAGTGTTTCCCATGGATTGATTTATTTAATCTGACTTCATTGTAGAGTTGCCTGCATCACATTCTCTCAGCCCCTCTTTCTCTCTCTGTTTATCAGACCAACCACAAATGAGACAAGAATTAGCTAGCTCACCACCCCATGGTCCCTCTGCCTTGCTTCACACTGCTGTGGGCTGCTTACCTGGGTGGCTGTGGCTCAGAGGTAGAGCACGTTGTCCATCAATTTTAAGACTGGTGGTTTGATCCCCAGCTGCTTCCACATTTGGAAGTATCCTTGAGCAAGATACTGAACCCCAAATTGATCCTGGTGGCTGTTCCATCGGTGGGAGTGCATGTGAATGGTTACTGAGGAGCAGGTGGCACCTTGTATGGTAGCCTCAGCCAACAGTGTGTGACTGTGTGTGAATGTGACCTGTAGTGTCAAGGCGCTTTGAGTGGACGAAAGACAAGAAATGTACTATCCAAGTGCAGTCCATTCACCATTTTTACACAGGATGAGAGAACGCAACAGCTCCAGTGCCGGATGTCACAGCGTGCTGGTGGCCAGTGGCAGCACCAGGTCTAATCTGTGTAACAGCAGCAACAGAAAGTTTACTGACCCAGTAAGGAATCAGGGCTGTCCAGTTCAGTGTCCCAGAGCTGGGATTGGATTGGAGCTGGATTCAGGTTGCTGTGAATGTTGACCTGGGGTCCGTCTCCGAAGCCATTCTCCTCCCGGCGAGGTGGTCTGTAGCGGTGGAGAGTGCTGTAGAGGGCACACAGTGATTTGAGGCTCTAACTAATGTTAGCCACGTAAACATGAACATGAAGCTGCAGACGTGAGGCTTTAGCTCTGGTTAGTAGAAGGCTAAATTATTAGCAATATTTTTTTGTCTATCTTTGAAACAGAGGTGGCTCTAAATTAATATCACGATGTTTCAGGGTATTTTCATGATAACGATATTCTTGATGATGTGACAAATTAGTCAACAAACAAAAAAAATTCTTAATTTAAGAACATAGCATTGCAGCCAGATAAGTGACCTAACAGTTTGCCTTTAAATATTCAGTAAAAACTAAACAAAAACGATCTAATTTCTTTAGTTTGTAAACAACAGTAACTCAGAGTGATAGTTCAACAAAATAAAATTCACCACAAACTACACAAAAAATGTACCCTGACATATATAATATATATATATATATCTCAACGGGCTATTTCTTTCCCTTTTAGCAAAACCCTGAACGACTGAGTTGGGTTTTTTTTGCCTGGAATGAAAAGTTGTGTTTGCAGTATTTTATTTCTTAGTAATATGTGCCAGAACTAAATTAAAATTTGCTGAATAAATTGGTTGAAAGACTGAACTTTTTATGAGTAAGTACTGGAGGCTTTCTTGGGCCCCTCTCATCCTTTTTAAAAGGCAAAAAATGGTTTATTTGGCCCCTGCACCAGGATTCATCTTTAAACACAGCTGGAGCCCAGTGAGTCACTGCTTATGCTGCTGGAGCACCATCGTAAACTGTCATGTCTTCCCCCAAGAAAGGAAAACCAGCTTCCAAAAAAGGAAAAGAAGGAAAGGGAAAAAAGCAAACTGTGGGATAAGAGCATTTGAATTTGTTTTTCCAAAAGAAAGGTAAGCACAGCGAACACTGTTTAAGAATGGTTTAGCTAATATCAGCAGTTGTTTAGATCGAAGGCAGTAAGACTGCAAGGACTCAAGCTTGGAGCTTATTTGCATTGTTTGACATAAATCAGTCAGAATCACTGGGTCCAGTTGTTGTGTCAGTTATTTGTTTAAAACTATTACAAAGAGCACAGACTGCGGATGTATAAGGCCCAGAATTTGGTGCCATGGTCCTGGGTGCCAATGCTGAAATAGACACTTTCTCTGCAGGATCTCTGCCATTGAATCAGGCTTTCACCAAATGAATATGCATACGCAACATTTGTAAAACAGCCAAAAGGAAGATTCTCTCTCTAAAATGATCTGTGATGTGCCAGAGTCTCTCGTAATGGGCTAGATTTTCTGATGCCTTTTTTCAGACCATGTGAATTATAGTACGCTCAAAGTTAGAATGGAATTTTTGTAGGGTCGCCCCGACTAAGAGTTTTCCTAGTTGATCATCAGTCGTCATTTAGGGCCATTAGTCAACAAGTCACCTGCATGTTTATAATATTAATGTAATTATTAAATTGTATATTGTGGGCAGGACAACATAAAAATAATAGTTAGCATGTTAGCCGTTAGCCTAGATACAGCCGGGGCGCATAGTAGCGTCAGACCTGTTAAAACGTAAGTGAACGGGCATACCTCAAGTGCAAAGTTAGTCCACTAAAGAAGCTTTTTTCCCCACAAAGACTGCCTCATATCGTTAGGATAAATGTCAGAGAACATATAGAAAATGACATGTAAACGTGTTGTCTTACCTTACCGGTGTGGTGCCATGTTTGTTTACCATTTGGCTCTGCTTTCCAAAGTGCGGCCGAAATATCGCAAGAACAAGCAGTGATCTCATACCGTGCCTGAAATCTCGTGAGAACAAGCAGCAGCAGCAGGAAGGCAGAACTGGACAGTAGCCTGAAAAGTTCATTCATTTATTTTATGAAAGATTTATAGAATAATGGCTGACTTTTTGCCAGACTTCGACTTTGTGGAGGAGGAATTTGATTTTGCAGAGTTTGATGGCCACCCTTATTTATTTAAGCCAGAATACACTGACGAAGAGCTTCATGAAAATGAAGAACGGAGGAGGAGAGAGAGAGAGAGGCGCAACAGGTAGAGGACGAGAGAGGAGGATTGGCTGCTGTAAGGCTGTGTAGCTCTGGAGATTGGTGGTGTACCTGTGAATGCTGTGCCCCAATGCCCACAGAAGAGGAATGCCTCTGTTGCAAGGAATGGGATCGGTTGCAGCCTTATTTTCAAGGTCTGGATGTGACTGAGTGAGAGACACCTCCACCTGGAGTAGTATCCAGCTGGGCTTTATCTAGAGCTCGCGAGATTTCAGGTACAGTATGAGATCGCTGCTTGTTCTCGCGATATTTCGTCAGCGCTTTGGAAAGCAGAGCTAAATGGTAAACAAATGTGGCACCACACTGGTAAGGTAAGACAACACAAAAAAGCTTGTTTAGTGGACTAACTTTGCACTTGAAGTATTAACAGGTCTGACGCTACTATATGCCCTGGCTGTATCTAGGCTAACTGCTAACATGCTAACTATTATTTTTATGTCACTAATCACTTGAAGCAAATTTAGGACGATAGGAGACAGGTTGAAATAAACCGAAATTTCCCTTATATAGGCCCATGTTTGTAGTCGACCAATGAAGATGAGTTTACATATCACCTTGGGTTCGTCCTTCACCTTCTCAAAATGATCCCACACTTGGGGTTTCCTGCCTGACATGTTATTAACTAGCCTGTGGAATAACCGCAGGTACCAGCCCTGGAAATTAGGGGCCGTACACATGCTGCATCTTGAACCACCAGGAAAACGCGAGGTCGGATGCTGGGTGTTGCTCTTCCCTTTTATTGTGCCACCTTTCAAAAGTTCAGCAGCAGGTTGCGTCTCAGTTTTCTAAGCAACGTTAACAATTATCGTACAGCCTATTTATCTGAAATCCTGAGTGCAGAGCTGATCTTCTTCCAGGAGCTGTTTATAAGTGTGTAGACCTATCGTCTGTGGGTCAGATGTAAAGCTCTGGGTAGCCCTGCACTAACATGACCAACTTTCCCGTTTTCATCAGACTGAATAGTTACAGAAGGGAAAGATATCTGTCGGCTGTGATTGGTTTGTAATGTGACTCCTGTCTGACTGCTGAGCGTGGACACTTCCTGTGTCTGTCCTTTCAAATTAAATTCCCACATGGTCCAGCCATACAAGTTTTAATTTCTTTTAATAAAGTGCAGTTCCTGGTAGAGTTCCAGGTTTTTGTTTTTTTCTGCGACTAAGCAATCAAAGAAATCTTGCAAGTATTTTAAATATGCACGGCAGTTGTTAAGATTTTGTTTATAATGAAAGTAAAGAGCAGATTACAAAGGCTCATAAATCCCTGTAATGGGCCACTTAGGTTACAGTACCGTGGATGTTTTTTCTTGCGTTTGAACTACAGGCAAGCAATTTAATCACAGCACAGAATCATGAGAAATGATGATGAAGAGAGACTGAAAATTTGCCACGCCATACTGCTCAGTGCTGCAGTGAGAAAACTGAGTTTTGCCAGATGTTCAAATTAATTTGAGGCCAATTTTGACTAAATTCTGCTCTGGTAACATGATCAAGTGCTTGAAATGAAGAACCAAACAGTGACATAATGACATCAATTAACTACCATCAAACTGTTAAAGAATGTACCTGCCAGACTGCAGCTTTCTGTGGGTTCATGACATGTATGCAATCCTCACAGTAAATCACGGAAGAGAGAAAGGATCAGACGGATCTTCTTTTTAACATGCCCTGCTTGGGGATACTGTGTCGTGTTTCTGTCAGAGTTGATCAAATTAAAGGGCAACCTGAAGTCAAACCTGGAGAAACAATAAGACGTTTAGCATGTCGTCCTTCTAAATTTCACAGATTGTGAGGTTTGGTCTTAAATCCATAGATGGTAGGGAAGAAAAGATGGTGCTAAGAAAATTGGCTTTCTAAATGTTTTATAATCAAGAAAATGCATTCAACATGTTTATTAGACCTCAAGGATATAAACAGTGTTTGTTTAGAAGAAACCTCCACAGGGCATCTTTAAATTTGTCCAACATTATGTTGGTGTGTCTAAAATAGTCGCTACTAAACGTTCGAGCAGCCAAAAAGAGTTCTTCAGCTCTCCTGCAGGACTCGCTTTAATTAGCTGATGAAATTATGCCACTGTTTCAAGGTATTCAAGTTATTTGTTGTATTGACAATAATCCAGAGAAGCAGGTGTTGGTAATGAAAATCTAAGATCTTTGGATCAATAATAGAGTGCTGCAGGAGTTAGCATGTTTGCTCTTCCAGCTCCCTCGTCTTGAAGTCAGTGGGTTTTTTGAATGGGTTTTTGATTAGGAGCCTGGTCTGAGGTCTGTGTTTAACACAAGCATACACATTTGAAAGCCATTATCGACTGATTCCGATGACATACCAATATTATTGTGCATCCCTACAATTTTATAAATAAGGTTGACAAGGTTTTATAAGGTTTTTTGACTGGGAACATACTCCCTGCTTTGCTTGACTTGCTTCCTAACCAGCTGTTTAGTAAAATGAATAAATAATTGAATTCTCATTATTGTCTGGTTTAGTGATCTGATTCTTCACAAACTACAATAGATAGAGTAGATATAATACCAAGGGAGCAAGTGGCAAAGCAGTTTGTTAAGGTTCAGTGATATAGTAACAAATGGAAACCCCCAGGGCTGAAAAATAAACTTAATGTGGAAGTGCTAAAAACTGCAGGTCTTTGAATGGCCACTTGAGGCTGGCTCCAAGAACGAGTCAGTCCCCATAGATTACATGATAAAATGATAAAATACCCAACTTTACAGTAGAAATAAACATGTTCACAGCCTGATTTAAAAAATGGTTTTGGTCTTCATAGCTAATTACTAGGGATGCACTGAATATTCGGTAACCGAATATATTCGGCTGAATATTGGAAAAAAACACACATTTGGTATTCGGTGGAATAAGTTAAAAGCAAGGCCGAATAATAGCGGCGTGTTTTGATAATGCAATCAAACTATGTGCCGTGATGGGCGGAGTAAAATGTCGGCAGTGTGGCGATCCGTCCGTCACCGGACACGCATTTGCGACTAAAAATAGTTTTGAACGAGCAAAATAGGCTTAAATCATTCAGCACGCTGTGTGAGTACAGATTTCAACCACCAGCAGAAACGACAGGCGGATCCCACCGGGTGTGGGTTGACCGGGGGTCACAGACACAGACCGTAATGTATTCCTGTCAAATACGGAGGCCATCGGCTTACCGGGCGACAGGAGAAGTCGGCTTCAATAATATCCTCTTCTTGGCGTCATGACTGCCCAGTAGTACCTGAACAGCCGAGCCAGCCGAACACAGGTGTGTGACGTGTCAGAGGAGAAACGAGCCGTTCACATTTCTATCATTGTGTCAGTAACAGCCCACAAACCTCACCGCACTTTAGGGACTGTTCGTTAATTATGAAGGTACCGTCAGAGGAAAAGGGTGGCTGGTTGATTCTTATTTCATTTATTTATTTTATTTTGATCCCCCCTATGTTAATCACTTATTGATGCTGTTTTTGAAGTATGAATAAGTCAATGAGTGATTTATTTCATTGAAATATCATTGATGTATTATAGAAAAGTGATTTATCTTTTTATAAATGACAAAAGACACATCTGCCTCATTTTTGCTGTGGTATCCTGATACTACTCAGAACCGTGATATTTACATTGGTGTCGTACAGTGGGTCCCAATTTTGGTACCGTGACAACACTAATCTGGAGGGGGTTCATCTGCAAAAACTAATGAAAAACTATACAATGATATTCAGTATTCGGTACTCGGTATTTGGCCAAGCGTTTAATATTATTCGGCTTCGGCCCCAAATTTTCATTTCGGTGCATCCCTACATGTGATCTAATTTGATTTTTGAGGCTGCGAAATGGGAGTCAATAAACCAGTGAGTAACATTACGGTGGCTACGTCAATTGTATACAATCTATAGAAAGTAACCAATAAATCAAAATGCAAGTATACTGGGACTGGATATCACCAGAGGCTCCCCAAAATGATACTATCACAATAATATTGTGATTTTAAACATGTTGCGATAAAATATATTAAGATATATTGTGATTTACTACCTGTTTTCAACTGCAAATAATGACCCAAATGAAAACTTTGTCAACATCCGTTTTATCTAATAAGATTAAGTCTTCAGTCTGTTCATCTCACTTCAGCCATTTTTTCTGCAGCAAAATGTATGTAATGGATCGAAAAAGGAACTGATTATATACGATACATATATACAATTTTGCCACGCAAAAATATTGCGATAATAATATATTGATTTTTTTTCCTCCCACCCCTAAAATATTCTGCCTAGATTTCTACTTGTTTCTGAACAGATCTCCAACGACAGTGTGACATCAGTATTCTCTGTATCTCATGTTATTGTCTCAGTGTCTCAATTTATCAGCATGTGTGCCTCACAATCACTAAGTCAATTCTCTTGTGTCATATCCTGGAACCAATGGGTGTCGCTGTAGAAGTCCACTAAAGAAATAGATATGATTTGATTCTAAACTAGATAGAGCTTCAATATGATGCATTTAAAATGTATTATCTCAAATAGCAGTTTCATTCAGGTGAATGTCTGTGAATGTTTTCTTTTGGATTTGTTCTTGCCTTGCTTTACCCTGTTAGGGGTAATCAGAGGTAAATGTAGAGACACTTCCACAATCAATCAAGTAATTTTCACAGTGGGAGGTTGCACATGTTGGCGATACTGTGAGGCAGATCGCTTTTCCTGACTAAATGACCCATAAAGGAGGCCATGATTTGACTTGGTAATGAACAATTAGGGATTTCTTACTCTTAAACAACATCTTGATTTAGAAATAGAACAGGTAGCAAGACGTTGACAGAAGGCATGAAAATGATCTTTGCTCTCATGTTTGTCACACGCAGTTCAGTTTTCTGCTAAAACTCATTACCATAAGTCAGTCTTCAATGTACACACTAATCTTGCCAAAACAAAGAGCTGGCAAACAGCGTTGCCAACATTTAGAGTTAGTGAAATGTAATTGAAGAGACTGGAAAAATAAACAGCAGTTTTTGGTAGAATTGCCATCGAAATGCTTTTGCACACCCAGTGAAGTAGAAGAGGTTAGTCACTGTGATTTATTCTGCAGGCAGCAGGACGAGGCAAAAAGCAGGTGTACAAACAGGGAGCACCTTTTGTAGACCTGCTGCTTGTCTACCAGAGCTCCATTGTTGACATTTTGAGGTTCACCTTTTTTCTATTCCAGATCCACATATCTTGAACTCACTAGGTTTGAGGGCCTTTACATTCATGTGTGGGCAACAGAAGTCTGGGAACTTCTCTGACATCTGTGGCACTCTGACATTTAAGTCGCAGCTACATGCAGGGAATCATGAGAATCATTCCTCTGCATCTATTACAGTTTCTGTCTTGCATGCAGAAACTCAAAGGTCAAAAGTGTTTAGGCGTGCGCATGATCATTGTACAACTGCAGAGTCCACTCCCCCCAGTATGACAGTCCCCGCTCAACTTTGCATCTGAAAACTGTGAAGTAAAAGGCGGTCATTTGACAAAATGATTGTATAATGACATAAATTAGACATAATACAACACCACCAACAAAGATGCTACTGTAATTTCAGGCATGCCTTTCTGGTGGTAGAGATAACTGCGCATTAATAGTATTCAATGAAGCCGGCTTATGCTAGACGTAGATTCACTTGCAGCAGGCTATGCTGTCCCGGAGACTTAAAACTTAGGGTCTGTGTATTTAATGTTAATTCACATAGATAAAGTAGCCAGTATCTAAAAGTGTATCATATAAGTGTGACTTAAAACCAGATAGACAATGCTGACGCATGCACATGGAGACAGTCATTTGCCATCTGTATCTGGGACTCACAAAGTGCTGGGTGATATGACCTATAATTAGTATCTTAATAGTTTTTGGCTGTATTGTGATGCATGGTATATATCTCAATGTTTTGGAAACGCCTCTAAACTACTGTAGACTACTAAAATACAAAATAAACTACTGAAACAGTCATATTAAATGAGGTACTGTTATAATGAAATAAATCAAAGTGGAATCATTGGTGCTCTGAATCTCGGGCTGAAAGTGTTGATGTTTTTCCGTTAACTTGAAGTTTCCAGGCAACAGTCAGATGTTAGCAGTCAGCGTGAAGCTAAATTGTAGCATTTGCACTTTTAAACATTAGGATTTATTCACTGTGAACAGCTCTCCAGTTCATATATTAATAATTGTTTTTTTGTGTCCATGAGAAGGAGAGAACCAAAATTCCACAGCAAGTATTTTGCTGGTGGTTAAATTAAATAAAGAGTGACAATTTACACTGTATGTTCACAATATACTTATTATATATATCCAACGTGGAACAAGCCATGATACATCAAGAATAATCAACATATTTCCCACCCCTAGACTCCCTAAAATAGTGTTGTGTGTCTGAAGCTCGTTGTCATCGGCTCCCTTTGGGTCATCTTGTTTCTTTTTGGATGAGCTTGTAAAACTGTAACCTAAATAGCTGTTTATTAACCTAATCTTTGCCTTAACAACTAAACAACAACTTAAAAACTAATGCAGTATAATATGACAATCCTGCAATAAAATCTTCATTAAGTTGTTTAGTTTTTGATGAAATTATTCATCAAGCTGATTCAACTTTATGGTCACATTGCAGGCTGCAGTTTGTGGTGCTGCGAAATTGAATTTACGAGAAGTGTGTCTAATATATTGTCCACCCCATTTGTATCAATAAAAGTTGAGTAAATATTAGAGAGGTCTCTCAGGAGAACATAAATGACATAAAGTGTCCATTATAACTTTCATAAAGGTAGGATTTATTGCAGGGCTGTTAGATTAATTTAGTGTATCTAATAAACTGGTACACCTTTCTTAAACTTGAGTGTATATCCTGTGTTGCTGTAATATAATACCATTAGTCAGAATTGTGATTCTGAGAGGATCTGTGGAGTGTGTAACAATTCCTGATAGGGCTGAGATGAACATCTGTAAAAGCTAACCATATCCTTTGTTTACACCAGCATCCAAAATGTGTTTTTATGTCGCACATCACTGTGAATTGTGTTGTGGTGTCAGCGTGAAAGCTTTACGGCTGCAATTCACTGTGAAGTCATTATCAATGATTTGCTTTCAGGGCTTATTATGAGTATTTTGAGGGAGAGTGATTTACAGACTGACTTGGATCCTGCTGGGATTCATCAGGTTCTCACAGAGCATTGTAATAGACAGCTTCGCCTCACACTCAGCTCTCACTGCTGACGCTCATGTTTTTTTAGACTAAAATGGCTTCCTGTCATTGTCTTCTTCCTTTCATGTCTTCCTGATGTAATTTCACCGGCTAAATGGCAGAAAAAAATCATGCATCAGAGCATTTACTGGATCTCTCAGAGATACGATACGATGATACACTTACCAGGAAAAAAGTGGAAGAAGAAATTGAAGTAGGCGGAAAATGGAAAGTGCGTCATTATGTGAGTCAAGCAGGACAAAGACAAAACAGATAAAACCACTAAAGTTAATAGAGGCTTCATATTCTACTGAAGCAATTCATGCATTCTTGTTTTAATTAGAATTACCACTGATTGATGCCATAAAGTTACTTGTTCATGATCTCTGAAAGTGATAAAAAAGAAACATTAAAAAGATGTGGTGACTAATTTCAAAAACAGGCAGTTTAATTGTTATTTAAAGTGATTTAAATAGTTACGAAAACACAGAGGCGCAGATTAAACCACAAAAGAAAATAATTCAAAGGTTATGTGTATTTAAGTGTGCATAACACATTTAATCTGTCTGTAACTTTAATATTTGGGCAGTAAATGCCTGAATTTTCTGCCTTATGGAAAAAAACTAACTTTGAAAATAATTACCCATTTTTATACTATTTCTTTTCACAGCACACTAAGCTGCATGATATCATTGCCGTGGAGAATAAATGGCTTCCCCGCTCCTCCATTAGTATATTACTCAACATCTCAATAGCCACTGCATTAACACAACGAGGCTCTCAGAACCATCAAGACTCGATCAGAAGTAATTTCACACATATGATCACTGACATGCTTTGAGAGCCAAAGTGTGCTGATGAACGTGGAGGGTTAAGTGAAATGGAGTGAGACAGGTGATGACATGCAATGTCATTTTTTTTTTTTTGCGCTGAAGAGACAGGCGATGTACAGCCTGATCGATTGCACTCACATATCGGAGACAGCAGGCCCGACCTGTTGCGCAAGAGCGATGGTGGACTTGACATCCAGGGAGAGTGACAGTTTATTGTAAATGAAAAAGGTCTTGTTAGATGACATTGACAGATTAAAGTGCAGTAAAATGTTATGACAGCACACAATTATCTATATATAGGTTTTTACTGACAGTGTAATTCATGAATCATGTGTGAACTGCATGCGTGATGGTGTGGTGAAAGAAAGTGAAAAAAGGCATAAAGAAAAATGAACTCATAATAATGAGTAAAGATCATTCAATTTTATTTTATTTCTTTAAATAAGGCATGTGATCCTTTAAAACAAAGCAATATCCATTCTCCGCCCTTGCCTGCAGATTGCATTGGTCTAGCTTATCTATAGATCCATTTTTTCATTTCCATTTTAATAATTTTAGAGGCATGATAATTTAAAATGATCCAGTAATCCACAAGACAAATGAAAGACTGAAGTGAAGTATAAAACCTTTTTTGCCATAGAAATATAATTTCGTGACATCAGGACTTACCTTGTGGTCCTTTGAAGAGGCCCTGTCCCAAAGGTTGGGAGCCACTGCTTATAAACCAATCTATGGCTAAATTAAAGTAACATTGTGTAAGATTTAGGGGGAATTAGTGGCATCTACTGGTAAGGATTGCAGATTGCAACCAGCTGAAACTTCTACCAGTCAGAATTTCTCTAGTGTTCATTGTTCAGGAGGTTTTAACCAGACACCGAGGTCTCTTCCTCTCCAAAACAAACAGACTGGGTGATTAAAACTGCCCGACAAAATTCAGAGTCTCAGGTAACAAAGAATAACCTGTATGTTGTTAGAGGTTAGTAGTAATAGTGGGTCATTTCATTGTTCCAGTGCTCTATTTTCACCGGTTTTAAAACGGAGCTTCTCACAAATGGAGAGATTGTTTACACACTAAACACAAGATTTATTTTAGTCTGCAGTGTTACTGTTGATATTTTACACTCTGATTCCGTCACTTCAGCTCAGAATAACATGAGACACCTGTGTGATGAGAACTGGGAAAACACACACTGTTAATTGACTCCTGTTATTGTAAAAGCAACGTTTCGGTCAGACAGACCTCGTCAGTCATTAACAAGGCTACTTTTCCATCCTTTACTTCAGCAGCAGAAACAGTCTGGCGTTACGTTAAAGTGTTTAATGTGACATATTCATGGTCGTTTTCTCATCATCCCACTAAATAGCTAAAAATACTCTCTATTAATGTCACATATATCCTCGTGCTGATGATGATGTCCTTCATTATAAATACTCCCACATCTTTCACGTGAACGAGCATGAATGCCTGGGATTGCTAGACAGAAAAATGTCAGTGACGTGGGAAGTAAACAATGGTCTGTAATCTTCATGGTTTGACAGGAAAACCCAGAGTTGACTGAACTAGTTGATAACCAGCTTTTTGGTACCAATTACAGCCAATGTTAAGGCTAGTCAAGCCAGATAACGAGAAGATGTCGAGGCCATGGTCCTCAGCCGGAAAAGGGTGGATTGCCCACTCCAGGTCGGGGGGGAGGTCCTGCCGCAGGTGGAGGAGTTTAAGTATCTCGGGATCTTGTTCACGAGTGAGGGTAAAATGGAGCGGGAGATTGACAGGCGGATTGGGCCGGCGTCAGCAGTGATGCAGGCACTTAACCGGTCAGTTGTGGTGAAAAGGAAGCTCAGCCAGAAAGCAAAGCTCTTGATTTACCGGTCGATCTACGTTCCAACCCTCACCTATGGTCACGAGCTCTGGGTAGTGACTGAAAGAACGAGATCGCAAGTACAAGTGGCCGAAATGAGTTTCCTCCGCAAGGTGGCTGGGCTCAGCTTTAGAGATAGGGTGAGGAGCTCGGACATCTGGGAGGAACTTGGAGTAGAGCTGCTGCTCCTTCGCATCCAGAGGAGCCAGTTGAGGTGGTTTGGGCATCTGGTAAGGATGGATTACATTGCCCGGCTGGCCTGGGAACGCCTCGGAAGAGCTGACGAAAGTGGCTGGGGAGAGGACTGTCTGGGCTTCTTTGCTAAGGCTGCTGCCCCCGCGACCCGGACCCAGATAAGCGGAGGACGACGAGTACGAGTCCTGGGTAAATTGAACTGGCTTCGTAATACAAGCCTCAAGTGATTTAAAGCAGTAAAATCACAGAATAAAGCGGTTTCATATTAAAATTGTGTTTTTCCAGTGATTTCATTATGAACGGCTGCCAACTCACAGAAATGGCCCTATCTAGAGCCAGTGTTAAGTTTGTCAGTTCTGGGCTACTGTAGAAACATTGCGGTGTAACATGGCAGCCTCAGCAAATGAGGACCAGCTCCCTGTGTAGATACAAACGGGTCATTCTAAGGTAACAAAAACACACAGATTCTCAGTTTTAGGTGATTATACACTACAGAAAACATACTTATTATATTATCATCATTTCTGTCAATATATCACCCTAAATCCTACACACTGGACCTTAAAGTACATTATGTTGAACATGATTTCTATTTCTGCATGCTAGAAAAATGTCACTATGTAGACCCCCAACCATTGAAAAAGATCTGTGCAGCTCAAACCTGCAGCACATTTGTGCGTTTTGTGCTGTTGATACAAACAGAAAACAACATCACATTACTGTGAACTGAGCCTGAACTCAAATCATGTGATGTGGATGCAAATGTAATGATCATTATATTCCTCCACCAGGAGTCCCATAATGTGGAAATAGAATAAATTTGACATGTTGTCGTCTCCTGTTCACCCTTTGAAAGGTGACCTAACAGTCGAGCTCAAGATAAAGAAAAAATTGCATCTCAGTTCGCGAGGAGATGACGCCTGATGTACTGAGCAGAACATTGACGTCAACACGAACGCACAACATCAAATAACTGCTAAAAATCCTCTCCGTTTACTCTGACTTCTCTGGGAAGTCCAGCTGCTGGGATGGTACGGGCATTTCATTTAGATGCAAATAAAATCAGGACAACAAATCCATGTGTTTTTTGGTTGCTATGGCAATATGCAAACATAGCGCACAGAGTAAAAGCAGTGGAAGAATCTCACAACAATAAGCCACGTATATGATTGAGCCAGATGAGCCCCAAACAACCTGAACTGAAAATACAACAGAGCAGCTTCAGGCTGTCAATCACACATCAAACACAACGTCCAGATGAGAGCAGTGTCCCTGAAACGTTTTAAAATCCAGCATTCATGCAAACCAGGACATTTTAGTAGAATACCAACACAGGTGCAATCAACAGCAATTGAGGACATTTCTAAGAGCTGACAGAAAGACTACCAACACAATCAACACCTATTGAGTACAAACTCAGAGCTCCCTGTACCTTCTTCTTTTTGGTAAGTGTCACGATTATAAATGAGACTAACATCAGGACAAGACAGCTTTGATCAGGATTCAAACTTTATCACATTAACAAGTCAGATGTGCTGTTTGAAAATGTTCCTGCTGTAATAGGAATTAAAGGCAGATGTGTATACTGCCTGTCCGACTGCCCATCCAGCCTCCTCGTTCTGTGTATCTGTTTCTAGACATTTCTCTTTCACACAATCCTTTTGTATTTGTCTCACTCATGCAGAGAGCGTGCACTTTCATTTCATGACATCATGCTCATTTCACACAATTTCCAGCACCAAAACGGCTCTGATCTCACCACTCTCCTCATGCAGCATTGATTCTCCCTCCACTGAGATCAGGCGGGAGGGAACCCGGAAAGCTTGTCAGTGGATCCTCGCTTTAGAAAACACACACACAAACACACACACTTCAATACTTTAGAAAGCTTAGCGTTCAGTCGGATGCGTCTCGAGTTGAGCCGGTGGGTTAACAAACTGTGAACATGTCTCTTCTTTTCAATCACTGTCAAAAACGTACTCAGGAGTGAAGAGACACATATTAGTGTTTGCTAATTTATATCAACCAACAAACAGCTCCTTCCTTTAAAAAACTGCTGCTAATAAGGGTCTTATTGCTTTGGAAAATGGTTTTGTTGGAATCATGGAACCATTATTTATTGTGTGCTGCATTAAATAAATGAGTCTCGAGTTAAAGCTAAAATACTGAGTCAGTGTCTGCTTCCCTGACATTGACAAGAAGCTTGTTCCAAATGGAGAAGCACTGCAACTGTCTCCTGCAGCACTGCATAACAGCAGCACTGAAATCAATCCTGGAAGAAATGAAAGCAGTTTAATTTCTCCTGGTTTATTAATTGGGGGAAAATGCTCAAAAAGACGTCTCACCCCCAAATCAAAAATACATATTTCCCTCTAACCTATAGTGCTATTTATTATCAATCTAGATTGTTTTGGTATGAGGTGCTCTCATGGCTGACCAATAATTTCACATTGTTGTATTTTAAAAAGTGGTGTATAACCTGTAGTTTATGTACACCTTAGGGTAAGAAAGGCTAGGATGTAATGAGAAAATAAGGCTGATTTAATATTTCATAGCCCTGACCGAACCAAATCAAACCAACATCATTGTCCCTAACACAACAAAAACAAAGAACAGTTCTGACTCGTCCATACCTGCCGACATTATGTCGGAAAAAGAGGGAGATTTGCTGGAGTTAGCACGTGCTAACACTCTCAAGACGGTCCTTCAGCGTAGTGTCTAACCTCGGAGATCACACCCTTCGTGCATTCCTGTGAAAGACGTCCACACTGCGACATGTTCTGCCCTCTACACAGTGCGCTGCAGTTGTAATGGTACATGTACCACCATCCACTGTGTCTGGTGTGTAGATGTTGCCTGTGTATAGTCAATGAAAGCAGTCTGGCTTCATATAAATGGCACTATTTATCGGTTATCATTTTAACTATTGAAATAATGCATAGTTATAAAAATTTCCCATTACCAACCAATAAGGTTTGTCCGATTAACTTGGCCAAGAAAAACGCAACTTTGGGCTGGTTAATCTAGCAACTTACACACCCAATCAGGCAAGTGGTAAAAAAGAAATAAAGTTTAAGGTACGAGACTTAAACTTTGGACGACAGGAAGTGTGTCTGGGATAAACAGACATTTTCCTTGGGGACGCCTTCGGCACTGTGTTATGCATGTAGTTATGTACTATAACTATCGCTTAGCAAATGATAGACTGAAGAGAACAATGAAGCGTTTCAGTCCAAAAGTATGCACTCTGATAATGCAACATTGAAGGAATCCATGTTGAACTCAGTAGGAGGAGAGCTAGTTGACATTAGCTGTTAGCTGCTAGCAGCCAGTGGACAGCACAGTCCTGCTTAGACAAGTAACACAGGTCCTGCTTGGACAGGTAACACAGGTTGCACAAGACTTCCTCTTCTGCATGTTGGTCTATTCAGCTAATCTCTGTATACAGATACCTGCTTATCAATGCAGATGATTTTTTTTTTTTTTAAAGCGGTCAGACCAATGGATTCCAAGATTGCATTTCGGCCAATGCCTTCTGCCTCTCTGGAGTGTTTACCTGCTGCACAACCATGACAGGTCAATATGACAGCCAACGAAAACCAGAACACTCTCAACACCAAAATCTTGTCCTGTTGCGTACAGATTCTGCAAACATATGCAGATGTCTGTTTATGCAGATAAATAATGTTGTTAATCGTTCCCCACTCAGTTTTGTAAGTTTTGTAATTAGAACTGATAACCCAGAGCTCGGAGAATGGCAAATATATTTAGACCTTATTAAATCCCTGTGTGAGAGCGAAACATCAGGCCGTCCATGGACTGAGTTTGTACATAAACACAGAGAGCAAATCCAGCAGTTTGTGAGGGGAAGAAAGGCTGTTTAGAGAATATTCAAATCATGAAGTACAGTAATCCTGCCATAGCTTGTCTGTAATGAAATCTGGAGTGGCAGGTAAACCTGAAAGGAGAGTGCGTTGATTCAGTGTCTCGTACTAACAGGAGGGCGTGTTCCTTCTGGGAGCCAGGGGGGCGGCTTGTATTAAATCTGCATTTCCTCCCAACACTGCCAAAGAGCTGTAATATGCAAAAAGACAAATTGCAGTTACCGTCTGTGCAATAGCCAATACAGCAATCTTCTTTTATTTACAGGTAATATTTCTCACTTTCAGAATTTCCATATATTATTCTCACAACCTGGGATTGTCCAATTAGTTTGAAACCATAAAGCATTTTCTAACTATATTAGAAAACCACAGAAACAAGCCTCTAATCTATTGTCGTACTGCACAGCCGAGGGATGCTCCGTTTATAATGAATTGTTACGTCCAGAATACCTCCACATTTAGCTGTTCCAAAATGTTCCCTGCTACACACAAACACACTTGGGATGCTGTCACAGTCAAGTTATGTATTGTTTGCGATTTATTTTCTGTGCAGCTTAATATGTGACAATCAGAGGGGAACAAACTCCTTTTTCTGTTGCTGTCTATGGCAGCGAGCAGTTTACATAAACTATCACAGCCTGAGAGATCCTGAAGCCCACAGACACAGATTAGATGAAAGTTAGTGTTTCTTCCTTTCTGTACAGCTGTACAATTCATATCAAGATTGCAGTAACTAAAAATAAATGCAGCTGTACTTGTACCCTAATCACAGCAAGTTTGAAACTTCCTCAAATTGGTGATTAGTGTGGAAATAGACAGCTAGTCAGAGTTAAAGTGGGGCATATTTTGCTAAAAAGCTAATCTTTCCGATGTCTTGGGTACATGTAGCAGTTGATTCAACAAAATGTAATAGGCGAGATTTCTGTGTAAAGTGGGACCTAGCCACATGTTGAAATTAGAGGTCGACAGATAGTGGGTTTTTAAAGGCCAATATAATAACAATAGTTTAGAACAGGATGGCACTGATAGCGGATTAATCGGCCAATATCTCTCTGCCCCCCCAGTGTTGGAAATTAACTGAACACCTCAGTAATAGATAAGACAAGAAATATACAAATCTGGAACTGAATTTCAAACTAAACGTAAAAAAATGTAGGTGGTAGTAATTTTATATTTTCTGGCTATTATTTTTCAGCATAGTCAACCTGAGATTCTCAGTTACTGAATGACTCTACCTTCATGCGAAACAGTGATCAGAGATGGAAAGTATTTCTGTTACTTCAAGGTGCTCAGGAGGAAAAGCTGGTCGTTGACTACTTGAAAGACTGGTGGTTCAGCCCCTGTCTCCTCCAGTCCACATGTCGAAGTGTCCTTAGGCAAGATAATGAACCTCAAATGATGGCTGTTCCATCAGTGTGTGAGTGTGTTTAAGCTGAGTGGCAGCTAGTGCCTTGTGTTAATGTGTATGTGAATGGGTGAGTTTGACTTGAAGTGTTAAAATGCTTTGAGTGGTTGAAAGAATAGAAAGGTGCTTGATAAGTGCAGGTGGAGTTACCAGTGATTTTGTTTTTGTGAAATACTAATAAATACTTAATGATTCATAATACATACGCAAACAAGACAAGGTCAAAATGCAGTATATGACTGGGCTGTGTGTGAAACACTAGAGGCCACTGGCAGTGGCAGCATTCACTCAGTCACAGACTCACTGTGCTAATGCCACTCCAGTGTTGGACCAGCTGTTGCAGTCAAGGCAAAAACTTAATGTAAATACATGTTCAAAGATATTAACAGCACAGCAGAAAGGACCTGATATCTCTGGAGTTGTACCCATTAATCAACTCCTTTTTCCTCCATTTAGAACAAACCTCCCCTCATCAGCTCTGGTTGGTGATGTATAGTACATCTCTGTGTGACTGGTCATTGGCCACTTTCAGAGCCAAGTTCTGTCAAGATGTAAGATATTCTATTGATGCCAATTAATTGGACAAACCATTAATTGATCCACTTAAGAATGGGTACCGAAACCAAGCATTAGACGGGCTCCAGGGCTGAATTATTTAGACCGTAGTATTGATAAACTCCGATGTTAATGGTTCTGCTATCGGTATTAGAGAAACTCAGAAGATACATTTCTTGTTTATTTAGGTTACATAAACATTACCTTGTAAAGTTTTTATTTCACCAACACTGTGCAATAAGATTAAGACATTCGTCACTGATGGATTTTTGCTGTTCAATCCAGGGTAGAGCTGTCTGTGTCGCTGCATGTGCGAGGGGCGGGGCCAGCACAGAGGCCCTGCGCTCAGTGACAATGGCAGAGCGAGCAAAACGCTTCCATGAATGGTTGTACTTTACAAGAGCTGATGCCGACACTGCTTGTTGCCACAAGCCCAGCAACTTATTTGCATGTAAGGGCAGAAACACGATCTTTCGAAACATCTCGTGAAAGTACATCACATATGGGGGAGCAATGCACCGTTTTCAACTGCCTAAATAGTAGTTAATCTCCCGTTACCCCATCCACCTCACGTATGTTGTGTGTTATGAAAGTTATATTTTCAGGTTTCTGAAGTTTCTACCATTTTTGTCTTGTTAAAGGGGTTTTTGGGCAAAGTTTTTCCTTATCTAACATGAGGGTCCAAGGACAAAGAGATGGCGTATGCTGTAACACTTCATTTCCACTTACGTATGTGTACGGGAATCTCCATGATATCCAATGTGCCTGTGAAACTCCTCCCCTCAGTTTTGTGGTGAATTTCGTAGAGACTGTGTAACCGTGTGCTGGCTTAGCTAACAGGCTGCTAACTGGCTACAAGGCTATTTGCTTCAATTCAGTTTCCAATGTTGATTGTCAAGTGAGTGTCTGATTGAAAAGAACTTGTTAATCAACTTTTAACACATTGTGAATCTGAGTAATGTTATTCTGCTAAAATACGGTTGTACATTATATACAGTCATTGACTCGTTCAGCTATTCGCACATCTTTTTAAATAAACATTTTGCATTTCGGCATTGGCCGAAATGCAAACATGCCACGTACCTGGCACGAAATCAAAACAATGAATGTTAATTCAGAATGTTAATGTATACTGTACTAACATACATAGAAAATAAAGCAATGTTAATTCTGTTCTTTATTTTTGTTTCATTTCTTTCTCTTAAACCGATAATTGTAAAGTTGAAGTACTGGATAGATAAGCAGTATCGGTAAGAGTAGTAGTAACATTAAAATCTTAACGATACCCACAAATGGTCCACCTCTAGTTGAAATATATTCATTCAAATGCTGATATACGCAACGTAGACATCTGAAGACCTGTGCTTTTCAACCAAATTTAGCTGCGCTTCAACCTCAGCGTGTAGAATTCTTTTGACCTGCAAATCACCAATTCACTGCCTGCTGAGATGTGTAGTCCGATGTCCTTACTTACAGCAGTAGGAACTTTGACTTGAAGCGATACGCTGCCTCACTGCTTTGATGATCCAGATTTATAGATATTGTTGTATTTTACAAGCCATCAGAAAACTATGAATCATATCAACCTCTAACTCCACAGTGAAAGCAAAGTAACAATCATCCACAAAGTTACCCCCAACATCAAGGACACGCTTCTCTCTGAGCTTTGCGTCAACTTGAAGTGAAAAATCATACTTCCTCATTTGCAGTGTGTGGGATGTCTGTCTGGGTAACTCAGCCACCTGCTGGCAGCTCGTACATTTATGCATAAGTCTTAGAATTTCTTGTAGAAGTGGGATTAAATTTGTGTCACTCTCCACATTGTTTCTGTGTGTGGGGCTTCGTGGGCACTGGCGCTGAACTCAAATCATAGAAACTTGTTTGAGGGAGGTAAAGACAGGCCGCATGCGTTCGGAGGCATGATGTCATGCTGTCACTTAGCAGCGTTGCTTTATTCCTCACAGCCTGCCATGGGTATTGATTTCTGGCCCTCAGCTTCCAGACAAGTGACCGGTTTTCTGTGGTATTCAGCTGTGACACTATAAAGTGGATGGTCTATTTTTTACAGAAATACATCCGAGTGCTTCGAGACTGATGAAGGCTGCGACTGCAGATATTTCTTTGACATGCTCACAAAATTACATTCTAGGTTTTTTTTTTTTTTTTATTGTAGCTAGAGGTTTTCATAACAAACACTGTGGGGACGTTCAATTTCAAAATGTCTTGACACCATGAGACAGTGTCAGGACACCAGAGAATAGTTTCAGACTAGAAAAACAGAGAAGCTTACTTTAAAGAAAAAACAATTTCTTGCACAGAATTCTAAGTATTCTTTATCTTTATTCTGATGGGAAGTTTTACCCAAGGAGGTCCTGTCATTGCATGTAATGTGCCATGTAACTAATTTCTATTTGACTGAAAAAAACAACAACAATTGGCTAACACTGATCCAGTATAAACACATATATATTTTAAGTGATACTTTGCTAATTTTCAACCAGCTTTGTATCATAACAGTGTGGGTAGTATGTATAAATGAACTGTGGTGAACTTCTCTCCATCTTACCAGTGCCGAGATCTCCCTACTCATTTCTCTGCTCCAATGCGTCATCCAGCAGATTTTCATTGGCTTTAGGGCTGGTATCAAACTACAGATTGTAATTCTGCATTTTCATATGCCTGACACCACGGACTGAAAGGGTATAGAAGTGGATCAAGAAGGAGACCTTCCTTTAGCCCTGACCTCCAAACTTAGATGAAACTCTGAAACTAAGCAGCGCGGATCAAATTTGAACAAAGATTCTGTTACTGTTTTGCCTTTTCTCTTCTTAAATGTTTTCAGAAACATATTTTAGTGCACTGTTTGGCTTTCATGCGAAACAAGGCTGGAAAAACTCAGATCAAGCTTCTTCATTTCCTCTGGACTATTATTATAAGGCAGCAATACTTGCGCAGCTCCCGAGTCCAGGGCGAATTCCCTATGTAGACGATAAAGTAAATTGTATTGTATCACATGGTATAGTAACACACATTTTGTCTGGACTAGTATTGTAAGGCAGCAATATTTGTGCAGCTCTTGAGTCCAAGACGATTTTCCCTACAGCGTCGATAACGTATATGATATCGTATCAAATCGTATCGCACAGCATCACATCTTACTGTAAACTGTAAAATTAAGCAGTGCTGATCAAATATGAACAAAGGTTCTGTTATTGCATCACCTATTTCTCACTGAAAATGTTTTCAGAAACATATTTTAGTGTGTTTGGCTTTAATGTGAGGAAGTGGTGCCATACTAAAAAAAGAGGGCTAAGAAAACTCAAATCAAACCCCTTCATGTCATCTGGACTATTATTGTAAGGCAGCAATACTTGAATTGTCCCACGGGCACGTATCATATGGTATCGCATCATATTCCATGATATCGCATTGTTTCGTATCGTATTGTATAGCATCATATCTTAGCGTAAACGGAGAAAGATTCTGTTACTCCATCACCTATTTCTCACCAAAAATGTTTTCATAAACATATTTTAGCGCACTGTTTGGCCTTAATATGAGTATTTGTGAACAGAAAGTGATGTCATACTGTTTCCTGTATTGTAAAAAAGGATGCTGAAAAAGTCCTTGATGAATTTCCCTACAGGGACAATAAAGCATACTGTATCGTAAACGGTAAAACTAAGCAGTGCTTATAAAATATGAACAAAGATTCTTCACCTATTTCTCGCCCGTAGTTTTTCAGAAAGCTTAAAATTTAACTATGATTCGAGCTAATCTGTGACCGGCTGGCCACCATATTGTGTCTGTGTTAAAACACAGAAACCTGCATGACATCATCCACCATCAGACATGTTTATCTGTCCTATATGGCTCAGTGCAATCTGGTAGTTGTAGGTTTTCTACCTCTTGAGCTAAAGCAAATACCACAGCCCATTTCCTCTGTTTTCTCTGATCATGCGCCAATTTTAAAAGTATTTGCATCTTTCTATGGCACGGACAGCCCTGTATTCTTTTTTTTTTTAAAGAAGACCATCTTTCCAGCAGCAAAATACTTCTTTAAGAGCACATTTGAGAAAAATCATCTTCAGTATTGGAGACTGTCTGGGTGCGAGAGTATGGGGCCAACATTAGAGGAGTAGAAAGAATCAAACGCTGCAAAAAAAGCAGAATTGCTAAACATAAACAGGTGTTCAAGGATGCAAATTGTGCGGCTTTGTCCACCTGTTCTAACCTACAGGCTCATGGAAAGAATGTTCTTTCACCAAATTGAGAAACTGTGGTATGTGTGGATGTAACACCTACAGGGAAAACAAATGCTTATTTCCTTAAGTACTATGAGCATACATTCAGCATTTTTCATAAACATTACTGACAAAATAATTAAAAACTCAAATTACAGAAATTCCTGGAACTGAAGTTCAATGTGACTTTACCCAACTTTTTAATTGATGAAACTGGCGGATAATTATCACAATGTTTTGTTTGCTCTTTCTTGTGTACTCAGGCTGGAGCCCCAATCAGACCAGATTAATATACCAGGGAGATATGTGTGATAAAATATTAGCCACAAACCCTCTACCAAGATTTATCTCATCCTGTGCAAACCTTCCTCGTCTGTAATGTGTGAATTAAAAATTCCACCTGAAAATTACCTGAAAAGCATCACTGCAGACAGAGGTCATCGAAAGTTATTACCTGTGAAAATTAACTTTATTGGTGTTTCCACTCTTTCTTCCTCTCCTAGTTTTACAATTACTGAAGCTCCATGAAAACGGTGCGATGGCATGTTGCAAGTTCAGGAGGCTGTCAGTTGTAATCCCATTTTTCATTTGATAGAGATATTTTATATCCCTTGTAAATTCACCTCACTAATCACACTTGTGGACTTAAACTATTTAATTACTTGGGTCCTCAGGTTGTCTTGTGCATGTAGAGCTTGAAGAGACTGTTAGTTTTATAATTACAATGTATCAAACGCAGACTTTATAGAAATAATGGACTTAGCCACCGTGACTCCTCTTGTGAAGCCTCGAGTTTTGGAATTTTGGCCATCACCATCTGACGTGACCATTTTTACATTTGTACTTTGACTGAACAGAGATCTGACTGTAGCTATAGTCTAAGATCTCACAACTTAGTTTTGTTATCTGTTCCTAGTGCATGGACTGAGCTGGGAAGGAAAGCTTTCATGTGCTCTGCTCCTCTCACTTTGAATAACCTTCAAAAAAGATGTGAAACTACATGAATTGATCTCTCCGCCTGATTTTGAAACTCTCATAAGTACAAGGATGAATGAGTCGGTTGGTTCTTGTCATTGTGCGTAGGTGTTCTAATATTTCTACATTTTACTGTATATCTTTTATGGTTTTTACTGTGTTGTTTGGCTGTGAATTTTTTGTATGCTGCTGTCTTGGCCAGGTCTCCATTGTAAAAGTAAAAGAGGTTGTTGAACTCAACAGAAATTACCTGGTTAAAGACGAGTTAAAGAAATACAATTTAGACGAAAGGGTGGAACTAACTCTAACACTAGCTGCAAGCTTGGTTAGCAAGATGCTGTCATAATGCTAATTTTCACTAAATAAATACAGGCTTAAAACCATTATGATAAAATGTACATACCGGAAAAACTAAACATCCAGCTTTTTAGAGGGTCTTTTAGTACAACAAAAACTTCTTTTTAGAGGGCAAAAGTGCTCGGCATAAACTGCAGTTACACTAAAACAGCAACAGCTGTGGCCTCGCTTCTTGTCAATAATTTGCACCCACCTGCCACTCAAAATGGTGGCGCCCTTAATTGTGTGTAAGTTTAAGCCTTATAAAAATTTAAACAAGTGAGTTATATAAAAATTCACCACATACAGTTGTCATGAACAATGACATTAACTAAAGAGCCCAAATCTGTTATTGTGCCAGGCTGTAAACATGTTTGTTTCTGCTATAAAGTTGAGCATTTTAACACGAGTGTCTATAAGGACTGACTCGCTCCTGGAGCAAGCCTCATGTGGCCATTCGAGGAACTGCAGTTTTTGGCACTTCTGCATTGGCATTGTTTCTCAGCCCTGGAGTTTGCCACTTGGTATAATGTGAGAATAATTTGACAATGTAACAGATGTTGCTCGTAGTGATGAGCCTATAGAGAATTGTCACCCAAGCCTGCAGCTCCTCTTTCCTTTATAGTGAGTTTCACTTCATTGGTTTCCTCTCCCTGTTCTTATGGCACCATTTTTCTGCCATGCCAGGCAACTGTTTGCAACATAAAAGCTCCAAAATCCCACCGCACACTTTTCTCAGCACCAAACGTAGTGAACATATTGGCGTATTTAGCAGTGTAAGAGCAAGATATTTCCCTCAGGAGTTTGCAGAGACCACAAACTGAGTTAAAAGACAGTGAATATTTTTCTGAAATACGACTCCAAATTATTGATAATTTTGCTTCGTGCATCATATTTTAAAGGAGCAGTGTGTATAATTTGGTTGCAACTACCAGTGAGGTAGCAAATTGCAACCAAGTGAATACCTGTCCACTCAATACATGCATAGAGAAACTACGGTGGCCTTCGGGTAACAAAAGTGCAAAAGTTAGAGTCTAAATTTAGAGTTTGCTTTTTCCTCTGTTCTGGGCTTCTGTAGAAACATGGCAGCACAACACTCTGTGAGAGAGGACTCGCTCCATGTGGAGATATGAAGGGCTCATTCCAGGCTTATGAAAATACAATACTTCATTTCAGATAAATGTACACTGATGAGAGCATAGTTTAAATCAGACACGCTGCACATTTAAAAAGTGATTATATGTCAATGTTGTGTTCGCAGCTTGTTTCTGCTCTCCCCAGGTGGCCAACTGATTCAAGTAGAGGATGTTTATAACCCCAGCATTACTAAGTTTTTCAAAGATGACTATTTTTATTTTTTACACGTGATTCTGGCAGACATCAGTTGGAAAAAAGTAGTTATTCATTTAGTATGTGCATTAATGTGAAGTACTTTTAATGATAATGATGATTTACTGACTATGATTTAATGATGACGTTTTTATGTTTGTGTTTTATTTTGTTTCAGTAGTTTTGTCTCTTATTTTGTTTAATGAAAATAGTTCTTACATATTGTTTACCTAAACAGTGTGCTTGCAACACAGTAGAATATGCTAAGTACATAAAAAAAAAAGATCTATCATACTTAATAGATCAAGAATAATAGGTAGCTAACTGATGACTCCAATGAACAGAAGTCAAGTGTTGACTCCTGTTCTTTCTTTTCTTCTTGCAAAAATCTATTTCTTTTTGTTTAAGAGATAAACACATTTGACTCCAATGTCATGCAGTATAAATTACATTATTAGTCAGCTACAGAATTTGTTGTCACACTTCTTGGTAACAACAGCGAAGTGCCTGACTGAGTACATAAAGTTAGTTTACTTTCTATGTGATGTATGGTGGCATATTTCTAAGCAAGTACATTAGACTGGTATTCAGTGGTAATAAAGTGTTATACTGTCCTGTATGCACCATTTAAGGCCATTGTAAAGCATTGATCACTTCCATTGAGGTAGATCCAACATGTCTCTTAATGGAACACACTGAATAGAATAGCTGTTAGCCTTGTGCATCAGAATGGCTACATTAATATGATGCTTTACAAAGTGCTTTTCAAGGTTTTTGCCGCTCATTCTGCCATTTATGCACACTCCCACACACTGGCAATGGCCTGACCTCTCAATTTGAAGTTAAGTGTCTCGCCCAAGGACATCGGCATGTGGACATCAGGTCATGGAGATCAAACCCTCAGTGAACGATCCACTCTACCTGCTGAATCACAGCTGCCTTTGCAGAAGATTGTTCTAACACCATTAAGCATAAATTCCTACATCCACAGATAATTTATTGTTTAGGATAGTTTTAAACAACCAATGAAATGCTCCAACCGATAAATACTGTAGGTTTTCCCTAAATGTTCTAAATGGCTCTGAAAATGGATTTACTATTGAAAGGTATCCAGCGCAGGCCTCCTCACATCACCCTGCTAACGGGCAGTGCATCATGTGCCAGTGTTAGGTGCCAAAAAATGAACATTGCCTAGATTTAACCATGTCAGAAATCTTTCGTTAACTAGCTTTAGTAGAAGTTTGTGTCCAAAGGCATTTTTTTCCTTCACATACACATTGGGAGCAGTTTGTAGTTCAGCTAGGTTTCACTGTCATTTCAACTTGTTAGAGTTGGTGAACAAGGGACAAGGTTTATCCAACATTAGCAACACATTATTAGCTGTTTGATAAGGTAGTCAAGCCATGTTATCTACTAAAGTGCATTAGCAGAGGAAGTGTGTTTGATGAGCAAAGTCGAAGGTGAATAGGTACGCTCTAGCTGCAGGTGAGCAGCTTAGGGGTGTGACTCATTTGCATTTTAAAGGGATAGTGCACCCAAAATGAAAATTCAGCCATTATCTACTCACCCATATGTCGAGGGAGGCTCAGGTGAAGTTTTAGAGTCCTCACATCCCTTGCGGAGATCCAAGAGGAAATCCAAGCCCCGACATAAAAAGTTGTTTGGAAAAACATTATTTAAACACTGTTTTTAGCCTCATTGTAGCCTGTAGCTCTAACTGCTTCTGTGTACACCGAGCGCACGTGTGTGCATTTACGCGCAAGACCAGCAAAAGCATATGGACACACATGAAGGCGGTGCCCATGTCTCACGGTCTCCAAACAACTTTTTATTTTTGGCTTCAGGACACTTGGATCACTACCGATGAGCAGTATGGAGATATTTTGTAGTTTCAATAATGTGTCTTTGGACATTTTAATCTGGGGCGCCGTCAGCCTCCATTAGGTGGAGTTGTGTTGCTACCCCCTCTCCTCTTGGATATAATGTGAGGACTCTAAAACTACACCTGAGCCTCCTTCGGCATATGAGTGAGTACAGAATTTTCATTTTTGGGTGCACTATCCCTTTAAGTGCTATATCATAGGCAACTGGACTTTCCTGAATTTCCTGAAGACATTTCACCTCTCATCCAAGAGGCTTCTCCAGTTCCAACAGACTGGTGCAGAGTCACGTGCCATGGGTGTCTGACAGACATGATGACCCACACAGAGTTTAAAGCCTGTGACTCCGCACCAGTCTGTTAGAACGGAAGAAGCCTCTTGGACTAGAGGTGAAATGTCTTCAAGAACCTCAAGCAAGTCCAGTTGCCTACAATATAGCACCTGAAAGACTGAGAATCTTCACCAACATGACTAATTTGCATATTCATAGATCCACACATAGCTAATAAGGCAAAGGTGTGGCGTTACAGCTAAGCCATTTTAAGGTATGAAGGGATTTCATTCGTATAAAAAAAATTCTAAATATGTGATCTTGTTTAACAGAGTTGTGTTTTCAGGGATTTTATCAACGCCCGTAGAGGAATTTTAAATTTTCCTTTTTGAAACTTTTATGAGAAGAATTTAAGATTTAGTAATTCAGGCTGATTAAGACTGTGAACATAATGTCCAGTGGGCACAGACCAACCTTCATCAGTTAAAACTATTAGAAGGAATTATCCAATTAAATGGACTTTGATCACATGCATTTTGTTCCACTTCAATTCAGAGAGTGGATAGCAATGTTTGGGATCTATTGTGTATATCAAGGTTTGATTTATTCAGTTTGAAGTAATATCAATTTGTCTAGGCATTCTTCATATTTTACAGTTGTAGTGCTTCAATTAATCTCTCAGATAGTTCCCTCTAAGCATTAGAGGCTTCACTGTCGTCATTTCCATCTGATTTATCAGATTGTTCTGCCGTTTTTGATTCAGTTTGAACAAATACAAGGAATGACAATGAATTAAATGACCAGAAAAGATTAGTGTTTAGGTGGGTGGGTTACTGCAGAGATGAGCTGCAGCTCTATTATTATGCTGATAGTAATTCAGACTACTTCACATAGAATATTTCAACTCTTTGAAACGCCAGTCCTTCCCAATTTCCCTGTGAGGATCAATAGAGTTCATCTAATCTCTTTTCTTCGAATAGCCCGAAGCCTCGTCAAGCATCTTACACAACTACTCAACAGCTATCCAATGAGAAGTGCGGAGAGGCGATGTCTGGAGAGAAACACTGAACAGATGCATGTGGTCAGGTCAAATAAGGATATGGACAATATTTCCATCAAATCAAAATCTAATGCATGATAATAATACAGCGGTGGATCTGGGTTGACAACCTAATATAATCATTTTTGAGAAAGACTGATTACTTCTTTGTTATTCTTTTCCATGCAGCATTAAGTACATGCTCTAATAGCCTTGTTCTGTGGTGGAAGAAGTATATTTTACTAAAGTACCAGTAGCAGTACTGCAATATAAAAGATTATGAGCAAAAGCCTGGTGTTGAAATTTAACTTGAGTTAAACCCAGTGGTGTTATTGGCAAAAGTATTAAAAGTAAATGTACTCATAGTTCAGAAATGAGTGTTATGCTACTATATAGTGTATTAATAGATTACTATTACTATTTATTACTATTATGAGTTTATCAATCAATCATATTTTATTTATTTGGCACATTTCTTTCAAAGTAATGTTAATCTGCTTTTTCCATACAACACGTGAATAAAACAAATTAAGTCTTATGTGTTTTCTATGTACAAGCTTGATCTGTTAAGTAACAAGTAACTGCAGCTGAAAAATAAATGTAATGGAGTATGAAGGACAGTATTTCCCTCTGAAGTGTGGTGGAGAAATACTCAAGTAAAATACAAGTACCTTAAATTTATACTTCAGTACAGTCGCTGTGTTTAGTTTAATTCTAATTTAAAAGCAATTTATCTTCACATTCAGCGGGGAACAAACCACTAACAATATACTGCAAAGGGATTAGGCTTTGAGGTCTTTATACATTTTTATTTCAACTGTAAAGGGTAAAAACAATAAGACTCAGAATCAAATACAATCAAATACAAACATGTATTACATAACAGTACATACCCATATAAAAAAACAAACAAACAATCAAACAAATAATCAAACGGGGGCAGGATCAAACATTGACACTCATCTTGGAGCAAATTCTTGAAGTAGTTTCACTTAATCTAGTATGGGGTTAAAATATGACCTTATTGTGTCCCACAGTCCCTCTAACCCCGGATATAGGTGCCATAATGTGGCAGCAGCTCATTCCATCCCTATTACCCCTACAAATTCTTCTAACCACCTGTTTTGCCTAAAACCATTTGGAGTCCTGCTCTTCCAATTCAAAACAATCTTCCATTGAGCAGCGAGACAACCCAATGTTACACATCTCATTGTCATCACAGATAACCAGTCTATTTTGTCTCTTAGTATACACAGAATAGGACATTTAGAAACAACAACCTGAAAGGTTTCTATGTGTGAGACACTACATTTTAAAAAATATATACATGTATAGATACCTAAATATGTCAAGTTATTAAAGTGACAGTTTTTAACAGTGCACAGTTGTGCAGGATTAATTGATTCATTTGAACCTTAAAACTTATAACTAAATCTCTTGTGGGGTTCTTCAATGATTTCATGAATGGTTTAGCTATGATTGTAAAACACCTCCAAAAATATCGCGCCATCAACACCAATTATTTAACAAAAAAAGCCACTGTAGCCACTCATTTCCTGCGGATGGCACAAGTATTCAAATTGCAGCAGTGTTTACCCTCTCTGCCTATATTGGGTGACACTGACATGTCTCCATCTGCAGGTCTAAATTGCTGTTGTAATTTCTTTTGACGGGTGGTGCTGGCTGGCATCTTAAGAATTAGTATGGCGACGACAAAACAGCTCCCATTTGTTGAGAATCTGCAACCTGCTAAATGTGAATGCGAGAGAAAAGTGTTTTTGAAGGTTGTGATTTCAGGAGGCTAAAAGCATAAACTTCTACAAGTTTGACAGATTTTTGGCTCATGTCTCACACCTCTGAATTTTCCCCCAATGTCTTGGCGCAGCATCTTGCCAGAGGATATGACATTATGGCGAAACAATTCAAAGCAATTTTTAGATTTTGTAATATTCTGTTCACATTAACACCCTCTCATTGGCTTCATCAGATAAAAACTTAACGGGTTCAGTATCTTGCTCAGAGATACATTTAGAGGGCTGGCAGCTGTGGGGATATCTCACAACCACTAGACCACCATGTTTTCAATGCACAGTGCATGCTTACAGTGTGTATATGATTATGTGTCAGAACAATGAAACTGTGACAGGAAAGCAATCTTTTCACTTACCCATAATCCCCCCTTTGACCTCAAGAGTCCTTAAGAAACTGCCAGGATGAGTCTGGCTCAAGCTGCCAAATGCCTTGTATCATGTCTGGGGGTATGTCATATTTAATAGCTTATCCACAGTGAACATTTGCTTTGCTAATGCCAGCAATATATGGCCTATTAGATGCCTCAGACAGCTACATAAGTGCAGAAGCCCTGCTGCAATTTTCTTGCAATATGAGTTTACTTTTTTCTTGCTGTGAGGAAGCAGACAGGCCTGACGGACTGTACGGACGTTGACTGTAATTGATTATGTTGTGTGTGGAATCTGCTCATTAATATATGACAGAGGCTGTCAGACTGGAATGTGTGTTTTTATTTTATTATATAAATGCATTCTCTAACTGATAACGAAAAATCAAGATTGAGAGAAAAAATATCATTTGAATAAGAGATTAAACTGCTTTATAAATAACAGCTTTTAATGGGCAGGAAAAAATAAAACGATGGGGAAAAGAAGATGACCCACGAGAGTTATCTGATGTTAATTATTCATTATTAAGTTTTAGGATTTTTATAGCTGAGCTGACATTGAAAGACAAGTTTCTGTTTCTGAAGTGCGTTCAGCTTGAACAACAGACCTTTTTTGGAAGCCCATTTAACATAATGTATGCCAAAACTTACAGAGTGGAAAAGTTGAGCATTTTCTAAATTATTTAAATCTTTTCAGTCTTTTGGGTCCATGCACCATGAGGTGTGGGATTATTTAAATTCAACTAGTCTCTTGTGTGATATGCTAAAGGTTGGAGCTGTTATTATGGATGACCCCATGACTTTTAATCTAAATAAACTACATGCAGAACTCTAGGGCTGACCCCTTATCATCGTTCAAAAATTAGTTGACCAGAAAGGTCATTAGTCAGCAAGATTTCATTGGTCGCTTGGTCACAGGAAAAAACAAACAAACACATGTGAAACTCTATAAGGAGCTGCGCCTTGTCAAAATAAACCAAAACCTATATGACTGGACCATGTGTGACTTTAATTTGAAAGGACGGACACAGGAAGTGTCCACGCTCAGCAGTCAGACAGGAGTCAGGTTAATTTCCAGGGCTGGTACCTGCGGTTATTCCACAGGCTAGTTAATAACATGTCGGGCAGGAAATCCAAAGTGTGGGATCATTTTGAGAAGGTGAAGGACGAACCCAAGGTGATATGTAAAACTCATCTTCATTGGTCGACTACAAACATGACGCATCATCTGAAACATGGAAGTAGCTACATGCCCATTAGCCCACAGCGTCATTAACAGGCGGCTCGCTCAGTGTGTGACGTGCACTTGGAGATAAAATATAGGCCTATATTAATGAAGGTTCATTAGTACGGTTTGTATTTCTCTGTAATGTAGCACAGGGTTAACAATGTTATTGATACTATTCTTTCTCACACCTTCAACTCAAACCATTGTGTTGCCCCGCCCAAAATATATCATTTAATAATCAAATATACATCGTAAACATGCGGGTGACTAGTCAAGTAATGGCCCTAAATGACGACTGATGGTTGACTAGGAAAATTCTTAGTCGGGGGCAGCCCTACAGAACTCAGACATAGGGAAAATAAAGTGCATGGCTTTCCAAAACAGGTGTCTGATGCGTTATTACCTCCAAAAGTTTGACATCTGAACATATTCCAGTTCATAATTCTGACAATATTGCCTTAGGAGCCAACCAGAACCACATGTACCACATGAATAAGAATGCACAACAGAGATCTTTGTTAAATGAAAATCAAAATACTTTAAAAACTCCATTATGCTGTTGTTTCCCCTTCATGGCCCCAGCAGCTCAGCGTCGGATTCTTTCAAGGTCCATCTGCAGTGAAGTGTAGAAAGCAAGAACGACACTTTTCTACGCCACATTATTATCAGACATCAAATATCACTCCCACCACTGCGACCAAACAAAGTGAATACGAGACGTGCGGTTCAAAGCTGTTTCTCACACCAATTTCTACAAAGCCAAAAATAATGTGGCACTCTCAAGGTCTCACAAAATTCAGATTGCTGCCTGCAGGCTGAAAAGGTAGTGCAGGTTTTACAGGCATGGGGAAGCTGGCTGAATTGTGATGACTAAATTATTACATGAAAAAAAACACACTCAAAGAAAAATCAAACATCTTAAACAAGGTGTAGTTGCCAATGAAGACTCTCGCCCACAACATCAATTCAGGAAGCTTTTGTTCCTTTGGTGCAGCTAGGTGCAACAGTTTCAGATGCTATGTGCTGTTTTCACTTTTTCTCCACTAAAGAGGATAGACGTCATCCATGATACACTTTGTAAGATAAAGCACTTCTATATTTGGTGTCTTGCAAAACATAAATAAAGTTTATTAAAAGCTATACTGAACCTTTGGTGACAACATTTCACTGAAGAATGTAATTTATTTTAGCAGTATGCTATTATCTGCTGCTTTCACTGGCCTCCACTGGCAGCAGTGGCTCTGTTTGGGTCTGTGGGCACAGTTCATTGTGGCCTTTAATTGACACGGATAATAAAGTCGTATTTTGACAATTGAGATGCCTAAG
Organism: Epinephelus awoara; assembly: GCA_035609425.1. NCBI lineage: Eukaryota > Metazoa > Chordata > Actinopteri > Perciformes > Serranidae > Epinephelus > Epinephelus awoara. The sequence continues at coordinate 7,385,517 of CM069294.1, forward strand.
CTATTAAAGCAGTGATGCAACAGAAACATCTTGTCATTTTGTTTTCTTTGTCATTACAATGAAGCTTATTGACCTTTTAAGCTGAAATATGTTGTGACAACAGTCCCTCGCTTGTACCACAACTGAGTGGTGTCAGGCCATGTGCACGCCATGGTTAGTGGGACTGTACTCGTTAAAATTAAAAGTGCCAGGTCTGGCATGATTTATTTAACATCTTCCACCCCATCCCATCCCTCCCTACCACAGACCAATTTTTGGCATTTTAAGGGGAAACAACAGTTTTATGTGCCACATAGAAGTGATATTCATCATTTGAAAACTCAGAATCTGAAGATTAGTTTGAGATGCAGCTCAGCACTGTGTGTCAAGTTTTTTTGGTCATGAATATGTAAAAAACACAATATTTTAGTGAGGCGCCTATTAAAACGTTTGAGGTTAAGAGTGTATAGAGGCTAAGCACATTATGATGGAAGTATACAACGGCCATATCCATGCTCAGTTGTGTGTCATAATTTTTTGCAGCAATTTTGGGTTGATACTATTTCTTACACAGATTTGGTACTAAATTATAGTATTTTTTATCACTCAAGAATTGATTAAAAATGGTCAAAAATCCTTCCAAAATACCACATTAAGATACCAAGACCTCAAGGAACGCCATAGAAAAGTTCATGCTGTGATTTGGTGTCAAAAGACTTATGATATTTGGTGATTTTTGTAAGAATTGCATTTCGTGGTGATTGGATGGCGATCACCTCTGTTCTAAAAACCCTTCTGAGAAACCCCCTTATTGTCAATATAACTATGGAAGCTATACATCCTCTGAATGCCAGATGTCTGTAGTTTGTGGTTGTAAAGTTTCATGAGGCTGTGATTATCTCAGAGGTCACAATAGGTCATTGTTTGCCTGTATTGGCTTGTTTAGTTGTTGATTGCTAAATATGATGCGCTGATAAAAAGGTAGGTGTTATAAGCTGTAGCTTCAGCCCACACCTTTTTCGGACTGCAGAAGTATTAAAGTTACGTTAAATGGCTTTATTGCAATGGTTTGTACTGTACTAATTAAGTATGTTCTTATTTGTATTTGCAGACCAAAATAAATTCTAAATTCTGAATTTTACAGTTTCAAAAAATGGTCTCACTACAATGAAATGGCTGCAATGCGGACGAACATCATCACACATGAATAAAATAGGGAACTTATTGAATCGACTGCAGTCTCAGCTTCCCAGTCATACCATGTTTATGCAATGCCAAAACTGTTCAGGGACCCCGGTATGCAGAAATATTTATATACAATAGGCAAAAATAATATGTTTGTGCTACATGCAAATAGCTGCATGGCACTAATATAAAGTAGGCATGTCTGGATAGGGAAGACCTGAGGTTACCTCCAGATTCTATTTCATTCAGATTATCTTGAGATGAGAGGTCAAGGGACCTCTGTGGATATGGACATGCCAGTTCTTCCCTCACTAAAATTTAGCCTAACTTCCTACAAGCTTCCATGACATGGCCCACAGCCCGCTGCAGCCACCAAAAGACAGCAGTGTTGGCCGGGAACACCAGCGTCCCACACTGATTGGTAGAAGTTAAACGTTTTAGTTGCAGAAGAGTCACAGCCACAAGCGAGGAGGTCGATCTCTCCAGTTTAACACTGGAAACTGAATTTGTTCAGCATATAAAATATGCAATGTGGCAGAGTTAATTGCACATTACTGCATTCACACTCCGTGGTGTTAATGTGAGAAAAGCTTGGCCGAAATAAAATTTAAAAAATGTGTTACCAGAAGAGTTGGTTACTGCCACTTCACAGTAAGGCTAAAAGGATCCAACACTGATGTGTGTCGAGCAGTGTGAAGGCTGACCTAGATGGACAGTAAATATCAACACTCAGGGGCTGTCGACATATCAGCACTTTATAATGTGTGAAAAATAACTGCTGAGTTGAGTCAGATAGACGTTTTTGGAGTGCTGAAGTACTTTAGATGGTCAGTGATTGCCTACATCGCTGTATATGACTATAAACTGTTAGTTGACTTTATATCTTGTTTGATATAACTTTACTTAATTCTTTTACCCGCTGATATTTATGTAAAAGAGAAAATAATGTGCATTTAAAATCATTACATTACCAAATGAAACCAGTGGTCCATTTTTCCTTTGTGTGATTTGTAGTCAAAGTGTGACTCCACAGCAGTCATGGATCAGTGATAAAGGCCATGTGGCAGACTGAGACATAGATTTTGTACAACTTATTTGTGTACTGTTGCATTTTTCTAAATTGAAAATATGAGCATCTTGCAAATGTAAAAATGTTCCTTTATTTTTACGGGTCTGCAGAATGACAGCGCTGCAGGAATAGCACGTTGACACATGTGGCTCAGTGTATCACATTTTGCATAATGCACTGTGACATCTAAGCTCCAGAGGATCTCATTTTCCCTCTGAGTGTGTCCCGGGGCTAAACTACGTCACATTTTATGACAGCTGCCAGTTCTACATGTCCTCGAATGGTGGTCCTCCTGTAGGGGCGCGAGGAGGTGCACCTGTGAGGAATTGATACTCGGCCAGTTTCGCCTCACTGAATCACAAAACAACTGCCATCCCAGCTCATTACCTCTGCTCAGTGTGCATGTACTGTATGTGTTGGAGTACACAGTACACTGTACAGGTGTGTGTGGGAGTAAGCAGTGAATTGCAAAGGAAAGACAGAGGCCAGAGTGTGAGAAACTGCCAGTCTTTCAACTGAGTTTTTGCTGCCTGCAAAATTATAGTGCTGTAAACATGTTGACACAAATGTTAACCGCATGGCAGTGCTGGAGGAAAAGTCAGGGGGCTCAACAAGTTCAGAGGGATTGAGCCTCTGGGGACCCAAAATGTTTGTACAAAATTCCATGGCAATCCATCAAATATTCTTTGAGATGTGTCAGTCTGCACCTCTGCTGCTAGCATAGATAGAAAGAAAAAAAAAAAGACAAATTGATCGTTCTAACTATATACAGATGCAGCTGTGTTGTGAATGATTGTCAGTGCAGTCAGAATGTGCCATGACACAGAGTGAGAATTGTGGAGGTGGTCACATCATTTATAAGTAGATGTCAAGGGCCAGCTGGTGGATGCACACTCCCCCTTCTCCTTCTGTGTCCAAACTGTCCCCATGGTTCACAGCCAACTCGTCGCCTAATAACATTGAGCTGTCTCCAACATGGAGCAGCAAATCTATCATCAGAGCACAGCAACACAATATCCAAATGTGTTATCCCCACCTAAATTAAATTAATATGCCATCTCTGGGCCATAATTGCTCGTGGCAATATCGTATTTTCAGAAATACCTGCTACTGGAGGTGAAAATGAACTCGCACTGGAGCCAAAAAAGCACTGACTCGGGCTGATTCTGAAGGACAGACTGCTGCACAGAAAAATTATTTGTTGAAAGAAATAGAAAAAGGAAAGTAGACGTCGGCCTGTATGAGTATTCCCCAATCTGCGTTGTCTGCTTGTCTTTAGGTTTTAACTAATGAAAACAGTGTTGCAGATGTTAAAACATCCTCCAGGATCCCAAAAGAAATGTTGATCACATTGTTAATCCTCTGTTGTGGTCATTAATTTGCCAAGTTTTAGCCATCTCAAGTTTTAGTTGACAGTGTACACAGTCATTATTATTCTTCCTAATTGTGGTATGATAAGAACATCTCTCTAAAACATAGTCTACATAATACATCAGATTGGATCTCTGAGATTTGCTATTTTAATGAAGCGCATTGTGTGTCCGTCCAAAACTGGCTGTTACACCCCACAATCCTTTGGTGATGCTGACTCTGTCACACTGTAGCGTAGCGCTGAACTGTTTATAGCTCAGCCTCGTCATCTCCCATGTGGATCTTCGCAGGGCTGCCTCCCACATAGCAAACACTGTGAGGAGGTTTTCTGGTCCATTCGTTGTGCAGCTAGGAGATTACCGCCTTCTTAAGGCCCAGCAACACTACAGTGTTTCTTGGCGGTGCCCGGGACCACCCTCCTGGCATCCACCATCATGCTGTTTCAAAGTCTGTTAGATCACACTCTAAGCCCATACACTGTAATCCCTTCACATGCAAAACAAGTGTGGAAAAGGGTTGCGTTAACTTGTCTATGTGGCACAACATACTGTATGGATCGTATAGAAGAGTGAGGGCCAAACTCTTCTGCAGACGGCTCCTTCTGTTTCTTCACTCACTGAGTTTAGTGTTGTTGAATTAAAGCTTGTGAATGAATATACATTGCTCTCACTTGAGTTCTGCTGGATGGGTTTGAAGAATAGACCCTCGACTGGAGGTAATTAGCTCATTGATAAACCCATTAAGAATTTCAAATGTGTTGTTGAGTCAATGAAGAGCGATTATAAAGCTCCACTGGTTGCTGTGATAAAGTTGCATCTAACTTAATTTAGTTTCTATAGATAAAAGTGGTACAAGCTGAGATGTGATATAATTTCCTGTCAGTGTCAAATGTTACGGGATCACCTTTAAGTCCTCTCAGCCATCAGGACTGTTTTATATTCCCTTAACGCATTTTAAAGGAAAAAAATTCATTCATAACTAGTGCTGTCAAGAGATTAAAAAAATGGAGAGATTAATTAATTATGATCTGTAATTAATTGATCTAATTAATCTCTTTTTTAATCTCATCTCAAAATTGCAGAGAAAAGCCCTAAACTTAAAGGTATTTTCATTATTGTGGCAGATGATCAAAAGATTGATATATATTACAAAAAGTGGTTTTATAAAGTCATAATTATTGTTTTCAACAATAACACACTTGAACACGGATGCAGTACACCTAGCCATTACATTCTATTGTTTTTGAGATTAGTCCCAATAAAGAGTGCTGCAACTTTCAGTCTCGACCACCAGGGGGGTGCTTGACTGTCATGACATGTCAGCTTCATTAAAAGCATAGCTGCAGATTAACGCAACAATAGATGTAACAACACACAGAAACAACACATCTGTGATCAGTTCCCTAATTTTGTTGTAACAATTTTCTAAATTATTTTCCTCTTTATTTCATGGAAGTGATCAATGTAAGTGCACTTGTCCTTTAAACTTAACAAAAAATAAAAGCTAACAAAATAAAAGACACCTGGTACGTTCATTACAGCTGTATCAGTTTATTGAACAGTTAGAATAAGAGGCTGCACTGCAACGTGCAAATCACTCCTCGTGGCTGCCTGCGCTTTCCCTGTCCTTGCGGCGTCTTCTCTTCTTCAAACTACAACACCCATAATTCATGTAGGAACTGCTGCAGCCAATGTGATGACAACTCAACCACCATGATCAGTTTTTAATGTTTTATCGGGCAATAACTACTTCAGACTCTGCTCTAGTGTAATTTTCGGGACAATCAGAGCACAGTCCCGAAATCCAAGCAGTTGTCCTGAACCCTAAATCCTGCCCTGATTGTCTCGAAAATTACACGGAGGTTGTCGGGGAGGTCAGATACTTGCGTGCTAGGTCAGACAGCTTTTCATACAATGCTGATGCTGGGCTCTGCTCTGTAGCGCTGCAGCTCTCCCACAACTCAAGCACAAAGAAGCCCAATCGTACGCCTACAGACAGATTTTATAAAAGGCAACTCTGTGGCATACAGAAACAGTAAAGTTAGAGATTAAAAATGAAATTAACGCGATCAAAAAACATAAATATGGCTGTAATTAATTATTCGCAATTAACGCGATAATTTGACGCCCCTATTCATAACATGAGCTACTCAAAAAGCCAGACACCAGACAAGTAAAGGGGCTTTCACATCAGGGACCCAGGGATCCGAGTGCACTTGACCGTAATCACCAATTTGTTTGATTAGTGTGAACCCTGTGTACCGTACTCAGGCACGGTACACCGATTTGTGCTGGATTCCACTTGAAAAGGTGGCCTCAAGTACAGCTTATGTGTACTCTGATACGGTACACAGGTGTGAATACCATTTATACCAAAAACAGGAAGTGGATTGCTGTTTGACGTGACTACAAGGAGTTTTTAACCACTTATGAATCAGATTAAATACAATTAAATAAACTGAGGACAGCTTTGCTTCCACCTTGGACAAGTTAGAGCTCTAGCAGGAGTTGGGAGATGGGAGAGGGAGAGCTCCATGCCCAGCAGAGCCTCGCCTGACCCACCAGTCCCTGGACAGCAGGGACTGGTGGGTGCCCATCTGCGGCGCCGTTTTCTACACAATAGCACAACAAAAATGTCACGGAGATGATGACGCAAGTGTACTCAGCTTAGGAGCAACATTACTAATGTGAAAGCCGAGCGGCGAGGGAGTGGAGACAGGGGACAATTGTACTCCGGCATGGTACAAATCAGTTGTACCTAATATGAAAAAGCCTTCAGTCTCAACAATGTGAGGTCATCAAGTATAAAGTCTGGAGCTGCTCTATTGACAGTGAATGGGAGCCTGATTTGAATGGGACCCACAGAATGTTTGTTCCCAAATAAGCTTTATTCTATTGTAGTGTTCTCAGTTGTGAAACAGAAAATGCACCCATATACTCACAACATTCCCCTGGGTGCTCTCAGTGTCATCTATAGCCTCGTTCTTATTTCATTCTCAATGGAGCAGCTCCAGACTTTATACTACATGACATCGCAAATTTGAGTTTAAGCACTCTAGTTTTTGGATTTGGGAAAGAGTTGTTCATGTTTACTAATATTTTTGGACTGTCTTAAACAATTGGAATAATAAGTATGAATTTTGAAAATCCCCCTTCAAGGCTATGTGTTCCCTTTTCCTCACAGTCCCCCAGTTCTTCAGTAAACACTCACATATTGAAAGAATAATGAACAATCCATTCTCTTTAAACGTCTCATTATCAAAAAGAATAGGATAGCAAAGATGCAACAGCTAAGGAGTGTCACTATGTAGCTCCTCCCTTTATTTTTGCAGCTACAACTTAACTTTGATGTCATTGATTTTAACCAGCAGTTTAAATGTGCTGCTGTTTAAGTCTTGCTGCAGTACAAACCCATAAAGCATGTACATGCAGGCGCGCATCATGCATTATGTGCATCATGCTGTGTGGTGCAGCGTGTTCCGTTCACCACATAATACTGTTTTCTTTTTTGCACTGTAATAGCATTTCTGAGACAGTCAATCTAATTTTAAATCACAGTAGAGACTGTCTGCCTCGAATGACCTTCTCTCATCTGCAGATGCTGGAGACTGTAGAGTTTCAGCTCGTTCAGACCTCAGTGAAGCCTTCGTCATGGTTGATCGTGCTGTTTTATTGGGTCGTCTCGAGATCTCGATGGGTACTTTGGGTTAAGCATTAAGTTGGTTTAGGACCATTCTTCCTAACAGATCATTGTCAATTAAAAAGGGAAATTCCTTCCCTTCAAATGCTGTTATCACCCCAAGGTCCTATTTTCCTGTGTCTTTACATGCTCCCTCTTGGCTGTGCCGTTTACTGACTTCTTTTTAAAATCTACAGCAGCGCTTTTTACTCAAACTCAATTTAGAGAGAAGGATCATGGTAATGCTGCCTCTTAAACGGAGCCTGCGTGTTATCTTTGACTGTGACCTTGTCTTTTAGAAATGGACTGCTCTAAAGATAATGTTGTTTCACCATTGGTGGTTAAGTTGAGGCATGATTCTGAAATAATTAGATATTTACAATAGAAAGAAAGAGATGAGAAGTACTTTTTAAGCCCCGTTTTTCAATTCAGATATTTTAGAAAGTGGAAACTACTTATAGTGATCAAAAAGCTTTTGACGGAATCATTCCTATACAAATGCTGAGGATATCGCTGATAAGAACTCTGGCCTGATACTTATACTGATGTAGCTGATGACCTCCAGCTTCCCACAGTCCAAAGACATGCAGGTTAATTGGTGACTCTAAATTGTCCGTAGGTGTGAATGTGAGTGTGAATGGTTGTCTGTCTCTATGTGTCAGCCCTAGTCTGGTGACCTGTCCAGGGTGAACCCTGCCCTGCCTCTAGAGTGTATTCTTGGGATAGTGAGAAGGCTTCTACTTCCAGATCGCAGGAGTCTGTCTGGTGTGTACTCAGCCAGCATGTCCTTGATATAAGGTGGAGCTACACCATTTATAGCTTTAAAAACAATAAGCAAAATCTTAAAATCAATTCTTTGCTTCACAGGAAGCCAGTGAAGAGAACTTAAGATGGGAGTGATGTGCTCACATTTTTTGGTCCTGGTTATTACTCTAGCTGCAGCATTCTGAACAAGTTGGAGCCTGTGAAGTGCTTGTTTTGTTATTCCTGCTAAAAGTGCATTACAATAGTCCAGCCTGCTTGAGATAAAAGCATGCACCAACTTTTCGGCGTCTGAGAGGGATATAAATAATCTAACTTTAGTGATGTTTCTAAGATGATAGAATGCTGTTTTGGATATGGAGGAAATATGTTTCTGGAAATTAAGGTCAGAGTCTATAATAACACCTAGGCTCTTGACATGCTCACTGGGTTTAACAGAAAGAGGAGTCAGTAGGGGACTAATCTGCTGCCTTAAAGCTTTTGGACCAACAAGAAGGATTTCCGTTTTATCATCATTGAGTTGTAAGAAATTTTTGTCATCCAGCACCTAACCTCATTAATGCACTGGATGAGGTCATTTACAGCACTAAGATGATTACCAGAGACAGATATATAGCTGGGTGTCATCAGCATATGAATGATATGATATACTGTATTGACGGATTATGAAACCAAGTGGGAGCATGTATAAATTAAAAAGAAGAGGGCCAAGGACAGACCCCTGGGGCACTCCATATAAAACACTGACCTCATCTGAAAGACAATCTCCAATTGAAACAGAAAAAGATCTACCTCTAAGGTAGGAAGAAAGCCACTGTAGAACAGTGCCTTTAAAACCAATATAGTTTTCGAGGCGGCTAAGCAAAATAGCATGGTCAACTGTGTCAAAAGCGGCACTGAGATCAAGCAGGATAAGGACAGAGACTTTATGATTATCAGAATTAAGTTTGAGATCGCTAACTACACGGACAAGGGCTGTTTCAGTACTGTGATTAATTCTAAAACCGGACTGGTAAAGATCAAACAAATTATTATCTGATAGATGTTCATACAACTGCTGATAAACAACCTTTTCTAGAATTTTCCCCAGGAACGGAAGATTAGAAGTAGGCCTATAGTTGGCAATAACAAACAGATCAAGGTTTCTCTTCTTTAACAGGGGAGTAACAATGGCATGTTTGAGAGCTGTGGGAAAAGTTCCAGAGAGCAGAGAGATATTTACAATTTCAAGCACATCAACAACAAGCAAGTCCAGTTGCCTACGATATAGCACTTAACGATAACCCTTATAATAACCGTCTTTCACATTAAGTCTTTTCACCATATATAATATATCATATTGCCTCCATAACATCTGTGTTATATTGCTGCCAAAAAGTGAACACATTTCACCTTTAAACTAGAATTAGAATTTATTTCAGTCTGCAAATAGAAATAAGAACATTATGTAATTAATGTAAATAAAGTCACAGCTTCTCACAGAAAATGGCAGGTACTTAAATAGTACAGTGCAAATCATTACAATAAAGTAAGTTAACATAACTTAGACACTTCTGCAGTCAGAGTAAGTGTAGGCTGAAGCTACAGCTTGGAACACCTGCCACTTTCAACAAAAAAAACATCATGAGATCGTTATAATTTGCCGTCCCCAAAACTCATTTTTACCAAGAGAGCATGAACGCATCATAATGTCACTCGACGCAACCTCCGTCAGCAGTTCGTTCTGACGACCACCGAACAGCTAATGTAAACTAGCTATCTTGTATTGACACCAACACAGATTGGTTGTTCACAGTGTACCTTTATCAGGGAAGACAGGGATGTGTTGATGACGGCATGAGTTTGTGTCCTTTTGTCCTGACTGTGCCCTGGGGAAGATCTTTGTTTGTCCCATGGATGTTTTCTATTGTCCCTTGGATGCCTTTAGTTTAGAGCTTTGCTTTTGAGCCTGCACAAAATTGATTTGATATAACAGCAAAACATTTGCTGCTGCCATCAGTGAATGCCATCTTATTAGCAGATAGACCGATGGCTGTCAACGAGGCAAATGTCGGTTGATACCGATGTGCGGCCAGTAATTTGGTGCATCCCTACAAATGTCTTTTCAAAGGTCAAAACGTCAAAGCTCTTTTTCATACATGGCAACATATAGACACATATCGTATCCACAGAGTCAAATCAGGGCGGGACTAAATCTGCTGGGGGTTATTCTAGTTTTCATCTTCTTAATACATTTGAAAGTAATGAAATAGAGAGGCAGTAGGCTCCAACGTATTACATCATACCTACCCACAGCAGCTGAGCAATGACTTCTGCTGGAGTATGGCAACACTAATTGTGTTAGCAATAATTATGGCAATTTTTAAGGTTATGTATGAATAGAATTACATTTGTTCATGATTATTTTGGATGGCAATTTTTTAAGTTCTTAATTTTTTTAAGGTTTTAATTTCTTATCAATATATTGGAAGGGCAAAAGAGACAACTAGTGTGTGTTGGGTGCTTTTGGAGAACGGAAAACAACAGGATCGACAGGAAGACAATCCAGGCTCTCCGAAAAAAAGAATAAAGAAAAAGTCAGGAGGAAGTATTAAAAAGCCTTAATTGCCGTGGCTACAATATCATTACAAACATCATTAAAAGAGCCAACATGTTTTGACCACTGCAGGTCTACGTCAGAGCTACAGGTACAGCCCCACCTATATGGGGGCAGCAGCCAATAAAAAGCCGTCGCATGATCCATTTAATGACATTACAGGTGAAACAAATAAACAAAATGGAAAAGCACAGAGGACATGAAATAAGACACCATGAAAAAATACATTGCAATATATACACACCTGCCTTAACTCACAGGCTGTGAGAAAAATGGCAAAGCTTGTAGAGAGTAATGACAAATTAAATTTATTTAGGAATATAATTACATTTACTCATGATTACTTTGGATGGCCGTGCCTAGTTGCCTGTCGTAGCATAGCTATTTGTTAAAGTTTGCAATATATTGGAGGGGCATTTTGAGCATAACTGAATATTGCAGGGGGATATTACCCCGCAATATTTATTAAAATTACTGCCTTGCTTCACAGTATCCTGTCTGCCTCCAGCTGGCTACCTGAGGCTGGTGCTGTGTGCACACTGAAATCAGGATGGGAAAAATAAAGTCAACAGCTGGCATTTTTTCGCTTTAACAAGTCTCATGTAAATTAATACAACACATTGTATTGCTTTCCAAGTCAAAAATCACTCTCCAGATTGCTTAAAAAACTGCAGCGAGGATCTTAACTGGCACCAAACATGGAGACCCTGCAACCTAGACTCTGGCATCTCTCCACTGGCTGCCAGTCAAATGATTTTAAGGCTTTACTGATCACGTTTAAAGTTCAGTGGGGTCTGGCCCTGAGCTACAATGCTGACCTTTTAGTTGCCTATGAGCCCGAGTGCACTTTGAGATCCTCAGACAGGGCACTCCTGACTGCTCTCCAGTCTTGTCTCAAATCGAGGGGCAACCAAGCACTTTCTGTCAGCCCTCCTCAACAGCCAAGTGCCCTGCTGCAGAAACACAAGCCCACTGAGTAAATGGTTCTTTTTATAAAGCAGTAAAAACTGTTAAGGGAACATGAAGTGTATAACACAGGGCACACACTGACGGCATCACTCCTGTCTTTCTATTCTCTTTTTCAGAACAAGAGCTTGAAAACTAAACTACTCTCGGGACACAAACTTTGTGACGCCTATGCTGAGGAGGTAAGGATTTTCAATTAGCACGGTCTGCTTTATCACATACATAATTAATTCTCAGCTGCAGCTACTTAATTGTTCATTGTTCATGGAATAGGTGCAAGTCATGATAAGATATGGCGGACGGAATTTTGGTTCTCTTGTGAGCAAGCAATGTTAACAAAATGCAAATTAAAACATCTAACCGGGAACATTTTGTCTTGTTCCTTAAAATTAAAACAAGTATTCACTATCATTTGGATCATTAATTTAACTGTGATTAGGAAACTCTTGGTTGTACTTGCACATGGTGAAAGACTCACAAAAAGACCCACCAAAGGGTAAAAATAGTCTATTCCTGTTTTCTCACTCCCTCTGTCACACACACACACACACACACGCGCACTGTCCAGTGAATCTCAGAACAACTTGTCTCTAACAGCGAGCTCTTTGAAGGCTGTACAGAGCAATCTGAGGGACTCAGGTTGTAGTGAGAGCAGCTTCAAGTACATTTCAGCTGTGTCATTTTTTCGCTGTCACCTACTTTTCCTCTTTTTCTACTTGGGCTCTGCTGCCAGTTGTTACGGTCAGCAGCGTCCACCAGGTTCACATCCTTAGAGAAGCCGTGAGCTGAGCTTTGAACTGCTGCTTTTGCCTTCCTGCTGACCAGTGCTCATGCTGTAATTTAGCCATGCAGGATCTTACAAGGCAGCGGCTCCTGCAGGCGTCCTGATGACATGCCCAAGTGAGTGCAGCTGCTGCTGTGTAATCGTGGGCTCAATAGTTATGCAGTTGTGCAGTCGGTGATTCCAAGCATTTGCTGTATCCAGGATACAGTATGTGGAATAAGTTTAGATTTTTACAACATAGCGTCCAGTGGTGATGCAGGCAGGTTGATAGATGGCCACCTTGTTGTGCAGATTGATTTTTCCTAAGACAGACCCTGGGATAGACCTCCCCTGAGGCAGCTGAGGCTCGTCTTGTCAATGCCACAGAAAATATTGCCAAGGTTTTTGAATGACAGAACGATTGTTAGTTTGCATGTACAGGGGAAGTCAATATGCCTCATTTACAAATGCATGTGTAGAAACATAAAATAAGTGCACATGCAAAATCACTGTCGCATTCTTGACACGTGATATTGTTCTTACAAACCTGCATTTGTTGGTGAATCAAAATCATTATAAATTGACAGTCGCATGCTCACTATCTGCCATCAGCATACTGCCACGCCCCCATTTCCCTATGTAAAGACATATGTTTGCCTAGAGGTGTGTCATGGAGCAAGCAGTGGAGCTGTCTCTACGCTTTTATTAAGGCCCTGACACATTAGTATTGGGCCGTCAGTGAGCGTCCATGAATGTGAAGGCAGTGAGAAACCGCTGATGAGCTGTTCATCACTCCCTTCAAACATGCTCAAACATCGCAGCCTCTTATGTGCTCTCTCCTGAAAGCATGGGCTGCAGTATCTTCCAGCAAGGTTAGATATGTCACATTGATAGCTGCTTGGAGGCAGATCAGGATATTTATGTATCCTGCATGCCTATAATTAGGCTACCAATCAACCAGTTGGCTACAAGTGAACATATGTGCAATTTCTACAAGATAAAAACTGGAACACTCTGTTTTCATTGCTGAATTTTTTCTTTAATAATTGATGAAAGGGTGTCAGTTCCATAGTTATTTAATTAATTTGACCAATGTAGTGGTAAATTAAGGGTTTTAAATATTGTCTATGAAAACCTTTTTGAATAATTACAGTTTTAATCTGCAATGCATTCAGTTAAAAGGTGTTTGGTTACATTTTCTATGACAGCCTGGCCTTTAGCATTCGTCGGTATGTACGGTCTGAGGTGGTGTTCGCAGAGTATGAACATATTCAGGTAAGAAAATATTGATGAATCAGATATTTCTATTAAAACAGTTGCACAGTTTTAGTTTGTGAATGACACACATTTAATTCAAATTAATTATCTGTATCCTCAAAAAGAAAAAAAGTGCCCTTGAATAACGATCCATAGATCTTGATTAATATATCAGTGATCAAGTATCATTGATCCAAAGTGAAAACATTGAGCCATATCATCATTTTGGGATAAGCATTTATTTTGAAATTCTATGTCACTATCAAACAGTGCCAGGCAGATAATGGCAAGCAGACTAGAAAAAGACGCTGAGGATAACATTTACTTTGGAACAAATCAGCAGTGTGGAAATATTTCAGATTTCAAAGAAAATACAGGTCAACAGACTAAGCACATGGCATAATTAAAAAACTTTGTTATGAGATGAAATACACAGAAAATGTGACATACCTGCCTGGCCAGGAATCTCACTCCACTAACTTCTCGCTGTGGCAACATTAGCTGCTCTACTTCAACAATGTTGGGCTGAAAAAAACGTGCACGCAGGCTGAAATTCAACCATGGTTCTCTGTCGGGAGATGCAGTGAGTTAAACCAGCACTGAGTAGGAAAAAAGTATACATAATATGTGTAATTTGTTGAGTTATGAGTGGAGAAAGTGTGCTAGGCTCAATTGCTTTTGTCTTTGAACCTTGACACTTATTACTGAGCTGAATTTGATACTTTTGTTAAATGATCTTGTTGTTAGTCTGTGTTTTATGACAAAGTTAGCTTTCACAGCTTTGAGGCAAGAAGCCCTGAAGTTTTAGGAAACAGATCATGGTTTGGGTTATAATTAAAAGATTCCTTCCAGAAAGGTATTTCTAGCCTTCAGTTCTCAGTGTACTTTCCAATTGACTGTTTCTTTTACACTCTTTCTGAAAACCTGAAACATCACACTGTCAATATTTCCTGTCCAATTTGAGCACCTCTTAATTAAAAACCAAGTCTTGTTTGCCAACTGAGTGGATTTTCCCACAGAGCATAGCGAACAGATTCAGTTTATTGGGTACACACAGCAGAAATTAATACAGTCTAATACAACAGTCCTGCAATAAATCCTCCCTTCATGAAGTTTATAATGTTCAGCTTTTGGTGAAACTGTTTTGCTGTTGACCTGCATCACTTTTAGCTCAGGGTGCCTAATTAACTTGTAACTGAGTGAAATTAGTCAAACAAATGCCAACGTAACACAGATTAATTTAAAAGGGTACAGTGACCAGACGTCCTGGTTTGTAGGGGATTGTCCCAGTTTTGAATTGGGTGTCCCTACTAATATCTGTAAAACCCCAAAAAGAGTTAAAATAATATATTATACTTGTTTTGGTGCTTACATAGATGTTTATCATGTTCAATCCCACTCTTAATTACCAAAGGCGAAATAAAAGCATAAACAGTGCACACTGCGTCTGAAATCAATACTCATTTGTCTGTATATGTGTCGATCAATCAACGTGTCCTTGTCAAGGCTGTCGCTATGACACTTATGGCTCTTTCTCACAGAATCTGTCAGTATGCTAACGGTTAGATGTCACGCCAAAGAGACAGTCAGTCTTTTCCACAGACCTCCTGGAGGCTTACTCCTTCCTTTGTAAAGTATCCTGCAATGCTGCATTCTGCACACACTGCAAGAGTAGGCTACAGTTTTGGTCGTGCACTGTGGAAATGCCAATATTAAAGACCCTTTTAAGATGGCCAAATATAAGTGGTGGAAACATGCGAGGCAACCCCTGGTGACAGCCATCTGAAACGGGCAGCTCAGAAGGGGAATTCTGTGTAGTGAAGCACAAGCAGAGCTTTGGATCTGCGGACTGTACGGCTGCTTTTCTGCGTTATAGTGTTATTTGACAGTTTCCAACTAAACTATGTTTTGGTGGATTTTGGGAGACAAAAATATATTTTTTGTCTAATGAGGCATTGTCCATGGTGTGGAAAGATGTGCTCAGTAGGTGTGTTAAGCACTGAAATAATTGCCCCCCCTGCATCTTAATGAAAATATCTGTGTACGCATACATGTGTGAGTCCATGAGCATGCAGTACATTTAGAGAAGCATTTCTCTGCAGGGTCTTTGCATAAAACTGAGCTGTCTATGCAGTGAAAAGATGCAAATACTTATTAAATTTGTGCTACAAAACCAGAGAAAAGGGGCTATGGCATTGGCTTTTGCTGAAGATGTAGAAATACAATCACTGCCAGAATGTACTGCACTGGATCAATAAATGCTCCCACTGGTGGGTGACGTAAATTTAGCTTGTTGGTTTTGACACGGGAAACAATATGGCAACTGGCTGGTAACAAAGAATCTCGAATTACAGTTAACAGTGTGCAAGAATATGTTTCTAAGATCATTTGAGGCAAGAAAAAGGCAACACAGTAACAAGATCTTGGTTCATATTTGATCAACACTGCTGAGTTTTACCATTTGATCTCAGTTCTTTCAGCCTCTGTTTTTACAATACAGGAAACAGTATGGCGTGCACTCCTGTTCACCTGTTCTCATATTACAGCCAAACATGGTACTATATTATGTTTCTGAAAACATTTTAGGCTACGAATAGGCGATACAGTAAGATAATTGGTTTATATTTTATTAGAACTGTCTAGTTTTACTATTTGGTCTGAGTTTGAGGGAAGAGAGGTATCTCTTTCGTTCCGCTTCTATACACTTTGTGTTCATGGTGACAGGCAGTATGAAAATGAGGAAGTACAATTTGTAGTTGAGCAACAGCAACAAGAGCCGGTGGATTTGAGCTGGGAGATAATCAGGGAGATGGAGGGAAGTTTACTATAGTACAGGCGTGTCCAAAGTATGGCCCGTGGAACAATTTTACATGGCTGGCGTCTTGTCTTTCAAAATATATGGCATGTGTTTTCCTTATTCATCTCACAATAGCAGGATTATTATATAGTTTGCAGACATGCACCAAGTATGAGGTGAGAATGGTGAGACTTGACTTTTCATCCTCCAGACATTACTGACATTATACAGTGACTAGATTAAAGCCTACAAGTGTCTGAAGTAGGGTTGGGCAATATATTGAAAATGTATCATCATTGTAATATCAACATAATTAGTATATTTAAATGTGCCATGCATTCATATGATGCATGTTGTATTAAAACAGCGGTGTTGGGTGACATATTTTGAAAGTACATCTTATGTCACAGAAAGCGCTGATGAATGGTTACCTAACAGCAGACATTTCCTGCCAGGGAGCAGACATGGCCACAGCAACGAAGCGTAAAGTCAAAAGCAAGGGCCGCTGCTTTCATGGGCAGTGGAAAGATGAATACCTTTTCACTGAAAGTTGAACAGTTGCTCTTCTTTCTTTTCTTTTCTTTCTTTCTTTTTTTTGTTTAACCCATGTGATGCGAGACACAGCCGGCCCTCACTTATTTTCACAGGATCTTATCTGGCCCCCAGTCAAAAAACCTTGGACACCCTTACAATAGTACATTTACACATACGACTCCCATTGTTAAGATACAAAGCTGGTTGAAAATCATCATCATGAAAGTGTTCCTTTAAGTGTCTCTGTTTGAGGGTTAGAAAATATGGTCACCCTATTGAAAGGGTGCTCCAGGATATTAAAACATTGTTTATCCTAGTTTTAATATCTTCACTGTAATCTAAATAAAGCAGTTACGTTATGTGGTCAGCATTTGCTGTTTATGTTGCACAGCCATTACATAGTTGCATGCGTCCTCAAGAAATGCTAAGAGTGCTGACACAGTGGCCAGTGAAGCTTAACAACTGCATGAGAAAGAGACAAAGGGACAAGGACAAACGGAAAGAAAAGGATAACCTCCGGGACTGGCTTAATAATTAGTTGGCACCTCGGCACTGAGCCGTTAACTCGACGCTTAGCATGCATGCTTACCCCCGACGGACCATGCTGCTGACTTTAGGTCCCTTTGTTACAATAATTGACCAATGTTATTTTGACCTATTCATCAATTAACATCAGATTTAACGGACTTAGCACAGTAGATGGAGATTTTCTAGAAAAATCATTGCTTTAAAAGCATCAGCATTGATGAAGTTAAGTCACATGCTCACTGCAACTCAAAGGTCCAAAAAAAGAATTTGGTGTTTGGATGCTCTTGATGTTGAAGAGCTTTTCATCGACCCTGAAGTCTGCTCCAGCCACTAAGGTTATTCTTGAGTTCCTATTGAGACACGGTAAATTGGTGTGGAAAATTACAGGCTTCTGTCCTTCTACAAATCCTCCAGCTGAACATCCCTGACATTTCACCAGCTAAGCTTATCCAAGCCATCATCACATATTCAAACTCTGAGACGATGATGGCACATTTGCCTGTGCAGCCAAGTCTGATTATAACACTTCAGGAACGAGTTGGAAAGAGTACAAAGGCGATGAAGAGGTCCTGATTGAAGTTGTCGGTCAGTCTGCACAGAGCCAGAATATTCCTCGCGACAGCAAAGGGAATGATCTAAGTGGTGATAAAATATGACTGCTTGGCTTTGTGCTTGTAGATGATAATATATTACGCTCCGTATGTGTTCTTGTCCGGTGCTTCTTTGTGTGACTGATTATATCTGCAGAGCTGTTATCAAGGTTAGTAGACTTGGACTTCTTCAGGGAGCAAATAGCGTCTAGAATTCCCTTGAACACAGGTAGATCACTGCAGGTCACTGTCTTTAATTCCCTGAGGAGGCTATAAAAATGGAGTAAATCAGTGAGAGGAAAGTTCTTACATGCCCCTACTTGCATCTCGGGAAGTTATTTATGTGTAAAGGGGATGGGTTACAGACTGAACCTGTAATCACACTGTAATGACTGCAGAGTCACAGAAAGAGATGGATACCAAAGCTGCAAAACAATTGCCACCAGAGCAGGTAATTGCAAACACCATTATTCTATTACAAGTTTCTCTGCTGGAGAGGAAGTCAGAGATGCTCACTCAAACATAACTTCTCTTTATGGAGTCTAAATTCTGCTATATGCTCCATCTGTATGAAAACATTAGTGTGTGAGGGTTTTTTATTGCCCTATTGCATTTTTCATTGTATTTTAAAGAAGTCTTGAACCTAGATTAACCCTGAAGAACATGTTTACCCTTAAATTTTCCCTTAATTGTTGTCTAGAAATCATATTGTCATGCTTCAAAGATCTTTTCCTCAGAGCATCGAGTGAGTCAGAGTTTAAAAAAAAAGAAAAAAAAAAAGGTTGTGATAAAAATCTTTGAATCTTAAATCAGGGCTTTGAAGCCATGTCCAAGAACTGAGATTAGGCCAGATCCATTTTAGCTGGCCTTGGATAAACTTTCTCAGCATAAGCTCCTTTTGTTGAAACATTTTAAGACTTTGTATGAGTAAACAGCAGCTTTCCTTTATGTGTGATTTGCATTCTCATCTCAGGGAAATTGGCTTTGGGAATTCCCGTATTGTGTATTGGAATACATTTCATTTAGTGTGGTAATCGTTTTTTTGGAAAGCTGCTTTAACTTGTGCTTTGGCTTCTGCTCGCTATGTGAGGTGGGGGGATCAAGCTTTGTGCTCTTAATCTGTGTTGTGTGGTGAAAACTACTCAGCGAGAAAGACATGAAATTACATGTTAACAACACTGTAAAGGAGGTTGTGTGGCTGCTGTTACAGTCTGATCCTGTGTCTTCTAATAACAAAGTCAGTTATTGTGGGTCCTGAACAAAGAGGCTATTATTTGGAGAAAACAGTACTAACTACATTAAAGTAAATATCCACAAAAACAAATGCTATGCTCTTAGACTGCACAGCACAAGAGGGGTCTGTTGTTGATGTATCCAGGGTTCCCACGCCTTCTGAAATATCAAATTCAAGGGGTTTTCAATGACTTTCCAGGCAGGATTCTCTCAAATTTAAGGACCCCACAAAGCATAGTATGAGACACGGATCAAAGTCAGTTACTGTTAAAACACTGAGACCTTTTATACCGAGAACTAGCAGGTTTTAATTTACAGCTACGTGACAGAGACAGGGAACTAGCTCGATGACATGGCCAAACACAAGTATGACACTTCAAAATGTCATTTCAGTTCTTGGGAGGTGCCTGTCAGGCATAGACACGTAGCCTATACCACAGGTACGGCAACGATTCCACTGAGGAGTACAAACCATATCAGTTGTGCTGTTTAAAGGCCCTAACACACCAAGCTGACAGTCGGCTGTCGGTCAATGTTTGGCTGTCGCCGAGCATCTATCTATGCAGTTGATGTGGTGTGTCCTGCCCCATAGGCCCCCCGTCTACTTTTTTGTGGCCAATTCAGCATGTTGAATCAACATCAGTGATGGTGGAGCCCATGGGTAAATGAAATCACTCTGACTGGCAGTTCAGCTCAGTGCACAAGAAGAGAAGTGGAAGTGAGGAAAGTAAACAAACTGCTAAAGTCAAGACCAAAACAGACTTGTTACAGAGGTTAAGGTTATTTCTCCTTAGACATTGAGGGCTTTAGCAGAAACACTGAGTGATGATTTGTGTAAGTGTTCACTGTAAATATGCTTTGTTCCTTAAACACTAGATCGTGTTGTTAATGTGCTAACTGGCTAGCTAGCATCAACATGGTCTTCGGGTTTTCCTTTATGAATGATGATTACAGACCACTGCCGTCTGCTGATGTGGAGAGTTATTTCCTCTCACGTAAGCACAGAACATACATGCTGGTTGACTGTTAGCTGTAGTCTTTGCAGTGTTTTGTCTGACCAACAGCCCAAACAGCAGTTATTCAGGACGAAATCACACAATTAAAGTAGCAAATCTTCACAACAGAGAAGCTACAACTGGTGAATATCTGGCATTTTTGCTTGGGAAAAAATGCCAAATTAAGTTTCCATCGAATGTCTAATTGACTGTTTAAGCTGTAGTGTAGGCATAGAAGAATTTACACATCTCACAGAACTATGTTTTCTATATGTTTATGTCAGATAATATATCAAATGTTTAATTGCATTCGATAACAATGGCATCATATTCATTTCTATAATAATAAAGGTGCACTGTGCGTCATGTTTGAATATTGTGCTGCTGTTTTTCGTACTGATTATGTCTATCATTTGTCATGTTTAGCCTTCTTGGTGACTGAACAGTCAAACTGGTTGTACAGCTACTAAGTCATTCGGTCCGCTGGTTCAAACTCTTTTTGTCCATGTGGGCATAAGGAGCAGTTTGGACTCTATTAGCGGCTGTGAGGGTTAACGGGGCTAATGAGGCTCTTGGCCTTGTTATCCCATTTGCCGCAGCTTCAGTGAAGACAATCCGAGGATTCGTTGTCGATGTCATTATTTTGCACTGAAATGATTTCAAATGATTCTGAATGGTTACATTTTGTAAACCCAGAGACATTTCATGGCAGGATGGATGGAAGCACTTTTTCATGCCAATTTCTTTTCTAAATTCAGTTTGGAAAGACAATAGTGGAATGTTCAAACATGACCGTATGAATGGGATAGGTCAATAAGAAAAAATGTATCACAGGCTTAGAGAAGTTCAGTCAGGAAACTCACTGGCAGGCAGCCACTGGCCTGACTCAGCTGTGTTTGTTCACTTCACCAATCACAAACACTCCACAAATTCAGCAGTCCATTTAAATTGGAAAGGAAACTCACAGCTCTCTGCTGCTGCTGCTGCTGCTGCTGCCTGCTATACATATCTGGTTGTTTTGCTCTTTATCCGATTCATCGGAAAACTGTCATGCAACCTTTCTGAACCGGACAGTGATGTCCTCAGGGAAAAATCTGATAGCTGAGAAAACCTGAGTCAAGGTTAAGACCGTTTACTGAGGGAGAACGGCACATGGCATTAGAGATGCCATTTAATCTCTTGTGCATCTTTTCCTCATGAGCTTGAATTTATCACCTGTTTCCTACAACTTTGTGGTTTTGCTGCACAGACATCGTCTGAATGAAATGTGTAGTTACACCTCCACCAATTCAGCTGTGTTATCACTACAGTAACATTTCATTCTTGCATCAGGATTTAGTGAAAAAACTGAGTAACCTGAACCTTATACAGATAAAATATAATACGCTGGATTTGGGAGGATTTTCTGTAATGACTGATTTCAAGGTGAATGGCCTCATGTAATTAATTCTGCAGGGCTTTTTGAATGGAGCAGGATGCCAGCATGATCTTGTGTATTTGGGGGCGATAAATCAAAGAGAACACATTGTCTTTAATAACTAAGCATCAGCCAATTCAACAAACTCTCTTTGCATATATTTATTAATAGACTTTGGAAGCTTGTGTGTGTAAAAGAGAAAGAGGGGTTGTAAAGTACATTCTGTGCAGCTCGCTCTTGACAAATAATTGGCCACGTAAGCTGCAAGCAGGTTATTGCGATGTATGCTTACATTAATTGTTGGGCGGTGTCCCCTTAGTGGCAGTAGTAATCATTACAGAAGCAGAGGAAGTGAGATCATGCAGTATAAAAAGCAACAAAGTGCATAATGTTGTATTAAGATGGAAGATGTCTCTATAGGGTGGGCAGGAGGAGCGATGCATGGGTCAAACAAGCACAAGACTTTTATCCAGGAAACTGGTGTTCGTGTCCTCAAGTCCACATTGACTTCTTTCAATAACGGCGTTGCATAGTCTGCTAGTACGTGTAGCATACAATGAACAACCACAGTCTCAGTATGTGACTAAGTTCCCTCTAGTAAGCAGTGATGCAGTTTGTATGCCTTGGGCTTTTATTGTGAAAGGTAAGAACGGAAGGATTGAAGCTACAGTGCGCTGCCTTTGATGATGTGCGGAGTTTGCCATCATGGGTCAGAATACAGATCCTGCGTATTATTATTATTATCATTGTCATAGGTAGAGGTGCAACTCATAACCTTCAGCTACACATTAGCCTATCAGAAGCTAGCAGCAGACCGGCGGCAAGTGATAGTTTAGCAGATCAGGTCATGTCCCGTACCGTAAACAATGGTGCTAGTGGCTAGCTCAAAGTAGAAGAACAGCGACCAAAAATGTCTGCAAATTGGTAAAAGAATGAGGTCCAGGAGCACCTTACCCTCCGAGCAGAAGACATGATCAGCTGCCATGTAACAGGGATGATACATGATTGTTACAGCGATGTTATGCCATTGTTATTGTTGATAAAGCTCTGCTGAAGCGTATGATAAGTGTTATAGTAGAGGCCGACGCTGTTGTTTTACATGTCACGCCTCTTTTGATTCCATGATACCGGCATGAGTGGCATGATTCCGCCATTGTTTAGTCTGTGTAAAAATACAAAGGGGTGTAAAGAAAGGACTTGGTTGCGACCCTATAGTGTGATCTCTCTGTAAAAAGGGCTACTGAGATGCAGTACCTCCTCTGTCAGGGAGATCTGATCAAGATAAGCAGCAAAATTAAAAAGTTTCTAACACAAGTGAATACAAATGGGGACAGATAAAAAGCAAAGCACAGCTACAGACACAACACATACAGGCATCATGAGAAAAGAAGAATCCAGGCAAATGATGGCGCTTGTTAGAAGCAATAACTCTGTTCTTTGAAAACTGATTTCAAAATACCTTTAAACATTTCAAGAGAGGGCAACGTTTCAAGGTTTGGTATTCCTTACAGCTCAATCCAAGCTTGCAGGGCTTGAAAGAAAAAGGCAGATTTATCCAGCCGTGTTCGGATGGTTGGGGCCATAAGGTGATTTTTTTTTTCTGCTGACCTAGTGTTACAGCCACTGGAGTGATATGTCAGTAAACTGGACATGCACTGTGGTAATTTACCCAGTAAAGCTTTTGCAATAAAAAATGACCATATATGGGTTTTTCCTCTTAACACAGTGAAGTCCATTGAACCATTTCATATAATTTACAATGTGTAGAGAAGCTGGCACCAGTTACAAAGTGCAAGGCAGCATGATAGGCTACATCCAGAACAGTGGCGGCTGCTGGTCTTTCAAACAGGGGAAGCTCACTTTAAGTTTACATCATAAAAGTTGTCATATTGTAGCGAGGCAGTAGCTTATAAAAGGAGCATTTAATTGAAGCTGTTTTACAACCACACCCATGCCATAGAACCACAGCAAAACACACCTCAAAGACTTTCAGATGGGTGAAAATACCTGTTACTTTTCCCCACCCTTTGCACCAAATCAATCTGAGGTGTTGATCTGCCCTGCTGTTTAACTCTTAAGTTTCTCCTCGTGAGGAAGACTATCAAATGGCTTTGCCAAAATCCGGTCGACAATATTCAAATTGTCTGCCATTATGTGCAGCTTGCTAGCTCGCTCACTAGCTGGGGCTGCTGCGCGAGGCTAGTGTGACCGCCTGTGAGTGCTTTGGGATGGTGGAGGGGCTCACAGCAGCACCCGCTGCTTGTTGGGGATAGTAACTGCAGAGAGACAGAAGTCAGAGTCTCCAAACAAGAGTACAGTCTCCAGTAACTCCAGAAAAAGATGCTAGATTTGTCGCTAGTCGTTTTTAACAAAGAAAAAGTCTCTAAGAGGATTGGAAAAGTCTCCACACCAACTCAGAACAACGGAATGAAACTTGAAAATTGCTCCGGTGGTGGTTTATATTTCAAGATCACTGATTCGCTCATTTCACTGTCAATCAAAAAGGGATTCAGCCTCAGACAGATCATCCAATCATCATGCAGAAGCCCAGTGTCCAGGCCAGCCGAGGCCAGCCCACCGCCCCATAGACCCCCAGAGACGCTGAGCGCCCGATGGGCAGGACAAAACCGAGCATTTATCCAATGACTGTCAACCCACTCTATGCTTCCCCATTGAAGTCTTTGGACGCTGAGCTTCGACACTGTTTAATGCACTGTGACGCTACAGGAATGAATGAGAAGAAAGTCGCGTCAGTGACCTGTGATAAGTAGCTGATTCTGAACAAAAGTTGAACGCGTTCTAAAGCATATTTAGTCCATGAAATGTAAACACAACAATACATATTTGACCACTTATTGTTTGATATTTTAGGGGAAGCTGAGCTTCCCTTGCAGTCGTAGAGCAATCGCCAGTGATCAAGAAGGAGAAATACATGCATGCATTTAAATGACATCACCAGAGGCTAATACTAACAAAAAGGTACTTTGAACTCATCTTTTTTTTCTAGCAGTAAAAGGACATTTTATAAAGGGAACAAAACTAACTTTAGTCAAAGTGTTATAGGAGGCTATTAATATAGACCCCAAAGGTCAACTTGACAGTTATTGAATCTGTTAAGTTCATTAAAGGGATACTTTGTTAATTTTCAACTGGCTTTGTGTGTAAAAGTGTGGGTAGTATGAGTTACTCCCTTTCTCTCAAACGCAGATCAAACTCAGATCAAACAGTAAAATTAAGCAGTGCTGATCACATATGAAACAAGATTCTGTTCCTGCGTTGCCTATTTCTCACTCAAAATGTTTTCAGAAACATATTTTTACTCACTGTTTAACTGTAATACGACATCATTTGTCACCACCATTTGCTTTCTGTGACTAAGTGACCAATGAAATCCTGCCAACTATTGTAAAATTACTATTATAAAAAAGAGTTTACACATATGAATGTTTGATGTTTGGCAGCTTTGATAATGTTATTCAGGAAGATGTTGTGTGCTCTCAGATTCAGTGCTGTTCTTTACAGTATGTTATGTGCACAGGAAGCATACACAAGCAGATCCTTTAAATAAGACCGAAATATTACTGCGCTCCACTTCATTCACCATCCATATTGAATAAATCAGATTACCCGACTGAAATGATTGAAATAAAATATATTCTTCAGTCAGTAAGTTTTGGCTGTCAGCCAGTCAGTGGTCTGCCTCAGCTTGCACGCTTCAGCCAATCAGACACACTTCACAAATAGGGCAATCTGTTTAAACGGGAAAGGAGATGTTGCAGGTCTGTGATGCTGCGGTGCTCCTGCCACGAGTGCACTTACAGATGTATGCTGAGGGTGTCTGGGCACTTGTGCACACCTACCACCACCCTCTGGTGTCATGTCAGCTGTTTGTATCTGCTTTTATGTCATGTGGAGTGGTTGTTCTCTCACAGAGAGGATTTACGGTACATTGAGTTATGGGCACAGACCGTACATACAAAACAGAGCTGTTCTTTGTCAAACGTAAACCAGTGTTTTTCAGTAACAGTGTCAGCCAATTCTGAGTTGTCCCTCTTGACATAAAGCTTTGACAGCTTCTGTGCTATGAAAAAGAATGAACAGGAATTTAGAAAGACAACAGTAAACCGAAGACCTATAAATACATAATCATATTACAGTTCTGACAGTTTCTCATCTACCTGACAAAATTGCTTCGTGACCAAGCCGAACTTTGCCCGTCTTGGCTCGATTGTACTTTTTTTTTTTTCCCCTCACAGATTCTTTTTCTTTTAATCATCGTCATGTTTCCAATCTCATATACACTCACACTGTCATATATGCTGTAGGCTATTTGAACTCGGATAATGAGGAACGTATTGGAGTCTTCCGATGCAGAACTGGATGGTGCGGTTCAGCTTTAACTTATTGACCCTGTTTGAAAATCCAAGAGCAAAGTATCTGTTTTTGAAAAACTAATCGGCATCAAACAAAAAGGCTAGTTAATTGGACATGAACAAAATGTATGAAGTCTTTTTGTTGAGTGGATAAAATGTGGCAAGGTAAGGCAAAGGAAGAGCGAGAAAAGTAAGGATGTATAGATTTTGAATTATTTGGCTGCTTTCAGATTTAAGGAAAATAACACTATGGGAATGCATGCCTTTCCTTAGGTTCAAAAACAGGTGCTTTGGTACAGCAATTAAAATGTGACATCAGTTTAATTAAAATCCTGATTTAAACCTGCACTAATAAGAGTTTTATGTATTAATAATGGGAAAAATGACTGTGTAAAGTAAGTGTTGCTCATACAGATGAATATGTTGCTTTGTCAACTGACTCCCTTCAGCTCTAGGTTTTAGTGTCTTTAAGCTTATTGTTTTGGTTTTGCAGCAAGCAACTTTACAGCTTTTATCAGGGCTGTTCCCAGCCGTGGTGGTCAGCTGTTTCCAACTTTAAAAAAACTCACTATACACTGACCAGCACCAAACGACCAACAGACAGTCAGCAATTAGCTGGTGAATATAATGGAGCATTTAGCGACTAAAGAGAAAGATATTTCCCCTCCTATGGAAGAGGATTAGGATCACTGAAAGAATTTATTCAAGTTCTGAGTCAGAACTCGGTACATCTGTTGGATAGACAAACATGACTGACTGCAACATTCTGAGAATAAATTGAGAATTTTGAGTTTGGAGTTAGAATTGTAAAGTGATTTTTTTGTTTGTTTTGTTTATAGTTTAAAGCCAGAATTCATGTGAATTTATTTTTGAGATCTGAGTTCAAAATCAGAATCTGAAAAATAAAGTCAGGATTCATGTTTTAAGATTAAGGTAAATAAATTTGAAATTTTAATATAAAATATAGAGTTCTTACTTTATTCTCAGAGTTCTGACTTTAAACTCAGAACTCAAATCAATTCTTCATGTGTGGCCTTAACCCTCTTCCGTACCTTTAGGAGCTAAAAGAAGAATGCAATGCACAATGCAATGTGAATTTTTGTGGGGTCGACACAAACATGACTGCAAATGAATGCTAATGGTGCTCTGTGTCTGCTGGATGTGTAAATAAGAAGCTGTTTGACTGTTTGCCGAACCAACTTGTCTGTTTGTATTTACAGTTTGTTGTTCTGTGCTCAAATGGACCAAAGGTTAAAAATAGGTTAAAATAATTTAGCAACACTTTTACTTATAGGAAGTTAGTTAAGTTAGCAGAGTTAGTTGGACTGGCACTAAACAAGAGTGGATGAATCATTAAAACATCACAGACACATTATGATCTCAGAAGACTGAATCCCTCCTGAATCTGGCATCCTCCATTTGTCTGATCTTGTTACGAATTATAAATAAATGATAAACCCAGCAGAACATAAGTGTCAAAGACATACTGTGCTTGCGCACATATTAACATGTCTGTCCTTGGGACAGGCTCCTGATATTTGACAGTTCTGCCACCATTTTCACAAGATCGATGACTCATAGTGATATATTACTTGAATATTTTTTAAAAAAAAGTTAGCAAAACTACTCCAAGCTTATACAATACCGTGTCGCTGTATTTTGTTCAGTATGTAACTATTTGAAATGCAGGTCCCACCCTTGCAGGATTTGAACCATCAGGAACAACGAAGCAGAGATGCCGCTGTGATTCTCTCGGGCCGAGGAGACAGCTCACATGATTTATTCTGAGTAAATAATAGACCAATGCTTTGGCAAGTCTGAGAGCTCAGCACATTTAGAGACTCAGATATTTGCATTTATAAGTTAACACTCCACGGCATGTGACTCTGTAGCCTCTTAATATGATTCATTCCATTACCAGAGAGTATCTCAAAAGCTCCACTTAACTGATACAAATAAAATTAATTCGTTAACGTTTCATATCATGACCTGGGCCACAGGAAACACACTCAACAATACCAAATCAAATATATGGCTCATCCTCTGTGAGCTGGAGTTTTTAAGTTAGCTCTGTGTTTATTTAACCTTACAATTCTTTTATGAGGCGAGCCCCAGGATGCAATTCTTGAATCCAGTTACACATGACAGAGATGGGTGTCTTGGGACATGGAAGCACCCTGGGAAGAGGATTAACAAGATAAAGAATCTCATAAAAAGAAAAAGGCACAGGTGCTTGTCAAGTACACAAAACCCTCTGAAGTGAATTTGACCTTCAGCGTCGTGTTCACTGTGCTTTGGTGAAAGATTAGACCTCATGTCACATTTTTACTGCCTGTGTCGAGGAAGTATAGAGATAGACAGATAGAAAGAGTGAGAGAGGTTTATAGAGATAGATAGACACTCGGATGGAAAGACAGATATATACAGTATAGCAGATGGATATAAGAAAGAGCTACAGAGAGGTAGAGGGAAAGATATAAGTCATGGCTCCATCCAAACGTAATGCAGATTTTAACTGAATTTCCAGGAAATGCAGTTTCTTCTCCATTCGCTCACTATTAAATCTTTGAAGAGGAAGAGTGCACACGGAAATGACATAATGAAAAGAGCGCCAGACATTTCTCTTTGTTTCATGCTGTAAATTAAAGGTCTAGTGTGTAAGGTATTCGGGGATATATTTACAGAAATAGAATATTATATATTTGTCTTCTTTAGTGTAATCTCCTGAAAATAAGAATTGTTGTGTTTTTGTTACCTGAGAATGAGCCATTTATATCTACATACAGACCAGGTCCTTGTCTACATCGATTACCATGTTGCACTGCCATGTTTCCAGTACCAGTAGCCCGGAACGGACAACCATGTTATGGCCACTGTAGTTAGCAGCCCCTCCATGACGAGCAGCATCAGAAAAACTCTGAGTTGACGTTAAACTGCTTTAGATGCAGATAATGTGTTTAATTAAAAACCTCTTAAACATCTGAATCAGAAATACGTTGAGGACACTTTGCCGATGATGGGCAAACAGGCTGTCTGCAGGAGAAACACTGATTTGTGACATGGAACTGCTTTATTCAGTGTTTTCAATGGTTTTAATCACCAGGTCAGTTTGTTTTGGAGAGGAGGACACTTCTGCAGATAAGTCAGCTCCCGGTAAAAACCTCTGAATAATAAACAGTGAAGGAATTCTAACCAGGAGAAATTTAAGATGGTTGCAATCCGCAATCCTCACTGCTAGATCCCCCTTAATTTAACCCGCTGGACCTTCAAGGAACGTTACAGTCTTATCCATTCACATATATTTGATTCCTTTTTTTTTCCTCATGGGTGCAGCTGAAGTTTTTAAGTGACATGTACATGTCTGTTTATGATGCACTTTGTCTTGTCTTTGTATTTATTGAAACACCAACCTTTACCCCTCACCCAACCATGAAACCATTTTGTGATATTTGGATTTTTTTTCCCACTTGTGTTTTTTATGCACATAATGAACATAGAAACAGTTAGATGGAAACTCACAGACAATGTAGATAAAAGAGACCGACAGAAGGAGATAAAGATCGGTGGGAAAGAAGATAAACAGTAAACAGGCTGAAGATGTATTGATTTTGAAAATTATAATTTTATTATGATACTGTAATGTTCTCTCATATGAGCTCCAATAAACTCATGTGATGGCTGACGCATCATGCACAGAATCAATCTTTTCCATTAAAACTTTGCAGTGATTCAAGTCGAATGAGGGAATTTTAATTGCATACCAGTTAATCACAGTTACAGTCCTGCAAGACTTTACCATGAAACGCTATAAAAATGGCTCCTGGCCTTGCTGAAGACACAAAGAGAAAGCCTCTGTACTGCTGCAGAGTCCCGTGTGGAGGCTTTCAGTGTTCATGCTCACATCATGAGCAGCTTTGAGGATGGCTGTGTATCAAGCCATCTAGGAGAGCGCCTCTGTGTTCCATGTGCCCACTGATGTGGAGCAGCAGAGTGAATGTCAGGCGGAGCTGGTCACTGTGTCTGTTCGGGGGCGGCAGTAAAGATCTGCTCTGTTTGTGTGTGTGCTGCTTACCGACAGGCGGGAGCCTGCCGTAACCTAGGAACCTGCATGTGTGTGGTGATGGCGGCAGTAATGTGTGTAGTGGGAGTGAGAATACAGGTTTAGACAGTGGGCAAGAAGCCAGTGCATGACTGCATCATTGTGTGGACTATGCAGTTCAGTGAAGGGGAGATTTGATATTTTCTTCCTCTCTGTAGAGCCTTGCTTTAAGCCAGAGCTTTGCCCAGGGAACACTCACAAAGGAGTCTTCTGCTGCAGCTGGCAGAATCCTGCTACGTGATCTAAAACCAATTTCGCTATTTGAATAAGCTAACACTTATTTCCTTATCTTCCCCTTGCAGTCCAAAAAAATCCAGGCTCAACTGAAAGAACTGCGGTACGGGAAAAAGGATTTAATTTTTAAGGTAAGTTCAAACTGACGGGGGGTTGCTTTGTAGTAGCTCCAGACCAGGGGTAAACAGGTACTTCAGACCACCTTGAAAAGGATGATCCCATCACAGGAGGTACTCCAATTAATTCAGCACGCAATTACAAAGTCCCTCCCAGACAGCAGCGTGCTAAGCCAATTGGCCAGCGCTTTGTCCACGTACTGTCGGTCATGTCCTCTGATTTCCCCCCTGCAAAATCCGTCCCGTCCTTTCCAGTCATGGAGGTATGTGGATAAATGACATGGACAGCGGTGGATGACGCTGATACAGAATTATGCATTAGGCCATATAAGGGAATCCTCAAGACGCAAATTACAGATGACACCATGTGTCACCACGATTCAGTGGTAGCATATATAATGGGCTTAAAAAATTTGTCTCCCCCGTCACATACTTCCTCTGCAAGCACAATATAAACAGCAGCAAACAAGAAATCCATCAGTATTGTTGCCCACCCGTACACCCTCCACTGCCCCTTGTGTCTCAGATCGGAGGGCTTACGTAATATTTATTGGCATTTACTCGTACATGGACTGACCTTTCAGGCCTTGTTTGCAGTGTTAAAATGTCAGTCGACATTTCTGCCACAATGGCCTGTAATGTCATTTCTTAAATGTGTGTTGTGATCCTTCAGACCCATCATTCCTAAAGCCATGTCAGACGTAAATGAATAAAAAGGACTCAATAGTCACGGGTTGAATTTTATGCTTCTCGCCCAACGCCTGAATATATTGTCCCTGCATGTCCTGTTCCTTGTTCTATTTCTAGCCTCTGAATGATGGATGCATTGACTTGTTTGCTTGGTGTCACTGCTCGTAAATCGGCGTCTCTAAATTGCATCAGTCACTCACAAAACACAACGCTATTGCTCAATGTCACCAAACATTTCACGTGGACCTTTAGAACATAAGGGTCTTTGATTATTTGCAGTTGCAAATGGATAAGGCTAATTTCATCGCACTCTTTGTCTTTAAAAACCAGTCGACTTTGGGACATGTCAGTCAAGTTTTTTTTTATCTCAAAGAAAGGTCAGGGGGAAATGCATCATATCCCTCTGACCCTCCCTGAGCCCTCTTGCTATTCCTGAACTCATATGTATTCCACATATGCTGTGATCAAAAGCCCAGAGGGGGGCGAGGGAGCAGGAAGTAGAGAAGAGTCACTCAAGATTCGGAAATGTCATCAGCCTCACAGGGGGATGTCAGTCAAGGCACCTTGACCGGGAGGCAATTGAATTGGTTATGACGGCTGTTGTACCATATCAAACTGCATTTTGCAGCACAGTGTCACAGTACACAAAGACACAACAAGCTTACAACACTGGACACAGAGCAAAATGAAGAAACCTCAAAACCTAATTATTTTTATCTTGGGAACCATTCAGTCTTTCTTAGAGCTGACAGGTACGGCCATGAAATAAAAAAGACTTGTGAAACCATAAAAACAGAAAAGAGTACAGTTCTGAAAAACTGCAGTGGATCGAATTACTGTGATGTCACGCTAACAACAGTCACTTCCATCCGGATAGACAACTGGCATTTAATTTAAATTGCAGAGATGTGAGATTGGCAAACTTGTTTATTTCTGTTGTCATTTATTTAGCCATAACTGTAACATTTGAAGATACAGTTAAACACGCTGGTCCAATCTATCTGACGTTTCTATTGTGCTCATTTTATGTACTCTGTTGCTTCGTTCTTGTCTTTGACAAACCAAATTTTCCAGCACAGAAGCTAAGCAATGCACAACAAAAATGTATTTTAGCCACCTAAAAATATCATTATCAGTTAAATTGTACGCTCAGGGTGGGCGATATGGACCTAAAATAATATCACAATATTTCAGGGTATTTTTGCAATAATGATATTCTTGAAGATATGACAAATTAGTAAACTTAATGAGACATAATTGCAACAAAATAAGTGATATAGTTTAACAGTTTGCCTTCAAATATAAATATAAAAATAATATAAATATATAACCAAAACTAAAATAATCTCTCATTTCTTTAGTTTGTGAACAACAACAGTAACTCACAGTGAGATTCAGATTCTGTTACAATATTAATAGTTCAACAAAATAAAATCTACCACAAATTTCACATTTCACATTTCACATATCACATTTCACATATATATATATATATATATATATATATATATATATATATATATATATAAATAAATCAACAGATTTCCTTCTTTTGGTAAAATCCTAAATGATTGTTGTTGTTTTTTCCACCTGGACCTTTATGCTCTGCCATTTCTCCTCTAATCATCACGCTGTAACCTGTGAAAGGCTGTTATGATACCACAACTATCATACATTCACATATATGTAGTTTAATGTCGAGCTGTGAGCGTCACATAGGTTTACATTACCAAAGGTTTATGACAAAATCACTTGACGACACCGACTCCCGTGTGCGCATGGCGAGAGAGGAGAGGGAGGGACGCTGTGCTGCTGCCAGAGGAGCTGCTGAATGAGTTCCCTCTGAGCAGTAAGTCACTAAAAGAGTCTGGGAAGTTCGGGGCTGTTCATAAAACATTCAGGACGCCACAGTTTATTCCACACTACTGAAGCTGCTCCTCTTTTTGGAACCACTGCAGAGTCTATAATAATTTCGCTTCAGCCATGCTTGTTGTTTCCATGGGTAACAGTATAACGTCATGAATTTTTCATATCATGTTATAAATTATACTGGTATTACACTACATGGTATGGCACAGCCCTAGTGTACGCTATATTTGGAATATTTTCTCTGCTTTACCTCACACACTAACTGATCATGTCAGTGGTCGACCAACTCCCCTGTCTGCGAACTAAATTACTGTTTTTGTTAATGGAGTCTGATGGATTTGAGATGATGGTTTCAGTTATCCGTCTGAAAGGGCTGTCTGTCAGCAAGGTAAAGCAGTAAAAATATCCTCACTTAAAATTCCAGTGTGTAGGATTTAGACAGATGTATTAGCAGAAATGGAAAATAGTACTAAAAGTATATTTTCTTTCGTGTACAATTACCCAAAAATAAGAACCGCTATGTGTTTCTTACCTTAGAATGAGCCTTTTATATCTACCAAATGAGAGGGTCCTTGTTAATGGAAATCACCATGTTTCTACAGTAACCCACAACAAACAAATCAAACACTGGCTCAATAGTTAGAAGCTCCCCTGTGATGAAAGCATCAGAAAAATATTGATTTGTAACATGAAACTGCTTTATGCAGTTTTTTTTACCGGTTTTATTCACCTGGGGTTTTATTCATAAAACAATGCGTAGGATAAAAATATACAGACAGAGAAAAGCTTAAAAATGTGTACGCCAAAAAATATTCAACAATTGCCACAATCAATTTCCCCTCTCCAAAATGTTCATGAGCATGGGTCAAAGTTTCTCTAATCAAGTCTGTTTTTATGAATCACAACTTTTGTGTGGGAAGTGGCGTACACCTCTTTCAGGCCTTTTTTTGTGCGTACATGTTTATAAATGAGACCCTAGGTCTGCAGATAATTCGGCTCCAAGTAAAAATATCCTGAACAATGAACACTGAAGGAATTCTAAAAGTTTCAGCCGGTTGCACAAAACAGTTAAGACTTTCCATGAAGTCCTAGTTAAGGTTTCCTCAAAATAAAATTGGTTGAACAAAACACCCTTAAGTATTCTCCTTCAGATTTCCTTAATATGTTCACTAGTAGTAGTTCAAAGTATTTTTGGTTTTCTTCTTGTCTTGGTCTTAAGGAGTCCTTAGACCGCTGGACAAAAGACGTTAGCAACCAAAGCAAGGTTAAAAAAAAAAAAAAAAAAAAACCTAAGATACCTCTGACTCCATCTTAACTGCAACATGATTGAGTTTATGGTAATAAATGAAAAACACTAACACGCCCTGAGAGGAGAGTTCTGCGACCAGGAGAACCCAGTGGAAACACTTTTGATTTTACATTTCAGATTTGACTGAATTAATCTTTGTTGCATTTCCTACAGCTGTTCTCCGGTATTTCGGAATCAAATTTACTTTGTAGTTTGTGCTTCCTATTATCGTATTCCTCCAGAAGTATAATCTTTTCCTCCTATGACCAATATGGTTTTCTTGTCTTCTTTCTTGTGTCATTTTCACTATCTAACTATAAGCCAACTTTGTGAGATGACAACAGGCATCACAAAAATCCAAGCAGAGTCCAAGCAAACAAACAATCTCCATGGAAACTTTAATCGCTGTGAAATCTCTTTCAACGCAGTAAATGAGTTAACATTTTTCCTTTACTAAAGAAGCCTTTTCAGGGATTCTGTGCAACTGTGCAAGTCCCTCAGCTAAGAAGAAAGTAAACCTTAAGTGTCATACTTGAGGAGAGAACTTAAGGTGTTTTGTGCAACCGGTCCCTGTCCGCTACATGCCACTAAATCTCCCTTAATCTGACACACTGTTCCCTTAAACTGATATTAATTTATTTCAGGTAGCTAAAACAATTCAGGCAGCATTTGCTCAGTGCTGTTTCATCTTACGTAAGTGATGTGGCGGTTTCTACCCAGAAGTTTTTGTGAACAACACAGTGATACGGTCGATAATGCAGGTTCACAAAATAAGGACATACTGCACCTACAGAGCCGCAGACGGAGCCAGTATTGTCAGTTTTTTCTTCAGTGGATGATTTTCCATTAATAGCCCTCCGATTTGAAGGACATCTTAAAAAGAGACCCAACTCAGTGGATCCAAACTATGCAGTCCCAGTACATAACTATAAACACTACACACAGGCAGGTTCCCCTTCACTTGCTCAGCCAAAACATTAAAAACTTCAGAGGAACTGACGGTGCCTTCCCTGCGTTTCCCTACGAGACAATATTTTTGGCAGAGGAGCCGTATTCAAGCCTTCACATCTTCTTCACTCCGTCAGTCCACTTTTAAATTTACCCCTAGAGCTGTTTCTCCTCCATTTTAGAAAAAAAATAAAAAAACTGAAAAGAAAAATGACGGCTTGATGTAGCTGCATGCCTCGTCTAGCAGAGTGGCTAGTACCCCACTGACCCCACACCTCTATAATGGATTCAGCACAGCAATATGAAGCTTTAGACTTGGAGGCACTAACCCTGAAAGTCAGCATTTCTGGGTCAGTGGCCATGCGCCCGCAGTCCTCAGAGGACTATCCAATGATGATGCACTGTGTAATGGATGGTAATGACTCACTACTGTAATGCTACACATCCGCATGGATGCACGTACACACAGTCCTCAGATCCTACAATTCTAAAGACAAGACTGCATTTGTTTTCTTTGTGTTTGTGAGCCAATCCAGCCTGGACTCATGAATCATTCAGCAGTCTACACATTCCTAAACGCAGCACTTTTACAATATTTCCTCTGAACCAAGCACATATACATACACAGAAACATTTATGGTTTAAGTGCAGCCCGATTGTAATACCATATTAAAATGTCCACTGCCAGTACTTTAATGAAAAATATCTAATAATATGTCACAAGTCTCTTCAAAATTGGACCATTTTTATCAGTAACCTTCAGTATCCCATTATGCTGGAAATAATTCAAACGTGTATCAGCGAATACTTATGCCTTTCATTTGCCACAAAGAGATTATATATAAGCCTTTGTGTTGATGATTAAAGAACTGTTCTTCAAACTTTATTACCTTTTGGATTCCCCCCTGAGCGCAGCCCGACAGCTACAAATGACTTTGGGCCAACTCGCTGTAAATGAAAAAAAGATCTTCTGTGGGAAAGATTTGATTCTTTGGCTTCTTTGAAAAGCCATAATGGTAAATGTTGCCCTGTCCTTGACTGTCACTGCACGACTCATCTGTCAGGGAAAACTTTAACATCCTTTCAGCTGCCCCGTCGAGTGGTAGAAGTGACAGACATGTTCATCATCAGAATCACCTCTTTGCTGGCAGAGATCGAGATGAAAATGAGATGAAATCGGCAAACATGCCAAGTGTCCCAGAACTCAGTGAGGTACCAAATAAGTCTTTAAAACTCCCCAAAAAGCATCAATCAGCCTCGTCACCCATTTCTGAAATTTCAAAAACTTTTTTCTCCGGAGATTGTGGATGCTGTTTGTGGGTTCGCTGACCTTGGGTGTTCCCGTTGGCAGTTTTTCATTTTCAGAGGCCAGTAAAAGACACCTAATAAAAGTTCACGGCTCAAAGTCCAACACTTAGGCCAGTTTCACACAGACCGCATGCAAATTATCCAATACGAGTTTCTGTTCTTGCTGCTGATGAGTTTATCAATAATAAAAGACTCCTCAGAGGGAGCTCTGTTGATCCTCATATGGGGTTATATTGGCTCATTTACTGACGAAAAAAAGCTTATTTGTGTGTGTTGTTCAGCTCGGGGATTAAACTCCAGCAATGATCTGCTCATTAAGGGCTTTGATGGTTCCAGGGGGTCTCCTCTTATAACTGTCAAGATTAAATCTTTCTTCTGTCTAAAGGACAGATGTGATCTTTTTTTAATGTGGTTTTGAATGAACTTATGCT
The DNA here is from genome assembly GCA_035609425.1 of Epinephelus awoara. Taxonomy (NCBI): domain Eukaryota; kingdom Metazoa; phylum Chordata; class Actinopteri; order Perciformes; family Serranidae; genus Epinephelus; species Epinephelus awoara. The sequence goes on from CM069294.1 coordinate 7,422,593, forward strand.
CATCTGAGTCCACATACCCTCTGGATCCTGCTCTTTTCTGTGTTCCATGAAATAGACCAGAGGCATAATGCGACAAAGCATTTAGCACCTAAATCAAACGAATGTATCAACAGAACGCAGCTACCATTGTGAAGGTTCATGAGACCCTAGTGCTCTCTGGGGTAAAGACACACGGGATTCATTGAGCACATAAAGCAAATATTACACACAAGGTCAGGGAGGGCTTTGATAAGATTTCACTGATACCAGTGCCATTATTGATATTGCTTTTCAGTCCGTTTCTTTATTGATTCCCTTACTTATTCCTGATCAATTTTCTGTGTGGGGAAGAAGGTAGGCTTTCACAGGTTTTCAGTATCAATACAACTGTGTCATTATCTCTGTGTCTGACCACAGTGTAGAAACACATAGCCTTTTCCCACCAAAACTAGCACATGTTTTTTAAACATGTGTAAACCTAAAAGAACTAAAATAGGCTATAGACTCCTTTCCCATTGCTAGTAGACCAGACCTGTGTACACGGCTTGTTTTTTATGGTGTGTCATGTGTGATGTCACAGACAGGCCAGACAACAGGCTAGTAAACTGTGGGAAGTAGCATGAAGGCCGGTGAAAACTACAGTGGTTATGTCTTTTTACTTAAAATCCGATGCAAACTAAATTGAAATGATGTTTTAGTGCCTTTTGAACGGAGGTGGACGGTATTTTGTGGTGGTGGGTCATCTCAGGGCGCCAGTTAAGGGTCTAAAAGAAGCATGTTCACCCGGTTGTTGTGTTTCCATCAATGCCGATCAGAGCCAGAGGCGATAAATACTAGGGGTGAGGGCAAAAATCGATATGGCACGATTTTGTTATTATAGAAATCATTAATATTACAAATACAAATATACGTTTTGGTAGCCTGCTAGAATAATATCCTGTGTTGATTCCCACCCATGACCAGATGTGAATACCACTTGCAGCCTTTCCCATTACATTTAAAACCCAGATGTTAGCAGGTGTTGGCAGGTTTTTTGTGCAGTGGAAAAGAGTATGAATCAGGTGTGTAAAAGCTCCATTGTTCAACTCTTTTCTTAGCCAAAGAAAAAATGTGCCAAGCCTGCCTGAGTAGTGCTAATATTATTATAATGGAGAATATTTGCCCTTGGTAATGGACTTGTTGCTTGGTTGGGAAGCAGAGGCATTCACGCATAGACTGTCAAATACATGGCATTCCTTGAATCTGAACCCGTGTTGCTTAGAGAGCCTTTGAGCACTGACTTTGTTTTTAAAATCTGTCATCTGGAAAAAGAAAAAGTCCGATGTATATTATTGTTCTTTTCATTGTGAAAATTTGCAATATGAGACAAAATGAAAGGACAAATTTCCTCCCGTGCTTCTTTCCACTGGAGATACCTATCTGGCTGTCAGCACTCTCTCCCCGTGTCCTGCATTTGGCACTGCGGCTACATAAAGGGGCTGAGCTGTCCTCCCTCTCTCTCTTCACACATTCGCTCTCGCTGTGCAGTCCTCATCCTCCTCCTCCTCCTCCTCATCATCATCATCGTCCACCTGAATATTACTGACCTGACCTGTTGAAAGTAGGCTATCTGAGTTATGAAAGGATACTGTGTGACCCGTTCCCCTCCCACCACATTTTCTTGACTGCCTCTTCGTCAAACTGCTCTCTAAAGGCTTTTGTCAGATGCAAAGAAATAAAGAAAATCTAACCTGTTCTGAAAACTTTAATGACGGGGTTAATGTGTAAATGTAATTGACACAATGTGAGGGTCATATTTATTTCTAGACGTACAACAATTTCCAACAAAAAAAAAAACTGTGTACAAAGGACTTTACTCAAAATTATCATTTTAACGACACTATTAGCAGCAAAGTTGTATTTTTTCTTCTTAAAATTATGCTATGCTTTGGAACAACTTGTTGCCTGTTTCTAGTAGCATAGAAACATTAATTTGACTCCACTGTTTTTAATGTGCAACAATCAGAAAAACATGCCAGCATTGATAAAACATAAATTGTAATCTTGGAGGTGTATGATTCCAGTTTGGATCCACTGCTCAATTTAACTCCTTAACTCGATTTCAATCCCAACACAAGGTTTAGTACTCGATCAATGTGTATGATTATGCAGGGTACAAATTTAGCTCCACCCACTAGCAAAATGTTGGAACAGTATGCAAGTGTCTGACAGAACCCAAGCCAAAAAAAAAGAAACGTGTGTGTAAGGAGTCATAATACAGGTTTAAAAAGTCGGGACAAAAGTGATGATCGACAAAATAATAAAGAGGTGTCTGAATCCTTTGAGCTATAGATCGGTGTTATTGATAGTGCTGGGGAGACGAGGTGGGTACTGAGAAATGCTTTGTGTACACAGAACAAAAAGGGTTGCGGTGATTCAAAAGTCATGTCTTCCTGCAGGGGCAGCAGCTAATGGACCTGGAGCACAAGTTAACTATAGCCAAGGAGGAACTGGAGAAGACCGCACTGGATAAGGTAAGTAACAGAAGAAAAAAAAAAGTGATGATTTTGATTGATTTTCCTGCTTATAACATGTATTTTTTTGTAGGTTTGATAACTTTTAACTACTGGTCTCTCTCTCATCTGAATAATTTAAACCCTGCAATGTCAAATACTGAGTAGAAAAATAGCATATAAATTATCTAATGAATCGTTGTGTGTAGTGATGTTTGACTGCATAAATCAGTTTTAGGGAGTGGAGTTTGAGGATGGAGGGTAAAAGTAAAGGTAAAATAACTCCCAAAATAAGGGACAAGTCACCCAGTAATCAAAAGTACATGTTTTTCCTCTTACCTGTAGTGCTCTTTATCTGTATAGATTGATATGGTGTGAGCTGCAGAGTGTTGGAGGATAGGCCTTAGAGATATCTGCCTTCTCTTGAATTTAATGGAACTAGATGGCACTCGGCTTGTGGTGCTCAAAGCTCATAAAAAATTGGTATATACACTGTTCAGCCAAAACATTAAAACCACTGACGGGTGAACTTTGATTATTTTGTTCCAATGCATTGTTCTGCTGGGAAAGCTTTGGTTCTGGCATTCATGTGGATACCACCTGACATGTTCCACCCACTCAAACACCGTTGCAGACCAAGTACCCCACCCCATGGCAACAGCACTCCCCAATGGCAGTGCCCCCCAGCAGGATAATGCACCATGCCACACTGCAAACATGACTCAGGAACGGCCCAAGGAATGTGACAAAGACCTCAAAGTGTCAACCTGGCCTCCAGATTCCCCAGATCCCAATCTGAATGAGCATCTGTGGCACGTGCCATTAACCCACCTGGACTAAATGGATCTGCCGCCAACGCACTGCAGGACACTCCAGAGATCCTGTGTCCATGCCTCGACAGGCCGCAACCGGTCAAAGCATGTATTTCTCTGGAGAATAAGCTGCAACTCAAATGGCTTATCACAGGTGTACTACTGCTCCTGTGAAGTGAAAGCATCCCGGAGTGCTTCGTCAGAATAGCAGCAAGAAAGTGCCGTACCATTTACTCGTCCTCACACAAGCGTGATATGTTGAACACTGCACACTTGTGAGCTGCAGCAGTTCAGTATGGCCGCCACACGCTGCTCACACAGGCTGAGTGGATTATCAATTTGTTCCTGTAGATTTCACTTAAACTTTCTGCTAACCTTACACCATGCGTCACCTAAGCTAGTGATTTGGTAGATGATTAACTGACTGAGCGAAAAAACAATTGTGAGATTAACTGAGAAAAAAATAACCGGTAGGTGCAGCCCTAATCTACCCATGGACAAGAGGCTCCTGCTTGTGACAGCATGAGATCTAAACATTAATGTTGCCCTTCCTCAGCTGAGATGTTACATTAGCTAGCTCAGTGGTGCTAGCAGTAGATGCACACTTCCTTTTGCGCAGTGATACGGTTGGTGGGTGTGGTTCAGTAGAAAGAAAATAGCTCCCACATGAAACTGCTCACAACAAGGTCTGTGGATTATGTTGATAAACTGGGTCGTGATTTCAGGAAAGACACTGCTGTTGAGGTATTTAAATGTATTTCTGGGGGGTTGTTTTGAGCACAAGCAGAGTGCCATGTAGTTCCATTATACTGGAGAGAAGGCAGACATCTCTACAGCCAACATCTCCAACTCTCTGCGACTCACACCAAAACAATCTAGGCTGATAAATGACAGTACAGGTGAGAGGAGAAAAATGTATGTTTGATTTGAGGGTGAACTGTCCCTTTAAAATTGATGTATTCTCAAAATGTTCAGCTTCAGCAGACTGAAAGCGTCCAGCAGCTTTAATGTATGAGTTATAATGTTATTTTTTATACGTGGTTATTGACACCGTGTCACTGGGGGCGAGTTAGATGAGTTAAAAATGCATGGGCAGAAAAGTGCTGATTAGGAAAACAGGTCATTCTGGTGCTCAGCGTGGGAGAACTGACATCAGCGGCTGTTGTAAAATAATTAAACCTATCATTCTGACCATTATTATTATTGATTAAAAGTAAATGATCTTTTGGGCATTCCTTCTTTTTTATGACTCTGGTGAGTTCCGCTTCATGTCTCGCCTAACGATGCCTCCTAGCTGTACTAAAGTCACTTTAAAGCATGGCCAATGGCTTTAATGCTTAAGTAAATTTCTCATGTGGATGGATGGATGGGAGGAGGGACGGAGGGACTCAGAAATCTGCTTGTGTGTGTAATTTTGTTTGGGGACAGGAGTCTCAGCTGAAGGCGCTGAAGGACACAGTTCACATCTGCTTCTCAGCTGTCCTGCACAACCAGCCCAGCAGCAGTCACAGATTTCCCGCCTCCCCCACCCACTTGTTCAGATACTCATCACTCATCAACAGCTCCAGAGTCACCTTTCAGCAGCCACATGCCAAGGTAATTCAGTATTCTACTCACTTCTATCTGATTGAATGTTTATCCAAAAAGAAGCCCTGGGTTTATTTGTAAAAATCCAACCTTTTTGTGTTTAATGAGTCAGTCGAGTGATGTGCTCAGTCTGCCATATATCTGCTGTAGATGAGGTCCTGCCGTCCTTGAACTAACAGTGTGTCTCACTGTAAGACGTCAACACGTGCTGTGCAGAGATGTCACAAAGATAAACAGTCATATCCAACATTTATTCACTGTGTTTGGACTAGTGTTAATTTAGTCGTAAAAGTTTCATAGTAATAGACTTTTTAAATAGAAATAATTAAATAATCACTTCATGTGTGTGCAAGGTCTTGCATCTCTACTTTTTTAAAATTTAAAACAGCTCAGAAAAAAACACTGAAAGAACATTTGTTCATCAAAAGTTCAAAAAAGCTCTTTGTTTTTCATCTTTTGTAATTTCACACATTTTTAAGGAATTAATTAGCTTTAGTTAAAAAAAAATAAATAAATTTAAGGTGGCACTTTTTAAAAATTTAATTCTTTGTTTTTCTAATCAGAAACCCATCGGGCAGATGAGAGATGGCAGGTCTATTTGTCATTTTACCATGGCGTGCATTTCTGGTGACAAAATTTTGACTTCTGATTATTTAATTTAGAAAATTACATTTTCCTTAACGCAAAAAAATAAGCACCTGACATTACCGCATATGCAAAATATATAATTGGGGGGCATGAATATAATTAATTAGTCGAGAAGATTTAGTAAACAAAAGTTGCTGTTGTAGTTTTGACCAAGGAGTTTGGGTTTTTGCAATTTTATCCCTCATTGTCAACTAGCTGAACTAACAACATTGTTATGTAACTAAGTAATAATGTTAGCAGTGAACATTTAGCAGTGCAACTGTAATCAAAAACCAAAGCAACACATTTTCTGCCATGCATACATGTCATTGTAATCATGGTTGATTGGATTGGTGCACCATGCAAGACGCACCACTAGGGGTGTGCCATATCATATCATTCACAATAACACAAGTATAATTTTTAATATGATATGAAAATTTCATATTGTGATACTGGCAATATTTTTACTTGTTGACATGTCATGCTGTTACCCACGGCAACAACAACCATGGCTGAAAGCGGAATTATTACTGACTCCGTGGTGGATCCAAAAAGAGGAGCAGCTTCAGTAGTGTGGAATAAACTGTGGCGTCCTGAATGTTTTATGAACAGCCCCGGACTTCTCAGACTCTTTTAGGGACTCACCGCTCAGAGGGAACTCATTCAGCAGCTCCTCTGGTAGCAGCACAGCGTCTCTCCCTCTCCTCTGTGATTTTGTCATAAACCTTTGGTAATGTAAACCTACGTGACGCTTGCGGCTCAACAATAAACTACATATATGTGAATGTTTGAGAGTTGTGGTATCACAACAGCCTGTCACAGGTTACAGTGTGATGATTAGAGGAGAAATGGTAGAGCATAAAGGACCAGGTGGGAAAAACAACAACAATCATTTAGGATTTTACTAAAAGAAGGAAATCACCTGTTGATTTATATATATATATATATGTATATATATATGTGTGTGTGTGTGTAGATCCCAGGGGACATTTTTTTGTATTTGAAAGTTGTTTAAATGTGCAATTTGTGGAAGATTTTATTTAGGTGAACTATTAATATTGTAACAGAATCTGAATCTCACTCTAGTTACTGTTGTTGTTGTTCACAAACTAAAGAAATGAGAGATCATTTTTTTGTTTAGTTTTTACTGAGCAAACTGTTAAACTATATCACTGATTTTGTTGCAATTCTATGTTCTTAAATTAGTCATAATTATTATTATTATTATTTATTTATTTATTTTTACAATTTTTCATGATGTCAAGAATACCGAGAAATATCGAGAAATATCATGACATTATTTTATGGCCATATTGCCCACCCTTACCTTGTCTGATCAGGGCCTTACTTGGCTCAAAAACATTTTTGTTGTTCTATGCTTGAGTAGAGTTCACAGAATAAATGTTTATCTAACAAATCTGCCACATTTGAATCCATGCCATAATAGTTCAGGCTGCTCTTATAGCATATCAGTGATCCTCCACACTATCAAGTAAATGTGGTCTATAATACTCTGAGTCGATTCGGCCAACAGGAGAATATTTACTCAGTGATATTAGATTTCTTTAGGTAATAGCATAGAAGGATAAACGATACAGGCGTAGATTAGTATCTTAACGACACAGAGTTGAACTTATTTTAAAAGAGAAGCCCCCCCCACCCTGTCCACTCTGACTCTGGCCTGTGGTGCTGACTTTCTCTCACAGTACCTGGTCAATGTGATTGTCAGTGACCTCAGTTTAAACACAGCAGCTTCAGTGTCTTAGGATGAAAATGAGATAAGTTTGTTTTGTAAAGTAGAAATGGAAAGCAAGCTGGATTTGGGATTTGCCTCTGTAATGGTGGAGTATAATTTTCCTTGTGACTTTCCAGATAAGATAAAGCAGGCAGACGCTGTTTTCCACTCCTCTCTGTGTAAACACTCTCAAATTGAAATTCATTTCACACTGTAACTCCCAGCTTGGTGACATCATGGAAGGTAGCCCGCTGCCAAAATATTCACCTCACCACACATCAGAGCGCACATAATGCACTGTCTGCGATATGAATTTAAGTGTTAGCCGATTATTACCTCCTTTTCAAGTGGCTATTTGTCAATCTGATGCCCTGAGTATCACTCTCCAGAGACAAGTAGCCCGGGAAATAATTACTACCAAATCTAACAGTTGGGCAAACACGATTCTAGAGGTTGTTCAGAATAATAACATGTCTAAATCAAGCAGCAGTCTGAGTAATTTATATCGCTCTTTATATTCCATGCTGCTGTAGCTTTGGAGGTAGAGCCCAATTACTTCAGGGCATTATGGGAGTTTTGGTATGTTGGAGTTAAAATGCGTTCTCTATGAAATTATTAACTCAATGTGACACAGGCTTTGTTTGGAGCCTCTCAAAGTCAAGGTCACAGTAGACTCAACTAAGGGCTCAGGATTTAATCCCTATTAGGAGTAATAAAAAAAAAAAAAAAAGGTGACTGGCAAGAGGATTCATTGTAAAAATAGGATTATGCCCTCAATGTAGATATTGCTTCTTGTTTTGCCACAGAAACACTTTAACATTTTAGGACTCATGTTCAAGGCCGTGGTTTAGAAAGTAGTGAGGTCCAGATTTTTTGTTTTTAATGGAACCTTTTTACTGCATTGAATGAGTAAAGTCATACCCAAATAACACCTTAAATCAACTAAAGCTGTAGGAGGTCAAATTTCCTTTGAACACTTCTCGTTCAAAGAAAAACATATCTACCCTCTCCCTGGACATAATGCAATCGGTTGCCTTGTATGTGTCGCACTACTGACCAAACTCCTTTCTTGTCAAGTTTGTCCGGAGGTAGCATGACATTAGGATGTGAATAGTGGTGGAAGTATTCAGATCCTTTCCTTAGTAAAAGTACTCAAACTGCACTGTGACAGTACTCCTCTACAAGACAATTTCCCTGTCAACTAAATGAAAATTTTAATTAAGATTAGACGACTAGTCGAAAAAAGGGAAATCTTCTTTCAGGATCTTTTTAGATTACCCAAGAGAGTTTGTAAGAGTTCAGTTATCTTACCAAGTAGAAGAAAGACAACATTCAAAATCAGCTCATCTAGAGTGACATGTTTTTCACTGAAGCTCTCAGATAAATGTAGTGAAGTGAAAATATAAAGTTGCATAAAATGGAGATACTTAAGTAAAGGTGCTGAGTTACTTTCCACCACTGGATATGAGTATTTATGATCATAGAAGCACATGAAAAATATTACTGCCTAGGGCCCACATACTGTAAATGTATTTTACGTTATAGAAACAGTTCCCCTTTCCTCCAAAATAAACACAGAAAGACGGATTAACGCTGTCTCTTACTACCCATGAATTGATATTATATATAAAGGTACGTAATAGTGTAGTTGACATAATATCAGTGCAAATTATGTTAATACTGACTAAAAATTGCAGCAGAAATACATGAAGAACCGTAGGGCGAACTTTAATTTTGAAATAAAGTGAATGCTTTCTTAGTCGGCTGATGTTAGTGGGCTAAGACACTGTTTAGGGGCTGCAGTGGTCGAGTTAATAACTGTCAACTGACTGTGGCATTAATGTGAAATATAATGTTAGTTGCTCTAATGAGCGCAACCTAATGACCACACAATAAACATGATTCTGTCGGCATCACAAACACAATGCGCACAATGTGTGCGGTGTTTTGGTTTAAACATGTTAACTTCTCAGCCAACTGCGCTTTTGTTACTCACAGTGACGACTGTTTAAAACAGAAACAGAACGACCTTGTAAAAGCCTTCAACTATACTTTCATCAGTTTAACATACTTACTTATCTGCATTTATTATCTACAGCAGCCACTTGCTACAAGCAACCATGGATGCATTCACACGAAAGTAGGACTAGACAAGCACACTGCTTCTTCCTCCTCTGTTTGAGACATGAAGTGTTCATTTAAATTGCTTATTAATAGACTGTTGTACATGTTCACCAGTATCTATTATGCCTGGTTCACACTACACAACATTTCTGTCTGTTCTGACAGTCGCTATGTCACATTAGGCGAATAAAATCATGCCGTGACTTTGCCAACAGACATGAAACACTACACGATGGTCCACACTGATCATCCCAGGTTGTCTTTCATGATGTGTGTGATGTCATCTGGTTAGTCTTGTCCTGTTTTTATTATCATTACTTTTATTTCAGTCACTGTGTCTGTTCACGTGCCAGTTGAAATGTTGTTGTAGTCATGTAGAAAGTGTCACCTGATGTCAGGAGCTCCATTTAAAGTAACTGAATCCTCCACAACAAGTTCCTGCAAATGTTTCACAATAAATGCCTTTTTCAAAAATGAAGGGATTCTCTCAGCTGTTATAAGGGGCTTTTAATTTGAAACAGATACAGGAAGTGTTGAGTTTGAATGATGGCACAATGCATTAACTTTATCAAGGCAATGGGAGCGGATAAAAAAATATATAAAATACATAGGGAATAATACATAATGTCCCATTTATAATGTAGTCTGTTTCAAATGAAGCTGGTAGCCTCTGCAGTTGTGGTACGTAAAAGCCCGTCACTATTTTTTATTTTTATTTTTTTACTTTATGTCCGTCTCCATAATGAAGAAGCAACATTGTTTGCTAGCTTGATGCTAACGGCAGTACTCAGCAGGTTGATAAAGTGCCTCTGCTGTTTCACACCAACATTTTTCCCTTTTTACTGTGTGGTAACATCCCTAGAGGAAATATCAATAAGACTGGGCTATTGTTGTCATACAGTTTCCACAGCAGCAGATCGCTCTGTGTTTCTACTGGTCAAAGTGACAGCTGTGACGGGAGCAGTAGTGAACGACAAAAAGAAAATCAAACATGCTAGACTTTCTGTCGGAACGTCGTGAGGCGTCGTGAGGCATCCCAGGCGTGGCGTCAGTTGTCGTCTACTATGATTCACCAACACTGTACGTCGCTGCACCAGGCTATAATCTAGCTGATATCGTGCAGTGTAAACCAGGTATTAGTCATGCTGTTTTGTTGGTTTTTACAAATATTACATGGAACACACATAGTGGTAGCCCGATTCATCCGTAAGTGCTGTTGTCTGTAATGCTGGAGACTGGAGCAACTCTCTCTTTCAGTGATGCTACGTCAGGTAAAAAAAATTATCAGGGTCAGAGCCAATCAGAGAATGAAAAGTGGGTCTTCACAGAAGGCATACTGGGTATGCTCGCCTGACAAGGGCATTAAGCTTCTCGCACACAGGCAGCTGTCATATTGACAGCTGTCAGTTTCAAGCTGTTTCACGCTATTCAGATGCAGAGAGGTGGTTGTTTTTTTAGGAAATTATTACCATGGTGACCTCACAGCTGGCTACAGCCAAGCTGGTGTCAAGTGTCATGATTTTATTCTTTCAATACCTTTTTGTTCTTCAAATACCACCACATCTTACTCAAAACAGCATTTCTACAAGTATCTCTGTGACTCTATAGACCTATAAAAATAGAACTGAAACACAGCAGAGTATACACATCACTTTTATTTCTTGAAAATGTACTTCATAGCACCTGCAGTTATTTTTCCCTCTACCAAGCAGTAATGTCAACCTAAATCAGAGACCGGGTTAGTTCTGATTTCTGAAAAGCAGTCGCTGCAGTCACTTTGAAATCATCAAGTCAGCCACAGCGCCGCGGTGCCTTGTCTGCCATGATCCTGGTGAGCAATTCTGTCTTAAAGAGGCTTTTCTCTCCTCAAAGCACTCACAATTTATTCTGCATCTCTTTCGTGGGTGCCTAAGTGACTTGACATGCCTTTAGAGAATTTTTTTTGTTGTCTTTGTTTCTTATCGTGCGTCAGTAGCACCAGCCCCACCAGTGTCACCACTGTCCCTCTGCTGTGGTATCATACAACACAGCACTGTGTAATTGACACTTTCAGTCCACATTTAAACTCTTTTCAGCGTTCGCAGCAACACTGGATGATCCCATCATAACAAAAGTGTATCTCTCGTCATCTTTCTTTCATTACCGTGAGCCAAATAAACGCAAGCACATGGGCTAAATAAGCATCTCACTAAAGAAAAGACAACTAAAGGAAACTGAAGGACAATGTGGGTTGATTTTTCTTATGCTAATGAAGTTTATACTTCCCACTTTATTAGCATACAAATAGCAGCACTCTACTTGTGAGCAGTTGCTAGCTCCATTATCTCCAGTAGCCGCTGTACACTTTGACAGGCTGTCTGATAAATCGGAGCACGCCCTCACTGTAAAGATTACTGGGGTGCTCCATCTGTCCACTCTGCCTGTGCATGTGGAGGTGGGTCAAATCTCATTTAAATCACTGCCAAATTTATCTTAAATTAAGTAGTAAAAAACAACACACAATAGCACTTACTGTGCATGAAAGAGCCAAACAGCCCGCAGCTGAGATGTTAGGTAACAATCCACTGACAGAGAGGCAAATGTCAAGAACTTGGCTCTTTGATGACCACGTGGTGTTCCTCATTATGCTCATTAACAGCATGAAAGCACTCGGTACTGTTATTATAACATCCTTTATCCTAGTTATTGTTGTGTAGTTATGAACCTGACATATTTGTACAACTGAATTGTAGCTGAATGCATTCAGTCAGACATGCCAATATTTCTGAAAATGCATGGCTAATCATATGCTAATTATTGTTGGTGATCAAAAGGCAATTTTTTTTTGCACACAGCAGGGTACGATGGCACTACCAACAATAAAATAAAATTAAAAAAAAAAGGTTCTGAAGCTTTTGACATATGGAGGCAGTATTTATCCACCAACTGGATGATAAAACATACATTTGAGTTTCATGAGGACACTTAGACTAAAACCCACTTTGTGTTGTTGAAATCCGAAGTGGGTAAGTGCAGGGATGTTTGTTCAAGCACTCACTGACACCACTTTGAGCTTGACGCTTGTAGTTTGAGTTAACATAATGGGCCTTAAGCTCTGGTAGAAGCCACGGATAAGACTCTTTCCAGACCTTGCCACTTACACACACACACACACACACACACACACACACACACACACACACACACACACACACACACACACACACACACACACACACACAAACACACACACACACACACACACACACACACACACACACACACACACACACAAAGCTGTTTTTGCTGGTAAAAGATTCATTAGTGTGAGGATGCAGAGATCAGCAAGATTGGAGTGGAAGTTGCTTCATATTTAACAGTCTCGGGGAGAGAGCCAAGTCTTGTGGTCCGATAGCATGCAATTTTCATCAAAGTAATGGGAGATGATGTCTTAGATGCTCGGAGCACTGTGCCGGAGGAGAAATCAGGCATTTCATTGCCCTGCTCTCAGCACTTACTATTTACTTTTATGATTGTTTCCTTGTCTATATAAATCGACGGGATATTCATCTCTGCCATGCGAGGAGGCGATAGTAGGTGGTTGACAGTGCAAAAAAAATAAAAGGAGCTTAAAGATATTTATCAGCTGGATTTGGATGGCTGAATTACATTAGCATCATGCAACAAATATGAGAGTGCTTACTAAGAAGTTCAGTAAAGTAATCCTCTCTAATATATGTTTTTCATTTTTCTTAGATATTAAACTCTCACAGTCTTTCAGTTAAAGGTGCAGTGCAGAGTTCAGATAAGAAACACCTTTGTATTTTAAGAACCTATTATCTTATTTCACATTTATTTCTTTTGTGAGTTCAGTGTTGTTGCTGGGTATGCATCCTGCATCCCTGACGCATTCAAATCTGAAAGGACACAGTAAACTCACAATCAGTGTGTCTGGGGGTCGCACTACTGTTACTGTTTTCCCTGATAATGCGACATTGTGAGCAACAAATCCGTGTACAGCGGTGTCGCGTGACTTTCTGTGAGTATGTCTTGTGTTACAGAAACCACTGAGAGTGAAACTTGTGTTTTGGCTGTTATTATACTGTCGGTGATGTGTCAGTGTTTTTGCTCCACTACTCTGCACAGCTCTGACACCTGGCCGCCCTCCCACTCGCCCTTATCCCCGGCTCTCTGATTCTCTGTGCATGGCCGATGCCTGGCGTGAAGGCGGCGGTGTCTGAGGCACGGCAAGGAGGTCTATGGGGACTGCCTCTAGACAATAACTGTATATTTTTAGGTGAGAGAGCTGCCAAGCTATAGACTACTGACCGAGGGCAACAAACAACAAAGACGGGTGTATTTTAGCAAGTCATCACTTTGTTTCCATCAGTGTTTTAGACTTGAAACGTGGGTGTTTTGTAGCGACCCTCATCTTTCATCTGCACACACTGCAATGCCACACAGCTGGTTCAATATCAGCAAAGTTTCCCTTTATATTCATTGTCTTGTGTGGCGATCAGCAGTGATGTGGTGGTTCACTTTTACACTGTGATCTGTAGCCTATAGTTCGGCTTTAGCTTCTAACTATCTTTGTCTTTTTAACCTGTTGTTGCTGCTGAGTCAGTTTGACATCCTGGATATATCCTTCAAGCACAGACTGTAGACCCCTCTGTCTGCTTCTCTCTGGAATCACTCTTCCAAAAATGTTATAGTATGTCATTAGGGAGTGCAGTTAGTTGCAGTGTGGGCACCATACTAGCTCTGACAGCTTGACGAGCGGATGCAAAAGGGCGGGCCTTAGTGAAAGGTTAATTACAACTTTATAACATCAAACACTAATTTTTCAAAAAAAAAACAAATTTTATTGGGAACCACTCATTTGTCTGTCCAGGGGAGTCGCTTCATTAAAAACCTTTCAACATCACTGCAAGTCTACAATTACACAGAACGTTCCCTGACAGTAGATGTTTTCAGTTTAACCACTTAATCAGGTTTCTACTAAGTATCACTGCTGTTATGTTGCGCCCTGATTTCCACGGAAAACACAGACTAAATTGCAAAATTAGCTAAAAATAAATGGAATTTACTATAATACGGAATATCGTGAAATTAACCAAAATACGGCCTTGCTTTGGCATTTCAAGGGTTTTATCACAGTGCCTGAGCCGAATGAACAAAACTAAAAAATAATGCTGCTATGTTTTGGTGTCAGTTACAGGTGCTTCTGTTCTCTGCTCTGTGTTGTTGTTTCCCTAAGGACGGGGCTCAGCTCCTCTCCTTGATAAAAAACACTGCAGGGTTGTGTTACATCAAATTCATTAGCATTCATTAAATTTAGCTTATTTCCTTATTCAATTGTTTCAATTTTATTCATCCACACATAATCAGACACTCTTTCTGATGATAAAATGTGCTTAAATCATAAAACACAGAATTCAGAAAAATGAAAAACAGAAGATGCCATTTCAGAAAAATTAAACCTGACTTCATAGGGCCCTTCTTATGGAGACAAAGAGCATGTTCAATGCCCTCCCTCCTCCATTGCTGTACTGTAAAATGTTGCTGGTTCTGACGGATGCTGTCAAAAGTCAGGAAATAATGCATGAAGTGTTTGCCCAAAAGCGGCCACTTCCTCAAGTAAAGCCAATTCCACTGAACCTGCCTAAAAAGATGTTGTTTCAGCTGACAAAGTAAGAATGCAGTTTGACAGTGACAGGTTAAGATTGCTTGTGTTCATCTTGCTTTATGCTCTCAAGAGACCACTTTTGACCCAGTTAGGGAAGGTACTATGTACCAGCCTGGTGCAGAACACTGGCTGCACAAGACATACAGAGCTACTTTTGGAGAGATATGTGCCGTGCAAACTCAGTTTATCTTCTACTGTTTGGTGCCTACACAACAATATGTGGGAGACAGCAGGGGAAAAATACAGTATCTGGTCCAAACATCATTTCTTTAGTATTGTGTTATACTGCTCAGTTATTTCAAAATGATCGTGTCTGGAAACGGACTAAAAAAAGGAGCGATTGTAGGAAAAGTCAAGGATGTAAATTTTCTGCACTGCTTGTAAATGTCGACATATTTCAGATTAGACGTCAATTGACAGGTTGGCCTTTCTTGTGTTGAATTTTGCTCTCAACGCCTACATGAGCCACTGGTCTATAGGTCATCAGTACAGTTACCTTGTACAGATTGTTCCAAGTATCTAGACTTTTTGATTGGCTTGTTGCTGCAATAATGAGAAGTATGTTCCTCACTGAGGGAGAAAACTTGAGCCGACCCTAAATAATGTGAATATTCCCTATGCAAGAGGGTCAAGTAGGAGGTACTCATTGTATTCAGGGCCCTGAGCAGAAAATAAATATCTTCCACACTCAGTTATTGACACAATCTTCTCCGAACTACACTGTCAGTGAGCCTGCCGGCAGGGTTATTGTGCACTTTTTTGCAGCTTTATGGATGCAAAAATCAGAAACATTTCCATCATACACTAATGCTGTTCTCAATAATGACTATTGTCATTACAAACAAGATCTGGAAAAGCAGCCTCAACTACTGTTTATGATGGCAACACAACAACTGGCACAGAGTTGAGGCTCATTTATAATCCTGTTACATATGAAAATAGATATGTCTGTTTCAAATGTTGTAAACATCACTGCCCTCATATTTCATTTCATTTCATTTATTTATTTGTTCCAACCTGGACAAAGTACAACAACAGTGCAACCCTCAATTTACACCCTCCTTGGTCAGAAAGGAGCAGGAAGAAGAAAACTTATTATACCTGCCCCCTACTCTCAGCTAATATAATCAAATAATGGACGATTTGCCTGTTTCCATCACACATGATTTCTGTAACAAGCTACAACATGAATTAAAACAGCACTGAAACAATTTACAGCAACTTCAAGTTTGAGACACAGCTCCGTGAATGTGAGTGATGACAACAACTCAATGAATATGCATGATGTCATCATCAGTGATGATGTCATCATCAGTACTATAACACAATTAATCATAGAAAATAAAATAGATAATGAAAAGGTGGGAAACCTTTTTAAACGCGTAATTTACCCGACAGCCTCATATTGACTGATTATTCTGTCTTTATACATTTTTTTTTTTAAAACTGAAAAATATTTAAACAACCCTTTAAATCATTTGTTAAGAATTCCATAATTGAATGCAGATAGCTGAGACACACATCTGTTTCCATGTGTCCTTTATGAAGACAAAGATACAGCCAATTAGGGCTGATCCGATTAAGACTTTTCCTAATCGACCAACAGTCATCATTTAGGGCCATTAGTCGACTAGTCGTCTGCATGTTTCCGATATTAATTTAATGATGAAACGATATATTTTGGTGGTTTGAGTTGAAGGTGTGAGAAAGAATAGTATCAGTAACATTGTTAACACTGTGCTACATTACAGAGAAATACAAAACCGTACTAATGAACCTTCATTAATATAGGCCTATATTTTATCTACAAGTGCATGTCACACACTGAGCGAGCCGCCTGTTAATGACGCTGTGGGCTAATGGGCATGTAGCTACTTCCATGTTTCACATGATACGTCATGTTTGTAGTCGACCAATGAAGATGAGTTTACATATCACCTTGGGTTCGTCCTTCACCTTCTCAAAATGATCCCACACTTTGGATTTCCTGCCCGACATGTTATTAACTAGCCTGTGGGCGATGGTAGAGGAGGTCATAATATTGCACTTTGAAACGGAGGGAGCGTAGTAGATGGTGGTGGTGGTCTATGCGGCCATTATATACATCCCAACATGTGGACGGAGAATTCTTGTCACTATGTCCTCTACATATTACCATATTGTTATATATTACCAATTTGTTTCACCATCATTAAAATGTTTTCGTCATCTCCTACTGTAGTTCTTTGCTTTAGCTAAGCTACACTGCCCCCACAATTCCAGTGGCACAGCTTTGTTTGTCCATATCCGTAAGCTTTCAGAAAACATGCACATGGATAAAATGAACGCAAAGTACTGACAGGAGGCTTCGTCTGTCTCCATATCTAATGTTGAGCATAAATAAATCCTCTCTTTGCTGCCGTGGACAAAAAACAATGGATGAATTATGTAATTATCAAGCTATAAACAGCCATAAACAGTTTAACATGAACTTTTCTGATGAATTCATGGTTTGAAATATATTCTGATAAAATATACGTGATTCTATCTTACTGCCAGCAAGTGCACATAAGTGACAAATGCTCTTACCAGTTCAGAAACATTATGCAGAACAAGAGTTTATTTCAACAGTAAGAAACAAGAATATATATTGTCTACATTATACACCTACTCAGGGGTCTTAGACTGACTGTAGCTAAGCATCACTCATCAGTATTCGAATATTGTCTAGTATGTGATAGAAAAAGAGTTCACAGAAGCCTGACGTGTAACCCTCCTGAAATCTATAGTTTTTATTTACTATTTTTTAGGCCTGTAGCATACAGCATTTCTTACTGATTCAAAGCACCTTAGCCTCGCCAGAGCCATGCTATTTCATACGGACATCATTTCAGGTGGTAGTGATATAGATCGCTCTACATACTCCAGAGAGAACCTTTTCATCTCTGGCTGTCCATCTTGTTTTCCTCCCACTGCCTTGACATTGCTTTGGCAGTTTTTGCAGTGGGTCACTTCACTGAAGCATCATTGTCCAGAATATGCAGCTCCAACAGTTGTAAATTGTAACTCTACCTCCCAGACTCCTGCTTATTGTTCACTGAGAGCTGACCTGGGCATGTTTACACAGACATTAAAGGTCCACTGTGTAGGATGTGGGGGATATAGAGACAGAATGGGATATAACATGATAAGTATGTTTCCTATACTGTGTAATCACCTGAAAATATGAATCCTAGTGTTTTCTGTACCTTAGAGGGAGTCATTTATATCTACTTAAGGAGTGTGTCCTCGTCTTATGTTGCGCTGCCACAGTTCTACTGTAGCCCAAAGCGGACAAACTAAACACTGGCTTTAGATGAGGCCATTTGTGTTTTCATGTTGGCCACTGTACTTAGCAGCCCCTCCACGATGAGAGCCTCAGAAAGAGATTTAGTGTTTCAACCAGTTCAAATCAATTGGAATCATTGGAAAGGTTAGTGCCCAATATTATCAAAATCAGCTTCTTCCAACATGGAAAAAAGCAGGTGACAAAAGATTTCCAATCTAATTATCCGACTTTGGTGACATGTCATGTAAAGTTTACATAAAGCAGTGGTGATCTGTCTGTCTCTTGGTCGGTCTGCCTCATTAATCCAGACTGAAATATCTCCACATACTGGATGGATTGCCATGAAAGTCTGGCGAGACAGTCATGCCCCTCCTGCAGATAAATTGTAACTAAGGGTGGGGGGACAAATTTTATTCTTAGGTGCATTCTGATTATTCGCAGCATGAGATAATCAGCATATCGGGGGCGATATCGAATTTTTTTGCCAGTGTCCAATATGCTGATATATAACTCATTTGGCTGATAACCAAAACTGATATACACATTTTTTTCCTTCCTAATTTTAGTGATGCATGCTCTTATTGTGATGGCCCACCAGCAGATGGAGGCATGAAATATAATGCTTTTCAATGTATGTAACATTCATTCATTGTGCATAATAAGAAAAAATGGACTCATACAGATGAAGTACCAATATTATCAGCATGTCAGTCGATACCGATAACATGCCGATATTATGGAGCATCCCTAATTAGCATTGATTCACAAATGTCAATGATAGATTTCTTAAATGTTACTTAATAATGTGATGTTGACAGAGCAAAAAAAAGTGCAGGACTCGGACAGTCTTAAGCTCGCACACACGCTTGAGTTAACTTGTAATTGATCTTTACAAAAGCCAACAGTTACAAACGTGTTCATTTAATGTCTAAATTATTTTATTTTATTATTATTTGAAAGACAAACAGGAAGTAAACTGTGACTTTCTACAACATCACCCAGAGAGCAACAGTAACAGAGCGGAGCAGCAAATAGACCAAATAAGACCAGCTGACCAACACACTGCAGCACTACAAAACTTCAACCAACACTGTGGTGTAGAAAATAACTCTATACTCGATTTGTTTGAAAAATATTGCACATTTCTGATGCTGTCAGTAGCGTAGTTAGCTCGTTTCCTATTATACGTGAATGTCACCTTCCCACTGAACGCCCCACTGAGCCCTGTTCAAACTGTCAAACTCTATATGGTTAAAAAAAAAAGAAGAAGAAATATTCATACTGAACAGCTAAATCTGATTCAACTCCTATAATTTTGAGTCAGGTACAGCCCTAACGTTAACACTCTAAAATAAGATGGTCAACATGGTTTACATTATACATACTTAATATCTGCATGTTAGCATGCTGACACTGTGCTAAGCGCAGCCTCACACAGCAGCTAGCATGGCTGCAGACTTTGGTCTCAAATATAACTAACAAAACACAACTCTGTGGTCACTACTCTTCATCATCATCATCATCATCATCACTGTGGCTATTAATTTTAGATGAGAATTGTTTTACATATGATAAGCCTGATTTGTGAAGCAGAGTTTAGAAACAGCTGGTGTGGTGGTGTGCATGTGGAGTCTGGCTTCTAACTACAGTTGTTCAAATTGAAAAACTATTTGGGCAGAAATATTAAATATTAAGAAAAGTTTTTGATCTTGGTACTGGATATGTGACGACTGAATATTACTGTGTTCACCTCCAAGCCTTGGTATTTCAATAATTCTCTTTTTAGTTTGTCAGCACTCTGTTTCTTATGCCCTTCTGGCAGCCTGTTCTGAAATAGTCATACCAGCCATGATTAATTTACCACAAATAAATAAGCTGAATTAGTTTAAATGAACAAGTATAAATTAAACAGACATGAGCCTTTAAATCAGAACTCTTTACTTTACAGGACCCGCAGAGCCACTGCTGCTTCAACAAGCCATCTACTCTTTATGTTTAACCCCATATTGAAATGTTCTCCTTTTTTTCTCAACAGGATATCTCCAAAGTTCAGAGAATTGTTACGGCCAGTAAATCACCCGTGAACATCGGAGTAATGAGGAGAGAGAGTGGCGGAGTTAAAGACTGCCAGATGGAAAAGGTGAGCCTTTAGAGTGGCCTGTGTGACCCGAGGGCCTGAATCCGTGAGGTTCATCTGTTCACTGAATTCATGCTCAAGTATCTCATCAGAAATTGGACAAGCCACTTTCACTCTGAGTGTCTTCATTATGTTCATTAACTGAAAAAATGTTACATAAGGACTGCAACAAGTTTCAGCCTGATGTTACTTTCTTTAGTTTTCATCTAGTCCAACTTTTACACTTATCATTTCTTGACTTCTTATTGCACACTACCAAAGGATTCCAATTTCCTCTGTGGCATATCCATAAGCAGACTATGGTAGAAGGTACGGCTAAAACTAAGTTGATTAATTGATTAGTCAATCTATAAAGAAATAATCAGCAACAATTTTGAGAATTGCTTATTTAACAGCCCAGTCCCCAGAATAAATGTTGGCATTGCACGTTTCTGCAAACCACAGGTACGTTACATGTGTACATTATTGAAACTAAGCTGCAACCTCGGGTGCTGAAAAATAAAGCCAATGCAGAAGTCGTGATATGCTATGTATTGTGATAAAATATATTGCACTTTATTAAATTTAATTACCTTTTTCAACTGTTAATTATGTCCCAAAGAAAACCTTTGTCAACATCTGTTTTCTTTAAAAAGACAAAGGTTTTATTCTGTTCATTTCACTTCACTTTTTGCAGCCAAGTGTATTTAGTGGACTGAGAAAGCAATTTATTGTATTATTCTACTAGGCTACTTAAAGTTTCATTTCTATTAGTAATATCAACAATTTAAATAATAAAAAAATATATAATATTGTGATAATATGCTGTAGCGCTAATGCCAATGTGCCAAAAACTGAAGTTCCTGGAATGGCCACTCGGGGCTGGTTCCAATACAGCGTAAAGCTCCCCCCTCTCGTCCAAACATGGTCACTGCTGGCTCAAAAAAAAAAAAAAAAAATGATAGCAACAGCTGAAATGCTGAACTCGTGGTTTCAATACCGGCAGTCCACAAAACAATGAGTGATGTCACATTAGCTACATCCATTATGTCATACAGTATATGGTTGAAACTTTAGGCTTCTTTACACTTCAACAATGCGGGCATTAATGTGTGGTTAAGTTTAAGCCAAAAAACACTTCATTATAGTTTAGAAAAGATATTTTTTGCTTAAAAAATCCAGTTCAGTCAGGAACACTTAAGTCAAAGAAAACTTTATTTCTATTTGCAGTAATATATTTGGTGGTATGGCTCTGTTCTGAGGCCTCTCTGCCTTAGGCTTTCCACAAGGCGCGTGGAAAAGCAGACCACACCTCTCTGCCCCTCTGCTTGCCTCAAGCAAAAGCCCAAGGCAAAGAGAGCAAAACTCTCTGCCCCTCCACATGCATATAAGGAAAGCCTGAGGCAGAGAGAGCAAACATCAATGTGCTTAATGAGGTCACATGACCTCGGCAATTTTTTGAAGTTTGTACCCAGAGCTTTTTATTATTAAAACTGTTTAATTTACTGTGGCATAAAATAGAAAAAAGCAGACTTTTTTTTTTTGCATTTTGAGAGCAGATAATGGAGAGATTTAAATTTAAGATTTGAAATATAGCTTAATTGCAGCCCACAAGGCGCGTGGAAAAGCAGACCACACCTCTCTGCCCCTATGCTTGCCTCATGGAAAGCCCAAGGCAAAGACAGCAAAACTCTCTGCCCCTCCACATGCATATAAGGAAAGCCTGAGGCAGAGAGAGCAAACATCCCTGCCCTTCCATGCGCCTACATGGAAAGCCTAAGGCAGCAAAGACCCCCTGGGAAGAGAACAGAGCAGCATAAATGACAGACAGAAATGACACCGGTAAGTCAGACACAACATGAAAAGGAGGAGCTGGGGTGGAGGCGGGTTGCAAAGCAGCTTGCAGAGGAAGCAGCAACAGTAGGCAGGCCAGAGCAGTTTAAATAGGGCACCCTGAATGAGATCAGCTGTGACATGAGCTGAACTTGACATCGCGTCCTGCTGGAACTAACGCTATGCTCAATGTTTGGTGCGATCCTCACAATCCACCCTGGAAAGGCTGCAATGTCTCTAAAAAAACCAACCGCTTTTCATGCCACTATCCTGGTTTAAAAGGCAGCGATGTCTTGCTTAATAAAAAAGAAAAAAAAAAAAAGATAAAGAAGCTCTTTATTGTGCACTATCCCCTCTGGAATCACAGTGACGGGTTGTTAAAAAATGTTTGGCGGCTAAAAGTCACTGGAAATGCTGCAACGATTCACTAAAATACATCTGGTTCTCTGGCTCCTCTCCACCTCCCGCTAACAAAGTCAGCTAATCTATTGCATCACTTTAGAAATGTTGATATGATACATATGACAGGTGCAGAAGTAATGTATCTGTGGTTTGAAGAAAATTACAATGCCAACATTTTCTTTTGGCGACTGGGCTGCAATTAAGCTATATTTCAAATCTTAAATTTAAATCTCTCCATTATCTGCTCTCAAAATGCAAAAAAAAAAAAAGTCTGCTTTTTTCTATTTTATGCCACAGTAAATTAAACAGTTTTAATAATAAAAAGCTCTGGGTACAAACTTCAAAAAATTGCCGAGGTCATGTGACCTCATTAAGCACATTTGTTTCATTAAAGCCAAACTACAGAATAACATAAATTGTTCAAAGCCTGGAGTGTGCCACAGAGAATGATTATACCATTGAAATAATTATTTATGGATTATTTTGACAGTGTTCTGGAGCTGACATGATGGAAATTGGTTATACTAATAATCTATCACTTGTCTAAGTAAATCCTCAAAAAACTGCCGAGGTCCGGCTTCTTAGATGTGAGAATTTACTGCCTATCTTTAGTCTTTGCAAACTGAACATCTCTGGGTTTGTACTGTTGGTCAGATAAAACAAGCAATTTGGGAAAAGTCCCCTGCAGCTGTGAGAGCTTGTAAATGTTTTTTTGATTAATTCATTAATTATTTTGTTTTCAGATCAATCAATAATGAACTTAACTGTTTGTCGCAGCCTTAAATCTCATTGACACCAAGCCCAGCAAACTGCAGAGGCATGGGGCAGTACTGTAGTTGCAGTGAAGATAACATTTGCACATTCACACCAACATCAAAGAGCTTTTCACTCACAGCTGCACTAGCTCAGTGCAAACATACACTGAGTTTTACACTGAGGATCTTAGAACATTTGAGGGAGCTGAGTGCCTTGCTGGCACTTTCAAAGCAGTTATTGAGGGAGGAAAGAGAGAAGCAGTCACTGACCTCTTCTATTCAGATTTTTTCTGGAGGACTTTGGTACCTTATAGTCACAGACTTGCCTCTCTAAGATCCAGGCGGTGTGAGCAGTCAGTTATCAGGAAGGCTCTGTCAAAACCAACAGGATATGAAGAAAGCAGGGGGAGGCGAACAGGGTCCATAAGGACTTCTGACAAGTGGCTATCAAGAACTATTATAGATATAAGTTGATCAACCACTGGAGACAGGGGAGTATGGGGACATGCCACCCAGTGAGGAAATTACCCTTTGCGGAAACCGTGTCAAAGAGATTGTTCTTTAATGGAATTGTGCCAAAAACAATGTTCACTGGTGTCCCATAATTGATTATATAATTTTGGCAGGGTTGTAAAAAAAATTAAAAAAAAAATCCTGCAGCGAGAGGGAGAAACATTCTGATACAGATAAGAGGAGACATATTTGAAACAGAGACTCAGATATTGTGTTTGCTTGTGAACACCGTCACATCTCCCCCTGTCCTCCTCCCCCTGTAGGCTGGGAGGAAATGAGGAGAGACAGTTTGAATCAGCGTGTATAGCTCGCAGTCTACGCTTCAGTTTGAAAATGAAATGTGATAGGTTTGCTGCACTAGTGTTTCCTCTTCCAATATATTAAGGGGGCGGCCCACCCCACCTATCAGACCTCCTGCCTCGCTTAACCGATGAGGAATTGTTTTCATTCATTTGTTTTTTAGAAGAAGTCAAGAAATAGATATTAAGAAATTAACTTTGCAAATAATGTTAAAGTAACCACGAACAGTTCAACTATTGTATTTCTGAATGTTGTTAGTATTTTATTAGGCCCAGATCACACAGAAAGCATTTTGCAGGGTGCAAAACTCAAGGCGCACTGCACTGCCTTTATTTTTTTAAAAACTGAATGCCACTATTAAAAAAAAACACTTGCTGCACCTTTTTATTGTTGCCAGGCAACCACCCAATCACCTCCACCGTCTATTAATTTATTTTTTTAATTAATTTTAATTTATTGCACAGTAATTAGTATCTAGGCACTAAAATGTTGAGGCTGAGGGTACTTGCTGTAGCTCAGGTTGAGGGTGAGAAGCTGTCAGCAAATAGTTTGTTGGACACAGGGAAGCGGAGATCTGTGTGGGTACATGAGACCCTAAAAAAGAGGGTGAATCACGGGGAGTACCACCAGTTGGTCCAGAGCGCCGCCTCCATGATGGCCGTTTCAAGTACTGCACTTTAACACTTCCATGCCGGCTGTTTTCTATTGGGACCATGGTAACTGCAGTTTGTAAAGTTGTATAGTTCTGGGTATCCAGCAACTGCTACCACCAGTTTGTCCTCCATTGCTTACTAACTGTAAACTTGTTGTCATGACCACCACAGAAGCCCCTCCTCTCAAATCATCTGACTGGAAAATTGGATGAAAGCGAAGATGATGAGGTGCCCTTTTCCGCTCTCGCATTGAAGTTTTTTTCAACTCGAGGAGTGACAGATGGGTCCAGCAACCACCGATTTTTACCTGGGACACTGGTGTTTCCTTCCTGTTTGAATGTCAAACCAAAACCGTACAGATTTAGTACTTTTATTTTAAACAGACAATGCATGTAGCAGGCTAAAATTGACACGGCGTCCCAGAACATCAACAACCAATGCACCCAGGGTACCTTGGACGTTGTATCTCGACATAGCAAGTCCATGACCAAACGTCAATATGTGACGAGGTCAGAGTGAGAATGTCTTGCCCATTAAGCCATCTGCTATCATGGGGAGTACCACCAGTTGGTCCAGTAGCTTCGCCTCCTGATGGCTGTTTTCTGTTAGGATGTGGTAACTGTGGTTTGTAAAGTGGTATAGCTCTGGGTATCCAGCAAACACTACCACCAGTTTCTCCTCTATTGTTTACCAACTGTAAACTTGTTGTCATGACCACCACAGAAGCCCCTCCTCTCAAATGATCTGACTCAAAAATTGAAAAGCCAAGAAGATGAGGTGCCCTTTTCCCCTCTGAGTTGAAGTTTATACAACTCGAGGAGTTCAGAGCACTTTGGCAAAAACACCAGACACCCAAAGTGCAGAAATGTGAGGTGCCTAGCAACGCAAAAACAGTAAGCAAAAATCCGCCTCCAGCCACTAAAACACTTTCTGTGTGATCTAGGCCTTATATTGTTAACCTTTCCAAGACTAGTATCTCGACATAGCAAGTCCATGACATGTCAGAGTGAGTATGTCTTGCCCCTTTAGCCTTCTGCTACCTTAAATGGGGATAAACTCATTTAATCATGCGGCTCTTGTAGGCTTTAAAAATATCACATTATCTGACTGAATGGATCACGTCCCGATAGTGAAACAAGTCATTTTGCGAGGGTTGTTACACCAAAACAAGTGCCCCTGTATTCTGGTCTTTATGGTAAATGCACTGAAACAGCCCAGGATACACATGTGACTTCATAATACGGTGTTAACACAGAGTATATACAAAATACATTTATGGAAATCAGATAAAGTGGAATGTATTCACAGGAAGTGTTGAAAATACTTACTTCTATATTTGATTCTGGGTTCACCTCACCACCTCTTCAAGACAGTTGATCTTGGGGGAAACATTTTTAATATACTGTAAAATGAATTAGGCTGGAGATTATGTCACGGGGGTATGACACATCCAGGCGTTCACCTTCATTCGTCACTCATCCCACATGCGGATTGAGGCATCCAAATATCCTTGTGTACAGCAGGTGATTCCAGCAAGTAATCCACAATTTCTGTAAGAAGATTAGAGAGGAGAAGTTAATAGACTCTGTAGTGGCCGTGTTTCATCCTTTATGAAGCTTTGTTTGGGCCATAACAAGCAGTGAAGGCAAAATGATTTCCATGGGCACAAAATGGCTTCAAGTGCATCACAGCAGGGAAATGATTGACACCGCTCGTAGCCATATGTGCCATTCTGTAAGAGAATAATAATAGCACATCCTGTAGGGCTGCAGCTGCTGATTAATTTCTGTATTGATTATTTTATGACTGATTGTTTAGTCTATAAAATGTCAGAAAATGATGATAAATGCACGTTTCAGGTTCTGAGAGCCAGAGGTGACATCTTCAAATTGCTTGTCTGTTTTTGTCTGACCAACAGTTTAAACCAATTTACCACAATACTGTAAAAACCTGAGAAAAGCAGCAGATCCTCACTAGAACCACCAAATGTTAGACATTTTATATCTGGTAAATGACTTTACAATTATCTGTTATTCATTTATCAGGTTTGTTGTTAATTAATTTGCTGTGAAATGTCTGATAAATAATTAATCTAACAGTTTAATTACTAGAAATCTGTAACACTAATACATGTAAACAGCTTAACTAAATTACTGTCATATGTCAAGTGAGAAAATTAATTAGATAATTGTGTGGTTGTAGAAAAAGTCAATGAAACTTCTGGTAGCTTTCTGGTGAAAATCAAAAAGGCATATTAATGTCATTGATGCTGGTCGATTTATCTTGTGTTTTCACTGAATACACACAGCTGGGGAGCTGACAAAACTTCCCAGCATGCACTCTCTACACGGCACTGAGATGTTTTCCCTCTACTCCTATAGACCGGGGGCGACTGCTTCCAGAATCAGACGGAGGAAACAGCCCCAGAAAGTAAAAAGCTACCAGAGCCACAGCAGGTGAGCTTCACTCTAATTTATATAATAACAGATGCAGACATTTTGGAGTTTACGCTTCCTGCTGCAGTGAAGTGTTCTTCAAGTGTTCCCCACAGAAAATGACAAATTAGGAAATCAGGGGAAATGTGGTTCAGGATAAGTCTCGTATTTTTCTATATTTTACTCATTGTCAAAAAAATCCCATTAAAAACCAAAATCAACAATAACTGCATTTACATGCACACTAATATTCCAATATTACTCTGAACATAATACACAATATAAAGGGAAACTTTGTGATATTCAACCAGCTGTGTGTCATCACAGTGTGTGCAGATGAACAGTGTTTGGCTTCACCCCCGTGCCGCTGCTGGATAGGCTATGGGGTCAGTCAAACAACGTTCATCTGCACACACTGTGATGACACACAGCTGGTTGAATATCACAAAGTTTCCCTGCTTCCCTTCACTGGTTCCTGTACAGCAGGGTCGGTCTTTGTTTCACTGTTATAATCATTAAAAGGCAAAAGCAGCATGTGTATACATTCAGTAGGCGATATCTTCAGTAGCTAGCTAGCTAACCCTACACTTTTCAGGGTTTGATTTTGGTTTTGGAACAGGGAAGAAACGTATATCTTTTTCCAACCTCTTCAGGTAATGAGTATCTTTAATACACGACGTGCCCCAGGCACAACATTTAGCTCCAAATCCACAACACCAGCCTGAAAATGAAGGAAATCTGAGACGACTGCATTAGAGTCAATGGAGCACAGCTGTGTTGTTGTCGGACCCTGGTCTGAGCCAGCCCGATGCTACGTTATGATTGGCCAGTCTGCGTCTGGGACTTAGTGAAGCGTCAATTGGGATTTTTACTGCAGTTTGCAACACACTCATAATTTCAGCCTAGTTGCCAAAAGAAAATGTTGGCAATGTATGTTTCTGCAAACCAGGAAAACGTCACTTTTGTACGTTTCATACAAACGTTCATTCTAGACCAACAAAGACGGTTGTTGTTGCTGCATTTCCAGCAGCTTGTTACCCATGCATCACTGTGTTTTTTATCGAGGGTAGTGCCACAAAAAGCGGTTGTTTTTTTACATCGCTGCGTGCTGTTGTCTGCACGATGCACGGTACACTGAATCAAGGCTACGTAAAATGGAAGAGGTTGCATGCATATATAATATGTCACAATAATCAATCACAGACAGAAAAGTAGCCCCCAGGTTTTTTTTGTAGCACTGAAAGTAAAACAAGACTTTTTCTAAAATAAAAGCCAATCTATACTTTAAGCTTCCTAACTAGAGCAGCAATATGTACATTAAATGAAAGCTTGTCATCTATCCATCTACCCAAGTAAGTGTATGAGGACACTTATTCAATAGATTAACCATCAGAAGTGAAGATGCTAAAATCATCAAGCAACTATGAGCGAGCTTTTAAGACACTGCTGCATTTGTGGATGTTAAAGTGCCACCAGAAGCAGGTATTTTAAGCCAAAACATGATCTTTTCCTTGCCATAATCAAGTTGTTTTTGTTCCTTTTATCTCACCCACTACACAGTAATGTGCAAATGTAACATATCCGTGGTTTGCAGACATATACAATCCCAACATTTATTCTGGGGATTGGTTGGTAATTTCCTAAAGCGACCAAGCATTGTATTTCTTAGAAAATGTTAATCTACCAGGAGTAGTAGTGCATTTGTCGGAGTCTATTTTCAGCTGTGGTTTAATGAGTATTAACGGCACCGTCTATGATGTGGATTGGAAACTAAAAATAAACGACAGTGCGTGGGTTCATGGTGATGAAGGAACGTGTCAGCCGGTGCAAAATGGTGGCTAATTGATGTGTTTTTTAATAGTTTTTGGACAACAATGGAGATCTATGGCACAGAGGAATAAACTGCCACACAAGGAATTACTTGTTAGTGGATCAAGTTGTTGTTGGTTTTGGTTTTTTAAATAATTAATTTGCCTTTTCATGTGAAATTTTGACAACAAGAGAGCTATTTATAGTTGTATTAAAAATAAATTGTTGCATTACACAACAATCTCATAATGAAATTATGAAACCGTGACATGGCACGCATGTTTTAAAGGACTTCATGGACAGAAAGATTAAATAGATGAAAGCAGCTCAGTGTGACCACACAGTGACTGACAACTAACAACCTGATCATGATTCAACTCAGTGTGCAACAAAGTACAACACAAAGAAGTGAAACAAAGCACAGCAAATGTTACAGCGTGATGGAGAGAAACACAACGCCCACCAATGTCACCTATAGTACATGATATTCAGTGCTCTGCCAAAGCTGTTGCTCAACCACCTCCTTCATCATATTATTGAATTGAGTCACACCTGTGTGGCGGTGGCAGATGGTACAACAAAACAATGCATCTCATTTCAATGCAGTGCAATACTGTGTAACTGAGCAACTGTCTTGCATTGCAAGTGGCAGCGATCCATTTTTAGACCCTCACACTATTTGCACGAGAATATTTCCAAAGAGATCTCGACAAATGGGCAGACTTGACTTCACTTGTTTGTTTGGGCTGCAGAGATATTCACTGAGTCTGACAGTTGCATTTTATGTAATACAACAGTGGCCTGTATCACAGCTTTACAAGATGATGGTGATTGTGTTCTGGTTTGGATTCAATGTAGTGAAAAAGTTTGACATATGTTACTGAAGTCAAAAGCAGCTCATTCCCAGAGGCTGCTCTGTAGCAACCCAAGATGCAAGACAAAAATCACATAAATAAAAAAGATGCTCCTAAAATTGGTGCTCCTAAATTTTTCGTAGGGAGCACCAGAACCACTGGTTGAAAAAATTAGTGCAGAGCCCTAAAAGAATATTTATTTGACGTTGTGTGTTTTAGTTTTGTAAGTATTACATTTTTTTAGGAGCAGTAGCAAACAAACAAGAAGCAATGACTTGTAACATCTCAGCTGGGTTAATGACTTTTCACACATCAACTTTTTTTATAGTGTTATCTTTTTTTATCTCATTAATTGGTAAATTCTCAGGTTGCGTTACAGCACTGAATCAACAATTGACTCTCTTCCTGCCGTCAGTCGGTATCCCTCATGCACAGCACTTACCATTCATGGTGTAGTAAACAATTTGATTACTAATGATTTGCAATCCGGTCTCTGTGGATCAATCTGCATTAACGTGCCCTCTATTCCTGTCACTACTCTACCTTCATTATGTGTTCTCATGTTCGATTTGTGAGACTGAGAACCTGAGTGGCGTCTCGCCTTATGGTGAGATGCTTTTGGAAGAAAAGGCTATTCTCGTAGTTTTGCAGCTGTTGTGTTTTTGTGCAACACAAAGAAGGGTTTAAATAACAACAATGCAACACCTGCACTTTTTAGGTGAAACATATTACGGTCTATTCACTCAGTCTCCTGCAGCTGACTGATCAGACAAAGAGGCTCGCATTGATGTGGCCCGAACATCGACAGGCTGACAGACCAACACCTCATGTAGCCACAGAGGAGTTTTCAGCCAGATTAACTATAATGTCGACAACACGGAGTAAACAATATTGTTGCGGCCTGGTAGATACACTCTGCAGGCTTTAAGGCCACATTATGCAATCTAACCTGTATGACATGTATTCAAATGTCAGGCGTATCTGCTCGAGTCCATCATTAAGATTCTTTGAGAGTAAAGTTTTTTTTCTGTTTCTTCATAATACTTCAGCAAACCCTGGCATTCCTAAACAACACAGCAGATCTCTGAAGCTCAGTGGCATCAGTGTTGTTTGTTTCTGACATTCCTGAATTCATTAAAAAAAAAAAAAAAGGTACAAGCGGAAGCACACCAGCTGGAATATAAAAATCACAAAGGCTGAATGTGAGGAAAAGAGGGAAAAAAAACAAAACATAAAAATAAATCAATAAATAAACCCAGCCAGATATGCAATTGCTCAGATTCATCAATTATTAATTATTAGTCAAAATAATTTAAAACGCAATGGATAAGTAGGTCAACACTTGATTCTGTACTTTAAGATTCTTAAAAATAGTTGAATTCTGTCTGCTGTGTTCATTTTTTGATTTTACAATGAAGAGGGCTCAATATCCAAGAAAATGACAGAATTTGTATTTCATGTGGATAGGATTTGTTTTTGCTGCTAACAAGGGATACACGATACATATCGGGACGGTAATACGAAATTTATGTCATCATTTGTTATTCCAATAATAAAATTATAGCTGATAAACAGAAACAAAAGTACAAAAAAAGCCACATTGCTTTCATTGACTTAACTGGCACAGCATCTGCACCACCAATAAAAACAGATGAGCACGATTTAGTCGGGAGTCAGATGCAGCCTTGAAATACTGCCCCTGCAGGTGCTGCCTTACCGGCAAATGGTCAGTTCAACATCCACCAGTCTGGCTGCCATGTAGCTCCAGCTAACACAGCAGCAGCAGCGGCGGTTAACATCCAACACTGAGCTGTTAAACAGTCCCAACAAACCACACTGACACTGAAACGGCTCGACCTTCTCATTAAACTTGTTAAAAGACAAACAACATGTAACGTTAGCCATGTAATGCTAACAGCTAGCCCTGTGTGCATGCGGGCATACTGCGGGGTGCGCTACTGTCTCGTGATAAACAGAGAGAGCGAGCTGATCAAGGAGGGGCTGAAAGAATCAAGACCATGCATGCAGTTCCACAGTAATATCAGAGTTTACCTATTTTAAATAGTAAAAAAATAGAAAAGAAAATCAAGTTGTGGCAGGCCATCACAACCAACCCTTTGAAACCTGAGCAAACTGGCTTAATGTCTTTCAAAAATATGGGAAGAAGGCAACGAGCAATTAAAGAAGAAATGACCCCCCAAAAAATTGCAAGAAATCAGTAAAGAAAATTAAAACAAAAACAAACAAGGAAATGATCTAATTATGAGTTTAATTTTCCTCTAGCTATTTTTTGCATTTGTTTTTTTTTTAAATAATTTTCTAAATTGATTACTTTTTGTGATTCATGGGATGTTCCTTCCCAAGTTGCTCGTTGCCTTTTCCCATGTTTTCAAAGAAATGACACCAATTTGCTCAGAGTTCAGTGGTTTAAATCCTTGTGAAAGGTGTCTAACAGTAGCACAAGAAAAGTGATGTTTCTCTAGGTCTGAAAAATATCCATATTGCGTGTCCCTTTTGCTAACATATTATAATAATATATGATAACACATTTTTCTTAACAGACATGTTATTATTTGTTTTCTGTTGAGGCACTACAAATGTAAATTAGCGTATAGCAAACTGTGGTGCAGCTAAGAAGCTGTGCGTTCTCCCTGTCAAATAAAAAAAGAAATAAAAACACAGCATCCTCCCTCTGCAGCACAGCCAGGTAGTGATTGAGTTAAGAAACACCATAAAATAGGGCGAGGCTGTGGGTAACCTTCTTATTATACCTGTAGAGCAAGTGTCAACAGCCGGCATAGTCTTACAGAAATTGTATTTCTAAAGTTTTCTTTCTATCCGTACCTCTGAAAGACACAATGACAACCTAAGTCAAAATAAAGTCAATATTCTATGTTTGCAGCAGTAGTGAAAACACAGATGTTGTTTTATTTTCAGATATATTTTTTTTTTAAATCAGTTTGACTGCTGACATTGGTAGTGCTGCCACTGACAAAGCTTTTGCAAGTTTTTCCCAAAATCCACCCTTGCACAAAAACTTTTGGATGTCCTTAAGGGAGTCTTAGCTGGTGATAAATAAGATACAAACAGAAAATAGAAAATCCCAAACCCACATCAAAGTGGGCGGCAACTGAGGTTGGCAAGAAGCCACCAGAGTGCATTAAGTGAGAGATCGTTTGCTTGCAGATGGAAGTGAGAGTCATTGAGTGCCGAGTCACAGTCACTGAATCACTGTGTGTACTTAAAGGA
Organism: Epinephelus awoara; assembly: GCA_035609425.1. Classification (NCBI taxonomy): domain Eukaryota; kingdom Metazoa; phylum Chordata; class Actinopteri; order Perciformes; family Serranidae; genus Epinephelus; species Epinephelus awoara. The sequence goes on from CM069294.1 coordinate 7,455,843, forward strand.
AAACTTCACCCACAAAATGACCAGTTGTGCATCAGTTAGTCGTGTCGTGTCGTGGTACACTGACTTTGGGAGGAAATTTTCTTGCATGCCTCCTCAGAAAATGGTTAACATATTGATATATTGATTGACATATAATATAGTATGAGGTAAAATATATATGTCTGGTTTTTTTGTCATATTATACTATGATGTTTTTCATGATTTTTTTTTACAACATACTATATGATTAAGTTTTTTAATGATATTTTTATGTCATACTATACTATGACATTTTTTATGGGTTTTTTTCTATGTCATACTATACTATGACGTTTTTTAATGATATTTTCATGTCATACGACTCGACCCAACACGGCTAAATCTGTGAGTAGATTGATACATAAAAAAGCTTGACACTAAAAACCTACACCGAATTCATTAACTCTGCGTCTCTCTCCAACTCTCTGCCAGATGTGGGTCACCAACTGTCCAGTGTGAGTGGGGACAGACGCTGAATTGCTTTCCCATGTCCACAGGTCTTATTAAACCAAAACTCAATCTAATGATTGAATGCTACGCACAAATGTGTTCTGCTAACGTTTCATGAATGAGACCCAATGTGTGCATTTAAATTTCAGTCTCATTAATCCAGTCGTATGCTCAGTACTTCCCAAACACATGCATATTCACTCAAAATACAAACAAACTTAGTTTTGGACTCTGGCTTTGAAGAGAGCAGGTAAGTTTCACTTTCAGTTTTACATTGTAATGTTTTAGTCAAAATGCATGTTTGGAAAGTACTGAGCGCACGACTGAATAAATGAGACTTGGATTATACAGCACAAGTTGTGTGAGAGTTTGTTAACAGATGTTTTGATGTAGTTTGTTAAACTTGGTCCCCACTCAATCAATAAATCAATATGTTCAGCGTTTTCTGTTGAGGCATGCCAGAAGAATATAGTTTCCGTCACAAATTCAAGGTAACACAGCACGACCCATCGGCCATTTTGCAAGAAGAAATATTCCTTTAAGTTAAAAATGTACTACTCTGTATGTTCTAATTACATACCAAATAAGAAATAATACCTTGTGGTCAAACTCACAGTTACTGTTCAGAGTTCTTGAAGCTCTCCCGAAAGTGGTCTTATAAATGTCGAGGTGCATTTTGCCTCATTTTGTTTGTTTTGCTTGAAGCCAGGTGGTGGAACTATAACCCACTGCCATGCAGAGTGATGTGTAACTCAATAATTTGCAAGCAGCCAGCAAGCCTAAAGGCATTCTCCAAAGTGACATTGGTAAACACAAAACAGATGCTTTGCTTGGGGAATTGGTTCCTAGAGCCTGTGTGCAGTGCTTAAACATGTCATTGCCAAAACTGACTTAAATTATTCAAAATACCAAAGAGAAAAAAAGCGTCCCATTAATGAAATACAGTGAGACCAATCATGTTGTCTTTAAAATGTGAGCAGGAATTTGTGAAAATAGCAGGATACCGGGAACACACACACACACACACACACACTCTCTTAAACTGCACTGCGTTTGAATGTGCCACTCAACAGTAAACAGACTGTCAGTTGGTCTTCAAAGCCCTGAGAGCTGCTGCTTTTCCATCCCACCAGGTAGTTAATTGCATTTATTTCCAAGTGTAACTCATATTCTTGATAGCTGGAATGGAAACCAGCAGGACTCTGAGCTGTGTCCCGATTCACAAGCGCTACCCCCTTCGGAGTCAGCAATTCAAAAGCTAGAACATTACAACAGGTTGACAAGGCTGACGTTACCATTAAACTTCAGCTAAAAAAGGTAATTACACAACAGTAGTTCTTTGCCTGATAAAACCAAGTATTGTTGCCATGTATACCAAACATCTGTGAAAAGGTCATCCATTCATTTTTTATGTAGCCACTTATCCTGTTGAGGGTCGCAGGGGATGGAGCCTATCCCAGCTGACACTGGGTGAGAGGCAGGGTTCACTCTGGACAGGTCACCAGACTATCACAGGGCTGACACATAGAGACAGACAACCATTCACACTCACATTCACACCTACGGACAATTTAGAGTCACCAGTTAACCTTGTTTCTGAAAAACACAGATTTGTTTGTAAGTTTAGTACATGTCATGTTAACATTTCTAAATTGACTTAGTATTAGAGCTGACTTTGTCACTGGGCGGTGGAGGGGATGGTGACACGTTGCTGAGTTTCCAGCACTGGTAGTGCCACATTTTTTTATTTTATTTTTTTTTTAAATCAAGACTTCGCTGTGTTTCCTGCCAGGATGATGCCAGGAAAAACAGTTGTTGGTTTTTTTTCACAGAGACATTGCTGTATTTCTTGCCTTGATTGTGCAACCACAGTTCTGTTGAAATATAAAGTAATGTAAACTCTCCATGCATTCACGACATTACACCCACACAGAGTCTGTTCCTACAGAATTCAAATGACACCACTGTCTATCAAATTATAAGCCAAAAAAAAAAAAACACTCTTCTCGATCATTGACTAAAAACAGACTTGCACTGATTTATCAGGAGCGCTCGGAATCGGGCCAGTTTTCACGTGATCAGCCATGACCTGCGACCGGCCGGTCAGTCTAAAATATGCTGATTTAAAACGCCGGTCAAATTCCTGGCGCACCGCTTGATTGACATGTAACATCAGCAGCACACACTTGTGCAACTCACGGCTTGGGCAATGTGAGGAAGTGAAACATGGGCAGCTTCTCACCTTAATCATTCACACACACACACACACACACACACACACACCCGAAGAAAGATGTTAATTGTCCGTGTTAAACTGAACTGCGGAGCTCTCACTGCTGCACTGTGCGGCTTGAAACTGACGAGGCGTGTTTCCACAGGAGATATTTTTACTTTTTGTCTATTCAAGAAATTACCCACAAATGCTATACACCAAGAATTCTTAATTCATTTATCTTTGTTTTTATTCATGTCTGCCTTTTTTACTTATTTATTTTAATACTGTACCTGAAGTTGTATTTGAGCAAAAGGAAAATGTTTCTTAACGTGTGTCACTGTTTGTGTTTGTTTGTTTGAGATGCTTATTGAAAAGCTGGTTGTGTCTTGGTTAAAATGTTCTAGTAAAGGAAAGATAGAAAATATTGCAATATCTTGTGTGCTGTAAAGTGGTTTGAAAAAAATGAAATCGTCCAAAATCGGAATCGGCCATCCAAACACTCTGTAAATTGGAAATCGGTGCAAGTCTACTTAAAAATATGTTGTATTGTACATATTCATGTTTGCAGAAACATACAATGCCAACATTTATTCTGGATATCAGGTTGTGTTTGGGGAGGATGGAAGGGTTCAGATCACTAGCATTTAGTCAGTCAAATACAACACCTTTATTTAGCTGCATCAACTAAAGTAGCCCCTAAAATAAGACAGAAGTTGTGTGGTGTTGAGAAGTGGGACTGAGAGAGGAATCAGACTGATTACAATGCCCAGGAGTAACCATCAATATTATCTTTAAATAACTTCCTCTGCATCCCAAAGATATATTTAGGAGCATTTCCTGCTCAGATTACAGACCACCACATGTCTACTGTGGAATATTATTGTGTCAGTCTAATTAAGAATCTTTATCTTCTCAACAGCAAAGGAGCCAAGCGCAGACTGGAAAATCCACCACAAAGCTCTCAGACGACAGCGAGGAGGCAGAGGGAGGCAGCAGCAAAAAGACAAAGCCGCATAAATACAACTGAGCGGACGGCGTATCATCCAAAATGCAGAGCTCCTGCATTGCCTGAAGGATCTTTCTAAGAGCACACACTTGCGCACTCTCACAAAAACATATGTGCGCCCACACACACACACACTCTCTCACATACACACGCAAACACACACACACACACACACACACACACAGAGAACTACACATACGCATATCAGCATTGTTTGCAAAAGCTGAGACACTGGAATTGTCAACGAATTTCAAACTGTCATCTGCAAACCTCCATAGTAAAATGGCATGCATTCTAGAAATTCTTTTTAAAAAGGTAGCAATGGCACTGGTAACTTGTTTCATGATTGTTCATTTGTTGTTTACTTATCTGAGTTTTATTCTGAGTGAGGACACTGCTTTCTAAATGTGTGATCTTTCTAGAAAAATCCCTTTGCACTGGTGAGGTCTGACAATGTATCCTGTGATAAGTATATCAATTGACAAATAAAAAAATACTACTACTATTACTACTACTACTACTACTACTACTACTACTACCCAACTTAGAATATTGTTTGTCACTCATTGTAGCAAGGTTAATTTACTCCTCCACATTTTGAAATATAGAGGCTCAAGTTGGCTGGCCAACTGTTCAACATTTAATATTTCAGCACTCTTTCTGCCTTTAACACTCCAGAGGCGAAGAGCCAAAGACTCACAATGGGTCGTCTCCCTGAGAATGTGCCATGCACTGAGTAGTAACTCCTAGCTACATGTATCTGTGTTATCTGACCTTTCTGTGTCCTTTCAATAAACTGTAATTTTCAGTAAATGTGTGAAGAATAAATGGTTATTCGTGGGAAAGAAATGAGTGAGTATGTTTGTGATCAACAGAGGGAAGGGTTGCACGGTGCAAAGAGCAATCAGGATTTATGCAATGTGAATATTAATTACTCCTCCAGCACTACAAGAGGTGCTTGCAGAGGAAGCGCTGACACATCCGAGGTCGGAAGAAAATTTGTATTTTCCGATAGAGAAATTATTCATCAAATCATTTTTAAACATTGACTTTGTTGAATAAATCTGATACAAATGAGGAAGGTCGCAGCGTGACCTTCTGTGTCCTAGCTGTCCAAAATGCAAATACAGCCTGAGTATTTCTGGATATTCTGTGACCTGGATGACTACAAATCTTTATCCATGAGTTGTAGAAATTGAGATTAATTTGTCAGTGTTTAATTTCTATGGTTTAATAAAGTGTTACAGTACCTGAGCACTGAAAGCCACTAAATGTGCTGCCTCTGTACATTGCTGTATAAAGGTGACACCAACCAACTTTTAATTTGTTATTCAGTTATGCAAAAATGGATCCACTAAAGATTATTTTCATAATCAATTAATCTGCTGATCTTTTTTGTGCCATTAATCAAAAAACATCACAAAAATGAGGAAACTGCCCACCAAGATATCCCAGAGTCGACTGTGATGTCTTCACATTTTGAGAAGATTGAAACAATATCAATCAATCAATCATTTACTCAGGCAGCACGCACTGCAGCCGCCTCTGAGCAGCGTATCGCAGTGATCCGTGACAGGATCGGGACAGCACCTCACATTCCCACCGTAACACCAGTCCTTATTCACCATAAAGCACACACCTTCTTTCCATCTCTCACCAGAGCCGTCTGCTCCATCAGGTCAGCATGTAGAAAAGGAGTCACCAGCGGCCTGTACTACGAGGCAGGATTTGGAGTTAGCGAGGTAACTTCAGGGTTTTCAGTACTACGAAGCTGGTTCTCTTTTTACCATGGTAAATCACCGTGGTAACCTATGCTGAACAGTTAACCTGCTCCGGAGCAGCTTCAAGGTACTGGTCTTCAGAGCACTGGATCACAGCCTGTCAACACCCTGACCTCTGACCAATCACTGAAGAAAAAAGTATCTACAGAGGAAAGTCCAGAGTCTCAGGTAAACAAAGAGGAACCTATACATTGTTATAGGTCTGTGGAATCATTTCATTGTTACAGAGCTCAGAGCTCCCGACTAACACAGATCATTTACAACACTAAACACGTCATTTTAGCAGAATTTTAACTGATGCAAACTTTAGTTTAGTCCACAGTGACAGTGCTGCTACTTTTACACTCTAGATATCACTGCAGCTCAAAATAACATGAGACACCTGTGTGATGAGAACTAGCAAAAAAAATGTATTTTTTTTAGAAAAATAATACACACACTGTTAATTGACTCCTGTTATTATAAAAGCAGCATTTCAGTCAGTCAGATCTCATCAGTCATTAACTACTTTTCCACCTTTAACACCAGCAGCAGAAACAGTCTGGTATTACCTAAAAGTTTTTATGTGACATATGCAGACTTGTTTCATCATTATCCAACTAAAAAGCAAAAAATACTCTATACTAATGTTACATGTAGCCCAGCCATGTGTAATTTAAGTCTCAGCTTCCATGATAAGATTACAGAGCATTGTTTCCATCCCACGCCACTGACATTTTACTGTCTCGCAGTTCCATACATTTTCTGTACTGCATCATCTCAATAATATGAGGTAGCCTCCTTCATTCATGGTTCTGATGATGTCGCTTGTAATTAACATTCCCTGCCTCATTCACATGAACGCGCTCATTGCTGGAGAGGAAAACTCAGAGCTGACTGAACTAGTCAATAACCAGCTTTGTAGTACCGGTTATCCAGAAAGTCAAGGTTAGTGAAGCCAGATAACGACAAGATATCCTGGGTAAGTTGAGCTGGCTTCATAGTACAGGCCTCTGGTGGAACGGTGCTGTCCAGGTTTTAGCCAAGTTTCGGTGAATCAACGGCTAATACAGTTCCTGATATCTAGTTGTAAACTAAAGTGGCATGAAAGTTATCCAGCGCCTGCACAATGGCCTGCAGGATGCCTCCTCATCTACTCCATCCATTCCTCGATGTTTACTGACGTTTACATTTGAAACCTCGACCTGGCTAACTAGCAGCTCACTACAAGTCAGCAGACGGAGATTTTACAGACTGGTGAGTTGATTTCCAGGTCTCATTAAGTGAGTCACATCCACGGACCTCACCATCCAAAGCCAACCACAACAAACACCAACAAGACTTGCAAAACAGATCCGCATCTATACACGTCAATAGCTTAAATGTCCAGGATTGATGAACATTGACTTAAATAATCGCTTGTCAAAACAGTTGGCAATTTTCTGTTGATTGAATAATAGAAAAATGGATGAATAACTGCAGCTCTGTTGTTTATGTTTATCAACTCTGGGTTGTAACTGGGAACAATTAAGTTTTATTAAATTGTATATTTAAAAACAATACAGCTATTACACATTGACAGCAAGGGCATACTTACAGAGGAAACAGCACACAAAGCGAAGAAAGTGCTGTGGCATTCAGGGATCATGATCACAAATATGACTAAAGGTGTGTTGAGACTGAGCACAAAGCAGGTTTTAGAGGTGCCCTGATTGCTTATAAGTCAATGCAAAGTGGATGCTAATTATCCCTGTGAGGCACAAACTGAGGCAAAGACGCGACCGGGTAAGTTAAAATGCTTTCAAATTATCCAAACATTTTGTGCTGATGCCGAGGCTGAAAGACTTCACCTCATGAATGTCTAGCAGGAGGAAAACAGAGAAGAAACTGGAAGAGACAGGAAGAAGTGGGGTTCTCAGGGGGGTTCTGAGATCAGTCATTCATGCAGCAGTCACACAATAAACAAAGGTGAATAAACAAGGAATTAAAAAACAGCTCAGCGGTCAAATCTGCACAGGAAGTAGGTAAATAAACAAGAAAAATAGCTCTAAAGCATAAAAATATGTGTTTTTAAGAGTCACAGCCGCTCCCTAACCTTCCAGTGTCTCTTTATCACCCTACAATACCCATCAGCCCCCAACAACAGGTTATCTACTAATATGAAAGTGCCTTAAAGCTGCATTCTCCCTAATGGCCAGCAGGGGGTCATGCCACTGGTTTCAAAAAAGATCTAACTGTGCAGAAGTTTTTACCTTAGTAAACATTTTCCTCGAGTTAATGGTGTCAATCGTTGGTTTCAAGTCGTCTTCAATACAGTAAAGTAGGGATGCACCGAAATGAAAATTTGGGGCCGAATAATATTAAATGCTTGACCAAATACCGAATATCGTTGTTTAGTTTTTCATTAGTTTTTGCAGATGAACCCCCTCCAGATTAGTGTTGTCACGGTACCAAAATTGGGACCTACTGTACGATACCAATGAAAATATCATGGTTCTGAGTAGTATCATGATACCACAGCAAAAATGAGGCAGATGTGCCTTTTGTCATTCATAAAAAGATAAATTACTTTTCTATAATACATCAATGATATTTCAATGGAATAAATTACTTATTGACTTATTCATACTTCAAAAACAGCATCAATAAGTGATTAACATAGGGGGGATTGAAATAAAAAAATAGAATAAAAATCAACCAGCCACCCTCCTCCCCTGACAAGTCCCTTCATAAGTAAAGAACAGTCCCTAAAGTGCGGTGAGGTTTGTGGGCCGTTACCTGCCACCAAGACAGAAATGTGAACGGCTCGTTTCTCCTCTGACACGCCACACACCTGTGTTCGGCTGGCTCGGCTGTTCAGGTACTACTGGGCAGTCATGACGCTGAGAAGAGGATATTATTGGAGCCGACTTCTCCCATCGCCCGGTAAGCCGATGGCCTCCATATTTGACAGGAATACGTTACTGTCTGTGTCTGTGACCCTCGTTCAACCCACACCCGGTGGGATTCGCCTATCGTTTCTGCTGGTGGTTGAAATCTGTACTCACACAGCGTGCTGAATGATTTAAGCCTATTTTGCTCGCTCAAAACTATTTTTAGTCGCAAATGCGAGTGCCGTGACGGACGGATCGCCACACTGCCGACATTTCACTCCGCCCGTCACAGCATGCTGTTTGATTGCATTATCAAAACATGCCGCTATTATTCGGCCTTGCTTTTAACTTTTCCACCGAATACCAAATGTGTGGTTTTTTTGCAATATTCGACCGAATATATTCGGTTACCGAATATTCAGTGCATCCCTACAGTAAAGCCACCATGTTCCACCAAACACTTTCAGTACTGTACCTTTGGTACCAAAGGAACCCTTCAGACATGGTACCTAAACCCTAAGTCCGTTGGCGTTTCCACCGCAAACAGTACACTTAAATGTGGGCGGGGTTGTTGTCACTCACTGTATTTCCTCATTACTGGTGACACAAAGGGAAATCTGCACCTCGTTTATCTCTTCATGGGATATCTAAAATAGCAGGTTTGCGCATTTAGTCCTTCTCAGGCAAGCTCAGGGGTTTAGTGTTGATGTAGCCCACAGGAACAACGCTCCACGGTGCTTTTTTTTTTTTTTTCTCTCAGAGTGAGGATTAGAATATCTGCAGCTCACATAACCCAGTCAAAATTAACATATATAAATGTTTGAAGATTCACTCGTTTCTAAAAGTGTATGTCGGCCCAGTGAATGAAGTTATTTTTTCTCAGACTCCAGCTGCTGTGAGAGGCAGCAAAACATCCTTTCATTTTATAGTTACAGTTTACTAATAAAACTCTCCACAGTATGAACAGTGGTTGCATGAGCCTCAAAACGTCAAACCTCTACTGACCAATCAGACGGCAGTGTTCACAGCTCCACCTTTTAGTACCAGATCTGTGTGCTAGGTACCCCAACAGAGGGGGGACCAAACATGGGGACGGTAAGGAACAGTTCCATTGGTACCATCCACAACTTTTCACAGTGGAAACGGAAAAAAAGCGAACTGAACTGAACCGTACTGCTCGGTGGAAACGGTCCGATTTAGAGTAAAATAGATGTTAAATCAGGGTATGCTTCAGGGCGTGGCCACCTTGTTATTGACAAGTCTAAGTCAGTTCCACCTCTTGCTCCTTCACAGCTCCACCCTCTTGTCCAAATATGGTCAGTTTGTGGCCTAAAAAGTCCAAGATGGTGAGGCCAAAATGCCAAACTTCAAAACAGTAGTCCACAAACCATTGGTTGACATCATAGTAGACACATCCACTGCTTTTATACAGTCTATGGTCTCCACCTGGAGGGTGCCACCAATGTAATTCTACAATGTTATGGCCGTATGGAGACTTATGTCACTGTCCTGATACTGTTGTCATATGTTTGGATCTATATTTGTTTGTGAAGATCTTCTGTGGCTCCTCTTTGGATTATGAAAGCTACCAACTGCTTCAATAAGCTTCGTGGTCACAGCATCCCATTCATGTGACATTTGCCGCGGTCACTGGATCCAAGAGTGTCCATGCTGGAAAATGTTAGACGACAGGTGCACAGCTCTATTTTAAGGCCCGTAATCCATCTTTTTTTTTTTTTTGCAAGTTTGAGAGCCTCCTCCAGGTCGGCTCTACGTCTTGCTGAGAGCAAACAAAAGGGTCTGTCGCCAGGATTTGGAAACCAATGGCAGTCCTTGCGAATGCTGACATTAAACCACCGAGCTGCTGGTGTCCAGAGCGGCAGGGGAGATGGAAGATGGTCAAGCTTTCTATGAAGTAAACAGGCTTGGTTTTTGATCAAAGTCACAGTGTGGGTTTTGTATGCCATCTTCATTTTACAGCCTCCCATTCACAGTTTGTGGGAATTATGTATTTTTCCGAGGACAATTACTCAGACTTCATTTATAGCTGAGCTACACAAGAAACCTGTTTTCATGTGCACCCAGCAAATAGGAAAAAGGTTTCTGTTTAGTTTGAATACAAAATACTGCCTATTGTAAAGATGATACAATTAATTTGCTTTACTGTTTAGGAGAGACAGATCATAAGAACTCTGCAACAACAAATCCCGACTGGTTCACTTTACAGAATAAGAAATGCAGATGAGAAGAAGGTAGTGGACTCCTGCAAAGTGTCAGCATTAAGTTTAAGAAAGAGGCACGCTGATCGTGACCAGTGTGCTGTGTGGACAATCTGCAGGAGTCCTCCGCCTTCTTTCTACTTTATTAGGCAGGATTATTTAGTCAGGAAGTGTCACTGAGACCTGCATACAGGCTGTCCTCACACACTGTTCCTTTGTATCCTGACAAAAAGTAATGCACCACAATTTTGTAACATACGTAATCGTGAAGGCTGCGATCACATGACCAATGTGCTGACTGGAGTAAAGAAGGAAGAAGTAGTAGAAGTTGTGGTGGTGAAGGGTCAAACAAACACACAACTTTCCCCATGGAGGCTGGTGTTCGTGTCCCATGTGACACCAGGTGAATTTTGAGGTATTTTACTGTACTTCAATACCATGTTTCTTTTCCTAAACATTACCTGCATTACCTAATGTAACCTTTACTTCCCTAATCCTTCAAACCCTTACTTGCCTAAGCCGAATTTATGTAACTGTAACACCCAACCATAGTCTGTACTGACTTAGTCATACCTGCCTAAACCTTACCAAACCTTACCTATGTAATTTTACTTGCTTTAACCTCACCTATACAACTTTACTTGTCTTAATCTAACCCATGAAACTTCACTTACCTATACTCGCGAACATAATTCTACTTGCCTTAACCTTACCTACAGAACTTAACTTGCTTTAACCTAATCTATGTAACTTTATGTTAAGTAACTTCTGTATGAAGATATAATATGCAGGGAGACAACAAGACAAGTCTGTCAGACTAAACTATCGTCTTGGACACACTGGGCCCGTCACATTTTTTTTTCAAAAATCAAATAATAAATCTATAATGATCAGCCCAAACTCAAAGTTTACACAGCGAGCGCAGCAGGTCATGCCTCGTACTCCAGCGGGATCGGTCAGATCTATTCCTCAGTCCAGCTGCCCTATCAGTACAAAAAGGCTACAGTTCTCATTCCTGACAAAATGAAGGAGGCAGAGTTGAATGATCACAGCAACAAACCAACTGAGAGGCAATGTGTGGAAGACAGAGATGTCCTGAAGTCGATCGAAATCTGATCCTTTCTCTACTGAACTCTACTCTACTCTCTGTCCACGTCAGCCTGTTGTTGTTGCACACTGCTGTTTTTAATAACAACTGCTCCACCGTGCAGCATTCCTCTGCATATGAGAGTGAAAATTAGAGTGTGGGGAAAATTATTTGGTTGCACTGATGAGTGACAATGCTCTGACACCTGGGTTGGCAAAATTCACTATAAGCTCCGACCGTAACTAATCTGTTATCTCTCCTCTCTCGCTCTCTCTCATTAGCACAGAGCAGTGTATAAAACATTCAGGAAGCAGCTTCGCATTTCCTATGCATTTTAACCTTTCATGGGTTAAAATGACAAACGTCACCGGCTGCAGTTCAGGTGACGCTAATTAACAGTAATTCGGAGAGTAACTCGAGGACAGACAAAATAAAACTTGGCTGTTGCTGAATTTGTGTGCTCACTGCAAGCTGGTGTCTGTACTCTGCCAAAGATATGCACAATTAAAAGAAGCATCTCTGCAACACCTCGGTTCAACCGTGAGGACGCAGTGTTTTTGTATTCTCAACTCCAGTCTCAGTCTTATCTGAGAGTCTTATCTCTAGTGGATCACTTCACGCCACTTTCAGGAGTCATGTTCTGGTTAAACTCAGATCACATCAATAATTAAAGATGATCAACTTTATAGATTTAAACCAGGGACTTCAGTTTTGAACTAAGCAGCTTGTGAAAATTTTAGAAAACTGGAGCAGTATTTAAATGTGTGGGATACATGTTGTAATCAACATGCAGGTCAATATAAGCATAGGACTGGATCCTTGATGGGCCTCCGCTTCCTTCCAGAGGGGAGTGTTACAAAGTGTTTGTTTGCGTGGTGGGAGGGGTCAGCAAAACTCTCCCCTACCCGCCTTAGGATCCCGAAGGGGTGCAGGTCCTAGAGGGATGGCAGATTACAGCCAATCATCTTCTCAGCAGACCTTATGATACACTGCAAACTGCCCTTGACCTTGGCAGTGGCAGCAGCATACGAGGTGGTGATGGAGAAGGTGATGATGGACTTAAAGATGGCAGCGTAGAAGTGCATCACCAAGTGTCTTTGTCGGGTAAAACTTGACAGTTGACGCAGGAAGTACATCCTCTGCTGTGCCACTTAAAGGGATAGTGCACCCAAAAATGAAAATTCAGCCAAAAACAGAGTTCATATGACGTTTTTCGAAACAACTTTTTATGTCTGGGCTGCAGCACACTTGGATCACTACGGATGAGCAGTACGGAGATACTTTGTGTTCTTGGACGTTAGTCTGGTGCGCCATCTGCCATTAGGTTTGCTAGCCGCTGCTACCGCCGATCTCTGCCGATCTCTCTCACCAGGGCCTCCATCGGCATATGGGTGAGTAGATAATGGCTGAATTTACATTTTTGGGTGCACTATCCCTTTAAAGGTCCTGGGTGATGAAGGTGTCGAGCAGGCAGAAAGATAGACTGGAGAGTCAGTCGGGGTGATCAGGCGTGTGGGGCTGCGTTTGTCCAGAAATCCACACTCCCTAAAGAGCATTGAGCTCCATGTTGTTTTGGCCATACCAGATCACCAGATGGTCAATCTCACACCTGTAAGCAAACTTGTTCCTGCCAGAGATGATTCCTATGAGGGTGGTGTCATCCGTGAACTTCGGGAGCTTGATGTACTAGTGACTGAAGGTGCAGCTGACATTAGTGGCAAAAGAGCAGGGGGGGAAAGGACACAACCTTAAGGGGATCCGTTCCTAACCTGACCAGACCTGTTTGGGTCAGTGATGGTTTTCAAGGTTTCAAGGACATGATCCTTGTTTTTTCTATGGGTCAGGGATGAAGGTGGATGAAGCAGGCTGGTATGTGGCATGTCTCCAGTGAGGTGTTAAAGATGTCCGTGAACACTGGAGAAATCTGATCAGTACAGTGTTGTAGAGTGATTAAGTGGAGGAAGAGACAGAGTGTGACCCGGCTGCCACGCGGGGGTTCTGCCTCTTGAAGAGTCTGCTGAGGTCACTCCCCAGAATAGAGCGTCTTAATTTTGGTGTTGGAGGATGAGGGGGCCTCTGGGATGGGCAGTCGTGAAGAGCCCCAGGCCCCTGAACTCTCCATCAGGAAATCCTTTGTGGAAGCATTTTTAATTTCACCACATAGATGTCACGATTGTGGATAAAGATAAGGCTTTTTCTTTTGTAAAATGTAACTGCCTCACAGTAACATTACACCAAGAGTAGGAGTCACCCGGTCAGGCAGGGGAGGCACCACAAATGAACGTAATGTTAATTCTACAACATCATTTACTGTAGGATTAGTGAACCGCATTCAAATTAATTCCAACGATTTAGCCTACTTGTTAGTTCTCTTTCATTCAAACTGAATTTTTTTAAATAAAAAATGTAATCCCCAACACACACACACACACACACACACACACACACACACACACACACACACTAATTGTTCAATCACAAATACTTGAAAGGAAAACTTTCTTTAAAAGTCCCTGGGGGCAATGTTTCTAACTTCAAATAGCATTAAAATATATTCCACTTGTGAAGTGAACAGGCCTTTTTCACAGCAGACATTTTGACTTGTCAAAGTAGGAAAAGCACAGGTGTCACTAATAACATTAACGATGGCTCTGCTCTATTCAAGTGTCCCAGAAAGCCGTGACAGTGAGCCGGCGTGCACAATACCAGGACCCTGAAACTGAAGCGTTTCCTCTCCCCTTTGTGGTTTGCTCGATATTCTTGTGGAGCACTCGCTCTGAGTCTAATGTCACTGAGATTTCTGTAGAATAAAGCTTCATTTACATTTCTTTCCTCCACCACAACCTTTCTTATGACTTGAGCAAATCCCCTCTGTGCTATTTTTACGCCTGCTCTTTTGTTTAATACTTACATGTGTCTGGGACACTATGCATCACATGAATGCCTGGAAAACCCGCTGCACCCTGCCCTACAGTGACTTTGTATGTGATTCACTGCCTAATATTGGGGTGTTATTGGAATCATCTTGTAATCAGTACACAGAGTCTGAGCTCAGTTGTGTATTTGTGCACCCTCGTGTCAACGTGACCAGCAAAAACTGCCATGAATGATAAAGTGAGTTGCGCCGTGCTAAATAATTTAAGGTTTAAGTTAAGTGAAAGCAGCGTGAGTGTACAAGATATCTCCATAATCCAGTGTAGATAGTATATTAAATTGTTTTTTTTTTTCCTGAAGCAAGCTCCGTTTCTCCTGTAGATGAGAATCAAATTAGATTTTTTTTGGTTCAGTATGTATTCTGTCAGCAGTTTGTTATCGAACCAAACCCCTAAGTATTCTTGAGTATTTATAACATGGGCTGTAATAAGGACGGACAGACAGCACCCCAACAGTGAAGCCCCCTCCATGTTAGCAGATGGGACACAAGCCAAACTAAAAAAATACTATTTCCCAAAGATGGTTTCTGTCATTTTAGGAAGTTCTTATCACACTGATGTATGTCCAAGTGTTATTTTTTTCTGATAAATTTGGTTATAACTAGTTATTTGATGCTATAAGAAGAGGGTCTGAATTCATGACTGACAGCTGTGTGTGTCAGTCGGTGTGCTTGCGATCAATGGCGCTGCTTGCGATCGGTCAGATACATGTATGTATAAAGAGAACTAGATGTGATGTTGGAGGTGGTGCATGAAGCCAAAAAAGTTCAACTTCCATTTATCAGAATGGATGGCCCAGAAGGGTGGGGGAAGTGTGGGTCTTTATGGATCTCGCTGTGATTGGCCAGAGTGCAACACGTTGTTTGTCAATAATAGTCAACAGACTTTTGGAGAGCAGCGCAAAATACCTGGAAAATCAAAGTCCAAAGCTCCACATCCAGGGGTATGTGGACACTGGAGGAAAGCACATAGAGGGCCCTGGCTCATGGGCATGAACCCTGTTGAACTCCTGCCCTTCCTCTGGCTCTCTGGTGGAGAGGCGGAGCACAGCCTGGGTCAGTGGGCCTTGCTGAAGGCTGCTTAGGGGCTGTGCAATAAAGCCAGATGGCTGAGAGTCAAACCAGGGACTGTGGAAAGTGCTGGCGGCTTTACCGGGGCTGGAGAGGCAGTCATGGCCTGTGAGAGAAGAGCTCTGTGCTGAGCTCTGTGCCTGTGTTGGAGGCTCCACACCCAGTGGTGCATGGACACTGAAGGACAGCCAACACTCAGACCTTCCACCCTCCCACTGGTTCTCCAACATGCTCTGTGGGCCCTGGCTCTGCCCTCAGTCCCTATGACGGCCTCTCCAGCCCCCAAAACCCTCCAGATTTTTACAAACAAAACATTTAAGAAACTACACCCGTCCTTCTGGATCATCCACTCCAGCACCACCTGTGGTACGAGAGTCTTTTTAGGCCCAGTGGCATCACGTGACCAGGGTTGGGTAACGTTTGGGTGTTTCCAATTCCAGTGCCAAAACGATACTAATACTAATTTACTCTGTGTGGTGACATCCCCAGAGAAAATATTAAAAAGGCTGGGGTGTTGTTGCCGTACAGCTGTTTATGGCAGCAGATCACTCTATGTTTCAACTGGCCAAAGTGACGGCTGTGACAAGAGGAGCCGTGGAAGACAAAAAGAAAATCCAACATGCTGGACTTGCTGTCAGGAAGTCATGAGGCGCCCCAGACTTGGCATAGGTTGTTGTCTACTATGACAGACACCACACGAGATAAAACAATGGGTTATTGCGCATGACACTCATTGTCTTTGCTCGCTAACCTCGGGGCTAACCCACCTCACTTTAATCAGCAGGTGGAGAGCAAGACACAGTAACCTGGGGCTTGGGTCTTGAGTTGTCGCATTTATTCACTGACAAACAGCCTAAACTGTACTCACACTGCACAGCTACATTTAACTTCCTACTCTCTCTTTCTTTTTAACAGCATACTTGTTACACACACATCTGGCATCAAAATGAGGAACCAAAATCTGCGTTGTGACTCAGTCTGGAAGGCAGTGGACGTATAGGAATCGTTGCCATATTGGCACTGGTTTTGGGTACCCAACCGCACATGTGAGACATGGAAGTTGTAATTCCACAGTTTGGCCACTATGTCAAATTGTCCTCAAAGCCCAGCGATGGTCCAAGGGGCTTGGTTGGACAGCATCAACTCGATACTGCTGAGATCACTAAAGCATAGACTCTGGCTCCAAATGACATCACTGGTGTAAGATGGCAGCAGCTGTATGTGGGATATTTTGGCTTCATTTTTTGTACAGTGAGAGGAACTGGTGACAAGTCGTCCATCTTCATATACAGGCATTGATTTATAAGTTAGTGGTAATATTTTTATATGATTTCATTCTTCTAAATCTACACCTGTCCACACAGTTTTGCATTAGAGAATAGATTCTTTTGGGGGAAACAGACTTCAAGACAGAAAAAGGTCAGCTGTATTATGACAGTGAATCGCCTTCTCTATATAAATTTGTGCTGTTGGGGCTGATACTGAACTGCAACACACACGAATAACTGCAAAATCTTTATAGAGCATGCACAAGTGTGTCGAGGTTGCCCACTTCATCTGCTCCTTTATCCACAGCTCTTAGAGCTCAGCTTGATAATGCGCTGAGAGAGTAAATTATTTTAATGAGGTGGAGGGTTGTGATGGAAGAGATGCTTTGAACTCCCATCAATTCTGAATGGTGTGGGAAGCAAACCTGGGTCAAAAAGCTGATGCAGATCATTTTTAAGCACTCGTTTTAAGCATGTGTTGAGTACCAGAATAAGACCACATAAGCACAAGTCCAGTGGCAAGTGGTTAGATGTCAGTCGGAAATTAGCATTGAATTTGACTTTTAATATTCTCCTATGATTGCCTAGCACTCATTAGCACCAGAACTGCCATTTGCCAAACACCATCCACTTGGCACCTAATTAGACCGTGGCAGGAGAAAACTATTTACAAACACAAATGTCTTGTACCTCCTTGTTCCCCCAGGGCTTTAAAATGTGCTCATTTCCTCAATTGTCTTCAATTCATTAAGAGCGAAAACCACTTAAGCAAAATTATTACTAGGACATCGGTTGTAGTTATGATTTTAATTTTTCTTTCCAATCAAAAACAAAACAGCACAGTTTTTTTTCCTGAATGAGGCTGCTGATTTTGACAAAATGAGATGTTTGTTGTTGTGTAAAATTAGCCATCATTAATCTAAACACTTTTGGAACATTTCTCACAACTATCTCAACTTAAAACTTAATTTCCCCAAGAAAACTGTGAGCAAAATTTCATTCATAGGACAGAGCTGGGTATAATTTACTCTATGAATGCAAACTTTAGTTTTTCTGCCCTGACATCTGCAGCACATCTGAAGAGACATGTGACATGTAAAAAAATAAAATCAGCTACATTCTATAATTCCTCTCGATAAACATGCAGTTTAATAAAGACTGTATTATATTTTATTTTAATTTTAAAAGGTTGTATCCGTGGATGCATGGTGGTGTAGTGGTTAGCACTGCCGCTTCACATTAAGAGGGTTCCATGTTTGAACCCTGGGGTTGGGGAAGGAACAGAAGGAAGGGAGGGGGGTATCACTGTCCCAGGGCTGCCGTAGAGTGGCAACGAGGATGTCAGCCGACCAACACTCGCTACCCGCTCCCTGGTTGTGGCGATTTGCGATGCTGGCCAGCTAGGAATGAACTAGCAGCCAGTACAGTCCAGTCCTCTCTGGTCTAGCTAACATTTAGCCGTGTTACTTACTGATCCATTAGAAAGAAAGCTAGCTGGACACCGGTTTTGAATCCTCTTTGGTTACGGAGCTCCCTCCATGTCTTGAACGCCTGACTGAGGTTTACTCTTGTTTTTCCTCCTCTTTTATCACTCTCCTTTTTGCTCTTCTTTGCCTCCTCACACAGAGGAGCACGTTTTCTTTTGCTGGGCTGTTTTCCACTTGTCTCCAAACTTTGTCCGTCTGCCATTGTGCTCGTGACTCAACTATCTCATGCCCAACTCCTCATAAGGACCAGCTCCAGTCCCTGATTGGCTGACTGATCAATTTCGCAATACATGACGCGTTTCCTGCCGTGAAGCAGATTTTTTTCCGCAAAATTTCGGCATCGGTGGCAGAAGCTTATTACAAGGATTGCAAAGCCATTAAGTAACCTATGTAAACATATGTAAAATGTATAGTGTCTTTGAGTGTCATGAAAAGCGCTCTATAAATAAAATGTGTGATCATTTTTTATATTATTAGAGTTTAAAGGGTAAATTAATCAAAGAAACACAAACTATTTAAGTTTTTTGGCTGCAAGCAGGTAAAATTGTTGTTCCTGAAGATATAAACATTTTAAGCAGAGCTTTTTGCCTTGTCCCTGAAATAAAATAAAGTTTGACAAAGCCAATCCAACCATCTCTCTACTTGCTGACCAGACTGTTTTTTGATCTCGTCTCATATCTATTTGAAGTATGATGTCATTTCAGTCCATCTCCACTACCCTGTTTTTGCAAATATCAGCAGTTTTCCACTCTCCACACTCTCTCCCTGACCAACTGTAAAACGTCTCTTAACACCATCCTGTAATGTCAGAGAGAGAATATGAGAGAGATTTTTAGGGTCAAGCACCGTTCCAACTTATCACAACGCTAAAGACTGTCCTTTCTGTTCTGATTTGACAAGCTTTAACAAGCGACATGTCGCACCGTTAACGGGTCAGAATCCACATTATCTCTCACTGAAATTCAGATAAAGGTGCTGTCACTGGAGGCAAAGTCTGTGTAGTGGTGTAGTCTAGTTCATTGGAGGGAGTGTATTGTGATGACCCACTCAAACCTTGCACACACGCCTGCCAGAGCCCACAACCAGAAGCACCATCGCTCTAACTAACACATACAGCACATGCATTCACACATAATACTGGGTATCTGCTATCAGCATGAAACCTCCTGAAACCATTTACTGTGAGCAACAAAAGACTTTAACAGCAAAGGCCACATACATGTGTTTATGTTTGTTATTTGTATATTTATTATTTGCTACTGTACTGTTCTTATGTTTTCTGTTATTTACTTGTGCCTTGAGTGCCTTGAAAGGCGCCAAATCAAATAAAATGTATTATTATTATTATTATTATTATTATTATTATTATACAGTTGGGGAGATTTCACATGCTGTTCATCTTTTTTGTTTTCAGGAAAAGCTGCTCTGTAGGTTTATGAGTTATTTTGTGTTGAGTTATGACTGAGTTATTTCTACATTTTGGTCACGTCAAAAACAATATGACTGTGTTTCGTATGCTACAATAAAAAAACCTAAAATGTGCAACTCCATGTCTGAGCGTCTCTTATTTTAAGTAATGGTTATGCTACAGCAATGACAGTCATATCAGCTGTATCTTGCATAGGGATGCCAAGGATTAACCATTCATTGGCAGTTAACTGTTCAATGCTTAACCGCTGAGAATATTTTTGACCTGTTATGCATGTCGGTCTATAGGGTAATCTTCCTACTCCCAGTTTACTGCACTATGCGCCACCCAGGTCCAGTGGGAGCAAGCTAGCGGCTCCGCTCATTCTGCAATTTACGCTAGAAATCCCGTCCCTACGCAACATTGTTGCTATAGAGACATTGTGCCCATCCTATCTCCCAAGGTTGCCCCAGCAAGTAAGCAGCACAATTCTGAGCCACAAAACCTCTTCAGCATTGTTAACTATGTTAAAACTGTTGGCTCTGTTAGCACCATTAGCAGTGTGAGCTAGTGGTGCTAACATTGTTAACAATGCTTAAAATGAAGCAGCTTACTCCCCAGGGCTACTTGGGAGGAAACCGGAGGGTTCAAAAGCAACGCCAGCCCAGTAGTGGCTGTTGATGAACCAAGACTGCCCACGTAAGATTGATTTCCTGTATCTAGTCACATGGGTTTTGCCACTGCCCCACTCCTTTAGGAGACTAGCAGCGGTCCTGAGTCTGTTCATACCAATGGGAAAAGTAAACCTTAGTGCCGATTATGACCATTTCTTGTACCCCATAGTCACGCAAGTAAATATTTTTCACAAGCCCAACCGTTCTTAACATTCTGACACTGAAATAGCATTTTTCAGCAAGTTCTTCCAATCTATGTTGTTATGTATCCTTACAACATAACAAGCATAATCTATAATCTATGTTGTTATGTATCCTAACAACATAACAAGCATAATCTATAATCTATGTTGTTATGTATCCTAACAACATAACAAGCATAATCTATAATCTATGTTGTTATGCATCCTTATGTATCTTAATTGGCTAAAGGAAAATCCTGAAGCTTTCTTAGAGGGTATATGCAGTATCCCTGCAAATCACGTACACTTCACCACTGCTTTCTCTAAAACTTTAGGACATTTTGTTACTTGTTATCAAAATTTCAGACCCATAGTGTAAAGGGATCTGTACCAAGATTGTTATTCATGGCACAAAAAATACTGACAAGGTATCAAATACTGATATCTGTATCAACCTCATAAAAACAGTATCAGTTGGGCTATAAAAAAAATGTCAGTCTGGGTAGCAGTTTTGAATTGAATGCCTGTTTGTGAAATCTTTGTTCAGCCAAGAAGTGTTTGTGCCCTAATGAGACACTGCATAAATGTCATACCAGAGGGCCACCTGAGCCACCCGACCGCCTCTGTGATCCGCCAAAGTGCTCAAATTTTAAAGGTTAATGTACCTCATCATAGAGTACAAAGCAAAAGGAGACAAAGGGGGATAAGACTGAATAACAGTCACAGATTACAGATATTAATTTGAGATTTTTTTAATTACTTTGTATTCAAATGGAAGAAACACACATCTGTGTGCCCTTGTAATTCCAGTTGCTTTAATAATTACACCGCCCACATTTTGGTTACATAAGCTCTCATTTCAAAGCAGACCAGTAAGCAAAGCCTGGCATTGTAAAAACAATTTCCCAGTCTTTAGAATTTCTGAGGCGACAATGATGAGCACTTCCCTCAATTAATGCAAATGGCCGCCATCACAGAATGAAGTATCCTTTTCAAATGAAAAGAAAAACAGAATCGTAATTACCATTTTCCACAGTGTTTTAAAAACATTAATACACAGCATGTGTCAGCCTGGAAAGTGCTCAGCTTTGATGGTGTTTTGTATAAATACAGTAATTCATTTGTCACAGGAGAGCAGACGGTGACGTCTCAGAGAACATCATGTTCCTGCTCAGAGACCTGAAGCCTGTAAATACCTTTCAACCCTGTCTGTCTGGCCTGGTAAGTGGTATGCACACTGTAGTGGGCAATAATAGAGAAGACCAGCACTTCTATTACTGTATTTTTACTGGTGCACTTGGACCACTTGTGACAAATAACACTGTGACAAATAATTCAAGAAAACTGTGTGATTAAATACAAGCAAGGGGACATGATTTGAAACAAGGTTACTTCAGATGAAATAAAAATCCAAGGCAAATAAACATTAAATAATAATTGGAAGGACACAAACTGAATAGGCCTGTCCATGACAAAATACTTCCTCATTTAGTGACCATGGAATGGCAACAACATTGACAATTTTCTGGCCCGGTTTATATCAAATAAGCTTTTTTAAGGTTTTGCTTCCTCATGGCACAAAATGACCTTAATATATCTGCACAGGGCGGATGGGGTTGTTGATCAATACCAATGAGACGAGTTAGATTTCTGGCTTACAAAACTCTTTTTCCGGTCTCTACACTGTTAGAACCCAAACTAAACTCTCTGTCCTCTAAAGTTTGACACCTTTATTTCATACCTACTCACATTTAACGGTAGGAAGATAGAGGATGTTGCTTAAGGCCAATGACTGTCCTTTTAAGCTATTTTGTACAGACTAGAAATATGACAGTCAGGGCTGCAAGTAACGATTGTTTTCATTATTGATTCACCTGCCAGTGATTTTCTTGATTAATTGTTTCATCCATAAAATGTCAGAAAACACTAAAAAGCACACAAACCTGTCATAATTACAATTTCTCAGAGCCCAGAGTAACATTTTAAAAGTGTGTGCTTTAGTCAAACAACCAGCCCATTCTATAAATATTCTATATATCTGGGTATAAAAAGCAGCTTTGTCCTGCACTTCAGCGTGTGATATGGACACTTAAGAGACCCTTTAGCATCTTTATGATACACACCAGGCATACGCCTAACTCAAATGTGAACCCATTCACGGCAATACTTGATGCTGAGAGCAACTGACGTAATATACAGAGCAAGAACGTCTGCAAAGGGCAGGAGGGAGGGGAGGTGGGCAAAACAAAACTGGACTTTCATCTAGGAGACCACAGTTCATGTCCCATGTGAAACAAAAAGTCAATGTTGTTTAACGTAACGTTACGCAATTTACATACTGTCATCATGTGCTGACATTACTCACGTGACATACTTAATTACACCGCCCACATTTTGGTTACATTAGCTCTCATTTCATAGCAACCAGCAAGCAAGGCCTGGCATTGTAAAAACAATTTCCCAGTCTTTAGAAATTCTGAGACTTCCCTCAAGTAAAAAACATACTTGTTTTATCCTAAAACATGATCCTTTTTCTAAACCTAACCAACTAGTTTTCTTGCCTGAACCCAACCCTTTCACAGCATTAACCAAGTTTTACAATGTGTTTCAGCTGTGTGTCCCACAGATACGGTAACACCTGAGCCACACTGCCTGCGTAAGCAGCACGAGACAACTACTACGTTGAACTACTGCGGCTCGCACGAGTGCAATGTTCACACAGACAGTGTTGCTGCTCCAGTGCTGCCTGCTGCTCTACTGTATTTCCACTTTTAAAAACTGATACTCTGCTTATTCATGGAGCCATGCAAGCCACTGTGATTCCAACAATACAGTCCTGAAACTATTTTGTTAACAACTGAAGGGATTCTGTCTACAGAAAAATTGTCAGAGGGCTTTTATTTTGAAATGAAAAAGGGAAGTGATGAGTTAAACATAAATATTTCTCTGTTTTTCATGTCTGTGACAGATACAGCCTTGACATTGTAACTGTAGTGACAGGTGGTGTGATGTCAATATGATCGTCAAAAGACCATTTTCACTGTCTAGTTTTGCTGAGAACTGCAGGCGTCCTGCGGAAAACCTAGGCAACTCCGTATCTAGATGTTTTTGCAGCTGAGAACCAGCAAAGTTGCAGAACCTCTTGGTTCCATGAGCAGCGCAGCGCTCTCAAAAACAAAAGAAAACAAGAAGTTCTGCAACATGGATATGCTGCTCACACAAGCAGTGTGGCTCGCAGAAAAAGGGTATACTGTACTGTGTGTCGCCATGATACACTGAGGGGTGTGACAAAGTGTAGGTATGTGCAGACCTTGGGCAGTCCAAAACTTAAAAGGTATTCAATTCATTCAATATCACATTTGAGAAGTTTAAAACAGCAAATGTTTTTCATTTTCGCATTAAAATGCTTGAAAGGATTCATTGGTATTACAATAGCTGCAGATTAATTTTCTGTCAGTTGATTAAAAGATTACTCAACTAACCCTTTCAGCTGTAGAAAAAGCAGTATGGTTATTATTCATCATAATATGTACCTGGTCACTTAATGCAGCTACTCTATAATTAACTAACTCTATAATTAACCAGCCTTCACTCTGACACTCTTCAGAACAGCCCGCCATAAGAAGCAGATGCAATTTTCCCCACATACAAAGGGACCAACTCATCCTCCTAGTGCTCCGCAGGTTCAGACAAAAGGCTGCAGAGAGTTCAGCTCTCAGTAAAAATGTTCTACAATCAGACACTCGCTGAGAGCAGTCAGAATATTTTTGGTAAACAACTGGGCACCATTAAAGTTTGGATGAATACCATGTTTCACTAATAGCAGACCTTCTCCAGAGGCTGGATTTAAAAATAGGCTGCAGCCAAAACACCATTTTTTGAATAATTTACAAATAACACATCCAGGCCTTTGTTAAAAATTGTGCACCTCTATCTTAGATGCTGTGAGAATGCTCATTAAGCCCCTCAGCCATCCCAAACGTATAACAGCTGTCAACTCTCTCATTAATGCCCACGCCATAAAAATATGTCCTACTGCATCCGTGGCTCTGGGTAACCTTCACTGGCCTAATGCACAGCAAAACAGTGTAATGGCCAAATGCATCTTTCTCCTCTTTTAAGCCAGTTAGCATTACAAAGCTGAAGATACTCCGCACAGATGCTGCTGTATATGAAGTTCAGGTTGCACCAGGCTCTTCAGTGAGAATATACACCCTAACTTTAAGATAATTTCATAATGTAGAGGAGAATAACACTACATTATTTAGCATGGATTCATTTTTACTTTAAGCAACACCATGGGTCTTTAAATAACCACATTAGGATCACAGAAAAAAGGAAATATGGTTTTAATATTTCATTTGTGCAGCCCAGTAAAGATTACATGAAAGTTCTATGTTTTATTAAGCAGCTACCCCCCGACACAGTGTGCATTCGTCACTGTGCAGCTGCGAGCAAGCATTTGCATGATTTTTTTTGCTAGATCATAAAAAAAGCTATTTGTTAGTAAAAAAAAATATGTCTGGAGAGAAAACCGTGCAGAGTGTTGGGCACAGAAAATAACTGTTTCTTAAGAGAAGGCTGAATTTATACTGCCGTAGGATCCAAGAAAGATATTTGGCAACTCAACAAAACGCTTAATTAAAAAGCTGATAATCAGCACTACATGATCACAAACTTTCAGTGTCTAAGTGTTATTCTATGGGAAAGAGTATAAGGTCACTTCACAGGGAGGTAAACTTGGGTAGGATCCACAGAAATTAACATTTCTGGCACTAATATTTGACTGTGAAGGAACAAGAATGAAATGATTGTTTACTATAACAGGTGCTTTCTTCAGAGCCCTCGGGGATTTTACATCAACACTATAGACCCTTTTAGAACCGACGTCACAATGTTCGTCATTTTATTAGCTGTAGGCAAAGCACGACTTTCCACCACAGGGCTGTATTTTTCTTTATTTTCTAACATTTTCTACCTTAAGGAATGTTCTTGGGTATCTGAAGGATGACCACTAGATATTCATTGACACCATCTTGTTTTCTGCCATGTGTGCTGGATAGGTAGCATCCTTTGAATGGGTTTCATTTGAGTTTTATGTTATCTCAGACATTTTTGCTTTAGGTGGAAAATAACACAACAAAGAACTGAAACTGAGCTTTAAAAATGAGCTAAACTGAATCCAACGCTCTGTACACCTGCAGTGTTGTGTGAGACGTCTCTGTGGGATCTCTGTGAATGACTCTGTTCACATTACTGCTATACTTGTTTTAACACGAACATACTGATTCATGCAGCTTTAAGGCTGTTTTAATGAATGCACTTTACTACTTCTGATTTTATACTGTTCAACAAACTGCAGTGCCAAACAGGAACAATCCCACCGACTTCACTTTAACTTGAGTCTCAGGCCGAATCAAATGTTTGCTGTTGTTTCAGACGTTGTGGTTACTCTGATTGCAAAACACATGAAAACTGCATAAAAAACTGCCTCTCAAATCATCCAATTGGACAATGGGAAAAAAGCAGTGATGACGTTGGGTACTTTTCCGCTCAGAGTTGAAGTTTTTCAACTCAAGAGTTCAGAGCGCTCTGGTGAAAACGCCAGGCCACTAAAGTGCAGAAACGCACGGTGCGCAGCAACACAAAACAGCGAGCAAAAAGCTTCATTCTCAATAAAAACAATTCCAAAAAGCCGCCTCCAGCTGCTTTCTGTGTGATCAGGGCTTAATGACACCATGCATCTGCTTTTGTTTTGGTGGAACTGGAGATTTGGATTTAAAAATGTGCAAAAACAGACACTATGGACCTGCACAGTGTGGTCTCCTTTACTTAAAATGCAAACTTGCTCATGAAATATTGCATAGGCTTCCCACAACTAAAGGAAAGACACAAACAGAACAAAGACAGACACTGAAATAGCTCGATTATAGCAATTAAGTCAGGCCAGAAGCAATAGAAAAGAAATTTTAATTGTCCTCTGTGGAGCAGCTTTGCAAGCATTTCAAAGAATACTGGACACTCCAATAGGTTTTCTACATTAAGTGATGTTTTAAAGTGAGCAGGTCAGACAAGATAACTAAATGTTTCTCACTGTTCACAGTTCAAATGTGCGACTTAAGAAAGGAGACCTTAAACAAGAATATGAAACAAACTGTTCTAGACCGAGTGTCAAGATAAAACTGAAGCAGAAACAGTCTTTGCCATTTAATCTTTGATTATGGAACTTGTGAGGTTCTTCTTGTGTATTTTTTAAATTACATCTCAGCGTCTTTAGGTTCATTTGGTGGGAAGAGCTTTCCCCAGCATGAAAATCTACTTTTACTGTTTACCACCTCTGGTTCTTGGGGAGGGGAAGCTTTGGTAGGAACGTTTGTACCATGAGGTGTATGCATGAACACGTTTGAGCCACTTCTGTTGACTTTTTTCTCCAATAATTACAGTTATTCAAACAGTAAAGAAAATGTTTGGAAGTAGTGAAGCAAAGCTAAAACAAAGAGGGAACACAACACAGGTTGTTGTCGACTGGCTGACTGCCACCGGCCAAAAGACGCAAAGGTGACACAGAAGTTTCCGCTGTGTAAACACAACCTAAATACCATTAGCTCACCTCATAATTAACACTGACTACAAATGCAGTTTATGCTACATTGTCCCATAATGCAATGTGTGGTAAAGGAACATTAAGTTTAATGTCAATGATGCATGAAATCTTTTGAGACTCTGATGGGAGCTATCACGATTATGTTGCCAATGAAATATATTTTATTACAGTGATTATCACCAACAAGTTCTCTAACTCAAACAATAAAATCACTTGTTTATTATTGCCTTTCAAAATTACACTTTTTCCAATCAGCCTCCACCATCAGCAGGATGAAATGTTACTGCTTCCCACCAACACCACAAATGGATGGTAAAGAAATTATTTCTACAATCATTTTATGACTTACAGCCACTATGGTTGAGAAGTTTAGGCACCTAAAATTCCTTAAAGGGGAACAACCAAAATTTAAAATTCAAACATGTTATTCCTACAGTATAAGACAGTCCAAAAATATTAGTAAACATGAACAACTCTCTGTCAAATCCCAAACTAGAGTGCTAAAACCATGAAAAGTAGAATGAGAGTAGAACGGACATCCCCATTTATATCAGCGAAGCAGGATGGTCAGAGCAGTGGCCATTTTTATACCCAGTCACAGCAAGTCAGACTGCAGCTCCAGACTTTAAACTTGATGACATCACAAGTTTAAGACTTCCTGTTCTGGTTCTTCGCTCTATTAGACTGAGAAGTGCTATGAGCCATTCGGTCCCCGTATAACCAAAGTGAGAGCTGTGTCCGCATACTCGGTGTGAAGTCGACCACGTTCTCGGTGGGTGTTGGCCTCTGCCAAGGTTGTCCCTTGTCACCAATCCTGTTTGTGATCTTCATGGACAGGATTTCGAGGCGCAGCCGGGGAGAGGAAGGGGTCCGGTTTGGGGACCTCAGAATTGCATCCCTGCTTTTCGCAGATGATGTGGTTCTGTTGGCTCCATCACACCGTGACCTCCAGCATGCACTGGAGCGTTTTGCAGCCAAGTATGAAGCAGTTGGGACGAGAGTCAGCACCTCCAAGTCTGAGGCCATGGTCGTCTGTCAGAAACCGGTGGTTTGCCCTCTTCGGGTTGGGGGAGAGTTACTGCCTCATGCGAGGGAGTTCAAGTATCTTGGGGTCTTGTTCATGAGTGAGGGTAGAAGGGAATGTGAGATGGATTGGTGGGTCGGTGCGGCTTCTGCAGTGATGCGGGCACTGTGCTGGTCCGTCGTGGTGAAGAGGGAGCTGAGCCGGAAAGGAAAGCTTTCGATTTACTGGTCCATCTACGTCCCAACCCTCACCTATGGTCATGAACTCTGGGTAGTGACCGAAAGAATGAGATCGCGGATGCAAGCAGCGGAAATGAGTTTCCTCTGTGGGGTGGCTGGGCTCAGCCTTAGAGATAGGGGGAGGAGCTCAGACATCTGGAGGGAGCTCAGAGTAGAGCCGCTGCTCCTTCGCGTCGAAAGGGGTCAGTTGAGGTGGTTCGGGCATCTGATCAGGATCCTCCTGGGCGCCTCCCGCTGGAGGTGTTCCAGGCACGTCCCACTGGTAGGAGGCCCCGGGGCAGAGCCAGAACACGCTGGAGGGACTACATATCTCATCTGGCCTGGGAACACCTTGGGGTCCCCCAGGAGGAGCTGGAAAGTGTTGCTGGGGAGAGGGATGTCTGGGTACTTTGCTTGGCCTGCTGCCCCCGCGACCCGGCCCCGGATAAGCAGATGAAAATGGATGGAGAGAAGTTCGTGTTCACAAATACTGACTGAACTTTCCCAAGCATGGAAAAAACATATTGGAATTCCTGAGTTAGGTGTTTTTGCCCTTTACATTAGGGGAAGCTCGTGGGTCATGGTAGAAAAAACACTTCTCTGTTTAGGTTGGGGAAGAACCATGGTCAAAGTCAAAAGAAACAAATTTTCACTGTTGGCAGGACATACAATGTGAACAGGTCTCTTGCATCGAAGTCAAACGAACAATCCTCTAACCTCCACCCCAACATCCTGCCTTTGAGGTGTTGCTGCTGTATAACAACATTGCACTTCTTACACTGTTGCTTCTCAGAGACACCAATCATTACTCGCACAGCCACCAGAGGATCCTTGTCAGGAAAACATAAATGTACTGTAGGTTGTTTTAGGTGAAACGAACAATGTTATATTTCCAACAAGAACACTCTCAACAGATAGCTGGTGGAGAATTTCAAGAGTCTTCCTGCTCTGCAGACACAAGCATTTAAAAAAAGGCCCCATTGGAATGTATGTTGATTAGTGTTCATTGTGCTGAATTAATCCTCATTTGCTCTATGTTACTCAGCATTTACAAAACAAACACAAACCTGGCAGCCCATTAATTCTGGCATCCCATCTCAGTCTGCAGGAGGAATATTACTGTTGACATATACTCCAGCTCTTATTTGTAAAGGCTTCCATTTTAAATTAAACATTTATTTAATATATTAAATGTATGTAAACAATTAATCAGCGGCAGAGATGAACAGCAGATGAGATTTGATTTTATTAAAAGGTGTAATCATACGCTGAAATAAATTATCACGGTACATTCTGGAATTGGTCCTGACATTATATGTGTGAGATTCGTCTGTGTTGAGTTTCAGTGCATCAGCTCTACCTGACAAAGAACAAACCTTAGAAAAGAGCTGGCAGAAAAGGCACCCAGCTGGCACCAGATGTCAATATGACATCAAAAAGATGTTGGATGGTTATGTTGAATAGGCATTAAGTTTTGGTTGGATTAAAAATTGGGTTGACGGTAAGGGATGCATGATATTGAATTTTCTGCCAATATATAACAAGTTATTTGGCCAATAACTGATACCTATATGGAATTACACCGATCAGCCAAAACATTAAACCCACTGACAGGTGAAGTGAATAACTTTGATTATTTTGTTCTAATGCATTGTTCTGCTGGGAAACCTTTGGTTCTGGCATTCATGTGGATACCACCTGACATGTTCCACGCACTCAAACACCGTTGCAGACCAAAAACTGTTTAGAAATGGCCTGTGGAGCGTGACAAAGAGCTCAAGGTGACGACCTGGCTTCTAAATTTCCAGGTCCCAGTCTGCTCAAGGATTCTTGTGGTGTGCCGGTACCCCAGATGTACCCCTAATCCAAGGTGGGGCCTCCTTGGATCGGACTCGGCTCTGACCTGTCGAGGCATGGACACAGGATCTCTGGGAGTGTCCTGCGGTGTCTGGCACCAGTGCGTTGGCGGCAGATCCATTTAGTCCAGGTGGGTTAATGGCACGTGCCACAGATGCTCATTCAGATTGGGATCTGGGGAATTTGGAGGCCAGGTTGACACTTTGAGGTCTTTGTCACATTCCTTGGGCCGTTCCTGAGCCATGTTTGCAGTGTGGCATGGTGCATTATCCTGCTGGGGGGCCACTGCCATTGGGGAGTACTGTTATTGATGCCGTGCTGATGTTATCGTGCATCCATATCGACAATATTTTAAATGTCTATCAATGTTAGAATTTCACGCTGTGTGGACATTGATAATATTAAGTTTTGCAGGTGTTGGGTTTTAGCTTCAACACCTCACGACTAAATGATGATGAAGATGATGTTGGCATTAGACATTTGGAATACAATGGACTTTGGTTTGGTTTGGCATTAAATGTTCTTACATTGAAGAACTGGTGTCACTACCTAAATTAAACCAAATATCAATTCAGCTGGGCAACTTCCACTGCGTTGATTCTATCATTAATGTGCCACAAAACACTTTAAATTGTCACCACATATAATTTTAGCCCATTAACAGTCACAGTAAACTGATAACTAAAGAAAATTAGAATATGCAGCATCCCAGAATTATTAAAATTAAAAACGTGGACTCCTGCTTTCATGGGAGAAAAATGTCATATTTGACCTAAACTGATTTACTGGACTGGTTTACCTTGTGGTCCAGCATAAGGTTTTCTTATAATTTACCATCAGCTCTGGCTATTGCATGTCCCATTGACCCATTAGTAAACTACGCAAATAAATAAAAATATGCTGAAGCCGTGCTGATTGGATAATCACAACACTGAACCATCTGTGGAGCAGTTTGTAAAAGTATTTTGGGTTCTACATTGTTGAGTTCAATTTGGCAAAATTACCAACAAAGCAGCCCAGTCACCAGAGGAAAATGTTGGCAGAGATGTGCAACACATTTTCTGTAAAACACAAATATATTTGTACATTTTAGGGCTAACCCTTGTAAGTCAGAGATTCAAATCATCAAAAGGAGACCCCTTAGTTGACCGCTGTTTGACCACTGTTTGAGACCAACAAACAACAAAACCGGTTGAGATGTAGCGAGTCATCGCTGCATTTCCAGCCGTGATGTGCCACCAAAATCAGGTATTTTAAGCTACAACATTGTCTTTTCCGAACCATAATTAATTGGTTTACATGCCTAAACATGACCACACATTCACCACAGCACTGCTGAAACATGTGGAAAAGTATAACGTACAAATGTTACTTATCTGTGGTTTGCATAAATGTACAATGCCAAAATGTATCCTGGTGATTGCTTTGGACAAAGATCAAGCCTGTTTGTAGACTGTGTTAAAAGCAGCTGCCTTATTCCACGATGAAAATAAATCTGAGGATCCACATGCGAGCTTGCCACCAAAGTGGCAGTGGAGGCACCAGAGCACCTCGACCATACAACCTCGTCTGACTGCTTCTTCAAGACATACAGCATTAGAGCAGTTGTGCGACACCACATGGCAAAATATAAAGACTATACCGAGGGAGGGGTGAGACTCTCTCTGACCACCAACGAATGGACACTGCTGGCCACAAATGCTTGTGTGACAGACTCTTACATTACACTATTCACTGGGCTTGAAATTACTCTCTGGTAGAAGACTCTTCGACTATAGACCTGAAAAACACCTCATGTCTGCATGTTCGGATCATAAAGTTGAACTGAAGGACTTCACTACTGAGATTTGTTTGTTTAGTCAATTTATGAACAAATATCATTGTAACAATGTTTATATTTTAAAAGTCAATTAACTGCTGACTGATTGAAAATTAATTGGCAACAATTTAAATGATTAATATATAATTTAAGCATTTTCCAACAACAGTTGTGTGATTGTCTTGATCAAGCTTCTCGAATGAGAACATTTTCTGATTTTCCTTTTTCTATTATAATAAAATACATTTTGGGGAGTTTCTGATTATTGGTCAATACATTCACATTTTGAGTTTAGACTCAGACATTTTATGGACCAAAAGAAAGTGAAGGATAAATGTTCATAGCAATTGTTAAATAGTAGGGGAGGGACTCACCAGAGGCCCCACGATATATTATCATAATACATAAGTCACGATTAAGGCTGCCCTCTTATAGTCAACCAAATGTTAGTCGACCAGAAAGATCATTAGTCGGAAAATAAATCCAAACCTATATGACTGGACCATGTGGGAATTTAATCTGAAAGGACAAACACAGGAAGTGTCCACGCTCAGCAGTCAGACAGGAGTCAGGTTAATTTCCAGGGCTGGTACCTGCAGTTATTCCACAGGCTAGTTAATAACATGTCGGGCAGGAAATCCAAAGTGTGGGATCATTTTGAGAAGGTGAAGGACGAACCCAAGGTGATATGTAAACTCATCTTCATTGGTCGACTACAAACATGACGTATCATCTGAAACATGGAAGTAGCTACATGTCCATTAGCCACTTAGCACAATCATTACTGCTTTGCCGACTTGAACTCAAACCATTGTGTTGCCGCGCCCAAAAAATATAATATCGTAAACATGCAGGCGACTAGTGGGCTAATGGCCTTAAATGACGACTGTACTGTGATTTTAAACCTGTTGCGATATGCTGAGTATTTCAATAAAATATATTGCAATTCATAACCTTTTTTCAACGGCAAATTATGTTCCCAAAGGAAAACTTTGTCAACAGCAACAGTTTTATCAAATAAAATAAAGTAGTTAGTCTGTTCATATCACTTAAGTCACTGTTACTGCAGCAAAATGTGTCTAGTGGACTGAAAGAACAACTCATTATATTATTCTAGTAGGCTACCAGGTGTAAAAGTTGTATTTGTAATATTATTAATTTATATGATAAAATAATCAACTCTTGGAGTCCGTGTAACGATACGATACTGCCACACAAAATATCACAAAACTATGCTGTATCGATTTTTTCCCCCAACCCTATTGATTAATAGTAACAGCCCTACAGTTTGACATGCAGCAGATTTAATGTGAGACAACTTAAAAAGAAAAGCATCTTTTTCTTTGACACCAGAGCTGCTAGCCCTGCTCACATAAATCACTACACTATTCAGAGTTTATTCCTGTTCCCTCTTTGCATTCTGCCTCTACAAGCTGCAGTCAGTTTTGGAAACTGGTATCTTTGTGTTGTACGGGTGCAAACTGAATTCACAGAAAAGCTAAATTTACTCAGTTTACTCTGCTGCTGAAAATCTGCTGCACTACAGCTCAAGAAGAAGAATGTCTCACCCCTGATATAAGTTCCCTGACCTACCGTGACAGGACAACCCCACCTTCATCAATAGGATGCTGCTTTAAATTGGCTAAAATTAACAATGCCCTTGTATTTTAGCGTCTCTTCTGATTTGTTCTCCCTCACTGACTTGGCTGAATGGGGAAAACAAACTTTCACCTTTCATTAAGGAGGGTAAGCAGCCATGCATCCAGACCCAGAACGGTGAGCAGCAGGACACGCTTTAACCTCTGACACTAATACTGCGCAAATCCCATTTGATAAAGGTCAGACGTATTAGTACAGAGAAGGCCACCGGCAGCAGAGGTCAGGGGTATATCTTAAAACCTTCCTAATCGTAAGCCACTGACATTTCACACCAATAAGCTTGCGATAACTCACACGCTTAAAAACTGGTCACAAATCAGGAGGCTTAAAGCTCCTCTGGCATGATGCTCAATATGTCAAAACGCCTTTTCACACCAGCTGGGATAAATCTGACTCTTTTGCATCTGGCATCTAAGTGAGACTCAGTTTATCAAAGATTTCTGAGACACAGTTTTCAGTCTGTCTCTGCTGACTAGACATTTGGAAATATGGGAATAATTGGGGTGGAAAGCCACAAAGAAACAGTGTGTGTCTCAGTGATAGAGGGGCACACCTCATATTCTCATTACAGCTCACTCTTCCTTGTTAAGCCTATACTGTAGAGACGGACACTGAGTCTCAGAGTGCTTTTACTACTGAGGGGTCACTGAAGGTGGAGGACTTCTCTCCTCCATAATCTCCCGTATCTGATATTGAAGCAGACAACCGAGAGGATCCAGATGTCTGTTAGCTCCACCTCAAACCCCCAGGGTGATGGCTGAGCTTTTAGAGGCTGACATTACACAGTGTAGGAGAGTACAGGACAAGTCTTGGAGTGTTGTGACATTTCAGGTTATAAAATGACTCTATATATTCTCTGAGATGAATAGCAATAGGGCCAGACGTAAAATGTAAAGTCAAGAGTGTCTGTTTTTATCCACTGAGCATTTACTAGTGAAATACCATGTGAGCAATTATTATGCTATTTACATTTTAGGAGATTTTTTGAACAAAAATATGGATTTTTCTGTCAGATTTCTGGCTACTCCCATGGATGTTTGTGCCTCATGTGCTTTCCTCCAGATGCACAGTACCTCTGAGTGCCACAGGGTAAAATCTGGGGAGGCTGTTTTGACAATAAATAATGCTGTTTGATCAGTTTGTTTCAGCTTGTATGGGGAGAAATGACAAACCTCATCTAAGTGCAATGTTTAACTAAGAGTAAGTGTTTAAAAGTGTACATTATATGGTGTGCACTTGGGCTGTTGCAATATTTTTTCTGCTCTCACTTTTTATCTTCCTCTCCATCTCACTTCAATTATTATTTTGGGTGTCATACACTCACCAAAACAGACAAAACACAAATAAACAATGTCAGATATGAATTTGACTGACAAATTTCCAATAGCTACACAATAATATCCTCATCATCATCATCATGAATTCTTTTGGCAACAATATTCGTGTAGTGAAAACCTGACAGTTTGCTAGCCATCAATATCACTCATCTTTATTTACTTTATTAATCCCAAAGGGGAAATTCAATCATTTCACTCTGTTGTCATGTACACACACAGGCCTGAAATACACACACGAACAAACAGGACCTTTTTACATGCATTAAATGGTCAGATGTCAGAGTGAGGGGGCTGCCCATGGACAGGCGCCCTGAGCAGTTAGGGGGTTTCATGCCTTGCTCAAGGGCACCTCTCCAGCTACCAGTTCACGCTCCATATCTTGGTCTGGACAGGGACTTGAACTGGCAACCCTCTAGTCCCTAAGGACTGAGCTGCTGCCGCCCTAATGTTGGGCAAGTTAGTCTCAAAATGTAATAAATGACTTATTACTAATGGGGTCGCGTGAGGATTAAATCTCCTCACTAGACGGCACCAGAAATATTAGTCAGTTAAACCTATTAGTGTTTTATTCATGTACATGTAACTGTCATGCAGCCGCCCACCACTAGTGGGTGCTACAGAGCCGTCAGACAGCAGCCCCCCTCCCCGCGGAAATGCGGGGAGAAACTGGAGAGATGTCCTCTCACAAAACCAGCACAATTTGGCAGTACTGGAAAATGAAAACAATGTCGGCTGTGTCAGAAAATAAACTGGCATATAATCACTCAAATGGAGTTACACGCAACCACATTCAACTCATTTGGATGTTAACCTGCACAGAACGACGGCTGCTGCTGTTAGTGGTGCTAGCCACACACAGAACAAATTGACATCGTTCACTCGGAGACGCTGTGATCCTGCACGGTATGAGAAGATAACACAGCTCATCACAGCACTGACCTCACCAGAAATGCTACTGCTGGGGCTGCATGTCACTCCCTCTCTCTCTCCCTTAAAAGAAATGCTATCGCTTAACTCTGTTGAAGGTAAAAGCTTCAGGAAGTTAATGCTAATCTGTGTAGCATTTTGGGCTGCCTTTGGGTATGAAATGTGCCATATAAATTATTTTCCTTTGCTTTGCTTTGCTTTATTTTTTGCCTTTCACAAAACCACATTTTCACTGCGGTCAAAAAACTGTTTGCTCTACCACTTGCTGCACACAAAAGGAGACACTCACCTGTATTAACCGGCGGGTCAAACACCAGTCAAACAGCACCAAATTATATCTATCCATTAAAGTGAATTGATTCAATAATTAAAAAAAGACTAACTCATTTAATCCAATGAATCACTTTACTCAAATTGCGGATTTTGTTCAAGGATTTTTTTTTATTGTTTTTCAGTTATAATGCCTTAAAATATGACAAAAACCTCAATAGAAGCTTCAATGTAATGGTTGAATAGTGGCACGTCCACAAAATATTTACGCAGTGAGATCTATGATAAGTAATCATGAGTAATGTAGCTATAACTAAATAATAATAAGTAATAATAATAGAACGACTAGAACATCACTTTACTTTAATGCAGTCTTTAAAGCCAGGAGAAGAAAACACTAATGATATTATGATATACGAAACCTAAGACAATATCTCGTCTCATATCATGATATTGATGTAATATTAATATATTTCCCAGCCTTAAGTGTTTATATCCTTAAACAATATTTGCACCAGCGAGACATTTTCAGAAGACCTTTATATCCCCAGTGTTACGCAGTCATAGTCGCTATTTTCAAACATTTATTTAACACCTGCTTTTAAAAGCTGCACTGAGATCTTTTCACTGAACACATTCATTCCTTGACCTCCTGGGCACAGGCAGTAATTGCAAGTGACTCTTAGTAGCAGCTTGAGGCAAAAATGAATATAAATCATCTCACGTTTCCAGCAGAAATCCAGATAAAGCGCTCTCCTGAACTTGAATGAGTAATATGGGCTGTGACATAACCCACTGATTTCTGATCCAGCTGAGTGTCCTTGGTGTCCGGAGAGCAAAAATCCTAATTTATTTTGTGGGCTATTTTGTAGTTATTATATTTCAGTATTAATTAATTAATTTATTTATTTTCTCGGATGACTTGCACTAATGTACCGAGGAGTAAGAGTCACAGGTATGTTGCTGGGCAGCATATTCAGAAGGTTTTTTTGGCTTGAATATTTGAAAAGGAGCACATGTGTAACAATGCATCGTTCAGACTATTTGTAAAGGATGAAGCGCGTTAGTCAGCGGTGTTGTCTAAATGTAAATTTTGCTTGAAAATATATCGATATATCATACATAGTCGTTAAATCACCCAGCCCACTCTAAACTCTGCAGCTACGACTTAGAGGCTTTATTAAAGTGTTCACTGGAAGTGAGTCTCTACAAGGCCCAGCAGATGTGAGTGGTAAACTTTTTGAGTGCATATAAATTACAAATTTGTACCATCAAATTAATAACTTGTGTTCATATGAATGGTAATTTGTATTCTTAAATTGCTTCATTCGTTATTCTGAATTACTTTGTTCGCTTGAATTAATAATTTGTTTGCTCAAATTAACAGAAGATAGAACATTTGTAATTTCCTTGCAGGTAGTGTTGGAAACAATGGCAAAGGCTGGGTGCCAGAATGGATTAGTTTTACAAAATGTCAGCTCACATTACAATGAATGTTGGATGATTTCTCTCCTTTCTCTCTGGTGGTTCTCAAACCAAAAGGTAGATGCCAAAATCCCTCCATCCACTCTTCTCAGGAGGCGAGCTTCTATAACCCTGCTATGTTTGAACTTCTCTTTAAAGGAGACTGTTGGGAGGTGAAACCAAGAGGCAAAGCCTCAGGCAGCGACTCCTGATTCAGTGACCATTTGGAGCTGAATATGTAAATGTTGTTGTTTTCAGAAGCTACATGCTGAATGAGAGACAAGAGATCACCTGCCTGTTTGTATCCCTCTTTGAACACAATCTAACCCATGTGGAAGAAATATAAAGTTACCAGAAGGTTTTATATGTTTCGCATGTGGCCACAGTCTTTACATATATTAGGTTTATACTTAATTAAAAACACCACAAAATACAACTTAGGCATTGTTCAAAGCTGCACCATCGTGGTAGCACGGGTGCCCTTCAACCTGCACTCCAGAGTAACTTTAAAAAGCAAAGCTCATCTGCGGGGTTCGGAGGTGAAGCGCAGTAATCCTGGGGAATGAGCCGATCCATGAGCCACATCAATGCATTAGCAGAAGTGTGAACAGCCTTTATTGGCTGGTCTCACAATATCAAAGCCTGTAATGAGGTATTGTTACTGAAAAGAAGCTGTAAAACAACACAAACACACTATCTCCTTATTTCTGCCACCCACTGTGACACCGTGTTTGCCAATAATTAGATAACAATGCAACACAGACAATCATTACTGTTATTATGATTGTTAAAAGATTATACTCTGAATATCTCACTTCTAACAGCAAGAGCTGAAATTATTCATTTAATTAATTAGCCAATATAAAGAAAACAAACCTTCAACATATTCGATAACTATTTAATTATGATTTAACATCATAATAAATTGAGAAGCAGTTTTAAAGACATCTCTTTTTGTTTGTACAATATTTCTGACATTTCACAGACCAAGCCGATGACTGAGGAAATATTTTGCAGATGATTCGATAATAAAAATAACCAAGGGGAATCTTAGTGGCACAGGGGTTTTAGATGCTGACTACTGATTCACAATATGAGTCCAGATGGGGCTCTCAGTTGGAGGTCATTCCTCCTCTCTTTTCCAAAACCTTTCCTCTTTATATATAAAACATAAATAAATAAAAGAATCATTAATTGCAGCCCTACTTCCTTTAGTGGACAATTCAATAGTGTAGCACACAATAGAGTGTGCTGAGACAATCTGATAATGGGAAAACCTTGGGTTGAAATTACACTCCCAGTTCATTTGAAATGTGTGTGTCGGCTCGGTCAGAGTATTTATATGAATAACTGCAAATCCACAGCACTACATTCTGTGCACACACACATAGACACAGACATACATACATTTTAAATTATAAACTTTGAACAAAAATTTAAATGCAACACTTTTGTTTTTGCTCCAATTTTTCACAGGTTGAACTACAAGTTTTTTCATTCACTCAGTCGATATATTTCTCTCGAACTTTAGTCTTAGATTCACTAAAATCTGTGTTGTGAGCATTTCTTTTCCATGACAATCCATCCACATGACACGTGTGGCATATCAAGATGCTGACTAATGCCGCATTCGTTTGGCAATCCAGGCCGGTCATTCCTTGTCGGATTTATATGACTGTATGACACGTCTGATCTGAAAGCGTTTCATTGCAACAGTCCGGAAAACATGGCGGCACGCTACAAGTTTGTTTTTGTTTGCATGGTTGCTGAGCACCGGAGACTTTGCTGGTTCAAACGACTTTAGGCTACAACGGGCTTGCACAGACTTTTTTTTCAACACAAATCAACAGTGGAAATAGAAATGCCATTGCAAAGTACTGGTATGATTTTTACAACACAAACGCTTAATTAAACAGCATATACGAGGACAAATAACTTTGTTTACCATTCACAATGTGCGCAGCCATCTTCGTCATGACGCCAATTCTACCAACTCGGTCTACTTGGACCTTGCCCGAGTTTGATGACGAGACCTCCGGGTAAAACGGGTGTTCTTTTGTACCTTTCCGGACCGGTTCCGGCTACCAATACAATGCAGCATAAGCAGTATCGTTCAGGTGCTCCTCAGAACGGTCACAATTAAAGGCCACTCTGAAATATGCAGATCACAAGACATTTCTGATATTATTTCCCAAAATTTGGTAAAGTATAGTACATCCAACCAGCCTGTCAGGTCAAGACCCTGGTGAGGACCATGAGCATGCAGATGAGCCTCCCTGAAACTAGGGCTGGTCCCGACTAAGAATTTCTTCGACCCACATTAGTTGACTTTTGGCCCGCATGTTAACAACATTAATTTACTTATTAAATTATATATTTTGGTGGTTTGAGTTGAAGGTGTCCAAATTAACGGAAATGACACTGGAGATGACTTATGGTGGTGAAATTGTTGTCTCGACATCTGTGACACAGTGATGTGATAAAACTGTACATTTCAGAGTGGCCTTTCGTTGTGACCATCCCAAAGCACACCTGTGTAGTAATGATGCTGTTCAATCAGCATCTTGATATGTCAGGTGAATGGATTATCTTGGAAGAGGAGAAGTGCTCACTGACAAAGATTTTAACAAATTTGCAACCACAATTTGAGAGAAATATTTCTGTTGAATGCATGAAAAAGTCTGTGTGCCTGTGTGTGTGTGTGTGTGTGTGTGTGTGTGTGTGTGTGTGTGTGTGTGTGTGTGTGTGTGTGTGTGTGTGTGTGTGTGTGTGTGTGTGTGTGTGTGTGTGTGTGAGAAACAGGTGAAAAGTGAAAGTTGCCTGTCACTAATTTACTTCACTCAAGTCAAGCAGAGGAGAGTAAAACGCAGGTGGGTGGCTGATTAAAAGAGGTTTCTAAGTTTCACAAATGAAAGTCAATTATGGTTTTTAATGTGGGGGAACAGGAATAGTTGACACTTTGTGCAATCACTGTAGAGTGTGTATAACACTCTTGACTTTCACCTTTTACCTAATTTTACTCAAAGAGGCTGTATGTGAAACTCTGCAGCTCGGCCAGCAGCAAGCAGCTAACAGTGCTAACTCCGCAAACCATGCTAAACAAGAGCAGCAGTGCTGACAGAGCTAGTGGCTTTGACCTGGAGTGAACCAGAGGATGGGAGCTACAGCTATGCAGTAAGGCTGTCCTGATATCAGCAGTAACTGGCGTGTGAGCGAAGTGCAAGCGGCGGCAATTAGCTAGTCAGTGGTACACACACACACACTGTCATGCACAGGCAGCTAGACCAGGTTACCATGACAAACCGAAGAGAAGCTGTGATTACAACACACACGGAAGCAGTGTGACTTCATCTTCTGCTCACACCATCACTCCACTCTACATCTACATAGTAAATCATGTGTTTTGCTCTGTAAATGCTCTAAATGTTGCATACAGAATCTTTAAAACACCTGAATTTTTCAAAGTGACACATTTCCCTCCACATCTTCTGCTCCCTGTGTATCCAATCAGTCTGTTTCCTGCTGCAAGAATAAATGAGCTCTTCTTATCCAATTTCCACCCATCTGAAATTCATAACACCAATAGAGTCCTGTATTTTTTGCCAAATATAAAACCAAGAATAATAAGCCCTTAGTATGCAAATAAAAAACAGTCACCAACAATAAAAACAAGTTATTTTTCCTCAGCTAAAGTCAATGTGCCCTTCACCACAGAAACTCCAGCTGTCCCATTTTAGCTGCAAGATGCACAGAGTATGTGGCTGTCATGGCAGGCTCCTCTGCATCACATGTCACCACCTGAATTATGTTGAATTGTTTCAGCACCAGCTGCCCAGAATTGCCCTGATTACTCCTCCGCTACTTGTAATGGCCCCACTCTATTTAAAGTGGTGTTTCCAGTCACTCCCTCGTGTTTTCAGGCACAATACAAACAGCTAATTTTAAAACTTCATCCAAGTACACATGTTGAATCTGACTTAACCAAAGCAAATCT
The DNA here is from genome assembly GCA_035609425.1 of Epinephelus awoara. NCBI lineage: Eukaryota > Metazoa > Chordata > Actinopteri > Perciformes > Serranidae > Epinephelus > Epinephelus awoara. Next base: position 7,497,666 of record CM069294.1, read on the forward strand.
TGGTTGACTAAAATTGTACCTAATGTTTGCCTAATTTTTGACTGGCCAATTGGGAAAAAAATAACAGCTGGTTATCTTTATATTAACTAAATCAGCCACACTGCACTTAGTGCGCTCTACCTGGGAGTGTTGTGTGTCCACTAAAACATTTTTTCCTGTCACAGGGTTTGACAATGACAAGTGAAATGCCTCGAGTGAAAAATAAATGTGATCTCAAAGGTCACATTATCCAAAAATAAACAGCGCGAGAACAGATGAGAAAAATCGGACACACTGGACACAATGGAAGGTAACTCTGGGGTTGACAGTGTCATATACAACATACGATTACTGACATTAGATTTTTCTTTAACGCTGCATGCCAGAGAGAGACTTACTATTTTTACCCCAGTTGCTAACTTTAGCCATCGTGCCGTTCCAAAATGGGCTCAGGTGTGATGTTATTCCTGTCACAAAATTTATAATCCAGGGATTTAGGGCTGGGCAATATGGACACAAATTCATATCCCAGTATTTTCAGGCTGACTGGCAATCCACAATATATATCCCGGTATTTTCTACTAAGTGGGCCACATGTTCAGTTGCAAGCTGATCCACGATTCAAGTCCCCTGTTATTTTTGCTGCTTGTGCTTTTCCACAGCAGGGCAGGTAAGAGAAGTTAACCTGTTGGAGGTGAGCTGTTTGCAGAGGTGCAGTAAGAGCCTGTTGTCTGCAGCTCTTCATCAACATCTCACTGTGGCTGTTTCTGATTTTACTCTTCCTCCCTGCCATATTATTACACTTTTCTTAACTGAAGAAAAGACGCTAATACAGTTTTGCTAATTTGGCCCCCCGTTATTTTGTGGTTTAAAACTTTTATTGTGAAGCAGCAAAATAAGGAATGTTGAGTTTTCGAGCAGCAACTTCACACAACTTCTAATATGGCGGATAGTGAACATGAAACCGTAAAATAAAGCAGATACGTAGAGTAAAAACAGGACACAGGAGAGAAACTAAACTCCAAACCACAGAGATTCAGTTGGAAGCTACAACCTACTGAGAGCTGAACACAGAGACACTTTAAAAACACCTTTCTCTCTGGTCTCCTGCAGACAGAGGTGAGTGGAGTCTCACATCACACACGGCTTGTTTGAGGGGGAGAAATGGGCTACTCGGGTGTTGGCTGTGCTCGGCGAGATGCCACAGCTACCAACTTGAGGGCGGGCGGCCCAGGTTTTGCACTCCAGAGAAGGAGTAGGCGCGCTGCTCGGCATGGCACCGTGCATCTGAACTGATAACAGAAACACAAATCAGCGCTTGACTGGACACAGCTACAAGTTACAGAGGAAAACCTTTTTTACAATATATCATTCACCTCCTTACGCTCAGGACGATCAAAATGACTAAAAGACAGAAAAGAACCCTTTATATAATCTAATGAATCAACCTCTATATCAGCTTTTTTTTTGGCAAGAGATGCACCAACTTCGAAAATAAATCATTAAACCTATGAACCAGATCAAAAGGATCAGTAAAAGAAAGATTTCCATCTGTTAAGGTTGAAGGAAATTGTGAGGAGGCCTTTTGTCTTTGAAGTAACTGATGAATAATTTTCCATGCAAGCTTGATATTGTTTTTAGATTCTGTAAACTGGTCACTGGAGAACCTTTTTCTTGGCCGCTTGAAAGGATATGAACGTATTTGCTTTTGTAAGATTATAAATGCCAACCTGCGGGGAGCTTGACTATTACAGAGTGTGAATGAGAAGGCTATTGGGAGGCATTAGATTGTCTTTGAGCCCTTCTTGACTGCTTAATGGGCATCCTCTGACAATGTGTTTTTCTATTCGCTGAAATGAGATTCAGCGCGTGACTCTATCAGCACATCTACGTGTGATACACAGCTTGTCTCAATTTTGCTCAAATGACTAAAGCCATTGTAAACAGAAGCCTTCTTATCAGAAAACCTCAGATTTGCACCTGCTCTTCAGAGAAGACGTGAACATACTGAGAGCTCAAACTGAGACAGCTTTGGTTATTTCAACAGGGTATCTAATGAAACACCTTTTCATGCCTCTGCCTTTGTTTTTGTATTTGTGAGTATCTGTTAAAGACATGTTGAAGACTTTGACACGGCTCAGTATGAGAATAAAAACACAGCTTTGCCATCTTGGCCATTTAGTGGATACTAAAACATTTTCACACAAGATAAATGCATTTGTATGTTTCTCAATGAGAATGCAAGTGAAAGTGCTTATCTTCAGCACGCACACAAAGCAAAAACGGGCAATCACGGTACTAGAGAATACACTGACAGGGTTTACGTTAGCTTTTGGCCTGTATCACGTGCAGTTTTCTGACAGATGAAAATAACAACAGCCAAAATGTCCAGCACGAAATATGCCAAATAAATAATTCATTAATAGCATATTAAATAGCCTGGCATTGTGTGACCTATAAGGTATGTTGCCAAGACAACTTAAATATGTGCCTACATTATGCAGACCAGATTTTCAAATGTTAATTACCAACAGATCCATTTATCCACCAAAGCTGTGTGTGTCCTGCCTCTTCAGAGCATACACCACATCCACGGTGGTCACGGTCTTCCTCTAGTGTGATGGTGTAGTTAGGTGACCGGATCATGGAGCACGTTCTCCAGGAGGACCTCCAAAACACTGCGGGTCGTCTGGTGAACAGATCAGAGGTACACTTCACTCCACAAGTATTGATGGTGAGCCTCGTGGTTTACAATGGACGCAGAAGTGCTGCGAAGCGCATTGATTTCCTATGGAGCGCTGCCTGCTTCCTTTCGGCACTTATGCTGAGCAATGCTCATGTTCATACTGAACGCTCATAATCTCTGAGCGTTCCTACAAGAGTTTAATCTGACAAAATCACTTGACGACACTGACTCCCGTGTGCGCAGGGCAAGAGAGGAGAAGGAGAGACGCTGTGCTGCTACTAGAGGAGCCGCTGAATGAGTTCCCTCTGAGCGGTAAGGCCCAATCTCAATAACCCCCCTTGTCCACTCCCCCTTAGCCCTTGCCCACTATCTCTTGGCCCTCAAAATGAACAAAAATGATCAAAATGTCAACTCTTTTGATAGCAGATTAGTTGTTATAGTCATCTTCTAACAAGAATACCAAACATATAGTAGCACCACCTTTTCAAATGTCAGTATTTGCTGCTTTTATTTGTCTTCCATTATAGTAAACTGAATATCTGAGTTGGGGAGTGTTGGTGTTGATCGGACAAAAAAGCAATTTTCAGATGTGACCTTGGGCTCCTGGAAATTGGATTGGAGTTTTTGTCACTATTTTCTGATGTTAAATAAACCAGTTATGAAAACAGTCATTAGATGCAAGCATATTTTTTTGTCCAAAAAGGAAAACGGAAACCTCTCAATGTTACAGAGCCACATTGTGTCTGCCTCACTGGTCACTCAAATGAACCCCTCATGTACCTGGAGGTCCTGTGTGTATTATTACTGCCGCCTCTTGAACACAGGGAACACTCAATTCCCAAAGAGTCACAGAGAGAATCTTTCATGCATACATGGACAGTGCTGCTATCTTTCAAGTATCATGTCTCAAGTCACCCATTTGCCTGCACCCTGATTTGTCAAAGCTATTTGATTTGCAGGAGAAGCTTGTTCAAACTCTGCAGCAAACTAAATCTGAAGTTTTTGGTGAAGACTTCAGAGAAGGGGACGATCAGAATCAAGACCCAAGAGCTGTTGAGCTACTTGTCTTCAAGCTAACTTACTGTTTGTGTCTTATAATAGAAATCAAACAATAAAATGAATACAACTCTACACACTTTACATTGTTGTGTTTCTGTAAATATCAGCCAATGGTGTCCAGTATTAGCTGTCAGCATCCTGAGATAAACATACTGTGGGCTATTAATTACATTTAGACCTTAAGTTTCCCAACTGAATCCCTTGAAGTGAGATCAAACATCTGGAAATTTTAATCATTTAATAATGGATTCCCAAATGACATGGGGGGAAAAACAGAGGAAAGCCTTTTCAATGTCAGTGTGTACGGGCACCGCTGACTGTATCAAATCCACAGAGAATACAGATGTATTAATTACTGTTGAGGATAATTCACAACATTAGTAATTAGATGTTTTTCTTTCCCCTTAAAAGCTCCAGCATCAACAAAAAATTAAATGATATGTTGGAAACAAACGGTAGCTGCAAATACTTGGTGACTTTGAGGATTTACAATCACTTGGTGCAGAACTTCTGGAACAACTTTGGAAGAAGGCAGATCTCTCCATACTTTACACAATGAATGTATTATGAGACTTGAATACAACACTGGAGGCAGGCCCCCATTCATTCCCATGAAAGCTGCTCAGTGGTGCATGAAGCCAAAAAAGCTTTACTCCTGCGGTATTAAATTACCCAGATCCTCCACATTATGGGGCCCATAGTGTAAGTTCACGAGAGACTTACGGCAGCCGAGTGTGGCCAAGTGGCTAACTTCCCCCCACAGAACAGCTAACTGCCGGTTTCACACTCTGCCATTGTGAACAGGGATGAGATGATTTAATTGTATTGCTATTCTAGACTTTCCAAATGTTATCAAACTGAAAGGATCAAATCCTGATAGTGAAACGAGTCATTTCAAAGCAAGTGTGAAGCTAAAAAAAAAACAAATGTCTCTTTCCCCAGTATAAGTCCATGGGAAAAGTATTTTTGGGCCAAATGGCATCATGTGAAGGATCTGAACAGTCATGCTGTAGTTCCACTTTTAACCACTATGTAAAATTGGCTTCAAATCCCAGCACTGTTCTTGGAGGCTTGCTTTTGGAGTAGAGTCTGTATTGTTTCCGGAAATATTTATTTAGAATGTTTTTTGGATACAAATGAACAAAATAAAATTAATTCTGTATTCCTCCACCAGAATCATAATCCTGGCACTATGGAGAGGGTTTTATATCACGGCTAGAATATCCCTTGGGGAAATAAAATATACAAGAGCATTTACAGAATTAAAAAAAAAGAAGTAATAATTAATTAATCTTATAATGTTATAATAAAAAATATATATCTTTTTTAAAAAATCACCCAAACTTTATATGGGTGTTGGATCACTTTGGGGGAATTAGGACTTTCTAGATTTATCCCTGAATATTGCAATGAGTGCTGAAATTGATGATTTACATATGTTATCAATATCATCAATTAATCCAATAACTACTTGCATGTTAAATAGTTGCTTGTGGTGAGAAATTGACAGAATTTGCACCCAACTCTTCAGTCCGCCTCAGTTCTACAAAGCGTTTTACAATCTTTCAGCTCATTAGTTTTGGTTTGCTTGAGTTCACTTTTACTGCTCTCATCAACCTTTTCCAGGTTTCCAGATGCAGATGGCAGCTGTTCTGAGCAAATAAGCCTTTACACTATCTTTACAACACTGCTCAGGAACGGCCCAAGGAATGTGACAAAGACCTCAAAGTGTCAACCTGGCCTCCAAATTCCCCAGATCCCAATCTGAATGAGCATCTGTGGCACGTGCCATCAACCCACCTCACAACCCACTGCACCAAATGGATCTGCTGCCACGCACTGGTGCCAGACACCGCAGGACACTCCCAGAGATCCTGTGTCCATGCCTCGACAGGTCAGAGGCAAGTCCGATCCAAGGAGGCCCCACCTTGGATTAGGGGTACATCTGGGGTACCGGCACATCACAAGAATCCTTGAGCAGACTGGGACCTGGGAAATTTAGAAGCCAGGTCGACACGTTGAGCTTTTTGTCACACTGTTTTGGCTGATCGGTGTATATCACTTCATTAAATGACTGTTAAGATGCTTTCATACTGCTGCTGGGTAACCATCCTGACAACCGCCTACCCGCAAAAGTGTTTTTAAAAGTAGCTGCTGCCACTATGACCCACGACTGTAACGGCAGGCAGGTGCTCTAATAAACACTGGCAGAAGTGCAAGCTAGCTAGTGGCTGCATACTGTAGCAAGTCAACGGGAATCACTGGAAATACTAAAGATCTCTACATGTTTGGACAATTTACCAGTCATCTGAAGTTTGGTAGAAATGTTATCCCAGGCTCAGTTTTACTTCTGGTTGTTGTTATTAGTTGCTAGCGCTGTAAGTCTGGGTATTCAGACACCATCATTATCAGCACCTCCATCTTGTCTTTTTTCTGCTTTCCAAATTCCTTGCTATTTGATCTGCCAAAGCCAAGTGGTAACTACCCGAAATTCAACACTGTAAACTCAGGGCAGCACAGCAAAATCTGTGCATGTGGACGTGGGAGGCAACCACTTCATACCCCAACTGCCTTGTTTGAAACCACTTACCCTCTCCTGCCTTCCCCTCAGTAAATTGACTGGAGCACACGGCAGTGAGAAAGCCCTTTTATCAGTGTTAATCAGCGTCACAGAGATGTTTTAGAAGGCTTCTGCTGCACCAACTAATCTGTTCAGAATGTGATTATCCTCCATTAAATACCTGGTTTTACTAGGTTTCACTTTCAACAAGAGTAACCATGACTTAATTCAAAATTTCAGCATCTCTATTTTGTATTTAGGAGAACCTCACCACCTCCAAACCTAAAATTTTATGCAATTATGGAAACGCTTCTACCAAAAGACATTTCATTTCCTGGCGCAACTAATGATTTCTCAGATCAAACAGAATACCAGAGAAATGTCTCTTACTGGAAGGACAGACGGCCGAATTTGATAAATTGATGTTAATGAAACAGCACGCCATTACAGTGTATCGTAACACATCTGTGGTTCATAAATCACGTTATGGTAGCACTTACACAAAGAGCAGCAGAAATGCATGATGCCTCAGCAAAAAGCAAAATCATTAATGTGTCAAAGAACAAGTTGACTCATCGGTAAAGTGACAGCTATGTTTGGTGCAAAAGCAGTGAAGTTCTGATAGAGGTTAATGTGTAGGGAAATGACAGGCCGCAGATATTTACGCTCCGTGCTATGATAATTATCCGCTTGTGTTGGCATAAGCTGCACGGTGTATTGTAATCAGACGTGAGATCAAACAAATATGGTGAGGAAGAGAGGGGCGTCTAGTTTCTGGCAGAAATTACAAACACTTGGTGAGAAGAGACTGCATTGTTCATCATCTACTGTCTATAACGTCGGAAAACTATTAACTGTACTGCTGTAAAAGAGGACAAGGACAACGTGGAGCGACAAAATAAGCCCTCAGCATCAAACCAATAGGTATAAAGTCTCATGTGACTTATCATGCTACTATCTGAGGAGCCTTGGAGTAGAGCTTGCTCCATAATGAGGCCAGGAAGGAGCAGTTGTTGCAGAGTAGCTTGAGGGAGAAGTGTCTGTTTCCAGCTCAGAATGATATAGCTGTTCATTGGCCACAAGAGTAATTAAATCCCTCTGCAAAATCCATAATGACTTTAAACAATTCCAGGAATGGTATTCCATAGGTTTGTCCTTCCCATGATCTATAATAAAATCCCCACAGCCACCACCTCATGCTCAATATCTCCTTTAAAATGCCTCGTGGTGTCGCATCTACTGATGTAGTTTGGTCCTATGGGTGCATGTTAGTGGGAACACCAAGCAGGATTTCAGTGTTGGAGAGGGATGAGCTGCAGTTTTCAGCGCTACATGGCCAGCAGCTAGAGCAACAGACATCAACAACAACACAGCACACATCATGTAATGGGAGTGGGTGGGAGCGTGAGAAAGCAGCGAGGGATAGAAAGGCCAGAATGAAAAAAGTGTTTGTTTTAGCCTTTCATCTTCTATTTTCCTAATCCATGTAACGTTTTCCTACTGCTGGGTGGCTATTCTTCTCCTTACACAACTCACTGTGTTACCTCAAACTCAGTTCTTTGATCTTAGTTTACACACTCAAAACAATAATCATTTATACAGAAATGGTGCCCAGATGATGGCTGAATTTGGCCTAAGGAACAGCATTTTCATATGTAAATGGCACTGCAAAACATTCCCATCTGCTATATTTGCCTCCAGATGGACTTTTGAAGTACTTTGGTGTGTTTCCCGCAGAAATTCCAGAAGCTTTTTAAGACAACTCCATCCACACAGCCTGGTGATGGGACATCAAGCCACCCATTTATGTCGAGAAAGCAAGTTTTATTGCTCTCCAGCATGGTGCCAAATGAGCACCGGCATTTGTTGTATTGGATGAGCAAAGGCAACAACAAGAGTGGACAGAAGACATGGGATCCTACTTATTTGTCATGCTCTAATTTAAAAGCTAAGGGACCGCTAAATTATTCTCCAAAGGCAAGAGGGATGAAACAGCAGCACTTCACTGGCCCTTGAAGGACAAGCTGCTGGTGTCTGGCAGCTGATTGGTGTGATGCTGATTCCCCAGGGGTTTTCAACATTTTCAACATGTGACCCCTAAATTTAACAAAAAAGGATTATTTATTTATTTTGCTTTTAGTTTTTTCTCTTTTTTTACAAATTAGAAAGGCACATAAAAAACAATTAATAGGGTGATTTTTTTTTTTTGATTTTTTTTTTGAGTGGATAATCTTTCTAAAGCCTAAAACATTCAGGAGACAATTTAATCATTGAGCCTATTAGCATTTAAATCTAGTCTGAAATTGCACCCTTTTCTATCATAGTCTGTGAACTGCAAATATTCCATTTAATTTTACAGTTGAGACTTGGAAAAACACCTGGATTCAAGTGATAATTTTACCACCCTTGAGTCGTCCTCCTCTTGGTGTTGGATCTTTTAATCCTCTCTCTTTCTACAAATCTTTATTGTATTCTTTCCATATTTTGCCCACTTGTTAGCAAAATAGTTAAAGAACCTCCATTAATCATGCGATTTAAATGTGAAACGTCTTGACGTTGAGTGACCGTCACCTGTGTGTATGTGGAGAAGGAGAAGAGCAGAGGGAGCGGAGCTGTGAAAACATCCTGCAGTCCGACACACTATCATGTGTTTAAATACCTTATTAGATGGATATATATAGAGAAAGGCGACGTTTAGAGAACAAGTCCAAAGAAACGCAGCCCGCGACTACCAATATTTGTAAGCGACTTCACAAAAAAACAAGCCCAAAGTCGCGGCTTATTGTTATCGTTTCATCGTCAACCACTAACAGACTTACACAAGGTACAACTCTGGTACAAAGTGATCCCATTAGCTCCTTTAACCGGCACGCTTTTTTTGTCTTCTTACATCGTTGGCTGCAGCTTTATAACTGTCCGTTAGGGCTGGGCGATATGACCAAAATCTCATATCCCGATACCTATCCTGATATAGCACATTTTAATCCAATGAATAAAAAGTTGGAATGATTTAACTGTCCACACATCCCAACCTCACTTCTCAAACACAGGCATCACCGCTCTGCAGCCACCTCTACACGGTGTATCACAATGATCCACAGCTGGAACAGGACAGCACCTCACATCAAAATACATGCAGGTTTGTGTGTGTTCAGCCTGACAGTCAGCGTTGAGTGACACAGGTTACAGCGTGATGATTAGAGGAGAAACGGCAGAGCATAAAGGTCCAGGTGGAAAAAAACATCTCAATCATTTAGGATTTTTTTTTAAAGAGAAAGAAATGGCTTGATGGTTTATATATATCTAAATATAGATCCCAGGGGACATTTTTTTGTATTCAGGAGCTGTTTAAATGTGTAATCTGGTACATTTAATTTTGTTGAACTATTAATATTGTAACAGAATCTGAATCTCACTCTGAGTTACTGCTGTTGTTCACAAACTAAAGAAATGAGAGATCTTAGAGATTTTAGTTTAGTTGTTACTGAATATTTGAAGTGAACTGTAAAACCATGTCACTAGTTTTGTTGCAATTGTATGTTCTCAAAATTAATAATAAAATATTTTTATTTACTACTTTGTCATATCATCAAGAATATCGCAACAACACCCTAAAATATTATGGTATTATTTTAGGGTTACATCACCCACTCCTACTGGTGAGTTGATATCCTGATGAGTGACTTCACTTGCCAAATAGACATAAGGTTATAAATGTATCACAAATTTAGCGGAGCTGACAAAGAGGCAACTGGAAACGTCCGCACCAGGCTGTAAACATGTTTCTGCTGTTAAGTTGGACATTTTAATATGGGGGTCTTTGAGGGCTGACCCGCTTTTGGGGCAAGCCTCAAGTGGTTATTCAAGGAACTGCACGTTTTGACATTTCAATGTTAGCTTAATTTTTCAGCCCCAGAAGTTGCTGCCTGCACCACACTGCCTTTTTTTTTTTTTTTTTTCTTAAATTAAATGCCACTAGTGACAAAAAACAAACACTTGCTGCGCCTTTTTCTAACCTTCCTGTGTAATCAATCTCCCATTTCTTTTTACAGAAATCAGTAGCTAGTTCCTAAAATGTTGAGGCAGGGGTACTTGCTGTTGCTCTGGTTGAAGGTGAGAGGCTGTCAGTGAATAGTTTATTGGGCACAGATAAACAGAGATCTGTGTGGGTCGATTTACTGGTCGATCTACATTCCAACCCTCACCTATGGTCACGAGCTCTGGGTAGTGACCAAAAGAACGAGACCTCAGGGCTGCCCAAGGACACGCTGGAGGGATTACATCACCCGGCTGGCCTGGGAACGCCTGGGTGTTCCCGCGGAAGAGCTGACGGAAGTGGCTGGGGAGAGGACTGTCTGGGCTTCTTTGCTGAGGCGGCTGCCCCCGCGACCCGGACCTGGATAAGCAGAGGACGACGAGTACGAGTACGAGTAGAAAAAAGATGATGAGAAAAGGGGTGACGTGGGACATTTTTTCTGCTATGAGTTTAAGTTTTTTCAACTCGAGGAGTTGCTAAAATGCTTCCTGTGTGATCGGGGCTTTAATCCGTAAATAGCACAGAAAAAAATGGCAACCCCAAATACTTGGCTGTAGTTGACAGCTTTTCACTTTTCAAAACACTCATGACATTTATTTTAATAATAGATTTTGCAGCTCAAATGCACTGGAAAGTACAGTACTGTTCCATATTTGAGTTTTAGGAGCAAAATGTACCTGTTCCAGGAGGTCACATGTTGACATTTACAACTGTTCTTTTTTTACCCTGTACATTTGTTTATCGTCAGCATTTGATATGCCCCAAAACAGTGTACTACGGAATAAGCATGTTAGTTTTATAGAGGTCATAGGAGATAATAAGAGTTTCTAAGGAGGTCTTTGGAGATTCAGAAGCTACAGTAAGTTTAAATATATTATGCATCATATGCGCACTTCGCAACTCTCTGGAGGATTTTCTTACAGATCAAAGCACTCTCTCTTTCTGAAATAATGAGGGAGGGAAAAAAGTGAAGATGTCCTCATCAGACATGTCAGTCTTGCACCTTGAATGTACCATCAGCAACCTTCAGCCTCAAGTATAATGTCAGGAGAAGAATACAGTAAGTGTGGGCCACATGCTGAGCTGGAAGCCGAAATTGAAAAAGGAAAAAAACACCGGGACTCAGTACAGACATTTGAGATGACACTACACCGGCCAAGTTATATGGGGGAAGAATATTACGTGGTCAAATCATTTTGCATCATGAACCCACCTCAAGCATCTTCACCGTGGCACCCTCCTTTCCACTCACACACTCGCGGAGTTACCATGGAAACAAGGAGTCTACTGTTCTAGCCTCCTTACAAAGTGCTGCAGCCTTACAGCAGACCAAACCCGCCCCTGTTACAGCGTTCCAAGGATGCGGCATTGTCTTAACCTGCTGCAGACAAGTTCATCTTTTCACTGAGTCTTCTCTGTCTATCTCTGAGGAGGTATTTCTAGTAGCCTATATAATGACATACAGGAAAAAATAAATCCTTGAATACCAATTACATACTCGTGTCCCAAAAGTAAGTGTTTGCATTCCCTGGATAAAAACCCTCCAAAACTAGACTGTGCCTATGGTGTTTAATCCTTTGATGTCTGTGAAGACCACACAAAGGGATTATTAACAGGATGTTACTCTGTTTAAACCAGCTGTAAGAGGAGGCAGATTTTCTAGAGTAGTGTGAGTATTAATCCTGGAACAAGCCAATGATAACAAGTCCTACAGTTCTCATCCGTCCAAATGTACTTAACTCCTATTCTTGACTTACAGCATGCTGAACAATGCCTTACTCGATCTTTCAGAAACGATTCTGATGGGAACAGTTGATCCTATTTGGGAGAAGAATAAAACTAAGAATGCAAAAAAAGGCAGAGCATCGTGCAATATTTTCTTTTGAATTAATTTTTTGTCCTTATTTTTGTTCCTTATTACATTGAGAGCACAATCAACCATAAGCAGAGTACATTTCTATAACGTCATGTCTTTTTTTCAGCTCTGAAATGCATTTTCTAAATGTTGAATAACAGCAAACACGTGCGTGGATGATCATCATTTTATTGCTCTAGATATGGAGATACAATCTGCTGACCAGGAGTTTAGGCATATTGCATGCCTGGGACGTAGACAGACGGGGAGAAGGCTCATTTTTCCTGATTAATATTAAATTTAAGGTTTGTCAGTTGTAAATCACAAAGACTGCTGATGAGATTAATCAAATCACTTTAACTGTGTGATTTACGAAGCTAGAAAGTGCTGTTTGGCACTCATTATTTAAGGACTACTGAAGGCATGTCTTTACTGCCCCCTGTGCTAAATTAGCCTGCAGTTGATGCATGTCACATGATGCACCACGCCACGGCCGGTGTGTCCTTTATCCTTATAAAGGCACAATCAGCCAAACCAATATATCAGTTGAACTTTTATAATTAAACTGTAAGTTCAACTTCTCTAAAATACACAGTCCATCATAGTGTCATAGCATAATGACAAAAAATTGGTTTGCCATGAACAGGGCTGCAATGATTAGTCGACGAATTGATGACTAATCGACTATTAAAATAATTTGTGACTATTTCAGTAGTTGACTAATCGGTTTGAGTCTTTTTTCAACAGTACTATAAAGTACCCCAAAATACTCTTATGCAGCTTCTTACATTCAGATATTGGCATGTTTACACACTCTCCCCTGACGGTGAATTAAAACCCTTTGGCGTGAGTACGAAACAAGACATTATGACATAGTTTTTAGGTTTGGGAGAGACAGACGACATTTTTTAACATTTTAACACATTTTTCGATAAAATGATTAGTCGACTAATCGAAGAAATAATCAACAGATTAGTCGACAATGAAAATAAACGTTAGTTGCAGCCCTAGCCATGAACTTAGTAATGGAGTCAGACCATCTGTTAAGTAAATCAGACACCAATGGCACAGAGCTGTACCTCTTTATATAGGCTTTGTTGTTGTTGTTGTTGTTGTTGTTGTTGTTGTTACCAAGAATATTTTGCGGTGGTCAGGTGGTACTTGGCTGAAAATATATTATAAACAGGGTAAAGTACTGAAAAAGTTTGTTTTTTGGAATACAGAGATGTTAAAATATTGTCTTGTGACTGTTTTGTTTTGATGTGATTTGAACGACCGATAACAGAATGCAGTAAAACTTCCCAAAAGATTAATTATTGATTTAATGACGGGACAACATGTCCATGTATTTCAGCAAATAGAGAATACAGAAACATTTTGGCTTGGGAGTCAATAAATATTCCATAGCAGTCTTTTATTTTCAAACCTAAATACATTCGACATACATGTACACGTTCAGTGAAACTAATGCGTTCTACAGCAATTTCATATTCCACTAATTTTCCACTACACCAGTCACAAATGGCCATTATTTTTAATTTAAAAAATGTATTGTGTTCCTTACAAAAAAGCAAGCATGAAGCCAAATCCCACAGTGCTCGTCTTCAGAAGACAATTTAAATGGTTTTCCATTGTCACACATTAAACATGAGCCACAATTGGCCTTGTGTCTGTATTCAGGGTCTGTATGTTTTACAGCATTATCACTGCTGAACTAAAAGGTTGTGGCTGAACTCAATTTGCATAAAAGTATGCAATTAAACAAAGCGCTGCCACCACTGTGAGACATCATTTTCATGCAAGTATGAGACCGGACAACCACCAAGTGTAATTTGCGTTCAGATTGGTGATTGAATAAGCACTGGCCACCCGGCTAGCATCTGCAAGTGAGTAAGTGACCACAATTAAGGACTCATGGCCCACAGCGGCTGACAGCAGCATCATGGTGGGAGAAGGACAAAAGGCTTTCTTTTAAGCTGAAACAGAATTCTTGCCTAAAAACAATTTGGCAAATTTAGATGGAAAAAAAAAAGATTATCGCCACATGAACTCAAAGAGCTAGACCAGGGGTAGGCAACCTGTGGCTCTGGAGCTGCACGTGGCTCTTAAGCCCCTCTCCATTGGCTCCCTGTGGCTCTGACTAAAAATTAGGCCACATGGAAACAATTCATGCTTATTTTTGAACATTTTAACTTTCATTTATTATTGCTGAAGGCCTAAAGTGATTCTTACATGATCCAATTGTAAAAATGTGTTACCTATAGGCCTACAACAAATTTAAAAAAAGTTTAAACATTTCCTCAACTAAAATGTGAGTCACAGCTCCGTCTATAGCCAGGCGCCCTTTCTCTTAATTTTGCCAAACATCAAGAGCAGCGTCTTGAGTCTGGAAAACATTGAATTCAATAGTGCATAGACAGATTTGATCATAAATACCTTACTGCAGAGTCGCCACCTTATGGTACAACATGATTAGACCTGTTAGTAACGTTGATAATTTAGACTTAATAAGGCTATGTCACCTTCATTATAAGGCTCAAATATATTTTGCAGCTCAAGACAGATTTAATTACATTTTCTGGACCACAAATGGCTCTTCTAGTAGTAATGGTTGCTGACCCATGAGCTAGACATTAGATTGTACTGACACACACTAGGGTTGGGAATCCCCAGGCACCTCACAATTCGATTCTATTACGATTCAGGGGGCAATGATTCAATGATACTGAGTGTTTGATTTCTACACATGATTTATTCTTCTCACTGTGTGACTACTTGCTGCTTTTAAAACAAAGCTGACTGTATTGACTGTATTTGTAGTGAGCTATAATTCAATAAACAGATGAATTTACTTGCATACGATGCAAGTAAATTCAGGGATGCACAATTGCCTTTAAAATGACTCAGAATCGGCAAACATGCTTCATCTTATTTTGCACGATGAATGAATATTACATAAATTGTAAAGTATTGTATTTCATGTCTATGCTCCCTCATGCTGGTGGGTCATCACGATAAGAATATACACGCATGATACGATGTTGATTCTACTACAGAAGAGTAGTAAAGTCAGGTAGAGATGGACATGCTGCTGCTGATGATGGCCTGATTACTACCTGTTCCAATTTGATGATCTGTATGTTTTCAAAACATAAAGAAGTTCCACTTCTGTTAAATCCTGACAAAAGAGTGTGTAAAAACCTTGGGCTTTGATTCAACATTAATTCTGTTGTGAGTGAAGAAGCGAGTATAGAAAGAGTGGAGTGTGTGCGCACTCCTCCTCCTACTGTTTGCTGAGTTGAAAGGTCACCAGCAAAGCACAAATCTACTCTGGTTGTGGCGCTTCTTTATTTGAAGCAAGGTTTATCATACAATATTGCCTCTGTACAAAAATCACAAAGCAATGTGTGCTGTTAAATTAGTCTGTCAAGTACAGAAAGAAAAGGAGATTACAACCATCTAGTAGAGAATATCAGTGCTGTGTCAGAGAGGCTGAGACTTTGTCAGGAATCCTGCAGGTCACAGATTCTTGTGGGATTCCCGTGGGATGGGAGTCAATTTCACTGTTCATCACGTGACTGGGACTGGACAGGAAAAAAAATGATTGGGAGCGGATGAGACAGGAACCATAACAACAATAGGCAGTTGAGATGAACACTGATTTTATTGGTTTTTATAAGAAGAAAAAACACAGGAATGGAATGGGATGGGATTTATTCTTCCAGGACTGTGACAGGGCAGGAATTGTTGCTGTTGCACAAAAACTATGTGGTTAGGTTTAGGAAACAAAACTTCTTGGATAGGTTTAGGAAAACATCATGGTTTGCCTTAAAAATAAGTACATTTTGTTTCTGAGGACACCTAACATAACCCACGTGACATATATCAATATGCTATGTTTTGTTGTTAAAATAACTACACTAACTTTTGGTTTCACGTGCGATGCAAACACCGATCTCCTGGATAAAAGTCCAGCGTTTGTTTGACCCATCCTCCTTCTCTCGCTCCCACTCTAACGGACTTTCTCGCTCTTTATACCAAGTCGGCACCCTATGTGGTCGACAGTCTCGGACAGTCTCCTATTTTTGTGGGGTGGGATCGGATAAGTGTTAAAATCCTACATTTGTGTCACCATCTACTGTTTTGGAACATAATGCCTGGTTCACACTACACAACATTTTTGTTCTTTTCTAATGGTCACTATGTCACATTAAGCAATTATGGAGTCATAAAATTGTGCCGTGACTTGGCAGACAGACATGAAAAATGAAGGGATTCTCTCAACCAAAATGATGAGGGGCTTTTAATTTTAAACTAATTCAGGAAGTGTTGAGTTTAAAATGATGGCATGATGCATTTAGCTTAACAGGGCAAACGGGAGTGGATTAAAAGTAAAAATATAAAAATACAGAGGGAATAATAAATAACAGCCTGTTTCTAATGTAGTCTGTTTCAAATGAAGCTGGTAGCCTCTGTAGTTGTGGTGAGTAAAAGCCCCGCCACTATTTTTTAAAATTTCATTCCTTTATGTCCTCCTCTTTATAAATTAATAACATTCTTTGCTAGCTTGATGCTGACGGCAGTACTCAGCGGGTTGATAAAGTGCCTCTGCTGTTTCATGCCAACATTTCTCCTTTTGTGGTAACGTCCATAGAGGAAATATCAAAGGCTGGGGTGTTTTTGCCGTACAGGTGTCTACGGCAGCAGATCACTCTGTGAGGTGCCACAGGGATCTATTCTTGGCCCTATCCTCTTTTCATTGTATTTGCTACCTTTGGGATCAATAATAAGAAAACACAATCTGTCTTTCCATCTTTGTGCAGATGATTTACAGATTTATTTGCCGATAAAACATTTCAGAAGTTAATGGATTGTGTTAGTTACATAAAGCAGTGGCTGGCACGTAACTTTCTGCACCTGAACAACAGCAAAACTGAATGTATTTTGTTTGGCACTTCAACTTTGTCTAATGTTACTGTAACAAACTGTAGCACTCCGGCCCCCTTTATTAAACCACATGTAAAAAATGTGGTGTAACATTTGACAATGGTTTGAAGTTTGGTAAACAGATTAGTTCCGTTGTCAGAACGAGCTTTTTCCAGCTCCGTCTCTTGGCCAAAGTGAAGCCTTTTCTCAATCGGCAGGACCTTGAGAGGCAATTCATGCATTCATCAGCTCACGATTGGACTACTGTAATGCACTTTCGTCGGCCTCAGCCAGTCTTCCCTGTCACGTCTTCAACTTGTACAGAATGCTGCGGCCCGATTTTTAACAAACACGCCCAGACGTGAACACATTACCCCTGTGCTGTCGTCTCTCCACTGGCTTCCAGTATGTTTTAGGATAGATTTTAAACTTTTGTTTTTTATTTTTAATGCTATTAATGGCCTTGCTCCTCTCTACCTGTCAAAGATTTTAACTATTCGCGATAGTGGCAGGGCCCTGCGTTTATCTGGTCAGCTTCTCTTAGAAGTCCCAAGGTCGCGATACAAAAAATGGGGTGACCGTTCCATCGCTGTTGCTTCTCCAAGACTGTGGAACAAGCTCCCCCCTGACATTCGCACCACTCCTGATCTCAGCCTTTTTAAATCAAAGCTGAAGACCTACCTTTTTAGAATTGCTTTTAATCCCGACTAGGGCTATTCTCTTTTTTTTTTGTTAATGTATTTTATCTATGTTGAAAGGCTTTTAATGCCCTGCAGCACTGTCGCACTTTCCATTGTTTTTCTTTTCTGTATTGCCTTATTGTTTGTTTGTGTGTGTGTGTGTGTGTGTGTGTCTGGTACTTTGTGTACTTTCATTGTTATCTGACACTGTTGTCAAGCACTTTGGGTACCTTTGGGTTTTGTAAAGGGCTATAGAAATAAATGTTGATTGATTGATTGACTGATTGATTCTATTGGTGAGAGTGACAGCTGTTACGGGAGAGGTCGTGAACGACAAAAAGAAAATCAAACATACTAGACTTTGTCTGTCTGTCTGTGTGTCCGCTCTCGTCTACTATGACACACTGCACAAGATGAAACAATGAATTATTGAATACGATATTTATTGTTAGTCACGATCCGAGCCAAGAAAGTATGACGCTGCATTGGGTTTTACTCGGGCTGATATTGTGAAGTCTGAACCCAGCATAAAATTGTGGTGCTGTGGGCTTTTCTTCATTTCGTCATACACTTCTGCACCACTCTCACTATCTCATCATGGAAACCGACTTACTTATACTTTTCTACAAAACACATAATGTATTTTGAGATTTTTATTCAGCCTTGCACTGTAGCAGATAAGC
This sequence comes from Epinephelus awoara, assembly GCA_035609425.1. Lineage (NCBI taxonomy): Eukaryota > Metazoa > Chordata > Actinopteri > Perciformes > Serranidae > Epinephelus > Epinephelus awoara. Next base: position 7,516,130 of record CM069294.1, read on the forward strand.
TCATATTCAAACTCATGAAGCAGCGAGCAAAGAGCCCATTCATTGGTAGTTCCCACTCATTTCATAATCCCATATTCACTGTAAAGGGCTTTGAATTAAATAGCAGCATCTGCTGTTAATGGAGGGCCTGATGTCGATCTTGATCACACAGTTACATGCTGTTTACACACACACACACACACACACACACACACACACACACCAAATAGTAATCTAAACTCTAATACACACACCACCGCACTGACACAGCATCTAATCCTAGTTTCACACCTTGCCCCTATCTCAGGAAAATAATTTCCAAGTGCAACATCAATCTTGGTAACAATGGGCTTTGTACTAGCAATCAAACACTAATGGAACAACTGAACTTGTTGCCTTAAAACAGCCCATTCAGCATTTAGCGCACCACGCTGTATCGGCAAACAATAGCTCCAATTATGTAAAATAAATAAATACACCAGGACCTACGGACACTCGGAGGCTACCTAATTCAGCTTTCGCAACAGTACCTTCAAATGACAAATTGAAGCATCTATCTTACTTATTATCAGATAGATTTCATACTTTCTCCAGCTGGAGCCACCAGCTGCTTTTTTTCCAGGGCAGGCTGAGGCATATGGGAGGCAGGCTTGACATAACCCCTGCCTCACTCACTACACTGTAAGTCGTTGGGGATGCACAGCACCGAATATCCACAAGGGATTTCCCAGCATTCCCGAGTCACAGTTGAGCCTTGGCAGCTGATATAGTGTTTCTCAGCTTACATACATCTCTTATACGAGCATCTCCCATTAGAGGAGCATGGTAAGCAGAGCTCAATTCTGCGACAATATAAGTAAGGAGGAACAAGGCTGCAGGGTAAATGAGCCGAGACCTGATAGTTATGGTTTCTGACAAAGAGCACCAGTTTTTACTTAATTACATTTCTTCTGAGCATTTTTAAGATATGCTCAAAATAATAAAGTGCACTAGAGTATTATTTCCTTGTAAATATTTCAAATAATTCCTTTTCAGTTTTTCCCGACATTGTGAACATATTTAGAAGTCCTTGAACACAAGCCTGACTGAGCTTTATTACATATCCCATTTAGGGGGAACACAGAAGGACGCGGGGTTTGTTTTTTTTCCAGTGATGTTGTTTAGAAGGCTGAGTTTATCTTTGTCCCATCAAATTCAGTTCAATTTTAAAAGGATCTACTAAACTGTTCAGTGCTAATTTACTTCAAACATCTGGTGACAAACAGGTACACCCCATACAGCATCTGGGTTAAATTTATATACACTGCCAGAAAAAAAGTTTCTGTTCAGTGCCAAAGGAAGAACTAGTGTGATTTTCTTATCACTAAGCAAAAGCTGCAGTGAAAAGGTCAGTGCACAAAGCCCACTTTTCTACCAAAAGTCAATGTTGCTTTCCTTTAACCATGAAGGCATTCGCTCCCTAATCCTATAGGACCTGCACACTCACACAATTGTCTTCAGTTATTCTGGCTGATTAGTCCTGGGCTCTGGTTGAGGTTGGTTGGAGCTACGTATGCTGGGATGTTGCCAAAACTCCATTCACTAATTTGAAAAGGGTGCGCTCCAAAACACAACCAGCTCAGTGTTGTTTGGTGCCAATTTAAGGCTGAGTTCACACTATATTTAAAAATGAACTAAAAGAAAATGGATGAAGATAAATGACTAAAGAAAAATCCAACTATACCAAGATGGTAAACAATATGTCTTGGCCGTGCTGGTTCCAAATGGGAAAACACTGTACTGCCCTCGCCAAAACCTGCAAGCTGTGTAAAGGTGAATTCAAGTTTGGTCACAGCAGTAGTTGAAAAAGGATCTAACTGAAACCAAAGGGACATTTGAGTGTTTACATACTGTTTAATGTGCAGCAGCTGGGTGGATAATTAGCTATCTAGCCTGCAAACTAACACTAAGCAGTGCACTTCTCCCACTTAATGTTTCTTTGGTAGCTTGTTCAACAAGCTAAGGAGCAGAATCAGACTTGTGTTGTGTAACAGCCTGCTGTCTGGCACAGTGTGACCTTCAGCTGACATTACTGCTTCATACAACATTTTGTTGGCTGTATTGAAATAAGGTCTCCATCTATATATACAGATAACAGATATACATATCTCTACATGCCATTTCAGACACAAGAATGATAGAAGTCTGTCACATTTGGGATTTGATACAAGAATTAGCCATCCTTCATCAGGTTTGAGCTTCGCCAAATTCTAGGTGCATTTCCATCCACCTGTTTTTATCACAGACTGTAACAATAATGGCCGTAGCTACTATGATGTCATCCACTGGTTTGTGGACTCCCGACAGCATTTCAGCCGTCACCATCTTATTTTGGAGCCAGAGGTGACTATATATTTAGGTGAGAGGCTGGCGCTGTGGAGGAGTGAGGGGTGGATCTGACTGAGAAGCCAAGGACACTTTGAACAGACAGTCTGTAACTTAAAGTGACCCACCCTTAATTATGCAAAACTTTAAGCCTTAATAGAATGTAAACATCCATCCATCCATTTTCATCCGCTTATCCAGGGCCGGGTCGCGGGGGCAGCAGGCTGAGCAAAGCACTCCAGATGTCCCTCTCCCCAGCAACCTCCAGCTCTTCCTGGAGGATCCCAAGGGGTTCCCAGGCCAGACGAGATATTCTGGGTCTACCCTGGGGCCCAGGAGGCATCCTAGTCACATGCCCGAACCACCTCAACTGACCCCTTTCGACGTGAAGGAGCAGCGGTTCTGCTCCAAGCTCCCTCCAGATGTCCGAGCTCCTCACCCTATCTCTAAGGCTGAGCCCAGCCACCCCACGGAGGAAACTCATTTCCGCCGCTTGCATCCGCGATCTCATTCTTTCGGTCACGACCCAGAACTCATGACCATAGGTGAGGGTTGGGACGGATGTAGATGAACCAGTAAATAGAAAGCTTCACCTTCCGGCTCAGCTCCCTCTTCACCAAAACAGACCTGCACAGCGCACGCATCACTGCAGAAGCCATACTGACCTGCCGATTGTATCAGTTGAGTTATAAAAACATTCACCTGTACAATTGTCACAAAGGAGGAAATTAGCTATAGACACCAAAACCAATTTTTGTACCAGGCTGTGAAGATGTTTATTTCTGCTGTAAAGCTGAGAATTTTAACATGGGGGGCTGTGGGAATTGACCCGCTTCTGGATCCAGCCCTAAGTGGCCATTAGAGTAACTGCAGTTTTTGGCACTTCCATGTTGGCATTATTTTTTAGCCTCAGAGGTTTCTGTTTTGTTGTTAAACACATTTTCAATTGGTGAATAAAACAAACCAGAATAGAAAGGACAAAAATGAAAAAGACTGTCAAAATTTCGCAAAGAGGTTTTCACTCTTGGGTGGAAAAATTGCTGTATCAATAACTGTTAAATGAGCTGCGTGCTCTTACAAGAGCAACAGCTGTAGCATTATTTGTTTAAAACTTTAATTCCCATTTTTCAGCGTTCTTTCCATCATTATGCATGTATTGTTTTCCTGCTTGTGAGTAGGTGTAGCTGCAGCTAGAGAATGACTCACCCACCATAGCCACACGTTAGTCCACAATCAGCCACCTATGAAGTCTGGTTGAAAGAGCGGCCTTTAAGGTCAGGGTAAGGATAAGGGGAAGGGTTACGTCCTGTTACTTATAAGATGAATCACGTCTTCATGTGTAATGACTTATAAAGTGGATTATTCCTACATTTGGCCTCATAATGATTCACTGCAATGTTGTGTTGTAGCAGGCTTCAAATGGAATCAGATGCAGATATACATATCTTTTCATCAGAGGTTTAACAGGCTCTTTCACTTTCATCATCTTGTCGTGCCCTCCTCTGCAGAGGCACCTGACCTGAGAGTTAGCGCCACATACTGCTTATCCAAACTCCCAATATCCACATACAAGTAGTGGATGGAAAGTCTCATAAATTTGTGTTTTTTTTCCTTAACGTTTTTCCTGGAAATCTCGGTAAAACTACTGTTAATTTACACCTGCTGAATGGAGCACTGATAAAACAGGTGCAACAAAACAAGAAACTGAGGGAATCAGTCGTTTCAGGCTCACACAGCAGGAGTCTGATCAGGCAAACTTTGTTTAAAAAAAGACACCTGTGTGGATGGACCATGGCTGTGTAAGTTTTATAACCATGACCACAAACTTTCCTGAACCTTAACCAAGTAACTTGAGCTGCCAAAAGTAACCAGCAGATAAAAAAAAACAGCAGCAGATCTCCTCTTGCAGGGCCATGTGAAAACACTCCCCACAGGAGTTCTTTGGCTCCTTCTTGTGCATATCTATGTCTAACATTACCCCCCAGAGCAACACCTACTCATGTAAGGCTGCACTGCAACAACTGAAGTCAGGGTTTTCTCCTAAAAATAACATGTGTTTTTGTATCCACTGACTTTAAATAACATAAAACAATTTCGGGTAACTTTTATTTTAGTTTTCTATTTCCGTGTGCTGTGTGAAGCCGGCAAACTTTAAAGAACAAAAGGAGGGAGATCAGTGAGTTTAGTGAGAGGAGTCATGGTTCTCAATCCCTTGCTAGTGTGAGAGATCTTACAGTCTACTTTTGATCATTATTAGAAGACCAAGCATCAAAGGTGCAGCGGCACCCTATTGTTTCTGTAGGCTTTCTTTCACTCCCTTTTTTTCTTGGTCTTTCCTTTCCACAGCAGACATTCTGACGAGCTCAGATGTAATTAACATGAATGAGGACAACATCCAATTTTGATTAAGCACTTCTGGAGACCTGATATGATGCATGTTTGCTAACTGGCATGGCTTAATGGGGCACAACAGAGTCTTCCATAATTCTATTAGAGTACGGTATGTTCACATTGCTAGTAAATGTAAAACCTATTTTTTTAGCTCTTATTTTTTCAGAGCAATTCAGAGATATACGATTTTTATCCAATCAGATATGAGCCATGTTTATAGTTCCTAAATTCACTACATACCCGAACATTTGCCATTGGTTGGTTTCTAGACTTTAACCACCCGGAAAACGTGAGGTACAGCGCTGTGTGCTACTTTTGTGCCTTTTTTGTGCCAGCTTTCAAGAGGTGACACAGGTTGCGTCTGAGGTTGCTAAACAGCCTTAACAAGCATTGTATCATAGCCTATTTACATGAAATCCTGAGTGCAGAGCTGATCTTCCACCAGGCGCTGTTTCTAAGTGTGTAGGCCTATCGTCTGTGTGACAGATGTAAAGCTCTGGCAGCTCTGCACTCAAATGATCAACTTTTCCATATTTATCACAGACTGAAGTTTACAGAAGAAGGGAAAGATAACTGTCAGCTGTGACTGGTTGGTTCTGCGTCACATGACATGCCGTGTGCGCTGCTCTGTTCCAAAAGTTGAACTTGGTTTTTATCTGTCGCGACCTGAAAAATGGGCTATTGGGAATGCGTGCGCGCTGCAACGGCGTCACTCTGGTTCCAGCATCTTTGTTCCACATAAACTCCCAGTCCAGCCACTACTGCACAAACAGCATATGAAATGATGAACTTCATGTCCTCTGAAACTAAAGTAGAAAATGGTGAAATTAGTTTTAGGGCCTTGCGGCTCAATAGTAGGTTGTTCCCTTCAAAAAAAAAAAGTACAAACTTGATGTCACAAATAAAACTCTTCCACTTCTCTAAAGGACAAACCAGCACAAAGCGTGGACTTCAGTGATCAAAAGAACTAACTAGACACTGTCAGGAAACTTCAGGATCTGCAGAGCTCATGTCATTACCGCTAATAGCAGCTAATAATTGCTAGCCAACATTGTTAGCCTGTTCTAGCTAATGATAGCTAGCCAACAGTCTACAGAGGAAAACAGGAGCATTTGTATTTGTGTACGCTGTAGGTCTGTCTTGTCATTTTCATTTTCCAAAATACTTCAAAACTTATCGGTAACAAAAATGAGCACTACAGACTCTGTCCCGCTCTTTTGTTTGACTGCTGGTTCATTTCTTTAGGGAGGCAGTAGACTTTTATTTCTCACAACAAGTCTGCACCTTGTCGAAGGGAACAACCTACCATTGAGCAGCAAGGTCCTCAAAATAATTTCACCATTTCCCAGTGTGCATTTCATTTCAGGAGGACAAAAGTTCAGAGTTTCATTTGCTGTTAATGTGCAGCAGTGGCTCGACCAGACGTCTACGAAGAACAATAGTGCAGTTTCCTAGCAATGCAAAGAAGACTTAAAATGGTCATATTGGAATTCAATTGTGTTTTTCCAAACATCAATGGTCTTCGTCATACTTCATTGCAAAGACACAGATCACTCAATATACAGTGTCGGACAGGTCTTTCATAGCCGTACTGCTGCTGCCGTTGGCTGCTCCAGTCGCCAGCCAAAACAGCATGATGTCCAGAGACGTTCTCACAGGGACAGTTTGCCTACATGCCGTGGCCATGACAGCAGTACCGTGAGATGGCAACAGAGATATTGGAACATAGCTAGACATGCTAAGGTTTGAAACCGCTCCTTCCATTACCCCAAAAACAAACACCCGCTGCACCGAAGGGCCACAGGATGACTCATCAGAGCTTCCCACTATGGCGAACATTCGACAGATGAAGCCAATATCATTCATTTTTTTCCCAAAATGCCTGTTGCGCAAATGTGACGTTTTTGTTGTTGCTCCAACGGGCATGTGTGTGACCTCATTGGTTGTATGTGAGGTGTTTCAGGGCAGTGCTTGTTCACACTGATGTCAGATTTGAGTCACCTCAAACATGAATATAAACAGAACAGAACATTAAGCCCTGTAATGTGAACATAGCCTTAGTTTCATCTGTGCTTTGTGTAATGTAAGACTCTATAAAGCCTGTGAGTCAACGTACGGCAAAATCAGCACACATTAGGAAACTGATTAACAATGTCATTTAACAGTTCAGTCATATGCAACACCAAATGCAAGTCATGTTTTGTATTCTCTTTTTATGGTTTAGCAACATTTTCATTCTTAAAACTGTGACATGGAAATTGATTTGTCGGACAAGAAAAGTTGCAAAACCAGTAACAAATTTTTCTGCATCACTCTGACCATCATCTATACCTGTTGTGTAACTTCTCCGACCAAATGTGGATTTGTTCGTCAACATTTAGTGACTTACTCTGTAAATGTCAGATCACTCGCCACATACTGTGTGGGTAACACAATTCATTGATATTACTTCTGAGACATTATTATTTCCCTCAAACTATGAAATAAATGAATAGAGGAGATATGCATATGGTCTTAGAGAATCTTGAATTATTGTACACCAAAAACTCAAATGTGCTGCACAATTTCATTAAGTTAAACACCAATAAAAAAAAAGATCATTTTTTATGGGAACAAGAGATGCTTTTTTCCTAGCACACAACTGCCAGCACTATGAAGAAATTAAGCTCATTCAAGGGTAAACTTTCAAGTGAATGCTCCATCATTTCACAGATTCAACCTCCTACACAGTTAAGCAAAGCACCCTCGTACCATCTTGAATTAGTCCGTTAATTTCCTGTCTGTTCTGGGTTTTGTTGTTACTCAAGTTCACTTTTCAACTGACTCATAAAAGTGATGTGAAAGACTGCTTTGCAGTAGTTTCTGGATTTATTTCCAAGGTTTGCTCTACTGAATATCCAGGATTTTACATCACTTATCTAAAGAAAACAATCGCCCAAAGGCCTGCATTGACTGCAATTCTACAAGTTTCTGAGCGTTTTTGTGTGCAGCAGAGGAGCTTGCCTGTCAGTATATCACACGCGTTTTGTGAAAACTGGGTCAGAATGAGGCAAAAGATTTGAAAGTGGAAAATGTGCACCTATGCTTATTAAAGCATGTCAAGCTCTGGGATTGATTGAACTGTACGGGGTGTCTAACTTGAGGCAAAGAACATTTATACATTTTGAGATTTTTAGATAAAGATATTTCAGTGAGCATTACATCGATTGCTCTCAGAGAACAGCAGCTGCCAAGACATGAGAGATTACAGATGTCAAGAAATTTTTAACCAAATATTCCTCATCCTCATTCGCATTGCCTCCCACCATGACTGTTATAAATAACTTCTGACTGTATTGTTAGGGCAGGTTGATAAAAAAAATCCATGCCACGGAGCGGGGGTATTCAATAAAAATTCAAGGAGGACTGGTTACGAAAAGTTTCTCCCAGCAAAGGTCCAAACCTCATGTCTAAACTTGTCCTACAGCCTCCCCTATATCTATCAAATAAAATCAACCATAGCATTTTCACATAATTTCCACACTATTCATGGTCGACTTGTATTTGTACTGAACTTATACAGCACTCATATGGAAATAAATGGTCTTTACCATAATTAAAATGATCGTAGGACGCTGACCTTTAAGTCTACAATTCAAGTAGGAGAAAACAAGACAGAAACTTGTGAATAAAATATGTCTCCTTTAGAAAACAATGCAAATAGAGCTTTCAACAGCTCATCTGCTCTTTTTTATCATCATTATTAATATTACTTTTCAACATCTTTTTTTCTACTTCCTTTCTCAGAGAGACGAATGGGGCCTATTACTGCCCTGTTAGAAAGTTAAATCTTGGCTTGAATGGAGTTAGTGCCACTCTCCTGCACACGTCGGGAATGGTACTTAGATATAATAATGTTCATAGCTGAGAAAGATGACTCAGAGCTGTAAGTCCACAATGTATGGGTTTGTGCGTCTCCCTTTGTATCATTCTGTGTCCTTTCTATAAATTCAGAGGTTTTTGTGAGTCTCTTCATGAGCTCTTCTTCTCCCCAGCAGCAGTTTGTGGAGTTTGAGCTGCTGGTGGATAATTCATCAGTTGATCTAATCAGAGTTGATCAGATCAGATCAATAGATGAAAGGAGCAGCTGCAAACTCATAGAGCCAGTGCAATAATCAGTTCAGTTTCAATTTAACTGCGCCTAGCGAGCTGCTGCTCCGTCTGTGCCCAGAGCACGCTCTGCGTTTCCAGTGCACTGAAAAACCAAATGGTATTTATTCCACTAGTGCTCCTAATGAACGACAGCTTCAGCCCAAAAAACAGAAAAACACACACAAACCAAATCAAAAATGGTAAATCAATACTTGGCAGCAGATGTTGTTGTCATGGTGGGCAACCACAAATAAATGAATGTGTGGGAAACCCCATTCACATTTTAACAAATACAAGTTCCCATACTGAAATTTAGTACCAGTACCTAGTGATACCTTTTTTCAGTAATTTACTTTCTCTGAAATAACAAATATTTAATTTTTTAACAAGCTGTAGTCTGTCGGTTGGTCGGCACGTGTAGGCTATTACTAAAATAGCACAGAAAAGAAAATAGACCAGACGCCAAAACTATTAAGGAACATCGTAGCTGTTTTGACTCGCTGGGAAGGTAATCGGAGTGGCTGCGGGGCTCTGTGGCTGGCTACGGGACGCCATTGCCAGCCTTGAAGCTACATGTCCAGTTTTCAGACTTTGCGGCGCTTTGCGGCGCTTCCACCTCTTGTATAAACGCTGTGTTCGCAAGTACTGACAACTGGTACAAACAGATTTAACATGAACCGGTAGTCGGTAGTATTAACATGATTCAGTTGGTACCCTTAAAAGTAGGGATGCATAATTATATCAGCAAGTCATCAGTATTGGCCAATATTGGCTTTAAAATGAACTACCAGAATCGACCAACAAGGTTTTTCTTATTTTGCACAATGTATGAATATTACATACATTGAAAAGTATTGTTTTTCAAATCTTCATCTGCTGGTGGGCTGTTACAGTTAAAGTATGCATGCATATTATGATGCTTATTCCACTACAGAAGGGACTTGATCATCTCTAAAATTAGGTGGGGAAAAAAGCGGATATATCGATATCAGCCAAGTTGTTATATATCAGCATATCGGATATCGTCAAAGTATCCATTATCGTGCATCCCTGCCTAAAAGTACCAAGTTCAATGCTGCTTTGATTCGACCAGGGGCAACAGTCTCAGACACAGTCTGTAGCCAGACATTAGCAAGTCAGTTGCTCCATGATTTCATCTCTCTCACATCTCTCTTACGCTGTTGTTCTTTCCTGTGAACCAGCTAACATGGTTAACAACAGATTTGATAGTTTCAATTGAGTAAAGCTATTACCTGGATTAACTGCACCTGTGGTCGACGGCTGCAAATGTCAGAAAACCGCAGCACTCCATGAAGATAGTTATTCACTATTGGCTTTTCAGAAATTGGTCACAAGTCTGTACTGAACTGTCACTGGGTGCAGGTCTGGAACACAGTCAGCCATTTGGCGACTGGCGACATACTGTAGAGGTTAGCATGAACCCTTTTAACTTAAACTGTGACTTGTAGAGTGCAGCAGTCTGGCTTCATGTGAGAAAGGATAAGACGACTTCAATGTGTCTGCTTTTACCTTACAGACATGTCCTCATATCCTCCACTTTCTTTTATCATCAAATTATGCTCATACAATATTCTCAGAGTGTTCCTCTCTTTTCTTTCCCTCATTGTTGTGAGGTGATGTCACCTTGACATGAAGGTAGAAACATCTTGCGTTCCGCCTGCCGTTCTATCTGTGGGCTGACCTGTGGGTCGCAGGAAATTCTCAACGGGGATGGACTTGCAGCAGAGCGTCTACCTTTATCTAATTATATGACAGCTTCAAGGGAGGGAGAGCTGCGGCTCCACTATCCCTTCATGGCGCCTAATATCCCATTCCTTTTCATATTGAATCTTTTTGTTCAAAGCAGCCCTTTAATGCTCGCTGCACCCTCATCACCCAGGCACTGGGAGAGAAGGAAGAGGCACGAGCGCCAGGCTTCAAGCACGCAAAAGACTGAATGGTTAGCTTCTCCAATCACACCTATTGAAGGATGTGTCAGATAGATTGCATCACTTCATATTTAGGCCCTTCCTAAAAAATTTTCCTGTGTGAGGCCCTCTGTGGCTCACAACATCAGATGAAATGCAGGATCTGTGTGTGTGCATGATGAGTGTGTGTGTCTGAGAAACAGATGCAAGATTTTGATGTCTTTGATCTTTATCTAAAAGCCCAGTTAGATTAATATCAGAGCGTCAGAATCTGCTTTATGCATGTCATTACCACAGTGAGTAATAATTCATGTTAATCCTATAGAACGGTTTCATGTGCACTGACTTCAACTTTCAACTTTCAACTTTACTTTGTCTCCAGTGGGCAAATGGATTTACAGCGAGGCATATTACGATACAAGCCTCTGTCTCTGTGTTGCATCTTTTATTTATGAGGAACTCAGGTATTTGGAGTCATGTTTACGATCAGGACTGATTCATTTGTTTCACCTCTAACTGTCTTTCATGTTTATTCAGTTGCCTTGTATTAAATCTTAATTGTTCCCTCACTGACACAGAAAACATCTTTTAACCTCAATTTTGAACCACAGGTGGGAAGAATTTGTTTAATCATTGCCAATTAACAAAAACAAATATCTTTGGGGGAAAAAAAACGTAAAATTTTTAGCAACTGTGTAGATTTTGAAGGGTATTCTGTTAATTTCCAGTGGGCTTAATACAAAACTAATTTAACTACTTACTCAGCCTTTGGTAACAGGGCTAGCAGTAGGTTAGCACAAGTCATTTAAGGGCTCATTTATGCTCAACGTTAGATACAGGGATGGAGACGAACAGAGCTTTCTCTCCATACTCTGCGTTCATTTCATCCGTATTTATGCATGTTTTCTACAAGTCAACGGATACAAACTAAATGGAACAGTACCACTGCAGATCTTAGAGGCAGTGTAGTGTAGTTCAAGCGAGATACAACCATAGGCAACAAGTGAAAAGAATTCCCTGTCCATCTGTTGGGATGTTTATAATGGTTGCACAGACCACCATTGTCTACAGTGCTGCCTCTGTTCAAAGGTACAATATTACAACCTTCTCTACCAGCACCTCGTTTGCTGATATGTGAAACTCTGCTCTCTAGTGCCATCTATTGGCTGTAACTACGCCAACAGAATGGACGCATGCAAATATGAGGGCAATGACGTTTACAGTGTTTGAAATGGGCGTATGTATTTTCACACGTAAAGGGAGTATAAATGAGCCTTAGGGTAGCAGCTACCCAGCAACCAATGCAACAGTGCAGCTGCTTTCATATTCAGATGCTTCCAAAACCTTAATATATTACAACAAAAAGATATGTGGCAACAAAATGACGTAGATCTTCTCATCACAAAGTGTGATAGTGATTAAGAACAGCATCAAAAATTTGTAAGGACAAATGGCAAAAATGGACCGAAAATGTTTCTTAAGATTAAAAGTACTTTAAATTTCCTACACTGATTGACCCTTTGAAACCTGGAGCGACATCACTTTTCTTGTGCTGCTCTCAGACGCCTTTCGCAAGTATTCAAACCCTTGAACTCTGAGCAAGTTGCTGCGACTTCTTTGAATAACATGGGGGAAAGACCAACTTGGTAAGGAATGTTCAACAACATTTATATGAATGATTATCATACATTTAAAATTACGTGACAGATTTATTACAGTTGTTTAAGCTCTTTTTCTGGGTCATTTTTGTGTTTATTTGTATTTAACTTTCTTCACTTTTTCCATTGTCTTTTAAAATAATTCTCTTGCTTTTAATTCTCTCTTTTTACTACTTCTTGCCAATTTTTGGGTCATTTCTTCTTTCATTGCTCAGTGCCTTATTCCTATGTTTTTGAAAGAAACCAAGCCAATTTGTTCAGGTTTCAAAGGGTTAACAGCAAAGTCTGGTGTTATATTTCACAGATTTCCATTCAACAAGCTGGACTTACAGAAAGTATGGCTACACGATCTGAATAATGGATACCAACACATAGGGAGAGGACATCAAATAGTACTGTTTGCTTTGAGCCTTTTGTACAGGACGGCTGCTCCAAAAATGGAAACTCCAACTATTACACACCATTCTGGTTTTGATATTAGTTCAGGTAAGGAACCAAACCTGGCAACCCAACTGTAATGGATCATTCTTAGTCAGGAAAAGCTCAACAAGTAACTCCCCCAACTGTTTAATAGATATAATGTTAATTTAGTCAATCATGTTAGAAGAGAGCCACTTATGTCTCCGCTCATGCTAAAAAACACAGAGACATGAGACTGACTTCATTCTTCTTCTTATCTGCACTAAATAAATGAATTAAGCAATTAAAGCAAAGCATTTAACTATTCCTTTAATGATGGTATTTATCCATCTGTTTATTGCAGTTGAAGCCTTTGGATTTATTTAGTGCATTACCTTTGACTCGACTAAACAGGTTTCAGCTTTCCTCTTTTGAACACAACATACTGAATGTTCCTGCAGAAAAATGCATGTCCTTCGGCAAAAACACAGCCACAGAGGAGATGATATGAGGACAGATATTAACCTGCAAGTGCCTCCACATGGCACAAAGGCAAACAATGTACCCCAGTTGGGAGACAGAAGACTGATAGAGACAGAATTGAGGTCATGCCTACAACCAGTTCTACTTCAGCAGACTGCTGAATCGAGGAGGTAATTAGACTGTATCAAAGAAGTGGACGTGGCCATCTACGACTACCATTCTGTAGGCTTCACCATTAGGGGTGAGCGATGTGGCCCTAAAATAATATCACAATATTTTTGAGCTAATAGTATTCCTAATAGTGCAACAAAATAAAATCTAGCACAAATGAGATTTAAGCAGCCCCCAAATACATGTGTGCGCACGGCGAGAGAGGAGCGGGTGAGACGCTGAGCTGCTGCCAGAGGAGCCGCTGAATGAGTTCCCTCTGAGCGCTAAGTCACTAAAAGAGTCTGAGAAGTCCGGGGTTGTTCATAAAACATTCAGGACGCCACAGTTTATTCCACACTACTGAGTATCACAATATGAATTTTTTCATATCGTCTTAAAAAATATACCGGTATTATCGTTAACGTGATTATATTGCACACCCCTAGTCAGCATCTTGCCTTCTTGGAGCCAGAAGTGACCATATTTGGATGAGAAGGTGGTGCCCGAGGACACCACAGTGGTAACGCCGTAACAAATACCCTGCTTTATCGTCTATTTTACTGTAAATGGGACCATTATTTACAAGATGAACATATTACACTGTATTGAAGAGGACTTGAAACTAGCAAGTCAGACCGTACACTCATTAGGAAAATTATAACTGTGGTAATAAATCAAGAGGACAGCAGTTGACAGCAGTTTGATTTCTGTCTGCCTTTACTTTTTTAGAAAAACTCATCCAAAACATCTCCAACAGTGTTGTTTTCATTTGTTTCGCATGTTGCGCCTCCATATTCATGCTGTGATGTCAATGGCCTGTGAGGAACACAGTTTCTATGAGGAGGAAATTATGTTGTCCTTAAAAATCGTATCTGAAACTTGGGCATAATTTAGGTCAGCGGTGGCTCCGGGATTGTTTAGACTGCTGTGTCTGTGGTGTGAGAGTGAAACGCAGCAGTAACACACTCTGAGATCTCTTAATAAACATGTAAATGAAAAAATAATATTAATACTTAAAGCCAGTAGCCCAGTTCAAATGTTCCTCGGAAAAACAGAACAAAAAGATGACTTCCTCACAGTCAGGGACAGAATTATATTTGTTAAAATAATGAATGAATCTACAGTCTGTCAGAAAACACACAGATCTTCACACAGCTCCTTTACACACATATAGGGTGTCTGATAATCAGCCTAATTAAAAATTAATCATAACTCTTGGGCTATGCTAACTGGTATAGCTCAGTTTAAACTCATAAGAAGATCTTCTTCGCCTTCTTTATCTCACATTAGTCAAATTTCCATGCAAATTTTGGAAGAAGCACATGTGAGAGACAAAATAATAATAGAGCCGGCACATTAAATGATGCTGCCATGGACATATAATTACCGCCAAGTGACAAGCATCAAGCACTTCTACAGGCAAAAAATATAATTTAGAGACACACGTCTAAATACCAGGTCACCTGACAGAGCACCCAGTCCTTATCGGTTCCTTTGGATTAAATACATACAATATATTGGATAAATAACTGCATACATACATATTACACACATCTATCATATGAAAATGACACATCAGTACAAACAATCTGGTGATAATACACTCGGCTCGTTAGTCAACACAGTAACTGTTGTAACTGTGCATAAACAATATATAATGCACAGCGACAGTGCAGAATATAGGCCCTAAAATATACACACAAGATATGTCCAAACTCTGTAGTGCACCTCCAAAGTCCATCCTCCTCCTCCCGCAACTCCACCTGCCTCCCAAGGTAACGTTAGATACGCGGAAGAGGAAAGCGACTGTAACGTTACAACCAAGACAGTCAAACGCAACCCTGGAGTTTTAAACTCAACCGCAGTCAGTGATGACTGAATACTTTTAGAATAAGGTTACAGTGCTAACGTTAGATAGTAGCGTTAACGTTACTAGTAAGTGGAAACACACAAGGAAGATAACGTTAATGTTCCAGAGGCTACGCTACAGTAGGTTAACATTAGCAACTGGATGCTGTGTTGTCATATATAACGTTATAGCCTATGTTACATTAGAGGCAAACTAAACGCTTGGCCAGTCAGTTGGAGTTTTCTTAGAAACATATGAGAATGTTTTTTATTTCTGGTGGAATTCACTTACATTTTAGTGTGCCATCAGCTTATTAATTACATTTTAACCTAAACAAAGAAAAGCGTAAAATTTCAGAAAGGTAAGTGTTGCTTTAAGAGATCTGCAACATGCAAACCAGCGGGTTCAAACCTGGAACCCTCTTGCAGTGCTCACCACTGTCCGACCATGCCACCTGAATATTCTTTATTTTATTTTTATTTATTCTTGTAGGCGGCTCCTATCCGTGGCCAGGTCGCGGGGGCAACAGGCTGAGCAAAGTATTCCGAAAGTCCATCTCCCCAACAACGCTTTCCGGCACTTCCCAAGGCGTTCCTAGGCCAAACAAAATATGCAATCCCTCCAGTGTGTCCTGGGTCTGCCCTGGGGCCTCCTACCTGTGGGACGTGCCCAGAACAGAACAGCACTTATCTTAAGCCTTTGTATCATAGCAGGGTTTTTTTTTTTTGTCTTATTTAAAGGTAGTTTTATTGTTTTTATATGTGTAAAAATCATTCATTACACATTGAGTCAAATAAACCAATCAGCTAAAATAAATTCCATATGAAGATTAAATATTTATATTGATGCTTCCCATTATCCTCAGATCTTTTGAGTTGATCCTGGGCATGCTGACGGGATATTTCCTTGCTGTGGTAGGTCACTGTCCGTGGAATATCAGACTGCACCCCCGACAGAGAACCCTCTCCAATGATGGCTCCAATGCACTCATCCATGTCTGTTGTTTTGACAGTTTCTTGGCCCCCTCCTGTAGCTGTAATAGTACGCCTGGCACCCATTTTCACATCAAATCCTTTTATTATATATATATTTCATGGAGAGTTCTTTCTTCTGCACACACAGCATTAATTGCACGACGGTGATCTCTTGCCGTGTTTTGCACCCCTCCGACTGATGACCCCGCTGCTCACACTTGAACTTAAGAAACTTCATTAAGTAAAGCGTCTGTCTCTGCAGAATCAAGGTGTGTTTCTTCTTGCTGCCCTTAGGTGGAATTTCCTTTTTTCTCTTCCTGTTTCTTTCATTTTTTCTCTTGTCTGAAAACACACTGTATAATTATCTTTATATACAGTCTGTGTACACAACATTAAACAAATGTCACTTAAGTTGATCACAGAGAGGACCAAAATCATCTACTCAGTGACACGTAATTCAAATGTGATGCATGATTGTGATTTGTGATAATCCTTAAACATTTTACAAAGATATGGAATAACTTTAATGGTGAAATCTTATTATTTCTCTTTCTGAGAAGAGTTTTAAAGTTATTTTTTCACATATTGAGCCTTTAAACAAATCTTGATCTTGTTTTGCACAAGATCTATAATGAAAACAGTAAGAAAACGGCAGCCAGGGCGACCTCAAGGTCACTTGGTAGAGTGTGCGCCCCATATAGGCTGAGTCCTCTGCAGCGGCCAAGGTCTGATCCCAAACTGTGGCCCTCTTTCTCTTTTTCCCACCTATCCAGACTATCTTAGCTGTCCTACCAGTAAAAGCAAAAATCACCCAAAGCAGTACAGTAGGACAGTAAAGCGTCAATGAGTCAACATCAAAATGAGTTAATACATTATCAGTGAGTGGCACGATCACATTATTACAATACAGTATGATTAGGGAGGAAAAAAACATCACGCATCCTGAGGACAGTAAAGCATCATCGTCATCAACCTATGTCAGAGCAGACATTACAGGAATGTCTGTAGTAATATCCTATATATTCTTGTATTTGACTGAAAATATATGGTTTGGTCCTCAGGGACCTCTGTGCCACCCCACGGACTTTGCCGGGACACAACTGCTCACAGAGCTTAAGAGAGACGGGCATGATGACGGGCAGGTCGGTGGACAGGTGTCAGATCTGTGCAGCGCACCGGAACATAAACACTGACACATCTCCGACAGTATGACAATACCATCCAAAACACAAGTTTCACTCTCAGTGGTGTTTCTGACATTAAAAAATACCTTCATAATAAGTACAGTCACCATCGCTTCTGTTTTAAACATAGATTTGTTGTTGGGGAAAATAATAAGGTGCGTTCTCGGACTCATGGATACTGAGTTTACTGCATCCTTTTTTAACACAGCTTCATTTTTGCACATATTCTGCAGTGTAGTGTGCAACTCAACAAGCCTTACAATGCTTATGTGGGATATCTATATAAATATAAATGACAGTCCAATACAACTGAAAACAGATTTCAAAGTGTGCTATTCTGAGCTTGGATAATTTGATCAACAGCCTCCAGCAAAATATTTTTGTGTCTTTATCCTAAACCTCTCTACTTTATCCTCTGAGGCTCAGATAAGTGTTGAGAATTATTTTAACTGCCCAAACTTGTTGTTAGTGGCTCAGCTGAGCCTGATGAGTACCACTTGTTCATGAGGAGGCGTGCATTCATGAGATTTCACCATTAACACAAACCAAAACCCCAAAATAGTCATGTAAGTCTACCTGTTCCTGAGTGTGTGGGTATGTGTCATTCACAAAAATACTACCAAAGAGTAAAAAAAAAAAGATTTTCACATGGCAGAGCAGAGCAGTAAGTTTTACTGTCAGAAATAGGCAAAAAATAAATCAGCAGTATCAGCTGGGATAGAGGATGTTACGACGTTTTAACTGTACAGCTGCCAGTGACGTGTTCTCAGAGCAGAGCGGAGAGGAAGTGATCTGACATGAGGTCGGATGCTGAAATTGTCTCTCTAAAGCAAAGCAGTCAGTGACTAATGATGGAGGCGGTCATGTGACAGTCAGTGAGATATTAGAGGAGAGAATATTACAACCTACAGTAGCTGATGTTACACTGTCATGTGTTGAAGGAGAGAATGATCCCTGACAGACCTGCAGAGAGACCCTGAGGTAGCTGTCAGAGGGAGAGAACTTTCCTGCAACTACTGAACTGTAGATGTTGCTGTGATGAAATTAGCCAATAAAAAATCTAAACATACCTGAAACTAATCTCTGGGAGCAAAAATCTCAGGCTTACAACTTTTCTAATGCGATACTTCAAAATGCAAAGCAAAGCAATTAAATAGAATCACTGACAGTCCGCCAACACTCCCAGATATCTACTGGCTGTACTGAAAACATTAATTGCTATAGTGCTTTGGCTAACACTGAAAAATAAGAAACCATTTTACATTTTGCCAAATTAACTTGTGAAAAGTCTGCTTTCAGACAGTTTTAATCTTGCTGATTAAAACTATGATGACAATTTTTCCATCAACAACCTTTTTTTTCCATGAAAAAATGAGCCGATGACGAGCTAAAAATAAACTGAGTCGAAATCTATGTCTCACTTTCGTTGATGAGACGAGACGAGTCACAAATGTTAGTGGTGAACTATCGGACGTTGAAAGCTGAGAACAGCTGTGCTTAGAATTATCTTTAAATGCAGCATGAGCGACAGATTGGTAAACTCCAATAAACAGTCTGCGCCAGAATGTTTCACTAGCCGCTGGACGCCAGCGGAGCAAGCGGCAACCGGACACGGACTTCAGAGCTGCTCCTTGCAGGACTTCACTCTTCACTGAGATGGTTGACGGCCTGATGGTGTTTGACAGGCAGTTATCTGTGAGTGTAGCTGTGCTGTAAGTCAGCAGTCTGAACTCAGAGTTTTCTCTGACTGAGCTAAAAGTTTCGTTTGAATCACCGACTCTGTGAGTGGACACAAGTCTAAACCTCCAGACTAACACGTTGCAGATTAAGAAAGAATTCAGGCTTTAATTAAGTTATTTTTCTGCTTCTCAATGGTGAGATGGATGAGTCAGAGTCAGAGTCAGAGTCAGAGTACAACAAACCTGGGTTCAAATCCAACTGTGCGTTCCAGTATCCATACTACCACACTGTATACTAAGCCAGAAAAACAGTTAGTGTGTCCCAGTAAACAGTGTGTCAAATGCAGTATGCCAATGTAACGGATATAAAAGCAAGAGGGTCAAAGTAGTTCAGGCCGTGATGTTGTGAGACAGTAGTGTGTCCTGATTGTGTGCATACTGCATGCAACAGTGCTAATTTTTAAGGGCAGCTGCAGCACGTATGAGATTCTGAACGCACCCTTAGCTGTCTCAGATTCGTGGTGTCAGAGTTTTTGAGATCATAAATAGAGAGATGTTGAGCTTTGTGTGTGCTCGTAAATCAGCCCTTAAACAGCTCAAACACTGCTGAAGAAATTCAAATTTGTGAGTGTGTAGAAATTATTTGCAGCTGTAGTGTGTCTACATTCAATTTTTACACAACCTGTGACTTTGATTCTAATTCGAGACACATGAATTAGCCTCACTGGGTTAGTTTCAAGATGACAAAAGGAGGAAACATTATGATTAAAAGTCCAAAATATCATGAATTTTCGTCGACTAAAACTAAACTAAAACTATGAAGGATGAAAATTACTAAAATGTGACTAACACTAATAAGCATTTTCATCTCAAGACTAAAACTAAATTTAAAATCGCTGCCAAAATTAACACTGCGTTCAGACACAGCCATAGATCAGTAAAGAGCATGCATGCTGAAACGCACAACCTCCAGCGTTTCGACGTTATTGTTGACTAGAGGTGGGAATCACTGGAGGATCCATGACACTATATTATCATGATTCTTAAGTCACAATATAATATCATTAGAATTTTAAATATGTTGCTGTATGCTGATACAGCGATGAAATATACTGCGATTTACAACTTTGTTTAAAAGTAAATTATGTCCCCAAATGAAAACAGCAGCAATTGATTATTCTAGTAGGTTACCTAAAGTTTAATTTCTATTTATCATATTAATAATTTATCCGATGAAATATCTATACTTGGCACTCTGATGATATGATATTGCCACACAAAAATATCGCGATACCACGCTGTGTTGATTTTTCCTTCACCCCTGTTGACCTCATCCAAACAGAGCCGACACACAGCAGAGGCCACCCTAACCTTAACCTCAGGCTGGTGGTCAATGAATTCATGAGGTTTGCAACAAAACACACTGATTTCAGAGGTCTAATGCAAAAACACAACACTGCAGTATGAGGCGGGTCCACTGCATACAGCTAGAGGTGCATTCAGAAACACCTGCACAGGATGTAATCAGTTAAATAGAAATCAGCTGCAGAGGAACATCAGAGGAGACACAGCAGCTTTGTTAATGCGCACCAGTAAACCAACCTACACATGTTACTGATCAATCACAACACAATGCTCCTTTCTCCACACACAGTCACCTGTATCAACATCACCTGCCACCTGCAGGCCACACGCTGAAGCTCTGCACCAAGCATGAGGCGTTCACGCACCAAACCAAACTCCAAACTGCTGCACTGCTCATCAAACCAGCACTAAGAATAAAGCAGTTTGTCCTACCTTGAAATACATGTTTCCTCTTTGCCTCAGTACGTGAAGAAGTTCAGTCAGTCCAGCTAGTAAAAGCACAGAGACGAGCATTAGCATCAGGTAAACTAGCAGCTGAGCACCTGCACCGCTGCCAGACAAACAAATCTGCTCCGAAATGAGTGAACTACCGTTTGCTCTCACGTCTCTTCCACCGTCAGGCAGCTGTCTTCAAATAAAGTCCTTTTAACATCCTCCTGTGTTGTTGTTTTAGCTGTCTGCTACTTATCTTACTTTATATTTATATATTTAATTAGTTAATTCCGTCCTCTGTTTCCAACGCGTCGGTTAACTCACCTGGAAGGTAAAATTGCATGCTGCGTTCAGGTACATAAAGTAATTACGAATCTCCTGTAGTAAAGGCAGTTAATGTAAATATCAGCAGCCATCTGAGGCGTTCAAGCCCAGTTGAAATACTAATACAGTCAATTTAGCCAACTGCAAGACACTGTACTGTTTATGTTTACCTTAATTATGAAACTCTACAATTAAATATAACACAAAAAATACTCAAAAATTAGCAGGAGGTTTCCTTGAGGCTGTGAGATATGTCCTGAAAATTATATCATGATATTTTTAAGCTCGACAAATGATATTTTTAGATCACCTCAAAAGCACTTCATTAATGCTAGCACTGGGTAATATTCCTGAGTCTGACAAATAACTATCTCTGATGCAAAAAAAAAGGATTACTATTGGGGTTTTTCCCCAGAAAATGTAAACACAGTGAGATTTTTGGTCAATAATCATTAATATGTTGATATAATGACTGAGTGGTTTAAGGCAAGCGTTAAAACAAATAAAGTGTCTGGTAAATTCATAAATTTCCATCACTTAACTGTAATTCAGTCTTTCAAACAAGGGGAAAAATACCATTTATGCCATATCACGATATAACGATATCCAAAATATAAGACGATTTATAATCTCGTATCTCAGTAACGATATAATATCTTCATCTTGCCCTAAATGTACTTGTTTTTCTATATTCCATGTTGACAGTTTGAATGCAGAAAAATAGGAATAGCATTACTGTGTTTGCAGCTGGTCATAATAAAGTAGATTATGTTTGTTATGTGGCACCTGTAGTGGCCATTTGTCAGTATAATTAAACTTAAATCAAACATAGAGTCAAATTTATCCAGAAAACAAGAAAGCAATCAAAGGCACAAAGACATCTTGGCTCCTACTGCCTCTCTTCTTCTGGTAAATAAATAAATAAAAATTAAGCCATCTAGGTGCATGCTGCTCCTATACCTGCCTTCCTATCTATTTAACTGCAGGTGCCAAATGTTACCCCTTTCACAAACAAAACAAAAAAAAAAAATCAGAGAAGCTTTATTGATCCCTGAGGGGAAATTGTGATTTGTTTCAGTTGCTCCGATGTGAGGAATAGAGAATTATAAGAAGTAAGAATAAGAGTATGAAATAGAAGTTTGTAAGCTTAAAATTATGAAATGAAATAAATTAAAAAATGAAATAAAATAAAAATGGCAGTGTGCATTAAAAATAAAATAAAATGTGCATTATGCCACAGTATTTAACACTGGTGCTTAAGATGTTAAAAATATTAAAAATAAAATATATATCATCACTGTACTGAGCCTGTAAGTGTGAAAAATTTAACTACAAAATACACATCAATAAACTAAAACAAAAATAGATTAAGCATAAATGTAAAAAATATGAAATATGAACAGTTATGTGCACTGTATGTTGAATTAATAATATAAACATTACAGAGTAATTGGCGAGAAATTAAATACTAATCACATAAAAACTAAAAATGCTGAACAAATAATAATAATAACAACAAAACTAAAGAAAACACTATCAAAATCTAATCTAAATAAATCAAAATCAAGAATAATCAAATAATACTGCTGATTATTAGTGAAACAACAAGTAAATATAAACAACACATAGCTTCCACACTAATGTTCATGTTCTGTACATAAATACTGCCGACCAAATAACTTTGGCCCTCTCAGTTATCATTCTTGACTGGATCTGACGTTCATAAGGATGGACGGAGATTTCCAGTGGCGGCTCATGCCAGAATCAGACTGCACAATATTTATGTCTCTCCACGCGGCCACCGTGTCAGATCAGAGGCTCATTGTTCTGCCGTGACTTGGCCGAGAGACGTGTCACATATCATGTTGAAACGTGACCGGTGTTCACTCTCAGTCCTTCACAACCAATGATTCACAGCCTGCATGAGGTGCAAAGGAGACAGGCTTTCTGTCTGAGCTTCAACAAGTGTCCAAGATGCTGAATCTTTTTTTATGCCTCTGCTCTGGCGATAGCTGTGGCCGGAGGCGCTATGATTTCAGGTTTGTTTGTCTGTCTGTCCCATCCGTGTGGATGCAATATCTCAAGAATGCCTCGAGAGAATTTATTCCAATTTGGCACAACTGTCCACTTGGTGGTCAAAGGTCAAGGTCACTGTGACCTTGCATCCATCTCATTCTCGTGAACATAAGCTTGAGGAATTTCTCCAAACAAACGTTTACTTGGACTCAACAATGAACTCATTAGATTTTGGTAATCATAGGTCAAAGGTCAAGGTCTACGTGACCTCAAGAATCTCAAGAATACTTTAAGGGATTGTCTTTAAATTTGGTACAAACACTCACTTGAACCAAACATTCAATCAATGAGATTTCAGTGGTCAAAGGTCAAAGGTCAAGCTCAGTGTGACCTCACCAGATATGATTTTGGCCATTTATTTGGTTCTGTATCGGATTATAATATGTCTTTATGTGGCCTGGTTGGACAATTTAACATATTTTCTGTTGCTGTGCTTACTTTTTGGGACCTGTCTGTGATCAGAAAATTCATGTGAGAGACTGTTGTCGGGCACGTCTAAATGTCTAAACATTTGTTGAGAGACTAAAAGTAATTAAGGCATTTGTTCTTCAAACAACAAACAACGAATTTTTGTAGTTTTCATGGTGTCTACAGAGGATTGAAGGATGGAAATAAAACTTAAAAAATATCTGTATGATGCGTGATCATTATTTCCTCTGACCAGTGTAGGTACATAAAGAGTGGCAGAAAGTTAAGAGAACAGGTTGGAGCTCAGCAGGATCAGCTGCACCATGGTGGACTGGGACAGGTCGCAGCAGAGGAAAAGACCTTAACAACTTCCCAGCTATTCAATTTATTATCTGGATGAAAGGCAAACTGACATTGACTGGAGAAGGTTCTTCAAGCGGGTAGTGAAGGATGAAACAGACACTATCTGCAGAGGGAGGAAAGCAGGGTGAAAGCTGCTGCCTCAGCCAAGAATACCAATTGTGTATCTCAAGTTAGTTGACCCAAGGAAGCAGCACAAATTCCTAGAAACTACTGTAGCGACAATGCCTGGGCAGGGTGAACATTTTACGGCTGTCTGGAGTATGCTCACTTGAGAGCTGGCTGCTGAGATGGGATGGTACAGAGGCAGCAGCGGGGAGGAGAGCTGAGTATGAAAACTTGGAGAAAGAGAGCTGAAGGCAATCAGGACTGCAGATGGTTGACAGCACGACGGTCATTTCTTCAGCACAAAAGCGAGGAGCCATCAAAAACTCAAATGCTGCAGAGTTGTTTTAACGATCAGTCGAAGTGATCTGTGGACCAAACACGTGACTCAGACACAGGCTAGAGGAGCTCAGGGGAATTTCTGGTGTTTTTCTATCTGGGGTAGCAGAGTGCTTGACGGTAAAAACAAAGTCATTATGGAACAAGACATATTGTAGATGTATAGTCGGGTCATTTTTACAGTCTCTATACACTGCCCTGTCTGAGGAAAAGATCACGATGTGTGACAGCACAACTTAGTTGAGTGTGCTCAGGTCAGTGCAGCCTTAAGAGAGCACAATTCTCCACTGTTCTTTGCCTGTGTTACTATTTTTAGGTCTCCAGACGGACATTGTGTGGCTGTGGCTCTGACAGGAATGAGGCCATCTGAATGCAGGGAATGAACCTGTGCCAACTGCCAGGAGTCTCAGTCCCTCTGCATATTCATTGTCCAAAACCTAACATCTGGGACATTTCCCTGTCAGGCTGATTTCCACACTCACTGTAATGCACCACTTTAATCAAATGATTTGCTCGTCTCTCCATCCCTGTGAACCATTATTTGAAAAGCCAAGTGACAAATTAGGGGAATGCCAGACAGGGTATGGTACATGACAGAGATTTGGCCGAAGTGTGTGTGTGTGCCATACTTTGAAAATGAATTGAAGGCTGTCGTAACTGTTAAAGTTTTGATGGATGTACACATTACTGTGCATGTGTGTGTCTGTGGTGTGGAGATGGGCCTGCAGCGGTCCAGAATCTGTTGGGAGTTGGCTACCACTGGCAAATTTATCCTCTGATGCTTTTGTTCCTAGATGTGTGTGCAAGCATGATGTGTAATCCGCTGCACCATATTCCACTTTTACTCTCTTCTTATAACTCTTCATAAAGTAGGCGTTTGACCGACTGGCGAGTGTCCACACAAGTAGTGTAACATGGCTCCTGTCAGCAGTTGAACCACCATTCTGGATCAGAAGTCTGTTAGAGGCCACTGGTCAAACACACAAACTTACAACAAACGATCTTATAAGGGAAAAGCAGACATCTTGTGAAATAAATCGACCGAATCAACCCATACAACCACTAGAGATGCATCGATTTTCTTGGCTGAACATCGGTATCGTCCAATATTCACCCTGCTGACTTCCATGGGCCTTTTGGCAAATATGATGAAATTCATCGAGGGCAGTGGCTGATATTTCCTGTTGTGTCGTATCAATCAATCCAATCAATCTTTTAGACTTTCCAAATATTGTCAGACCAAGTGGAGCAAATCCTGATAATGGGACAAGTCATTTCAAGTCTCTTTCCCAATGTAAATCTATGGGGAAAAGTCACAGATCATTACCACTGTTTGGGCACTATGAAAACTGGCTTCAAAGCCCAGTACACTTCTTGGGAGCCTACGTAGACTATTGTCACATTTCAGAGGAGGACAGTCCCCATGGTTTCATGTATGAGAACATCTTGCCATGTATATTATCAAAAGGTAATTCTTGATTCTAAATAGCAAGTAATCCACTCAATCTTTAAAGTGTGAAACACTCACCTAGGTCTCCTATCCATCCTCATCCTGCTTGACCTGAGTGCGGCCTTCCACACCATCTCACACACCACCCTCCTGGACAGACTCCTCTCTATTGGCATCACACACACACACCCCTCAACTGGTTCAAATCCTACCTCTCTGGCCGCTCTCAGTTCATCCAACTCAAATCATTCACATCACAACCACTCCCAGTCACCACAGGTGTGCCCCAGGGCTCTGTCCTGGGGCCCCTGCTTTTCATCATTTACTTACTCCCCCTTGGCTACATCTTACGGAAACATCATATCCACTTGCACTGCTACACGGATGACACCCAGCTCCATATTCCCACCAAACCCGACTCCACCCTCCCACCTTCCTCCCTCACTGACTGCCTTCTTGAAATAAAATCCTGGTGTTTCATCCAACTTCCTCAAATTAAACAGCGACAAAACAGAAATTCTACTCTTTGGCACTAAAACCACCCTATCCAAATCCTCCAGTTTCACATTATCTATTGACAACTCTAACATTTCTCCTTCCCCACAGGTCAAGAGTCTGGGTGTCATCCTCGACAGCACACTTTCTTACACTTCTCATATCAACCACATAACCCGGTCAGCCTACTTCAATCTCCACAACATCAACCGCCTCTGCCCTTCTCTCACACCTCACACAGCTGCCATTCTGGTCCACAGTCTCGTCACCTCCCAGCTTGACTACTGCAACTCCCTCCTGTTCGGTCTTCCACAAAAAACTCTCCATAAACTACAACTGGTACAGAATTCAGTTAAGATTTTACTGCTCACCTTCAAGGCCGTTCACAACCTCGCCCCTCCATACCTGTCTGACCTCCTCCACATTGCCACACCCGCTCACACACTCAGATCCTCTTCCTCCATCCACCTCTCCGTTCCCTCCGCCCGCCTGGCTACCAGCTCTGGAATTCATTCCCCCTGACCTCCGCAACACCACATCTGTCAATCTGTTCAAATCCAAACTCAAAACACATCTGCCCATTCCACCTGATCAAATGCACTATGTTCTTACACTGTCTTAATGTCTTCCCCTCTATTCTCTATTTTGTATGCTGTGTGTCTTGTCTGATGTATGCTTTTTTATCTTTGCTTTGAAAGGTCAAGGCGCCCTAACAAATAAAATGTATTATTATTATTATCATTATTATTATTACTTGAAATGTGACTGTAAAAAGTTGATTTCTCGACTGGTTTCTCCTTCACAATGGCTGAATGGCTGCCTTCACCTTGTATTCTAATAGTGACACATTTTCCCTGTGGAGGAGACATTTTAAACATTCACAGACACTTCTTAAACCACTCCTGCAGCACAATCCACTTGTTGGCCCTTTATTTGTACATTTAGTGTATTGTAAACACTCAAAGTTATAGTAGCCAAAATGTGGTTAAACGCAGAGGCAGTCTGACTTTGTTGCTGCGAGCAACGATAATTGAAAAATTGCCAGTAACCAAGATAAATTCGAGCCATTCTAATGTGAACAAAGAGCAAACATTGTACTACCCACGAGTCTTTATGTTGCTGTGTATTGAAGGAAATATGCTGGAAAAGTAGAGGCCAGTTTATTATGTGCACAAACCTCAATGGAACAATATTTCTTTCTGTGGTTACTGGATCTGCCAACACCTGAGAGGAGCAGCTGTCTTTAGACCTGTCACCATGGCTGCCCCCGACTAAGAGTTTTCCTAGTGGACCAATAGTCATCATTTAGGGCCATTAGTCAACTAGTCTCCCGCATGTTTACGGTATTAATTTGATTATTAAATGATATATTTTGGTGGTTTGAGTTGAAGGTGTGAGAAAGAATAGTATCAGTAACATTGTTAACACTGTGCTACATTACAGAGAAATACAAACCGTACTAATGAACCTTCATTAATATAGGCCTATATTTTATCTACAAGTGCACGTCACACACTGAGCGAGCCGCCTGTTAATGACGCTGTGGGCTAATGGGCATGTAGCTACTTCCATGTTTCAGATGATACGTCATGTTTGTAGTCGACCAATGAAGATGAGTTTACATATCACCTTGGGTTCGTCCTTCACCTTCTCAAAATGATCCCACACTTTGGATTTCCTGCCCGACATGTTGTTAACTAGCCTGTGGAATAACCGCAGGTACTAGCCCTGGAAATTAACCTGACTCCTGTCTGACTGCTGAGCGTGGACACTTCCTGTGTCTGTCCTTTCAAATTATATTCCCACATGGTCCAGTCACACAGGTTTGGATTTATTTTGACAGGGTGCAGCTTCTAATAGAGTTTCACATTTGTTTGTTTTTTTGTGACTAAGCGACCAATGAAATCTCGCAGACTAATGACCTCTCTGGTTGACTAACATTTGGTCGACTATTAGGAGGCAGCCCTGCCTGTTACAATTACGTTATCGACTTATCGCATCGAAGAGGTCAGTTGAGGTGGTTCTGGCATCTGATCAGGATCCTCCTGGGCGCCTCCCGCTAGAGCTTTTCTGGGCACACCCCACTGGTAGGAGGCCCTGGGGCAGACCCAGGACACACTGGAGGGATTATATATCTCATCTGGCCTGGGAACACCTTAGGGTCCATCAGGAGGAGCTGGAAAGTGTTGCTGGGGAGAGGGATGTCTTGAATACTTTGCTCAGCCTGTTGCCACCATGACCCAGCCCTGGACAAGCGGTTGAAAATGGATGGATGGACTTATTTCACAATACAGTTTTATTACCTAAATATTCTTGTTATTATTATGTCAGTGGCATAAAATGTTCATAAAATGATAATTGATGATGATTATTTATGGTATGATATGTTGTCCAGCTTTTATGGTGACAGGCCTTGGCATGTTACATATTTCCATGTAAATAAAAAAATAGCGATTGCTTTGCCCAGCCTGACCGTGTAAAATCCAGTTAGATGGAACTCATCAGATTCACTGCACAGCTCAATGCGTCATACTTGCGTTGTTCCAGATTTAGACACAGCAATGCTAAGAGTCACAGAAGGTTGTTCTGTCCTCTTGGGGGTTTTATTGTTGGAGAATCACTGTCACATTACTGGAACATTATTTTAAAAGTCCTGAGCCTGATAATTACACAGAAATAACATTCCCTCAGAGCTTTTGTTGACTATTTTTAATTAATAACAGCTCCTGAGCCTGGTTCACTGAACCATGTCTGTACAGACGTTGATAATTAGGGTTTTTAATGTGATCAGATCATTACTGGAAAGAGAGGATTTAAAGTTCATATTCTTCATGATATGATATTAAAGTTGAGAGTGTGAAGATGGTCTTTATAATTTATTCAATCCGTTGTATTTGCTTGACATTTAATAAATCTGTGCAAGTCAATTAAAACTAAACTGCAGTGGTTTTGATCGTGAAGAAAAGGGTGCATACTATTAAAGTTTTTATGTCTCATTTCCACACAGTGTTGTTTTGTGTCCTTATTTCCACATGGCATACGGAGTACGCCCCCAGTGTTCAACACAAGGAAATGCATCTCTGTACATATGGATAAAAACATTTTGATGTTATACTCTTACTGCTTTGGCTTCAGTACACTTATTACTAAAAAGAGAAAATCAACACGTCTTCCCTGGCAAGCTCTGGGACCAGCGGAGTAACATGTTTGGTGTCTGGCTGCTAATAAAGAGCTCAAGACATAAAACCTTGTTGCCCCATTTTACCTGAA
This sequence comes from Epinephelus awoara, assembly GCA_035609425.1. NCBI lineage: Eukaryota > Metazoa > Chordata > Actinopteri > Perciformes > Serranidae > Epinephelus > Epinephelus awoara. The sequence continues at coordinate 7,545,923 of CM069294.1, forward strand.
GTCTCAATTTACCTGACTTCACCTGCAGTTCATCGCATTGCTTTAAAAGTTTCTGAGTCTTGATGATCTCTTTAATCTCAATATAATTGTCTTTGAAGCTGCTGAGATTCTGACATAATGAATATAGGTTTAGCTGCAGATCTGCAGAAAAAAAAACACTCCTGAGAAACCCTCCATGCCAGAAGAAAAAAGATGAGTTTCTCACCGGCTACTCACAGTGACACATGTACCAAGTTAGTGGCAATTTTCTACTGAGAAGCTGTAATCTGTGATTAGCTCCAGTACGCTAAGCATTTTATGGGTCTGTGGCTTTTTGGTTAGGTACAGGTGGTGCAGTACTTCCAAGTGCCGGCGAGCTAAAAATGTTCTTTTTGCTGCGAGGGATAGGTAAAGTTCAGCAACTGTACATTTGCATTTGCAAAGCTGAACTGGAACACTTGAACTGACCTCAGGTATGTCAGAGCCAACCAAAATCACACCCCAGAATGGATGATTGATTGATTGATTGATCAGAACTCTGATTAAACACATGGATGAGAGCACATTGTTCAGAGTTAAAGGGCGACTTTGGCATTTTTCAACCAGGACCCTATTTTCAAATGTTTTTGTGTCTACATGACTAATGGAAAAAACAATTTTTGAAATTGCTCCGGTATGGAACAAGACAGCAGCAGCTGACAGCCGTGAAACAGGCTGCAGTGTAAGCACTCAGGGCATTTGTGCAACGTCAATTCACTTCCACGAAAAGTACTTATTTTGTTACTGACAGGCTCAGATTGTCAGTGTCTGACAACATTATGGAAAGGATCCCTACAGAGACTAAGATCCTTTTTGTTTAACCACAAACAGCCCCAAAATCACTATTGTCAAACGCACCAGATTCCATTTAAATAAACACTAATTTTATCATGCCAAAACACATTTAATTTAACACAAAGAGAAACAAAATAAAATTCACAAAAACCATTGCTATGTCTTTCCACTGTCCACAAGCAAGGAGGATCCTTCTGAGGTCTTCTGGTGGTGGAAGGAGCATGCTAAAATGTTTCTTACCCTGGCAGTGATTGTACAGAATGTTTTTGCCGGCCCAGCATCGGGTGCAGCCAGTAAAAGAGACCTTTCCTCTGCTGGATTTGTAATTCAAGAGCAGAGAGCCCAGCTTGATGTGAGTGACTGTAGCCTGTGTGTGTGTAATCACAGGTTCAGGTCGGGTACTGGGACTTTTATTAGCAGCTTGAAGAGGTGGTCTCAGTCTGGTTACAAACGAACCCTGGTGCAGTTTGTTTGTGGTGAGAACGTGTTCCGACCTGGATGTGAACCAACTGCAGTCACATGACACATTGTTTGGGTTAAACATGAGCATGTTACAGTCCTGGAGGATTATTAATGTGCACCTCCTCCTGTACTGCCTTAATATGCACATTCAGCACATCCAATGCATCAAAACATTGTTTTCTAGTTGGAGCCGCGCCTCGTTTTCAAACTGTATGGTTTGACTAAAATGAACAATGACAGCAATATAGTCCACGATGAGCAGCGCTAAAATCAACCTGCGTAGTTGTCCCTCCATTGTGACATTAGAAAGTGTCACATTTATCTTGCAAGTGTACTTTTTTCCCGCACTGAAATTCTGACCAATCAAAAGCAGCTTTCTCACACAAGGCATTTGATCTGGTCCGCTTGTAAATGCTGCCGTGAGAACACGAACCAACTCTAGGCAATTATACAACTTTGTACAACATGAGTCCCTGATTCAGACCAAAGGAGACGACTCTAGGTCTCAGAGCACCCTTAGACATAGTGACGGGTAACAGGTCGGTCTTAGTACTGAGCTTTGAGGTTATGGGCGGGTGCTGATGTTCAAAAATGGACACAAGCACTTTTAGTGGAAGTAAAACGTACGGTGCACATTTGCCCTCAGTGGTTACATTGCAGCCTGTTTCATGGCTGTCAGCTGCTGCCCTCTTGCTCAATACTGGAGCAATTTCAAAAAAATTTGTTCCCATTAGTCACTTAGACACAGAAACATGGAAAAATATGGCCCTGGTCGTAAAATACCAAAGTCACCCTTTAAGCAGTCCAACTGTAGTACAGTGTATGTGACGACAGCTGGGATGCAGAGTCAGCATCAGTCTGAAGTTGAATTACTGAGAGATATATTGCTTGATATAGCTCGTAAATTAGGATTGATGCTTTAATTGCAAAATAATATTAACCTCCAGAACAACACTGCAAGGTAATAGAAATATTAAAGTCTCCATTAGTGGGAATTCAGTTGGAAAATTAAGGCATGGATCTTTTTCCGGGGACACAGCCGAGATCAGTGACCTGATGCTTTCCAGAAACCAATTTTAGCTCATAAGGTTGGACTTACTGTAATCTACACCCAGGAAAAGTTCCAGATAGCGAGCACCTAGCAGTCCATCTAGAAAGGAAATAGCAAGCTGATAGTCCCCTATCAAATACATAGCAGCAGCCATAATAATAGGTTCTTCTTCCTAATCTGACAGTGCACCAGCGACTGCACGCTGACAGTTGTTTCCTAGCAGCAACCAACTGTATGACATGTGACTAAGAAGTCTTTTGCCATTCATGGGCGGACAGCATACAAACCCATTCACTGATGTGGCCCTGCTGCCCTTTTACTCTTAGCAAGCCACAAACCTGTCTCCTTTACCACTCCATCATGCTCACACTACCTCTCTGTCTTTTATTCCACCATGATGTTTGACCTTTGTCATGATCTCGTCATTATTCTGTCAGCTGGGAGCTAACAGCAGCTATGTGAGGCTGAATAGGAATCGTGTTGTCGGGGGCTGTAGGCTGAGCATCAGGTGATTTCGGGATGGTGGAGAGATTGACTCCGGTTGGTGCTGTGTGTCTGGCTTATGAAGGGGTATTTATTTTGCCTTATTGCAGAAGGATAGTGCTGCTTCAGTTAGCTGTTGTGTTGATACTTGAATCAGATCATGTGATGTGCACTTTGTTTCCAGAGCAACCAACTGTACTACCTTCTGCTGCCAGTAAACAACATCTTTCTCTGCAAGCCTGTCGTATCAGAAAATGTTTTTAAATACTGACAGGCTGTGAAACTCTGGGATGTTTTACCGACATTTGTATTCCCTCCTTTTACATCCTGGTATCAGCTGTCTTCTACATGCTTACCACAAAACCCCACCCTAACCCACCTTTTTTTCTGTTGGAATTAACCAGATCCCTAAAAGGAGGAGGAGATTAAAGTGCTCCAGTCTTTCCCATGACTACTCTTTTAAAACGCTGCACCTTAAAATTTCAACTCTGCCTTTATAAATCCCAATGCTTATGCAATAATGGTCTTCTTTTCTCTTCTTTTTTTGCTTTGTTGGAGCTAACATTGCAGCGAAACAGCAGTTAAAGCGTCTTAGGATGAGATGTATCACTGAGTAAAACAAAAAATGTGGGTAGTTTCAGGAGGGATTTAAATCAAATCCTAAATGTAATTGGATTGTTATAAAGTGGGTGTGTCATGGTGAATGCAAAGTGATACAGAGCTGCAGAGGACTGTTGGACTGCAGTTAAAAAGTCAAAAATTTGTCATCCCACATCTTTTCAGCCTGTTCTCATTCCAAAGACATGAAATACCGCTTGTCGCTTTGTCAGTGAGACACCAAAGCCATCTTTTGCGGTGGCATGATACTCTGCCAGATGGTGTCAGTTTGTAACACAGTGGGGAACAAACAGATAATTGAACAATTAACAGAGTGGCATGGGATGGAATTTGTTGATTTTATTTTCTATTTCACTGTTTATTCAATGAAAAAAAATGATATGAGTTGGGAAAAATCAAGGCCCCAAGATTTTTATCATCAGAGACTCCTCAGCTGACTGAGATTCTTCAATTCCAGCAGTCGTTTCTTTGGACGCTTTGGTCTCCAGATTTGGCTGCACAGTGAGCACTCGCTGCTTTCTCACCTGCCCTGATTGGTTTTGTTCTGGGCAGGTGTGAACACAGCAATCACACTCAGGTGTGCACCAAAACAACCAGACAGAGACCTTCTTGAAGAGGTGGTCACGATCTGGTTACAAATGAACTCTGGTGCAGTTCGTTTGTGGTGAGAACTTGTTCCGACCTGGATGTGAAGCAACTGCAGTCACATGACACATTGTTTGGGTTAAACATGAGCATGTTACAGTCCTGGAGGATTATTAATGTGCACCTCCTCCTGTACTGCCTTAATATGCACATTCAGCACATCCAATGCATCAAAACATTGTTTTCTAGTTGGAGCCGCGCCTCGTTTTCAAACTGTATGGTTTGACTAAAATGAACAATGACAGCAATATAGTCCACGATGAGCAGCACTAAAATCAACCTGCGTAGTTGTCCCTCCATTGTGACATTACAAAGTGTCACATTTATCTTGCAAGTGTACTCTTCTTCATCATTTTGTTTACTTCCTGGATTTTTCCCACATGGAAATTCTGACCAAGAGCAGCTTTCTCACACAAGGCATTTGATCTGGTCCTCTTGTAAATGCTGCCGTGAGAACACGAACCAACTCTAGGCAATTATACAACTTTGTACAAAATGAGTCCCTGATTCAGACCAAAGGAGACGACTCTAGGTCTGAAAGCACCCTGAGTGAGACGGAGACAGCTGCCCGGAGGAAGAGAGGCCTTTTCTGGTCAGGCTCCAAGATAACATTATCTTCTGCTTTCAGTTTAGAAGTAGTGAAAATACGGCTCACAGCAACTTAATATGATACAATCTCTGGTTTTTATTTAATATGAAGTGACAGAAAAAAGATGTTGCACACTTGGAATTCGTGATTAGCATAGTTAGCACTCATTAGCTTGGAAGGCTCCCTTGGCTTGTTTACTGTACCACATGAATGTCACTGTCAAAACACAGATAATACAAATGTAAATCCGTAGTTTTTGGAAACTTCAGTGTTTAGTTACCAAAACCTTACCAAACCTTGACTAATGAAATGATTACAAACAAAAGCTAATCTGTTAGATTCCTCCAAGCATCAGGTTTTCCTCTTAAAAAGCTTGTGACATGATCTTTTTCCCTTTCTGCCATGGAACAATTATATTTCCCCCTGCTCTGTCTCACGTTGTCTTTTCAAGCTCAGCGGTCACACTTTGGAAGGTGAGCTGCAAACAAGCTCCAAGTTCAAACACGTTGAACTTTTACAGCAGGTTTGAGACCAAGGGCAGCACAGTGGTGGACTCAGTGTCACGTCTCTCCTCACGGGAGGCCAACTGCTTGTCACTTCTCATGTGCTGGCAGCTTCATATAAGGCAGTCGCTGGGCTGTCCAAGCGTACGTGAGTCCGAGGGCTCCTTTTGTAATGATGCAGGGTGCATGATGGTGATTTATGCCACTTAAATGGCGTATTCATCAGGCACACACTGGGCTTTTTTCCTATTTTTTTTAATCTTGCCTGCACCTGTTTGGAATTAGTAAGTCACCTTGAACTTAAGTGTGCCAGGATGGGAGGAGCAGCACAGGCAGGTGATTCAGTGGTCAGACAACACAATACTTTTTTTGGGGTCGCGGGCATCACTGAGCTGCACTCCTGTTTGCTCAGATGACGTCACAGGCAGCAGCAGTCACGTTCTGTGCCGTCATTATGGCTTTTCCAAGCAATTTGCTCAAGAACAACTGATAAACCTTGTTTTGTCGACGTGTTGGTCAAAGTGACTTTGACATGAATTTCTCAAGCAGAAAAAAAACACAACATGAGCCAATAAAACACACGCAGCAGACATCAGCAAACAAAGTGCTTATAAGCAAACCTGCAAAAAACACACACTCAATACACAACACACATACACACACACACACACACACACACACACACACACACACACACACACACACACACACACACACACACACACACACAGTAATCGCCTGCAGTGCTGCGTTTCATTGTCTCTATTTATTCAAGAAAAACAAGCATCAGCAGAAAACAATGTGACTGATTTGACTGTGATATTTCTGCATCTTGTTTTTATTTTTTCCTGATTGCTATTAAGACCATGTTGCTTTTTGTCCTGATTACAGGAACGTGCCTAAGTGCCTGAATGTTGCCAAAATCTGAAAGCTCTCTGTTGGTGTCATTTGACATTGTGGTGCCTGGATACCAAAAATAATTGTAAAACAGGTTTTCTATTGAAATGGAAAGGCACTTAATTTTCAATAAACATCTGGTTTCAGAAATGTTCGTGAAATTCAAGGTTGCACTAAATAGCTCAAAGCCTCAGAGTTTAATTTACAACATTGACATTTGAATTCTTGATCAACATTCAAATACTGTCTATTCATTCCATTTAGATCTGGTATTTCTTCACGGTTGCAGATCAAGATTATTGTACACTAATATTATCAGTGTTATTAGTTTGTTAAATAACATTCCGGTGGTGGCCATGTGCATTTCCAACAACTCCAGAGTGTTGTTGAGTCCAAATGTCAAATTGTATTGAAAAAAATTGAATCATTTAGACCTTCGTTTAGACTTTAAATCATCAATAAACAGTTTCACTGCAGTCAAAAACAGTTTGTTCTCCCGCTTGCTGCACACAAAGGGACACACGCACCTGAATTAATGGAGCGGCCATGCAGCAATTAAAGATTTAGCGGTATTTAGTTGCATCTAGTGGTGAGGACTGCAGATTGCAACCAGCTGAAACTTCTCCAAGTTACAGTTCCTTCAGTGTTCTCCGTGTAGGAGGATTTTACCAGGAGCTGAATTATCTGCAGAGTTCTCCTCCTCTCCAAAACAAAACCAACAGACCCAGTGATTTAAACCAGTAAAAACACTAAATAAAGCAGCTACAATCGTGTTTTTCCAACGCGTTTGTTGTGGAGGTGGCTGAAGCAAAAAATGAAAGGCCTTATCTAGAGCCAGTGTTTGGTCTGAGGGTTCTGGGCTACTGTAGAAACATGGCAGTACAACATGACAGTGATTTCCACGCCAGACACCGACGAGAAAAGCCGTCCTCTAGCGGTGATATGATATGTCGCTGGGCGGCGCCAGTTTGAAATGCCACCCCACATGGTAACTTAAGAGGCTGGAAAGTCTCTATAGGGCTGATAGGAGGGGTGGTGGATGGGTCCAACAAATACTGGACTTTCAGCTGAAAAACTGCTGTTCCCTTCCCATATGGATGTTGAACCAATCCATGTTTGTTTTCTAACCCTTAACCACATGCGTTTTTGCAGGAAATAAGTACAGTATAGTACATTTGAGGGGTTTTATCAACAATATAATACATTTATTTTTGAAAAAGACTGTATGCATCCAACGTGCAGAAACTGTACATTTCCTATGAAAATGGAAGTGTATTTTGAAAATCTACAATGCTTGTAACAGACGCATGCTGGAAATCTAGTGTGTCATATGTAGACATCAAAAGTCCACTGAACAAATGGCCCTATATCTTACAAACTGGACCTATAAATCATTAAAGATGATTCTATTTAAGCTTTTTTATTTATTTTTTTAGGTTAATGACATCATAAAATATGATGACAAACATTCAAAACTTCATTCAAACACCTCAGTTGAAGCTGTAAATGAAAAAGGATGACATTTAGCACAACACTAATGAAAATCAATAACACAAACTCAAATCGAGAACACATCATTTAAATTAAAATGGGAAGTAGCACAACTCACACACCATAAAATCTGACTACAGCCACTCATAATAGAGTCATCTTAACCACAGCACAGTGCCAACTGTGCTATAGCAGCACACATCTCTCATGTGTCATTTCAGGAGGATCCCGCGAGGCTGCACCATGCGTGATCACTTGTGGATGTGCCATAATGCCAAATCAGGAACAGGACACAGTCTTTTTTTAAATATCTGGGCTTTTAACAGGAAGAAGTAGGAGTAGAGAAAGAGCTTCATGCTTCATGGCGGTCCTGCAGTGGCAGAAAAGTAAGAGAGAATCAGACAAAGGGTGTCAGAGGAGCAGTGATAGTGTGGTGGAGGCTCTGCAGACAGGCTGTAGCAGAGTGGTGGAGGAGCAGCTCAGGGGTGTCAGGCTGGTTTCCTCTGCCAGGCTGAAACAAGCTGCTGAAACAAGGCGCTCCTGTGCTGCTAGTGTCTGCAGCATCGCCCTAGTCCACAGGGTACTTTTACTTCTTTATTTATTGTATTTTATTTTGGATGACAAACTACAAAGGAAACATAAATCACGCTTAATATGTCAGCGGCAAAGATAAGTCCATTATCATGTAACCCTGAATCTGGGGTTGGCTTTGAGTTTCACTGGTGAGCACTGAAGGAGAGGATGAAGAGCAAGACGAAGCCGGGCTGTTTTCTGGTGGTTAGCTTAGCTTTGCTTTTACATTACAACAAATTTAACATTGCTAAAATGGCACAGTAACAGTACAGAGTCAGGGGTCAGTAGTAACGCATTACGACTGACGCACGTAAGTAAAAAATATGTTCTTTAAGGAGCAAATGTTACGGCCTCCATACAAATAGAAACAAAACGCGGCTCAATGGGGCACGAGGCTGCAACATATAAAAAGAGGACGCCACACCAAAGGTAACAGTTTACCAGTTTTATTGTATGACCCCAAAACATTAAACAAAGGCACAAACAAACTAAAGGCAAACAAAAGGGACTGGAGAGCCCGACCCAAAGGAACAAAAGGAAGGAAGGAAGGAAGTTTTATTGTCACTGTGCTTCCACAACGAAATTTAGTTGGTACACTCTCAGCGGCAAGAGGCTGGGCCAACCACGCACAGCAGTGGGCTGTCGCTCCCAGCGCCTCCCCCTAAACTATCTAAAACATGAATTAAACCTTAAGAAAACAAGAGACGAATAACGTAACTACCGGCAACCTCCAGCCCAAACTAACACCACAAACTAAAACAACAAAGCCCCGGCACCTAAAAGAGCATGGGGGGAAAGAACCTGTTTGGGGAGAGGAAAAACAAGGGAGGAAGAAAAAGATTCCTCCCTACCTGATCTGCTGTTTGTGAGCCATGTGCTGTGCCATGCCTCTCTGTCTCTATACTCCCTGTCCCTCTTATCCCCTCCTCCTCTCTCTACCTGAGTGAAGATTGCACTCAGGTGTGCAGCAGGCAGAGGGAGGAGGGAGACAAGCCTGACAGAGTGAGAGAGAACAGGCTGCTGCACATAACAGCAAATACTTTTCATATTCTTTTATTTCAAACTGTACTTCTGCTTTACTTGAGTGAATTTTTGACCAGTAATATACTATTTGCTTTTCATACCTTTCTTACAACTAATGTGCTCTAACTGGTTTCCACCAGCATATATAGCTATGGCAACCACCTGCCCGCCCGGCCAAAGCATCAGAATTTAAATGTGTGTTTCTGAGACGTTTTTTTTTTTAACTACAGTAACCTGGAAAGTAGAGGAAAACATCCTGCGAACTTTACAATGAACAGCAATAAAAGTTAACAAATCATGTGACTGACATTAACCACTTAATCCATCTCATCCTCTATGGGACATATGGCTGCAATAGCATCTGCTCATCACATGTTGCCTTTGACATCATGCTGCGTCTCAAGCAACTGGTCCAGCAGAAACATCAGAAAGCAGGGCCATTTTTAGCTTTTTTGGGGCCCTATACGCAAAGTCTGTTTGGTCCCCCTATTCCTATCACTTGTGAATACACACCAAATCTTGTCATATCCCATCCCTTATCATACGGGCGTCAGTAGCTCAGTCCATAGGGACTTGGGTTGGGAACCAGAGGGTCGCCTGTTCAAGTCCCCGTCCAGGCTAAATATGGAGCGTGGATTGGTGACTGGAGAGGTGCCAGTTCACCTCCTAAGGCACCCCCAAACCGCCTGGGGCGCCTGACCAAGGCAGCCCCCTCACTCTGACATCTCTCCACTTTGTGCATGTATATGTCCTGTTTGTGCATGTGTGTGTCTTTCTGTCTTTCTCTGTCGCCAGTCTTGCTCTCTCTTGGCCTGAGGACAGCTTTGGGTTCTTCTGCTTTGTTTTCCACACACACACACACACTGCCACACCCCCACACACTTCATGACTGATTACTGACTATATACATTGTATTGTTTGATTTAATCCATGTTTTGTAAATAATTTAACGTCATTGTTGTCAGCCAGCTCGTTTGTCTCCCGTTCTTGTCATAGCTTTTGAGCATCTCTGTGACAAGGAAAACTGACAATACCCACTTCCTGTGTAGCTTTGGTCAGTCGTGGCCGCACTGAGCACAATGCGGTCGAGCAGCATCCCACACTGAGCGATGCAGCTTTCACCACTCAACATGGAGCCAAACCTTTAAATTGAGAAACTTCTTATCTTCCATCCATGATTTCCTAGCAATTACTTTTATATTGGATGATTCCGCACCTCAGATAAAAGGGAAAATTACAGTCCCTTTCAACCTGGTGTGTTTCCCGTAAATGTGGCTTTGTGGGTCGCTCGCCACGGAGACTGACCGAAGTCATCTACACTGACTGTGTTGACCATCTAGGGATATTTCCCCCAGATGCAGCAGCCTTTTGAACGATTCTAGATTCAGCACAGACGCAGAAGCAAAATTGAGCTTCACAGCTTTTTGGAGGGAGGAATTCATTGTTAGTTTTCGTCTCTTCAGGGGCATTGTTGTTAATAATAAAAAGAAGAAAATAACACCAGCCTCATCCTTTTAAGAGAAGCACTACATATTTAAAAGGGTGCTTGTAAAATACTGTCATAACTCCTTTCTTCTTTGTCCTTTCTTTTTTTCATTTCATCAAAGACTCTCTCCACTCGCTTCTATCAAATGATTCTTTGTTTACTTGTAGTTTATTGACACTTCCATTCTGATCCGTCTGATCTTCCTCTCTGATGCTTTCTTCCGTTGCGTTTTTCAGCTGTCTCTCCTCCACACTACAACTGTTTGCTGTCGCTTACACCACTTTGGTTCTGATGTTGCCTCTTTGTTTCTGTGAACTCCACACCTTTCTTTTCCTGAGTCATATACTGTATGACATCCTCCGACATGCTCCATCTTATCTGTTCTGCTCGCAGCTCTTCCTTTTAGCCCGTCTAGTGCTGTTTTCGTGCCGGTTTCACCATTCCCTTTTGTCAGTAGCCCTAGGCCATTTTACTCTGGATGTTTCTGCCCGCTGGTCTTTTCCTTCGTTGGCTGCTTGAACTCTTGACCCACCAGACCCACCATTTTGGCAACTGTGATTACAGCTTGGATCGCTACATGTCACCGGACGTGAACCAATTGTATCTTTGACTTCTCAAGAGGTATTGATCAATGAGAGGTCGCTGTTTTAACTTTGTCAAGCACCTCTTTTTTTCTCACTGTGTTTTTCAGGTTTCAAGTTGCTATGTTCAAACAATATTTTTACTTCCTGCTACTGTTTAGTAGCCATGTGCTTGTGCTCATATTCAGGGGATAACTACCTCTGCTTTTGAAGGGTCTTAACACAGAGTAGATACAAAATACAAAAATAAAAATTTAATAAAAATAAATATGATTAATGGGATTATATTCACATGAAGTATAAAATTTTGCATAATGGCATGGCGATGAGTGTGGACGAGGGGCCCACTTTGGAAAATGTTGTCCCTCTGCCCATACAGTGTTCTAGCTCAGTCAGCAGGTAGAGCACTGGGATCTGTACTGGCAAAGTTAAACAATGTAGTCGGGACTCAGGGGTGTGTCCTTTGTCTGACTTTGCTTCTGGTGTTTGGGGGTTTTGGAGAACAAGTTGTAACACTGAGCATCAGAGAACGTCCTCTTTGGAAGTTCATGAATTTACTTAACTTTTGGCCATTAGCGGAGATGTGGGATGGTAACATCCAAACATCAAACATAAATGTCAAATGCTTCGGCTTTGGAATAGACGTGTGAAGATGTCTGATCAGAGACTTGCTGAAAAGATATTTAATTGGAATATCGCCCATGGTCATCCCTGGACTAATGAGGTGGAATTTATCAACATGTCAGTTAATTTCCAGGACAGGTTGTGATGTTCAGGTGATTAGGAGTAAAATGTTGATGGGGTATAAACCAAAACTGCACACTTTCTGTCTCAAAGACTAACAACAGCGTACAACCCTAGGTGAGGTAGAATTTAAACAAAAGACATAGTGCACAGTTGCCTTAGAGACTGATGGGTTTAATGCCACTCCAGAGGAGGACAGACTTGTGTAACAGGTGACATTAAGAATTAGGTTCATTTTATGTGTCTGTCCTGCATACAAAGACACTTTGTACTTTTCAGCGAAATAGCCCCCACTTACACTTTAAATTGGGTTAGATGACCATGAAAAATTTGAGTTATGTTTTTGAAGAGGAGTCTTTTTTGTAGCAGACTTTGTTTGCTTGGCCTTGGACTGAAGGAAGAGTATTTTAGTTTGGGGACTGAGCAGTAAGATATCATGTATTTTGGATTGATCACGATATGAAATGTATACAACATAAGCATAACGTGTGAGGCCTACAAATGTTCCACTCTGCATATCATCCTTCTTAAGTTTCAAACGTCTTGAATTAAAAACATCATCTGTCTGAAAACGTCCCATTTTCTTGATAGACAGACGTCTGTATAACGTTTATGATGCTGGTTATGATTGTTCACATTCAAGATTCAAGATGTTTAATGTCACTCTGGTTACAGAAGTACAATTATGTGTAATATTTTCACTGAAAAGCTCGACAGTAAATATAAAAAGACATAAAAAATATGGTAAATGAACAGCACTTGTACAGCTCCTTTCTAGTCTCCCAACCACGCAAAGCACTTTTTCCACATATTACATTCACCCATTACGCTGCATAATCATGGTACTTGTGCACAGAATAGGCTGCTGCTCCCTTAATCAGAGCTGAACTTGAAAAATTTAATTCTTTCATAGTGTATCTTATACATGGAATAATCTGCAGAAGACCTTAATTTTAGTTTATTTCAGGTTTGATTATTGTGGCTAGATTCAAATGCTCACCCCACAGTGCCCAGACCCTCCACACCCCACAGGGCCTTCCGCAAGTCAGCCACTCTGAACATCGTCAGGTTAGGTGGCCTGCCGCCAACACGAAGGAGTGGTGCCAGTTTGATGAGGATGTGGCCCAGATCCTTGAAGCCACAGTCAGAGGCGAAGCTGACCAGAGGCTGCAGGAAATGTGCTCCTTGATTGTCTGTGTTGCTGCTGAAAGAAGGAGCAGCATTTGACCAGTGGTTCTAGGTGGGGGTAACCGGGCCCGAAACACCCGATGACCCCAGGTTGCATCACATCTTTGTTCATGCTCTGCATCATTGAAAGAAAGAGTCTCCCTCAAATGATTTCCCAAGTCTTAAATAAAGGTGTTGAACATAATAAAGGATGCTCTTTCTTAGTGTATAAAGAATTCTAACCGCTCCTATCATGGCTGCCACGTAGACACTTGCAGGTCATTTCACTCAGTTAAGAACCTTCTTAAGCAAGAAGGACTATTCGACCGCAGCCATAGATTTCAGGGAGAGTAAGCAGCACGCTGAGCCGGCCATGAATACAGCTCTCATGGGCTGCGAGCCCATTACATCCTCAGTTGGGTCTTTTCCCTCCCATCAGCTATTACTATTGTTATTGTTGTTGCATGGTCTTTCAGCAGCTGTCAGCGGCAATATTCACAGCAGTCATTAGAGGAATCTCACTGAGACAATTATACAGAGGATCTGAATTGAATAAACTACATGCTTCACACTGTGGGGCAGAACAATGACTTTGGTGTTGGAAAACTGAGTCGGGATCATCAGTTCAGTTGCTAACAGACTTCCTGTGAGGGAACTGCTGACTGTAACTTTCTAGTTAAACTGGTAGTGTCACATTAAGAGAAATAAAAAAGATTAGAGGCTAGAATTACTGTTGATGGTGACAGAGAGATGCAAAATGCTGAGTAAAAACAACAGATGTGAGAAAGTGTGCACCATCAGCTTTTCTTAAATAAATTTAAAAGCTAGTAAACAGCCAGGGCACATAGGAGTTAACTGGCCTGCTTTCTTGTTGAACAAACCATGCCAGTTTTTTAAATGTTAGGCGGCTACGTTTAGGCGTATTGCATAAATCTCAAACATATAGCAAAGCCAAGCCTGGAACTTACTTGGCATGTACAGTTGTACCACTTGGGGAAATACTGTACCACTTTTTAATGAGATGCATTAGTTACAGTTAAGCCAAGTTTCAGTTAATGCTCCAGAGTCTCGTCTGTACAAAGTAATCTCATTCATCCAGGTAATATAAAGCACAGTCCAAGCGAAATGATCCGCCTGACTTTTGTTATGAAAGAGAGAGCTGTTTATCCAATTGGCTTCCTTCTAATGTGCAGACTGGACCATTAGTGATACATCCTCGTTCCCCTCGTGGATGAAACCCTAATTGATGCCATCTGTTGCTCAAAAGTTGAGCACCTTCTTACTGTGATGTCCCCTCTGTGGTGTGTTGGAGAAATGCCGAGGCAGAGATTTTATAGCAGCGTTTGAGAGCCCTTTACAGAATGCCTATGAGTTTTACATTTCCTGGTAATATGGCACAAAACAAAATTGGCTCAGTGGGGCAGCCCAACAGTAGATGAACAAGCGTTATGCAGAACGCGGTGAAATTAGATCTGCTGTCCTTCAGGCACCCGGGTTTTGTGCAGCAGTTGTGCAGGTTTTTTGGGCAGCTGGCCATCGGAGGTGTTTCCTCTCTAATAGCTAAATAAGCTGATCCCAATTAAGGCGATTAAAAAATGTAGTGAAGGGTTTGGGGGCAAACTGGAATTTGTAATTACCTCTCTAGTCAGATCTGTTTCCTTCTGTCTGACTTCTTACCTTATTTTTGATGCTGTGTTTTGTTTTAATGTGTTTTAACCTCTCTGACGTCCTACCATGTGATGTTGGTATTGACAGATTCAAAATTAACATTGTTTTTCTTTTATTTATTATGTATTTCACACCAGAGCAGCCTAAACACACAAGGTCCAAAATCGCGATGAGTGCTGACAAGTCATGTCATGCCGTTTATCAACGGGAAAAGTTAAAGGACAGGGTGACAGTACTGTTTCGAAGCCGAGTGACAAACTTGTCTTTTGGAGCGCCACCTGGATCTTTTCATGGAAAACACTCTGTAGAATGATCATCTTACTAGTCAAAACTGAATTACAGATATCTGTAATTAGAGTTTTGACTAGGAAAAATTATGCTGCAGATATCAGTAATGAATATCCAGTCTAGCGATTAAATGTTAAAACGGCTTGCCATAAACAATGTGCACTGCCAGCGCCCTACCTGCGAGGGGAGGAGAAAGCACCAGCAGGCCAGGAAGAGTAGCGACACAGGAGTCGTCGTCACAGGGTGTTTCTCAAAGTCAAAGGATCCTCAAACAGCCGAATTTCAAGGGTGCTATGTGATGGAACCCCGATGAAGGACTGTTCCAATGTCAAGGATCCTTCTGAATTTCACCGAGGACTGAATCCGTCTTTCAGAGAAATTCCAAGAATGGATTTGTGTATCCTCAGTGGGTATAACGTCTCCACAATGCTTTGTGCACAATTTGCTGGTAGTGAAGGCAGGACCTCTTCAATGAAACCTGCACCAGCTGAGCTCGGCAGGATTAATATCTCCAGGAGTTCTTATCAGACAAGCATGAAAAAAATATTGACAGACACCTCATAATTTACACTTCCCAATGTGTCCACTGCAGAATAATGAGATTTTGAAAATAACGTGATTCAAATAAAACATGAACGTTTTTAAATTAATCATTTACAGCAGAGATATGCTATTTACTATTCACATGATAACCAGATGATAATTGCTTTCATTCTGTCAGCTTTAATTGGTGTATTTTTCGGATGAAGTGCAGAGAGAACGGCCACAGTAAAGAGATGAGAATATCCTGCAGGTCAAAGCATCACTCATTTGTTTGAAGGTGAACATATTTCAGAGGATTACATGGCAGTATCATGTACAGGCAGCAGGTCAGCTGTTTCAGAGCAGCGCAGCTCATCAGATCAGATCTGCTGTTAAACTTATTGAAGCAGCGTGTGTGGTGGCACACACAGAAAATAAGGAACACTGTGTGAGTCTGTGCTTATACTGTAAATGATCATTTATAACTTAATTTCAGCTGTTGGCTTTCATACATTATTCCACTTACTCTTAAGTATGATCCAGAAATATAGTCTCCCTAAAAGTCCCATGACATTTGTTTAAAATTGAACAACAAGATTAGAGAATGCCGGAATTATCACAGTATCCTGAAACCCCCTCAGTCTGCTGAGAGTTAATGATGCACACCTGGGGACACTTGCTAGCCTGTTCCATGTGTGTTCACTGAATGCTAGGAAGGACTGTGGGATCCTTCCTTGGGAGGAGGAGATCCTTAACTTTGAGAAACACCCTCAGTTTCCACTGGGCATAGTGCTGCCAAAAGTGCCTGTCTTTTACCGAGACATCGCTGTGTCTCCAGCCGGGATCGTGTCACCAAAACGTGGATTCTTAAGCCCAAACATGATCTTTTTCCTGATCATAACCAAGTTATGTTTTTTGTGCCTAAACCACATGTCAACTAGCCTGGAAATCCAGACCCAAATCTAAAAAGATTTAAAGTCTGGCCATGAGTAATGAAAATGGCCCAAATGCACCAAGCATGCATTTGAAAATATCACTGCACGCAACTGGATAACACTACGACCAATTAGAAAAATACACAGCGTGACGTATCCAGAGCTTAGCTACAAGCAGAGCTAACTGGTAGATTAGACTCTTGCTGTAAGTCTAACTCGTTCATTGTAGCGGCCAAAGCCCTTTCAAACAAGACAGGTGTTCATCTGTAGCCATCTTGCAATGTTTACTGACTGATTCTGGACTTTGTCATCGCAGCGCTGTCGTCATCTGTTTAGCTCGCCTCTGGCCTGCCTATATCAGATACACCGATGTGATTGGTGCAGCTCGGCGACAAGGGCTTGGGTAATGAGCATCATTGCTGACTGCCAGAGTGACTCGCTGAGCAAATTCGAATTGTGCTCTCGCGTGAACTCTGGATTTCCAGGATACATGTCAACCACAGTGTTGTTAAAACATAAAGTTTCAATGTATGCATTTATTCTGTTGCCTAGGTTGCCTTAGTAACTACTTCAGACTGGGTGACCCACCCTGCTTCTGTTTGCAACAGTAAATGCATTGAATGAATTAGGTTCCTTATCAACATAATGAGGAAACATTAGAAAACAGAGTGACCAAACAAATACTAGTTGTCTCAAACAAAAATAAATCACAACCAAGTTGCTGAGCACAAAGCCAGAAAATAAAACTGCTGAGGCACCCCAACCCTGACCTGCCTAATAGGATATCTAACTAACCAAGCTGGTCTTCAGTGGCCTGCTGGGCTTGAGGCGGCTTTAAACGCTGAGCTCAGTGCATCACAGAAGATCGAAGAAGCAGCCAACTGTAATACACTGAAGCATGCCCCCACTCAGGATTACCACCAAAAATAAAAAAGGAAAAATAACAAAGTGGCAAGATCTTTACCTGACCCTAATATGGATGCCAAACACTGAAATCTCAGCTAAAGACAGAGCAAATGATAGATGACCACTCAAAACAAAGGCCACAAGATACACACAAACTTACATTTAAGTTCTGTCCCAGACGAGCCCCCTTTTGTTGCACCCCACCCCTGGGCGGCCCTGTGGGGCAAACAAAACTCCAACACTGACCCAAATAACCACATAAGACTGTTTTCAAACACTCAAATCCATTGGATTTATTAATTAAAAAACAAGCAAACAAGACAACAAAAATCCCAGGCTGAGAGGCAGCAAGACCAGCAGTCCTCTCACCAGAGGCCTCTCTCTGCTGCTGGCACAGTGAATTCATCAAGGGGGAATGTTATGCCAACTCAATTAGGGTCTTTATCAACATAACAAGGAAACATTTTTAAAGATCATGCATCGAAAATATTCACAGACAAGATCTGTTTTTCTGACAATAATCACTCTTTGAATGCAAAAGCAGGTTGTTGCAACAAAAATCAGGTATTTCATGGTTGTGTTTTGCACATACAGCACTTGTTTAAAGCTTGGAAAAAAATCTTGATCTCGGTTAAACATAGGAAAAAACACAACAGTGAATTGAAGCATGGGACACAATAGGCATTTTTGGACTTTTGTAGCTCTAAGACCCCCTCTGCTCCACACTTTTTATTGTGTCTGCACCCCAAGAAATAGGAACGATTGTAGTTCTTAAAACACCATTTTGAGGGACCATTTGAGCTCCTATTTCAGAGTAGGTTCTCTCCCAGCACAAAAGGAACCATGAGTGACGTAAGTGTTTGGTGATCAGTCCAGATGTGCAAGTGTTTGTGGATTGGTCAAACACAGTCAATGCAGCATCGGCAACCAGCATGATACGACACGATACGATACGATATGAGACGATACGGCACGATATGATATGATATGATATTAATTGTCCCTTTAGGGAAATTTGTCTTGAAGGAGCTGCACTTGAAGGAGTAGCATCAAGCAACATTACTTGTAATCTTAATTGAGGTTGGCACAAATGAATCTTTAAAAAACACAAACAACATCTCATAACAAAAGAAAACACAGATAAAATGGGCTGACACAGGAGTCCAGGCTTCACTGAGCATATATGTGACGGTAGAAATAAAATAATATTTTGACCTGTCAAAGTGAAAGAGACGTTACCATGCCAACCATACCATACCATCACTTCAGCCTTCCTATTGGCGTTGCAAATGCAAACAGAAAAAAGCTCTTGAGGTATGTGCTTCTCAGTGGGCAGTCCCTTGCAGGGAGTCCTCAGAATGGTTTGATCTTAAAACGCCTCATGTTAGTTAATTACATTTAATTGAAACGGTGCTGCGCTTTTGTTACCTAACTACTCACAGGGCTCAGGATGTGAACCGTGGCCTGTGGTTTCAATGTTCTTTGCTCTGTACAACCACCTTCCCACACCTCGCATGCAAACACATTCCTCCACTGGAGAAAAACTTTGCCAATGAACATAAGACTGAAAGCAATTACATTTTCTGCAAAACTCATTTGGAGAAACAAATTAGTATATGAGCGTAATTTTGAGGAGACGGGTCGGAGTGACGGATGGTTTCTCCAAGCCGGTCTGACTGACACTGAAAGTGACAAAGTCACAGATTACAGAGGGCATCAGATTTTATGAGGGTGGTATTTTTGGCTGCTGCTGCTGCACTGAGCACAAACTTTCCAGGGACGCAAGACGGGAAAGAGCAGTAGATTGAGATGGGACCTTGCAGTGTTATATGAGGGTTATTTAAGGGAAGGGATTTGAAAGCAATGAGAGACTTTCCTGACTTTGTTGGGAAGGGGATGATATTCTCACGGCTGGCAGTTAAATCACCCGAGGACAGAAAAAATGTGTTTTGGTGAAGGAATTGTGGCGAAGAAGGAGGAGTGGTGATGATCACACTACGTGCTCCAAGGTGCATAAAGACAAAGCTGGGTTAGGTAATGGTTCAGTAATAAATTCTGGACCATGAGAAGATATTCAGAATTGTATAATTAGGAGCAGGATAATGAGCCTGCGCCTTTTTGCAGATTCTTTAAGATTACAAAGTGAGTAATGACATCGTAGGTGGCATAACAAATATGAAATCTAATATGAAAAAGGCATTCGCTCCACAGCAGGGGCTGGTAGTAAAGTCACTTAGGCTAAATAATGTAGTATAACAAGAGGCTGGAAACACATAATAAGAATCACTAAACAAAAGAGGAGTTCCAGGGAAATTAAAGAGACATATTTATGAAAAAAAGAGAGCTGAACCTCCACACACAGTTTCCATTTCCTCTTGAATTGCAAAACTAAAATCTTGCTCAGGGCAGAACACACAAAACCCTGCAGGGAAACACTAGTGTGTCATCAAAAGAGCAAAGTGGTGAGCACTGCAGCGTGATCAACGACAGGAAATATGCATGAGCTGGAAAAATATCATGTTCACAACCTTTGTTCTGCCCAAAAGGAAGTAAACTAAAATATGTACGGCATGCCTGAAACTTAATTTAACGTGTCAGTCGTGTGTGAATGATGTGGTTACGTTTAACTAGATAAGAACTGACCTGCCTGACGAGATCAGGGCTGCAATCACTTTTAAAAACCTACTTTTTAGAAATTGTTTTTCTGTGATTTCATTTATATTCTTTATTTCGCTCTTTGTGTTTTAATGTGTCTTCAGTTTTTGTCTTTTAGTTTGTGTTAGTTTTATTATCCGTGTTTTATTGCGCTCTGTTTTTGCTGTAAAGCACTTTTATTTGTAACTGTGTTTTGAAAGGTGCTAAAAAAAAATCAAGGTCCCACACTATCCTCACTTTCAGGTTCATGCTTGTATTTAGGGTTTGTAATAGAACAAGAGCCCTCGGAGATTCCTTCAAGTCGAGCGGTATTTTTTATTTTTTTTTGGTCAGTTAGCGCTCAGTTTACTTCTAGGGACATTTTGGTCCCCAGATGTAGCTGCAGAGTGAGCGCTACTTTCTTTGTCACTGCTCTGCACTACAGGCACCTGCAGACCCAGGGTGAGTCTGAGTGAGATGGAGGCAGCTGCCTGGAGGAAGAGAGGCTTTGCCAGATCAGACTCTGAGATAAAGTTATCTTTTACATTCTGCTTAGAAATGGTGAATTTACAGCTCAATACAACAACTTAATATGATACAGTCTCTTACTTTTGTCTGATATCTAGTGCTGCAAAAGATGTTGCATATTTCTGATATGTTGTTAGTTAGTTACACTTATGGTTCCCTACCTGTCCTTCTACAGGAGTGAAACACCTGAGAGTATTTGGGGAGGAGAGTATTAAAGGGAGTGGTGGGACACACAGACCATGGCACACCAACAGCAGCAGCACTGGACTCGTGGGGAAACAGGTTTCTTCTTTTATTCCCGGCCTATGATAGGTGGTTGGGCTTTGTTATTTTAGTTTTCCTATTTCAGTTTGGGTTGGAGGTTACCGGCAGTTCAGGTTACGGCTTTTGATATTTAGAGGGACGAGCTGGATCTCTAACCCTCTTTTGTTCCCTCTTTTCAGTTGTAAGTGTGGTTAGTTTTTTTCTGTCCATAATAAAACTCTGGTGGTTTTCCCCTTGCCCATTGTGTCAGGCGTCCTTCATATGTTCCTGTCTCAGTTGAGCCTTTGTCTGTTTAGTGATGCTGTAACAGAGCCGCAGTGGTTCTTACTTGAATATATTATTTTTATGACAACTCGGATTGAATCCAAGAAGCTCTTGGTACAGCACGTACATTGACAAAGATATACCAAAGGCTTAAAGTAACAGAACAATGATTCAGCCTTGTATAATGCATTTTACACATCTCACAGATGTGTCTAACACTGGGATCTAAACATCGACACGGTCTTTATCTTACAGTATCTTAACCCTTCAGACACCCTCGAGCCTCCTCACATGCCTGCATGCAGACAGTGAAGGACTCTAAAATAGGCCTACTTCTGCATTGCATTGATTTTCCCACAGCAACTGTCTGCATTTAATGAGCAGAAACTGTAGATTTCCTGAGAAAATGAAAGTTTATTATGAAAAGACACAGATTGTACATGCTTTAATGTTCAAACTGACACTGTCTTTATGTGTTACATCAACGCAAATCTTGGACTATTATCTCCGCACATTGCACATAGTTGCACAAAACTGTACAGCTTTATATATTCTGAAACAGCTATATTATACATATTTTTTATGCTATAGTACTTTTTAAACTGTCTTTGTCATATTTTTACTTTAACTTTTCTAGTTGCCTAATTTTCATTTTCTTTCAATATGTTTTATGTGCGTTTTAAACCAAAGTGGAAACCTACTTGGCAATAAATCTTCTTAAAGTATGAATCTGTTTCTGATGTGTTCACCCTTTGTCTGAAATTCTATGTGTAAGTGTTTTTTTTTAAACATGATTGTGCAAATTTGCAGGAAAGCCCAGTCAGTCTTTTTTTCAGCATTGGCAGTATAAAAACAAAACGGCTCTGTGTGTCTAAACGCTCGCAGCTTGCCGGCCAAACGGCCCAACATTTGCCGAAAATCTGGCAGTGTAAAAGGGGCCATTGTCTCTGTAGGCACCCCCTCCCAAAGCCCAGTCTACCCTCTTTGGTCAGTGTTTCCATGTCTTCCACATTTTCAAACACGGCGTCTCTACACCTCAACACATTCTCACTCCGACCTTGTCACATATCGACGTTTGGTCACGGACTTACCACGTTGAAATACGACGTCCAAGGCACCCTGGGTGTGCTGGTTGTTGACTTTCTGAGACGCTGTGTCAACTTCAGCTTGGTCCATGCATTGTCTGTTTTCAAAATACACAAAATTGACTTTTTTGTCCCTTCAGCAACAAACACAAACACATGGTTGTGTTTAGGAAAAAAGACAGTCTTCTAGGAAGCAAACACTAGCTTCCTGGGTGAAAGTCTGTGTTTGTTGGACCCATCCACCACCTCTCCCGCCTGCCCTGCTCAGACTTCTGTCACCTTAACTTTCCTTCTTGTCCCACCGTGTCTCCCTCTGACGCTGCTGGGAGTGTTCAAACAATAACAGTGACCGACTGTCTATCATGCCAACGAGAAAGGACAGCTTTTTTTTCGGTCATAGTCACTTAGAGACTCAGGGACTTTTTACTTTATTTATTTCTATTGGCACCTTATTTATTGTTGTTGTGGTTTTTTCCCCAATGGGTATGAATAAAGTATCTATCTATCTGACCAAGCACTGGATTTTGATGACTTCGGAGTGAGACCAGCTGGGGGATGAATGTAACAGCACTGTAGTGGCAGTTTCTACCTTTATAAAGTAAAGTTGTGACATCACAACTTCACAGAAGTCCTGAAAGTTCATTTAAAGGCACAGTTTCTGAATATGGACTGTGTGCATTTCCCTGGCGATTAAGCATTTAAATATGTTCACAGTACATAAATCACACTTAGACATCCAAATCTAACTTTTTACAGTGTGGGACCTTTAAAACCCACTGAGGTCTCTTTATTTCATTTGTGAGTCATGGGTTTTTTTTTATTTTTTACTTCTAAAAAATAAATTTTACTTTTTTACTGTGTCAGAGTGCTATATTATGTAGGAAAAGGACAAATAGGGCAACTGTTGTTTCTACCCCAGTGAATTCAAATAATTTTCCATATTAATTACTCAAATTGCTTTGGTTATCTCCAGACATCCTGAGCTCGCATGATGGTCTTAAAACCTGATTTTAATAAAGGGCAACGCTTCAAAACAGAGCCGCACGAGACAGTAATAAAGCAGCGCCCACATTAAGGACCTTATCACGCCAGTTGATGCTGTGCTTTAATAGTACATATTCCCATATTCCCAAACAAAGTTACAGTTAATCAGTTTACCAGAAACCCATTGCCACGCATGAAACTGGGGCTGTTGAGGCTCCCAGGGGATCTGGGAATATGTAAAGTTGGTGTAACTGGGTAACTTCCAGTCTATGGTCTTATTAAATATTCACATGCAGCAAACAGCAGCAGCACTCATGTGGAACATTTTGTTCCGTTAATAATCAGAATAGCAGCCTAATTAAAGTAAAACACAGACTCAGCTCAATGAACGAGCGTATTCTGAATGAATTTTCAGTATTTTAAATGGGTGATTTAATCTGTTTGGCAGATCAATACGTAAACACTGTTAATGTACTCGGCGCTCCCTCGGGTGCTGTTGCACTATTTGTTGTTAGTTTTAACGCACAGCTTGTCGATCACTCATGTCCGTCCAGTGTGAGGCCACCCGCAATGCTTTTATCTGTAAACAGCTCAGAGCTTTGGCTTCCTGAGCAATAAGCCTTTCAAATTACACAACACAATGACGTTTGTCCGTGTCCTCTAGAAGAACACAGACTGAACTACACCACTTGCTCAGGTTTAAGGGAACATCATGTTTTGGGTTAAAATGACAACGTTGTTAAGATTAGGGGACCTTTGTTGTCGTGGTAACAACAATAAACATATGAGTTCCCCCAGAGGTATAATTTTCATAACTCACAAAATCATCATCATTACAATTTTTGGGACTTTGTCAAGCAATTTGTTCCCAGTGGCTTCATATCATTGCTTTCTGTTTCTGTTTTAATTAGTGCTTTTTAAAAAACAACAGCAATGTATTTGGGTCCTGGTTGGCACCACTCAAAAACACCCAATTCCACCTATGCAGTTATAAACTATTTATTGAGTTCATGTATGCCATAGGTCCTAATTTAAAGTAGGTTGGTCATTTTTTTTAAAGGTTTTTTGTTGTTGAATTTTTACCTTTATTAATAAGGCAGATATATTGATGGGAAAGGAGGGAGAGAGGAGTGAGATGATACGCAGCAAAGGCCTGGAAATGAATCCAGGCCGCTGCAAAACACTGCACCTATATGGGGCACATACTCAACCAGATGCGCCAGACGTCAGTCTACGGGCAGGGGCTCATGCAGTCATGCAGAACTGGAACTCAAAGGCAGTTGTCGGGCATTACAAGACATTTTTGATTAAGAATTGATGCCATTGGCCAAAAACGTAAAAAGCTGACAAAATCCAAACGAAAGTTAAGGTGGTGAAAATAGATAAAGTAGGGCAGGTGGGAGGGCTGGTGGATGCGTCCAACAAACACAGACTTTCACCTGGAAGAGTGGTGGTCGCATCCCATAAGAAAAATTGAGCCAAACCCTGTTTTTTACAAAACCCAACGACATGCCTTAGTTGTTGGACTGTATGTGAATGTTAAATTTCCTGTGGAAACAGAAGTGTATTTTGAAACAAGACAATGCACAGAGTCCAAGAACGTCAACAACCAACACATCCAGGGTACCTTTCACGTCATTTCTGGACATGACCAACCGCTGATATGTGATGAGGTCATGGTGAGAATGTGTTGGAGAGTGAAAGCAGGCTGAGATGTTATACACCTTTATGTGATGAGCCACGCCCTCCGCAATATTCATTGCCTTATAGAAGCTCAGTTTTAGTAAGTTTTCCAACTTTTGCCAAGAGGGAACTTTAGATATTGGTCCCTAGATTATATTCACCCAGTTTCATGCAGATCGCTCGAACTTCCTAGGAAGAGATTGATTTGAAGTGTTTTTCAAAAAATTCAAAATGGCGGAAAATTTGTAGAACAGGGAATTTCAATCGGTTGCTATAGCGCCCCCCTTTGGCCAACTGATGTAATATTGCTTCATTCGCATCCTCCCATGACCCTCTACCACTGTGCCA
The DNA here is from genome assembly GCA_035609425.1 of Epinephelus awoara. NCBI lineage: Eukaryota > Metazoa > Chordata > Actinopteri > Perciformes > Serranidae > Epinephelus > Epinephelus awoara. The sequence continues at coordinate 7,571,158 of CM069294.1, forward strand.
AATTTCACATGGATTGACCAAGTCAGTGAGGAGAAAAACGTGGAACACACACACACACACACACACACACACACACACACACACACACACACACACACACACACAGACAGAGTTTTTCATCATTATATAGTAAGATCTCATATTGTTTGAAAAGCAATAAGTTAACTTTTGCCATGATGGTTGGTTCTTACAACAGTACAGCACTTTGTTCTTGGGGTTCTCTTGTATATAAAACATGTTGGTAGGATGAGGGTTAAAAAAACAAAACCATCCCTGGCTGTCAGTTTAAAATGGGCACGCACACCTATCTAATGTGTTGACCCGTCCATCCACCCTGACCTCCTCCTGATGTGGGCTTTGTTGCTCTATAACATCCCCTGACTTCTTTTTTGCTTCCATCATAATTTATTCAGCTGCTTGTGGCTTTGTCACTTGACCGTAAACAGATTTTTCGGGGCAGTGGCTGAAACTTGCTGACGCTGTCGTTCGTCTTGTTGTGGGAAACCGGGCCGGTCAGTGGTGTGGCTTAAAGAAAGTAATGTGTCTCATGGGTCAGTGGAGTGGGACTGTCTGGGAAACAGCTATCAACAGTGGGACACTGGGCCTCAGGCCTGGGACAGTGTGCAGCGTGCAGTGAGCAGAACAACTCCTTCTTTCCGACTGTGCTGAATTAATGATTTCACTTCGGACAACATTAGTGGCTGTAACCATAAAGACTTGCCATTTCTTTTCAGCTCATTTAAATAGGTTAATAAAGAAAGCCTTATTTTTTTCGTATTTCACCTCAATTTTTCTTTTTACTTGTTGGTCAATAAAGTGTCTGTGAGGCTGCTGTAAACAACTGACAGCCTGAGTTCCTTTGGCCCAGCTTAATGTAAAGTTAACACTAAATGAAATCCTGATATGCCATTTGTTTAAATTAATCCATGCCAAATTCTTGCTTCTGGTCTGTGTTTTAACGCTCGTAAGGGAAGCAACCATTTCTCTCTTTGATCACTGGTGTATTGTTATTTTATCCCTTTTTTTAATAGCAGCCATTACACATCATAAGCACACTGTGTGCTCTCGTATCTTTAATGAACATCCTGCAGAATAATTGTTTCTTTTTTTTTGTTGTCAGTTTGAGTGTGCCTTCTCCTTCACAGTGGATCTGTTAATGATTTCACCCAGCTGTGCATATTATTGCTCCATCCAGGAAACACTCAACAATCAGATCATCTGGACTTAGATTAAATTTCGCAGAACTTACCTCTCCAGGTTTTTACTCACTTCTGTTGATCGCTTTGTAATCGCTGGCCCGACAGGTGCTGCGATCGTTAACGCTGAGAAATTATTAACTGTGCAATCATCAGCACATCAGTTCACTGTTGCCTGATCATTTGCTCCTGAGCTGACTGGTTAAGACACTTTCCATCATTTCACTGAAGACCAGCGGTTGCTTCAACACTCTATGCTCACTAGCAGCCTCATATAGGTTTACTCTGCACTGTGAGCACTTCTCTCCCTGACTGCTCAAAGACACATTTCTTGGAATCTCTTTTACATTAACTCGCATTACTGTATAAGTGCACCCAAGAAGCATTCAAGACAGATGGAAATCTGATTGTTGGAAAGACGCATTTCAGCCAGATATTGAAAATAAATAAATGTAAACACATCCAACTCTCCAATATGCACACGCAAGCGCTACCCCTCCTGAGTGGTAAGCACTTTGTGGAAATAGTGTCTACAGGGCGATAACAGCAGCTCAAGTTACAATTACATTACAGTGAATTAGTCGTTGTTCTTTGTCTCTGTTGAAGCGACGGGAAAAAATGTCTCCAGAGATTTCAACACAGAGTGATACTGAGGGTTCACTGAGGTGTTGTAGCATTTATCTGACCTCTGATCAGTTCAACCAGTGCATGATCTGAGTGGGTGAGGGAGCAACATAAATGAAGATGATGATGACGTGTGTGTAATTTATAAATATGATTCATCCATGTGTTTGTGTTGGTTTATATTGGCAGTGGAAACCTCTTAATGTAATCACGTCTGCCCGGGTCACATTGATCACTGAAAACATTGGATTATTGTCACAATTTCTTTCCTTTATTACTCATGTTTACTTAACATTTGTATTTCACTTACTTGAGGGCAACGTAATGAAAACAAGCAGCTTTGCACATTTGTTTTCTGTCAGCATCACTAGCTATTAGACTACAGAAGGTAGCCTGAGACATACCAACATTTGCAGCTGCATCTCGTTGGCTCATTTTTTGGAGGTTGTCATTAGCTTTGAGGAGCTGATGCAACTGTCGGGAATCAGTTCAGGAAGGACCCAAATGCAGAGCAGCAGGTTTGTTGAGGCTTTAACAAAAAGTGAGCTTTTATGCAGCTGATAAAAAACATCCAGAACAGGCAGGTAACTGAAAGTCCAAATAAAAGGAGAAACAAACCAGGGAGGAACTTGGGGAAGAAATCCAAAATGGAACATGAGAGACCAGGAAGAAACAACACAACAAACACTGGGATGAACGCAGGCGAACTGACCGGGAACAAAGGGAAACACACAGGTATAGGTACAGAAAAGTAATCACAAGATCGGCCTTTCTCAAGCTGCATTCTTGCCTGCACTTGTGGTCTTGCGGACTTGTGAAACGTCATCAGTCGCAGCCCAAGTACTGTTCCAATTCAAAGTCCGCATCCAGCCAAGTACAGTCCAAATGCCTGGATGTGAACTTGCTCTGCCCGTTCCATCGGGGACGCATGGGGAGGTGACTTGTGCGGACTTTTGACAGCCAGGTATCCTTGAGAAACGCCTATTATATCATAGTGCCACATGGGCAGGACCTGATATTGTCCATGCTGGCTCACTGGAATACTTTACTGGGACACTTAATGGAAGTAAGCCACCTTTAATATTATCAGTTTTACCTGCGCTTTTCTTACTATGACAAGTCAGAATGTCTGCTTTGAAAAAGGTCCATCCTTGCTGAATATGCAGTGATATCTCCGTAAAAAACAAACACTTTTTGTGACACTAATACCTGGTGGAAACACAGTGACAGGGTAGCAAACACCCACATTTGGTGACTAAAAAGGCGCTGGAAAACACAGCAAAGACTCAGTAAAAACCGGTCTCAAATAGTCGTCTGCAGCTTTGCTTCCGATGACAAAGTCAGCTCATACATTATGTTACTTTATAAATGTTTGTATGATGTGTATGAAAAGTACAAATGCGACAAATGTGGTTTGCAGAAACGTACAATGCCAACATTTTTTTCTGGCGACTGGGATGTACTGTTTTTTTATTGATAGGAAATGACTTTTTTCACATCACAATTTTAATGTGCCTGCAACAGTAGTCTCAGGTTGCCAGCTAGGAGCAGATGGGGCAGAGTATGGTAGGGGTAAAGTAAAAATGAGTCATAAAACCTGTAATGAGTTAGCATTTTAGCATTCCCTGTTCCCTTGTGTTGAAGTCAGTGAGCTCTTGGTTAGATGTCTCAAATAGGATCTGTGATTAACACAAACTATTATTATAATTAAGAGACTTTCACATTTAAATCTCCGACATTGAATTATCAATAAATACTCCACTTATAAATTCTGAGGCTTTTATGTGTCTTCAAAAAGGCAGCTGCTGACAAGTGGTTAAATAAAACTGCAGAACATCATCACGCTGCACGCTGTGATGGTGATGTTAAGTCATGCAACCATGGCGTAGTTCCAGCGTAACGTTAGCTTTTTACTTCTGGAGGTGTTAATTTGTGAAGATTATCTTGCTGAATAAAACATGTAAATATTAATAGTTTGTGTTTGCCCCAACATATTTTCTGCAGTAATCCCAAATCCAATTGAAAAATCCAGCTGGCTTTTTGTCGAGGCCAACAGGGCGACACTAACTTCTGCATCAGCCGACAGCAAACCTACTAAAGTGCAAAAGTCTTTCTTCCTCTGTGGTTTCTGGCAGTTAGCAAACAGCTTCAGATGCATTATCACCACCCTCTGGACCAAAATAGAGCTGACCCTGATTTGCATGTAGCCCAGGAAAACCAAGAGAGATTTAATCAGATGTTATGATGAGCCTAACTGAGATGCATATATTTCATCTGGATTTTATCCGGACATGAGGCACTTGAGATTACAAGTGTAAATGGGGCTTGTGGTCTTCACCTCCAAAATTTGGAGGTTGTAGCACTAAAGGTGGAGGCTTCTGTCAGTCCCACAGCAACTGAAACCATTATTCTCTGGACAATTAATTACCATCTGATAAATGCATACTCCAGTAAGTGCTCGGTGTCAGTGCTGCTTGACCTGAGCCCACCCTCGGATGTGATTAATCATGTCATTGTAATTGATAGACTGAGAAATAAGCTCAGTGTTTCCAGCACTACAATAAGCCGGTTCTTGTTCTACCCATCAAACAGAAAATGTTTAGTCTCCATTGGGGATTATGCGTCTTCATGCTCCGTTCTGGGGCCAAAACTGTTTTATTTAACCTTTGGCTTGTAGTATTTTGTCAGCAAGCATTTCCTTTAACTGCTTTGCCAGCAGGAGTCAGTGCCAACTTGTAGCTGGGAGTTGCCGGTAGTAAATGACTGCCTGGCTAATGTCAAGAGATAATTATTCTAAATTTAAGTATCTTGTTGTGTGCTTTAAAGTTATTTATAGTAAAAATATAATTGTCTTTTTTTTTAAACCCTTTAAATCCATTTATCAAAATGATTTGGAAGAATTCATGTTTAAATCCTGAACAGCAGGCTACAGATCTATTTCAGACATGGATTTTCCATCTTAGGCACACTGATTACTCTGGTTTTGTCTTTGATAACACGCAGAGCATTATGTATTTTAAAGCACTATTTTACATCATCTCTCCTCAGCTGTTATAATGCCCTGTTTTTACTGCCTCCATTAACAAGCTGTGTTACAGCCTCAGACTGAGCAGAGGTCTACTATAAAGTTAAGCCTAATCATATCTGGTGGGGTAGTGTGAAGCTTTTTTTAGGTTCTCTGCACGGATGCAGCCAGCATCAGTACCTGGTAAGTTTTATATTGCTTACATTTTCAGTTTTATTGGCAGTTCTACTTTCTTTCCTCACACACACACACACACACACACACACACACACACACACACACACACACACACACACACACACACATATAAATTCACAAGTATATGGCCTACTACTATGGATACCACTACCAATGATATAACACTTATCACTGCTGCTGTTGTTGATACTACCCTTTGGAACATTTAAAAATATGATAACATGTATTATCCCAAAATATTGTGACCATACAATAACAAAATATTGTTAAGATTTTGTCGTATATATTAAAATATTGGATGTATTCTTCAGAACAGCACATTGAAAATATGTATGAAAGGGAACTAGATCTCTGTCACAGGTATCAACCTGGTCTTACTCCAAAGTTGTTGAAATCCAGCATTGGGGCAGTGACTTGTGGCGTCAGACACCAACAAAAAAAAAGCCGTCTTTGTGTCTCTACATTGGCATGATACACAGCCGGTCGCCGTTATAGTTTAATGGCAGCCGGTGGTAAAACACACCGGGACAAGAGTGAAAATAAGGCGGTAAAAGTCTGATTGGGGCGAGCAGGAGTGGTGATAAATGGGTCCAACAAACACGCACTTTCACCTGGGGGAGCTGTGTTAGCGTCCCGTGAGATTATCAGACCAAACTCTGTTCTTTTTTCCGAAAGCTAACTATGTGTTTTTGTTGCCTAAACCCAACCATGTGCATGTGTTGAAGGAAAAAAAACGTCAATTTGCAGTGTTGTATAGATGCAGTGTTTTTGTTTTTTAAAGAGGCTGTAGGTAAACTGTGAATTTCCTCTGAATAAGGAAGTGTATTTTGAAAGAAGACAATGCATGTAACAGGCAGAAGTGGACACGGTGTCCCAGAACATCACCCTCCTGGCACCCTGCACGACCAAACGAGGAGATGTGTCAAAGTCGGAGTGAAAATCTGTTGTAAGTATTCCTTTCACTTGGGATACTGTTGCAAGTGGTGGGAAGAGTACTGGAAATTTAACTCAAGCAAAAGTGCAAAAAAGTACTCCCATTGAAATGAGGTGTAAAACTGAAAATTATTTTTGGAAAAAATTAAGTAAAAGCAAAAAACTACCTGGTTAACAAATTACTCAGAATACAAGTTACTTTCAACTTTAGTATTGTTCAGGGCATGCAGACCAATTAAAAGATCCTTTTTTTCAGTTTTTACAATGTAAAAAAACAAACAAAAAACCCCATAGAGGATCAAGTGTTTTAAATTTGAGATACATTCGTAAAAAATAAAAATATAAAAGGGCTGAATAAATATATTTTACCAAGAGAAGAGTGTTTCGGGGAAATATACATTTTCCACTTCCTCCAAATTTCTTCAAATTCAGTTTTCTGAAGCCTTACTGAAAAAGTAATTCTTGCCACAACAAAGATTTCATAAATGACATTATAAAACTTCTTTTTAATGAAGCACAGCAGGTTGGCTAATTAAACAATATAAAAAAAATATATGACAGGGATGTGCAGCAGAGTGCTGAAGATAATCACAGCACGACTTCTACTGTGATAATGCTTTTACATAACTGTTCTACAAGCACCATTTATTAGTTTACAGTCATAAGCAACATCAGACCAGGATTTGTTTGTAATTGAATTTTTTTTTGTTTTGTAGTTTATCTCAAATGCACTTTCCCAAACCCGATATGAGCAGTACAGGACCCCAGTGTTACGATGTTAAATTCTGATATGGTAGAGAAGCAGGCCAGAAGCAGGATGTCTGGTCACAAACACACCTGTAACAGTTAATAAGCAGGTACACAGGAAGACAGACGTTGCTGGAACACTATGACAGAAAGCATATAGACGAGCTGGGAACAGTGATCAGGAAAGTAGCCTGTAGTTATACACTGAGGGCTTAATGAGGGGCAGGTGTGCAGGGAGTAGCAAAGGTCAGGTGTTTGGCAAAGGCAGGAGACTCTCTGACCGAGAGAAAGGAGGAAAGTGTGAAAGTGAAGAGGGAGAGTGTACAGCTGCCACCATAACAGATCCCCATATGGAAAATACTGTGCCTGCTGCATAAGGGACTATTAGTATAGTCCCCACCTCTGTACTGCGACTGCTGCCTTCACTACTGATACAACTGTGACTACCGTTGCTACTTTACAGCACACGCCAGGATGTGATAACAGCTTCTTTGTATATGATGTCATACATCAGCACACTGTCCAGATGGAGGGCAGGCGACTGGAGGCAGAGACTACCGACACTGCACAAATGCCTATAATTTGTGCTGTTTACAGCTGTTCCAATCAATCACATTGGGAAAAACAAGGGCCACTTTAAATCCTGAAAATAGCAGGATGTAAAAAGGAGAGGTAAAAAATATCCACTGAGAAACAGCAGCAGCAGATGTGGATTAAAAATCTCCATCTTCAGTCAGAAGGGGCAGAGTCAACTAATGTCAAATGTTAAAGGCTTTTTTAAACATGCCTCCACTGCAGCTGCAATGTGCTGTGGCAACTTCTCCATGTATTTAGCCACAACCTAGATTATTCACCAGAACAGCTGACCTAGGTCAACATATTCTCATGCCAAACTTTTCATACATCGCCACTTGTTCAGTGGACATTTAACTTCTACATATGAAACACGAGGTGTCCTGGGTGCATTTGCTGTTGACGCACAGTCTCTTTCAAGATAAACATAATTCATCCGTACAACACCTCTAATTTTTTTTCTTCAACAACAAACACACATGGTCATGTTTAGCCAACAAAAGCATGTCGTTGGGTTTAGAAAAAAATAGCAGGGTTTGGCTTCATATTAATTAATAATAATAATTATACACGAAGCAAACACCGGCCTCCCAGGTGAATGTCAGTGATTGTTGGACCCATCCAACATCCCTTCCACCCACCCTACTCAGACTTTTAGCCCCGTTAAGGTCACATTGTTGTCCCACTGCGTTTCCCCCTGAAACCACCGGGCGCCGTTACACAAGAACAGCAACTGGCTGCGTATCATGCTGACGTGAAAGGACGGCTTTTTTCTTTGGTGTCTGACGCCAGGTTGAATGATCTCTCTCTGTCTGCCAAAGGACAAACTCATGTCTCGTACTTGTCAACGTGTTTCTACCAAGACTCCTTTTTGAGGTATGAAAATATTTATTTTAATCTACAGTATTTCCCTCATACTGTCTTAACCTTTGATGTCTATGAATTTAAATCTGTGTAGTTTCAATGACCATTCTGTTCTAAAATGTCATAGTTTCATAGTTAGATGCATTCAGTCTTTTTCAAAATAAACTTTAAACATCGGTAAAACACCTCACTTTAATATTTATTTCCTTATGCAACAAAAGCATATGGTAAGGTTCAGAAAAAACATCATGGTTTGGCTCTACATTCAAACAGGAAGAGAACACTAGTCTCCTGGGTGAAAGTCTGGTGTTTGTTGGACCCATCCACCTCCGCTTCCTGCCTGCCCGCCCTGCAGGGACTTTCCAGCCTTCCAGCGCAGAAAGGAAAGCCTTTATAAATTATCTGACATTAGCTAGTATGTTAGCCTGACAACAGATCCTCATACAATGGTATTATCTCATGAAAATGCACATACAGCAGTATAACGGTATATATCCTACGAATAAGCGTCCCACAGATGATGTCACATACTTAACATAAAGTTAGGGAGATTACATAAGGGAGTCCTGTGTTTTTTGACCCACCCACCACCCCGACCTAGTCCCATGATTGCAGCTTTCCCAAAACCGTGGGTTATGTACAAATTATTGGCTCACAATTTCATGGGATATGTATGAATTTTGCAAAAAACGTACAAACTGTAGCAGATATCTTTAGTCTGCATTGTTTACGTCTTCATCTTAATTTACTTCTATAAATAACCACACCTTAATGACGACAGGAGACTGCTATATGCATTGAGTTGGCTTGGTAGCAACACCAATGCACAGCGGTAAAACAACCGTGTTGCTCAGCTGTTCTTGTTCATTTTCTCAAATTGAACATTTCACAATAAAAGCTTCACTTACTGTTCATTGCATACATACGGTAGCTGCACAGGACCAATATAACGATTTGCTGAGGTCAGACTATACAGGAACAAAGCAACGTCACATATTTAACAACCTCTTCAACATTCCACTGAAAGACATTTTTCTGTATTGTAGCACGTCGTGCCATCTAACAATAAAACAATCCTGCTGCTAATAAATGCCGCTTATACAAACAGTGCATGAGATCAGGCTGATCAGTGTAAGGTTACAGTTAAACACTTTTACACACCTGGCCAAAAACAAGACGCAGTTGTTTTAGTCATGGATCCAACTGCACAGAAAATCGTTATAATCCACTAAACTCACTGTGTAGCGTCAGTAATGTGAGGAGGTCTGGAGGACAGGGTAATTAGTCATGACCATTGTGTCCACACCAGGCAAATCAGTCACTTCTCTTCATTTTGAATGGATCACATCCAACATGAATCTCAGTTTTAAGATGATATCTGCTGTCTGGAGGTTCCTCCAACCCTTCTATGTAGTCACATTCATGCAGCATCATAACATATCACTTCCTGCTCTCCAGCTGAATCATAATAATCATGTGATTCCAAACAAGCTATTACTTAGTACACATTTGCAGTGCAGTGAAATAAAAGAATAAATATGAACCCAGCTGAACCATTATGATGCTTCGATGGTGAGAAAATGAGACAGTGGAAAACGAACAATGTATTTTGGCATCTTTTAAACCCTGCGCTCTTAAATACAGAAGCCCAGACATCGGATCAATAGTCTATAACAAGGGATCAAGGCATCGGGATGTTGTTACCGAGCCCTGAAGTGCTCCAGTCCCCCTGGTATGTCAAAAGCTAAGTCATTATATTCACTTCACCTGTATCAAGTTCCTCCACCCTGCTCCTCAAGAGCTACACTAGTCTGCTGCTTTCACTATGATGCCCCGAGGCAGTGCTGATGCGGTGAAATGTGCTGTGAAAATGCTTGGGAGAATCCCCACACCTCTCTCGATCAATAGGATTTTTTCCCCCCTTAGAAGTCTACACTGTGGGGAGTTAACTTGGGTGAATTTCATTATAACGACAAGCAACAGAGTGGTTTAAAATCAGTTGCAAGGATATTAGCTCTGACCTTTACTTTTATCTACCCATCATTTCCCGGGAACAGTCAGTCTCTAGATGATCTGCATCTGGAGAGTTTGTTGGTTAAAGGTCATGTTTGTTAACTTCATGAATGTGACATTGTCATTGTTGGTGGATTAAAGCAAAGCCAAAATAAAGAAGTAAGAATATATTACAGTGGCCCAGGCAGGCTCACAAAGACACGCTGAGTGGTGAGACACTGATGTCTATCCTCTTATAACCTGGGGAAGTGGAAGTCACCATGTTTTTTAAAATTCAAGTGCAACTTGTGAGCTCTAATTGTGAGGGGTTTGCAGGGTATTTTAAATGAGAACAAGTAATCAAGGGTACAGGCTGCCAATTCAGCCTTGAATTGTAATGTGTTTTGCACACAGCAAAATAGATAGGCATGAGTGAATTTAGCCTTTTCCCTCCCTGCTAATTCCCCTACAGTATCAGGCAGAATTGATAGAGAAGAAAATGCCAAGTCACTCAAGCTTTTCTTGGAGCTCTGTAGCAGGGACAGTTCAAAGCTGATTTGTTACCACAGGCCCCTATATGCCAGCCCTGGCTCCTGGAAATTACCTTTCCATACAGCTAATTTAAAACAGCAAATATGTTTTGCAAATGCCAAACAAATGACATTTTCTGTTAACATAACGTGGAAATGTTGCTAATTAACAAATCTGGGAAGTCGCAAAAATGACTGATACTGATCATATCGGCAAAATGTTTACAACATACAACATATTTACCACATATTTCAGTAGTTTTCTGTCAAAATAGGCAATCTTGTAATGCAGTTTCCAGTCGTTTCCAATCGAATAAAGCTCAAATATAGCGGGGGAAACCACAACTGAGCAAAGCTTGTTCCAAGACGTGAGTAAATCTAGGGTTGGCTTCTTTTTCTCTTTTAAATAAACCTTTAATTTGTCACAGTGTTCATGGAGCTAATTTATCTTCATTAATCACAGTTCGTTTTCCAAACACATGACACAAGAGAGCGTTAAAGGGAAGCTGCTTAATGTAAATTACCAGGTGTGAGCAATGTAAAGCTCATGTAAATCCAGTGACTTGATTCTTCTAATATATTACTAGTATTATTTTCTCCCTCTCTGCATCTCTGCCATAGAGCTCCACTGCTGTCCAAAAATTATATAAAAACACAGTTGCACTGACTAACATCCGTCATCACGATGAACATGAGCACTGCAGTTTATGTTGAGTCAATCCAACATGAGCTGTCCTGCTGCTGTGAGTTCTAACTAAAGCACCAAATGTGTATTAATCCTCAGATGAAAGTAGTCCCAAACAAATGCACTGTTTATTCCCGTTTAAGTAATGTAACCTCAAGCTGGTCGTAAAACTGAAATTAAAATGAACTTTTGCTAAGAAATCAGGAGACACAGTGTTGACATTGATTTCATTAGTCAAAATGCACTTAACAAAAAGAATGACGTTGCTGCAACGACAGCACGTCTCATATTTTGTGTCCTTCAGGGCCGACTTACAATGTCAGTCCAGTATTTTTGTGGGCCTGTGTAATATAAAATACAAACTTCAGAGTGTGAAGGACGGATGGCTTGAATCGACAGAGGTAAATTAGCAGCCCTGTGTTGGACTGAAACTTTGTGTTTTTGTTTGTTTGTGAGTGTGTGTGGACGAACATGTGTGTGGGTTGTTTTTATGACAGAATAAAACCACACCATGTTTACTTGTTGAAAGAAGGGGAGAAAACGTCTGGTATTAATATTCATAGGATATACAGGGAGTTGACAGCGCGTCTCCTAGCAATACCGGCCCTCAAATGTCAGTCAACCACTGCCATGGGAAATGCCCACAAAGAGACTTGAAGCTCAGACACTGTTTCCACAAACATGCCCCTCAACAGCTGCAGCACCATCTTAGTGTATATCTCCTTACACAAAAACTGCACAGAATTCAGATTTCAGCTGTAGAAAAAGAAACTTTATATTTGTGTAAGATTTCTCTGTTATTTTCAGCATCTATTGACAATAAGAGAAATATAGAATAATGCTAGCTTTATTGTTCTTGTCAATCAATATGCTTTATTGGCACGAATGTCAGGGAGGGTCAAGGATAATTGCTGGCTTCATCCATATATGCAATGTGATCTTGATCTATCTGAAAGGTTTGCTTTGTACTGGGCAAAGGGTTAGGTAAATCTTTATGGTACTGTCGACAATTAAATAAATCGCTTTTCTTGGCTACAGAAAAAATTTACAACTGTTAAACCTCTATGGATGAAACCTTTTTGCCATGACCTTGTTTGCAGTTTGAGGTGTCCTGTCGACAGTTTAAGGGACATTTCCTTTATGATGGTGGTCTATGGGAAAAATGCTTTTTGAGGTGATTTTTTTGTGTGCAATACTTCAAGTGACCAGGGGGAAAATTGGCTGCAAGGCTGAGTGGCGTTCCTGGGAGCCTGGTTTTAGCTGCTGCTGCCGAGAGTTTGAGCCGTGGGACACTTTTGAGAGTCCATCAGTCACACACACATTGAAATGGCTAACCATTAGCATCACACAGCTAATGTTAGCTAACAGGTTTATCCAACACGTTCTCACTCCGACCTCATCACATACTGACGTTTTTGTCATGGACTTTCCACGTCCACATACGACGTGCAAGGTACCCTTTGTGTTGATGTCCTGGGACACCGTGTCAAGTTCTCTTCTTCCCAGATACACTTCTGTTTTCACAGGAAATTTAACGTTTACATAGTCTCTTTCAAAATAAAGGCACTATGTCAGCACTAGACCGCGAATTGACAATTTTTTTCCTTCATCAAAAACATGTGGTCAGGTTTAGGAAAAAGAACAGGGTTTGGCTTTATAATCTTACAGGACATGAACACCACTCTCTCAGGTGAAAGTCAGTGGACCTATCCACCAACCCTCCCACCGGCCCCACTTGGACTTTTGCTGCCTTAACTTTTGTCCTTGTACCGCAGCGTTTTCCCCTGATGCTGCCGGGCACCGTTAAAATATAACGGCAAGTGGCTGCATATCACGCTGACGTTAAAGGATGCCTTTTTTTGGTTGGTTTCTGACGCCTTATGTATGTCACTGCCCAAGCACTGGATTTTGACAACTTCGAAATGAGACCTGGCTTGTTTAATGACAATGTTGAGGTTCAGTGTTTGAAGTTAGATGCTGCTGTTGCAGCAGACACTGAACTGACGTTTGGCCGGGAGGAGAGCAGCACCAAGTCCAGAGACATAAGCAAAGGAAATTTTGCTGATCCAACAGGGAGTTGTGACGGTCCAAGATCAGACCCCTGGAGCAAAAAGATCAAATGCAGGCAACGTTTGACTGGAGATGTTTCAATACTAACCGTGTTCTGATTTATTATAAATCAATACATTAAAGCAGGGCTCCCACGGTCATGAAAACCTGGACAAGACTGAATTTCACTTTTTTAGGCCTTGAAAAGTCATTAAATTTGTTAAAATCATTTAAAGTCTTGGAAAAGTCATGGGATCTTAACCTAACTTTAATATGTGTGACAAGGTTTTGTTTGCCATCACATACATGTCATCATTTTTTCCCTGGGTCAATATCTCCCTTCCTGTATGTCAGCTAGCTGAAATTATGAATCTGATACGTTTAAAAAACAACAACAACAACAAAAAACAACACCTGGAAAGAGAAGGAAAAAAATCTTTATTATGGGTCCCTAAAAAGTCATGGAAAAGTTTGGAAATACCCAGCCCTATGTTCAACAGACATAGCGTAATAAACCAACACGTTCTCACTCAACTCATCAAATACTTCGACGTCCTGCTTCCTATTCAGCAAGCCGTCTGTCTGCTAATTTTACTCATATCAGACTCACAGTCAGAAAAAATTCTTCAGGTAATATAAAAAGCTCCACACCGCCAGTGACGCTACAGTGAGAGCAGCTTAACTCCGCAGACAGAGAACACTTTAATGAACTCTACAGCCCAATATTGAAAACAGATCTGGTTATCATTTCAGGAATTGTGCACTGACACTGATGATCAGTAAGATCTGAAGTCACTGTTGCTCAGTGATTTCTCCATTATTAAAGTGTGCTGGCTTTGTAATGAATACGGTCTGTCTGCGATAAGAGTCACCAGGTAATCCTGAGAAATGTATCACTCCACACCTTTTCATCAGCCAGAGGCTTTTCTCACAAGTGCTGTGCTACATCAAGATGATGGAGGAACTGCAGCCTCTATCATAGCGTCATTTGGACCTAATCTCGATGGAACAATACACTGGAATATACTGCTGTCTGAAATTAAAACAAAGAAATAAATGATGTGAATCAGCTGGACTTTATCAATCTCTGCCTGTCAGTGACACTGTGAGCATGTGGCACAAACACTTTGCCCTGGGAGGATCTGACAGGGAGCTGTGCTCAGACTATCAGGTCCACAAAAGTCGGAGCAAAGACAATAGCTGAAAGCACCGAGGAGCACAAGAGGAGCAAAGATAACATATCTGGTAATTTCCTTTTAACAACATCAGAGCTCCTTTTGGTTTTCCCTCTCTTGCTAATGTCTCCTTTAAAACCCCAGTTTTAAATCTAAAGCTTTTCTCTATATCATAAAATATTCATGATAATAAGCAACAATCAAAGTTAAAATATCTTTAGAGGCGCTATTTATCACAAGTGTAACACTGCTTGTGTGACAGCTGCCGTCAGATTTTGATTCAAATGTTGTCTAATCTTGATCGGTGGTCATTGTATCAGCTTTAGTTCTCTAGTGGACTCAAGAACAAGAGCACAGACTGTGAGCAAGATGACTTTTAACAGGTTTATTGAAATGTACTTTGAGATGGCGAGGCGGCGTGGTTGACGGAGGTAGCGAGGGAGAGTGAGTGAGCAGGCGGGCAAGCAGACGGGCTGGCTGGGATCCTGAAGCACAGGAGACGAGCAGGCGTTAAGTTGAGTTGCAAACAAGAGGAAACTAACAAAGAGAATATCAGCCAGAGAGGTGAGCCAGACAATAGCTACCACAATGGCTCACTGTGGCGATGAGTGGGAGAAAAGCCGGGGTTGATGTACTGGAGAGGTGACGAGCTGATTGCAGGCAGGTGTGAAAATCCAGGTAAGTTAGGACAGGAACACACAAACACAGAGAGACATACAGGGGACATGGAACACAGGAAAAACAAAGACGATAGAGAATAGGATCTTGATGTGAGCAGTAGTGAGCAAAACATTAGAGAAAAATTGACTCCATGTTTTCAGCTGGCATTAATCACCACGGCAGAAACTTGTCCAAAACAGTGCACAAAGCAGCAGCAACAACACCAGTGTTACTTTGGCTGGAAAACAGTAACGGAACAGATTTAAATTTAATGTTAACCAAAGTGTAGCCCATGCAAAAGAGAAACTGTAATGACTAAATGTTTTGCAGTGTTGGCCTTGGGAATAGATGTTGTTTTCTTGAGTTTAAAGTGTTGACGCAGAGACATGGAGAGATGAATGTGTGGTGAGTGGCGATTAGGTCACATACTTAGGTCAACTCTGAAACTCTGCAGGCCCTGCACCCATCCATTTGTGAACTAAATGTGGACCTCGAGAGATTTGTGATTTCAGAACTGCTCGAATCTGTAAGTGCTCACACCACAAACAAGGTAGGAAAATGTCCGTGAATGGCTTGACCACTCCTTGTTTTCGTATCTATCAAGGCCGTTTATTTCCTTTAATTTTGCAAAGTTTTGCTCCTTTGCTTGCCTGATCAGCTCCTCTCTGTGGGGAATGTTGCACTTGCTCTTTGACCGGTCCGTTCTGAAGAAGTGTGTCCTCAAGTATGGCTGCCACTCCCCAGAATGCAGTGTGCCCTGATGATGCCTATTCTCTATAAGGCAGGCCAGCCGAAAGTGTAACTTAGTATTTCCGTCTTTGCACAGAGATGCATTAATATAGAGTTATCTTTTAAACAATGTACACCAATACCATCCATTTTAATTTTTTTTTTTTGGCTGAATAAGTCAGACGTTGTGCAATGCTACTTTCCCCCCTTTCTGTTGAGACAAAAGAAACAAAGTTTGGGGACAAAAGTAACAGTTAGATAAATCCACCAAAAAAAAAAGTGCTTAATATTTAATTGCATATAAAGCTCACTGATGTTGAGTTTGGCATCTTGGCTGTTGCCATCTTGGATTTTTGTAGCCAGATGTGACCATATTTGGACATTAGGGTGGGGATAACCTGATGCTAGTAGCAAGCTTAGTTAGCGCGGTGCAGTTACACATTTACAGCTCAGCTGTGATACTACTGCCTGCGCTAATTTTGCCTTAAAACCAATAAAACAAAATGTACTTACAACAAAAACTGAAATTCAGTTTCTTCCTTAGCAGGTATAAATAAATGCTGAACAAAATGAAGGCAACCAAGCAACAATTAATTTTCCTGAACTAAAAACACTGAAATAACGTCAGCTACACCTACACTTAGAAAACAGTTTGGCAACCTTTGGCTCTGGAGCCATTATAGTATATATATAGTATATACATTATAGTTATTTATTAATCCCTCTGTGTGTTTATATATTTACTTTTTATCCGCTCTGTTGTCCTTGTAAAGTTAACATATCCCACCGTCATTTCAAACTCAACACTTGTTTCAAATTAAAAGCCCCTTATAACCTCGGCTGAGAGAATCCCGCCATTTTCTAAATAGGCTTTTATTCTGAAACATTTGTCAGAACTTCCTGTGGAAGATATTTTGCGCGTTATTAGACCCAAACGACAGCTGTTGCTGTTTCGGAGCTGAAGGACCAGCGTTCTAAAAGTAACGGAAGTAACTGATGTCTTGTTTGTCTTGTACTTAAGTATTTCATTACTCAAACAGCAAACTAATGTGTTGGGTTACTCGTTACTGCAAAAAGTAATCAAGGTACTCCCAACTCTGCCTATGAGTAATGCTGATTTAGACTCAGTAGGCTGTGTTATATTCATTATAAGATTCAAATATGGTTTTAGGCTCCAGACTTTTTTTCTAAATTATTATTTTAGGTCAAAAATGGCTCTTGTGATACTAAAGGTTGCCGACCCCTGGCCTATACCCTGTGAATCTGGGGTTACGCCATGGTTATGCGACCTAACCAATGTTGTCGCCGTTGTACCAGGCTGTAAACATGTTTATTTCTGCTGTGAAGTTGCGCAGTTTAACATGGGCGTATACTGGGATTGGCCTACTCTTGGAGCCAGCCTCAAGTGGCTGTTCAAAGAACTGCAGATTTTGGCACTTCATGTTACAGTCTCGGAAGTTGCCACCCTGACAGATTGGAGATATTACCTTCTGACTTACCTTAGTGGGTGAAAATGTGCTTATTGAAACTTAGAAGAACAAATACCGCATGTTGACATTGCTCACTTTAATTGTTATTTAAAAATTAAACTAAAAGGAAACTAATAACATCAAACGATTTGTTGGCGTTCCCCCAGAAAACTTGTTGTCGAATGGAAGCATTTGTGGAGCGATGCTGTTCAGTAAGAGTGTGACACTTTAGCCATTGTCACTGTGCACAGGTAAAGTCAATCATGAACCAGAGCCACAACACTTCCATGGTGTCATTGACTAACTCAGCATTTCATTCACACAACATGTACATGACAACATTTAAGACAAGATCATTGCCAGCTGCCCTTGTATCCAAAGCGTGCACTGTGCTCCCTGAAGGGCTGCACATCTTGTTGAAACAAATGACGGAGTATATTTGTTGTTTTAACAGTCACCACAGTGGAAAACAACAACCACCTCAGGTTTTTATAGAGCTGCATCTCAAATGAACTTCGACCAGTCTGTTTCCCAATGCAGCTTACTAATAACAACCAGAGATATGCATCATTAATTCATGAGTGGTGGGGGTGGCAGTTGAGATGTGTTGATGCCTCAGAGGAGGATAATTAAACAGATAGAGCTGTTTCCGTGCAGTAAAGTAAGCTTGCACTGCGGTGCCGTGGGAGACGAGATGTGTGTGTTGATGCTCATGAGAGCTTTATAATTTAATATAACTGTGAATCTCGAGTATATGTTGACTCAATCTGCTCTGAGATGCAAAGAGCACGGGCGATGTGGGGGTTAAACATGTCTTTCTCATGGTTGTTTTGACAGGAAACCTGCTCTCAAGTGACGCTGTCTCATGCGATGTCCTTGATGATGCTCAGCTTGCTCAAAACCAAAAAGCATATTTAACCTGTTGTTCATTCACTGATAAACTTCATCTGTTTACATTTGAAGCATATGACGATATTGGCAGAGGTGCAAAGTAACAAAGTACATTTAACACACAGCTGCGACAAATTATAATCATGAAGCGCTGGCTCTAATGTGGAATATTTCAACTTTATACTTGAGATGTGTCACAAAAGTTCAGACTGAAAATTAGAAGAGAGACAAGCAATAAGCTCCAAATATTCAGTGCATTCAGAGGTTTTAGACCAGCTACAACAATTAACCATTGAGTTGTGATGAAACTTTTTAACTTTGTTACTTGATGTTTTTCACAAGGTCATCTTTTCAAAATGTACTTACCAAACCCAATACATTTCATGAATGAAGAAAAAAAACAGACTGTATTCATATACCAACAATTCATGCCTCCTCATTCATTGCATTTTTTAAAGGAGCTGTAAACAACATTCAGAGCATTAATATAACAGTAAACCTGTATTTGCTATGCAGAGAGCAGAGAAGTCAAACTGTGTGAGCTGTATTTTGAGTTTTTCCGTTCTGTGTTGTGGTAGCTGCTCCAGCCATAGAAAATATGTGCATCGTACGTTTCTGCAAACCAGATACATTACATTTGTATGTTTCATAGGCATCATATCAATGTTCTAAAATAACGTAGTATAAGCTGACTTATATGGAAGGAATGGTGCATGGCAGGTCAACCCCAGGAACAGCGCCGGGCTTTGAAGCCATTTTGACATAGTGGTCAAACCATTTAACTACAATGTCTGGATTTGTCATGCGAGGCCACTGGGCCCAAAAAGACTTTTCCCCATAGACGTACATTGTGAATGAGATGTCTGCAAATACATTCACACATTGTTTAAGCATCACAACTCCCCCAAAATGATTCATTTCACCATCAGGATTTGATCAAGTCCTTCCAATAACATTTAGGAGACCCTAACAATTAAATCATTTTCACCCCCATTCAAGTTAGCACTAAATGGTAAGTTAGCCACTTAGCGCCCTCTAGTTATCCTGCTGTATGAGCTCCACAGCAAGCAAGAACCATTTAATTTCATACTATGGAAATCAAGTTTTATGGCTTCATGCGCTATTGAGCAACTTGAATGAACAGGAGCCCGTCTCCTACGATGTATGCAGTTCTTGTCATAGTGTCCTCTTAGCAAGATTCCTGCCAAGCAACAGACCACAGTCAAGACCAACAAACAACTAAACTATTTTTATTTGCTTTGTTTGCTCTCTGGTCTTCACACACCCTGAGGAAGGCGCAAGCCGACACACGTTGGTGTTTTTAATGACTCTTGCCCATTGAATAAAGGCTTTTTACCTTTTCCAAACCGACCTGAGTGCCTGGACTTTGATTTTTTAAAACAACTAAACTAGTTGTTACTTATACCTCTTTTCCACCGAAATTATCTTGTGTTTGCGTGTTTTTAAAACACGGGAAAATACGTTAAAAATAGATGATGGACTATTGTTGTGTTTTTTTTGTTGTTGTCTTTTTTTGGGGGCGTGTCCCGTTCATTGTCAAGACCGGCATATCTCATGCCCCGTGTGTCGTACAGACATGAAACTTTGCACAGAGATGCCTCTCCTCATGAGGAACAAATTTGCCTCAAGAAGCCATAACTTCCGGTGATACAGATTTTCCGCCATTTTGAATTTTTGGAAAACACTTAAAATCTCTTCCTCGGAAGTTCGAGCAATCTGCATGAAACTGGGTGAACATAATCTAGGGACCAATATCTAAAGTTCCCTCTTGGCAAAAGTTGGAAAACTTACTAAAACTGAGCTTCTATAAAGCAATGAATATTGCAGAGGGCGTGGCTCATCACATAAAGGTGTATAACATCTGAAGGCTTTCACCCATCACTACGCAACTCTGTAGGCATATGACCACACATAATCTGAGGGGACCCCTCCATTATTGACCCCATCAAACAAAATGGGGGCGCTAGAGAGCTCATTTCTTATCTAGGCCTAACCGCCATATTGATTTTACTAAACTTGGTAGATATGTAGAACAGGACGCCTCAAGGTGACATTAGAAATTTAACTCTAACTGGCAACTGGGTGGCGCTATAACAACAGAAAAATGCTTAAAAATGGCTAAAATGCGACCGATCGCTGTCGCTGCAATCGTACCATCAAATTCACAAAAACTCTCTCTGAATACATTTCTCTTCTTAATTGGTTCAGTTGAGTATTTAATCTGCAATTTCCTATGACCTGTATCCCAAACACACACCATGTGAAACTGTACGTGGGTAACTGTGCCCTCAATGGGTATGGACTAGTTGTTATATCTTTCAAACTCAGTGAAGACTAATCTCTAGCATCACTAAAGCTAAAATTAGCGTTTTCACTTTGGGTTTTCATTAATGCCAATCGGAGCTGATGGTGATAAATACCCGTGACTCCTCAGAGTCATTTGACAAGGTGTGAATGCCAATTAAAACCTTTCCCATGAAATAAAAAGCCAGATGTTAGTGTGTGTTCGAGAGAATTTTGTGCAGTGGGAAAGGGGCTTTAGTGAGTTGTTACTGTGTTTCCAACGGCTTTTTAGCCACCAAACGTTGGTGTTTTTTAACAACCCATCACTGTATTTCCACTGGGATAGAAAAGAAAAGAAAAGCAGTTATTTTTTACTGTGTGTCAGCCATGATTGTGACAAGAGCTGGTATTTTAAGGCAAAACATGATCTTTTCTCAGGTGTAACCAAGTGTTTTTGTGCCTAAATATAACCTCACATTTACCACAGCACTGTTAAAACATCAAGTTTCAATGTATCTACCACATAACAATGTACAAATGTAACACATCCGAGGTTTGCAGAAATGTACAGTGCCAACATTTATTCTGGCGATTGGGTTGATGCAGCTACTTTAAACAAGATGCATGTGCAGCTTTAACTGCAGTGAAAGACTGTCAAGTGAAAATGAGTGTGTAAAGAGTAATAGTCACTCAGACATATTTATCTTCATTCCTCATATATATATCCAAATATGGGCATTAAAAATCCACTCTCACACATACTTACAGTGCATTCCTAATGCTGCCATTTGAAATATACTCAACATCCAGCAGATGGAGCATAATGTTTTTACTGCCCCTCAGGACAAAAGCACATTAAAATATTACATCTGCAGGATTTGAAAGCCACATCGTTCGATGACTAAACTATTCCTTTGCCAAGTCCTGGATTTCTGGCTTTTAAAAGCTCACTTGCTGCCCTGAACTCTGCCTCGAGACAGAAACTATTAACTACCACACTCCTTGTCTTCCACTCTCAGTTTCAACTGTTCAGCATTAGAGGATGGTGCAGTGACACCCAGCTTCACACGTTTTAGACACAAAACCTATTAAAGTTGCATTTTCATGACAGAATTTTGCAAGCTTAAATTTAGCATCTCTACTTGATATTTATGCCGAGCTCTTAGACGCTTCAGTGTGAAAGTGTGACTTTATTGTTTGTGCCAATAAGAGCCAGTGCAGTAGCAGAGCGCAGGAGGGGGAGGGCGAGGCGGTGCCAGGGATTTGTGTTGGACAATAAGTTCTGGCAGTGATGTAGTGCAGCAATTCTTCCTGTTCACCTGTAGAGACTGATTTAGAATATAAGGTTGCCCAGGACGATAGCCCTCCTGTAAAGACGCTGTAAACTATTGAGCTTTTGTTAAACTGTATCAAAGAAATTTTGATTCAACTCTATTCTAAAGTTACCTTTCTTCACTTCACATGAAAAGTAGAGCATGGCACAAGGACTTTCTGTCAAAGTAGTATTATATAAGTATGAAAAACTCACTCAATGTAATGACACAAAAAGTTATAGTGAGTGAGGTTTTCATACTTATCAATCACACTTTATTGCATGCTCCAACGTCCAAATAGACATACAGTCACATACAGTACATAAAACAAAAATACAATAAAAAGGCATTATATCACATAATATTAAAAAAGTACTTGTGCATACTTATATACTACTGCAGCATAATTTGCTTCAATACAACCCACTCAAAATGTCATTATGTTTCAAACAGCCTTATTTTTTGACACAATCCTTCTTCACAGTTCTACAAAAGCCTGGATTATGACAAAGGTTTTTCATGTCCAACTCCAAGATTTCTGAGCATACTGACTAAGTTAAAGACCAGGGAGAGATCATGGTTATGGCAATTATACAACTGTGAGTAGAGAACTGCGAAGTTTTAGAGCCTTTAACGGCCGGGCTCCAAAAAATCATTGCATATCACCTCTGATAATGGTTTATTCATTTAAAAACACATTGTGCTTTTATTACATTTTATCTGCTGGAGGGTCGCGTAGGGGAGCGTAGCGCTACAAAAATAGAAGAGCCGCGTAAAATAGAGAGTTGTCGCGCGACAGACGGGGGATGTCGAGCCCGGCTGTAAGAGTGTAAATTCAATCCTAAAAAGGAAAGATTACAGCAACTCTTCAGTTTATTTATCTCTTAATGGCACGTCCCTCCCCACAGGCATCCTTCTTTTTATGTTTTGAACAAAGAACATTTAAGTTCCTTTGGAATAATACAACATATTCTCCCAACTTGTTGCGTATCACTAGCTATGTTTCCATCCAAAAGTGATTTGAATCATTGGGAAATGCGCATTAAAAGAAATACGAATCCTGTGTGTTTCCATTAAATGTACAGACTTTGGTGAAAACTACGAACTCGCACAAGTTTTCTGCAGAACTGGAAACAAAACAAGTCTCACATTCTTCTTCTTCTACGTTTTCACAGGAAATGCACAGTTTCTGCTTGTTAGATGCATAATTTTGGGGTTTCAGCTTTGCCTCTCCCTTGTGTTTCCTGTTTCCCCTTCCTAGAGTCTCATGTTTGTTTTAAGTCTGTCTGTGTGTGTTGTCTGGGCGTGGCCCCTGTCTCCCTCCTCCTGCCAGTCCTCCTGAGTGCCAGCAGCTGCTGAACCTGCACACCTGAACCTCATTTACAATCAAGCCACTGCAGTGTAAAACCCCAGCTCAGACATCCAGACTCCAGATTGTTCAGTCTCCTCTGCAGTTCAGACGCCCAGACCAACTTCTATTTTTTTTTTTTTTTTAAAGACTTTGTCTTTTTGGACATCAGTTCACACTCTGTTTTGTGTCTCAGAATCACCATGCCAGCCTCAACCATGACCCGTCACGCCCAGCCTGGTCCTCGTCTTCTGCCTCTGGATTTGATCTGCTCTGCCTCCAACTAATCTGCCTGCTCTGCTTCACCATTCCCTGCCTATAACCATTCCCCGTTCCCTGGTTGTGTTTTCATTTTGGGTCCTAAGTTGAAATGCCAAAACACAAACAGTCTATTTCAAAATAAACGTTAAGTCAGTAAAACATCTCATTTATGTAATTGTGCAACAAACGTGTCAGGTTTAGAAAAAAACATTATGGTTTGCTCTACATTCATATAGAAAGCAAACAACGGACTCTTGGGTGAAAGTCCAGTGTTTGTTGGACCCATGCACCACTCCTCCGACTCACCGCAGGGACTTTCCAGATCCTTAATTTAAATTGTTTTCTAGCTGCGTTTTAAACTGACACCATCTGGCAGCGTTATAAACTGATGCCACCCAGAGGCATATCATACCACAGTGAGGAATACCTTTTCTTGTTGGTATCTGACACAAAAATCACTGACCAAGCAGCATTATTTGGCAGAAAGAGACGGGTTGAATAATGAGCCTGAAATTACAGATCAAAAGGGAAAACATGTATACAGGGCAGCTGTGGCAAAGAGGCAGAGTGGTTCGATCCCCGGTCTTCTAGTCTGCATGTCAAAGTGTCCTTAGGTAGATACTGAACCCCAAATTGCTCCCGATGGCTGTTCCATCGGTGTGTGAGAGCATGTGAATGGTTACTGAGTAGCAGGTCGCAACTCAGAGGACTAGAAAGGCGCTACACAAGTGCAGTCCATTTATGTAATTCATGTTAAAATGGTTGGTGAAATCTAAAAAAATATTGCATCAATAAATTTATCCATAAAAGCAAATTTATCTTCTGTGTAAGGGTTCTTAGACAGTAAATTATTACCTTTTTGTCAATTAAAATCTCACCACTTAGGAATATTAGCAAATCTCTTACCTTTTTAAAGATGCATTGAAGGTTTGATTGAGTTTCCAGTATTATCCTCCAAACACCCCAGCAGATATCCAAAATCAATACAGATGAACTCAGAAATATTAATAGATGGCAAGCACCAATCCATCCATCCATCCATCCATCCATCCATCCATCCATCCATCCATCCTAAACTGCTTATCAGAAGCCGGGTTGCAGGGGCAGCAGGCCAAGCAAAGCATTCCAGACGTCCCTCTCCCCAGCAACGCTTTCCCGCTACTCCTGGGGGACCCTGAGGTGTTCCCAGGCCATGCTCAGAACACCTCCAGCTGGAGGCGCCTACGAGGCATCCTGATCAGATCTGACCCCTTTCGATGTGAAGGAGCAGCGGCTCTACTCCAACTCCCTCCAGATGTCTGCCTCCTCTCTCAAGGCCCGAACATACTCGGGCGGAACGTACACAGAACGGACTCCGCAGGGGTCCACGCGGACTCAAGGCGGACTTCCGCAAGCCCTGTGCACGCAAAGCTCAGATTTTACGACCGTGCGGACTCCGCTCCGCGCACCAGTGACTGCTCGGCATGTATTTTTCACATCGCGGGGATTTTTCACGGACATTTTTACAGGAAACTACAACGCGGAAGTGCGCTCGACTATTAAAGCCCGAATGACTGCGGACATTCCTCGCTGAGTCCATTCCGCGTACGTTCTGCCCGAGTATGTTCGGGCCTTAAGACTGAGCCCAGCCACCTTTCAGAGGAAACTCATTCCAGCCACTTGTGCCCACAGACCTCACTCTATCAGTCATTACCCAGAGCTCATGACCATAGGTGAGGTTTGGGACGTAGATGGACCAGTAAATCGAAAGGTTTGCCTTCCTCTTCACCACAACGGTCTGGCCCAGCGACTGCAGTGATGCAGGCCTGGTAAGCCCATTTTATGGGAAACACTTCAGAAAAATGGAACCAAATTTATAAATGATATCTCAGACATCACGAAAGATTTGTTATTATACCATCAATTCTGCTGTATGTATGTTATGTTACAATGTGCAAGAAGAAATTGCTTTTAAAACAACGACTAATAAAATAATTCATATTTTATTTTACAGAGTAGAGGTTTTACTGCTTCCCCCCATACGGTCTGTTATTATTGGGAAGATAAATTTAACATTTTCATACCTTTGAAACAAGTTCTCAGAACTATTTACAAAACAACAATTGATTCCTACTCCAGAATCTTTCAGTTGAAGTTCTTCTAAAAAATTACTGCTACTAAAAAACCATTATTCAGTCGAAGTTAGGGACCCACAACACACACTGTAACAGTCTTCTGTATGAAAGTCAAACAAATAACATGCCCACCATCCACCCTGCCCTCCACAGCCTTACTGTCTGCATACTTACACAGATAAAAGACACACTTTCTGCATTGAACGTTGGCATTGATTGTGAGCTGCAGAATCGTCTAATATGGAAGTGTTTCCTTCGACTCTGGCTCGGCTAATTACATTGCTCCCATTTAACCTCGGAGAAGGATATAGGGCCCTTACAGTTTACAACAGCAGTTTAAATTTTAGGTGTCAAGAAGGGTCAAATTATCGCAGGCGGTGGGGCATTGAGAGGGTGGAAACCCAAAATGATTTAGGGTGCTGAGAGGTGGATGGGAGTCTCACAACATGGAGGGTATAACAAGGATATTTATTGTGTCGGAGCTGTTGGCGAGGTGTTTTCATTTGCACAACACATTGCCCCTGAGGGATAATAAAGATATCCTTGATCCTTGAAGCTGGCTAAATTTCTAGTGGCTCCCTGGCTGCAAGCTTTAATTCCACAACATTTATACTACTGATTTAAATGATGAGTCCCATCACCTGGCAAAAGCTGTGTTAAATAGTGGGCAGATGTAGCAATTGGCTTGGATAAAAACTAAACTTCTAAAAACAGACTCCTCACCTGCCGCAGCACACTGTCAGCTGTGAGTGTCGGGCATGAAGTGTGTTTAACTGGTGCTCATCACGAAATGGGGGGAAAGGTAATGTGGAGAATCAGTGGGCATGTGGGTCGAGAGTGCTGTGGCGTTTAAGGTGAAGAGTCCTCTGCAAGCCGGATTACGAAAATACATTTTCAATGATTCATTTGAGGCTTAAGTGTTGCTAATAAGTTGAGCAGACAGATAATCGACTGAGTCAAAATGGCAGTACAGAATATGTTGAGAGTCTCTTGTGCGGATTGATTGTTGCAGAGGCAACCTGAAAATATGAATCACCATTGAAGCTGGGCAGAAACGGGATGTAGTGGTGCGTTGATGAATTAGATGTGCCACGAAGCATTATTTTTCTCTGATGTGTTTCAAAGCAATAGGTTTAGAGGCACTTTGTCATCGCTGTCGGGCACCAAGAGAAACTCATAGAAAAGTATGTCCTCAGTATTACTCAGGGTATGATGGAGAATCAACTTAAACAAGGTCCTGAGGTGCACTCGAGTTTTGCTTTCTCAGTCGGAGAACTAATGGACATCAGGGAAAATTAATTGCATTGCATTTCTTTTTTTTCCACCTCTAGGTTTTTAGATTACTTAATCAGAGCAGCTTGTGAACAAGAGAGCATGTGTCCTCGAGCAGTTCTGCTTCTCTAACCTGTCATAAAGACACTATTCAAAGGATGATTTAATGGGAGGTACAGTACTCTGAGTCTTTGGAGTCCTTGGAACTTTAAAGACAGGCTAAGTAGCCTCAGATGTGTTTCTTCTGATGTCCTTGGGGTTCTGACACTTCAACAGAAGCAAGAATTACCTCTACCTAAACGACGAAATGGCTCGTTTGTCAGTTCCCTTTGAAAACAACTCATATGAGTGTTTTCAGACCTGCCACCTCTATGCTTAAGGTTTGTCCATTTGACTGTTCAGACACCATAATCTCTGGTGTCAGAGTCACACACTTTACCAGGTTTTGTGGTGGTATAACAGTGTCACACTAAAGAAAGGCTGGTTTAACCATCTGAACAAATGACAGGAGGCAATGGGCCGAAAGTAGTAGGTTGTAAAGTAGTAGATTTGCAAACACAGTGCATTGTACATAGTCCTCAATTTTACAGATATATAATATGTTACTTATTCTGTTATATGATTCTTTTTTTTATCATTTTACAAAAAGGTTTATTGTCCTTTAAAATAATCACCAAACTGACACTTAAATTCACATTAGTTCTATTAATGGGAACCGTGCTGTGTAATAATTAGTGATTTTAGAGCAAAATATCACTAAAAGTTTTGCCGGGCAGGTCACAAAATGATGAAGCAGCATTCTGACTAAGTTATTAATAATGCACAGAAACATTGCGTGAAATAGTCCAACTTCTGCTTTCATTCCCCCCTCTCTGTCACACACACCTTGGAGAGTGCTGCCGTGCTACTCCCTCTCTTGTTTTTTCTTTTCCTTTTCTGTGTTATTTTATATCCGCGCTTGATGCTACTAAATATGACACCTCGTTGGCGTTCACTTTCTGCAGAAGTAACTCCACTTCGGATCCAATGAAGTTTTTTATGTTTGGAGTCTGGTGTTCCACCCTCTTCAGACTGTTGTTTGGGCTTTCTTCACTTGACTCTCTCAACTTCCTCTCCTTCTGCTTGTTCCTCTTCTGTTGCTGTGTTTGCACACAGCCCTGCAGCGTCATGCCCTTTAATGAGGATTAGGGGAGCATTTACATATGCTAATTAGAGTCAAATGGTCATTATAAGAACACAGGTGTGAACAAGTCTGTTGTCTAAGAACACATCTTTAATCTGATGTAGATGTCTATGACGTTACTTATTCTGCAAGAGGTGCGGGAGGTCAGAGCCAGCAGAGGGGCTTGCTAACACTAGTGCTCTCAGTCACATGACCCTCTTCTTGTATGTTTTAAAGTCCCCTCAAGAGTCTCCTGCTCCAATGCTCATATGTAAGCTAGACTTATGGTGCTTTCTCATCTGTAGTTCGGATCATTTGGTCCCGACCGGGGGAAAAAATGATAAATTGCTGGCATTAGTTTTTGTCCAGTTCCTGTTCACTGACTTTACAAACAAACCAAGAGGAGGAAACATTAAGTTATGTAGACTGAAATGTGTCTTATTGATTGAAAAAGTCCTGCATCATCAGTGCATCATGCGGAGCCACATGGGGAAATCAGTTTGTACAGAGCTTTAATGCTTCTGATGTGTTTATTTATCTTCTTTGATATCACAAAGAGCTCATGAAGAATGAAGTGATTTCGAGCATTATTAGTATTATTAGACTGCAAATGGACCACAAGAATCCAGGGCTTATTACTGTGGCATGGTTGACACACACTTTTTATTGGACTTAATGAACTGACAAAGAGCAAGCATCATCATCATTCATCAGCAGATGAATTTATTTGTGGTTTTGCTTTTGAAATCAGGCTAAAATCATACTTCTTGTAATGCAGAGTGGAGAAGGTGGACCCAAGCGCAGGAGACAGCAGACGACAGGAACTAAAAAAAAAAACTAGTCTGATGAGGGGATGAAGTGCAGGTGGAGGTAAAGGGCGGAGAAGCTCAGGTGAGGAGAATAAAGTGATGAGGCAAAAACTCAGGGGCAGGGAAGGACTAATGAGGCTAACACGGCAGGTGTGTAGCTGGGTAAATGAGGGGAGGAATGGTGCGTTTGTTTTGTACTCGGAGGTCGGAAGTCAGAAGTGGGAATGACGTCACCTCTGAGTTGACAACAGTTTTGCATTCTAGTTGACAACGGTGGACAAAAACATGGACGCCCGCAAGAAAGCCTTTGTTGCCCTTGCACTTTTGGAGTATAGACAGCTTCAAAACCATCATGCACTCCAACTGATGAATGTCGCAGATGAGGCTGAACTTACTGGGAATTTCTGACCTCCGAGTACAAAACGAACGCACCATAAGAACTAGGTGACGAAAACCATGGATCATGACACATCTATTATAAAATCACAATAAGCAGCTGGAGTCACCTAGTCTTCACGAAGAATATAGGCAGAAAACAAAAACAAGTTTCCTCTTTAAACTGGTCACTTGCTGTAGTTTGAGTGCTATAGAGTTCAGGATTCCTCTTCTCCATATATTTAGTTTAACTTTATTCCTTGGTTGTGGTCAGGTCAGCTAACTTCACTCAGATGGGATAGTGTCAAGTCACTTTAGGTGTCAGAGTGCTCTCAGGTTTGTCAAAACATCAGGTTGTGGCTTTAATGGTGCCACCAAACTGGTGAAGTCAAGTGATGGGAATAAAGAAACTGGTGGTTTCCTCCTCCAACAGAAGCTGATCTCCAACTCCTCAGGGTGCAGACAAGGCAGGGACATGCTCTTTGACCCCATGGGAGCTACGGGGTATGACACATGGGCAGTGTAACTGGAACTAGAGCTAGAAGTTAAAGGATGGTGTCCACTCAGGCGCTCTTTTGGGTGAGCTATTTTTACTCTCAAATGGATGGAGGCTGATATATAGTGGAAAGTTTTCACATAGAGAGCATCTGTTTTTGGACTTTTATTAAAGATCTTTTCATTAATTGCAGAATTGTAATTCTCATCCATATCTTTCTGAATATATTTCAGATTGCAGATGCCACAGTGAATCATCCCCGTGTTCTATAAGAGTGCACCGGCTATTGAGCCTTTTGGAAAGTGCAGACCAGACTTTATTGCGCATTTGTTGTACCCCAGTGATATGAGGCAATACTTCTTCTCTGTCATTTTGACTCGACTAGCAGACCTCACTACAAGCTGATTGGCTGTTGAAACAGGTGATTGCTTTATGTTCTAAAACCAGCTGCTGCGGATTTGAGCACCTGAGTTGCAGCTAACATCATCAGTTGGCTTGAGTCGAGCTCACACCGCTGCAACTTTTCTCTGCAATGTTAGCAAATGGTTTCGTCTCGTTACGAATCACTGGTCTGAACTGGGCCTTAGGGTGTTTCCTGAGAATCTCAAAATCTAGCTTCCTGGCACAAGTCCTCAGGTCACCTCCTTTAAGCCTAGTTCACATTACACGATTTTCACCGCTATTCTGAGATCGCAGAGGATCTTGAGAGCCACCTTGGGACGGAGGTGAGTCGGCAGATAGTCTGCCACGACGAGTCCTCATGTGTGAACAAGCCTACGAGCAAGTCGCCCCCTTGTCTGTGACTGGGACTGGATATCTGGCATGCTAGACAACTGGAGAAGTCCGACACAACTGACAAAGAGCATCAGCCAATGAGAGGCGGGATACGTCCCATGCCAGCACGCAGGAGGACGGAAGAAATGTCACCTTCCTCTATATATATCCGTCTAATAAGTTATTTAAACGCTGACAGAAACACACGTCACCAGGTATGAACACTCAAAAGATTACAAAAGTCTCTGCAACGCAAAATCAGGGTGAAAATCGTGTAATGGGAACTAGGCTTTACTTTACATATGTGTCGTCTGCAGCTCTGCTTAGTATTCAAAGTTACAACTTGCATAATTTCAACCTGTTTCTAAATCAAGTAGCACTCGTTATCTCATTTGACTTCTCTTATTCTGTACAGCCGAACTTCCTGGAGAGGTGGGACTTATTGCCTGTCTCCAATTGGAAATCGGACGGAAAATAATATTGGGAATAAAATGATATTAAAGATCCCAGTTCTCTGCTGGGTTACATAAATATGAGGTTTAAATGTGGTAATAACACCAGAATGAGCCAATAAAACCACCAGTGTCTTTAATTATAAGATAGCAAGTAATTGTGCTGCAAAAGGAGTAGTCTGTCTTTGTAGCTCTCCATTACAGCCAGATCCGTCTAATCTTTCTCCCATCCAGTCCTGAAACTTTTTTAATGGAGTGAACCGTGGAACTGTGCAGTGAGTAGTATAGGGGAGGTTCACTCTTACAGCCCGGTCTAATTCCTCATGGAGGACGTGTGATGGGGGGGTGGTGCAGGGTGCACGGCAAAGCCCGATTAGTTGGCATTAATGGGCTTTTAATTTAAGTCTGGGCTTATTAGATGTCAAACACAAAAGGGCTGAATGGATTTTAGAGATGAGTTGTGTTAACCTGCTGTCAGGCGAGCACGACACCTGCTCCATTGCTATTCCCAGCCACCGAGGTGCCGCAGATTATATGAGAACCTTCTCTGTGATCAAAAAGAAACACAAAGCCTGGAGCCGCGCAAAAAGCGAATCTGTTGTTGATCCCCGAATAAAACGGGAACTGGTGCTGCGTGACACACATGCCTTCACTACTTTGAAGTGCCTGTTATCCATTAAAGCTCAAGGTTGTTGGTCAGTTGGTAGCTACTCACGTATTGTACCTGCTCACATACCATCGTGTCTGCTGCAGCTCTCAAATCACACACACACACGCTGAACTCAATTTGACGCCAGTAGAATGCATATTAAAGGTGAATTGTAGACAATGTCACAGCAGCTTGACAGTGAATATAGAGAATAAAAGATGGCTGAGAAAGAGCATGTTTGATGACAGTCATGGCGTGTGTGTGTGTGTGTGTGTGTGTGTGTGTGTGTGTGTGTGTGTGTGTGTGTGTGTGTGTGTGTGTGTGTGTGTGTGTGCAAAAAGAAAGTGTGAGGGAGAGAAGCGCAGACACATATGAAACAGAATAAGTGATGAGCAGGTTCTGCTTGCCTTCTACACTCCACAGAAATACAGATGTACAGTGTTTGCCTTCACTGGAGTGTTTATTAAAATCACAATGTCTTCAAACTGGAGTAATCAGAGACTATTAGTGACGGCATCACTGCAGCGTCATGAACATTAATTTACATTAATGATGAAATGGAGAATGTATCGACCCGTCGTCAGTACGTCAGCCAGAATATAAAGATACAGAAGAATTCATCAGAGGAAGTGTTGGGATTAATGATCCACTGAAACCAGTGCATGCGTAACGTCTGTGCACACTTGTTCCTGGATTATAATATGTTTGTTGTCATGTCCTGGCTTTGTATTATTCATATAAACATTAGATCCTTCCATCTTCATCTTGATATGGATCAGTGGTTTGGTGTGACTTCTGCCATGATGCGGGCGCTACGCCGGACCTTTGTGGTGAAGATGGAACTGAGTCCGGAGCTTTCGATTTACTGGTCCATCTACGTCCAAACCCTCACCTCTGGTCATGAGCTCTGGGTAGAATACAAGCGGCCAGAAGGGTGGCTGGGCTCAGCCTTAGAGATAAGGTAAAGAGCTCGGACATCCGGAGGGAGCTCAGAGTAGAGCCGCTGCTCCTTCGCGTAGAAAGGGGTCAGTTAAGGTGATTCAGGCATCTGATCAGGATGCCTCCTGGGAGCCTCCTGTTAGAGGTGTCCCACTGGTAGGAGGCCCCGGGGCAGAGCCAGAACACACTGGAGGGATTCCATATCTCGTCTGGCCAGGAGGAGCTGGAAAGTGTTGCTGGGGAGAGGGACGTCTGGGGTGCTTTGTTTTGCCTGCTGCCCCCACGACCCGGCCCTGGATAAGCGGATTAGAATGAATGGATGGATGGATTAGATCCTTCTCTTACACACCCGGCTCTGTACTCTAAAAATAAAAAACACTTTCTCATCCCAACTTATCAAATACCTCCCCTTTGTAAGTGGACATATTTAAATGACATGCTAGGTAGCCTCCTGCATCGGTTTTGGACTTTCACAGATGGGGTCTTAATTGATGCTTGTTAAATGCATTGTGTCTTTTCCGTTTTCACAGGAAATGTACAGTTCATGCTCTTCACATGCATATGGTCTTTTTCAAAATAAAGATATTATGTAGTTAAAACACTTGTTTGCCTTTATTTCCATGGGTTTGGGCAACAAAAGCCGAGGGTGAAAGTCCAGTGTTTGTTTGACCCCCAAACTGTGATGTTTTGGAGTTTTTTCTAAACCTAACCATGTGCTTTTTTTGATGTTCCAGTGTTTCAGGAACATCAACAGCAGAAGCAGGAAGATACCCGGTGTGTAATATGTGGACATGAAAGGCCACTGACACAGCGGCAATATGTGAGAACATGTTGGTGTCTGACATCCACTGACAAAGCGGCAGTATTTGACAAGTTCGGTTGTGAATAGCGGCATCAAAAATAGCCACCGCTTTGTGTGTATCATGCTGCCACTGACAAAGTATAAGGTATTTGACGAGTTGGGAGTGAGAACGGGCTGAAAATACCGCTGCATCTTCTGCAGGTTTCCGACCACTCTCTTCTTCATGTGCAGCTGCTTCTTTAAAGGTCCAGTGTGCAAGATTTAGGGGATTTTGTGGCATCCAGCTGTGAGGATTGTAAATTGCAACCAGCTGTGGACAAAGACCCGCTCCCTATGTAGATGTAAACGGCTCGTTTTAAGGTTACATAAACAGTTTTTACTTTCAGATATTACACACTTAAGAAAAATTATTCATTATGTAATACTGCATTTCTGCCGGTATCCCCCTCAATGTCACTCACTGGACCTTTAACTTTTTTGTTTTCATTTTTATGAGCACTTCGTATCTGTTTAGAAAAGTGCTATATAAATAAAGCTTTTATTACATGCTGAAATAAAAGGGAAAGTCTGATGAATAAAATATACTGCTGCTAAATCCTGTAGAGTTGGAGCAGTCCTGCAGTCAGAAACCAAAGCGGGCTTATCCTCAACTGCCGAATTCATTCTGCAGAGATATGACATTTTTCTGGCTGCGGAGGAGTCAAAGAGAAGCCTGATCAGAGATGATCAGAGACCTGGATAATATTAGAATCACATATGCAGGGATATGAATAACCAGGTTCCTCTGTGCTGCATGTAAAAAAAAATCCCGAGCATGATCAAAACCCTAGAAACTAGCGTGCGGTAAAGGTGCTCCATTATTAAATGTACGTTCATTTAGTGCACCTTATGTGCTGCAGACAGAGAGGGGAAAACATCAACAAGTATTGTGCTACAATTTACAAAATAAAAATATCAAAATAAAACACACATGTATGAGAAAATGTATTTATGTAAATACACATAATTTGTAATTTGAAAATACAAAAATGCATTTTATATAAACTCATATTATCACATTTTAGGCATTTTGTAGCCTCAGTATGCGCCCGACCTCAGCGCCACCACACTGTAGCTCTAATCTAAATTCTAATTTCCCACATCACAAATCTGAAGTGGCCAATTTTGTTATTTTGGAGGTGTAGGGCTGCAAATTTGCAGTGCATGCTGGGTAGTTTCTGACAGTCAAATGTTTCATTTCCATCACACTGTTTGGTTTGACCTGACACACTTTTGGTACCAGGTCATTTTTTCCATTTCTGTTCAGCTGTTCACAAAAGTGATGTTGAGGATAAAAAAATGTGTCTTATTTCAGAATAAAATAACATATTAAATAATTTGTTTTAACTTAAGAAGTATCAAATACACAAATACGAGCTTTTAAATTGTTTCATAATGGCATGTGTACAGTCCCTAATGTTGCTCACCTTATTTCTTATCCAGACATCCATGAGGTTTTTACAGGGGGCTCTCTCGTTCCAAAACACCAAATTGAACACTGGAAAAAAAAAGAAAAGTGTTTTTCTGTCACTGATTGTCACAGAGGGGCTGCAACAACAGTGGCCAACACAACATTGCAAAATGTCCTATCAAGAGTGTTTGCTTTGTTCTGGGCTGCTGTAGAAACATGGCAGACTCTGTGGGCAAGAACCCGCTGCCTGTGTGGATATAAACGGCTCATTCTAAGGTCATGAAAACACAATTCTTATTTTTAGAAAACACTCTTATCATATAATATTTCCATTTCTGCCAATATATTCTCCTAAATCCTTCCCACTGGACCTTTCATGCACTTTGTCAAAAAAATTTCCAGTTTTATATAGATAATAATTAGATTATTAAATGATATATTTTGGTGGTTTGAGTTGAAGGTGTGAGAAAGAATAGTATCAGTAACATTGTTAACACTGTGCTACATTACAGAGAAATACAAAACCGTACTAATGAACCTTCATTAATATAGGCCTATATTTTATCTACAAGTGCACGTCACACACTGAGCGAGCCGCCTGTTAATGACGCTGTGGGCTAATGGGCATGTAGCTACTTCCATGTTTCAGATGATACGTCATGTTTGTAGTCGACCAATGAAGATGAGTTTACATATCACCTTGGGTTCGTCCTTCACCTTCTCAAAATGATCCCACACTTTGGATTTCCTGCCCGACATGTTATTAACTAGCCTGTGGAATAACCGCAGGTACCAGCCCTGGAAATTAACCTGACTCCTGTCTGACTGCTGAGCGTGGACACTTCCTGTGTCTGTCCTTTCAAATTATATTCCCACATGGTCCAGTCATATAGGTTTTGATCTATCCAATGAGATATCTTTGGATTTGGAGACCTTTAAGTTTGATGTCACCTTGTACTCTTCTTCAGCTTTGAAGGACAATCTTCATGATTTGAGAGATATAAAGATTGGTTGATTAACTGGAAAAATTCTGGACAGATTGATTAACAATAAAAAGCATAATTAGAGACAGTCCTTGTACAGTAGTCACTCAGTGTTCAGTTTAGCCACACAGCTAATCCACACACATCAAATTCCTCCAATTATTGTTGTTTACTGACTTTATAATCATGTGTGGGGTTATTATTATGGGGAGCACAGCAGGAATCTTGATTCTAATCAAAAAACTAATAACATCCTCATTTTGCTGAATACAAACAAATAAATCCCAGTCATGCTTTATGAATATTTTCTCCTTCTGTTGTTTTGTTTTTGCTCTAAAAGCATTGTGTCTCAGCACTAAACCCCCAGCAAGCAAATTGCACTTCAGAACGGGAGTTCATTGACCATTTTTGCTTTCATAAAAGCACCTTCGCGGGCGCATCAGCCCTGCATTGATTGGACAGTAAAAAGCGTGGAAGGGAAAACATGAATTTATTGATTGCCTCTGCAAACACTACAATAATAAATTGGCTATACATTCCCAAGTGGTCCGAACATGTACGAGTGGTTTGAAGTATGTTTTGGATGAAATAATTAGCTTAAGTCAGCCTCTGTTTCATGTCATATTTCACTGGTCAGATAAAACGAGGAGACAATCAACAAAACGATCAAAGACCCAGCATTTCTCAGCTCGCTCTCACATCCACAGCAGGTTAACATCCCGCTCAATCCAATTATTTTTCCTTATGACGGATCATTCAGGTGTGATGGTTCGAAAATTGTGAATTCGTAACATAAAAAATAGTCTCTCTGGCAGTTTTAAAGCATTACCTCATTGCTGAGGGAGAGTTGCAGGTTTTTACTTTTCAGCTCACATTTCACCTCTAATTTCTATTAACAATCAGCTGCGGGGCTTAACAGCAATTGCTTGCTTTCATTTTGGAAATTTAATGAAAGATGATGTGATATCAAAGAGTCTGGAATCCATTTTCATGATATGTGCACAGTGGATTGCGCTTGCTATGTGAAAACCTCACCAAGTACATTTAAAAAAAGATCATGTTTTCACTTCATTTGAAACCTTAAATTCCTCTGATGACTCTCTGCAGCCTCTTTGGCTTCTTGAATCCTGTCAAAGCTCATCCGATAAATTAAAACACACATCATCATCACAGGGAAAACAGGGCTTTTCCTCTTAGTTAACGCAAAACTGACAATGACTAAGATGCTCAGCCTCTTATTCTATGCTGATGCTGCTCTCTTTGTTTTTCTCTGCTCCCTTTCTTTGTCAAACTTTTAAAATGTAATATCTCTCTTTAAGTATTGATAGCAAGACTGAAAAAATCAACACAGCCTTTTTGGTTACGTCTCTGGATTCCCAGAGTTGTTGATCTGGAGGTCACGGAGCAGAAGAAATCTCATCTGACTGCTCTTCCAGAATTAAACGGCTCCTTACGGCCCGATCCACATTAAAGTATAATATTTGCTCCTTTGATGGAAGAAATGTGATTCTGTCACTTGATTCCTGTAGCTGTGGTCAGAGCGAAGTCAAGAAGGCTTAACAAGGAATGTGGGGTTTTGATCATAGGAGCAGGGGCCATTACTCATTCTATAGATACATGTTCTGTACAGTCTTAAAAGAAAAATCTTCAAGCTGCTGGGGGATAACGTGTCCCCTGATGATAAAAAAAAAAAAATGAAAAGAAAAAAAGAAACCAGCCTGGGATGTAAAGAAATTAATCATTTATTCAGCATTCACGCTGCAATGGCAGCAGTTACTGCAGAGTAACGGCTTATCTTAAATTTATCAGAGTGAATGTTAATTCAGAAAACATACAGTAAATGTTAAAAAATTCAGCAATCCGTGTGTCAATAATTAACAGTGTTCATGTTCACAGTCAGTGAGGGAATGTTGTTTCTCAGCAGTTTGCAACATGCCAACATCTAGAAACGGATAACCCATGCAGCTGTACACTACACTGAACAAAAATCTAAATGCAGCACTTTTATTATTATTATTATTAAGATCTAAGACTTTTTTCATGCACTCAACAGATGTAATTCTCTCAAATTTTGGTTGCAAATGTGTTAAATTCTGTGTCAGTGAGCACTGCTTTTCCAAAATAATCACTCCACCCTGCAGGTGTGGCAAATCAAGATGCTGATTAAACAGCATCGGTACCACACAGGTGTGCCTCAGGGTAAAAGGCCACTCCAAAATGTGCAGTTTTATCACACAACACAATGCCACAGATGTCACAAGTTTTAAAGGAGCGTGCTGTTGGCATGCTGACTGCAGGAGCATCCAACCAGCCTCAAAGTCGTGTTACGATGACAAACTGCTGTCAGGTCAAGATCCTGGTGAGGACAATTAGCATGCAGATGAGCTTAAGACAGTTTCTGACAGTTTGTGCAGAGATTTGTTGGTTGAGCAAAACCTATTATTGCACCAGCTGGTAGGACGGCTGGTCTCAGATGATCTTGCAGGTGAAGACGCTATAAATGGAGGTCCTGAGCTGGTGTGGCTACATGTGGTCCGGTTGGATGTACTGCCAAATTAATGGAAACAACACTGGAGACGACTTATGGTGGTGAAATGAGCATTCAGTTCAGCTCTGGTGGACATTCCTGCAGTCAGCATGCCAGTAACATGCTCAGTTTATTCGACATCTGTGACATAGTGATGTGATAAAACTGCACATTTTAGAGTGGTCTTTCACTGTGATCGTCCCAAAGCACACCTGATCAGTAACAATGCTGCTTAATCATGATATGCTACACCTGTCAGGTGGATTGATTGACTTGGAAAAGCAGTGCTCACTAACACAGATTTTAAACAAATTTGCAACCAAAATTTAAGAGGAATAAATCTACCGAGTGTGTGTGAAAAAAAAGTCTTTGATCTTTAACATTAACCTGTGGAAAACGGGAGCAAAAACAAAAGTGTTGTGTTAAATTTTTAGTTCAGTAAATATATTGTGTGTATATATTGTGTAAAAGCTTCCTGATTTCAGCCTTCACTGCATTGGACAGTGTCTCTGAACCCTGGGGTCGGGAGTCTCACGAGGGCTCACAAGACAAATAATGGTGGTCACAACACCATTAACAGGGCAGCAGGGCAGAAAAGGAAAAACATATTTCTACTTCAACAAATAATGTTTCTTTTTCAGACTTCTTTCTTCTCTTTGATTTTTATCTCATGTGCATGTGTGTGTGTGTGCAAACTACTGGACCAATCAGCCTCATATTTATTGTGCACATTTATGACGGTACTGTTGTACTTTCCACTTCCGAAGAATGCTCGGCTACTCTGTCTGGACGTGTGTGGGTGGAAATAATTTCACATGTAAAGGAATCATCCGTTTCCGCAATTTACTGAACTTTGGCAGGTGAGTACTGAGCATACAGCCATTTACATCAGTGACGGCGCATGCACCATTTAACCTTTACCAACTGACTCATGAATAACTTGCTATATTCATACATAATCTTGTCACATCAAATAACCAGGCGTCCGGCGGCGTCAGGGGGAGAACATGACAGGACAAAGAGGAAAGTTAAGATGGCATTATGATCAGCTACAGTTAGGCCAGACATATAAACATGAATTAGTCCCTGTTTTGGTATATTTGCCTTCATCTGTGAGAGAGAGCATAAACTGAGACAGTGCAGAGTGGACAGACATATTGATCCTCTTCTATCACTCCTTTGTTAAAAAGCATTTCAGCTTTCTGTTCTGTTGCCTGGCATTTTTTCATTGTCGGTGAACAATTAAAACAAATTGCATAAGATATATCAATATGTCCAGTTAGATTGCTGGACAGCAGCAAGACTGCGTGGCGATGACCCGTGAGTCCCCTGTGGCGAGTAAAGGGCAGGTAATTACTAGAGAGGTTTCACATCTCCTATTTAGAGTACACAAACTGTTACCATCAAGCAGACTGTACAGGGTGCCATCCCCCGAACCAACTGGCTCACAGATCATTTGCGGCCACCAGTAATGTACTACTGATCTAACTGTACAAAGATAGCTGAACCTGTGTGTGTGTGTGTGTGTGTGTGTGTGTGTGTGTGTGTGTGTGTGTGTGTGTGTGTGTGTGTGTGTGTGTGAGGATGCTGCTTCTTATGAAATGTACTGCACTTTAATGATGTGTGGCGAACAGGACTGTAATAATGGAGAGGCGCCCTTTGTTGATATTCTTGTTGTTGGTGTTATTATAGTTGTCTGTTTATTTATCTGACACCTGCTGTACGGTACACATTGAATTTCTGAAGGACAATAACCATATCTATCTTGACTAATTTCACCTGGTGCAGCTGCAGCATGTTCAGGCTGCTGAGGGGTGAGAACCGGTTTTGTTCTGTCCACCGCACAGCGTCATCCTGCAGCGACAGTTTTGCCTGCTTGATTTTATAGACTTGCAGATTCTGTTGAATTTGTCATTTTTCCTTCTATTACAAGTTAGTACATCGGCAGATAAATGGTTTCTTTTTTTGTCTGTTTTGGGCCAGTTTACTGAAGTTGCACATTTCATAGTCTGGGGCAATTCAAGGTGTTTAATTGTGTTTATTATTGTAATTTCTTACATTGCTGTGCTGTAGCCTACAGACAAAGTCAATACGGTTAAAAGTCCAGCAGTGAACGACACAGATCAATGATTTGTGGCTGTGTTTTAGTTATTAAAAATACATTCATCCTCATAATTATATCTCCTGAAACACACTGTGTTACGCGTGCTGGGAATACAAAAATTTGGCCCCGATCAGCTTGGGCGACTGTGTAGCAGCCGCAATGCAGCCGCCTGGTGGAGATCTGCACTTCAGATAAAATGCCGAAATCAAGGCTTCAAAAAGAAACAGCATAAATCTCATCATCAGTCTTGTTTAGGTTATTCACTTTCATCTAATTGAAGATCTATTATATTTAAACATTTTCCATTTACAGATCAATTTCATTAAAAATACCAACATAAAGCATCACATCAAACTCACTGAACTCTCCCACTTTTACATGTTTTATGGTTTTAATATTTTGTAAGTCTGCGAGTTTGTGTGTCTTGTTCCCTGCAGTGCTGTGTGCATGTGCTCTGGGCAAAATATCACTTTTCCAAACATTATTCATTCATAAACTACAGTTTGTTCCCTCGTTTTGACATTTAAAACATGGATAACAGAAGATCCCAAACTGCAATTTGATGTTGCTCATGCATGATTAATATTCTCCACGATACGAGAACTGGGAAGTCACTTACTGCAAGTATCCTCTTTTAAATCGAGGATGACACATCTAAGGTCTTTATGGATGTTTTTCTTGCACATCCTGTGAACAGTGCAGGTTAATAAACGGTTGGTAAATGGCAAGATAGTTTTTAAGGGAAGTGAAAAAGGACCAAGTGTATCCAAGTAATGTTTTGAGCATCAGCACTTTAACAGATTTTGCGTTTTGGAGTCCTTCTCATTTTTAATCTCCTCCTTCAGACTGAGACTTTATCCACGTTAACTCCAAACTATGTCAGAACCGGAGGTAGAGGCTGATTATTTTCAGTGGTCGACTTTGTCACTGGCAATCACCAAAAAAGTCCATTAATGTGCTTTATGCGAAAAGCAGAAGCTGTTTCTGCATCACTGAATATTAGTGTCAGGTTGTTTCAGTTGGCGTTCAGCTTTAGTGTCAGCAAGATCTTTAATTATGTTACACCCACCAGTGTGTTTAGCTACGCCTTGAGAAGTATTAAAAGTTTGTAAGGGCAAAGAGA
Organism: Epinephelus awoara; assembly: GCA_035609425.1. Classification (NCBI taxonomy): domain Eukaryota; kingdom Metazoa; phylum Chordata; class Actinopteri; order Perciformes; family Serranidae; genus Epinephelus; species Epinephelus awoara. Next base: position 7,612,755 of record CM069294.1, read on the forward strand.
ATGATGAGGCTCAGAGGGGTTTTAAGTTCACGGGTAAAGGTCACATCAGAGGACCATTAATTTGTCAGTCTCCTAATTGTGCATTTACTACTGATGCTGGAGGAGGTATTTAAAACAAAGGGGCCTTTTGAAAATACCACATAATAATATACAATAACAGTTAGAATGTACTGGGAGTTTTAACTTGTGATGCGTGCATTGTTTCCTGTGAGTCCTCTGTAGTGGAGTACCTAGTAGTACATAGTACACTGTGAGCTTACAGACAGAGCAGCTCTGAGAATGGAAGCTGCACAGAAAACAATTAGACAGTGTATGTGTACAGTACTTCCTCTGCTCTCAAACACTGCTGGAAAACCTGCATATTTAATGTACTCCAATGAGCCACAACATTAAAACCACTGAGAGGTCAAGTGAATAACAGCCATCTCACTATAATGTAATGTTCTGCTGGGAACCCTTGGGTCCTGCATTCATGTGGATGCAGCACATTCTCACTCCGACCTTTTCACATATCGACGTCGAGATACAACATGCAAGGTACCCTGGGTGCGTTGGTTGTTGACGTTCTGGGACGCCCTGTCAACTTCTGCCTGTTACATGAAAATACACCCATATTTTTTTTCAGGAAATGTACCGTATGCATTTTCCTTCAACTCTGAACACATGGGGTTATGTTTAGCCAACACATGCACGTGGTTTGGGTTAGTAAAAAAGAACAGGGTTTGGCTTTACATCTTTATATTTTACAGGAAGTGAACACTGGCCTCCTGGGTGGAAGTGGTTGCTGTCTTGATTTTCCCCCTGACGCTGCTGGATGACGTTTAGGTGCTGACACACCAAACTGACATCAAAGAACTAGCGGCAACAAAAGCCAACTGCTGCGTCGTCTACGTCGCCTCACGTCGCCCTGTGTCAGCTGCATTTGAACACACTACACAGACTACACAGAGAGATAAACAAAGTAGCGGAGTGAGAGAGTGGTACATCCTGTCAGACGAGGGGTTTCCCATCTGTGCAACCAGGTACTGCAGCACCTCCACGGACTATTACATCCAGACAGTCCCAGTGTTTCCTCTGCAGGCTCCACTTCACTCAGCTGCCCGATAAACCCGCTGCTTCTTCCCACTTTAACCTGAATAACAAACCAGGGCTTGGTGCTCCGGTTGGATCCAAACAGCGAGCCGGGGCTAGCTGGGAGGCTAGCGGAGGCTAACTGGCTGTGCTTCCCTCCCGTCATGCTGCGGCTAACGCTCCGCTAGCCGCACAGCTAACCCTGGTTTGTTATTCAGGTTAAAGTGGGAAGAAGAAGCGGGTCTGTTGGGCAGCTGAGTGAAGTGGAGCCTGAGGAGGAAGCACTGGTTAGCCCCGATTTCACTACGGGCAGATTCACTTGCTACAGGGGCGAGGAAATAAAACCTTAACAGCCACTCAGAGTGATCTCTCTCACCGACACGCTCTGCTGCCGATTCAACATGCTCAATCGGCCGAAAAGCCACCGACATGCGAGGGACACATCGCAAAAACTAGGGCGACAGACGCTCACAGACGGCCCGACTTTGACGGACAGCCAACCATCGGCTCAATGTGTCAGGGCCTTTAAACAACTGGCTTCTTTCATCAGTGTCTGACGCTGGCAGTCACTTCCAAAGCGCTGGATTTCGACAACTTCGGAGTGGGACCGAGTTGGTGGATGCATGTTGACATGCACTCATGAAAAAGGCACTCCCTGATGGCACTGGCCCCCACAGCAGGACAATGCTCCATGCCACACCACAAAAACTGCTCAGGGATGTTGTGAGGGACACGACAAAGAGCTCAAGTGTTGATCTGGTCTCCAATTCAAATCCAAATGAGCATCTGTGAGATTAGCCAGTACCCTGTCGTGACCCTGGGTTTTTGTTAATATTCTATAACCTTTTTTTGGGGTTTCCTGTTTGTGTTTTTCCTTGTTCCATGTTATTCCTTCATGTTTAATCTGTTTCCTATTTCATTTTGTAGATTCTCTCCTCATGTGTCCTGTGTGGTTTTACTTCCTGTCTATGGGTGTTTTCCCGCCTGTTTTCTGTCACGCCTGTTTCAGTCACTAGCTCCCTCTTCTTGCCCATGTCCTCCTGCTTCAACTGTGTCTGTCTCCCCTTCTTGTGGTTAGTTTTCCGTGTGTATATACCTGTGTGTTTCCTTTTGTTCCTTGTCAGTTCATCTGCGTTCATTCCTGTGCTCACTCCTGTGTTCTTGGTGTTGTTCCCTGCTTCGCTTCCTGCCTGGTGTCTTGTGTTCTGTTTGGATTTTTAACCTGAGTTTGTCGTATTTTCCCAGTTGGTTTTCAGTTAGTTTTGGTTTTTCTGTCATTTGGACTTTCTGTAACCTGCCTGTTCTGGATGTTTATCATCAGCTTTATTAAAGCTTGCCTTTTGTTTAACGTCAAACGTGCGTGCCGCTCTGCATGTGGGTCCTTCCTTAACTGATACTTAACATCTCATACCACTGGACTCAAAGGATTCACTGCCAATGTCCCAGTGCCGGACATCCCCAGAGGTCTGTATCCATGCCTGAGGTTTCCCAGTAGAACACTGCATTGCAACAAGATGATCAATTTTATCCTTTTTACCTGCCTGTGGTTTTAAGGTCCAACAGTGTATATATCTAAAGTTTACTTTACCCATATCATCTACACTAAAACAGCAGTTGTAGAGCCCTATTTCCACAAATACAAGTGGTGATCACTGGCAGTATAATGATACCCTGGCGCAGCACAGCGTATTGCGGAAAAGAGGGTGAAAGAATACAGCATCAGCAGGTGGAGTTGGGGGCGAGCTTCAATACTGGCCAATCACATCAGCTCCTCTTATCCCCTGTAACAGCAGCAGACAGATTAAATAGACCAGGAGGAAAAAAGCCAAGGTGTCTGAAAAAAAGTTCCCATCTACCTCACATTGTATTGATGTTTTGTTGTGTTTTAAGGCTCAGTAGAGAAACAGGTTTGAACTCAGATGCACAACTCAGAGACAAGCAGGATAGGCAAAAGTTCACGTTTACTTTAAAATGGGCTGAAGTCAAAAGCAGGTAGGGAGATCAAAACAGGGAAAAGCTTTTGTAGAAAGCAAAAAGGCGTCAGGCAGGAAGAACATAAGGCTGGGGAGCTATGGCAGAGGCACAACAGACAATCTGGCAAGGAAAGAGTGGAAATGGGCCGGAGTACACACTGCAGGGCTGATGAGGGGAAGTGGGAACAGGTGTGCAGGTGGGCGGGGGAAGGCAGGTGCTTCGAAATGATGGGTAAGGGGTTACTGCATGGCAGGAGGGAGAGGCTGGATCTGATATGACAGGAGTGTTAGTATGTGGCAGAGTAAACTGAGCAGACAAGAGAATGTGTGACTGTGGGAGCTTGTCATTATGCTAAGTTATGCTTCCTTGCATCCTTTCTCCTCCTGTGAAAATGATTCTACCTCCGCAATCATGGAGTATCTTCTAATCCCTTAAATGCACCTCAAGGAGATGAGAAGGGAGGAGAGAGGAGGCTTCTGGAGGAGCACAAAGCGAGGAAACACAGGTGTATCCTATGCAGAAGACTTTTATCAAGTGGCGTGGTGTGTAACTCTCACACACTGAGGCTACTGAGGCAAAGTTTTTTCATTTGGTAGCTTCAGCTCCTCCGTCCTTATGTCCCTACCTTTCATTTCTCTCTCACATCCTCACTTGGAAGAGCGAAGACATGAGGAAGAGACATGAGTGGGGAAGTGAGGACACACGTCAGCATAACAAAATAAAAAGCACCCTCAGAGTTGGCTATTCTCATGCTGAGTTTTGTATTTTGTATGGGCAGCTGTGGCTCAGGAGGTAGAGTGAGTTGTCCAATAATCGGAAGAATGAAGTACCCTTGGGCAAGAAACTGTACCCACAATGGGTGTGCCATTGGTGTGTGAGTGTGTGTGGCAGGTGGCGTCTTATATGGAAGCCTCACCCACCAGTGTGTGAATGGGTGAATGTCACATGTGGAGCTTTGAGTGGTTGGAAGACTAGAAAGGCGCTTTACAAGTGCAGTTCTGTTTGCTAATCATTTGCATTAAGGCCCATATAGGGCCAAGTGCTGCAAACTAGCTGAGGCTAGCAATGCATTTGGCATTTGTCAAAACTAAATACTCAATAACTAAAATAAATAAGTGAAACTAAAGCGACAGTATAAAAAATGAAAATAGACATGAGAGTTGACCAACGCTGGTGAATCTGTGTGTGTCATCATGACAAAATCTAGTCCTAGAGACACCTACTGCAGCAGGGATGACCACAGAAGTGGTTTTGAATTCTGTGCCAGATGTTAATTTCTGTATGAGTTCGTCAATGCAATATCTTTACAACTGTGCAAGCTGCAGTCACAAAACTGGTGTGTTCTGAAGATGACAATGAAGGTTGTGTTCAAAGATGGGTGTGGAAGTACGGAAAAGGCCATTGCCCTGCCATTTAAGTTGCAGATCGGCATTGTAGATGCTTTGATATTCAAATAAACACAAGAAGTTTGTGCTCTAGAGAAAGGATCAGTACTCAGTGAATAGCCTCCTAAGCCCTATGATAAGCTATTATGGCAAGGCTTCACTATACAGACCAGTGGGCAGTGATAACTAACATGTCTTTGGGGTCATCGGGTGGGAACCTCCTTTCACCAGTGTTTCGTCTAGTTGGTCCCACGACACCTCCAGGAGGCTAGACAGTGATCTCTCCCCTAATTCCAGCTCTCACTGCTCCACACACCAACCCAACAACCTCCTTTACCTTACTTACGCATGGCTTTATCAGAACAAACAGCACTGCAACCTTCAACAAACCCAGGCTCCATAGACTGTATAAAAATAATGGACATAGCCACCGAAACTTTACCCACTTGTTTGTGGACTCAAGTTTTGAAGCTTCAAGTTTGGCATTTTGGGTGCACCAACTTGAAATTTTAGCCAGAGGTGTTCCAAAAATGTAAGTCTTAACTAAATCTAAACAGGTTGGATATGAAAATACACCATAGAGTTGTCATGAATAAGGAAATCAAACTCAATCATCAGAAAAAATGTTGCCATTAAATGTTTGTGCTAATCACAGATACGTTACATTTGCCATTATTAACAACACTGTGATTTAAGTGTGGTTAGGTTTCGGCACACAACAATTTGGTTAGGTCAGGATCATGTTTTGGCTTAAAATACCCTGTGTGGTAGAGCAATCGTGAAAGCAAAGTCAGCTCATATATTTTGTCACTTTAAAAACGATAACATGGTACGTATTACGTGTGTATTTGCAGACACTTAAAACGCCAACATTTTCTTCTGCTGGCTGTGCTGGGAAATCAGCTACAAATACAAATGCACCATGTTTATTTTTGCTGTAAAGTTGTATTTTAACATGGGGGTCTATGGGGACCGACTTGCTTTTGGAGCCACCCTCAAGTGGCCATTTTAGGAACTGCAGTTTTTGGCTTCAATTATCAGCCTGAGGTTTCTGATAGATGTGAGCTGATCACAAGATGATCTCTGGTTAGCTTGCCCACTAAAAAGTAAGCTCTGGCTTTGTTGTTTTTCATACAGACTAATTAGGTTTGGATGAGTTGTTTATTTGGTATCAGCAGGCTACCCTTTGGAAAACGCAGCCACATCTTTATTTCCACAACTGTCAGCTTCTCTGTCCTAAACAGAGTTGCAGCTCCACGTATCTCATCAGGAAGCAACTGTAAAGGTAGAGCTATTACTTTAGAATTGACAATGACATGTCCATGCACTGCACTGTGGGATGTCTTCGGGGGAAAGCAAAGACATCCCACAGACTGAATAAACCAGAAGATGTCAAACTGTCTTCGTGAACCTCTGCCAGTGAGTTATATTATTATTAACGGCTTGGGTTTCGGGCTGTTCTGCATGCAAAGAAAGAGCCAGTGGAGACAGTTTACAAAGTCAAAGACAGTGATGAAACCAAAGTGATAAAAACAGAGAGGGGGGCAGGATGTTGCTCCTACTTTATCATCTACAGTTGAAGAATTACTACAGTAGCTTCAAAGACCTTTCTCTAGCAAGAGAGCAGGATGCAGCAGAGGAAAGTACACCTATTTTTAAGGTCTCTTTAATGCTTTTTCTTTGTCGCAGGTACATCCAGAATGGTATGTTTCATTTATCTTCATCAGATGGATTCACTACATCTTTCACTCAGACTCAAATGTCAGCTGTGGGATTTTGTGTCTTAACTGGCTCAGTGAACCACCTCAGTACCAGACTCAGCTCTCTCAAGACATAATTTAGGTGTGAAAAATATTGCTTGCCTTATGTTATGAAAGGTATTAAAGACCTCCATCACTCACTCAGTAAAGTTAGTCAAGTTAGTGAACCACAACTCTCTCAGGCACCACGGAAGTCCCTACACTATAATCGCTTCATTACATTTCTTCAATATGGTGACTGCCATCAGACATTAGACTGTCTACTGTAAAGAGACTCAGGATAACCTTAATACAAAATGCCCTTCATTAAAATAGCTTACCTATCAGTTTTGACTTATGATCAATTTACTTTTCTTAACTTAAAACAATATATTCTTCAGAGCTCCTAAAGTGCATAAAGTAATTTACTACATTAGATTTTTATGCATCTCTAACGACTGTAGATACACACAGCCGTCATAAAATGGAGAGAACGAAAGTAATCCATTTCTGATGCAGCCCCTAACGTCCTGCAAGGTGAAATTTTTTTATCGTGTGCACACAAGATAAAAAATATTTAGGGGTCTGCGTAGTATTCACAAATCCAGGAGGTGGGAAAAATATTAATTTCAGAATTTATTTGAAGAGTTACAGACTTGAATATCAGGACAGACAGAATATTTCGGGGGTAGCATATTTTGATAGTCCAATACCACCCTATCAAATAATGCTCCCACGACTCAATGCATTCATGTAAGACTACTAATCACCTCACTGCCACTGTAGGATTAATGGCAACATATTTAGACATCTTCACATCATCATCTTCAGATGATGTGGCAAACTGTGATTGTCTTATACTCATCCAATCACATAAGTTTTGCAGTCCAGTGACAGTAATTGTAGATACAGGCACCCTAGATGTGTCTGTTGGAGTGGACTGGCGATCTGAACGGGTTAAAAAAAAAACATCCTTCTAAAGCAGTGCATGCTGCCTGATACGTGCAGTATGTTATCTGCTGCCTAGTTAAATGAAAGCTTTTTGCGCCAACGTTCACAGATGTGTGGCACCAACACTGACAGGTTACAAAGCCACATTTTCCAAAGGGTGACAGTTATTTAGCTAATTGGAGCATGGAGTCATTAGAAGCATCTTGTGAAGAGCTAATTATCTTGTGAAGAGGTAAATTATCACAACTCTGTAAAAATACACAATATTGTACTAAACATTTGGCTTTTCATTTGGTTTTTGGCCGGAGAATAAAAAGCTGGGCCGCACTGGGAATGTTTGAGAGCTGGAAATCAAAGCAACTGGTTAAGCTACTGTTGAGTCATTGATATTGAGCCTCTCACGTCCCAGCAGGTGTAATATGGTCACATTGTGCTGTGGAACAGAAAAATCTGACTTTAACTAGGACACTAAGCTTAAGTTGGGAAAATGCACCCTGCATAAATTTATTTTATTGCTTTCCTGCCCTTGACTCTGATAAAAACCCAACTCTTCATGGTCTCATTTTTTCCTCCTTATGTTATGGATTGCCCAATTCTGAGTATCGATGACGGAGGTCTGGGCCAAGGACTGCCCCATTCTCCACGTCTCTGCGTTCTCCCTGGAGGATCCTGTTTTACATAAAAAGCTGACTTCCAATCCCTGAGATATCACTCCTACCAAACTCCTCAAAGACACTGTGGGGACTCAGTGTCCTGGCTTCCTTCCTGTTGTGAATAGCTCTCTCTAATTAGGTTTCGGACTACTTGAAAATGACAAATGTTCGGCCTCTCCTGAAGAAAAAGAAACATATTAACTGTAGCTTATTATAATCCTGATATAGCCCACGGTGTATTTGTGTCCTTGTCAGGAGCAGGAAACAGAGCACCTCCTTCAAGGCGTTTTACAAGTGCATCTGAATCATGACGCGTTACTCCCACATGCAATTACACCAGACTATCCACCAATAACAGCAGAATCTCAGCAGATACACTCAATTAACCCCCAAACTAATTATACAATCACACCTGAGTGAGTGCTTTACAGTGAGGTGCTGACACTGGTGTGCTGCTCTCACTGACCAGATGCTGCTTTTGCTGACTTACTGCAACACTTTTGTCAACATATACGCTTCCTCTGTGTTTTATGCTGCACAATCAGCATGAAATAAAAATCACCTGGCGTTTCATCTCCTGTGATACTGTATTCTCAGATTGCTACAGTAGTAATTGTTATAGATGTTACCACCAAGGACATAGGTTTTGCTTTTACATTAGGGTTGGAGGGGGTGACACAGAACTCAGGCAGCAGCTGACAATGCAAAATACAAAAATATATAGGAATTTACTGGCAGGCCAAAACACAAATTCAAAACATAAACATGATTTGCAGACCATAATTTTTTTTTTTTAAATGTGAATATTCTGGCTGTTCTATTGTTGTCAATGAGATCAGTATGTTATATGAACACTAATCCTTAGTCTCTGTGACATATTAGGATGATTTTACGACTATTTGCTTTAGATTTCTTACATATAGCTCCTTTAATTCAAGTAAATCCACCAGTCTTATACTCTTATACTGTATGTTCTGTTATTCAGACCGAGACATTAGTTTTAGGGAAGCGGCTGTGCACTGCTCTTCATCAGAGGTTTCAAACTAACTGTAAACACTCATGATGAAGCATAATTCTCACCACTGTGTGGATTGTTGTCAAAATAACTGTTAACATCACCACCTCTGATAAAGTGAAGTGCGTCTCACAACCAGACGTAGCAAGAAACAGCAAAGTCAATCCTATTAGCGATGTTGTGTTACGGAGGCAGGACTCGTAGAAGAGAACAAGATATTTTTAACCAATTGTTGACCAGATACATTGACCAGACACTGAGGGACAATATAGGTTATATTTTCATTCTCTCGGGCCCCCACAGGACTCTGGGCACATGTTCCTACGAGAGTCCTGTGTGGGACTGTTTTATTAATCCTGCTTCTGCCCATCCCAGCTGGATTTCTGACCATTACTGCCTGTGCCCGCAGTTTGTGTGTCTGCTCCTGCCCACACCCACAACCTCAGGGGCTCATAAAGGGCTGATTACATATGTGAGGCATACTACAGTCAGTTACAGTTGGCAGGGGGTTCATATAATTACATACTAATTGCAACCCTAATCTGCACAAATGCAGACATTAATCACATCCTGTGTCATGTTTTCAGGTAAATAATACTCCAGAAATATTGTTACTTCTTTTATCTGACATAGAATAGGCACAATAATCAAATCAGTTGAATTCCATCAACCACACAAAGAGAAAAAGAAAAGAAACACACTTGTTGTATTCCAATAAATCTCCCTCTGCCTGTTCCCACCGGCAGCAAACTCAAAACCGCCCACTCCCACAAGATTTGTGTTGGATGCCGTGGCAGCCCAGTACAGTCCTCTAGTCCCTACCCTCCCTACAAACTTCTGCGCCCTCGATTACCACTGAACAAGAAGTCTTCGCAGCGCTTTATTTTACAGGTTTTCCAAATGTCCAAACAATTTCCAAGAAGTTTGAAAGTGTTAGAATTTATTGAAAAGTGAAGGAAGTATTCAATTATTAGATTCCAACAAATTTATTCCAATTTATTGCAAAGGTTTCGTCTCGTATCATGAACTTCTAATGTATGTAAATGGGAATCAGCAGAGATTATCTATTTGCAGAACTTCAGTCAGCACTTTGTACCTGTAACAGCACACCATAAAATCCCGCTTTGCTGTGTTAAATGGAGAGTATTTAAAAAATCTCACTTACTGTAGGAAACTGCTTTTTCTGTATAACCCTGCTTTGGCCATGAAACTGACCTTTATTATCACGGAAATTGTCCGCTGCCTATTGACAGACATGATAGAGGGATAGAAAGATTGATTCATTTCCTCTTTTCATCAAAGTGAGATCAGGATCAGGCACCGTATCTTTACCGAGACTTTTCTTAAAAAGAAAAAAGAAAAGTTATGCTTTCGGATCCCCCCGTTTCTTGAGTGATTTTGACATGTTGCTAGGTAACAGGTGTCTGATACCTCTGACATTACACACAAAGCAGACTTATATTTTTGCAGTGAGGTGTTGCTAGGTTACAAGTGCCATTGTCGTGAGGTTTTGTCACTCAGTGGAAAGCCTCTCAGCCGATCATGTCGCCTGTATGGAACCACCTGATGTATGAATTTCTATCATCCTTAAACTGAGCTCATAACCTCGGTATGTTCAGCATAAGCCTCGTCAAAACAGCTTGTCTAACACGACAAAGAGGAGATGGGAGCTGAATATATTTTATCGGCAGGCAAAGGTTCTTTTACTAATCAGAGACGGAGCACCCAGTATTCCATTGATCTGTTTTAAAGGTGTCTGTTATCTCTTCAAGGGTTTAGCAACAATGTCAAAACAATTCATAGAAACAGTGCAAAGACAACAAGAGGCACCAGCAGCATTTGACATGCCACAGCAGGGAAAGCACAGGTGCAGATAATAAAATGAAAGATGGCCGAATTCCACTTGGCTGCTTCAGTTTCAGGGCCCTGGTATTGTGCATGCTGGCTCACTGTCACACTGTCATGGCCTACTGCGACTCTTAAATAAAATGGAGCTAGCGTTAATGTTTTTAGTAACACCTGTGCTTTCCCTGCTGTGCCAAGTTGTGAAAAAAAAGCCTTTTGTACTGAAACAGCGCTCGACAAGGTTACTAATGCTGTCCCCAAAAACGACATTTGGTTGGTATTTCAGAGCAAACAACAAGGTGGAGGCTTCAAAAAAGTGCTCAGAGTAATGGAGAGTTTGAACATTTCCAGCTCCTTGACAACTGAGCAAACTTCACATGTTGGCAAAGAGTGTGTGTGTCAAAAGCTCCAGAACAAGTGTGTAAAGAGGAGCCTGAATTGAGATTGTTCCCAAGGTCAAGAATGAACTGTCAAGCTCAGGTTATGATTGAATTATAACCATGCAAATTGTGCCTCCATTGTTCCAACAAACATAATTTGACATGCTCGCAGATGGAAAGGCTCCAATACACGACTCACTCTTTCGTCTTTTTCTTTTCTGCACCAGCGGCCTCGTCTGCTTGGTTGGGATGCATATATAAGTGAAGGGTAGAGCTGGCGATGACGGTGTTGTGTCCTCCTAGTGAAGATCATCATTAGTTGTTCAAAAGAAGTACTCGGCTTCATGACTGTCTCCAACCTCCCCAAGCCAGCAGCGGGGTTAGCAGTGACAAGAACTGCAAAGCTTAACAAATTTAAATTAGCTCATTGTTGCATCATTTGTAAAGCTCCCAGCTGACTGAAAAAAAGTACTCTGTGGCCTTTATTAACTCTCAGCTCTCACCATTACTCTTATTCCTAATGCCAACACTGTCTGCAGCTGCGTGTCCCTACACCACCCCATCCTTAATGTGAGTCTGGCTTCATGCTGGTGACTTGCCAAGAGTTAATGTATGTTTAAAGCTATGACTAATTGTGTACCATTTTATGTTAGAGCAGCCTTGTGTCCTAGAAATAATATTAATACACAACTAATTTGAAACAGCTGTTTTTGGCTTTCAATGTCCAGTAGTCCAAAGATTTTTGTCACGTCACGTCACACTACATCATATCTCAACTTGTCAACAAAAATGAAACATAGTTTTAGTCTTACTTTTTATTAAAAACATCTATTTTTAGCTCGTCATTGTCTCATTTTCGTCGTGCAAAAAAGGTCATTGATTGAATAGTTTTTGGAATAATTTTTGACAATGAAATGAACACTGTAATACACTAATACAACACTGTAAAAATACTTTGCTCCTGCATTAAAAATGTCATTGAAGTAAAAGTATGCTAGTATAATCAGGTAAATGTATTTAAGTATTTTTTAAAATTTAAAATACTCACAAATTTCAATCAATTTAAAAAACAAAAACAAAATGATTAAAATAATTAAATTAAAATTAAATAACCAAAATGATGTCTTTAACCCACAAACTTAAAAATCCCATTATTATTCCAATTATTATAATTACTCTCAATATAATAATCTATATTTGATTTCATGATATTCATGCATTTTTATGTTCCTTAAATTCAAAACCTGTGTATCTTGGACAAATAATATGTGGACTGTAACCACAAAATATTTTTCTCTTATCTTGATAAATGTGCTCTGTACCACTCACAAATTTACTCTTACCTAAGAGAGGAGCAAAAATAAGACAACATTGAATCCCAGAAATCAATGGGTAACAACAAAATTAGAACAAATCCTGGATACAAACAAATATAAGAGCTTTAGACATGAGGCTCAATGACACCCTAAAGCATTGGTTCCCAACCGGTGGGTCATGGTCCAAAAGTGGGTCCCGGGTCCTTTCTGAATGGACCGCAAGTGACTTGTGAACGTGTCAAAGTATAGTGAATCTTCGGCATAGAGCTTTTATTTTGAAGTGCTGTTTCTTCCTGTAGAGTAACCTGAGGGACAACTGAGCTAAAGTGTGCCCTTTGCGTCACTATTAGACGCAGAGGGTTGTGACAAAGCATAGATATTTGATGACTTAGGAATGAGAATGGGTTGAGTGCTGTCAAGGGGTCCTGGAGCACAACTTTACATCACTGCAGCAATGCAAAAAGTTAAACCACTGGTGTTCAGCAAAGACAAGATTTTCAGGGAGAGTGAAGTTACTCCTTAAGTGTCTCTGACTGATAACCACTTGTGATTTAGATAACAACATGGCCTTTCCTCCGGCTGCATCCTCAGGCTACAGTTCACTTCTCTCCAACAGAAAAAAGGGCCTCTAGCATGGCTGTTTGATTTATTTTTGATTACGTAACTTTTAAACACATTCTGCTCTTACAGTTTTTACTTGCTGCCCTGATATTACATAATTCATCTCAAATCATTACTCTGAGATGATTTAATCACTTCAAATTACAGGCTCAAGATCGAACTGTTCGAACAAATTAATATGTGAGTATTAGCGGAAGAAATTCATCATGGAAAATCTTCCTCCTTGTCACAGTGTTTGCACATAGTTTGTGTCTCTATCTCATTCTCTACCTCACACACAAACATCATCCCACCCATGAGGGCCCTTTTAATTTATTTTTATTTCCCTTGTCATTTTATGCATCTTACAATCGGTCCATTCCCCACCAAGATTTCTCTATTCACATTTGAATTCTCTCATCCATCGTAAGATTATCTAACTTGAATTAGATTTGCTCTAATTAATGTATCACACACTGATAAACAATAATTCTCGGAACAATTGCAACTAAAGAAAACAATAGTACACATTTCCCAAGTGTAGACTTTTGTCCTGTAGTTGAGCTATTTTATGCTTCTTCTTTTTTTTTTTTACTCATCTCTATCAAGAGAGCTGATGATTTGAGGGCACTTCAGCAAGTCAAGGCAATCAGAGCAGACGAATAACATTACAGCTGTTGAATGAAATTTCGCTCATGAAATGTAGCTGTGGTGCTAAAACCCCTGGCTATTCATCCCAGAGTGTGCACCATCTGAGCATATGAAAAACTGCCTGTGTTTTGCGGCTGTTTTTAATGGACACCAACCTGATAAAATATGCTGTATGTTTGCATTTTCAAGTTGAATTGGGATGAAGGAAGCCTAACTGTATTGTCCTCCATTACCAGCATCAAAGGACTGTAGGCCTTTGGGGAATCATGAACAGATAAAAAGAATAGAGGAAATACATGTGCTGGAAGATGAAGTGTCACTTTCGTTTCACTCCCAGTTTATTGGGCAGATGAAGCATCAGTATTCAACGGGCGAAGTGAAAACATACTTTGACTGTCTCAAGAATGGTTAAGACCGTCCGACAGAAGGGGGAAAAACAGCAGGAAAATAGAGGACAAAAAACCTCTCAGGACAAAAATGGATGCGACATATTTCTCCTTTTTTATGTGTGCTGTATGTTATTCTACACGTGGAGTTACTTCACTTCCGAGCAGCAGGTCTTAGGGTCAACTGGATGTTTCTAACTAGATGTTCGAAGTCCGTGATGCAGCTATTGGCTGCACTGTTAGGATGTCTTCTAAACCCATTACAGGCTGAAACACACTCACAAACAGACTCACTTTACTGGCAGGTAAAGGAGACAGAGGGCCCACAGCAGGTTTGTAGATAATAAATAGAGAATCACATCTTGTTTTGGCTCTGGAAAGAAGAGACTCAGGACACTGAGTGTATCAGAAACATAAGAAAAATGTATGCAGTGACATTGCAATGGAAACACTTTCTGTAAAGACCACACCTGTAATGCATTAATGAGGACATTCATAATTAATTATGATGCATTAATAATGTTCAGTGATTACACTCATACACACACATAATGCTTCCTGATGCATTATATCAACAGTGAAAACATGATGTGACTTATCATGAATTATACATGTCTTATGGATGTTCTTGACTAGTTATAAACTCGAGGTTGACTGATGGGGCTCATGTATTATGAAAACATATACTCACCTTAAGACACCTCAAAAGAACGCAGATGGATTTGCCCTTTAAAAATGTTTAGTTTTGGATTTGTGTCTTCTTTGTTTATTGGCAGTGCTGACTGCACACCTGTTTTTGGTATCTCTCCCTAAAGAATATAACAGCTGTTAGTGCTTCTACTGCTGCTAACATCAGCCAATACTAGCACTGTATGGAGGTTCAGTATCAAATAAAATCACTTGATATAACTGCAATTCAGTTTTTAAAAAACTGAATTTTTAGCCCCCTTTACACTGCCAGATTTTCGGCAAATGTTGGACACACAGAGCCGGATCGGCGAGTTGATCCGAGGTGCCCAATTTTCCGCTTCGTAGGGTAGTAGGGTAGGTTAGAGCAACCCTTTTAGTTTAAAAAGACCAAGGTGGCCTTCTGCAACAGGAGGGGCTGTTGACGACTCTGCACGTGCAACCCACTGGCGGTGGATAAACATGAAACCGCTGATAACAGGAATTAGCGAGCAGCTAGTAGCACATACACAAACCTGACAGACACTGTAAAGATGAGCAACTGGGGAGACAAAGAATTGCGCGCCCTCCTTGTCCTCACAAACAAAGAGGCCATTAACCGTCAGATGACGGGGACGGTGAAGGACGGGCCGACTTAGAGAGAATCGCCGAAGGAATGACCAGCCGCAGCTTCCCTCCCACGTCACTGTTTACGTCACACACTGAGCTACACGTGTTGTTACTTGCTCACGCCCCCCATTGCCCCGAAAAAGACGCATTCTGTATTAACAAAAGTAGGCAGGCGGCATTTTGCTGCACTCCCTGATTTTGTTTTTATACTGCCAATGCTGAAAAAAAAAGACTGATTGGGCTTTCCTGCAAATTTGCACAACTCCTATTTAAAAAGGGCTTTTGATTCAAATTTAAAAACGTATTTAATGAAAAATAAAAGCATATTGCACAACTCTTGTGTCCATTATTCATCATCCTCAATGAAGGAAAGAAAGATGAAAATGTTTGATGAATAAAGCACAGTGAAGATTAGCCTGCAAGCTACCTACATATTTAAATTAAAGCTTCAAAAATCACATCATGTAACCACTTTAACCAATTAGCGTACAAGTTAACCCTGTTTAGGATGGGGAGCAGTTAGCTAGCTAGCTAACTATAGTATATAGCATACTCAGTGGGGATTTTGAGGGCTGCAACAATTTCTGTCCAACTTTTTAGTCTTTGCAAAATCTTATTCTGTGACTAAAACTCTGACTCATTGTCTTAAACTTGTGCATTAAACTACAAATGTATTTTTAAATTTGATCGTATTTTAGCTCATCACTTATGAAAAGGTCTCCACTGGTCCAGCTGGTTTGTAACTCAGGCCTGTGTGTCTCTGATAACCACATGGATCCAAGTGGAGCTGGCAGGAGGAAAAGACCTTATGAAATTCACAGATGATTCAGTCGTGAGTCTGCTGCATGACAACAAGTCCAGCCATGGCCCAGTTATTGATGAGTTTGTCACCTGGTGTGACCAATCTTTCCTGGAGCTAAACATATCCAAGACAAAGGATATGACCATTGATTTCAGAGCTCATCCTTCAACCTATGACACCACAATCATTAAAAACCAGGCTGTTGACCGCTTTGAAACCTACAAGTATCTCTGGGACAGTTATAGACTCTAAACAGACCTCTGGAAAGAAATACGAGGCTGCGTGTAAAAAACACACCAGTGTTTGTTTTGTCTCAGAAACTCTCTCACTTTCATTTTGATAAAACCTTGATGTCCTCTGTTATTGGGCTTTTATTGAATTCATTTTTTCTCTTATATCATGGTTTGGTAATCTGTCTCTGAGGAACAAAACCTCTTTTACCCATCTCTTACATAGCGAATTCCAGCTTCTTCGCCCTGGCTATCGGCTCGCGGCCCCTAGATGCAGAACAAAACGATATAGAAATACTTTCGTACCAGTCACTACTGAACAAAGCAAATACAAGATGATGCACTTTAAGCTTTGGAGTGAATGGGTGAGTGTGTTTGTATGTATGTCAAAGCACTTTGTCATTACATTCATAGGAGCTCTTATACTCTCTCAATGGTGTGTCTTTTTATCAGTTTATGGCACAATGGTGCAGTGTTTAGTATTATCGCCACACGGCAAGAGGGTTGCTGGTTCAAACCCCAGGGTGGGGCAGCCCTTCTGCGTGGAGTTTGCATGTTCTCCCCGTGTCCTGTCCTGTTTTGGAATGCTTAATCTCCCGTCTGCACAACAAATTTACTCTGCGTGCGTACTAGCAAAGAAACCTCGAGCCTGAAACCTTGCACCTTGGACAGCTGTGATAATGTGGTGCATGGTACTCGTCACGGTGTGTGTTCTTTGAAGGTAATATGGAGAACGTGGACTAAGAAGTGCAGGACAAATTACATGGGTTGATGTTCTTTTTGACCACAGCTGATTCCTAAATTAGTGGTAAATCATGCTGCTAGTGTTCTCTCTCTGTTTCATTCAGGAGAGACTCACTCTGAGAGAAAAGAATATTTATTCACATGTGCACATAAGTGTGAGAAATGCAAAAAGTCTCCAGTGATTAGACTCCTTATTGATGTTATATATTTCAGGAGGGTGGTAAAGACTGAGTACATGAGGGAACCGCACCGGTTAGCCCTGGTTTCACTACAGGCAGATTCACTCACTACAAGCTCCACAGCTGACGCCAAAGTGCCGACCGTGCAGGACACACCGCAAAAACTAGGGCGACAGATGCTCATGGACAGCCCGACTTCGACCGATGGCCATCCGTCGGCTTGGTGTGTCAAGGCCTTAAGGTGACCGGAGGTGAATGGGGTGGAGGAAGGCGCTATGATTCTGCCTAAAATGACAGATGACAGGAGTAGAGAGGAAAACAGATTTAAAGTTTGGGAGTAGCAACGTGGATAACTGAAAGAGATCATGGCAAAGTTCAACTGGCTGACTAGGAGTTGATCGGAAATTCGTCCTCGGCTCACCAAACCCAAAAGACAACACTGTAAAAGCAAATGGTAAGACAAGCATATAAAGTCATTACAAAACACTTAAACACATTAAATCAGCTCATTGTCCGCCTGTGGTTTAAAACTCATCAGTCACTTTGTTAAGTTCAGGATACTAATGGCACTCAGCAGAAAGGACTTCTTAAACAGGCTACATTTTGACTCTGTAGCGCCTCCCAGGGGTCAAGAGCTCAAACTGGCTAAAGAGAGGGTGGGAGCTGTCTGCCAAGACACTCCTCACTTTCTTCCTCGTCCTTTCTGTAAAGACTTGGGTCAAGGGCTTTTGGGGTTTGCCAACTGTTTTACTTTCCACGAATACAATCCTAGAGAATTTATTCTCTGTTGCACAGTTAAGGTGACCGGACCAGGCAGGAAGGTGAAAAGTTAAAACAACCTCAGCCATAGTTTTGTACACTAATTCCAAAATCTGCTGACTAACTCCAAGGCCACTGAGTTTCCTAATTACACAAAGTCACTGTGAGCATCTCTTAAAAACATACTCAGTATTTCCAGAGAAACTCACAAGGGAGTCCAGATGCGTACCAAGGTATTAAAAAATGTTCACAGTTTCAGCACGTTGGCCATCGAGTGAAACTGGCTCTGTCTTCAGATCTTGTTTCGTGCAAATAATTAATTCTTTAGTCTTGGCCTCATTAATTTTAACTTGCTGATGCAACACCGTGTTTGAAGGGCCTCAGTGTGGGCCGAGTAGGCAGCTTCACCCAATGGATCTGTTTCCTGTAAAAGACCAACTAAGGCCATGTCATTAGCATATTTCAGCAATCTAAAATATTTCTCATTGATCATAAATTCATTAGTAAACAGAGAATAGCACAGGGGAAAGAACTAGGACTGCCCCCAAGTAGTCAACCAAACGTTGGTCGACCAGAAAGGTCATTAGTTTGCAAGATTTCATTGGTCGCTTAGCCACAGAATATAAGCGCAAATGTGAAATTCTATTAGGAGCTGCGCCTTGTCAAAATAAATCAAAACCTATATGACTGGACCATGTGGGAATTTACTTTGAAAGGACAGACACAGGAAGTGTCCACGCTCAGCAGTCAGACAGGAGTCAGGTTAATTTCCGGGTCTGGTACCTGCGGTTATTCCACAGGCTAGTTAATAACATGTCGGGCAGGAAATCCAAAGTGTGGGATCATTTTGAGAAGGTGAAGGACGAACCCAAGGTGATATGTAAACTCATCTTCATTGGTCGACTACAAACATGACGTATCATCTGAAACATGGAAGTAGCTACATGCCCATTAGCCCACAGCGTCATTAACAGGCGGCTCGTTCAGTGTGTGACGTGCACTTGTAGATAAAATATAGGCCTATATTAATGAAGGTTCATTAGTACGGTTTTGTATTTCTCTGTAATGCAGCACAGTGTTAACAATGTTACTGACACTATTCTTTCTCACACCTTCAACTCAAACCACCAAAATATATCATTTAATAATTAAATTAATATTGTAAACATGCAGACGACTAGTCAACTAATGGCCCTAAATGACGACTATTGGTCGACCAGGAAAATTCTTAGTCGGGGGCAGCACTAGAAAGAACACGTCCTTGTGGGCAGCCTGTGCTCACAGTGAGCATGTCTGACATGTTCCCCCTGACACAGACTCTCTGTGGACGGCAGGCAAGAAAGTCTCTGATCTGATTTGTGAATGAGTTAAGTCTTTCTGATTGAACACCACAGGTGCATTTCACAACTATAACAGGTCCAGAATCACACAAAGTCTGAAATGTTAATTTGATTGAATCATTCAGTTTTTCTATTGGCATCTCTAGACTTCCATACACCATTAATATTAATAGCAAACATATCTTAAAACATTTAGATTTCTGCTGCAAGGGACAAGAAGCTGTAAACTGCTTTGAAATAAAACTGTTTTCATGATAGTTTTTATTGCAACCTTAAATGGCAACATTTGAATAACTGCTGCTTCTCAAATGGCAGACTACTCCCCTTTACTTGGATGCAGCCTGGCGATGTAAATTCATATGCTGATGGCTTGTCAGCTACAGGGCTTGAAGACGGGACTATTTTATTTATGTAAAAGAGTGTGGGCGTACAGTCCACTCTTCTGCAGTAATACTGTGGATTTGAAGGCAGAGGAAGAATAGGCAAGAAGAAGATGTGACAGCACACCAGCCAGCAAGGAAGTGCTTGTTTGACTGGTGTATGATTTAAATGTTTCACAGTCGACAAGACGCACGATTTGTCAATGATGCAAAAAAAAAAAAAATTAAAGTTTCCTCACAGACAACCGTAAAAGATTGGAGCAATTATTTTATGGGTACCACCTTTGCTGACACAGGCACATGGAAAAATACATCCTTATAAAATCATCTCTGCGTCAACTCGGCTGAATCAGCAAAGAAAATCAGTCATTTTTCTAAGATGTGGAAATGTCTCATATCTATGTGTCGCCTATAGACTGATTTACTTCAAATTATTCAGCCTGTATCCTGTGGAAATGGAGGAGCACTTTCAGCTGAAAACGACATAATTTAGGTGAATTTTTTTTGTTAAAGCACAGATAGATTTAATACTCCACTGTCCCCTGGTGCTTATTAAATCAGGTCAGTTTGAGATAATGGATCTTTAAAATTCTACAAGCAGCTCTAGTAATCTCTTCCCGCTCTCCTCCTTCTCCTCCCGCTGGACTCTGTTCCCTCACACCATATTTATTACAGGATGATTCAAGTTTGGGGAGAGGGGGAGTGAGAGAAAGAGCGTGTGAAAGAGATTTCCAATAGATAACGTGTTTATAATATTAACTAAGAGCCCTAAGAAAATGAGCTGCAGGTGCCAGAAGTGCTGATGATTTCAAAACAGCAGCAGAGAGCGAAGATTAGGGAAAGAATAGCGATTCCAGTTCACACTGAGTCGACGCAGTCAATAGCTCCATACCGGGGTGAGGCACTAAAGAGGAAAGTAAGGTAACTACATTGAAGTCAACTTTCTTCTTTGAGATCTGTGCGCAGTTGTTAAATCTATAGCTGTCACATTTGATGTCAGCATTGATTTATGAGGATGGCACAAAACGACTGGCAGCTTCAAGGGATCTCACTGTTTAGCTATGCAAAGCTTGCTTTTAATCCCACAGCAGGTTTAGGCGCTTCCTGCTTTGTGTGCAGTCCTGGCTCTGCACAGCAGAGTAGCATAATGTGTAATGATTGGAGTATTGAACTACACATGACTAGAAATAACAAGAAAGAAAGTTTCTCTCTCCAAAAGGAGCCTCTCTAGGGTTGCATTTTTCCACTCTGAGGGGGGAATGAAATATGTTTTAGCAAGGAGCAAATCAGCACCGTATTTGTTGTTCAAATTAGTTGCTTTTGAGGGAGCATATTTGTGCTGCAGCTAAATGGAAAATAAATAAAGGTGGTAGCTGCGAGCCACAATTGGACAGGCCAAAGATAATATGTACTTCAGAGGAAAATGTTTCTGCGGTGTGGCATAATGAGACCCATGGATGGATTACTGAACGGGCATACCAGGGACAGACCCAGGGCCCTAAATAGTCAGGGGCCCCCCTGGCCTTTACCTGCAAAATGTCACTCAAATAAACATATACGGACCAGCGAGAGGCTCAAAATGACCACAAAGAGACACCAAAACGACTATAGAGAGACTCGACATTATCACAAAGAGACACACAAGACCCCAAATTACACAGATTGCCTCAAAGAGACATAAAACAATTTCAAAGAGTCACAAAAAGATCACAAAGAGACAAGAAATTACCAAAATTACATAAAGAGACAGAAATGACACAAAGAGACACAAAAAGACCCCCCAAAAAACACATGGTTACAGAGAGACACCGAATTACAGTACCTTAAAGAGACATGGATTGACTGAAACTAGGGAAAACATATAAATGAAACACAAAACAGCTACAAAGAGACAAAAAAAACTCAGAGATACAAAACAACTACAAAGAGACACAATAAGACCAAAAAATACACAATTTTACCTCAAAGAGACAGAAGCAACACAAGGAGACACAACATGACCAAAAAGAGACACAGAAAGACAAAAAAATTGACCAAGAATACACAAAATCCCCAAAAAGAGATACAAAACAACTACAAAGAGACACAAAATTACCCAAAAAGTACATGAAATTACTACAAAGAGACTGGACATTACCACATAATGACACGAAAAAAACCCAAAATACACAAATGACCTCAAAGAGACACAAAATGACCAACATAGAAAGACAAAAAATTACACAAAATTACATAAAGAGACAGAAAACAAATACAAAGAGACACAAAAAGACCAAAAAAGTGATTATCACCACGTCTACAGCGTATTGCCCCTGGTTAGGAGAGGTGGTGGGGCCTCTTGTATATCTGTGCCCAGGGGCCCATTTTCTTGTAACCCGGCCATAATGACACCTCATGCAAACTAAGAATAAAAGTTAAGGTGCATATTTGACTGTTTGAAGGTTGTTCCTCCCCCATCCTGTCACACATTGTCCTGAGTTACAAACCATTTCTAAAATAGCCACAAGCTATTTTTTTTCCGATACGCTTCTTTTAATGCATCTGCCCTGCCCATGATGGTCTTATCACAGCTTTAGCATCTGCCTTCAACGTCGGTTTTCCTCCGTCTGTCATTCCAAACTTCAGGCCTTGGAGTAAAAAAAGCTCAGTCATCGGAGAGATGGGCCCACAGGCCAACATTATGTGCAGCAGTGTGTGATGTAAACACCCACTTCTACCCGGCAGCATAATTCTACCTTCAAGAAAGAAAGCGCTCTGCTCTTGTTATGAATGTCAGCAGATGAGGCCTTCACATATTAACACTCGCCGCTATGAACAAAGTGTTTTTTCTTTCCTCTTTTGTTTCATGACAGCCTCGTGTGCTCAGATGGACATGGTGATGGATACCCTGCTGCGCTGATTATGACTCTCTGCACTTTCTGTATATTCTTCATATTTCAGAAACACTTTAATCTCTTTGAGCAGCCACAAATCTTGTCACGTCTTCTCTTTTTTTTTCCCCTTGAATTCACTTCAACTCTGTGTGGGAGTCTCAAGTCAGTGAAAGTTTATAACTTGAGTTTCACGTTAATATTCATGAAACTTACTGCACCATTAGGCAGAGGTAATTTTCAGGATGTAGTTTGTGATGCTGTTGAATTATACCGTCTTATACTGCCAGGTGTTTCTATTA
Organism: Epinephelus awoara; assembly: GCA_035609425.1. Lineage (NCBI taxonomy): Eukaryota > Metazoa > Chordata > Actinopteri > Perciformes > Serranidae > Epinephelus > Epinephelus awoara. Next base: position 7,635,623 of record CM069294.1, read on the forward strand.
TTTAGTCTATCCTTATTCATATAAACATGGTAGATGAAACACTGGAAACTAAATGGACATACAAGTATATCTAACACCTCTTTAGAATGTATAAAGTATTGGTACCATAGTTCCTCTCTCAGCAAGCCAAGTGAGATGTTCAAAAGCTCCAGAACAAGCGAGTAAGAGGAGCTCGAGTTTAGATTGCTTCTGATAGACTTCTCATCCGTGCTGGGTTATAAACTGACCTCAACAGTTCACTATTCATCAAACACAGAATCATGGAGGTTTGACAGTGTGCTACAGTTTATGATGATGACCAAAGCCCATGTGAATGTTGAAGACCAACATATGGTTTTACAATTGAAGAACATTTTCGCTGGGATTGTCTGGGATTGTTGACAGTGTATTATAACAATGTGAAAGGTTACATCCGGCTGCGTTACAAACTGACACCACCTGGCCGAGTATCATACTGCAGCAAAAGAGAGCTTTCTCACTGACGATGCTGCAGTATTTGATGACTTTGGAATGAGAACAGGCTCAGGCAGACCTGCTACCAAAGCAAAGAACAGAGAAGCTCAGATTATAACACACAGTGGAGTGTGTCACATAGCAAATAGCTGTTTGCTGCGATATAAGTGTTCTGGATGTCATATACAACAGTGGTTCCCAACTGGTGGATCACAGGTCCTTCTGAATGGACTGGCAGTGTTGGGACCAGACCTTGTAACAGGTCACCAATTGTCGGGAAATTGTGGTTTAAAGTATCAAAATGGCTATTGGAAATAATTGATAATTATTGATACTGATAGCTTTTTGATACTCTGAACCCAGAGTTCCTGGTAATTGGAGACAGTTATGAAGTCTGGTCCCAACACAAGTGACTCGCAAAGATATTAAGTTTATAAAGTAGTACAGTGAATTTACGACACAATGCTTTTACTTTGGATTGACGTTTTCTTACTGTAGAGTGAGTGATTAATGGACAGTTACTTAACAGAGACAGCGATCAATCTTGACAACAAGGCCGAACACAAGAACAATGCTGAATATATTTAACTGTGTGGACCTTGAACTAATGACTAATTAGAAATCTGGACCCCGTGGCTGGACCATTTGGGAACCACTGATTAACATCTTGAAGTTTTTGTTTAACTTCCATGTATGTACTGATAGTAGATATAGTAAGGGAAGGCTTTTCTTTCGCTTTTCATGCGACTTGCGGTGGAATAATTCCTTGTACTTCACATTTAAATCTCTTGACAAAGTGTTACCTGGTTTCCAGATAAAGTTAGTTGTGTATAAATGTGACAGTGTCAGGAAGATGAGAACATACGCAGTCTAACACTTGAGGAACAACCTAACAGGTACATGGGCGTAAGTGCTTAATAACTTTATTTCTACAGTGTGACGCTGCTGCTAAGAGTATCTTTAAAGAGGAGATAAAGTCACACATAGTGACGTACCTCCAGATTGTAAAACCACTTACAGCATCTAACTTAAAGGGTGTTCCCAAAGTGGCAGATGCAACCATCGTAGAGTTATTAAACAGGCCAAAGTCTTCACTGATGTCTTTCCCGACAAGATAAATGTAATGAATAGATTCATGAACCACAACACCTCTTCTGTTGACACACTTGTCCCTGTGGATGTTTTTATGTTGGCAGGAATAAACAGAAGCTAAAGGAGGGCATTGTTAAGAGCAAATGTATTGTCAAGTGTTGACAATGAGTAATATTCCATGGCGAGGTTTTAGAAAACCACACATGGCAACGACCCTATTCTCTCAGAGCAGTTGCATTGAGGTTAATCACGATTTTGCAAGCAGGCAAACCCAAGTGTAGAGGCAACAACAAGCAACAGGAACAGAAAAAAATTAAGTATTTAATTTGCCAAAACTGCAGTAACAGCAGACCAAGGAAAACAGAACTGGCTGTCTGAAAAACACGAGGACCAAAACAACAGTTACAAAGACCGTGAACTGACAAAGATCAAAGGGAAACACATGTATATCTACACCGAACTTATCACACGATTAAGACACGGCTGGAGTAAGCAGGTACTGGCAGAAGGAAACACAGAACGGGCTAACAGTGGAGACAACAAGGGTTTGCTCGGGCAGATACGTCCAGGTATGACGTGCAAGGTACCCTGGGTGCGTCAGTTGTTGATGTTCTGGGACGCCATGTCAAGTTGTGCATGGTACATGCATTGTCTTCTTTCAAAATACACTAATGTTTTCACAGAAAATTTACCATTTGCATACAGTCTCTTACAAAATTCGCACAGCGTCAGTATAACACATTGAATAGATGTTTGTTTTCCTTCATCAACAAACGCACGTGGTTAGGTTTGGGCAACAAAAAACATGTGGATGGGTATGAGAAAAAAGAACAGGGATTGGCTTTAGAATCTTCCGGGACACAAACACCGCTCTTCTGAGTAAAAGTCGGCTGAAAGAAGTTATAGTTAAACTATATATAAACTATAATGCCGACTGGCCGCGTATCATGTTGAAAGATAGCGTTTTTTGACGGTGTCTGACACTGGGAGTCACTGCCCAAGTGCCGGATTTTGATGACTTGAACAGGTTGTGTTGTTAGCATGTAACATCTAATCTGACATGCAGCCAGGGCTTGACTGGAAATCAAAACTTAACTGAGGCTTTTAGAGCACTTGTTTGCATTTTGCAACCCTAAGTTATTTATCTGTGACCTCATTTACAAGCTAGGACCACTAATTGTCCAAACCGTCAGATTTTATTTTGTAACTACAAAGTAACAAAAATGCCTAGGACATAGAAATATGTAGATACTGCTATAAGACTGGAGTAAAATATTTTTATTCCAATAAATACAAACTTAGTGGAGTTAAAGTAAAAACTGACAGAAATGTAACAGCTTAAGTAATGTACACATACTCCCAAAAAAGTACTTACGTAATGTAGCAAAGTATTTCATGTTACATTTCAGCGCTGCCCATTGGCTATGTTCATAGAGATTAGTCAAAATGACGGGCACACAGAGAAGAACGTGCTTTGCTATGATATCTACTTGCTCCACCAGATCTCCCGAATTATCTGCCATTGACCCCAGGGACTTTTTTGTCTACAGACAATAACCAATGGACAACCTCAAACTGGTCATTGGCTATTGTCTAATCCTGGCAAATGCGAGATGGGCCACAAGCCAGCAATGTTGGAAAAATAAATAAATTGTAGGAAAACAAAAAGACCTGCTGGCTCCAGCCCATTTTATGATGGAACAGTCCATCTAATAATCTCACATACAGTGAGCAGCAGTAGCGACTCACTGTCCTACACTGTGAGGACGGAAAAAGAGGGCATGATCGTAATGGATCACCTGCTGCAGCAAGCATACATGCATCATCTTCACTACAAGATAACTGGCTGTAGAAACAAGTGATGTGCAATTCACACCGCTGCAACTTTTCTCTGCAATTTTTTAAAATGGTTTAATCTCGTAGCAAATCTTTGGTCTGAACTGAGACTTGAAGTTTTGGATTTCGACCCTTAAAGCACCAACATTCACAGAACTTACTGAATCCATTGTAACAGTTGTGTTTTTTATGCGTGGATAGGTGCTTTATATATTTCGGACCCTTATGTCTATGTGTATTTCTTTTAAAATTAATTTTGAAATTGTTGTGCAGCTTGTGTCATTGTGAGGCTCCATATATTCACTGTGAGGTACACACAGCCTCCTCGTTGAGCTCCTGTGTAATTTTCTGTAACCCTGCCTTTCTCTTAGCCCACACACCTGTAACTCATTGGTGTCATGCCTTGTGCTACTGATGTGCCTGTGTTTGTATTTCACTTCGACACTCCGATGAAGGCTTTCAGACAACAATTTAATATATTCAGGACTCTTGAGTGCCTTGTATTTTTTCCTCTTTGCAATTGCTGTGGACCTTGACTCCAAGAGCATCTTTGTTCATTGGATGTGATTTTAAAAAAAGAAAACACTTTCACTTGTTTGTTAAGCGTTTTTTCCCTTCTTTCATGTTTTTCCACCCACAAAAGCATCCATTCATTTCTTTACAGTTTGAAAATCAACTTGCAGAGATGTCGCTCAAGATATGTAATCAATGGGTGAAATTAATTTCCGCCCTTATCCGGTAACGTTATTGTTGTGTGTTCATGCACTTATGAGTTCAAATTGATTTGAAAATCTGCGCTGCGTCACAACAGCAACAACTACACCTTGTAAAAACATTAAAGCAGACATGATTTCCACTACAATGGATTACCTGTTTTTGAAGAAAGAAAGTTTCAAGGCTCTGCATTTGATTTTCACACCGTACAGAAATGCAAATGAAATGCAAACCACTTGGGGAAAAAATCACAAATCTATACAGTATGGATTGTTGTGGAAAGTGCTCAGCCGTAATGCAAAGTATATCTGACTTGAACTGAATTGGCTAAAATGTGCAAAAACAACCAGGTCTTACTCCCAAATCATCAAATATTGGCACTTGGTCGGTGACCCTTGGCATCAGATACAGACACACTGAGGCACCCGTCAGCAGCCGTATTGGAAACACTGGGTGGCAGCATTTTTTGACACTTAAAGCAGCAGCTGTGGTATAAAGGCAAGGTAGTTTTATTCATAAAGCATATTGCCTCAAGGCAAAAACCTCTTTAACTCCGTAAAAGGGTTTCTCCTGGGGAGTTTTCCTTATCGGCTGTAAGGGTCCAAGTACAGAGGGATGTCCTATGTTGTAAAGCCCTCTGAGGCAAATTGGGATTTTTGATATTAGGCTTTATCAATAAAACTGAACTGAATATTGCGTACTCACAAGTAGGTTCAAGATCTTGTACAGAGAAGTTAAAAAACACAATTTAAATAAAAGAAAAAGAGATAAAACGTTAAAAGAATGAGCAATACTAATTTAAAAGACTTAAAACTTCATTCATAATTTAATAATAAGATCTAGGGATTTAAAAACATGTAGCTGAAAGTGCTCGAGAATAATAGGGTTTTCTGGTTGGGTTTTAAAAATTGCAGTTGGGCTATTCCTGAGACCTCGAGGCGATTGGCTCCATCGCTTTGCTGCTTAATGACTAAAAGACGATCCTCCTTGTTTAGATTTTGCCCTTGGCATCACCAGCAGTCTGCTCCCCAGTGATCTCAGACGTCTTGCAGGGTTATATTGCTCAAGCATGTCAATCATATAACTCAAAATAGAGATTTATAAATGAGATACAGGGCTTTATCAATTCTTTGGCCTGCTGGCAACCAGTGTAGAGATTTGAGAAGTGGAGTGATGTGGGATGTCCTTTTGGTTTCGGTCAGAACTCTAGCAGCTGAATTTCAAATAAGTTGCAGGTGCCTGATGGTCTTTTTTGGAAGTCCTGTCAGGAGTCTGTTTTTGCTTGATATGAGAACATGAATCAGTATTTCCAAGTCTTGTTTTTATAACACCCCTGACTCTGGTTATGTTTTTAAGGTGATTAAATGGTTATTTTGTTACTGCTTTTACATGACTGTTAAAACACAGAACAGAGTGAGGAAGACCACAGAAGGCAAGTGTGATGGCAGGTGGATAGGTCAAACAACCTCTGGACTTTCACCCAGGAGACTACTGTTTGTGTGCCATGTGAAACCAGTATTCAATTGTGCAACCCAGTCTCATCCCGAGGCTGTCGAATACCACTTGGGCAGTGACATACTGCATCACAACAAAAAAAAAGCTGTCCCTTTTCCACCTGCATGATACACGGCCGGTCACTGGTGGTGTCAGGTGGAAACCCTGATCTTTTTGAGCTCCTGTGGTCTGCTGTCTCCTGCGTGTGGGTCCACCTTCTCCACACCACATAGCAGCATGATTATAAAGCCGAACCCTGTTCTTTTTTTTCCGAAACCCAACCACGTGCTTTTGCTGCCTAAACCTAACCACATGCGTGTGTTGGCAAAACCTTACCACATGCATTAGTTGCTGAAGGAAAAACACGTCACTTTATGGTGTTGTACCGATGTATTGAGTTTATTTTGAAAGAGCTTATACTGTGTGCAAACTGTACATTTCCTGTGAAAACACACAATGCATGTAACAGGCTGAAGTTGACACGGCGTCCCAGAGCGTCACCAGCCAACGCACCCAGGGTACCTTGCACATCATATGCCAATGTGGACAGTCCACGACTAAGTGTTGATATGTGACGAGGTCGGAATGAGAATGTGTTGGCAGAAAGACTGATGTGGTCCTTTACAGTAACACAGGCATATTTTACTTTACAAAAACTGGAGCCCACACATGCTCAATATGCCACGGGACACTCACTGAACTGCAGAAAATAACATAAAATGAATAATACAGTTTATTATAGTGTCTGTAACATTAGTATTCACCGACCTCACAGGGGAAAATGGACCAGTGTATTTTACAAAACCATTTTCCTCATCTCAAGAAGAGGAAAACAACAAAATTCATACCACGCCCTGCAATGATTAAGTAAGTGATTCCTTTGATTCACTGGCAGGATGCAGTGCAGCCAGAGTGCTTTAAAATTGATACATTATTAATAGACTATAACAATAAAAGGCAAAATACAACAACTCGTAAGTACCGGAGAGCAGCTCTCAAAACAGTAAAGCACAGTGGAACGAGTGGATCATTTAAAGTCGGGGGAATATGGTGGGAATAACAGCCGTCTGGCAGTAGATCAAACACCAAAGACAGAAATACAATCATGAATAATCAATAAAATAAACTTAGAAAGAAAAGAGAAAATAGACACTACCTTAGAGGATGTGATACCATCACTAATGCGTTCAGTATCTGTATGGACTGTAAGCTGACTCAGCGATATGTGCAGGTAAAACAACCTTAAACACATAATCATTACTTCATTTTATTATCTTGGTCGACAGCTGTTACAGAGCACAAGTCTCTGTATTGTCAGAAGGATCATGCGGCACAACCCGCAGTGCTGCATGAGATACGCACCAGTCAGTATCAAATTGATAAATGAAAGTATAGTAACTTTGCTACCTGTCTTGTCTCCACAAAGCTGCAGCATGAAGTCCAACAGACCTCCTGAAATTTCATGAAATGAGCTCAGTGTAAAAATCAAATACCTTCTCCATACATGAAAAGTGAGAGAAATACAGCCTCCCATTACCAAATGATTATATGAGGACAGGACGAGGAAAATCAATGGCTTGAAACAGAAATGATGGACAGAAGAGGAGCATTGTGCCAGTGGCAAAGAGGCAGGAGTCAAACTACTGAGTTCTGTGCTCACTCTGGATAAAACTGCCAAAAACCTCACCATAAAGGAGCTGTGTCGAGGATTTAATGGCATCTAGTGGTGAGGATTGCAGATTGCAACCAGCTCCTCTGCTACTTTCTTTAACGTTTTTTCATGGGGCAGGTAGAAACAAATGCACAGGTCCTTAACATTAAGGGGGACATGTCTCCTGCAGTATCTACACCTGTACAAACAAGTGTTTCTCTGATGCTGCTCAGCTCGTCACAGATGGGCCGCTAGCCCAGCACATGCTAATTTTGAATTTTGAATTTTTGAATTTGATTTCAAGATCCAGGTGTTCGGAAGTTGTTGTTTTTTTTGTTTTTTTTAATGGACCTGAATTATCCACAGAGGTCACCTCCTCATCCTAAAACAAAGGGACCCAGTGATTAGATGGGTAAAAACACTGAATAAAGCAGTTCCACATTACAAATCAGTGTTTCTGTGATGCTGTTTGGCATGTTGGAAAAGGGCTGCCGGCTTTACACCTGCTAATGTGTGCTCACATTTTTTGTCCTCCGGTTCAGGAGGTTTTAACCGGGAGCTGCTTTATTCACAAAGGTCTCTTTCTCTCCAGAACAAACAGACCCAGTGATTTAATTGGTAAATGCCCTGAATAAAGCAGTTTAACATTTAAAATCAATGTTTTTCTAATACTGTTTAACTCGTCGCAGAGCACCTCAGTCTCACTCCGAAGTAATCAAAAACTGAAAAGACTTCAGACATCAGACACCAACAAAAAAAGCCATCCTTATATGTAAATATGTGGCCAGTCACCGTTTTTGTTTAACGGCGCCTGGCGGCGTCAGGAGGTAACGCATTGTGACAACAGCAAAAGTTTAGGCAGCGGAAATCCAAGTAGTAGTAATTTGTGGAGGTGGAAAGTCAATGACCAAACAGCACAAATTCTATGTAAATCGGAGCAGCTATTGAGCTCAAATTGATTAGCTTAAGAATTAAATACATTATATATTATGTATTAATGTAGTCCTCAAGTTAGGATGGATCCTGAAAATGTCTGCCAGACATCTGCATCTGTTGGATATGACAGGTGAATAGCACAAAGTGTTTTTGCTCTGTTTTCTTTTCTTAAATCTTCTTAAATCACTAATGTACTCTATGTACCTTTTAAACCTTTTCACCTGATAAACAACATGTATAATATTCATATCCACATACCACCTGGTCTCATGGGACATTAGTAATTATTTGTACTGATGCACTGTTTCTTTTCTCTGTATGAGTAGAAAAAGAGAGAGAGACTGTAGCTTACATGCCAGGAGGGCTGCAGATATCACAAGTGTTTTCCCCAACTTGTCAACAGGATTTCGGGTGAAAACACAGCCTCATGTCCCTTCTGGAGATTCAGACAATTCTTCCAAGACAGACCAATTTAAGTTGATGTAAGCAGAGCATGTTTGCTGGTACCGACATGGCCGAAATCTATCTTACAACAATTATAAAATGATTCCTTGTCAAGAATGCAACAGCAAGTACAAGCCAGAGGGGCAGATATGTTAAGTCACAATAAAATGTCTCTTTTCTCAGGCAGTTGGGCTGCCTCACTGTTTGATGTATCTGCTGTAAAAGGAGGATATCTGGGGCAGGACACAGTAAAGGATTGCTGGAAAGTGTAAAATAATGGGATATCAGTTAGGGCGGCCCAGCATCTTTTTAAAGGAACGCTTCACCCACAGAACAGCCATTTGTATATCAGTTATTCACAGCATGTCACGTTGAACTTGTGAAGAAAACTTTGTTTTTTCTCACGGCGCAGACGGGGGGATGAAGGGGCCCGGGTTGGGAACCTCAGAATTGCATCTCTGCTTTTCGCAGATGATGTGGTTCTGTTGGCTTCATCACACCGTGACCTCCAGCATGCACTGGGGCGGTTTGCAGCTGAGTGTGAAGCAGTCGGGATGAGTCAGCACCTCCAAATCTTTGCCGGAAACCAGTGGATTGCCCTCTCTAGGTTGGGAGAGAGCTACTGCCCCAAGAGAGGAAGTTCAAGTTCAAGTATCTCAGGTTCTTGTTCACAAGTGAGGGTAGAATGGAGCGTGAGATGAATTGGGTCTGCAGTGATGTGGGCGCTGCGCCAGATGGTCATGGTGAAGAGGGAGCTGAGTCAGAAGGCGAAGCTTGTGATTTACTCGTCCATCTACGTCCCAACCCTATGGTCATGAACTCTGGGTAGTGACCGAAAGAATTAGATAGCGGATGGCTTGGCTCAGCCTTAGAGATAGGGTGAGGAGCTCAGACATCTGGAGGGAGCTTGGAGTAGAGCCGCTGCTCCTTCACGTCGAAATGGGTCAGTTGAGGTGGTTCGGGCATCTGATCAGGATGCCTCTTGGGCGCCTCCTGTTAGAGGTGTTCCAGGCATGTCCCACTGGTAGGAGGCCCCGGGCAGACCCAGGACATGCTGCAGGGATTACATATGTCATCTGGCCTGGGAACGCCTTGGGGCTCCAGAGACCCTGAAAAGCGTTGCTGGGGAGAGGGACGTCTGGAGTGCTGCCTGCTGCCCCCCAACCCAGTCCTGGATAAGCAAATGCAAATGGATGGATAGACTTTGTTTTTCTGACGTGCCTCCATGGTGAACGAAGAATCCAAAAAAAAAGACTATTCTCCATGCACTGAAGTAAACAGGGTCCACAGTACTGAGCACATAACGGCCTCTATAAATAGACAAAGGCTCAAATAGAGACCAAAACATATAAAGGACGCCAGACACGGTTTGCAGGAGAAAAAGCAAACAAAGGCTTTATAATTAACAAGAATGAAATAATGCTTACAATTTAAATGCTGAAACAAAAAGGAGTTGGAGATCCCCGCTGAAAGAAACAATAGATGGGGAAGTCGCTGGGCCAGCCATGCAGTGGGCCGTCACACCCCGACCTGTTCATTGGCTGTTTGTCAACACAGCAATGAACAGGTCCATACTTTCAATTACTGTCTTTATCATTAAGTCAGACTTTTCATGCAGTAGCTATACAGCAGTGAAAATGAGCTGACAGTGTTAAAGAGATGTGTTCTTTATCTAATTGCATCTTTAAGAGTATGAAAACACAACCTAAGAGCTCTGCACACTCTCTACAGACTCCTCTTGATGATTTTAAATGAACGCCATGATGCTGAACAGTCTTCTGGAGGCATTTTACTTAAATCTCTTCCTGTAAGCTCAGTTGACACTCAGTACATATGTTGCGTCTGTATCTTATTCTTATGTTGTTTTCCTGTTGATCTCTGCAAACCAGATTTGATGCTCTGGTTGCTATGGAAATAAAGAGTCTTGGATCTCGGGGAAAGCGTGTACAATCCAGCAGGAGCAAGCTCTGTCTTGACAGCAGTGTACCACTGGCTGAGTTAGCAATGCACACAAAGAGCTCGATATAGATTTAGAATGGAAAGCCTGGGTTTCTTCCACGCTGCCGTGCAAAATGAGCAGCGGAGATTTTGTCCTCTCTCTGCTCGTCTCTGGCAAACAGGGAGGAGTGTGCATTTCTCAGAGGACAGTAACTAATGGGACACAGTGTGGACATGAGTGTGTGCAGTTTGTTAAGCTACAGTATACCTCAAAACATGAGGATGAAAAGACATGATTGTTTGACACTATAGTTTTTCATATTGACAATGAACCAAAGGACTAAGTGCAATGTTAATGATGTCACTTATAATGACAAAATGATAAACTACATGGGAAGAAGGCACTGAGCAATGAAGAAACTACCCAAAAAACTGTTAGTAAAAAGGGATTAATTAAAAACAAGAAAATTAGAGTTAAAAACAAATAAGGAAATGACCTAGAAAAATTGCTTAAACAATTATAATAATTCTGTACCATTACTTTGAATATGTAATAATAATACTTATAATTACATTTTTCCCTATAATTTTCCCTATGTGTTTATATAGTCATTTTTCAAGAAATAGAAATTAAATAGAAAAACATTTTTTTTAAAGAAATTATTAAAAAGAGAAAATTCAAAACAAGAAAATTATTTCCAAAAAAGGAGATGACGTGGAATGAGTGCTTGAAATTAAATAAATAATTCTGTGACTGATAATTATAAATATTTTTCCCTGCAGTTTTTATTTTTTTATATAATTTTCTATTTTTCTTGACTTCTTGCAATTTGTGGGACATTTCTTAACAAGTTGCTCATTGTCTTTTTTCTCATGTTTATGAAAGAAATCATCAATTAGCTCAGGGTTCAAAGTTATAAATACTTGTGAAAGGTGTCTGAAAGCATCACAAGAAAGATGATGTCGCCTCAGGTTTCAAAGGGTTAAACAGCACAAAGATAATGTTTTAAATGAGGAAGAGTCCAGAAATCTGTCTTCAGTGGAATAACCCTGATTTCTAATCACAGCTCTCAGGCATGCTCTGCACCGTCTTTCACATTCCTGCTGGGCGACTTCATGCCGCTCCTGGTGCAAAAATTCAAGCAGCTCAGCTTTGTTCGATGCCTTGTGACCATCCATCTTCCTCTTGATCACAATCCAAAGGTTTTCAGTGGGGTTCAGGTCTGGAGATTGAGCTGGCTATGACAGGATTTGATGTGGTTGTCTTTCCGTCCGCACCTTGACTGACCTGGCTGTGTAATGGACCATTGTCCTGCTGGAACAAACAATCCTCAGAGTTAGGGAACATTGTCAGAGCAGAAGGAGGCAGTTTAACTTTGTACAAGGTTTGACTCATGCGTCCTTCACAAAGACAAATCTGTCCAATTCCAGCTTTGCTGAATTACCCCCAGATCACTCCCAATCCTCCATCAAATTTCAAAGTGTGTGCGAGACATTGTGGCCTGTAGGCCCCTCCGGGTGCCCGTCTAACCATTACATGACCAGGTGGTGGGCAAAGCTGAAAATTGGACTCATTTGAGAAGATGACGTGACTCCAGTTGTGCAAGGTCCAAATGGTCCTTTGTATAAAGGCAGTCTGGCTCCTCTTTGCTTCTCATTTATGATGGGCTTTTTATTCATCCCTGTTTCCAGGAGCTTGTTTTGAACTGTCCTTGCTGTGCACTTCACCCCACAGCTACTGTACAGTATTTCTTTGTAGGTCACTTGATGTCATCCTATGATTGTGTAGGGACATTCAAATAAGTTGGCCTTCATCCTGGTGAGTGGTGAGTTGCATTCACCCTGTGCTGGTCTGTAGCTTTGTGTCCCCAATGTCTGCTGCTCAACCTTGTTCTTTTGAACAACTATCTTTGAAATTTTAAGTATGTAGGCAACCTGACGCATACTGTATCCTTCTGTCATTAAAGCCCTTCTTTCAGGGTGATTCAAAATACAAAGAAAAAGACACCTTTCCTCCCCCAGAGAGCTGCCAAGGCCCTACAAACAAAAGAAGCAAACAAAAATACAGTGCTAAGCCTGACTCCATAAACCAAACAAAAACAGATGAAAAAAGATGGCAGTTCACCCCTATGGCTTTGTGCAAAGTAAAGTGCGATGCTTTTTAAGCGTGGTTAGCACAGAGCAGGACTAGCATGAAGCTAACGCACACATAAAAGGTCTAAACAGCAAACGATATGGCGGGTATGACAACAGCCAACCTGGCGTTAAGCAACATGATTAATAATTATGAAATGGTTCACTGTACCGAGCAAAAACACACATCCAGAACACAGCGTTGTGTCAATCAGTCCACTAAAATTAGGTTACATTTGTCTTGCTGTCCACCATCTCCCTGATTCCATGTGAACGCAGCATAACAACTTTATAAGGTGGTAATATGTCAGATGTGTTAACAGCTAACTTTGGCGCCCCCAGGTGGCCAAAAAAGGATTCACTGCAGCTTTACACACAAGAGCAAAGAAAAAGATGACAAAAGGAACCAAGAATATAACATCTATTCAGTTTGGTTTAAAGTAAATATACATAAGAGTTAAATGCATTTTAGATTCTGATGTGAGCTTTTTTTCCCCAAGGCTCAATATTCTTTTAATTTAATTTTATTTTTAATTTTATATACTTTATTAATCCCCGGAGGGGATATTCAGTTTTTTCACTCCGTTGTCATTAACACACAGGTCCGAAAGACACACACATGCACAAACTATACATGCACAAAGTGGAGAGATGTCAGAGTGAGGGGGCTGCCTTGGTCAGGCGCCCCGAGCGGTTGGGGGGTTCGGTGCCTTGCTCAAGGGCACCTCGGCAGTGCCCGGGAGCAGATATTGTGTTTTACTCAGCTTGTTTTTTATGTTTATATTTGATATCTTAAATGTTGACACATTGAAACAGTACCACGTGTTCTTTTTTTATTATCATCTCATTATTCAATTTATGTACTTTTTTTGCCAAATTTAAATTCTCTTATTCCAAATTCACACTCGCTATGATTATTTTTCTACTGCTGCAACATGAGTGACCTGATGGATTAGCACATAATTAAAGCTGATTTAAGAGTTCAGTCAGTATTCAGGTACAGTAGCTCTCACACAGCTGTGAAAATCTCCTCCACGGTTTATAAATGCCAAATTAAGGACGTGTTTTTTCAAGTTAAAATGGCAATTAGCAGGAGTCATTCTGGTCCTAGTTTGAATATTTTTATTCAAGCTGGCACACTGTCCTGAGGGCGTGCCACAAATAATTCATGAGTATTCATGAGCGATTAATACAGTCACTCTGAAGCTCCTCTAAGTGCCATAAATTACAGTTACACACCCAAATTTAAGGGTACATTGTCACCAGAATTTGTCCCTTATTATGCTGATTGTTTGTAGTGTGCTGTTGAGCTGCTCACAGTATGCTGGTTTATTGACCACATGCAGTGCATTGACAGAGGAATTGATGTCTGGGTGCATACACTGTGTGTTTACATACCCTCAGTGTCACCTACACATCAGGCAGTTACTTTCTACAGCTAATTTTCACATGACCAAAGTGCTGACAGGAGTAAAGACCTTCCTGTGTAATATATTACTCATAACTTGTTACTCCTTTCAAAAGTAATAACTGTACTTATTACTCCCTCCCAACAGTAAATCGGTACACTGCTGTTTTATTACTTTTCCATTACGCCCCTGAAATTGGTAGCTGCGCATCTCCTAAAATTCAGGTGTGTGCCTCTGTGCGAATGTCAGGGTAATCTCTGGTAAATGTGGCTGAGGCTAGATAGCATGCAAATTATTATTATTTTTTTCTAACCTGGGGGTTTTCTGCTGCCTGTGACCGGTATTTTCCCAAAGCTCTGCCTCAAAGACAGAGAGTCACTCATGGAGCAATCTTTCATCCACACCATGTCCCGCCACAAGCTTCAATACTTCTTTGTAGCCTGCAGATGGCCATGATTAAAATCCAGTTTTGGTTGTTTAGCCAATGCAGCGCTACAGCAGACATCAGTGGCTCAGGAGAGCTTACCTTCGGTGGGGTGTATTTCCTGGAGCTTCAAGTTGTTGTGCTGTCAGTCATAGTAGTTGAGGTGTTTTTAGACTGGAGGTTTGAGGATGTGTTTTTCACAGTGGAAAGAGTTTTTATGTGACTACCTGCAGCAACAATGTTCTTGTCATCTTTCCTCCAGACAAAATCAAAGTAATGGGGATATTTATAGCCGCCTAAAGTGAGCATTTCCATCTTTCAAACTAGCTTGCTGACGATTATGAAAATGAGTCCGCTGGTGTGTACGGCTGTGTTTGGTTTTAAGTTTTTGGTTTGGTTTGGAGCCAACAAACCCTGAACTTTCACTTCCTATATGATGTTTCTCTCTAAACCAAACCATGTGTTTTTGTCACCTAAATCTAACCATGTGATTTTGTCAACTTCCCGTTGTGGCGTCGCATGCATCAACAGACACAGGAGGATACCTAGATCATAATATGTAGACAAAGCAGCGATGTGTTACTTGTTGGATATCTCTCTCAGTCACTTGGACCAGGCCAGGGATAAAAGGGGAGTGAATACTGAGCTTAAACTGATCAGGCGATCACAAACATGAATCCTAATGTCCCTCTGATCCTGCTTACAGGGTGCTCAGTTGTCCCCAAGTTGTCAAAAAAATCAAGTGATGTTGCTTTAGGAAAAACAAAAACTGAGCTACAGAAGAGGCTGTGATTTGGGTAAAGGTAGAAAGTACTGAGGGAAACAGGGGGAAGACTGACAGCTATCAAATGTAACTGTTTTCTGCAACAACTTTGTGAAAGGTGAGTAAACAACACACTTTGTTCACACAGCGTAATTAACGCCTAAAGCTTTTCTACCAGCCTTTGGTTTATACGCTGTGAATTATCAAAAATAGCCTTGTTCATCGGTCTCTCTGTTGAGTATCACAAGCAACCAGGTTTTAATTTAGTTCAGCTGAGAGGCATGTAATTAATTCGCCATAAGCAGTAATGAGTTGCATTGTAATGTAGCATGTAATCACATCCTGTCTCAGGAAAAATTGCTCTGGTGTTTGCCTGTGTGTCTAGATATACCTGTCTTAAGTCTTTTCAGATTCGGCCTCTTCAGTTCCCACTTTGAAGTCCTTCAAAGACATTTCTGCCCCCTACTTTCGTTACAGTCACATGAATACAGTGGGAGGAAAAAGTGGCAAACAAGGTGAGATTGGTTTGATGGCTGCGAGAGAAAGGGGAGAAGGAGAACCATCCTCTGCATTGCAGACCCCAAATAACTGTGAGTGTCCTCGGTGCACTGGGCTGTGGCAGATTTTAATCAGCTTCTCGTCTCAGCCACAGCATGATACGCACCGCGGGAGCAGTGGGACCAACAGACACACACGACTGACACCCAGGATCTCTTAATAGCACTGAAAGGAGGTAATAATGCAGGACATCAATTATCAATAGAGGCGTGGTGTGAACACTGATTGTAAACTGTGTGGCACCTCCAACCACAAGAGCACCTCAATAAGAGTGTGTATTTATTTCCAGTCATGCAGGGCCAGTGTTACAAAGGAAGTGATTCTATGACCACCTGTAGTAGAGGCTGTAATCACGTTTGTCACACACTTTATCTGTGAAATTTGAGCTCTCTGGCCTGGATACAGCCGAGTGATTCTCAAAATAAAACTATCAAACCCTAATTAGCCGCAACTGCTCACGTGAAATGCCTCCTGCTCAGGATATGTGGCCACGCTACGAGACATCATGTTCGTCTCATAGTGTCAGCAGCTGCTGCAGTGGCTGCTTTGCAATCAGCTCAGAGTGTTGTCTGTGCGGGCCTTTGCCACACAGGACGAGCTCTCAGCATTCAAATGATAAATGGAGCCTGGCTGCTGCCTGTCTCAGACATTTCTGCTTGGGAGTATCAGCAAAGGAATCACAAAGCATCTCGGGCTATGAGCGTTGTTAAAGCTGCACCGATCAGTTATTAGGCACACGGGGTCGGAGAAGCATAAAAACCAGCTGACACTGCTGCCACCTCTGGATTGGAAAAGTTGGTTTGACTAAAGACCCAGACACATCAAACGGACATCAAAGAACTTGTGGCGACAAAGGCTGACTGTTACATTGCCTCACACTGCCTGTGTCGTGGCCAGAAAGTTACACTGAACACACTCCAAAGACTACGGCCGGCGGCCAACTAGTACTAACATTCTGCACCTGGGTGGGATTAGATAACTATCAACACCAGCAGACAGCGGTAGTCTCTAGTCGTCATTTAGAAATGAAAAGACAATCAGGATGGATTCAAGACGCTAGTTAGCCAGTTAACACATTAACAACACAGCACAATGTTGTAAGAACAAATGATATCAACTGTGTGCAGAGATGGGCAAAAACACATCAAAATGTATTTTGATACAAAATACCCCTCAAATAAATGTATATTTTCAAATACAGAAAATACGTTTTTTCTTTTTCTTTTTAGCAGCTCTATAGGTCACTCTATCTGTCGGTAAATAAATAAGTAAAAAATATTGTTACATCCAATATTATAAGAACATGTAGCCTATTATTTTTGTTTTTTGGTTCGTGGAGAAAGTATTTTGAGTATTTTAAATGCAAAATTACTCCACTCAGTTATATTAAATTACTTTATTGTAATGTTTTGCACTGTACTATTTAAGTATCTGTCATTTTCTGTGAGAGGCTGTGACTTTACATGAATTTGTAGATTAATACATGATATTCTTATTTTATTTTGCAGAACTAAATAAATTCTCATTCTACACTGACCTTGACCTTTGACCACCAAAATCTTATCAGTTCATCAGTGAGTCCAAGTAAACATTTGGGCCAAATTTGAAGAAATTCCCCCAATGTGTTCCTGTGGTATCATGTTCACGAGACTGCGACACAAGGTCACAGTGACCTTGACCCTTGACCACCAAAATGTAATCAGTTCACCAGAGTCCAATTGAACGTTTGTGCCAAATTTGAAGAAATTCCCTCAGGGTATCCTTGAGCTATCACGTTCACAAGAATGAGACAGATGAGGTCACATAGACCTTGACCTTCCATGTATGATAACCAAAATCTAGTAAGATTATTGTTGAGTCCACTTGTGCCAAATTTGAAGTAATTCCATTGAGGCGTTCTTATGAAACTAACAACAAAACAAAACATAACACTTCCAGGAACGGCTAAATCCAGCGTGTAGACATAAAATAAATAATGTTACCCAATGTAACACGCTTGTTTGGATCCCACGCCCTTTTCAGTTTAGTGGTTGGTCTGCTTTCCTTCCATTTCTCTTCTGAAAAGCTGACAAAAGCCGACTAATGTCAACGGTGTAGGACACGCCACAAAAACCAGAGCAACAAACGTTCATCAGCAGCCCAATACTGACCAACAGCTAATCATCCGCTTGGTGTGTGAGCACTATCATGCTAGAGAACAATTTATGCTGGTCACCATGGAAACAAATGGAAAGACTTTGGAAGTGTGGGAAATAATGTGTAATTATTTACTCTGCATTAATTTTGTCCACTAAAGGCTATTCTGAAACAGTCAGTGGCTATCGAGGATAATTTATATGCCTTTTCCATATAAGCTATAAAACCTACAAAAACTTTTCAATTAAATCAATAATTTCTCACCTTCTTTAATATTTTTGTCAAATATGCAAAGATGATTGCTGATGTTTTACCTTGCTGTTATTTTGTCTGCCATGTACCGTCAGGGGTTTATCAGATCTGCTTTGCAGGTGATGGAAGCCTGAAGTCCCGGTTAGCAAGTCATGACAACACTACATCATCATTAAAATACATTATGCATGACTATATTACAATTCTATTAGATTTCCATATTAATACAGACAATCACCAAAGCTCGTTCCTTTGTCATATTACACATTATTAATCATACCATATATACACCGTTTACACACACAAGGCTTGCTGACTCTGCTGCTATAAATCCAAGTGAACATACCGTATGTGCGTGCTGCTGGTACCATCTATTCAAGTGTCACCGTGCAGCATCTATTTCATGGGGCAGTTTATGGTCTCGCCGTGCAGAAAATGAAAGGTACAACACACAGGTAATATAAAATCCTTCTCCATTTTAGGCTCTTGGGGGTCTCTGTTCCCTCAAAGTTCAGCACAGACAGTTTGATCTGATGAGCAGCAAGAATTTGTGTGTCAGAGCCACAGACTGTGTAATAAAGATGGACGGCATGACAGCCCCCCAAAAGTGGAGCCAAAACATGTTATTCGCTCTCAGGTGTCTGGCTGCAATATAGATCACAGTGCCCACCTCCTCCATGTCAGTGGAAGGGACACGGGCCAGTTTTTCCCAGTGGTGGTTTCTGTCATTTTAGGTAGTTCTTATCATGCTGATGTTTAAGGGCTCATTTTCCTGATACGTTTGGTAATGATTAGTTATTTGTTGCTATAATAGAAGAGGAGTTGAGGTCATGATTGACAGCTATGTATATAAAGTGAATGTGCATTTCTGGAGAGATGATGACAAGAACTCGGATTGAACCTTAATCATCATTATCAAACCCAAACCTGTGGTACCTAATGCCTCCAGAAGCAGAACAGGAGCCAGAGCCTTAAGCTCTCAGGTTCTTCTGTGGAACCATCTTCCTGTTTCACTTCTGGAGGCAGACACTGTCTCCACTACTCTGCTACTACTGCATGTCACTGACTCTGCTTCCTCTCCGGAGCCTTTGTGCTCCACTGTCTCGCAGGTTCCTTCGAATCGCAGCTACGCTTGGATCGTGAGTCGTAGTTGTGCTGCTGCCATGGTGCTGCCTGATGCCTCCTGCTGCTGCTGCTGCTGTTATTATACACATTATATTTGTCACATACATATACTGTCATATATTAATAAATACTTATAACATATAATCTCTTAATGTCATATCATTTTCACACAGATCACTGTATTTACCATGAATCTGTTCTGTACACGACATGTATTGCACGCATGTCCATCCTGAATGAATGACTTTATTTCGAGCAAAACTAAAACAAAAACACAACAAAACATCAACAGACATGCTCGAAAAAGAGTAAGAAGAAGTGTGTGCTTATATAATCCCTCCCCCTTCTCAGTATTCATGTCTCATTTAGAAATTGTCAACAACTATCCCAAACTAATTTACAACCATTAAATCAGATAAATAAACAACAATCTTAGATATTAAATATACAAATCCCCTCAAACAAGCTCGGATATATAAGTAAACCACCCCATCAGCATCACCCCTTGAAAATACATCTTTTTAAAGTGCTCTATAACTTCCCTTTAGTTCCATAAACTAACCCCACACACTGAAATACACAGACTTTCCAAGGTTGTACAAGCACAGTGTTATTTAGATTTTTAACTTGGCGCCACTTAGCATCAGCGGTGTTGCTCGCACTGTCACAATGACCAAATTAACCGTAGGGATCAGAGATAATCAATAAAATGTAGGCCCTCCCTCGTCTAGCTGTGTTACTTACTGATCCATTAGAAAGAAAGCTAGCTGGGCATCGCTTTTGAAGCCTCTTCTTTTATCACTCTCATTTTTGCTCTTCTCCTCACACAGAGGAGCTCGTTTTCTTTCGCGAGGCCGTTTTTCACTTGTTTCCAAACTTTGTCCGTCTGCCATTGTGCTTGTGACTCATCTATCTCATGCCCAGCTCCTCCTAAGGACCAGCTCCAGTCCCTGATTGGCTGACTGACCAATTTTGCAATACATGACGTGTTTCCTGCCGTAAAGCAGATTTTTTTTACACGAAATTTCGCGCTGATAGTCTGATTTTACTGTGGCCACTACCCTGTGCAACCCACATTATTTTCATAATGATATGTTGAGGAAAAGATGCTATCTGTTGCCTCTTTAAATCATATCCCTGTCACAAACATTTTCTAAGTATTGCCCAGAAGTAGATTACTTCTTGCTTTGTACATTACTTGTGTCACAGCTCAAGTTTCTTAGGTTATGTTTTTTATTTCATTCATTAATGTTGTTTCCTGTTTTACTTTTTTCCTCTGATTTCAGTGTGGTTTCCCTCCTTTTGACGACCTCACCTGTGTCTGATTGTCCGTCCCGCCCTGATCAGCCTCACCTGTGTCTCGTTATCCTTCCCCTCACCAAGGTATTTAGCGTGTGTCTTGTTTTCTCTCAGTGCCAGTTCATCTTAGCTCCCTGTGTGTCTAGCATTCCAGCCTTTTGTTTCCCAGTGTCCTTTTCTTGTTTTTTGGATTTAGCCTGTTGATTAACTCCACCTCTGCATCATCCCTATTGGATTTGTTTGCCTCCACTGACTGTCCTTCTGTGTACCGGACCTACCTTTTGGCCAGTAAAGTTAACTGAACTGTCTCCAGAGTCGTGTATTTGAGTCCACTCTCACCTGGTTCACCAGCTGTTACAATTTGTACTGTTATGAATTTAACCAAGTCCCCAAATTTCAATGCATGTTTGTATGTTCCCTATATCTAACATTATGTACAATCCTAATGGGGAGTTTTTCCTTCTCTGCTGTGAAGGTTCAGTGACAGAGGGATGTCATATGCTGCAAAGCCCTCTGAGGCAAAGTGGGATTTGTGGTATTGGTCTTCATAAATAAAATTTAAAATGAGCTTAAAGAGGCTGAAAAGTTCTGGGCGTCCGTTCTCTGTTCACTAACAACAACCCTTTTTACATCACACAGTCATTTGTTAAAGTGCTAATGTGAATTGTTATTGTTCATAATTAGCTTGAACAAGAAAGAGCTTAATGCACCTAATCCTTAATGTCAGAAAGATTGAGAAATTCAATTTGCCACAACACAGCTAATTGAAACTAAGGGGGAAAAAAAATGTTTGTGGTCGTCAGAAAAGTTATTTCCTGCAAACATTCATTAACATAACTCACTGTATGTGACCCACTTATGCACAAGATAGTTTGTGTACTTAATGATCAACAAAGTTACACTCGCTCAAGTGTCAGTCACTAATATCGTCTCCTCCGAACATTGTTTTTGCAGAGTTTCATTGTAAACATTTTCCATTTCATCTTCATTGCCTTTGTAATAATAATAATAATGTCTATTTTCAGAAAGACACTGAATTATTTTGATTCCCACAAATAAAAACCATCAAAACCCGCTGTGAGTCTTCTCCCCGATGATTCGCACTGGCAGCAGCTCGGCCGGACGCATAATTGGATGTTGTGAGGACGGCGGCCTCTTTGCGTGATGCTGTACATTATTGTAAATTGTTCCGTGAGAGCACTTGTGTAAAGCACAATGTATTCTTTTAATGACTGAACTCCGTGGCTGATTGCTCTGGTGTGAACGTAGACATCCTGGATGATAATGGTGATAATGAGCCGGGAGCATGCGGAGCCTCGGCTCAGCACACACTTCACTGCAGCAGTCTGGCATATGGCGTGAGATTTCCATGCCTCCTCAACATTTGTTGACCTTGATTTGAGCCTGCCTGCCTCCCATACATAATTAGTACCTGTTAATTTCTGCATTCCTCCCCAGTCATCTGATGTCAGGTGCCAAGTGGGAAGTGCTTCACCACCCCTGTTTGAGCAGGCTGATGAGTGGTGGAGGGGTGTAGTCAACAGCGGTGTTGCTGACCGGCTAGCTGGCTGGTGGCTGTCCCGCTGACTCACTTAGCTGATCGATAGCTAATTCCCTTAAATAATCAAGGGGCCTCTGCAATGGGAATGTGTTGGGAGGTGTGATAATTGATTACTTTAGCTCTACATTTTCCCCGGTGGGTTCACTCTGTACGATACTCCACCGCATTTTTCATTGAGCTGTTCACGAGATGCTGAGGTATGCGCCTTCCATGCATCACATTTGGTTAGGGCCAATACGGAGATATAACTCTCCTTTGCTAAGACATTTACTCTGGTGCAGATCTTGCTGAGCCAACCTTCAAGTCCTACCTAACTTAAACCCTCACACAGAAATGCAGATGTTTATTTTCTTCCTGGATGAGTTTGTATTTATGGCATTTAGCAATACGTCCTCCGAGTAGTTTCCATGGAGCCTCAGGATCAACGTGCTCGGTCACACGTCCCCAAATCCTCCAGACTGACTATATTAAAAGGGACTGATAGCTTTCTTGGGAAAAGAGACTGTAGTAAAATAATTATGTATGGATGATGTTGTTCAAGAACCCATGAAAATCCATAAGTTCAGAGTATCAGAATGCAAAACACTGAGCAAATATTGCATCATGATCCTATTTAACCTAAAATGAAACAAGTCTCTGATTTCATTTTCCCCACAACGTTGCTCATTAATCAAAATCATTTTTCAGTTTATTTTGCGGGGGAACTAATTGTGCTTTAAGTTAGTCAAAAGACTAAAAAACAAATTTTTTTACAGCTGCTCAGATGTGAGATCCAGAACTCAGCTGTGCTGCTGGGGAGAGGAGCAAAGATGAAGAGGACCAGAGGCGAATTTTTTGCCTGCCTTGCAGTTCTCATGCCTCAGATCTTCTGCGTGTCAGCCTCCTTGTGTGTATATATGTGTGTGTGTGTGTGTGTGTGTGTGTGTGTGTGTGTGTGTGTGTGTGTGTGTGTGTGTGTGTGTGTGTCTGCATCCATGCTAGGAGGGCAGGAATTGAGGGGAAGAGCAGAGAAATATCATTTTACTCTTGAAGAGGCACTTTATCTTGTTTTATTCTGTATTCTGTTGCTTGTTTATCTGCCAAAAGCACAAACATTGTCAGGAGGACGACACATAAAAGAAAAAGAAAAGTGCAAAAGCACTGAGCCAGCAGCAAGTCAACACAATTGACAACTGCAATCTCACGAGTGAACTCACATTGATTCATTTCAAGGTGTAAATTAGTTGGTTTGGACATTTTTTCAGTAGTGGGGGTTGCCTGCAGTTACCAGGAAGGTTGCTTTTATCTCCTCTTTAAAATGTATTCACACAGCGCTGGGTGTAAACAGTACTGGGTAATCAATCAGCTATGCATGCAGTAATATTATACAGATATTAGCCTCGTTCATGCATCTATCAACACTGACAGATTTGATTAAAAAAACATGTTGACTAACAATCTCACCTCAAGGTCCATTTAGACGCTGATCTCGTGTTTCCGATCAAATCAGCAGTTTTACTTTAGATTTCTCCTCCAGCAGCGTCTCCTGGCTCATCGCACAGTACATGCACATAATAGATACCTGCAAGGTATTTTATTTTTGCAGTTATTTGTTGGGTGTTTTTTTTCTTTTAGCTTATTCATTATGCATATATTTTTTCTTTCACTTCATTTTGTACATTGTGAGTTGGTGTCATGGTGAGTTGGACCGTGAATTTTGAGGGTGCCATATGGAGTTTTCTTTTGAAAAACAAAATTATTTATTTAGTGTTTCTCACCAAAACACACTGGATTTCCTTTTTGTCTAACAAACAGGTTTAGTACATTTCTACCCTCATAAAATATTTTTTTTTCCTAAATATGTTACATTCTGCATTGTTTACACTCACGTTTGCCAGGTAGCAGTCTTCATCTTCACTGACTTTGCTTTTACTTTGGGATGAGTGAGTACAGACTTATCTGTGGGGCCCTGTTCATTCCTATGAAAGTTGCTCAGTGGCACATGAGGCCAAAAAGCTTGACTTTTGTATGAAATTACCAGGATCTTGGGATCTTGGGTGGGAAGGTTGATGGATGGGTCAAACAAACTTCAGACTTTCACCCGGGAGCCCGCTGATCATGTCCAGTGTGAAACCAAAAGTCAATCGAGTTATTTCCTTGACAACATAAGTGTAGCATGCAACGCTGGCGACATATAGTGATGTAACATGATGTCAGTAACAGCCATATTTATTTTAAGCCAAATCATAATGTTTTTTTCCGAACCTAACCACAGACTATTGTTGCCTAAACCTCAGGAAGTAAACCAAAAATTCAAGTGTTTTACCTCTGTTGTAAGTTTATTTTGAAGACTATAAACATGTAATGAGCAGAAATTGTACTTGAGTCAGGACCACTGTAGTCAAAGTAAATTATTGCCATTTGCAGTATTACATTTGGCAGTATGGCTCTGTTCTGGGGCCTCTTTGCTTTTCCGACGCCTATGCAAAAAGCCTAATGCAGAGAGAGCAAACCTCCCTGCCCTTCCATGTGCCTACATGGAAAGCCTAAGGCAGGGCAAGCAGCAGCAAAGACCCCTCAGAAAAAGAACAGAGCAGCATCAATAACAAACACCAGGGAAAAAAAGGAGTAGCTGGGATGGAGATGATTTGCAAAGCAGCTTGCAGAGGAAGCAGCAACAGTAGGCAGGCCAGAGCAGTTTACATAGGGCGCCCTGAATCAGATTCATGTGATCTATCAGCTGATTTCCTTCCATCAGTCAGATTGGGCTGTTTGAGATCAGCTGATGTAGCTGGGACGTGAGCTGAGCTTGACACAGTGTCCTGCCTGAACTAACACTATGCTCAATATTTTCTGCGAAAACTTAAGTGCTTTTTGAAAAGACACGGTGAACAAGCGTAAATTGACGCTCTGTCAAACGTTGAAAACTGACGCAGGAGGGTAGCTAGTCATATTCTACGTGTAGGTCCACTGGCAAAGCGTCAATATTTGATGAGTTGGGATGAGAACGTACTCAAATATTTGGCTCAACCATAATTGTTATTGCCGCCACATGACAATCACTGAAATAGCGTGAAACCAAACGCAGCATGTAAATGACATCACTCAAAAAGGACCCACTCAGTGATCCGTAGCACCCCTAGTGGTTAAAAACTCCACAGGCATATTTTCATGGAGCTAATGGGGATCTTAATAAGTGAAAAGAGATGGAATTGTAGATCTTCAAATATAAATTTCATCCTAAAATGTCGCCCTTTAAAGTTTAGATTTAAAGTCCAGTAAATAAAATTTGAATGAAAAACTCCATCTGCTGATTAAGATCCCGCCGTTGACATCAAGGTGAGAGTTATTTGGTCGGCAGCTTTTTCCAAGGTCAAGAATGAAATTTATGTAATGAGTAATAATAATTCATCTTTTTGCTATTATCTACGGAATGAGATATAATTTATTGCTTATTTAGATTAAGACTGTAGCTGGACTTCCGATTTTCTTTTTATCAGTTTCCAATTAACTCAACTCAAGACACTGGACAGAAATAGGTTTTGACGGACTTTACCTCCTCTGATCAGGCCATTCTGCAGAATCTGAGTTGGAAAGCCTCCAAAACAGCAGATTTGCCTCCATTTAAATACACAGAGCTGCAGCTGTCGACTGGTGATCGTTCTGCCTGTAAATACTTTCCATCAAATTGAATTTTGAATTAATTCAGTTGCTTTTGTTCATTAGCATTTCACTTGCTGACTTACTGACTCCACATATCACCATATTCTCCAATGTTATGCTTGTTTACTCTGCTGCAAAGTAAATACATTAGGTTTTAGCAAAATTAAGTTCCTGTCCAGATCCGCAGGAAGAACTCTCGGCATCAACTTATTATTTAACGTACATATAGCGACCGTGATAAGTACATGTTTTGCAGTTGAATTCTGGTCATCATTTTTCTGCTGTTTTCATGTCAGACTACCACCTGTGTCCTCAAATCTCCCTCACACAATCCTCTGCAAACAGTCTTATGACTTCCTCCAGATTGTTGTTGGCTCACTTTGAAACCAAGACTTTCAGCAATAATGATGTAAATATTGAACATTTAGACTCACACCACAAACATCTGTCTGCAAAACACTTGGATTATGCTGTACAAGCTGTTCGGAGGACCCTGATAGACAATATTCTGCCTTCTCCCCGAGCTGTAAATAGACAGCTCCGTTGAACAGCACAGGAGGAGGCTGTGGTGAAACGGCAGGAGCTAAATTAGGTGGCTTTCATTTTAGAGTCACGCTTTATTTGTACAATCCAATATCAATAAACAGCTTGGTTAAACTTGGATTAACTGATTTCTCTGGACCACTTGGGGGCAACGGAAACAAGGTGTAAACACATATGACGTATTAAATCCCAGCTGGCACTGTACACTCCTGCAGATACGTTACATTCATACATATCACCTCAGTGTTTCTAAAGAGTGCATGAGTTGACCTTGTCCTTTGGAGGTGGAGGTGGAGGTGGAGGAGGATGGTGTGAAATCTAGGTGAGACACCTGCCAGGCTGCAGACCGCTGTTTGTTGCATGCCGCAGGGTTGTGTTTGTGTTCTGTTTTCTCTGCAGGTGCCGTCCTTCCTCCTCCTCCTCACCATGCAGAGAGTAGCTGAGCGCACCTGCTCTTTATCTGCTCATCAGGAACATGCAGGTTAAAGGCCTGGAGAGGCGACCGGTCGGGTGCCAGTGGGCTGATTGGCAGCTTGTGGGCTGTGTGTTGGGTTGCTAACCTTTTCTTGTTGTGTGCCAGATTGGGCAACTTGGCTGCCATGTGGAGAAGTGTGTTTATTGGCGGTGTGCTGTTACATTTGTTTATTTTTAAAGATAACTTATTGGTTACATATTGGTGCAGCCTTCTTCATTTTATTGGCAAACATAACAGAGACAGACAAACAAGAAAACCAGTTGTGATTTAGTGAGTCATTGTTGTGTTTACAGCAGCTTCTTACCCCCAAATTCCACCAGATGCGTGTTGGTTGCGTCTGCGCTCCAGAACGGCAGCGGAGCCGATCCGTTTCACTTCTAGTCAATGTGTGTGCTTCCACCGACACCAGCTACGGCTGTGCTGTGGCGGTTCGGAGCCCTCCGCAACAGATACGCAGGACTTCTATTTTTGCTGGACACCGGAGCACAATGCAGCAATTCAGCACAGAGCAGATTGTGCGGGGCAGAAAATCGTGCACAGAAACAAAATAAAACATCCGGTTAATTTTCAAAATAAAATACACTACACTGCACTACACCTTGAAAATGTCATAATGGGCGGAGGCAGGCCTGAAGTCAACAGGTCAGAGGTTTTAATATGTCATTTCACCCCGCTGACACCATGGACGAGGAGATGTTAATCATGGAGGTGCACCGAGTTGTCTTCCTACTACTCCTCTGGTTTTGTGGTTCTGTTTATAGAAACTACATCTTGTTATGTCGCGCGATTATGCGTGAATCTCGAGATCTCGTGGGTCCTCGTGACTCCCGCTGACACGCATCCAGTGGAATTCTGGCGTTAGCCACCAAACATGAGTGTCTTGCAGTGAATCATTGCTTTTGCTCTTTACTGAGACATCACTGCTTTCCTGCCATGATAGTGCCCCCCAAACCAGGTATTTTAAGCCAAAACGTGACCTTTTCCGAACCATAACTGAAAGGTGTTATGCCTAAATCTGACCACACATTAACCACAGTGTTCTTGAAACAAAATGTTCCAGTTTATCCGCTACATAATGGGCGAATGTAAAGTATCCAAAAATATACAAACAGTTGTGTATCTACGATCCCCACAACACTGGTATTCATCATGGATCATGTTTTTGGTCTTTTGGCAAATGTCAGTCCATTGTTCACTCTGAAGCTCTGTTTTTCACAGAACCCGTCTGGGGACATTTGTGAAAAATGTTGCAGGGCCACTAATGACAAATGTGTGGACGTGACATCCTGTTTGTTGGCCATGACTTTCCCAATGTGTGGAAATTAGATCATTAAAGGAATACATCACCTATCAAATGACCATTTGTGTAACATTTGCTCATGTTACCTTAAATTCATGAAGAAAACTCAGTTTTTTTCTTGCATGTCTGTGGTGAATGAAGAATTCAAAAACTCTTAATGAATTCAAAACATGGGGGTCTGTGTTTAGCAACAGCAAAACTGTATCAAAGCATGCATTTACAAACTCTTGCACAACTCATGCAGAATAATTCAAGTCTTTACTTATCTTTATTATTGACAAAAACAGTCATTTTACTTTGCCTGGTCTGGTAATTTTTTGTGTGTGAATGTGTGACTTTGGTGAACTAACCCTTTAAAACACCAAAGTCACACAATAACACAAACTATCTGATCAAGGCAATTCAACACAGGGTAAGAAACTTAGATACAAATGTTAATGATAATTTAGGGGGGAAGTATCCATTTAAGTCATGGTCACACTCTTGTGCATATTAAGTGTCTCCATGGAGGTATCATCAGCAGCATTAGCCGCTTGCAAACATGGCTGGGTTTTTATTGACTTAGTTTTATTTTAATGAATCACATAATAACATGAATAAAAGTCCAGCTGAAATCACATGAATGAATACACTCATATATCAGTGTTTTGTTTGGTGCATATTCACCTGAAAAGAAGAATAGTTATGTTTTTGTCACCTAAAGCCCAGTTCAGACCAAAGATTCGCAACGAGAGGAGTTGAAACAATCAACTACTTGCAATGCACAGTTCTGCAACATTCTTAAAACCTGCCGGTTCACACCGATGCAACTAGATGAGATGGTGTATCATCTCTATGCAACAACTCTCTGTACTTTTGCTCTGATTCGCAGCTTTTCAAGCTTATTTTGTGGCTGAATATAATTTGTAGCTTCTTAACATATGAATGAGGACAGTGATAGTGAGATACTGGCTACAGCTGCATCTGTAGTAGTGATGAAATGGTGAAAAACAGAAACAAAACGAACATCAGATGGACTGTATTCATAACCAAACAGGTTTCTACAGCATTGTACAGTGTTTTATGTTTGAAAGCCAGCCACCAGCGATTTGACCAGCAGAGCTGCAGATGACTCCATCAGCCGACTTTCAGCAAGCTCAGACCGGCCAGTTCACACCACTTTTCACAAATCTTTGGTCTGAACTGGACTTTAAAAGGAGGGATCAGGTCCTTTTTCCCAGAATTTGCCATGTTGCACCGCCATCTTTCTCCAGTAGACTATATTAGACAAACACACTGGCTCTAGATTGCGCCATTCACTTATGGGCCATGGTAGTTAGCTGTTTTTGTTTTTTCCCATGTGAAACTGCTTTATTCAGTGTTTTTAGCAGTTTAAATCACCTGGTCTGCAAAGTTTGAAGAGGAAGAGACCTCTGTGAATAATCCAGCTCTTGGTAAAAACCTGCTGAAAGTCTGGATCTTAAGTTATCAGACAAAAAAGGTGAGCACACGTCACTGATTTGTGACATGGACATGCTTTATTTAGTGTTTCTACTAGTTTTAATTACCTGGCCAGTTTGTTTTGGAGAGAAAGAGACCTCTATGGATAGGTCTCCTCCTGGTAAAAAACCTCCTGAACAATAAAAACTGAAGGCAATCTAAGCAGGAGAGGTTCCAGCTGGTTGCAATCTGCAATCCTCACCACTAGATGCGACTAAATCCCCTAAATCTGACACACTGGACCTTAGAAACAGAGCACTTTATCTTCTCATTGGTTAGTTTTGGTCCCTGCAGGGCGACTCAATCCATATGAGCTCACGTCTCTTGTGGGGACACTCAGGCTTCACAGCAACTGGAAATGAGCCAAGTGATCTCGGTTGCAACAAGCTGGTGCCGGCCTTAATCACCTAGTCTGAAACCTGCTTCATTTTAGCCTTTGACCTTGTTAAAATTACATCGCATGAGACCTGGTTCTGCCTGTCCCGAGAGCAGGTAAAACTAATGTAATTACGCTCACACATACCAAAGAGAGTCCCATTTCTCCCTATTATCTCCTCTTTTTATGCCTGATTGATTATAAGGGTTTGATGAAAGCATTAAGTCATTATCTTTGGCTGCTGGGCTTTATTATGGGGTCTTACAGCTCTTTACTGGATTGAAAGTGTACTTATCACTGCACCATTTATGCAAGAGTTGGCTGTCTCTCTCCCGCTTTCTCTCTTCTTCCAGAACAACCACTGCTGTAGTTTTTTTCTAACAGGTCCACTCGTGTCCTGCTGTCCGTCATATCTTTGGGATTAGACTTGTCCAGCGTCTGGTTATTAATGCTACATTTGCAGGACGTGTTCCCATTATCTGTTTGCCTTAAGTCTTTCTGTAGTTGGATAAAAGGGTCTTACAGTTGGACCTCGCTACAAAACGACTTCAGACTGCTGGATCGACATGTGTCACTTGGAGAATTTCAAAACCTCACAGAGAGCCTTGAGGAAGATTCCCTTTTAAGGTGTTTTTCACTTCCTTTGTTTCCCATTCTTTAGTTTCACCATGCATCTTAAAGATGCAGGTTTTTGACATACCGTACTTTTTTTTTTCTATCCGGCAGAGAAACTGAGGACTTCACTTCAAACAGTCGCAGTCACTGTCAGAACTTCCTCCCTGTTTACCTGTTTGATGAAATAAATGTCAAGTTTATTTCCACTGCACCACTTCCATCAGTGTAACAACAGTCCCTTTGTAAATGTCCACCCAAAAACATCTACGTCACATAAGCAAATGCCCCAAAGCACAATCTATTTACGTTGAACCCCTCCAGCAGCAGTGGGGAACACAAAAATACAAATTTCCCATTAAGCATTCAACTTTTGACTCTTCCAGCCATGACCATGTTCATTCCCATCCTTAAAGGAGAACACCACCTAAATTAGGAATTCCAATATGTTATTTCACGGGCGAGGAAAGTTCAATCAATATTTGTGAACATAAGCTACTCTCTCTTAAAGCCAGTAACTAGATAAGACTCAAACTTGTGGTGCCATCCAGTGTAAGGTCTGGAGCTGCCCACTGACAATGAATGTGGACCCACAGGAAGTCTGTTTTCTTTTTATACGCAAATGAGCTTTATTCCACAGAACTTAACCTTATCTACATGAAGTAAAGTTATGTAGGTTAGGTTTCTTAGGTAGGTTAGGTTACAGTTGGGTAAGCTCCATTTGGGAGAGTAAAGTTACTTTATGTTAAGTTTGGGAATGTAAAGTTGCATAGGTTAGGTTTTGGGAAAGACATATTATTGGACGCTGTCTCATACTTAACGTAAAGTTACAGACTTATCGTGATGATATGACAACATACCTTTATAAAAAAAAAAAAAAGAGGAGCTAGTGAACCTTTGGT
Organism: Epinephelus awoara; assembly: GCA_035609425.1. Lineage (NCBI taxonomy): Eukaryota > Metazoa > Chordata > Actinopteri > Perciformes > Serranidae > Epinephelus > Epinephelus awoara. The sequence continues at coordinate 7,667,170 of CM069294.1, forward strand.
TGCACACGCATACAGGTCTCCTTAGGGAAAGTCGTTGTTCGTTTGGCTCTTTCACATCTCAAACAATTTTGTATTACTTCTTACTCTGGAACTCTTTTAATTATGCAGTCTTAACTTTTCTTTTTCTTTTTATGTATAATTGTTATTTAAAAGAGGTGGTATTTTCAGAAGCCATTTTTAGTTTCTAACCTCTCCTGCACAATGTTTTAACTTTTCATTTCTTTTTTCCTGTACTTTCTATACATTATACATAAGTCATTGTTGTGTTTACAGCAGCTTCTTACATACATAATGCATTTCTGTTGTTATAGCGCCACCAAGCTGCCAATTAGAGTTAAATTTCTCCAGTCACCTTGAGGTGTCCTGTTCTACATATCTACCAGGTTTAGTAAAAACACACACACACACACACACACACACAGATTTTGTCATTATATAGTAAGATTAGAGACATGTGGCAATATTTTTAACAGAGGACTCAAACTATGGCTCAAATCTAAACAACAGTGCCCTGGTTTGTCCAGTGTAACTGTGATGTCCATACCAAATAAAATCTAGTAATAATAATAATAATGTATGTGCAAATAAACTAAACTAAACCACCAGCCTGCCTCTTGATGGGGACGTTCACTCTTTTTAATACTTCCTTCCTTTACTCTCATCAGCACATTTGTCCCATGTTCACAGTCTCCAGGATTTTACTGTACTTACGCTCCATGTTTTTATATATTTACATGATCGTGTTAATAAAAGTTCAATGTGAGTGGAGCTTAGTGAAGTAAAGGCTAAGTGAAAGTCAAACTCTTCTTTACCTGGCGACTGTGCCTGCAGGGTGTACTGTATGTTGCCCAAAAAAAAAGGTGTCGTGCTCTGAATACCTCCCGCTGGTTTACAGGTGTCTTACTTTGCATAACTGATAGCAAAACCGCTGCTTATTTCACCCAGGGCTCTTCAGTATTCATAGCCTGTCTATGCAAATATCACTCCCCTGTCTCATCTGGATAGTTGGAAGCCTTTTGTATTTGTTTGTCTTTCCCTCAACGGGCTGCGTCAGGGAAGAACGCTGACCTTTCGGATCCACCCCAGTGACCCAACAGCAGCAGCAAACAGTGTGGAGAGATCACTGACAGACAATAGCCTGTCAGACACATGGGTAATGTATACGCTGCAGAGAGCGACCGACCTGTGCAGCCAGACAGTGACAGAGCGAGAATGTTAACCTGCTGTTTGGCCTCATTTCTCACTCTTTCTGCCATGTCCTATTAACTTAGCTTTTAAATACAGCCCAGCAATCTCCTTAATGTCACTACAGTTTGAGCTGTGGGTGTGCTTTTAAAAGCAAAACAATATCTTCAACCCCCCCACACACACACACACACAAGCACACACACTGTATATTGGTTTTGAGCACACTTTTGGGAATATTATACTTGCTTAGTTAAATCCCTCTGGGCTTACCCTAAACTTAGTTTGCCCAATTAAGACAGATTTACGTCTCGATCACTCTGAACACACCTGCACTCACACAAAGTTTTCTGCCTCATAAGAAAATAGTTTCTGGAAGCAATAACAGAAGATTAGCGCAAAGAAAGCAGGAGGAAACAGATAACCTGACACACCAAGCCAAACCAAGCATCTCTCACCCTCGTTGGCTTTTTTCAGCCAAATCAGGATGTTTAATCGATGGATGAGCTCGTCAGTAAATCAAGTGTGATTGACAGCTCAGCTCAACATTCATGCTAGTTGGCTTTTAGGTGCAGCGTTTATGATGTGTTGAGTATAACTTTGCAGCCGAGACAAAGGAGATGTGAGGTGATGCACCAGTCTGCCTTTGTCACCACTAGTTCTTTGCCTTGTCAAAATAAATCAAAAACTTGGAAAAAGTTGGAAAAAGGCAATGACCAAGTTGGCAAGAAGTGACATACAAATTGCAAGAAATTAGTTAATGATGATAAGAAAGTAATTGAAAACTAGCTTTTTTTTTTAAATAAAATAAAAATAAAAAAATCCACAAAACAATATTTTTACTTCTTATAATTTTATAGAGAAAACAACTATATAAACAGATATTCTTCCATTTTCAGCACTTTTTTCAAGTAATTTGTTTTTATTTTTTCCTTACTTTAGATAATTTTCTTGTCAAGTTTTTACTGATCTCCTGCTAATTTTAGAGCAATATATTCAGTTGCTCATTGCCTTCTTGCCATGTTCATGGGGGGGAAATGAAACCAATTTACTCAGTTTTTAAAGGGTCAAAAAAAATTTTTTTTTTCCAAACCTAACGATTTCTTTCAGTTCTTGCCAAGTTGCTCATTGCTTTTTCCCCTGTGTTTTCAAAAGAAATCAAATCAATTTGCTCAGATTTAAAAGGTTGGGAGGCATTTGAACGAAGCACAGGAAAATGTTGTGATGTTGATCCAGGCTTCAAAGGGTTAAACTCTCTTTTTGAAGCCTGTCTTCCTTTTTTGGGTTGCTTTGCAGTGTTGGCAGTTGTTGTAACATTGTTCAATGTTAGTGTAGCAACTCTCTCTGCAGGATTTTCCACCACTGAATCAGTCTTTCAGCGAACTGACGCACATCTGCATTTATAGAGCAGGTAATAGGAACACCCTCTCTCTGAACTGACCTGTGATAAAGTCTCCTGTCACGGATTAGATCTTCTAAAGCCTGAAAATAGAGCCAAGAGGATTAGAAGTCTTGCTGTCTCTCAGACCACCACAGTACAATATGCTCAAAGTTTATTTTGGGATTTTTGCCTAATGATGCCAAAATGAATCTGCCTACCCCAGCATTAATTAATTCAAATTCTGCTCATCTCATTTTCATCACACTGTCAACTGGCATACAAAATTTTAACAAGGCACATCCCACACATCTTATTTTCCAATTTCAAGACACTGTTAAGCATTGTTGTGATTTTACATTAACATAATGTTTGCCTGGCTATAAAGCCAACAACAACAAAAAAAACAGAAGGCTTTACAAACAGTACACATCCCATGCAGTTAACCGGTGAAAGTCAAACTAAAAGTTTAGGAAAATATGAGAGAAATGTGGAATAGTGAGTATTTCAACATGTAACAAACAAGACTGAAGAGGACAGTTGATGTTTTAATTATTCAGTGGTTTCTGTTAAAAAGAAAATTAATTCTGAGTTTTAAAATTCACATGCCAGTTTCCCTCTGTGTCATAAATTCACCAAATAAAGACATAACAACATCAATATTTCATGAGCGTGCCAAGCGCTGTAGCTGTTCAGGTGATTTAAATGTGTTGTCAAACTGGAGTTCAAGCTGTTCCTTTTTTTACCAGGATTTGTCTCTTTGGGCAGGTTGGGCAGGTTTGGCAACAGAGGCTAAAACAGCAGCTGCACATCAGCCTCCATATGCCGCCTACCATTCCTCACAGTCATTCAGTAAATCTCAGGAATCTGAGGTCTATAACACGGCGATGATTTATTCCAAATGTTTTTTCCATCATTCGTTGTTCATCAGGTTCAGAGTGGGTTACAAATTAGAAGAGTAGAACAAACTGAAACAGATGCCTTTGATCTTTAGTCCTGTCAAAGACTATTTTCAGTCTGAAAATAACATCGCCGCATTAAAGACATTAAAGTCCAACTGAAATTTGAATTCTCCTAACTTTTTAATGTGAGGAAATATAATGATGATGCAGCTATTGTGCATATTTTCAAAACAGGATAAACACTTTTTAGACATATTTGTAGAAACTGGGCTTCAAATCCCTGGAGGGCTTTTCCCGTGGCAGCGGCTGACTGACAATTGAGGGCCGGTGTTGCTAGGAGATGCGCTGTCAACTTCTATGATGCGCGTCTGACTGGAGCATAGCTTACAAACTTTAATACTGTACAAGACAGTATTTCCTTCTTTAACAAGCCCACCTGGCTTTGGTTCAATAATGCTCGTGTTTGACATTTTGGGAAACACATTCCAGTGAGTTTCTGTGGTAGAAATTTGCAAGACGTGTGATGTGTGCATTGTCATGGGCTGGCATGCTTCATGTGAGGAGGCTCTTGGTGTCTGGAGGTTACCATAAGATGAGAACCTTGATGAGCAATAGTGTGGAGCAAGTGACTGTTTTAACTTCTCCCTGATGGAGTGATGTTGATTATGAATGATGTGGGACATGTTGATCCAGTCACAAGAAAGAAAATGTGTGCATTGTACATGTCTGCAAACCCTAGATACATCATGTTGTAGCCGAAACATTGAAACTTTGATTTCTCAACACTTTGGTGATGGTGTGGTCAGGCTTAGGCACAAAAACACTTAATTATGGTTACACAAACCTCATGTTTTGGCTTAAAACACTCGTGTTTGGTGGCAAAAAAGCAGCTGCACCCAGGTCCTTTACCACACATACCACTGGAAACACCACGAAGGTTTTCCAAATAACAACCAGTGCTGTTGCTTGTTGGTTTTGATCAATGGTCTGCAGCGGTCTGCTTACGGTGTCCCATCCTCTCCACCTCCTGCTGCCAAGTCAGCTGACATATTATGTCACTGTAGAAATGTTGATGTGGTATGTATAAACATGCAAATTTGGTGGATTTATGGTTTGCAGAAATGTACAATGGGGAAAAAATTCTGTCCACTGGGCTGGACATATTGTAAAAAGCTGAGAGAACAATATATTCCCACTAAGCTAAGCTAACTGGCTGCTATCTCAAGGCAGATTTATACTTGTGCGTCAGCTCTATGCTGTAGCTTATGCACGTGGCCTACGCCATTGTGAGCATTAATACTTGTGCAGTGGTGTCTCTGTGTCACTCTGCAAATACACCGTAAAACACATTAGTCAGCGGCAGGGTTTCTGTGAAATATTGTAAAGTTCAGTTGATTCAAAACACACATTAAACACACATTAAACAAGGCTTAATAAAGACAATTTAAACACAAATCAGCTTCACTTTAACTCGCAGCATTCACAGACAAACACTTGTCTGGACACATTTTCCCCACAAATACAACACGCTAATGTTGTATTCAAAACAACTGTCTTATACTAAACATGTTTTCTAAACAAATACAACATGCTAACGTTATTAGCACAAGCCTATGGCATTTTACATTGAATAGATTAGCTGATCGACTAGCGAAGACTTCCTCTGCTCATATGAGGTCAGGATAAATCACACGCAAGAAAAAAATGCTATTTAGTGGAGGCTTTATTGTTGTTATGATTTATTGTTTCTTATCTGTGAAATCAAAGTAAATAAAAGCTTTGTTCCCACTGAGGGAAATTGTTTCAGCTTACAAAAATAGACAGGAGGTCTGCGTCACTGCGACATGTAGTTACATTTCTGGGGAGGTGCACGTCAGGCTACGCCCTAGGTGTGACATCGATTGGACGCAGAAGTATAAATCCCGCTTAAGGCTTCACATTTTCTATATAGTGTGAAAGTAACTGAAGATTAAGCAGCACAATTGTTATTTGGTTTTTCAGTGCTTACACATAATATCCACAACATCAGCTGTGGTAGTGGTACAATAAAACGTTCCTCAGGAGTGTAGTAGCATTGTGTAGGACAACATTAACTATTGTGTGCATTCACAACACTGGAGGACCTGCAACTAAACCTGGTAGCAGTCATGAAGGGACTTGAAAAGAAAAATCCACCCTGAAACACCAAACACAGACAATACAACATCCTTCTGATGTCTTTACAGTCCAGCTCTGTACAGTGGATTCATCCCCTCTGAGCCTCCGTTAACGTAAAGACCTAATGTTCATTAAAAACCACAGGATTCTAGTATAATGAACTGTTGACTGTTTAACTGTTGTAGAAGCTCATCTGATAAAGAGACAGTGATTTGGGTTATTACAACAGGCTAAGATTACAGGTTAAACTCATTTCCAGCGAGTGAGCCTGAAGAAAATGAATTCGAATTTAGCCAGTAATAAATTTGACATAGCCCCAGTTTAGATAGCAATCGTTTAATTTCATTCGAATTAATTTGGCTCAGCTGGAAGTGTAAATTAACCTGCCTCCACCCCCCCAGTGCGATATGTACATTCTTTAGCAAGGGCTTGGCATCAGTTAATTGATTTCAGCACCCTGCCAAACAATCACATCCTAAAGTGTTGTGCTTAATTAAAGCAGGAACAATCTCCCCATAGAGCCACTTTTGGTGATGAATGAAAGAAATTCCAGCTTGTCTAAATACGTTATTGAGACTGAGAAACTATTGTGTGTGTATGCATGTTTTGTTTTTTATGTGTTTAATGAGTGAAAAACATTTCTGTGTGAATATGATGGGAGGAATTACAGTTTATGTCACATCACAAAAAGAAGAAAACTTTATTTGGGGTTTAGTTTGTTTATTAAGGCATCATTATCAAACTCCATTACATATTACAAGCAGCAGCAACCCATGTAGAAGTCGCCCATTATCCATCTGCCCTGCATTGTTCCTGCAGTAATCACTGTGATTCTCTAACACTGCGACACAAAACTCCTCACTCAGTCACACAAAATGCTTCTCGCGCTGATTGATGTCTGAAATTAGGAGGAAGGAAGCAGACCTCCCGCGCCTGCCACCCGAACCAACTAACCAAAAAGAAATCACACATCTCCGAGTCATTGTTGGCTGTTTAGGCGGAGACGTAACATATATTAATCATAATCAGGGCGCATGTTGATCGAGTGCAGGCTTCACTCAGGTAATGATGAGTGAAAGGGTCGAGGGAGCCGCAGGATGTATTTTACAGATGAATTTTCTCCACATATAAAGTTATAAAAGTGTGTTTTTAAGTACGACGTAGAAAAGCAAGAGTTCAGAAATGAATAATTAGGATTTATTGTTAGATTTTATTGTACAAAGGCACTGAATACATGAAAGAGAGTGAAGTTAATCCCTGCCTATTCCCTCCTTGCCCAGCCACATTATGTCAGTCAGAAAGGAGACACTGTTCTTGCTGAAGGTTGTCACTCAAAGTTAAAGCTAACTTAGGAGAAGAATAACAATGACATAAAAATGTTTTTCAAAAAAATATTCTGCATAGTTATGTTCTAATTTCGCTCTAAGTATGCAGCAGGTAAACGCTATGTAACTCTCCAAGGTGCTCGCTGTCGCTACGAGAAGCTCAAACCTCTGTTTGGACACCTGGAGGTCAGAAGATTTAAGCAGTATATTATGATGATATAGTAGTTGCTACTGAGTAATGCTAAGACCAAATACACAACTCCCTTCCTGAATACCAAAATCTCAGTCTATGAATAACAAAACAGCACCCCCCCACTCCGCCTCCCTCACGGTGCACAAAAACAAACTCAAGTCTTTGGTTTGACGGTTCAGTTCTCAGACTCTGGCTGTGACTGCCAGTTGTGGAAATATCTGAAAGCGCCATTCAGATTTTGCTTTTTATTGTCTTCCTTATGCCATGACAGCAGGTGATTGTTGATATGGATAATGTTATTGTTCACCATGGCTTCTGGATTTTGTTGCAAACGCCTCAACAGACCAGCTGTGTCATCTGTTGTTTCGGCAGCAGAACAACAGCAGTTTTTTCCCCCTACAAATGTTTTGCATCAGCAGGAGCCACTTTCTGGTTTCTTCTCTTGAGCTGGTCTGATTGTGTGCTGATGTGTTTGTTTTGCTTGTCTTCAAAAAAAACAAAAAAAAAAATTGTGGCTCCTATTCACAGAAAAAAATAAGTTATTACAAATATAATTTCAACATCCTTCACTGACTGCATATTTTTCATTGGGAAAGACGTAATTTGATACCCTTTGGCAACATACAGAAATGGCTGACAGTTCATTTTGGCTGTTGCAGTGTAGTTGAGACAGATTGCCTTCAGTGATCCCTCTATTCCAATGCAATAAATCTACTCAACACGATGCATAATCTGACGTATCATTTGTGGTGGCTGACAATAGACCTTCACAAGCTCCTCTGCATCCACAAATGTTACCTTCACACAGTCTTATTTTAAAAACTCCACATTAAAGGTCGTCTATCACATGCCAACAAGCAGAACTGGCAACATATCATTCAAGGGAGTTCATGACTTTGTTCTCGGGAGTCTTTTCAGTTTCTGTGGCGTCCTGGAAAGTTGCTCATTTGGATGTTGTCCCCTTGGAGTCCTGGGTTGTAGTAGGCCGAACCGCCGATGCCAAAGTTCAAATCCATGGGTTCACTGTTGTCTAATCTGAGAACTAGAAATGAGACATGTTGACGTTAGACATTTGTATAATTGAACGCTTCATTGCCAAAAGCTTCATTATGATAATACACTGAAAAGCAGCCTGTATTTCCCCTGTTAATGCAGGACTAAGGCAGGATTTATATTTCTGCATTGTCTTCGCAGAGCCCACGCCGTGGCCTGACATGCATGTGACGTACATGTCACCACCCCTCCGGTCCGTCCTACCGGGACTTTTGGCACCTTAACTTTCATTCATGTCCCGCCGCATTTTCCCCTGATATGGCCAGACACCTTCAAAGTAAGGTGCCGTGTATCATTCCGATGCTAAAGGACGGCTTTTTCTTTCGACACCTTTGGAGTGAAAGCACGTTGTAAACGTCTTGGTGACGCCTGCAAACTTCCTGTTGTTGTTTTTTTTATTAGCTGAAAACCATCCACATCCAGTGGAAACTTAGCTTTTATTTCCTTTTCTTCACAAATGACATGCAATTCTTGAATAACATACTTATTAATCTTTGGGCTTGGAGGAAGGTACTCAGTATTTTCAAATCAAAAGGCTCAAGTCCAAGTGAAGTCACTGTCACTTTTAGGTAGCTGTCCATTATTCACTCACTTTACAGAAGGAAACAGAGCTTCAAAATTGAAAGTCTGTGCCGGATTTTCAATGAACTTCAAAATAAAGTGTGTTTTTTACAGACTTGACATGTTTGCAAGTTAGTTGTGGTCCATGAAGAATGGACCCACGACCAACTTTTGGACCGCGACCCACCAGTTGAGAACCACTGGTCTAAGTAGAGTTGCATTGTGTGTACTGTTGGTTGTATTGTTGCCATAATACTGGTTCGTTAAAACACAGCTGAGATCAGATGGACCTGAGGACCTGACACTAAAGATGTCTTTTGATTCATCTTGAATATGCAGGTAAGTTTGTAATATGCTCTATGTTCTACAGTTTGCTATCTAGCCTGTAATCTGATGCCTGTAATCAGAAGCAAAAGAAAAAAAAGCAAAACATGCAGGTTAATTTCAGTTGGACCTGAACAGAGAGATTAAATATGAGGGCGTGTGGCGGGAAGTGTGCCGTCTTCCTCTGAGTTCATGGCAAGAATGAGACAAATTGCAAACTGTCATAGTACATGATCCTATTTTGCATGGTGAGCTTACCTTACCGTGTGTGTGTGTGTGTGTGTGTGTGTGTGTGTGTGTGTGTGTGTGTGTGTGTGTGTGTGTGTGTGTGTGTGTGTGCGTGTGTGTGTGTGTGTGTGTGTGTCACAGGACTAAAAGGAATAGTTTCACATTTTGGGAAATACTCCAGTTCACTTTCTTGTTAAGACTTAAGTGAGAAGATCAAAAACACTCTCTACTCTTCACGTTGAATATGTAACTACAGCAGTTTGATAGCTCAGCATAAAGACTTAAGGATCCTCTAATTAAAGGTCCAGTGTGTAGGATTTAGGCAGATGCATTGGATGATATGGAATGAAATGAGTATGTTTTCTTTAGTGTGAATAAGAATCATTGTAGTTCAATGGTGTTCATTATGTCTTCAGTTTCTGATAATGACTTCAGTTGTTCTTCTATCTCAGACATGTGTGTCTGTGTATGTGTTACACCGAGGACAACAAATACCGGCGCTGGATCAGGGAGGCTATCGAAATAAGGAAGCAGGGCCCAGAGATGATGAACAGGCACGAGGGGAGCATACATGTTTCCCACACCTGGAGCAGCGTCCTGGAGAGGCGGCGGACGGACAGCAGGTGGCGTGACCATCCCGTCAGAACTGACAGGATGGTCACGCCTCCCTAATGTCAGCTGACTGACAGATCAGCTGATAAAAACGCGTCACAACCACCACCAAGTGACACTTCTGAGGAAGGCCGAAGTTTCTGCCAAAACATGTCAAGGTATGTAACATCCTAACACATGTCTGAGATAAAAGAACATCTAAAGTCATTACAAGAATCATTGTGTTTTTGTTACCTTAAAATGAGCCGTTTGTATCTACAAAGGAAGAATGTCCTCGTCTATGGAAACCACCATGCTGCTCTGCCATCTTTCTACAGCAACCCAGAACAGACAAACTAAATACTGGTTTCAGATAGTGCCATTTGCATTTTCACATCTTCACAATTTCCCATTTTTGTGTATTAGCTCCCTGTAAAATGTCCCCGCAGATCTGGATCTTAAGTTATCAGAGACAAAAGGTAAGCTAACATTAACAGGTGTCCTGTCTGCGATGAGCCAAACACTGTCGGAGAAACACTGATTTGTAACATTAAACTTTATTCAGTGTTTAACCACCTGGTCTGTTTGTTTTGGAGAGACTTGGCAAACAGTTCCTCTAAAGAATGAACACTAAAGGAATCCTAACCAGGAGTTCATGCTTGGCATACAGGAGAAGTTTCAGGTGGTTACAACCTGCAGTCCTCACCACTAGACGCTACTGAATCCAACACACTGCTTCTTTCACACGTTATATCTCATTTGTTTAATTTAAAAGTGTAACTACAAAAATTTGCAGCCCGTTCTCACTCCCAGCGCGCACCGAAATGCTATCACTTTATCAGTGATCTCAGCGCCAGACACTGACGCACAGAGGCTCCTTTTGCGCTGGTATGACACACACTTGGTGCATCAGTTTTAGAGGCAGCGGGTAAACACCCAAGTCATCAAAAAACGCCGCTTTGTCAGTGGACATCTGCGTAAGACACAAACACAGAGAGGGACCCTTCCCTGCAGTATCATATGCACCAATCGGCAACAGTTTCAATCTTGTTGTGTGTCTTGTATTTGTGGTTGTTTGTGGTCTGTGTAGGTTAGTTTTTTTGTGTTATATTCACTTCGCGTGTTTTTGCTATTTAGTATTATTATGTTTGATTACTTTAATTATATTAGTTTAGTTTCTTTTTTGTTGTTGTTGTTGTTGTTGTTTTAGTTGTTTTTTTAAATATATATATAATTTTTTCTCTTTATTTTGTTTTTTCTTGTTCATATAGTTTTCTATCTTAAGCTGAGGGGAGTCCGTTGTATAAGCTTATAGCTGCTTGACCTCTCCTGTCACATCCTTATTTTTTTTTCTTCTATTATTTATATGGATTCTATGTTGTTTTTACTATGTGTGCAAATAAAAAGGTAAGGTAAGGTAAGGTTTTACCTACGTTGTAAGTTTATTCTGAAAGGACTTTGTGCATGCAACAAGCAGGCACTGTGCATTTCCTTTAAAAGTAGAAGTGTATTTTGAAAAGACACAACGCATGTAGCAAGTGTGAGGCCCCCGATCACACAGCAAGTGTTCTGGCGGTTGCAAGGTGCACCACAATGCCAATATTCAAATTGAATGCCACTATTAAAACAAGCAAACAAAAAAAAGCTTGCTGTGTATTTTTATTGTTGCCAGGCAACCACCCCAAAATGTTGAGGCAGAGGGTGCTGTCTGTAGCTGTGGTTGAGGGTGAGAGGCTGTCAGCAGATAAACAGAGATCTGTGTGGGTACATGAGGCCCTAAAAAAATAGGCTGGATCATGAGGAGTACCACCAGTTGGTCCAGGAGCTTCTCCTCCATTAAGGACGTTTTCAGGCATATTTCAGGATGACTCAGGGGCAGTTTGACAACCTGCTGTTTATCGTTGGGCCGTATAGCTCTGGGTATCCAGCAACCGCTACCACCAGTTTCTCCTCCCTTGTTTACCAACTGTAAACCTGTTGTCGTGACCACCACAGAAGGCCCGCCTCTCAAATCATCCGATTGGACAATGGGGAAAAGAGATGACGTGGGGCACTTTTCCGCTCAGGGAAGTTTTTCAACTTGATGAGCTCAGAGTGCTCCAGGCGCTTAGAGCACAGAAACACACAAGACAAAAACCACGACCAAACAGCATCATTCTTATTGTGATCAGGGCCGTAGGCTGTCCATGAGTGTCCGGTACCTAGCACATCATATTTTGACACGTATGTCCACTGACAAAGTTGGGATGAGAACGTGTTGAAATTTGCTGCCTTTCAAGATGTAATGCGTCACTTTTTCTCCAAAATGTTGAACTGGTGTAAACACATTTCAACATTGTGTTCAGAGTTTGTTATCTGCCGCCAACCTACCAGAGGCTTATCTTAATATTAGAAATGTTGTCGGATTAAGTTTGCATCCTTAATTAAATCCTGATCAAGCAATCACAGATAACAGTTTAATTATTTATGTCCTCCGGTGAAATTTTTCCTGAAAATGCCAACAATGTTTGGTGTTTACTGTATCAGGGGACGAGTAATCACATACCTGGGTCTGAAGGGTACTCCTCCTCCAGTTTACTGTGAGAGAACCCCTTCCTGTGTTTCTTCTTCAGGATGACGTAGGCCACCAGTGCCACAAAGGCCACAGCCACTCCTGTTCCCAGCACAGCGCCCCACGCTCCGTTTCTTTTCGTCTTGTGTGTGTCTGTCGCCAAACCTTCAATGGAGGGGTCGAGGGAGTGGGAGAGAGTCGTAAATAACATGTCAACAACAAAATTATTTCTATCAACTGCTGTCTGTGAGGGTTAATTGTCAGACAATTATAGCTGAAATGTGTTTTTGAAATTGTGTTTCCAGTGGCAGTACGCTCGCATAGATACACATCGCAATTAGTCAGCTGTACAGATTTGTCTAATTTACCATGTGATAATTAATGCAATTAACACGCTGAAATCATGATAATTTCTTGAATACATTTGAATATTTAGAGACGGGAGGCTGTGCTCGCCATCTCAATAAGGTGAAATGTGACTGAACATTATTTTAGCTCCAATTATTTTATATCACTTTAAACAATTACTCCACGGATAACACGTCTTCCCACGTAAGTAGAGCACAGTGCTGATCATGACCTTCACACGTTAGTATCTGTGCTCTCATATTCTGACAGTCGAACCAGTGTAAAAAAATAAACTGTGACAAAGACGCTTACATTAACAACACTGACCTTTTTCTGCAGCACAAAGTGTTGCTGAAGTAACGAACTCTTTCTAACCTTCTGTTTCACTGTTTGTCTCTTAAGGCGACAGCAGCGGGGAAAAAACAGTCTCTGAAAGTGACAGAATTGTTTGCAATATGCTTTGACATAGAAATACTGCATTTGTATTTTATCAGGACTCACACATAAATAATTCAGTGGCTCCGTTTATCTACAAATGGCTCAATTTACCCACTTGCTAGGATCAATTTACCCCTAACCTGGGGCAAGTTGAACCAAAGGGCCAATTTTGTCATGAAGTGTATTTCAATTCTTGTTTCCTGTAGCTGCATGTTTTTACTTCATTTCAGAGTAGACAGGAACTGTAATGTACTGAAAGTTATGTTAACTTTATTTTATTTTTATTTAATAGGCATTTGATTGATATTTAACAGCAAAAGTGAAATGAAAGCAAAGAAATCCCTTCTTGGCTGTTAAAGTGTTTTTAGTCCCACAGTTGGTCAGTGGGTCTGATAGCTTATTAACTATTGATAGGTTGTTATGGAACTACTATCTGTGTTTCTTCGAGAATAAATCCTTCTGGCTTTGGTGATTCTCTGACTTTACATCTAGCAAAATTTATTTTAGACCAATACTGTAATTTGATTTATGTCCAAACACCTTCAGAACTGATGGCGTTCCCATCAACCTCAGCTGTGTGTCGTGTTTCAGCCTGGTCTCACTCCCAGGGTGTCAAACAGGGTGCTCTTAGCATCAGATAAGGCTGCATAATAGGCTGCTCTGCACTTATACAGCCTTTTCTAGTCTTCCGAACACTCAAAGCGCTTTTACACTACGTGTCGTATTCACCCATTCACACACCGGTGGCCGAGGCTAGCATACACGGTGCCCCCTGCAACACAGTTACCATTTACATGCACTCTCACGCCGATGGAACATCCATCAGGAGCAATTTGGGGCCAAAGATCAAACGATCTTCCGATTAGTGGACGACCCACTCAACATCTGAGCCACAGGCACCCAGTGCACCTTTTAGTGTCTGTATGAGATGCACTGAGCTTTCAACCAACTCCAATGTAAACACCTCTCTGTTAATATTAGACATTCAGAGCAACAGATGTAGTATGAAGAGCCAGAAAAGTCACTTTAGGGCAGGTGGGAGTGGAGGTGGGTCCAACAAGCATAGGACTTTGACCCAGGAGACTGGTGTTTGTGTCCTGCATGAAGCTACAAGTCAATGTTGAGTTAGTGCGTCACATCAGTTGTAGGTCATGTGAGTCAACTGACGTGACTAATGTCAGCTACAATCTTTAAACCCTAATCAAGTAGTTTTGTTGTAAACCTAATGGACCACCCCTTATGCATCAAGATAGGCAAGGCCAGGGTTGGTGATGTTTAGATGCGCATCTAGAAGTATCGCATCAGAAAATTATGATGGAAACGCCAAAATTTGAAACAAAATCCCCTGATTCACACAAACTAAAATACGCTCGCTTTAGCCGGGTTTTGGTTGATTTGGAAAAATGTTGATTCGGGGGATGGAGATAGTTATGTTCAAATTAAATCTGACGTAGCACACCTCTCTCCATGGTGATATCCACACTCCAGGTTGGGAAGGCAGTAATGCATTTACAAGCTGGTTGCCAACCGCCAGAAAACGTAGAGGAAGAAGAATGTGAGACTTGTTTTGTTTCCGGTTCTGCAGAAAACTCGCACGAGTTCGTAGTTTTCACCAAAGTCACACAGGATTCTCCATTTCTTTTAATGCACATTTCCCAATGATTCGAATCAATGTTGGATGGAACCATAGCTACAGACATTTTCTGGTCCTTTAAAGGTCTCCGTTAACGTTATTCATCCCCACAACAGGAAATACTTTTTCCCTAACATGATATGAAGTACGTGCTGCACATGTGAGCATTTTTGATGATCGCCTCTGTCCAGTCCTTTCGTCTTATCACATTTAACCATACTTGTCTTAGTGTTTGTTGACGGGCAGTGGCAGAGAGTAAAGTGTGCCAACCAACCCCGAGCAGCAAAATATGATGAGTACTTGAAGATGAACGCTGATGAACGTTGTGCGTTTATTACTAATTAGCAAACGTAAGACATTACAGTAAACTTAGGTGGTATATATTCTACCTGCCTAACACTGTCACTGTAAGTATATTAGCTTGCTGATGTTTGCTCTCAGCTCAACACTGTGCCTCACGGAGCTGCAAGCATCTCTGTAGACCTTCAGTCTCGTTGTTTTTTGATGAAACATGATTGCGATCCATAAAGAAGCTGATGTCACCGTAAGAGCTATATGTTGCTTCGGCCGGGCAGCCGGAGTGAGGGGGTGTTTATTGAAACCAGTGACAGCAAACTTTCCTCTGCTCATATTTCTAGCCTCTATGTTTATCTGCACTCAGCCGTCTGTGCTTTAGTACAGGTTTTGTGCACACGCTGTGACTGTCATGGTAACTATAGAGCAGTTGTTGTTTTTTTTCTGTGTTGCCGCCAGTTTCACAACTGTTTTCCCACTGTTTATTGCCGTCATCTGTTAGTGTTATGTCCTGCTGTCACATCTGTCCATGCGATGAGAGTTTTATTTTAGTCCCAAGCTCGTGCCAACTCTCTAAAGTCTTTTTTGCTTCCACTTGCCATGGTGTTGGTTGCGAGCTGGGCCACATATGTTTTGCAGGGAAAGTTGCTACATAGATAGATTTAATTTGCACCGGCGTATTCGTCAAGCAGCCTTTTCCAGCCCTATCTCCTTGATCTCGTGCTCGACACCAAAGACTCGTCTCACGCCCCCGCACAGAGGCAGCACAAGTATCTTTGACCTCAGTCCCCGACCGCCTCTTTCAGGTTTTTCTGCCACTAAAACAGGGGTTCATTGTCCTGCTTAAAAGGTGGTTGTAATAGACCCCTTCACTCATAGAGGCCACATCGATAGCACCTGAAACCCAATCCAACCTTTTCCTTTGAAAGAAGGGGCGTTTGTCCTCTGCCAGTGGGAAAATAGATGCAGGCAAATGTGGGTCAGGGAAAGGGCGTTAAAAAAGCAACGTGTAAAAAAAGAAACAGTTATATATGCTCTTGTGCAATGATTATAGTGCGTCTTTAAAGGTGATCTATAAAGTATTTAGTGTCAGTGTCAGTTGCTCAAATGTGAACACAAATCAGCCAAGAGAGCTTTGGATTTCACAGAAATGCTATTTTTTATCAGGTATCTGTCTGTAAAGTGATGTCACGCTGCTACAGAGAGCAGTTATTCTGGACACAGAAATTTGCACCAGATACTGTGACACCTGAAACTGCAGCAGTACCTCTTTCTGAGCTGCTCCCTGAGGCTGCATCTTTGTCTGTCTCGTTGGCCTTCTCAGGTGTGACCGGAGCAGCGGCAGTTGTCGTCCCAGGGCTCGTTTCTGTGGTCTCAAATGGGTACACCGCTGTAGATGAAGACGTGGTGGATGTCTCCTTTGTCTCTGGCTTCACTGTGGTAGTTACAGTTGTTGTGTTGGTAGATTCTGTGGCATTAATCAACCCTTTATCTTCGTCTGGTTTTGCTGTGGATGCTTGCGTAGTGTTGCTCTCCGGAGCCAGGGTTGTCGTCTGTAAGTCAGTGCCGTTGGAGTTATCTGGAAAGCTGGTGGAGTTTTGTGCACTCAGGTGAGTAGTGGAGTTTTGAGGAGTCATTGTCCAGTTGTGAAATTCCTCCTCGGCTCCTGTCATGTTGACCTGGCTTGAGTTTGTGTCATCTGCAGTTGTTGCATTTGGTGACATGGTGGCGTTGCTGGTTGTAGGGACTTCAGTAGTGACAGCAGTCAGATTGTTGGGTGTTGTGCCGGCCACATTCTGCTCTTCTTCAGTATTTACTGCCATGGAGCCAGATGCTATCCCACTGCTGAATTCAGTATTTGCATCAGCGTCCTGGTAATAATCTCCTTCGTCTTTAGGAAATGCAGTGTTTTGACTTGCAGCTTCGTTTTTGACTAGTTCACGGAGCCAGCTTATATCAATTGGCTTTCTCGGAGAGTCGGTTGACTCTTGGAGCGCTGCCAGGTGAAAGGCTTGGACAAGCAGAAGGAGGCCTGCTGTGATTTTTAAATACAGTCCCATTTCCCCTTTGGTTTCTCTCTGAAACACAAGACAGAACATAAAACGTTATTTAATGGTCTTCAAAGTGCCAAAAGTTAAGCAGGTTCAGATTGAACATTGTGACAGAACCTTAAAGGAATAACTCAGCCACAAAATGGCCTTTAAATATCAATTAGTCACTTTGTTCTTCTGCCTCCAGGATCCCCGTTTACTTTAGTTTATCAACAGTGTTTGCAGTTTTAGGATTCTTCGTTCACCAGAGGCAGAGTTTTCTTTACAAATGCAGAGTAACACATCATAGATAATTAATATCTAAATGGTCATTTTGTGAGTGAGGTGTTCCTTTTTTCCTTTTATTACCAGTGCTCACTAATTAAATTAGATAATGTTGGACAAGGAATACGATTGTTTATTTGTTTTAACTCACACAAACTGTATCACTCTTCAATTCAAAACAGAAATACTGTAGAAAAATACTTAATTTTTACATTGTAAATTCAGTGAAAGCATTTTATTGAGAGTGGTGTCAGTTTGCGCAGATCGTACGTTAATATACAAATGAAGAAATTATTTGTAAATATACAGACACCAATCTCTTTTAGAATATATAAAAATAAGGATAAAAACACAATCAAAAAAAAGGAGAAAAATAAAATAAAGTACCAAACCTAGACACCCAAAACAAAATGTAAGGATCCTACATCAAACTGGGAACAAGAATCTGCAAATGGCATTACACCGTTATCTTCTCCAGGTATTGAATAAAACGTTGCCAGATGGCGTCAAATAAATTCACCTGCTCATTTCTAATATATCTGATCCTCTCCACCTCCAGAGCTCTGACAGCATTGAGCCACATACTCACTTTAGGGATAATTTTACCCTTCCACATCATTAGCAAGCATTTCATATCTGACATAAGGAAACAGCCGATAAGTCCTCTTTGAGTTGATGTGAGTTTGTTAAATGTCTCTGGAATATTAGAAATAAAAGTTTGTGGTTTAGGCTCAATACTTGAATCAAGAATGTCTGAAATTGTTTGGAAAATGTTGCACAATTACTTAGGAATTGTAGGATACATGAAATATATGTGTGTATTAGAGTGGCTTTGTTAGATTGACACACAAAGAAGAAACATACAACCGATGTAAAAGGCTGTTTTGACAATGTGAAACAAGAACTGAGTCCTCTTTTCTGTTGGTTCACTTTTTGGTGCACTCGCAAAGCTGCAATATTTGACTTGAGATGAGAACGTGTTTCCGTGATATGTCGAAATAGATCATCAGCAAAGAGCAACAATCTCAGAACTTATCTTCTTAAAACATAGATAAGAAGGACCTTCATTTGCCAATAATAAACAATAAATGTGAATATGTTTTCTGGATGGTAAGCAACTCTTATAATCATGCAAAGATGCTTTCACTCAGAGTGTATATGTGGCATCCCTCCAAACCTCTCACAATGTGATTATATGAAGTGCAATAATTACCTTCACTTATAATTTGCAGTCAAAATTTACAATAGATTATTAAAAGATTATGTGCAGGACATTTATGCATCTTCACTTCAAATGAAAACTGAGAGGCAAAAGAAAAGTTTCTCTGCTTCGTCCTTCCTCCCGGTGACTGAGGAGTCTGTTTACCACCTGTGCAGGACAAACGCCGTCAGAAAGCGGCCGCAGGTGTTAAACTTGTGTTTATTGCAGCCTTCAAACTCTCCCTGACCACACACTAAGACTCGGTGTGCAACAAGACATCTCCGGTTGTTCCCATTTTCCAGAGGCACAAAATCACCTTCTTGAACAGCGCAGGTCAGCTGCACTGACACAAATCATAATGAAAATCCTTCAACAACTAATCCTTTCACACCTCCCGTCTCTCAGGGAGCTGCTCCATTGATGAAGCTGTGAACATGGGCCACAACATCACGAACACGACGTCCCCTCGCTGCTACATCTGGACCTTGTTGAATTTCAATGCAGCCATCCTTGCATTGCTGCACAGCGAGCTCAACATGGTCCCAACACAATCTCCTGTGAGATCTTCACGACAGGGTGAATTTACACAGGTGCCCTGTGAGCTATGTGTTCTCCCCTCGGCTTCACTCCGATACACAAATAACTGCAGCTCCGGTTATTCCCTGCAGGGCACTCTCACTGCGAGTCACTTTGTTGATCGGTTGCTTTGTTCTGAGCTGATTCTTGTTATTGGCAGTGCAACAGGCTGCGTGCACAGTGTGTTATATTGTGGCCTGCAGCAGAGGTTTGAACATGCAAATCTGGGGATTTCACATTCCTGGTTTTACCTGTCAGAACATATTTCAACCAGTCAGGGCACACCTACCTGAAAATACATTTTTAAAAACTAATTTTCATCTGATTCATCGACCCCAATGGATTGGTTATCTCATTATGCATTCAAAAAATTATATCCATCGTCTTTTAAATACAGGTAGTCATTTCTGAACTTCTCACCAACCGCACATTTCTAAAAATTAATTTCCATCGTTAAATAAGTATGAAAAAATCAGTCCAGTCAGCAGAAGACAAACTGTTGGCTTTGCACGTTTCTACAAACCACAGTTTGCAATTTTAAGTTTCATACATATGAAGAAGTTAAGATTAGATTTTGTCAGATGAGTCTCACACCAGGAGGATGAGGGAATGATGGACAACAGGACAGGATGGCTACCAAGCAGCACAAAGCAGCAAATGACTTAAAGACAAACAAAAGCAGGTGTTTTTTTAACAACCGTTCAGGATATGTTCAGCTGTGTTTGTAGTAATAAAAGAAGGTATTTTTAACAACAATGTGGGGCATGTTTAGCTGTGTTTGTAGCGACAAATGCAGGTGTTTTGTCACAACTGTTTCAGACATATTCAGCTGCGTTTGTAGTGACTAATGTGGGTGTATTTCAACGACAGTTTAGGAGATGTCCAGCTGTTTTTGTAGTTAGCGGGTGTTTTTTAACAGCAGTTCAGGATATATTCAGCTGCTTTTGTAGCTACAAATGCAGGTGTTTTGTAACAACACTTCAGACCATTTCCGGCCGTGTTTATAGCGACAAAAGCAGGTATTTTCTAACAGTTCAGGACATATTCAGCTGCTTTTGTAGCGATAATTTCAGGTACAAAAGCAGGTAAATTTTTTTCTGTTTAGGACATGGCCAGCTGTGTTTGTAGTGACAAAAGAAGGTAGCGACAAATATAGGTGTTTTGTAACAATAGTTCAGTTGTGTTTGTAGTTACAAATGCAGGTGTTTTTTAATGACAGTTCAGGGCATTTACAGCTGTATTTGTGGGGATAAAACCGGGTATTTTTTGACAACAGTTTGTGACATGTTCAGTCATGTTTGTAGCAACAAAGGCGGGTGGTTTTGACGACTGTTTGGGACATCTCCAGTGGTGTTTGTAGTGAAGGCGGGTGTTTCTTCACGAGAGGTCGGGACATTTCTAATAGTGTTTGGAGCAACAAAATTGGGTTTTTTTTAACAACAACTCGGGATATGTTTAGCTGTGTTTGTAGCAATAAAAGCAGGTGCTTCTTAATGACAGTTTGGGATATTTCCAGCTGTGTTTGTAGCGACAGACGTGAGTGTTTTTAAATAAGACTTTCAAGCAAGTGTTTTTTTAGGGGCAGTTCTGGACATGTCCAGCTAAACAAAACATGGTCTTACCCTAACCCTAACCAAATGGTTTTTGTGCTTAAACTTAACCACAGCTTAACCACAACATTGTCACGACACAAAATTCAAAAATGAAACGTCAAGAAACAAAGTTATAAAATATCTGCTACATATAAAACATACAAATGTAACACATCCTGTGCTTTGCAGAAACAAACAAAGCCAATATTTATCATGGCAGCTGGGTTCAAAAACATGCACTCAAGTTGTCTGTCACTGACCATCGAACCAAGAATGTTCCTCTGTGGCCAGTTTCTCAGCAAGCTTGTTTATCGTCCACAAATCAGCCACAATTCTGTGTTTTCAGCTCGGCGGGAAACAAATGGAAAACCTGTGGGTTGTTGGTGGTGCAGCTGTTACGTGAACGCAGGATCAATCAAAGGTTCAAGTTTGTTGACAACTCTACAGCAGACTCTAAGAGCACATGATAAAAGAAAATGGCTCAATCCACCAAGAAACGCAATTACAATTTAGAGCTTATAACACTGCAGCGGTGAAAATAATTAACTGGAATAAACTGACCGGTTCATTTGCAGCTTGAGATTAAACGTTGGTGCGTCTTTGCTATTTAGCATCTTCACTGCTCTCAAGACAAAGGTCACTGTTTTAACTCACCTGACGGGTTGTCACCAAACGAAATAGAGTTTTAAAGTGTTTTGAGTAAAAGACAATGATTTACAGGACTTAATATTCTTTTGTCTGCACAGCTAAAGATGACAATATCAACTTTTATCAGTTTTTAATGTGAACATATACCAGACTTGTGTATTCATGTATAAATATGTACATCTCACTTCCATATTGTCAGACTTCTCTTAATCAATATTCATTGAAATACAGAGGACCATTACTTTGGAACAACCTCCATCTCTGCAATCATCATTTACATTATTGTTTTTCAAAAACCATCTGAAAAGGATTCTAACTTGCAAAGAGTCTTAACACTTCATTGATTTATCTGTAATTTGTTTGTGGGGGTTTTTTAAATTATTTTTATCTTTTTCTTCTTATGTATAATTGTTGTTATTTAGAGGAAGTAAAAAGCCATTTTTGTCTTCTAACCTCTTCTGCAAAATGTTTTAACTTTTAATTTATTTTTCCTGTGTCTTCCATACAAATAAACTAAACTAAACTAATTCTGGTGCTGTGTTTTGGCCAATTAAATTTGCTAATTTAGGGGGCGTCTGTGGCTTAGTGGATGGAGCAGGCACCCCATGTACAAAGGCACAAACCTCAGCCCCCCACACCACACTGTCCCATCATTAAAGGCATAAAAAGGCCAAACAATAATCTTCACAAAAAACACAACATTGCTAATTGAGCAGCTGGAGGATCATCAAAAGAAAACTGTGAATTACAAGACATTTTAAGTCTAAGTGTCACTGATACTACTACAGTAACCCGTCTTTGTGGAGTTACGACATTAATTTCCTACTTTTTTCAGTCGTACATTAGATCAAGTTCATCTGTCTCTCTCCTCACATTCTCTGTCTTGACTATACGCTAAACAACTCCCCAAAAATAATGTTAACTGAATGAGTAAATAAGATTTGTTTTTAACCAGCAGAGTGTTGAAGTTTGAATCCCAACACACACTCTGTGGAGGATAATAAGTGTAATTACACAGCAGACGGCTGAGAATCAAAGGTAAATGAGACGTTAATGTAGAACCAGTATAACAAGCGGCTCAGCAGAGCCACTGGTTTGTTTTGTCTTGCACTGTGTAAATGTGACTATAATTAGCAGGGATAAGATTAAAGATCAGACGCTAAACAATGACTTTGAGCTTTTATCTTAAAAATATTTAACTTGTAATGATGTGTGTCTGCCAGAGACAAATGTTACCACTATTATCTGTTTGTACGGACTGTGCAGGCCATTCAGTTTCAAACCAGTGATTCCTGTTTTGCTCAACGTGTCACTTCCCGTCCATGACAAAAATAACCTCACATCCGTCATCACACTGGGCACAGCTGCGTGGAACAACTCTCCACCCGTTCTACGGAATTACAGCAGTAATCTGCGCGCCCCGCAGAGAGGCTATTTGACCTTCAGCGTCCCACCAAAGAGTCTCTGTGCCGCGGCGGGTCGACGTTTACCTCTGACCCTTCGCACTCAGAGAAGCCAACTGTTGAAAAGAGTTCCCACTCTGCTGGTCTGTCAGAGTCTGCAGCAGCTTTCACCTCGACGGCTCTGTCAGCTGTGACTTTACAGAGAGCCAGTCCCATATAAACACACACACATGGACAAATACACACCCTGTAAACACTCCTTGATATCCTTCAACCTGCACGCAGACACTAATCACCTGACAGGGATGTTACAAACATGTTTAAAGTTCACCTGTGTAATGATCACCTTGTTATGTGATGTTATTCATTTACTGCAGCGTATATATCTGTGTAGACAAAATCACATGCAGGGGTTGAAAATATCTAAATACATAAACTCAGATACAATAAAACTTTGAGGTACTTGTACTCAGTGTTGCAGAGCAGTGAACTACATGTACGTAAACTGGTAGCTTAACTACTTCCCATCTTGCTGGTAGTTTAACTACTTGAATCACTACATAAATATGAATCGGATTGAATTACTGTTTTGCCTTTGCCTTTACGACAAATAATATTGGGCCCATTCATTTTTTTTTCATGCTTCTCACCTGTAATCAAACCCCTGACTCTATGTATCTTACTATACAATGACGAAAACCCTGTGTGTGTGTCTGTTCCACGTTTTTCTCCTCACTGACTTGGTCAATCCATGTGAAATGTGGCACAGTGGTAGAGGGTCATGGGAGGATGCCAATGAAGCAATATTACATCAGTTGGCCAAAGGGGGGGCGCTATAACAACCGAATGTCAAACTTTGAATGGGCGTATCTCATGCCCCGTGTGTCGTAGAGACATGAAACATTGCACAGAGATGCCTCTCCTCATGAGGAACACATTTGCCTCAAGAACCCATAACTTCCGGTTATATAGATTTTCCGCCATTTTGAATTTTTTGAAAAACACTTCAAATGGATCTCTTCCTAGGAAGTTTGATCGATCTGCATGAAACTGGGTGAACATAATCTAGGGACCAATATCTAAAGTTCCCTCTTGGCAAAAGTTGGAAAACTTACTAAAACAACAGAAAAATGCTTATAATGGCTAAAACGCGACTGATCGCTGTGGCTCCCCCTGTGGACCAGTGTTTGTTTTCTTCTAATTTTTGGTATGACTAAGTCATGGTATGGTATGCTGTACTCAGTGGGTAATGGGACTAGTAATGGGAGTAGTTAACAAATGTTAGAGAAACTGTTGCAGGTTGTTTTAGAAGTTACCTGACTAAGTGAGTAATCCTGCGTGGTGCAATACCCAACCTGGACTCAAGCTTCTGAAGGCAGGTTTTCATAATGAGTGTGGCAGTTAAATTGTATTTTTTGCTGGCATGTGACTCTTTTGTATTAGATTTTGTTATAATTTCATATCACATGTATGTTGGCAATTTGATCATTTCTTTCAGAGCAGTTTGAAATACTTTCTCTAAGTCAGTGGTTCTCAAGGGTCCAGATTTCTCCTGTCTTCAGTTCAGAGTCCACACTTGTGTTTGGCCATGTCATTGAGCTGGTTTGTCATTATTCACTCCTTTTACAACAGGGATCAGCACAATAAAGTCTGTCCTTTACAAACCTGACATGTTGGTCCATTCAGAGTAAGCCTGTGACCCACTTTTGGACCATGACCACTTTGTAATAGGCTTGTAATAGGGGCAGACGGATTGATACCAAATTATCGACACTACAGATAATACATTTTAGTCTTGAAGATCAATTTAAGCGTCAAAAAGGATTTATACCAAAAAAGGGATCAGGTCCTCGCGACTACGTTGTTCCCATTTGTATTTCAAGAGCAAAAGCGTCATGTTGTTGTTAACACATGTAGTGCATGTACTCTTTGCTTCTCTGCACTTAAACAACATATGTGTCAGCACAGCACGCACCCTAACTGGTGTAATCCAACGCAGTAATGGCTGAATGACAGAAGGAAAACTACGAGAACGACAACTTGGAGCTGAAAGTGTGAAGAGAGGAGGTGGAGGGAAATGTCTCAGCAGTCTTGTCAGAGAAGCTCAGGCGAAAAATATCCAGGTACATTGAAGTGAAACTAATATTTGAGTAGCACTGGTTTCAAATTGTGACAGGTCATCATTAGCTGTTAGCAGAGTGATTAGTCACCTCATCAATCATGACACAGCTCTCTCCTACATGAACAGGCCGCTCCTAATAATAAAAAGTATCAGTATTGGTATCGATATCAGCAGTTTGTGCCCTGTATTACTTTGTACTGGGAACCACATTTTGTGGTGTAGCTTGTACAGTACTTCCATTTTACACTTCTTTATTCACTACTCCAGTAAACTGTGGAGAGGGAAATATTGCATTGTTTTTATTCTATCACAGCCTTAGTTCCTATTACTTTTTAGATTACAGTTTCACAGATAAAAAGTTTAAAAAATCTAATTGTTAAAGATTAAAATAAAGGTATTGTTAAACACAGGGCTTTTATAATAAGGATTACCTTATTTCCACTCAAGTAAATCTACTTCTCCCACCGTCTATCCCAGGCTCACACGTCACCGCACCCCAGGGCTCATACGAATACCTTTGTAAAACTTAGTGACACTTGTGTAACTGCATTGTGAGTGTTCCCCTCTTCAGGTTATGTAAGGTCCTATGGGTGTATGTGTGTATGTGTGTCACTAGATGTTGTGATGTTTTACCACCCGGCGACAAACTCATTTTACTCTCACAATAAAAATAAAAGAATTTTTGTTTCTGATGCTCTATTTTCACTTTGTTAAAAGAGGAAGCAGAAAGGAAAATTTGCCAGGTATCACCAAATTATAAACATATTCATGTCACCAACACAGTGTAAAAACATATATACGGAAATTATTGTAAAAGAAGTCTTTTCACTGAAAAATCCTCCAAAATTAAAAGAGGTTATTTATGTTGTTGTTTTTTTAACTTAAAAATATCACAGCGACTCAAATCTTATTAAACATATCTATACAAAACATCCATCCATCACACATTTCCTGAGAAAATTTAAGAAGACAAAATGAAATCCTTCCCCAGTAAATCCTTACCTTATTCTTAGGCTATATCAGATGAGAACAGGTGCACAGGCAACTAAATCTCTTCACTGAGCTGCCAACGTGTGAGAGTGAATCAGCAGTCGGCCCGGAGAGACAACAGGGAAGGAGGGAGGAGGGCCCAACAGAGCTGCATTCAGGGAACAACCTGCTCAACCTGCTTCTACACCTGCCAGCAACAGCAACACGCCCTGAACAGCATCCAGTTGCACGCTGTAAAAAGGCCACACAGGACGGGATGGAAATGAATTAGTGGACAAGAGAAGGGGGAGAGGGGGTTGAGGGATTAATTTGTAACCAGCTCATTTCATGTTCTCATCTAAATAAGTTGATTATATTCATTTTGGGTTGCCAGGTTGCCGGGTTGCCAGGTTAGATCTGTGAATTCCCCCAGTGGGTGGAGCCTCTGGCCACAGGTCCTCTGAGCCCTCTTTTTTGCCTCACTGGAAACGGCTGCTGTCGTCATGGCAACAGAAAGGAGGCTGGCAAGCTCAGGTTTCATCCACGCCTTTGTCTCTCGGTCTATATCAGGCTACAGAGTGACGTGTGACTTTGTGAACTCCCAGGTACTGTGCGTCAAATGAGCCGGGATTGGTTTGGGTGGGGGTTTTTTCTCGGTCTCATTCCTGAGTTAACTGAGTCATGCAACGGCTGGATTCATCCGAGCGGACATGTGAGATGGATGAAGTGGCACTCAGAGCCAGTGTTGCTGTGGTGAGTCGAGAACAAGGAGTGGTTGTACTTGTTTTGTTAATGAATCTGAAAGTTTAAATTCCTTCAGGTGGATAAGGAAACACCTTGACTTACCTACAGTCAGTGTGAGAGTCGGCCTTTTTGACAGGTGTTACTCATAATATTAACAGTGTGGGACATCCAAGGGGTCTGGCCCCCAGATAAAAGTGCTGGACCCCCCAACAAAAATAATTGAAGGCCAACATTAATGTCTTTAAGAGGCTGTGGCATGCTCATTTTTTTAAACCAGTGAAAGCAGCAGTATTGTGTGAAATTAGACAACTTAAAGCAGGGGTCGGCAACCTGCGGCTCTAAACGCGATTTATACGTGTGCTTCAGCTCTATGCAGAACCTACGCCGTAGCCTACGCACATGACCTACGCCATTGTGAGCATTTATACGTCACTCTACAGTTACACCTCCAAAACACTACTCGACCGCAGGGTTGTGCTGTAAAGTTGAGTTGATCAAAACACACATTAAACATGGCTTAAGAGCAACAATCTCAAACACAAACACACAAATAGGCTTTATTGTAACAAACAGCATTCACAGACAAACACTTGTCTTTGTCTGGACACAGTTTTCTCCACAAATACAACATGCTAATGTTTTTAGCAAAAGCATATGGCATTTTACATTGTATAATTTAGCCTAGCTGCTAGCGGACTTTTCCTCGACTCATATGAAGCCAGGGACAACAGCAACATTTAACAAATGTAACGTTAGAAAATTTGGCTACATAACAACTCACAAGGTTCACTGACAAAACAACTTTATACTCTGTTTGAATTGCCTTGCTGCTTAAATGTCCGTTGTAAATAAAGTTGCTTTGCCTTGTAATCAGCCATTGAAAAATCACCATGTGTAAGTTTTGAAATACTCCCCTCACCCCAGTGTACTTACTGAACCCAAAAATTGTAGCTGTGGTTTAAAAAAGGAAGAGCAGGTCGTCCTCTAATCGCAGGGTTGGTGGTTCAGTTCCTGATGTTGCTCCCTGCGTCCACATGTTGAAGAGCTTCTGGGTGAATCCTAAAATGCTTCTGATTGTATGTGTGTGTGTGTGTGTGTGTGTGTGTGTGTGTGTGTGTGTGTGTGTGTGTGTGTGTGTGTGTGTGAATAAGAGGTAAAAGTGTAAAGCACATTGGATACAAGCTCAATATAAATGCATTCACCAAACATTAACTAAGAATATGAATTTAAACAAAAAGGTAACATGAGCTCAGTTGTAGCTGCTCCGCCCGACTTTAGACCTGTTTTACATTATATTACCCACTGATCAGAAACACACACCGTCACGTCCAGAGCAGACAGACATGTGCCTTGTTATCATAACCAAATGACATTTACTCAAAACAGTGCGTTGAATGTATCATTGTTTTCAGGTCAGCTGTTGATACGGCGCCATAAACGAGGTTTAACAGAGGCTCACTGTCCCGAGCGCACACAGTCGCTCTCAGACAGCTTGTCGCTGGCACCTCATGTGGCCCGCCAGTGTTTGAAGCTAATGGGATCATGTAGCCTCATCAGGGACGTGAATAATAGAAACGTCTAAATCTTGAACAGAGGATAAACAGACCTCCAACTCCAGTGCAAAACAAAAGTGTACAGAAGCCATGAAAAAGTAAAAAGGTGGGCACTTTGCAACCTGGTGAATACGTTATGAAGTGCTACATAACAGCTACATAGCACATTTATGAATACTGATTCAAGTTTGATGCCGGCTCAGATAGAAGTGTGAAAGCTAGTTTCTTTCTTTGTTTTGTTTTTGGCAATAACAGGGTGCAGTCGCAGAGGAACTGAATCTGTACAGCTGAAGTCATAACAAGGTATCATTTCAGGTCATTACCAAGATAACAGTGATGGCGGGGAAACAAAGCACACAGACAATAATACATCCATTTTCTTTTGAAGACCACTTTTACTTGACCTCAGTAGAAAATATCATGAGGGAAAATAAAAAGACCTAAACGTGAACCACCAGAGTGCTAAGAGAATATCTGAATCACTAGACTGGGCCTTATTGATGTAGAACATTGCTCGGACACACTTATGTGTATATATACAATGGCCACTTTATTAGGTACACCTTGCAAGTACCGGGTTGGACCTCTTTTGTCTTCAGAACTGCCTTTATTCTTCATGGCACAGATTGAACAAGGTGCTGGAAACATTCCTCAGAGATTTTGGTCCATATTGACATGATGACGTCACACCGTTGCTGCAGATTTGTCAGCTGCACAGCCATGATGTGAGTCTTCCGTTCCACCACATCCCAAAGGTGCTCTATTGGACTGAGACCTGGTGACTGTGGAGGCCGTTGGAGTACAGTGAACTCATTGTCATGTTTGAGATGATGTGAGCTTTGTGACATGGTGCGTTATCCTGCTGGAAGTAGCCATCAGAAGATGGGTACACAATAGCTATTTTGGATATATATATGTATGTATATATATGTATATACATATCTACACACACACACGCCACAGACATACAGATCTGGAAACTAAAAGATGAAGATGGATCTTTCTTCTCACACCTGAACAGTCTTTAGGCCTGAATGAAACACTTCCTGCTTTTTATTGACACCAGCATGTACCAGCATGACCCTCCGGGATATGCTTTGTCATATATATACGCAATACGCAGTCATTTCCTGGCTACAAGTACACAGCTACATGTAGCTACATGCTAATGTCAGGAAAATGTGTAAACATGTTGATCCTGCGCTTCAGCGGTGACTTCCAGAGTCAAACACCAACAAAAAAAGCCGTCTTTCAACATCGGCATGATATGCTGCCGGTTGCTGTTATAGTTTAACGGTGGCTGGCAGGGTCAGGCAGATATGCAGCAGGACCAGAACGAACGTTTAGGTAGCGAAAGACTGGGTAGTTTGGGTGGGATTGGTGGTGGATGGATCCAACAGACACCGACTTTCATCCGGGAGAGTCCTTTAGAAAGAGAGTGTGTGTAAATGTTAAATTTCCTGTGAAAACAGAAGTGTATTTTTAAAGAAGACAAGGTATGTAACAGGCAGAAGTTGATATGGTGTCCTTGAACGTCAGCAGCCAACACACCCAGGGTACCTTGCACGTCATTTGTGGACATGAGAGGTCCATGACCAAATGTCGATATATAATGAGGCCAGAGTGAGAATGTGTTGGAAACAGCAACCACCGCTAATACAGAATTAAAAAGACTATTTTTGAGGCAAATTTACATTTGTCATTAACTAGCTTACATTAGCTTTTCCTGTGGCAGAACATTTTACAAGCTTTGTTAAGTTGGTAAGTTAAGTGTTAAGTTTTGCTTTGTTTGTCACCTATTTTATTAACATGAGTTAAAACACACTTCTCTCCTCAACTCATAAATAACATATTTTACCAGCAATACAATTTGTAATAATTAACCTGCTACACATTAGTAAGCCTATTTCCAGTGCAGACAGAAAGTTAAAAGACAAAACTTGGTATACTCTCTCGCTGCTGAAACACATGAGCTCAATAGGTTAATGAAATTCATTTAAAAGTAAATGTTAAAGTAAAACAACGGAAACAAAGGACACAAAAGGTCTTTTCATTTGCATGTCTGGTTTTATTCATTTAACCGATTCTTTCAAACGCTGTCACTCCTCATAATAAGTCTTTACAATGAAGCAAAAAAAAAACAAATTAGATTTATTTATACTCCGTCTTAACCCATTAATTAATTCTGAACAATATCAGCATGCAGATACTTTTTTTTGTTGTTGTTGGTTCAGTATTTTGATTTTCACAAAACACTTGAATTGAAAGAAAAAGCAGTGAATCATCGCAGACTGAACAGCACCCGACGCCTTTCTTAAAGGATGGTGTGTTTTCTTGGATAAAGGAAAAGAAGCACTGAAGCTCCTTTTCTCAATCTGGAGGATTTAAGCAGCTCTTATCTTTGACTGCCACATACTGTAGATACATATAGGTAAATATATTCAGTTAGGAGCCGAGCTCATTAAAAACAAACAAAAAAAAGATGTGTAGAGTGAAAAATGAGGGTGGAGAGAGGATTTGTTGCTCGTTCATGCACATTCACTCCTGACAGAATACAGAATTCACTCGTTCATCCGTGCATACATGTTTCTGAATACATTATATTTGATGTTGAATAGTAAAATGCTGTGTGCATAGCTCATACATTGACAGCAGACTTAAACAGATGCATGCATGCGTCATGCATGTAGTGAAGCTACAACAGATTATGTACAGTAAACAGTCTATAGTGGCTCACAATCAAACTCAACATGGAATTCAGCACTCAAATCACGTCAGTTGGCAGGACACTCTCCTCATCAGCACACGTGAAGCCCACAGATAAGTACAGTCTTCTTCATGCAATTAGTTTTCACACATCACCATTAAAAAAAATGAATAAATTAATAAAAAAATCTGATTTCTGCCCTATAGCCAGTTTTTATGAATTAAATAAATTTGCACTTATCCTGCTGATTTCAAATTGGAAACTCTATGATCAATTTGTATCAAGGGGCCCAGAGAGCTGGCTTAATTCTGCTTTATCCAAAGCTCGCTGCTGTGTTTCTCCCACCGGGCCGCCCACCAGAAAAACCCAAGCAGAAAACCTTATATGTTGCACCACCTATAGCCCTATCAGTAAACAAACATAGGAGGTCAGAGCCAGACACTGGCATATTCTATCTGCTAATGATGTGGATAAAAAGCCCCTGTTTGTTCATTCCAGAGGCCACAGTCTGCGAAGCCCATCGCACATGCAGACACCTCTCAGCCTGCACAAGCGCGATGGGCTTCTTTCCTTGCCGCCATTGCATTTCCTGCCAAAATAGCAAGAAAGTCAATACTTTGGGTGGTCATATCACCAAAAAACAATACAGACTAACAAATGTATTACTTGTCGTTCCACTAATGTTATTTACCTTCTTCCATTTCCCTGTGGTCTGTGATAGACAGGCAAAACCAGCCGGCAACTCGGAACCAGAATCACCGAATATAGAAGCTCTATTCATAGAGTGGATCCAAAAAACATCCGGCTACTGCCCTCAGTTTCTGCAGCACTGATACAGTTAACCCTCACCACAAACAGATCTGCAAACTAAATTCCTGCAGTGTTAAATTTAAATTTCATTTAATTTCATTGTATTTTATTTAATTTTATTCTAATATATTTTATTTTATTTTATTGGTGTTTTATATTATTTTATTTTATTGTTTTTTCTTTCAATTATTATTTTATTTTTTTATTTTGTGTATAGTTGTGCTTTCTGTACATTTGTATATATTCTGCTATCATACGTTGGTGTTTGTACTCATTGGACAGTTGATTGTGATTTGGTCGTCAGGCCTCTGCTCCTCAGACTTGATCTCATCTAATTAGTGGCACCAGCTGACTGATTCATCACACCTGGTAGGAACCTGTCTGTGTCTATATCTGTTCTGTGAAACACACTTCAGTAGCACTGATGACTGATGTCAAGGACTGAATCGCTTGCTGCTGTTTTTATTCACTTTTCATTATTTTTTGCACTTTAAACACCTCTTTTTGTGCACAGATGTTAACTGATGATCTTTTTATTGTATTGGTGTGCAGGTATCTCCTCTGCTGTCCTTTCTTGGTTGTCCATAAATATGAACTCCTAAACCCTACACACTGGACCTTTAAATAAAAGCACTGGAGCTCCCAAAATATGAGGTTTTTACTCAATGACAGTAATGTGTTCAGTTTGAGAATTACAAGACATTATTACCCATTGTAATTAATAATTTAGCGATATTAAAATATGCTCACTGAATTATCTTCTGCAGCTATATGACAAAATAAGTGTTAATGTGTGACATGGATGAGCCTTTCACAGATGTGAGGCTGCTGCGGCTTCACTAGAGACCGTCAATTTTCGGAAATGGCTGCAAGAGGGAACATGGAACAGCCAAAATACCATAATGGGTGTGCACTGCGCATGAAGCATCCTCTGAGCTATTATTGTATTTAAGGTTAATTCACTGTGATTAGACACAGACAGAAAAATGTGTCACACTGTGGATGTTTGTCGGTGTCTTGTTTCAGATTAGTTCAGATATTTTCATGAAAACACACTTTTACAAGCATTTTACAGCTGTTTTAATTCAGTTTCCAGTTTCACATGATGATGTGGAGTTAAAGTTTCATGTGCAGATTCTAAACTTTTTTTTCGATTAAGTTCTACAAAATGAAGCTCTCAGATGCTGTGCATAAACATTAGATGTGATGAGTGTTTTCCCTGTATGCTAAAGATTCTGTTACTCAGTCTGAACAGAAAGACTTTGCAAATCTTTGGAGAGGCATAATGAAAAACTCAAATTGCGCTTGCTCTCGCTTATTTCCTCAGTTGATCATAAAAAGTGTATAATTTCTACCAAGTCAAATCCTGCGTGGTTTCCTCCGGAGGTTTTAATGGTTTTTGAGTCAGTGAGAATGAAATTTAGCAGTAAATTGCCTCTAGAAGACACATTCATCTGAGGTAACAACATGCAATCACACTCAAGGTGTTCTCTATTTCATAACATGCTTGTGACATTTGAATAACAGCTGCCTGGCACGTCCTCTGCATGCTGATTCAGTCGGCTTTCAGGAGGTGCTCACTACAGCAACAGTGTGTCAATTTAGACCTAAAAACAAGAAGAGAGTCCTCGCAGTAGTAACTAAAGAACATGGCTTCAGGTTAGCCATGAAAATAAATGTTGTAAAGCTGTTTTTCAGACACAGCCAGGTTGTGGCTTTATGTATTCCTGTGCTGTGAGCGTGCTTTGAGCGCTGTGCTTGATTAGCAACTGTTACGTTACTGCGAGCTCACAAAAAGCCTTAATGATGCCCTCTTAAAACCCACAAAGAGCATGTGATTTGTGTGTGTGTTTGTGCGTGCACGTGTTTGTGTGTCTGAGGATGTATTCTGGCAGGTCTGGGGAGGATACTTCCCTGTCAGAGTTGAGTTATCTTCCTCAGGTTTGTGTCTGGCAGAAATCAGTGAGACCCAGAAGGCAGGAGGGAAAGCTGAATGGCTCTGCCCTGATAGCTTTTAGCTTTAACCCTTTGATGCACACGGCACACTCCTATTTTTATACCACGGCCTCTCATTTTATCCTGCCTTAAAAAAAACCTTACTATATGGGTTAATTTCCACTTAAAGGGACAGTTCCACCCCAAAATCAAAAATACATATTTTCCGTCTTACCTGCAGTGCTACTTATTAATCTTGGTGGTTTTTGTGTGAGTTGCCGAAGGTTGCAGATATCAGACCAACGGATATCTGCCTTCTCTGTAACCAGAGTTCGTTTGTAACCGGACCGAGACCACCTCTTCAAGAAGGTCTTGGTCTGGTTGTTTTGGTGCACACCTGAGTGTGACTGAACCACACTTAGGGGGCAAACGAACTTGAGTTCCATTGAACCGAACCAAACAGGGCGGGTGTGAAAGCGCCCTAATATAATGGATTGCATTATAATGCATTATATGGTTCTCCACACCACAGATACATTACAATTGCAACATGTAGCTGATAAGTTGAAACCTGATGTTTTAAGAATGCTACGGATATTGTTTGGTTGGGTTTAGGTACAAAAACCACTTGGTTATGGTTAGGATTTCATATTTAGGCGAAGAACACCCAGAGAAAGCAGCGATGTCTCGTTCCTTTTTGTGGCACTATCTCCACCATCAGGTCGCTACAAAACACCCACGTTTGGATCCTAAAAAGCCAAAGAAAACAACACACTAAAACACAACAGATTTGTTATTTGTTGGTCATTAATAGTGGTCTGCAGCTTTCAAGATTAAACACCAATTAATACCAAGATGTCCTCCGGTCCTAGAAGGTTCATGCGTCAAAAGCATGTCAGAGATATGTTTGGGCACTGAGCCACAGAGTGATTTATACACAAGCAGCAGGATTTTGAAATCAATTCTCTGAGTGACAGGTAGCCAGTGGAAGGATTTTAGAACTGAAGTAATGCGGTCTAAAACCAAAAAATATGTATTTTTAATTTTTTGGGGGGAACTGTCCCTTTTTTAAAAGTGTTTTCAGGGGCCTCATCATATTTCACACTGACTGATACTGCCGTGTCTGCTCTGATTCAGGTAGTACATTATTATTTTACACAGAGTGAAATAACTCAAGCACAGGATTCTACATTGTTTTTATACCAAATATTTCATAAATAGAAACATTATAGGTGTTTTGGATTAACATCATTTTATGCACATTTTCCCAAATTTTAATCTGACATATTTGAAACCTGAGAAAATTCGACAGGGATCTCGACGATAAAGCTCCTCGGGTTTGAACAGTGTTTGGTTGCAGCCAAAAATGCTGCTTTGGAGAACAGCCTGCAGTCTTACAGTGTCACTATCTAACCAGTGAGACAGGTGTACAGGAGAACAGAGCTGTCTACAGGCTTTCCGGAGTAAACTGAAATCTGGATTAGTACACTTCACCAACAGACTCTACATCTGTTACTGTTTGTTCATGCATTTTAATTTTGTTTTTGAGTATCCCTGAAAAGCTGCGTTGACACCGACTGAATCATCCTGACGAAATCCGCTGAAACTGGTCTCACAGCAGGAGTTCACTGTGTTTGTTCACTGGTCAGTTTGCTCAGCGGGTCAGTGAGGTCTTAAGGGTTTTAAGAAATGCTCTCCACAGTGGTGTGAAATGCTTTCATTCCACTTCACTATACTCTGAACACATATGAGCCTCTCAGCCTTAACAGGGACGCAGCCTCAAAATGCATTAGCTGCATCTTATCAACTTTTCTTTGTGAACAGTCAATAAAGGTTTTATGAACCTATTTTGGAGTTTCCTGGATCTTTTTCCCCTCATGAGTGTCTTTAACATCAGAACAGCAGCGCTAAGCCTCTCCCTGATTCTCCAGATCTCTATAAAACACATTTGTGTTTCAATAGTGTCGGTGGAAAGTGGTGAGGCAGAAGATTACAGTGTGCCGGAAAAGAAAGAAAAGGAGCTTCGTATTTATCATTCAGTTATGAGAAATTTTAAAAACTTGGTCACTGTGACACAGAAACATCTTCCTCCTTTCAAATTCATTTTCCTTAATGTGTGCAAAATATCTTTTATGGCATTAGAAGTACATTAGTTATCAGCCGAGAGCCATTCTGGACAAGATAATCATTTCTCCAAATTACAGTGCTGATGGCTGCATGTTTTCAGCCATTTTTTCTGCTGAATAGAAGAGTTGTGTCTGTGGCCAGGTGCGCACCTCAGGTGGCACGAGAATAATCTGGTTTATTAATGGATGCTGAAAGACTCGGTTACAGGGTGTCGAAGGTGCATGTAAACAGCTTGACTGGAGTGCGGCCAGTAGAAAGGTTATTCTCTGCGTGGAGCCAAAGGACAAGTTTGTATGAACTCTAATTATTCACGCTAATAATACAACAGAAATGCTCACAGAAACAAATCAGTTCATTTGTGTCCGTTTGTTAAAGCAGCATTAATGTTTGTTTGTTTGTTCACCAGGAGGGAGCAGAAGAGCGTCACAGCAACATCACCAATAAATACTCCATGTCTAAGATGTTAGCAAACAGTTGCCTGTTGCCCAGAGGAAGAAGCTAAAGTCAGGAAATTAAAGCAATCACCAGCTGGGAGAAGGAATGAGAGGTAGTTATATCTGCAGACATATGGAAGGACATAAGCATTAATACATGTAAGACTACAAGTTCATTCATCTGAAGAGAATATTCTTGGAAGATTCAAATGCTTTTCTTTTTAACACCTGCTATCCAAGTAAAATACACCAGGGCAAGAACACCAAGCTGTTGGCAAGAATGTGGGGAGGTAGAAGCCAACCATACCCACATATTCTATTCCAGTCCAGATAGAGGAAAGAAATAATGGAAGTGAGATAGAAAGACAGTATTTTTTAGTGCTCACTAATTTTGGGGCCCGAGCAATTATTACTTGGCTGAACACCAGAACACCAGTATCTCTGTAGAACTTTAAGAGTAGCCGCACTGAAACAGATAACAATAAGCGGTTGAAACCAGAGGTACCAGAAACTGGTGGATCCCCCCCTCTGTTAGTTTTCTATATGTTCTCTGACATTTATCCTAACGATATGAGGCGGTCTTTGTGGGAAAAAAGCTTGTTTAGTGGACTAACTTTGCACTTGAAGTATGCCCGTTCACTTACGTTTTAACAGGTCTGACGCTACTATGTGCCTCGGCTGTATCTAGGCTAACGGCTAACATGCTAACTATTATTTTTATGTCACCAGTCATTTGAAACAAATTTAGGACGATAGGAGACAGGTTGAAATAAACCGAAATTTCCCTTTAAAGTAACAAAAATAAAATCACTCATTATGGAGAACGTGGAAGAATAATATATATTATACTACTGGATTATAGTTATTGATGCATTAATGTGGTTATCACTTTAATTTTGCAGCTGGTAAAGGTGGAGTTCATAGTTTTATCATAATGTATAGGTTGATTTATATTTTGTTTTGATAATCTGAATCTGCAAAGCTTTAAAATGAATGTAGTGGAGTAAAAAGTACAATATTTGCCTCTGAGATATATAATGGAGTATAAAGTAGCATAAAATATAAATACTCAATTACAGTACTCGTAGCTAAAAATTGCACTTAAGTACAGTACTGGAGTAAATGTACTTGGTTTCATTCCACCACTGCTAGTTGCTAACTGTGTAGCTGCCATTTAATGAAGGCCAGGAAGCACTTAGTGAGTTTATTAAAGCTTTGAGAAATGGAGTTCATATCATGACAACAGCAAAAACTAAAAGCTGCACAGAGCAGCTGACAAACCTTGTACAGTTTGTACCCCATCACATATATAAATATACATTATATGAAGTCAGTTGATCCAATATTACTATAAATGAATAATAATAAGAAGAAATAGGGCTTAAGTACACCAAGTTTATTCTCTTCAAGGACAACTGTATAAACACTAATAATTCACTCTGATATACAGCAGCAATGTTTGATGTGCGCACCTCAGTTTTATGTGTTATTTATGATATTTATTTAATTTATGTGGTTATATTCTGTTATCAGAATATTTTCTCTCTATCAGTGTAAATGTTTGGAGGTGACATGTGACAGGTGTGTGGTTGTGTGAGCGTGTGTGAGCAGAGACGGTGCTGAACCTGCATGGCGCCAGACTGATTTACCTGTTTATTTAACTACGGAGGGTTAACTTGTTGTAATTAGTTTTCTTTGATCTGATATATATGTAACATTAGCAACATGTAGTATTATGTATTTCTGTTAACCTGGTGTACACTCGTATGTACTTTTATCTCTGGTTTGGTCTCCACCAACTCCTGAGACAGAAAAAAAATCTTTCAGATGGTCGATTTTCTTCACCAGCTAGTAACTAACTCTGTGTGCCGTTTGGTGTTGAGCAGGTAGTCGGTTTATCAGAGTTTATGTGCTGAGAATGTGCGGGTGCTGCGGATGCTGCTGAGAACATGGTTAATTAGGGGATCAAACTGAAGTAAATGTGCTGTTAAACAACAAGGAGCCTCAGCAGTGAAAAAAGCTTCATGAAGCAGGAAGGGCCACCGGAGCTCAAACCTGAATGTTTTCTCAAAAGCTCTGATTGTATTCCCTCAGGGCCCGTACACATGCTGCGTCTTTAAGCACCTGGAAACACAAGGCTGGGCGCTGGATGGACGCCATAAGCAGCACTGTATCATAGCCTGCTTACCTGTTATTCTGTATTTGGCGCTGATCGTCTTACAGATGTTGTTTTTTAAGTGTGTGAGATATTTTCTCTTGAATAGCCCTGCACTTAAATAATCAACCTCAATTGATACTTAGGGAAGAAAGGGAAGATATCTGCCAGCTGTGATTGGTCGTCCCTCGTCACATGCAGTGTGCGCTGCTGTGTTAAAGAAATTGAACTTTGTTTATCTCAGGCTGCAGCTGTTGGGCCTGTCACTCTTGCTTTTGAGCGTGCACGTCTACACTGACAACAATGGATTTGAGGGTACAGAAAATGTGTCATGTGTAGGGGTCCTGAAGAAATCCAGTCCAACTGAGTAAATGTTCTTCTGTTGGCCTGACATTTAATTCAGAGTTTTCAAGACCACATTTACCTGCCATTGTTGGGGATGTCTAATTTGCAGTGAGAGCAGCCCAGATTATTGTGGCATGGATTCAAAGTAAACAGATTTGTCAACATTGGGTCTGTGAACTCTACACCGGCATAATGTAACAAAAAACTATTTTAAGAATGGACGAGGTGTTTAAATGGGACTCGGCGTTTAATTGAAATTTCAAGGTATTCCAGTGGTAGGAGAGCATAAAAGGTTTTTACCATGTTAATAAAAATGTGAGCCTCAATCTTGATTTCACCAAATTCCTACGCTAGTCATCCTCAACACTTGTTGTGTTTCAGTTTCAGAATAATGAAGAGTTAGAGTAATAGATTCAAAGTAGGATGTAGGCTCTACAGATAAATTTTATCCTTAGCAACTGTCATGATTTTAGTACCAATTTTTAGGTTTTTTCTTGTATCCGACATGGCTTAAAAAATAGTGTATATATCTTCCATAAAGAGGACAGAAATCTTCCCCAGTGGTGCGTGCAACCTGTGGCTTCGTAGCCGCTCTTAAGCCCCTCTCCAGTGGCTCTCTGCGGCTTCATCAGGAAATTATCTGTAAATGTATAATGGTTAATTTTTCATTTGTCATTGTTGTGGGCCTAAAGTGATTACTGCATTCTTCAGTTGTGAAGATGTGTAGCCTTAAAGGGATAGTGCACCCAAAAATGAAAATTCAGCCATTATCTACTCACCCATATGCCGAGGGAGGCTCAGGTGAAGTTTTAGAGTCCTCACAACACTTGCGGAGATCCAAGGGGAGAGGAGGTGGCAGCACAACTCCACCTAATGGAGGCTTATGAAGCCCCAGATTCAAACGTCCAAAAACACATAATTGAAACCACAAAATATCTCCATACTCCTGAAGCCCCGGCATAAGACCAGCAAAAGCACATGAACACACATGAACACGGTGCCCATGTCTCACGGTCTCGCGCAAGAGGGCTCAGTCCTCTTTCTGTTCACACTACAACTTATATATAATATATATTATATATGTGCGGTCATGAAGCCCCTCGCCTTCAGATGAACTTAAAACTGGCATGATTTCATCTGTTTTTCAAGCGTGGAGCTCCACCCATGTTGATAGAGCCACAGAGTTTGGTGATAATTGTATGTGGGTTTGTCACAGCGTCTTTCACACTGAGCCATTGTTGATATAAAACATGTTGACATCAGTGTGATGACAGCACAGAAGTTTGTGTTTACTCTTTGAGTTTACTGAGACACGTAAACTGTGATTCCTTCACGTTTGTGGCTGTGGCTGTGTGTGTGTGTGTGTGTGTGTCATAGGGAAGTTTGGACAAATAAACACGTCGCATCACGTCTTGTGTTCTTTCTTGCAGCTCCTGCTCTGGATGACTAATACGCCTGACGTGATCAAAGGAATGCAGGAGAGCATCTACATGTATTATAGAAACAACAAATACCAGAGCAATGAGTGAATACTGCGACATGTTTGTCTGCTAATACTGTCTGACAAACAAGACACGCCTTCAGTTGATATTTGCGTCATCTCCAGATCTGAGTGACAGTGGCTAAAAAAACATCTGTATTGTCCTGTGACGTTTGTTTATCCTTTATTTTCCTCCAGGACAAACAGGCAACAGCAAACATAATGGCTTTGAATTATTGTGCCAACCAGCACTTTTAAAGGCTCCAGTCCACATATCTGGAAGAATCTTCCCAAACAGCCATTTTTTCCTGACTGACGGCAGCAAACACTTTTTGAAGCGTAATTCAAAAAGAGAAATTATCAAGACGAGATCCAGGACAGTTAAAAGATACTTTCAAAGTTATTGAGTTGTCACCATCCAAAGCCATTCGTTGACTGTGTGAAGGGAAGAGCTGAAAGTGTTTCCTGTCACTTTTATGGGTTTGATGTGACATAAGAAAGGCTGAAATATCAGGAAACAGCAACGTATCACAGGAACAAGCAGCTTTCTGATGATTTACATGCGACAAATGAAAAGTATGTTTCACTTTGAGGACCCAGCCTGCAGGTTTCAGTTCAGATACAACATCATCTATATTTATCTTATTTTATCTGCTCATCGGTGATATTCACTGTTTCTAAATTCCAAAACGATGACATGTAATGAGATGGTATATTAAAAATCAGAAGTGGGACCAAGTCCATAATATGCAAGTCACAGTCTTTGCACCCAAATTTTCAAGTCAAGTCATTATGTGCTCTTCACCAAATGCAAAGCTATTTTAACAATAGAGTAATAATATATTACATCTACAAAAATCATGACTGCTTTTGAATTTGTATTTGTTAAAAAAAAAAAGTTTGTTAAAACAAGTGTGACGGAACTGAATCTTAAAAAAGTAGCACAGCATACAGTAGTATTTCCCCTGGCCTCTCTTCACTTGTTACCAGTGAACAGTGATGTAAGGTAGTTAAGATGGGCTCCAGTGGGTGCTATTATGCACGCTATCAAGCCAAATTGTCTCATCACATGATCAAACCATCAGGTCTGCAGTGCTCACTTCTCCCAAGATGACTACTGCCAGCTGAAGAAGAGAAGACATCCAATCCCGAAACACCTCTTCCTCAAGAAAACGGCTGTCCCACGAGTCGAGAGAGCTACAGACACAGTCGAGCAAAGCTCTCGAAAGATGATGTCACACACAGCCCAGAGGTAAGGGAAATGTTTACTATGCTATTTATAGAGATAGCACTGGCGATCTGAACCGGTCAGTGGCGAAAAAAAGCACTTTTATTGTGCAAACTTATACAGGACGCATTTGCCCCCATATCTACCTCGCGGCTGCCGGCTGCATCCGCCTCCCTCAATACTGAACCAATTTTAGAACGAGTTGTACCTATGAATCATACGCACACACACACATGGGGAAATAGGGCCCATGTTGAAAAATACTGAAGTTATCCTTTAAGTATTTTTTCACTACTCCACCACATTTCCTTAATAAAATACTTTTATTCCAATACATTTTCCCTAAGTATCTTAGTTTCTCACTACAAAATAGAGAAGGAAAGGAGGATGGAAGGAAGGAAGGGACAGATGGGTGAGTGAAGGACTAGGAGGGAGGAAAAAACTAGACTTTGTCCTTTAAAACTTTCAGGTTGTGAAAAAAATAGTTTTCTCTAAGTGCAATGCACATCCATTTTGAAGGTGGTGAACATGTTAGAAAAAAAACTATAATTCCTAAAATTCTGACCACTTGCTTTTTTATTATTTTGTATTTATTACATTATTTCATTGGGTGGCACAGTGATGCAGTGGTTAGCATTGTCGCCTCACAGCAAGAGGGCTCCTGAACCTTTGAACCTGGGGTGGGAGGTTCAAACCCGAGGGTGGAGGAGCCCTTCTGTACCAGAGTTTGTATATTCTCCCTGGTTTCCTCCAGGTACTCCAGCTTCCTCCCACAGTCCAAAGACATGCAGGATAACTGGTGACTCTAAATTGTCCGTAGGTGTGAATGTGAGTGTGAATGGTTGTCTGTCTCTATGTGTCAGCCCTGTGATAGTCTGGTGACCCGTCCAGGGTGTACTCCGCCTCTCGCCCAGTGTCAGCTGTGACAATGCCAATATACATTTAAAATGTGTGATTCATTTTTGGTTTTCAAATGGTTTACAAAGCTATTTTTGTGGGTTACAAGTGTGAATGATTTTAGCTTTATTGGGTAGGAAGATAGGACAGACATATATAAGCCTGATCCAGTGTGCAGGATTCAGAGGGACATGTTGGCAGAAATCCAATCATGCAATCATACATTTACAAAACAATCACTGCAACATATACATTTTGATTAATTTCACATTTAATCCATGTAAACATGTTTAGTTTTCTCTTAGCTTTAAAACTTAAAGGTCACGAAGGAGAGTTTTCCAAAAGCAGATTTTACTTTAGTAAGTGCAGAAGATATTATCATTACTGCACAATATTAATGACCACAGTGTGTTTCTGCTACATTTTGTATAAATGTAATCAAAAGGCCAACACAGTTTTCTAACATCAACCTCACAAGAAACAAGATTTAAATAAAGTCTCAGGATGGCACATTTATTCTGTTTTATATTGTGATGAAATGTGTTATCCCATTTTAAAATGTTTAGTTAAATAAGCCATTCGAGGCACACGACCGCCAAATAAATTATGATGTATTTTCTTGATGAACTGTCACAATAACAAATGACCCATGAATAATGCAGCGAGATATGTCTGCACCTCGAGGGATGAACAAATAAAAGGTGGCTGGATCTTTGACGACAGGAGACTGATTGACCAGTTCAAGGGGAGTAGGACAACACAGCGTATCACGGTGTAACATTCATTACCCTATTCTCCACCCGGTGTGTTTATTTTGTGTAGTTATTTATTTATTTTTCTGTTATTGTTTTCCCCTCCACCAGTGATCAGATGGTGCCGGTGCATCTCCTACCACTAGATGTCAGCATCAACCAACACCTCCACCTGTGATCGTGCACTGTAGATGCTTGGTGATGATAGACCTGACCTTTTCAGTCGCACAGTGTCATGGCTGTGGACCAAAAACCTGACAGACAAACATTGTTGGGAAAAACAAATAGGACAAACCTTTAGGAAGAGCAACAGAGAGGGGACGATGTTTCCAGGACACAGCAGAGGAGCAGTATAATTATAATACACAGTGTGGAGCTGCAAAGGTAGCAGGGCTGAAATATACAGTAGGCCACCACAGAGGAGTTTGTCTATAAATAAAATATAGCAGATTTTTGCAAAGTGACTGTAGTACTGAAGCGGGCGATACAACAAACACATTTTGCATTTACAAATATTCCTTTGACAAATTTGTTCCTCTGCCCTCACCGTGCGTGTAGCTGCACAGCAATGCAGCGAGATAAACACACTTTTACTGGGAGCGATTGTGACATTGTGGAAACAGTGTTCGATAAAACACAATGAATTCAGTCAGAGTGCCGACTGGATACAAATCAGGAAAGCAAATTCAGAGTCGGCCCAATGTATTTATAATAAGTTCGATTTTAAGCACCCAAGGTCACTTTACATGAAAAAAAAGGAAAAATCTACAGTAATAAAACATTTGGGTAAAAGACGAGCCTTAAATCCAGATTTAAAAACAGGAATGGACTCAGCGTTGTAGATTAAGGCAGCGAGGGCTTTCCAGAGCAGCCTGCTGTGACCAGTGGTTGTATCCTAGAAATGAAATTTGCAAAGTAACAAGTAAATGGTATGGACTAACTCTGGTATTGTTCCTCGTGCCGGGAAGAAGCAATGTATCACCAGTGAGAGAACAAAGTCCCCACAGTAAGGACAACACGGAAATTAATATTGTAAACATATGCACAGTGCAAGAGTAAAACTACAGAGAGCAACATGACATCAACAGGAAATTAATAGTAAAACAGGGTGGCTGGGGTGTGATGTTAGTTTTTTGTTTTTCCAAGAGGCTTCTTCAGGTCTAACAGACTGGTGCAGAGCCACAGGTTAGATGTCGCAGGTGGACCCATCTAATCCTAACACCACACAGATGGCCGGGCGGGTCAACGACTCTGTAAAGGTACAAAACTTTCGTCCATCATTAAAATTTTCAAGACAGGTTCGATTTTCTGTGTTTTCCACATCTATCGGAGTCTTTATGACATTTAACCTAGAAACAGTGAAGTAAATGTGCCAGCAGGACGCAGCTGCATCAAGAGAGAGGAGATAGCTCATGTCCAACAGGTCAGATACTCAGTTGGATGATGATGAAGAGGAGGAGGATGTGGACCGCACACAGAATGAGGGAGGACAGAGAGGGAGGCAAAGGTGGAAGTGTGTCTTTTCTTTTTGTCACGTACTGCGAATTTTCACAACTAATAGAACAATAAATCGCATCAGGATCAGTGTGCAAGGTTTCTGTGTGTGACGATTTTTTACGGATGACGGATTCAAAAAAAGTTCAAAAACGAGTTCACACCCACACCGAGTTTAAAGCCTGTGACTCTGCACCAGCCTGTTGGAACTGAAGAAGCCTCTTGGATGAGAGGTGAAACGTCAATCATTTTCTGAAATTTAAAAACCTATAGTTTG
Organism: Epinephelus awoara; assembly: GCA_035609425.1. Taxonomy (NCBI): domain Eukaryota; kingdom Metazoa; phylum Chordata; class Actinopteri; order Perciformes; family Serranidae; genus Epinephelus; species Epinephelus awoara. Next base: position 7,712,095 of record CM069294.1, read on the forward strand.
ATGTTTATCAGTTGAAAGTTGAAGACAAAATCCTTGAGCTGGGAAAAAAAGCCTCAGTTTTTCACTCTTGTCGTGCATGTTGGTTCGTTTGCGAATAGGGAGGTTGGCCAAATTTTACATGAATTTTACATAGTGATAAAGTGATTTTGATGGAATATCACTATTTAAAGCTCAGATTTGTTTTTTGTATTTTTTTCTGACGGACGTGTTTGTTGCACACGATGTACAAAGTACTTCCGAACATTCAAAATCCAGTTCTATCTTCTGTTTTTATAGTTTCTGATTATGATACATTGTGTAATTTGGGTGAGATTTTGGCAGATGTTTAAAAGACAACACAACTTTCAATCAAGGCATGCTTTCTTTTTCTTTCTTTTTTTTAAAAAATGCAGCAAATAAATACAAAATACAGCCACTGAAATTTGTAGCAGTAAGCCAAAATAAAAAAACTCCCCCGTGCTAAAGAAATTATTTGACATGCCTCCTTCTTTTTGCACCACCCTCTACCCCCTCATAAGTAACAAACAGTCCCTTAGACTTAAACAGCTAGCATGGTGACTAGCATGACAGACTGCAGAAAATAGTAATTCAAAAAGCGTGTATTTAAAGGGGATCCACTGAAGGAACGCTTAAGGCCGGCTCATTTAAAAATTCCCAACTTTACAGCAGAAATAAACATGTTTACAGCCTGGTACAAAAAACAGTTTTGGTCTTTCTAGCTAATTTGCCTGTTCATTACAACTGTGCAGGGGTACATTTTTATATAATTTACCTGTTTAAATTTTATTAAGGCTTAAAGTTACACTTCAGGTCACTTTGAGTGCTGATCGTGTCCTCTGCTTCTCAGTCAGATCCATCCCTCGCTCCTCCACAGCTCCAGCCTCTCAGCAAACACAGTCACTCCTGGATCCAAAAAATCCAGATGGGGTCGGTCAAAAGGCTTTTAAATAGAAGTCAAACCAACAGGTGACGTCAAGGCAGCTGCATCCATTATTTTTACAGTATATGAGCCGGTAAAGCTGCTGTGTTTTCACTTAAAGTGTGAACACAGCATAAAATTATTAACAGGGGGGAAACCAAGGGTGGGTGCTACGCTTCCGCGGTGACGGTGCCCCAATATCAGCTGTAACCGCCGTATGACTGTGGTGCAAAGTGGGGCCGATTGGCAGGCCGGTGGGATTCACACATGCACTAACATGCACACGTGGCCACACAGGCTTACCACAACAAACCACAGAGAAGCTCAGATTACAACACACACAGAGGGAGTGTGGCTTTATTCTCTGCTCAGGACGCCATTACTCTACTATATCTTTACATAGCAAATAGTGGTGTGCTGCTGTATAATGAACTGAATGTCACGTACAGAACCTTTAAGATGCCCGTCAATATTTTATTTTGTGTAGCAGTGGCAGCAGCAGAACATTTAACTGCAGCTAACTGCTGGTGGCAGAACAGTTGTGAGGACGTGGATGACAAAATACTGCTGATGTGGAACATGTAGAATAGTTTTGTGAAGACATATAGCCCACAGTATATACTGTACATTCATATGAAGATATACTTCATTAATCCCACTGACGGAAATTACATTTTTAATGCACCTTCACACACACACATGCCCAACCAGGCCCTAAACACATGCATTATGTATTGAGAGATGTCAGAGTGAAGCAGCTGCCTCATAGCACTGCTGAGGTGTCTTGCTCAAGGGCACCTGGTGCATCTCCAGCTGCCGGTCCACACTCTGCACTTGAACCAGCTCCCAAGCCACTAGTGTCAGACTTACTACCTTGAATAAGGCGCCCTGCAGTACTCTGATGGATACATAATGATCATCTCGTCTTCATAACAGTAAGGTCCTTTATGATAATTGGTTGTCTGTGCTTTCAAAATGACCCATATAACCCTTAAAATGCTCAACACACACACACACACACACACACACACACACACACACACACACACACACACAGTGAGATATATATGAACACAGCTGAATGTGTTACGCAGTGAAAACAGGAAGATGAAATGAATCCTGTGGTTAAAACAATCCCACTGTGATACTGCCAGAAGCCCTCTGGTAATCTAAGAGTTATTGTAAAGAAATGCAAAGCTCTCCATTTGTTGAGAGACCTCTTCATAGATTCTGTTTGTTCGTCTCTGCAACAGCTCAAAGGAAAAGACAGAGTAACAATGTTATAAATACTGTGTGATGGAGGTCGGTGATCCCGCTGTGAAGAAAGATGAAGAGCAGCCAAAACATCATGTGAGTGCATGTTAACAACGTCTCTTTGTGCTGCAGTTTCATTGCTCCATGTCTCTTGACATGTTACTATTCTCCAAATGACTCCAGGAACATTACAGTGTGTTCAGTTTACTCCACTGACCTGCAAAAGTGCCAAAATCCTGAACCTATAAAACACTTCTGACACAAGGTGGAACAGGATGTTTGCAGCATGACTGTGCTATGAGGTGAAACTGCGTAAATCCTTCAACTCTTGACAGATTCTGGCTGCTCTCTGGGAAATATTTAAAATACAGGGAGGTAATTAATCAGAATCTCTGGCAGAGTCATTTTAATGCCAAAACTACTGAGTGAATAAATACTGTTTTTCAGCTTTTGCAGGTAACTGCTTTATGATTATAATTTTGTCTTCACTTTACATGACGCGAGGCTAGCCTCCACCCCAGCTCCTCCTTTTCATGTTGTGTCTGACTGACCAATGTCATTTATGTTCGTCACTGATGCTGCTCTGTTCTGTTCCCACGGTGGTCTTTGCTGCTGCTCTCCCTGCCTTAGGCTTTCCATGAAGGCGCATGGAAGGGCAGGGAGGTTTGCTCCTCGTTTGCACATGGAGGGGTGGAGTGGAATGCTCTCTCTGCCTTAAGGTTTACCACGTAGGTGCGTGGAAGGGCAGAGAGGTGTGCACTCTATAAAACTGCAAATGGAAGTAAAGTTTAATTAGACTAAAATGGTAGCAATGCCAGACTGGTTTGTTTATGGTTTGTCGGCACTGCTTGGGTTAATGACTTTACACTTAACTTAATCCTGCTGCACCAACACGTTCTCACTCCAGCCTCGTCACATATTCATGTTTGGTCATGGACTTTCCACGTCAAGATTGAACGTGCGAGGTACCCTGGTTGCGTTGGTTGTTGATGTTCTTGGACACCATGTCAAGTTCTGCCTGTTACATGCATTGTCAGTTTTCAAAATACTCCTCTGTTTTCACAAGAAATCTGCAGTTTGCATGCAGTCTCTTTCAAAATAAACACACTAGGTCTGTGTGATCAGGGCCTCAGGCTTTCCTGGTTTGCATGTGGAAGGGCAGGTGTGCTCTCTCTGCCTTAAAGCTTTCCATGCAGGTGTGTGGAAGGGCAGAAAGGTGTGCTCTTGTGCCTTCGGCTTTCCATGTAGACGCATGAAAGAGGCTTTTTGAGTAGGTTTAGGAAAGGCAGAGGCCCCAGAACAGAGCATACCGCCAAATATAATACTGCAAGTGGAAATACAGTTTTCTTTGACTTAAGTGTTCCTGACTGAAACGTGCTTGTCATGAAAGATGCACAGAAACTTTTTTAGTTTCTTAGTATTCTGAATTGACAAATGGTATGTTAACCTCGCTGTGCAGTGCTGTGAATAGTATTAATCAAATTGCATATACAAGGTCAAAAAAGGAGGGTAATTAGTGTTTGAGGCCCCGGCTTTCCACAGAAAAACTGAGGCCTTCCACAGAGATGACATCACCAGATGACATCACCAGCCATGAGCTGAAACGCCTGTCGCCCTAAAATCCAGACACACACACAAACAGTCAGCCAGCCACAGAAATAACACATCACACACAAGAATCAGAGAAAGTATCTTGCAAGATGCACAAAGGAATTCATTGGATTTAATTCCATTGTTCCTTTGACATTTCTTGGACGCTCGGTGTGTCCAATCTGTGCTGGAAATGCTTCACTTGAATGAGGTCCTTGATGTAATCCGTGAGATTTTTCACAGTCTTGGCCGATGTCACTGTCTGGATTTCTCTCTGCAAGAAAACCTTCAACTCAAGCAGAATAACCAGTTTCTCTTTCCTGCGAATACTCTGGTAAATAAGAAAATCAGATTTCATTTCCTGACTGCACTGCCATTTGGTCTGCAGAAAACAGCCACCAACAATTATACGGTCTGTAAACTGTGCTGAGGACAGTCCCATGACTGAAACATAGAATTTCTTTGTCACTTTTTTTACTTTTGTCACCTTATGCACATGTAATATATCAATTCTTTATGCATCTGAAGACCCTCCTCTACATTTTTGTCAGCGTGCAGACATTTTTTCCTCATGAGATGGGACTGTTTATCTTGGCTACACGTACCTGACACCACTTCTTGAGAAGTCTGGATGCGAGAGCACAAACCCTGTCACATTTGTTTGGTTTGCAATAAGGAAAAAGTTGATGCAATTTTCTATTACAGCACGTTCAGAATTGCTGGGATTGGTGCACATGCAAATGTGGACAGGAGGCTCTGTGCCAAATGCAATCACTGTCAGGGCGACTCTCAGTGATCCAAAGCAAGTTTCAGACTGAAATGACGAAGGGGCTTACCACACACCAAAAAACACTCAGCTCTGGACAAACTTAAAAGTGAACTGGAGTCTGTCTGCAACTGGATCACACCCACCACTGTACAGCCATCCACAACTTAATTAAAGGTCCAGTGTGTAGGATTTAGGAGGATATATTGGCAGAAATGGAATATAATAAAATCAGCATGCCTTCAAACAAAAGTTCCTCAACAAAAAAAATATTTTTACTTTTATTTATTTGTTAATAATCCTGTTTATTTTGACTATATATTTGTAAATACTCTTGTTAAATTTCTTATATTTTCACTTATCTTTCCACTCTTGCAAGAAGCACCTGTAACGCAAATAATTTCCCCTCGGGGATCAATAAAGTATTTCTGATTCTGATTCAGTGTTTAATCACCTGAAAATAAGAATTGTTGTTTTTGCTACCTTAGAATGAGCTGTTTATATCCACATATGGAGCACGTCCTTTTCCACAGAGATCAATATGCTGCGCACCATGTTTCAGTTGCCTGGAGCAGACAAACCAAACACATCTAAGGGAGCGATCACACCGAGATGAACGCTAGAAACGTAACGCCAGTAAAACCATTGTTTTCCTATGATACAACACATCTGACCGGCGTTCAAGCATCTTTTTAGGCGCACGTTTTTAGACACGCGTAGATGCTTAAAAGTTTAAATATTTTCAACTTTTTTGACTTTGACTTTGACTTTGACTTTATTTTTAAAACAGGGACAGTACATATTGATGAACACAAAAGCGTAAATATGCAAGATTGTAGCCAGTGGCTAATTTCCATCATTCGTCCCTGCGGCACTTAATGCCAAACACATAAAGACAAGACAGCAACAAACAGCAGGACAACAAGGCCATATACATCAATAAAACAATCATAATAGGAAGTACAGTAGGACTAAGAAAACAGTAAACCCTTTTACTAATGACAGACCAGCAGTTAAGTGACCATAAAAAGTTGGATTTAAGTGTAAAAGTGCTTAAGTGCTAAAGTGTTGAAAGTGTTGTAGAAAGTTTTGAGCGTGAGACGGCAGTAGCGTGCATTGAATAAGTGCTTCCAGCGTTTCAAGCGTCTTTGAAGCGTCCGCGTCTCTAGCGCCTCATTTCTGTGTGATCAACCTCCTTAATAGGGCCAAGTATTGAAAAGCAAAAACTTTTTTTTTTTTTTTAGCATAAAATTGCTTTATGATTTTACCAGTTGAAATTCCCTAGTCCATTTATTTGAAGAGGAAAAGACCTCTGTGGACAATTCAACTCTGTGTTGGGGATAGCATGTTACAGTAATATATTACTTACAGGCAGTAACAAAGTAATTTAATGCATTACCAAGAGGATTTTCAGTAATATTATTACATTTACAATGCGTTACAACGTGTTACCAGCCTAAATAAACTGTTTTCATTTTTTATCCATCCACACTGCTCCACTTCTGCCTGTTTGCCAACAGATAAAATGTCTCCTGAAGGTCGTTGTGTGTTGTCATGACATCATGCGCTACCTTATAGAAGCTTGTCGGTGAGGGTGTATGTTGTCTATATACCTACAACTTATACCGTTCCACTTTTGCGTCCTAAGGTTGCCTGAAAGCAGCGGGGATAAGGAGCTGGACTCTAGTTTGTTTTTTCCTCGTCCTAATGATCCGGGTGAAGTTAGAGCATGTTGGATGTGTTGCATTCACATCCTCTACAGCTGCAGAGCAACGGCGGCACACAATCCTGTTCTTATACATAACTCTCTCTCCAGTGCTGCTGTAGCTGACAAGCACACCAGGAACCGGCAGGTGGGTCCTCCAGCTCCCGTGTTTTGATTTGAGCTCATCGTAGTGACTTAATCGAACTCCATTCTTTTTGTTGTGTTTCATATCATAGGCCTAAAAATTTATCCAAATCTCATAATTATCAGACTTTGATCCTCTGTCTGACCCCATTATATCTTACACACTGTTCCTTAAAAACAAATGTGTGCAAGAGGTGAAATGTGTGTGTGTGTGTGTGTGTGTGTGTGTGTGTGTGTGTGTGTGTGTGTGTGTGTGTGTGTGTGTGTGTGTGTGTGTGTCACACCCATCTTCAATCTTAACTACATCCCCCGTAAAGTTTCACGACTGCATGACTGAATGCATAATTGTGATGTTATCCCGCCCATATTTTCATTGTCATTGTCATTATGACACACACACACAGACGCACAAGGTGAAAACAAAACCACCCCAGCTGTCGCGGCAGATAATTATATTTGTTTCAGCATTTTCTGCAAGTGGCTTTTCACATATGCCTCATCAGGTTTGCTTGTCAGCTAAGAGAGCAGATCACAGGTGTGAAATCAAATCATGTGATCACAAATGATCTCTGAATACATGATTGTGTTGTGAAATAAAATCCCACACATAATCCAACATCTTTGAAATGCAGGAAGTAATATCCAGTGATCGCAGGTAGAGGCCAAATATACATGTAAAGCCAACATATACAGTATAAATTGAAAATGTTTCAATTAATATACTGCACAACTTCATCCAAAGAATACCCATAATTCACAGACCTCAAAGAAAATTGGATAAAGTACGAATCTTTGTACAAAAAACACTCTCAGGCTACTTTAGCTGGTGTATAAATACAGTTGGTACTTTAATATGTTTATTTAAATAACCCAATAACACTATGATAACACTGTAAAGGCACTCTGCGGTTCTGTGTGTTCCCTGTGAAACTCACCGCTTCGGGTATCTGGGAAAATCTGTCACTTGCCTCCAGCAACATTTCCCCTGTTAGAGATGTTCATGAAGTTTGAGCCCACATTAGCTTTTAATAGGAATCAGAAATCCGACAGGTTTAAACTTATTGCCAGTTTTTCGAGATTTACAGCAATGTGGAGCAGAAGGCCACCGGCTAACCTCGCCACAGTCCTTGATCTTCCTACACAATACCTCAGTGTTCACTTCAAGGAACATTTGCCCACTGATTAGATCATCATGTCCATAAATGTCCGTTTGAGATGCCCGGCTACAACCTAATATGTCCAGGAAATGTCTCAAAGGCTCAATTTCCTCTGAGAATCTGGAGTCATTCAGTGTTTTAGTGACAAATGGAAAGAGTTGCGTATTCAGCACCTCTTCATTGCGGGAGAACAGAATTGGAAAAGCTTTGTTTCATTACACCAAAACCACAATATGTACCTCATATGCTCCGTTTTATGATTACCTTGGAAATAATAGCCCACATCATTTAGCTGTGCAGTGTGTCACTAAAATGAGTGAAGGGAGTGTTTACAGCCAAGGTTGGAAAGGTATTTTTTTTTACTGGGGATAATACCTCGCTAAATAAAACAGAAATAAAAAAAGAGCAAAAACAAATTACAGCATCAAAACCAGAGAACCACAATATCAATAAAGCAAACCATGACATAAAAAACTTTAACATGTGAAGTACATAAAATATGACGAATGAAGTATGAGGCTTAAAATAAAATTACTGACTGACCGTTCAATAAAAACAAGTTTATTAAGGTGTGGGCACGTTTTGAAGTGTCCTCTGAGAAACCTCCAGAGCTAAAACACAGATGTGAAAGTCTGTGTTTAACATTTAATGGGCAAACGTCCAGATGGAGTGAAATCAAGTTCAGCTTTTACACACAGATCTTATGTAACTATAGGATGGAAAAGTAGTCAGTGGTTCTTCGACCATTCACCAAACTCTTACCCTGAACAGTCCAATCATAGCTTAGCAGCCATGACTAGCCACAGCTGTGAAGCTTGGATTTCTCCACGTGTTGAAGTGGTGCACATGGAGCGGTAGTAAATACTTGACATTTAAGGAGTTTGGATGGTGATGGTGATGGTGATGGTGGTGTGTGTTTTTAAGCTCGTCTGAAACCAAAAACAATAAAGAGAAAAATTGTATGGGATTGAAAGGTGTTTATCTGCTCACACATGAGCTGCCATTGTTAGCATGTCTAGCTAACCTGTCTGTAACCGATCATCACTTCCAAGGCCAATGAACACATCTTTAACTATCTAGATTAGTTGGTAATGTAAGACTCTGTAGTATTTCCCTGCCAGTATTTGAGTTTAGTTAACACCCCATCAACTTCAGCCAACGTTAACAGAAAAAGCATTACATTAGCCAAATACAGCAGTTAGTCCTCAAACTAAAAGCTCTTTCTCCGTTAGCATTTAAAGTAACACATACTTTTAAGAAAAACAAAAACAAAAATCTAACCTTTGTTTACAGTATCTATTTGTGCAAGGATGTAAGATAAGCAGCCAAACACATTTATGTGAGAACAAAATGACAGTTTGATTTTACATTTTTCCTTATTATACTTATCGGAGTAAGTAGCCCTTCGCTACAATGCAAGAATAACTCTTTATCTTTATACTATGGTATCATAAAAGGATAAGGATGCTGAATTTCTGCCTGGAACCTGCTGTAGCCTCAGTGTGTAAAGGGCCATCTACACCAAGAACTGTAACTACACTCACCGGCCTCTTTATTAGGTACACCTCGCTAGTACCAGGTTGGACCCCTTTTGCCATTCCTCAGAGATTTTGGTCCATATTGACATGATGACATCACACAGTTGCTGCAGATTTGTCGGCTGCACATCCATGATGAGAATCTCCCGTTCCACTTCACTCAGCTGCCCGTCAAACCCGCTGCTTCTTCCCACTTCAACCTGAATAACAAACCAGGGCTCGGTGCTTCAGATGGATCCAAACAAAGAGCCGGGGCTAGCTGGGAAGCTAGCAGAGGCTAACTGGCTGTGCTTCCCTCCGGTCATGCTGCGGCTATTCAGATTTAAGTGTGAAGAAGCAGCGGGTTTGTTGGGCAGCTGTGTGAAGTGGAGCCTGAGGAGGAAGCACCTTAGCCCTGGTTTCACTACAGGCAGATTCACTCGCTACAGGGGCGAGGAAATAAAACCTGAACAGCCAATCAGAGTGATCTCTCTCACTGACAAGCTCCACCACCCATTTAACATGCTCAATCGGCCGAAAAGCCGCCGACGCCGAAGTGCTGACGGTGCAGAACATACCGCAAAAACTAGGGCGACAGACGCTCACCGACGGCCCGACTTTGACTGACTCAAAGTAACTCAAAGTTCACTTGGTTTCACACGGGCCCAAACACTGGTCTCCTGGGGTAAAGTCCTGTGTTGTTTGACCCATCCTCCACCCCAACTTATATCTGTATGTGGATTTTCAGTCTTTATACTACTTCCTACTGTGATTGGTGATTGGCCACACCTTCTCAATTAAGTAGGTTATATATGAATTACTGAGTGATGGTGATAAACAAATTGGGATGCATTACTTTTTGTAGGTATACATATGAACAGTGCATAAGTACAGCCTGAAGCATCCACACTGATGGATGCTTCAGGCTGTACTCATGCATGGCTTCAACATTTATGCCAAGCACACACTTTGCACTCCAAGTTTGACACCCCGTAAATTCTGATGAATTTTGGTTGGCTGTCAATGTTTCTAAATGTTTAATAAATCGCTCTGAAATAGATCCATTATTCCTATAGTTGTAGTGTGGCCGCCCACTTGATACCGTTCTTGATGTGGCCGGCCCTTAAGCATGATACATGTAGTCATCTCGTGCATATTTAAAACCCTTCTTTGAAAGAGACGGCTGCCAAGCTGCAGACCACTGCTTGAGATCAACCATGCTGCAAACCATTTTGGCAACCCTTCGCAGCATTTCCACCAGCACTTGAGCCACTGAAACCTGGGTGGTTTCCCTGACCAGTTTTTGTCCCACCAAACGTGGGGTTTTAAAGCCAAAACATGATTTTTCCTTTCCATATCCCACTGTATGACACCTTCACCAAAACGCTGTTGAAAAACGTCTGCTGCAAAATAATGTACGGATGTAACGTACCTCTGGTTTGCAGAATCATACAGTGATAACATTTTTTTGACAGTTGGGTTGCATGATGAGTGAGAAGAGAAAGCTTGACAGTGGTGGGAACTGTAAATAAGGGGGTCTGTGCTTAGTGGACGGGCAACTGGCTCAAAAATATTGCACAGTAAAGCCCATGGGAAAATAATGCCACCTAGAGACCCTTCAGGGCCATGTGAAGCACATTCTCCCTGAGCTGCAAATTGGCTGCTGAAAAAGTGTAAAAAAAAAAAAAAAAATGAAACCAGAATAATATTAGGGAAAGAGGATTCTTTCAGCAGAAATTTCTGTCTGCATCAAGTACAATGTGGGCATTAACGGTGTCGTTCACAGGCAGACAGTGGCGGGGATGGGCTCATTCCTGCGGCCTGGCCCCTGGGCAGACAGTCAGGATACTCACAGAGCCTCAGCCACCATTCATGTAGCAGCACGATCCAAAGATTACCGCACTGGTTCAGCTGTCCTGCCAACTACCACACAAATTGCTTACAGCATGTGGAAAGCATGCGCGCACACTGAGCTAAAATAAGTGACCATGTGGCAGAGTTTCAAGAGGCACTCAACAACTCCATTGTGCTGTGTTTGAATGGCAGCATATAAAGTGTGTACACACGCAGCGTAAACAGCTCTGATCAAAGGGTTTGAGTAGCTGCTGTGTTTTATTAGTGGCTCTTCAATTATTCCACTCACACCTGGTGTATAAGTATTTCCCTTAAAGACTTTGATCTGAGGTCAGAGCAATTTCTTCACCATCTCCTTAAGCACTAAGAGTGCAACAATTAATCAACAAGGGGAAAAGCGTGAAGTCCATAAATCTTTTCTTTTCTTCCTCCTAATCACATCTTAAATGACTTTTTGGTGGTAATTCAGGGAGTCATCTCAATTAGCAACGCAAGCTCTCTCAGGTAGAAGTGAACCAGTGAGAAGCTTTACAGTTAGGTTTATGCTCTTCACACAAACCATCTGTGACCTTTTCCCGAGGCTAATGTGTCCCCTTGTGTAATTGCATGCTGTGGACCCCTGCGCCACCGCAATAAAAGCATAAGCTTCATTAAAGGGCAGCCCTGGTTTTCCCCCAGTACTTTCAGCACTAACCTGACTCCTGCCCTGCTTCCACTATTAGCGGCTACACAATGATTCCTTTGACAGTACTCAGGGTCATGTTTTCTTTGCCAACAGTTAATACTCTATTTCAGCTAAATATGTGAATGCCCAGTATAAAGGGGAGGATCAACAGTTATTATTGTCTTGATGATCTAATTGACCTGTGGCTTTTATTGTTGACAAGGTCGATGAAAAGCTTAAATTACAAGCCAGAAAAACTACTAACTACTAAACTAGAACAAAATAGGCTAATGAAAATGAAAATAGGCTCGAGGTGTTAAAGATAACTTTATATTTCTTTCCAGCAAAGTGACAATATGTTGCCTCAAACACAATGTTGACTTACCTTAGAACAGATGTAGACATCATTGTTAATCTTATTCACGTTGAGTTGATGTTGTGGTCTAACGTTACCACACAACTTTATCCAAAGGAGACACTTTTCTTGATTGAGATGTGGTTTAAGAAAGTGTAAAAAATACACCTGGTCGCCCAGCCTCTCAGGATACCTTGTGTCGGAGTTGCATGTACCCCATGCACACCGTTTGACCATTTTTAAGCTTCAAATGTCTGAAAAAGCTCATAAAACCAAATAAGACGGACTTTCTGTGATGCATTTCAATGGACGTCCAGGCAGAGAATGTCCGAGTGTATGGGAATGGCTATACGCACTGTGATTGGCTCATCGTGTTTGACTGTTCAGTTTTACAAGAAGAGAACACCTGTCTCTCAGGTGAATGTTGGTGGTTGGAGAACCCAGCATATCATGCCAAAAGGACGGGGTTTTTTGTCTGTGGCTGACGCCAAAAGTCACTGACCAAGCATTAGATTTCGACGACGTTGGAGTGAGACCAGGTTTGCTGCACCACTTCCAGGACGAACAGAGATGTCTGCTCTGCCCAGTGTTAGTTGGTCTGCTAGAAATGATGGTTTTGGATGAAATATCTGTCCTTAACAATATCTGAATACGTGTAGACAGGGCCTAAAATAGTTTTGGAACAATTATTCAAGAACCCTCCAACCCTAAAATGTTTATTTTCTGACATTAACCACATCTACCTTTACCTAGAACTGGCACACTTTAAAGAGGGCACTTAATTCTAAACCTGCTCCATACTTACGATCCTTTGTTTCACACTCCAGCTCCTGGCAGAGGCATCTAAATGGACACTTGTTTTGAATAAAGGTTGTGCTAGGAGATCCACCATTACCTACATTTGTAATATTCATCTTTAAAAGGATACAAAGACAACCTAATGGTGTTGAAAACTAGAAACACAGGAGCTTGTCTCGCTGTCTTTAGGTCGCCATTTTTATTCCCAGTGTGCATGCTTCATCTTGATTTTTATGGTGGTTCGCAGACAACGTTGCGATGCATTACCAAGCCCCCAGAATCGAATCCGATCCAACTAACAAAGGCAACGAGTACTAGTCAATCATAAGGAGTGTACCCAGCAAACACATAACGTTCCCATAACATTCCCAGAATGTTCCCTACAAGTTTCCTACTGAACGTTCCCTAAAGAACATTCTAAGAACGTTGTATAAATGTTTGTGTTTAATGTAACATTCCTAAAACGTTCTAATAACCAGATGCCTGTAACGTTTTTTTTTTAAAGTAACCTTCAGAATGTTCCCCTAAGGTTCCCATTTAGTTGCATTTTGGATAACGTTCCCACAACGTTCCAAGAAAGTTCTACACATATTTGGTTTTTAATGTAACATTCTCAAAACGTTCTACTAACCACATGCTTGTAATGTTTTTTTGGAGTAATTTTTAGAATGTTCCCCTAAGGTTCTCGTTTGGTTGCATTTTGGGTAACCTTCCCACAACGTTCCAAGAAAGTTCTACACATATTTGGTTTTTAATGTAACATTCTTAAAACGTTCTACTAACCACATGCTTGTAACGTTTTTTTGGAGTAATTTTTAGAATGTTCCCCTAAGGTTCTCGTTTGGTTGCATTTTGGGTAACCTTCCCACAACGTTCCAAGAAAGTTCTACACATATTTGGTTTTTAATGTAACATTCTTAAAACGTTCTACTAACCACATGCTTGTAACGTTTTTCTGGAGTAATTTTTAGAATGTTCCCCTAAGGTTCTCGTTTGGTTGCATTTTGGGTAACCTTCCCACAACGTTCCAAGAAAGTTCTACACATATTTGGTTTTTAATGTAACATTCTTAAAACGTTCTACTAACCACATGCTTGTAACGTTTTTTTGGAGTAATTTTTAGAATGTTCCCCTAAGGTTCTCGTTTGGTTGCATTTTGGGTAACCTTCCCACAACGTTCCAAGAAAGTTCTACACATATTTGGTTTTTAATGTAACATTCTTAAAACGTTCTACTAACCACATGCTTGTAACGTTTTTCTGGAGTAATTTTTAGAATGTTCCCCTAAGGTTCTCGTTTGGTTGCATTTTGGGTAACCTTCCCACAACGTTCCAAGAAAGTTCTACACATATTTGGTTTTTAATGTAACATTCTTAAAACGTTCTACTAACCACATGCTTGTAACGTTTTTTTGGAGTAATTTTTAGAATGTTCCCCTAAGGTTCTTGTTTGGTTGCATTTTGGGTAACCTTCCCACAACGTTCCAAGAAAGTTCTACACATATTTGGTTTTTAATGTAACATTCTTAAAACGTTCTACTAACCACATGCTTGTAAAGTTTTTCTGGAGTAATTTTTAGAATGTTCCCCTAAGGTTCTCGTTTGGTTGCATTTTGGGTAACCTTCCCACAACGTTCCAAGAAAGTTCTACACATATTTGGTTTTTAATGTAACATTCTTAAAACGTTCTACTAACCACATGCTTGTAACGTTTTTCTGGAGTAATTTTTAGAATGTTCCCCTAAGGTTCTTGTTTGGTTGCATTTTGGGTAACCTTCCCACAACGTTCCAAGAAAGTTCTACACATATTTGGTTTTTAATGTAACATTCTTAAAACGTTCTACTAACCACATGCTTGTAACGTTTTTCTGGAGTAATTTTTAGAATGTTCCCCTAAGGTTCTCGTTTGGTTGCATTTTGGGTAACCTTCCCACAACGTTCCAAGAAAGTTCTACACATATTTGGTTTTTAATGTAACATTCTTAAAACGTTCTACTAACCACATGCTTGTAACGTTTTTCTGGAGTAATTTTTAGAATGTTCCCCTAAGGTTCTCGTTTGGTTGCATTTTGGGTAACCTTCCCACAACGTTCCAAGAAAGTTCTACACATATTTGGTTTTTAATGTAACATTCTTAAAACGTTCTACTAACCACATGCTTGTAACGTTTTTCTGGAGTAATTTTTAGAATGTTCCCCTAAGGTTCTTGTTTGGTTGCATTTTGGGTAACCTTCCCACAACGTTCCAAGAAAGTTCTACACATATTTGGTTTTTAATGTAACATTCTTAAAACGTTCTACTAACCACATGCTTGTAACGTTTTTCTGGAGTAATTTTTAGAATGTTCCCCTAAGGTTCTCGTTTGGTTGCATTTTGGGTAACCTTCCCACAACGTTCCAAGAAAGTTCTACACATATTTGGTTTTTAATGTAACATTCTTAAAACGTTCTACTAACCACATGCTTGTAACGTTTTTCTGGAGTAATTTTTAGAATGTTCCCCTAAGGTTCTCGTTTGGTTGCATTTTGGGTAACCTTCCCACAACGTTCCAAGAAAGTTCTACACATATTTGGTTTTTAATGTAACATTCTTAAAACGTTCTACTAACCACATGCTTGTAACGTTTTTCTGGAGTAATTTTTAGAATGTTCCCCTAAGGTTCTCGTTTGGTTGCATTTTGGGTAACCTTCCCACAACGTTCCAAGAAAGTTCTACACATATTTGGTTTTTAATGTAACATTCTTAAAACGTTCTACTAACCACATGCTTGTAACGTTTTTTTGGAGTAATTTTTAGTATGTTCCCCTAAGGTTCTCGTTTGGTTGCATTTTGGGTAACCTTCCCACAACGTTCCAAGAAAGTTCTACACATATTTGGTTTTTAATGTAACATTCTTAAAACGTTCTACTAACCACATGCTTGTAACGTTTTTCTGGAGTAATTTTTAGAATGTTCCCCTAAGGTTCTTGTTTGGTTGCATTTTGGGTAACCTTCCCACAACGTTCCAAGAAAGTTCTACACATATTTGGTTTTTAATGTAACATTCCTAAAACGTTCTACTAACCACATGCTTGTAACGTTTTTTTTGTTTTTTTTTGAGTAATTTTTAGAATGTTCCCCTAAGGTTCTTGTTTGGTTGCATTTTGGGTAACCTTCCCACAACGTTCTAATAAAGTTCTACAAATAATGTAACCTTCCCACAACGTTCTAAGAAAGTTCTACACATATTTGGTTTTTGATGTAACATTCCTAAAATGTTCTAATAACCAGATGCCTGTAACATTTTTTGAGAGTAATTTTATAATGTTCACCCGTTTGGTTGAATTGTGGATAGTTCTAAAAACATTACACAAATGATTTGTGTGTGTGAATTTTATAATGTTCTCCTGAGATCCCCGTTGATTGATTGATTGATTTGTATTTATTGACTCTGTCAGGAGAAATTCATCATGGGCATGCAACAGAGGTCAGGCATACACAGAATAACTCTAAATGACATAAACTACAGGGTCACCCAAAAACTAATCATATTTACAATTGCCTCCAACTGAACACCACAGAGATAAAGGAAATGATAGTGGATTTCCAAAAGTCCAAGCTCCTGGACCAGCCAGTGAACATTCGTGGGGTGGACATTGAGGTAATGCTAACCTACAAATATCTGGGAGTTCACCTGGACAACAAGTTGTACTTGTCCCCTAACATAGATACACTCTACAGAAAGGGACGGAGCAGCTCCTTTTCTTATGGAGGTTCAGATCCAAACATCTGCAAAAATATGCTGCAGATGTTTTTATCAATCTGTAGTGGCAAATGTACTGTTCTATGCTGCCGTCTGCTAGGAAGGCAACATAAAACAGAAAGATGAACGACAGCTTGACAGACGGGTGAAAAGAGCTGGCTTTGTGATAGGACTCAGATTAGACTCATTGGAGGCTGTGGTGAAGCAATGCACACACAATGGAAGTTAGAAACCATCTTCATAGCGCTGGTGGAATGGAAGGGATGAGGCAGAGATCGACTGATCCAGCTACGTTGCAGAACTGAGATTCTGGAAATGTTTCATACAAACTGCCATCAGAATACATAGTTTGTTGTGTTGAGCTACAATGCAATTTAATCTCCCTTCGAGGATCAATAAATTCTATCCTATTAATTCCTCTGCCCCTCCACCTCTCACACACACCATCATTGCTGGCTGTGCAGCAGTTTGATTGAAAAAGGAATAAAAGAGAATTGTTACCTATTCAGTATACAGTTACAGGCAACATGTAACTTCTACTTAATGCATCAGCTGTAATGAACGAGGGAGGATGGGGGCAACACAACAATATTTTTGCCAGCCCTCTGGTCATGTTTTGTGTTTTAGTTTTAATGGACAGGTTGCCATGTAATGGATAATACACAGTGAGGTGGTCATTCTTGAGGATAAAAATCCTGACAGGATGATCAGTATCCTGATACAAATTCCCTTGAAGAGGTTTTCTGCAATAATAATCAACTCACTGTATTATCCTGCTTATTACATTTTTCACATGATTTTATTGAGTTAAAAATAAGTTTATCACTGCTCTGAATGAAAATAGTTGCATTTGTTCTTATGGACACAGAACTTTTTGCAATGATGTGTTACATGGCAACAGTCTGCTATCAAGACTTTGTAAAAATTATTTTCTTTATCATAACATTCCCAAAATGTTGACATAATGATTATTGGGGGTCATGTGGACAATACCAACTGCTTGTTCGCTACTGAATTCCTTTCACTAGCCTACTGGACTGCTTCAATATCACACAGCATGTTAAAGGGTGCACCCACACCAAAGGCCACACACTGGACCTTGTGAACTCCATTGGCACAATCCCATCCCATCTTCAGTGCTTGGACCTTGCTCTGTCTGACCAACATGCAATCGTCTTCACTGTTTTTGTCTCCCTGCCCTGGCAGCTCACAAAATGGACCATCACATACAGGAACATCAAGACAGTGAGTACACCAGCCCTAACCAATTTCATAACAACCCACTTGGCCTCTGCTCAGTCCAACATCCTTTTTGATGGGCTGGCTGCTCACTGCCACTCCGCCTTATCCTGCTGGCTTGACTCTCTCGTCCCCCTCAAAATCAGGACTGTCTTCTATACCCATCTTGCCCCCTGGTTCACCACTGAACTCCACCCCTTGAAGGCCACTGGCATTAACTGGAGAGGTTCTCTAAAAGATTTGGCCTCACTGTCCACCTTGAGGCCTATGGATGTGAGGTCCTAGAAAGAAGCTCTCTCCCAGGCCAAAACTCACCACTACTCCACCCTCATTATAGAACCAGCAAAACCAACCCAGAATGCTGTTTTCCACTATCAACCGGCTACTTCGCCCCCTAATAATAATAATTGTTGTTATTTTTATTATTATATTATTAATTTCTGTACTGTTCCCCTTGATGTTCAATTCAAGTTATAATGATAATAATAATAATAATAACAATAATAATAATTGTTGTTTTTATTATTATATTATTAATTTCTATACTGTTCCCCTTGATGTTCAATTCAAGTTATTATAATAATAATAATAATAATAATAATAATAATAATAATGGTTGTTGTTGTTATTATTATATTATTAATTTCTATACTGTTCCCCTTGATGTTAAATTCAAGTTATAATAATAATAATAATAATAATAATAACAACAATAACAATAATAATTGTTGTTGTTTTTATAATTATATTATTAATTTCTATACTGTTCCCCTTGATGTTCAATTCAAGTTATAATAATAATAATAATAATAATAACAATAATAATTGTTGTTTTTATAATTATATTATTAATTTCTATACTGTTCCCCTTGATGTTCAATTCAAGTTATAATAATAATAATATTAATAATAATAACAATAATAATTGTTGTTGTTTTTATAATTATATTATTAATTTCTATACTGTTCCCCTTGATGTTCAATTCAAGTTATAATAATAATAATAATAATAACAATAATAATAATAATGGTTGTTGTTGTTATTATTATATTATTAATTTCTATACTGTTCCCCTTGATGTTCAATTCAAATTATAATAATAATAATAATAATAATAACAATAATAATAATAATGGTTGTTGTTGTTATTATTATATTATTAATTTCTATACTGTTCCCCTTGATGTTCAATTCAAATTATAATAATAATAATAACAACCACAACCTTAAAACATTTCTGTTTTCTGTTAAATGTCATATTCCCAAAACGTTTTGTAGCCTAACATTTATTGCTGGAGGTTGGATTTATCCGAATTCCGAGTACAACCGAACGCAGCATATTCCATGTCGCATTGGGACATCGTGATCGCGCTCAACACAGCGCCGAAATACCTGCTGGTGACCGCGTGATCATCCGCGAGGAAGCGACCAACGAAAAGAAACCAGGAAAATACGACAAGGTGAGTAACTTCAAAGTTATTATATCCAGCTTCATCTGTCGTGTAAAGTTCCTATCTGCCTAATAGTCATATGTCGAAGTATTGTTCATGTGTAAGCTAACCAAGCTGTGTAAGCTAGCTAAACTGTGTAAACTAGCCTAAGCTGTGTAAGCTAGCTAAACTGTGTAAACTAGCCTAAGCTGTGTAAGCTAGCCAAGCTGTGTAAGATAGCCAAGCTGTGTAAGCTAGCTAAGCTGTGTAAGATAGCCAAGCTGTGTAAGATAGCCAAGCTGTGTAAGCTAGCTAAGCTGTGTAAGCTAGCTTAAGCTGTGTAAGCTAGCTTAAGCTGTGTAAGATAGCCAAGCTGTGTAAGCTAGCTAAGCTGTGTAAGATAGCCAAGCTGTGTAAGATAGCCAAGCTGTGTAAGATAGCCAAGCTGTGTAAGCTAGCTAAGCTGTGTAAGATAGCCAAGCTGTGTAAGCTAGCTAAGCTGTGTAAGATAGCCAAGCTGTGTAAGCTAGCTAAGCTGTGTAAGATAGCCAAGCTGTGTAAGATAGCCAAGCTGTGTAAGCTAGCTAAGCTGTGTAAGATAGCCAAGCTGTGTAAGATAGCCAAGCTGTGTAAGCTAGCTAAGCTGTGTAAGCTAGCTTAAGCTGTGTAAACTAGCTTAAGCTGTGTAAACTAGCCTAAACTGTGTAAGCTAGCCAAGCTGTGTAAACTAGCCTAAGCCACGGGGAATTACTGCACTGTCTCTGTGTGTCGGCTTCTGTCAGGACACGTGAAGCTGAAGCTAGTGTAACAGACTGTTTTGTATTTGCGATTTATGATGAGAATGAGGAGCGGTGTCCAGGGGCGGACTGGCCACCGGGAGTCCCGGGAGTTTTCCCGGTGGGCCGGTGGGTCAGCGGGCCGGCCCGGTACGGCGTGGTTACATCCACATTTTTCTACCGTCTATGAGCGTGAAGAGTGACTAATTAATCCAAGTGACAAGCATTAATTCTCGGTCCGAACCCGGCCAAAAAAAAAAAAAAAAAAAAAAGAAGAGGCCCGAGGCCCAGCCCGGCCTGTCCGGTCGGGTTGGGCCATCCATGCTCACTTATTAGGAGCCAGTCCAGAGAGCAGAGGAACAGAGAGAGAGACAGCACAGCTACAGGTGTGTGTGTGTAGGCTACCTGCTGTAAAAGGTAGGCTAATACAGCATATTCCATAATCATAGTTGGCTGAAAATCTCAGGACATGTGTAAAGCTCAAGCATGTAGGAGCCTCCTTTCATATTTAATATCTGACAGTAAGCTCAAGATAGAGATGAGAATAGGGCAGAAGTGGTTGAAGAATAAAGTGTGGCCTGAAAGAGGCACATGGTGAAGCACAGGAAACGGCCCCTGAAATGCTGGTCCACGTCAAAAGATTTTAAAAAATGAGTTTTGTTTTTGCTCTCCAGCCACAGCTCCCTCCTAGACCAGTTCTGAGTTTAGTTTAAGTTACATACACTCCAGCCATTATTGCCATTACAATGATAGGAACCTCAGTCAGTACTAAATCTGCTTTTTTATCTGAAACAATGTGGTCTTTTCCCTTTATTTTCTCTTCAGTGTACACCAGAATGTAGGGCTGCTCGATTATGGCAAAAACCATAATCCCGATTATTTTTGATTCATACTGAAATCACGATTATTCAAAACGATTATTCATTGATTTGAGAATTTGCTCATATTGGACTTTAAACAGGTTTTCCTTTTTAACACAGTGACTAATGTTTAAATACAGTTTGACAAAAAGTAAATTAAAACAAAGTATAAATAATATATACAGGGCACCAGAATAACTTTTTTTACGAGGAGCACAGTGGCCCCTAACTTAAAATTTTAGGGGCGCAAGCAGAAAATTTAGGGGCACACACTGTAAATCAACTTGCAAAGTAAATATTCACATTTCCTCTCATTTTGTAATTGAAAATAAAATTTGATTAATTGCCCAGCTCTAAAGGACATTATAAAATTCATTTGTGGACATTAATTGCTTAATAGTCACCTGATTGCCATCCATTTGGAACCCCACTGGAATCTTGTAACCCACGGGATTCCTGAAAATCTGTCAGCATCATACTCATACATGAGTGCAGGCACACACATACACACCCTCTCTATGTATCTCTGTAGATTATTCACGTTATACTGTTTTAACTTAATTTTTTGTTTATTTAGGGGCATGTCAGAAGAATTTTAAGGCAAAACAGACAGAGGTGGAGGAAGCAGTCGCCACAACCCTGAAGTTTGCACCCCATCGAGGAAAGAAGCAGGTGTGTGTGTGTGTGTGTGTATAAATTGATGCGTGTTTGGCTTGCTGTTTTGCTTTATAGATTACACAACTTTTAAAGCTTTGAAGTAAAAACTAACACTTAAGCTCATTATATATATCATACTATTTGGCTGGTTTAAAAGAAAAAAGTATTGGTCATCTCATACAGGCCTGATACTTACCAATAACAGAAACTAAAGTTCTTGTTTATGTTCTGTATATATATATATATATATATATATATGTATACACTCATGTCCAACATGGCACAGAAATATCTGTGCGTACCGGCAACAAGCACGCCGTCAGAGAGGGTGTTTAGCACGGCTGATAACATTGTTAACCATATGCGCATATGAGTTCACGTTACGTCAAGCGCCTTGTTTACTGTTTGCTGAGCCATGATAGTTAAAGCATTTTCCACCTAAGTTATTACATATATTTGAGTAATCTACAAGTTTACTGTACTGTTTGTCATCTACTCGCTTTCAAATGTCCGCCACGGACATTTACACAATGTCACGGATAAACATTGGTAAATGCATGAAAAAAAAATCATCACATATCTCCTCTGATAATGGTTTATTTAAAAACACTGTGTGCTCTTTTAGCACACTATTTCATGTAGTTTTTATCTGCTGGAGAGTCGCGTAGGGAAGCATAGCGCGACAAAAATAGAAGAGCATCCTAAAATAGAGAGTTGTTGCGCTGCTCCCGTTGCCGGTGCAGCAGCTGTAATTGATAACAGGGGGGCGAGTTGCTACAGGACTCGTGCTGCAGACGTGTCCGCTGCTCCCGTTGCCGTTGCACCCCGGCCGTAACTTTCAGCTCCGCCATCACTGACGTGTTTTGTGAAAGACTCATGGGAAATCAGTGGAAGCTGCAGGTTCCAATACGCACACACATTGAATTGTGCTCTACATAGTAATTATGGACTATGTGTACCGAGTTGAATTCTGTGGAGACAGACCATTAATTTAGCAAAATAAAATGACAAAAATCGTCCAAAATGAAACCAACCATGATGGATTTAGCCGATGGGCGATTGGCGATATATTCGTCCAATCGCCCAAGCCTAATGTCCTAGGGCTGGACGATTATAGCAAAAATAGTAATCACGATTATTTTGACTGATATTGAAATCACGATTAATAAACATGATTATAAGTTGGTCGTGTTGCCTTGGGGGCAGACACCACAGCGTGACAAACTTTGCAAACAATTTCTTTTTGCTTGACATCCGTCAACTTGAAGCCAAAATGTTTCCAGATGACTGAAGTTGTCCTACCTTTGTTCTCTACCAAAGGCTGCCTTTCTGCCATGTTCTCAATCACTCGCTCCACATATTATTGATCCACACACGTCACACGCTTGCTGCGGCTGTACGTAACACAGGTGCATTCACGGTGCTTTTCCAGCACAGGGACTTACATACACGCCGCACAGCGCATTAATCGTTTTTCTTCGATTATAATGTTCCCGTTTCCGTGACTGAACCTCGGCAGGTCCGTGGCAGATCCGTGACAGCTCCGTGCAAGCCTGCCGCCTGCTCCGTGGAGTTAATTTGTCCACGGGGAGGAGCAGTGATTATCACCAAAATACTGTAATATCTGCAGATCTGGGAAAGACGGCTTATCAGCTGGTCCACTATTTAGCCTAGTAGCATTTTATGACTAGGTCAAATTACAACTACTGTAGGCAACCCATATTTTCTAAAATAATATTACCATGTGAAAAGCCAAGAGGACGCTCTCTTTTTATCTTCCAAAATCTACTTATCCCTGTGTTTCCCGTTAATTAGGCTACCCCAGTATAATTAAACTCCATCTCATTTACTGTGCTTTGTGTGACATATTTTTTTTTTCGCCGTGTTATCATGATTCAAACTGAGGTATTTGGAGAAGATCCAAGAAATAAATAACATCGATCCGTATGAGCTACCTGCAGCTGGAGCAGGGAGGCGCGTTGCCACCCTGCACCTACATGCAGTTGGTTCACTAGGCTACTTAGTTTTCGGCATTATTTAGTATACAGGAATTTAAAAGCCTGAAATCACTGGACACCGCATTCCGTGGTGGCAGCACGTAATGAGATAAAATTACACCATAAAATAAAATAAATGTATTTTGCCAGCAGATAGCGTAGGGCTTTAAGAGCATTGTGGCGGATGTGGCGCGTTCCACTACTGTTTTGTAGCTGCTGTCTGCCGTCTTTGGGCTTCATTCCATTTCAGATTGCTGTCCGTCCGTAACTGAATCCAAACGCCACTAATAAATAAATAAATAAATACGAAGAATAAAATAAGGCTGAGCATGTAAGAACCAGAGAGGAAACACCATCACATGGAGCCGTCCGCCCCCTGTCACCCTCCACTCCACCAAGGGAAAGCGGACCCCAAGCCAGCGCCACAGAACCAGCGGCCACTGCCCCCGGCGCACACGGCTCCCACTGAGGAAACACTGGAGTTAAGAACTAAACTATGATAAATGACATAAAATATTAAGATGTAGGCCTAACATAAATAAATTCGTTATTGACCTCTTAAACTCCGGTGTCTGTGCTCCCTCCCTCCTCTGTTAAATGGGATCTCACAGGTGCACTACGTCATCAAATCATGTAATGCTTGGTATCTTCCCGAATCCGCCGTCGTTTTTCTTTAATTCCTTATGGTTTTCGCACAAGAGCAGCCTAAATACACGAAGTCCAAAATCGTGTTGAGTGGTGACAAGCCATGACATGCCGTTTTTTGAGGGGGAAGGTTAAAGGATTATTCGCGATCTCATGCACAACCGTGAATGGATACATAGCTGGTTTATAAAAGGTGAGATCTCACTCCTACCACTATTTTTGGCTGAGATATACTGCCTAGAAAATAGGATCACAACTTTCACGTTTCATATGGCTTTATTTGGTGATATTTTATGGTGTTTCTGTAACAAACAACATCAGCTATCATAATCACACCTGATTCAATAAGGTGTGATGTTTGAAGCTGGCTGAGTGTTGTTGAAGCAGAGTGACCGACTTGTCATTTGGAGGTCCGCCTGGATCTTTCTTATGGGGAAAAACACTGTAGAATGGTCATACTTTGAGCAATCTTCTTCAAACTTGAAACAAGTGTTCATTGATAGTGTGCCTACAGCCCCACAGTGTCATTTGCCTGCTCAGATGAAGCCACAGACAGTTATTCATCCTGAAAAACTATTTTTTTAAATTTTAGGCAAAATCTTCAAATTCAGAGGCCCATTACTCTGTCTCTGTATCACCTAGAGTGTTTCTAACACTTTCACAGGAAACTTCAGGGAGTTTGCTTTCTGGCAAGACCTCATGCATGCATGTAGTCAGAGTGGTTCAGAAGCTACAGTCATTTTAATTTCGGTTTTTCATTTTAGGCATTTTTACTACAGAATGGGGGTGGAGTGCAAGAGGTTCAATAAATTCAAACATAAAGCCTACAGTAGATTGAAGTGGAGCATGCTAAAAGTAAATACAATAATAGGCTAAACAGTATCTAAGCAATAATAAAGTGTCTTAATAATAAATTGTATCTAAGATATCTATTAGGCTGCCATTCTGCTCTGTAAATAGATTTTAAAATTTCAATATAATTTTAATATTGTTTTTGCTTATTTCATGATTGTTATTATTGGTTTATTTTTTTAGTAGTACTGTATTGTCTGAGGATGACTCATTTTAGTAACTATCTACAGTAAAAAAAAACAAAAAAAAACAAACAAATAAAAATACACTGGGCCTTCAGAGTCCTCTCTGAAACTACACCTGGCATGGCTTGTGTCCAAAAAATGAAAAAATCAAAACTTTGTCATAGAGCTAAACCAAATACATTATTGGAAAGGTCTCAACCTGGAGAGTAACATGTCAGTATGAAGATTCTGCATGGCTCCTGCTTTGAGCCATTGACCATTGAACCTTGGCCTCAGAGCATGTTTGAGGGCTATAACTCAGCAACTAAAGGGGGAACAGACATGGGACCAACTGTTATGGAGAGCTCTTGACCTCAACTATCATGTGAGTGTAGTCTACAACTGGGCGTGCTGTCAGATATGGGTAAAATATGGATAAAATTAATTTTCACCCATTTAGAAATTAGATCTTTAAAATCTGATTACACAAGTGTGTTTACCATCCCCTTGAAGTCCACTGTGTACTCTCAATTCAGTATTTACAACTTCCAAATCTAGGAAAAACACTTATATTTTTGAAAAACTACAATTCCCTGGGACCACGCCATGCAGCTTGATACATATCAGGAATATAGTTGTAGTTTTTCTGATTTGCAAAGTAGAGCTCTAAATAGGGTTTTAAAAAGATATATCTACTGAATATATCTAATATCTAGTAAAGCTGAACTAGTTATTACACTGCACCTAGATGAACTATTTAAGAAAACGTAAAGATGTCAGCTGATTTTCGCTATTTTAGCTAATACGCTAGAAGCAGTGTTTACAGTAGGTGTATGCGGCTTGTAAAATAGGGTTGTAAAAAGATACATCTACTGAATATATTTAATATCTAGTAAAGCCGAACTAGTTATTACACTGCACCTAGATGAACTATGTTAAGAAAAAAAGCAAGGATGTTGGCAAATTTCAGATATTTTTGATAGTACTCTAAAAATGGCGTTTTGGGGGTGGTAGTTTTTTTACCACTTGTTGTAAAATAAAGTTGTAAAAGATAGATCTACTGATTATATCAAATGTCTAGTAAAGATCAACTATCATGTTATTATTATTATTATGATGGGAAATTATAACAGAGGAATATATTTGCTGTTTTAATATCAAGAACACACTCATGTTTTTGTGTGTATACAGGAGGTTGTTGAATCAGGGAATTTGTGTGTCCATCACAAAAAAGGATCCTAATTGACTTTACATTGGCATTGTTTCCATGGTACCTGCACCTAATTTCAACTCATTTTAGTTTTACCACAAAGTATGACTTTCTTGACCTTAAAATTTATGTTTTAAATTCATATTTAGATTTCATGTCACAACTCAAACAGGAACAAAAGATAATATTTCTCTCCTCATTCACTGCCATTCATATTTTTTCTGATCTAAGGTCCCATGAGCTTCACTGGAAAGGGGCGTGACTTCGGCACTCTATACAGAGGGAACTTGTTTAGATGAGTCACAATGTAGCAATGATTGAGTGTTCACTTGCTCACTCAAAATGCCTGTAATGCCATGTCTGAGCACACCTGTTGAAACAATAAGGGTACTTGGCTTGCATTGTTCAAAAATTCCAGCGGTGGTTTTGGTGGTTTATACAAACTGCTTTTACCTCCATTTGCAATCCTTTTCATCCAACATAAAAATTAATTCATTGAATTCCTGCTGTATGTTAGTGTGTCAGCTTTTTATTCATGAAAGCCAGGGACACTTGTCTCCAACACACATTCAAGAACTTCTTGTCACGTCATTTCAAAAATTATTATAATATTAGGGGTGCCAAATTATCGCGTTAATTGTGAATAATTAATTACAGCCATATTTAACGTGCTGTGTTTTTTGATCGCGTTAATCTCATTTTTAATCTCTAACTTTACTGATTCTGTATGCCACAGAGTTGCCTTTAATAAAATCCGTCTGTAGGCGTACAATTAAGATTCTTTGTGCTTGAGTTGTGGGAGAGCTGCAGCGCTACAGAGCAGAGCCCAGCATCAGCATTAACTGTCCCCTGCAGTGGCGGTCTGCTCACTCAGGAGTCTATGAAAAGCTGTCTGCCCTAGCACGCAAGTATCTGACCTCCCCGGCAACCTCCGTGTAATTTTCGGGACAATCAGGGCATGATTCAGGATTCAGGACAACTGCTTAGATTTCGGGACTGTGCCGAAAAATCCAAGCAGTTGTCCTGAATCCTGAATCCTGCCCTGATTGTCCCAAAAATTACAACAGAGCAGAGTCTGGAGTAGTTATTGCCCGATAAAACATTAAAAACTGATCATGGTGGTTGAGTTGTCATGCAGCTCCCACCAGCTGCACATTGGCTGCAGCAGTTCCTACATGAATTATGGGTGTTGTAGTTTGAAGAAGAGAAGACAGCGCAAGTTGCAGCCGCAAGGACAGGGAAGCGCAGGCAGCCACGAGAAGGAGTGATTTGCACATTGCAGTGCAGCCTCTTGTTCTAACTGTTCAAAACTGTTCTATAAACTGATACACTTGTAACGAATGTACCAGGTGTCTTTTATTTTGTTAGCTTTTTTTTTTTATTAAGTTTAAAGGACAAGTGCTCTTACATTGATCACTTCCATGAAATAAAACGAGGTGGGTGGGGTCAGTATTGAGTTCACAAAGCTACTGTGGAACTAAATCTGGAAACGTCTTTCATTTGATTCTGACACTGTAAAATAAAGACAGATTGGGAGCTATATTTTTCGTATTTAAAATAAACAGCTGTGAGTATAAAAGCTTTCATTATCAGCTTTCAGGCGTGAGTTTTTTTCTCTCCTACCTTCCCAGCTGTAGAACAGTGTTGTGTTTTAAACCAAATGGACCGGTAGCAGCCACAAAAATCCATTTTGTGTCCTCTTGTAGTATTCCAAAGCGGTACTTTAAAGAGCCATTCAGCATTTAACATAAGAAGGAGGAAAACAGTTCATATACAGCGTCCAACTGAAACTGTTTGAGAATTAGCAGTACTGTTATATTCTCTGCCGGACCTGCACAGTATACTATGGAAGCGCATTGCATTCACTGGATGAAAAAAAATTAGACACCTTATCTCGTAATTACGAGATCAGGATCTCGTAATTATGAGATCAGGAAAGGTGTCACTGTGGCCACTGCTTCGCTCAGAATCACATACTGCACATCCACGAAGGGGGGGCGGAACTACTGTAACCAGCTGCCACTCGGGTGGTGCCATTTTGACCATATCCCATATCTTTATTATAATTTATATATATTGTAAATTACGACGGAGTATTACACTCAGCAAGGACAACAGTGCGCACCGTATATATTTATATTGTTTGGCATTAATTGGTGACAGAAAATAACGAATTTCATTCTGCAGGGAAACGTGTGTCCTTACTGTGCATAATGAATCTTGAATCTATGTTTTATGAAGACCCTGTGTGCGCTCAGAGCTGTGGCACAAGTTACACACTGAAATCTGGCGGAAGAAAAATATTAATAAGACGATAAATAAGTAGGCTTGTCCGCTTTCATTGTGTTTATATCTTAACAGGAGCTGGCCACTACCGTGGTGCTGAAATCAATCGATCTCAGGCACATAGAGTAAGGACACGCGTTTCCCTGCAGAATGAAAATCGTTCTTTTCTGTCACCAATTAATGCCAAACAATATAAATCTGAAGTATAAAATAGATCAAAATATATATACGGTGCGCACTGTTGTCCTTGCTCAGTGTAATATTAATGTGCCTGCTGCGGCCGGATCTGTGAGCGTTTGGTGGCTAAGAAGTCTGTTAAGAGTGGGTCAGCTCGATCTTACAACTCCTTCTTAATGAAAGATCTTCTTAAGCTAAGAGTGATGTGGGAAACGCGGCCATTATCATGTCAACACACAGGGAAAATGTGTCCAGAGTTGATGACATTTACCGGGAGAGCTAGAGCCATTTGACTAAAGCTGACGTTCTTACTGCTGTAATGATGTTATTAGGCTAAATATTACATTTCTAACGGTGTCTGAGCTGATTTATTGACACAGCATGCTTGTAGGCTGCTGTAACGTTAGGTTTACAGAGGAAATAACGGGATGTGACTTAATCGTTAAAATATCGTTAGTGAAACAGAAACAAGCGTTAGTTAGGGGACAAGAGTCAAGAGTTGCAAAGACTCACATAGGCTCTGTTAAAAGTTACTAAGAACCGGTGTATTTACTGTAGGCTATGTGTCCGGGGTCCTTCGCCGGTGGAACAAGTAATGTGACCACTAACTTGTCCCCAAACGATGTTTATGTGTTTCACTAACGATATTTTCACACGATTAAGTCACATCCCGTTATTTCCTCTGTAAACCTAACGTTACAGCAGCCTACAAGCATACTGTGTCAATAAATCAGCTCAGACACTGTTAGAAATGTAATATTTAGCCTAATAACATCATGCTACAAGAATTGTGAGCGCGCTTTGCATCTACATTGAAACTAATGGATTTGTGCGCGTAAAAGACGCTACATGTGAACGGCCCCATATGCAGTTACCTTACGTTACAGTTCCCTCAAATAATATCACAAAGCACAATACAAACCATATAAACAAGCTATCTATTAAGGGTACACTACTGATACAATCTGAAGGTGCTTAGGTGACATTTACCCACCTGAAAGAATAAATGAAAACATTTTGCTGGTCTTCAGTAGCTTTACTCTAAGTGTAACTGCCAACTCTATACCTATACCCAACTCTGCCTATATGTCACACATACATTTGCAGTTCTACATCATGACACTGAGATCACTAGGATAATAGGGGACCTAACACTGACCGCTGTGGAAATATCATAGTATAAATGTCGTTTATCAGTAGGCCTACTGCTAATTCTCAAACAGTTTCAGTTGGACGCTGTATCTCTACTGCTCGCATGTGCCACCTGCTGGTTGTTGTTGCGCACTGCAGCTACTCCTGGATCAATTGTTTCACCCCCTTCACTGTGGCTGCGGCATTGAAATGAGTAACATCTGTATGTGAAATGGTTAACAAAGGACGACACAGGCTATTTCCACATATGTAATTAATTAGGCTATTATTTGTGTAATTACAAGATCTTTTCTCGTAATTATGAGATAAGGTGTCTAATTTTCTTTTTATCCAGTTAATGCAATGCGCTTCCGGGTCACGCAAGTTGGATCAAATGAAAAATCGAAATCAAATTTTAATCGTGGCCCATTTTTCGATTTGCTATTTTTGATGTGAGCATAAAATCAAAAATAAGAAAAACAAACCGTTTTTTGTATTTTTGAATTTGATTATTTAACGAATAATGGAAAAACAAACCACTTTTTGATTTTAAATTGAAAATGGAATGAACGAATGATACACAGATTTTTTAAATTCCATTCTCTCATATTCTATTTTTAATTTCAAAATAAAATCAAAACAGCGAAAAATAGGCCGTTATTTGTTTTCCGATTTTTGATTTGAAAACGAGAAATGAAATAACAAGTCGTTATCCGTTTTCCGATTTTGGATTCTAAAACGGATATGGAATGAACGAATGATACACTGATACGCATACTCGTAGTCCAGCCATCCACAAGGTTTGCTCTCACCAGTGGCTGGGAGCAGCAGCCGACTCAGAGCTAGAAGTTTGTCGCGCAAGTTCTTATTCTTTGTCGACTCTGTAATAAAATTAAATTTGTCCAGTGTCTCATCCGCTTTTAAGGTCTGCAAAGACCACTCTCAAATTAGCATGAAGGAAACTTTCCTTTCGATACACTGATTTCCTCACAGCAGCCATTATGCTTGAATTGTTTGTGTTCCGCGGTCAACTTCTTCTGCTACTCTATTGGGTTTTCCGGTCAGTGACGTGTGCGCAAGTGGGAAATACCATTGTGGACCATGCAGGGTAACTTTATATAGCGAAGTATAAACCAAAACCTCTGCGTAAAATACGAATGGAAAACAAAAAAAAAATCATACAAAACTTAACAAATTAAAGTTACATGACCCCCCCTGAAGCCAAAATAAAAACCATATGCGCCCCGCCGCCGCCCCCCTGTGCTCAAAAAAAAGTTCGGGGAACCCCCCCCCCCTGTTTTGGACCAGCCCCATTTGCATATAAATATCGATCAGCCCCTTACATCTTTTCGGTTATTTTTCTTTCAATTATTTTTTGAAGATGTGATCTCACTGATTAACTGAAAACAATTATACAATATCCAAAAAAATAATATCCAAACGAAAATAGAAGTGTAATCGAGTAAATACCATTCAGAAAGTGCATCAGTAAAGCCCAGTTCTATACGGCTGCCCGCTGCTGACACGCGCAGCGTGCGACTGAAATGTCTGCACTGCAGCACAGCTGCTGTGCCATATTCCACAATATCCAAACTTCAGAATGACGGATACTTTAGAAAAAAGAGGAAGGGCCGACATTTCGAATAATAAAGGCAGGAATTTTCGGAATGGTGGGACTTAAGAAAAAAAGGTGAAGGACCGCCAGTCCGAACAATGGAAGTTCGAAGAGGCAAGGTTTCGGAAAGGCAGACAGTTACCCCTGAAAAGAGTCGTTGCTATAGAAAAGATACGCTTCCACGTTTGATAAACTAAATGACTGCAGGCTGTTTTTTGTGAGAGAGGCACCATCTCATGACGATACCCTGCAATTGAACGAGTGGGCGTGTCAAGGATTAAGGGGGGGGCTAGAGCCAGCTCGGCAGCCGGCTGGCAACTGGCTGGAACTTGGCTGGGATTTGGCTGGGATTTGACAGGCAGTTGGCCGAGGGAAGGAACTTTTGAGTGGCTCCTATTGTATTTGAGGGAGCGGGAGAGAGTCAACTGCGCTTAAAATTAACCAGATGTTTTATTTTGTTTCTGCGAACGACTTCCTGTTCCACACGATCTGCTCTGTGCTGAATTGCTGCGTTGTGCTCCTGCGTAAAAATAGAAGCTCTGCATATCTACTACGGATGCCTCGGAGCGCCGCAGCTGTGACAGAGCCGGTGGAACCACAAACATTGATTAGAATTGAAACGTATCAGCTCCACTGCACACGCATCTGGTGGAATTTAGGGGTTAGGGGAGGGAGCAGGAGATGGTCAAAGAGGGAGATGCACCTTTCAGCAGCTGCATCAGGAACATTAAACCGATTTATAACTTTTCAATCGGGCCATCGGCTGGTTCAAGCTACACTGAGACTGATTCATTAATCTGTGTACCGATGCACTTGCATCTTTTAAATCAAAACCGATTTTCCGATTCAAATTGGTTATTCGTTACACCCCTGTCAGGTCAATTTTCCCGTAATATCAATCTTTCACTATTAGTCTATTCCTATTTCATATTGCATGTAGTTTGGGCCTTTTCTGTCTGTCTCCATGTCTCAAACCTTATCTGGCCCACAAGGTCAGTATATGTGAAGTAGTTTCTCTCTGTGTACGCAAAGGCGTTATCTGTTTCTCTGGCATAAGTACTTCCACTCTGAATGTCAATTTGTCTCTCATTCACCCAGGAGCTGAGGTTCCAGGGTCTGAGTGCTTGATAATTTATTTCAAAGAAAATAAACGCCCAAAGGACAGCTCTCTGTGTTTTTCATGATCACCATGAATTATTGCCATTACACAGGCATTTGACTGGTGAGCCAAAAATATAATTTTAGACCCTGCAATAGCTATTTAAAGCCAAGTCTTAGAAACTTTTGTTTGTTTGTATGATAGTGTGACGTGTGTTGCAATAAAAGATTATCTAACGTGACTTTTTTTTCTATTTTACAGGGGGGTGAAGCAGCAGACCAAACTGCAGAAAGCCAGGACTAGGGCTGTGTTCCTCCATCTATGTTACTTCCTGTATGTTTCTTTAGCAGAAAGTGTTCCTGTTTGCTCTCCTGGTGTTTTTTTTTTTTCCTCGTAGTTTCCAATAAATTGGACAAATGTCAGTGTTGACAGAATTTTTTTCTCTCTGGTTTTTCAGTATGTGGTGGTGACACTTCAGAAGTATTGATATTGATGTAAATGGTATTGTTAAAAAATTCTAGGAACATTCACTGAGTGTTTTAATTTCCTGGGAGTAGGAACAGAATCACATTTGTTTTATGATTTTCATGAAGGGAACATTAAACTGAAAACATTGTGGTAACCTTCCTATAATGTTCAGTTAACCTTGGGAACGTCAGGAAAACTTGCTATTTATAATTGTGTTTAAAACATTCAAACATTTTGGCAACCGTCCTATAATATTCAACTTACTTTCCCAGAACATTCAGGGAACATCAAAATAGCCTTCTGGTTATGGTAGGAAAACTTGCTGTTTTAACTTGGAAGGAATGTTTGAGGGAGAACTTTCTGGTAACCGTCTTAAAACGTTCAATTACCAGAATGTTCTCTGTAAAACGTTCCCTGCATGTTAAAACGGCAAGTTTTCTTGACGTAACCAGAAGGTTATTTTGATGTTCCCTGAACGTTCTTGGAAGGTTAATTGAGCGTTATAAGAAGGTTACCAGAGTGTTCTCCGTAAAACGTTCCCTGCATGTTAAAACGGCAAGTTTTCCTGACGTAACCAGAAGGTTATTTTGATGTTCCCTGAACGTTCTTGGAAGGTTAAATAACCTTCAATTAACCTTCCAAGAATGTTGAGGGAACATCAAAATAGCCTTCTGGTTACGTCAGGAAAACTTGCTGTTTTAACTTATAAGGAACGTTTGAGGGGAGACATTCTGGTAACCTTCTTATAACGTTCAATTAACCTTCCAAGAACGTTGAGGGAACATCAAAATAACCTTCTGGTTACGTCAGGAAAACTTGCCGTTTTAACATGCAGGGAACGTTTTACGGAGAACATTCTGGTAACCTTCTTATAACCTTCAATTAACCTTCCAAGAACATTGAGGGAACATCAAAATAACCTACTGGTTACGTCAGGAAAACTTGCCGTTTTAACATGCAGGGAACGTTTTACGGAGAACATTCTGGTAACCTTCTTATAACGTTCAATTAACCTTCCAAGAACGTTGAGGGAACATCAAAATAACCTTCTGGTTACGTCAGGAAAACTTGCCGTTTTAACATGCAGGGAACGTTTTACGGAGAACATTCTGGTAACCTTCTTATAACGTTCAATTAACCTTCCAAGAACGTTCAGGGAACATCAAAATAACCTTCTGGTTACGTCAGGAAAACTTGCCGTTTTAACATGCAGGGAACGTTTTACGGAGAACATTCTGGTAACCTTCTTATAACGTTCAATTAACCTTCCAAGAACGTTGAGGGAACATCAAAATAACCTTCTGGTTACGTCAGGAAAACTTGCCGTTTTAACATGCAGGGAACGTTTTACGGAGAACATTCTGGTAACCTTCTTATAACGTTCAATTAACCTTCCAAGAACGTTCAGGGAACATCAAAATAACCTTCTGGTTACGTCAGGAAAACTTGCTGTTTTAACATGCAGGGAACGTTTTAGGGGAGACGTTTTGGTAACCTTCTTATAACGTTCAATTAACCTTCCAAAAACGTTTTGGGAACATCAGGATACAGTTAGGGTTACGTCAGGAAAACTTGCCGTTTATACCAGTATATTACGTTGTGTTGCAACGTTCAAAAAACGTTCCTATACCTTAAAACAAACGTTCCCAGAACGTTCAGGGAACCAAAATGTGTTTGCTGGGTAGGGCGGGTCATTCCCTCACTATCCTAGGATTTGCAAATTCCCCCTCAGGAAATACATCAGACTTTGAAGCCAGTTTGACATAGTGTCTAAATGTGGAATTACAGTGTCCAGGTCCATCACATGATGCCATTGAGCCCAAAAAGACTTTTCCCATAGACTTAGCTTGGAAAAAAGACGTCTGTAAATCAGTGGATATATTTTTTGAGCATCACAACTCCTGCAAAATGATTCGTTTCTCCTTCAGGATTTGATCTACTCACCCCAATAACATTTCAAAAGTCTAGAAGAGCCAAATGATTACATTTAATCCCCATTCAAGTTAGCAGGGAGCTAAATCAGAGGTTAGCCACTCCGCTGGCGAATTGGCTTGCTGAATGGGCCAAATCCTGCAAAAGCTTAGGGTAATTTCATACTAGGGAAATCCAACTTTTCATGGGAATGGACAAGCTCCTGCCTCCACCGCTGTATCCACTTTGTACATCCATGTGCGTTACCACCACCAACTGCTATGGAGTGTGGATCAGGAAATGCACATGCGTGGAATACCAGACCGAGGTGGATCGTAGCAGGAATGGAACGTGACAAGTTCACAGCTGTGCACAGACATTAAATGCAGGAAGTATTACCAAGCTTTGTTGAAGACAAGGCCAGAGCCACTTAACATTGCTAACACTGACAAACTACAAGATGAAAGTGATAATCACAACCATATTCTCATCATGGTGAGGGTGTTAATGTTGCTCAGAGTCCCTGAGCTGAAACACAAAGCAGGGTCTCAGGCAAGCTGTATTATTCATGACAACACCGTCTAAACAACCTCGACACCAGGTCCATTTTAAAACCGATCTGGGGCTTTCAGTCATATCACGTAACCTTTATGCCCAGTGGTCATGGTAGGTAGAGATGTTCAACTATCCCTTCTCTCCTACCACCTCTATTGTCATTATCAATCCATCCTCTAGATGCCCTCAGATATGCGCCTTCGCCTGACTGCCACACCCATCTACACACCTGCTCCCACTCTCCTCATCAGCCCTGCAGATATTTTATCTGCCCGTTTCCACTCACTCCTCACCACTTCGTCAAAGTTATACCTTTCCTTTTCTTTCTTTTCTTCAGTAAGCGTCAAAGTTTAAAATGAAAGGTTATGACCTTAGTGTATTTAACAAAACTATCTCACTGCATGTAGCTGTTCTTTGTGTTTGAAAGCTCCAGAACATCTAATAAATGGACCTTTTGGTGACACTGTTTTTGAACTACTGTTAACAAGGTCAAGACTAACACAACTACGTCTTTACAGTATAAATTAAATGCAAAAACTGTATACAGGATGACAACAATGGCCAGACCCCAGAGGCCAGGCTCACAGCCCAGCACACATTGGCCTGCTGACCCCACAGCATGGCCGCACACACTCCATAAAAGCCAAATGGTACCACTGCTTTGTGAGGTCACCACCTGAAGTGAGAAAGACACAGTTGGGTACAATGCCTGTCAGAGCAGAGCAGATTCAAGCATCAGCTGAACATGAAAAATAACCTCTCTGAGGTAAAGGAAACATGCATGGTTCAGGAGGTGGAAAAGCACAAGCTGAATTTTATTCCACTCACACTGTGTACACTCGCCAGGTGAACGGCTCTCCCCGGTGGAGCCTTCGGTAATGATGGGGAATTTGGAGGAGTGTGCTCTGGGGAAGAGTCTTATTGATCTGGAGCATTGTTATTGGACTTTTGTGCTGGAAATGAATCGTCTGTATAACAAAGGTCCGTGTTCAGATTGTTGCAGAGAGGTGGAACAGAAGCTTCACTGCTGGAAGAGAAATGGTAAAACCAAACAGCTGTAGCAAATTAAATGGTGCAACTGTTTGGCTTCAGAACATCTCGTCTGTGTGCAGAAATAGTTTATGATTTCTTTTTCATTTTAATACAATCTGTTCAAATTAATTGTTTTGGAGAAAGGTGATAAATGTTCAAATGTGAATTAATTATTGCTCGAGGGCCTACGCACCTTGCACCCAATTCTACTGGCAAAACAATATTGAAAATTAAATTAAATATAGGAATAGGAGAGGCTGTACCTGCTGTATTTCTTGTGGATGGTACCAGTGGAGCCGTTCTGTACCGTCCCCATGTTTGGTCCCCCCTCTGTTGGGGTACCTAGCACACAGATCTGGTACTAAAAGGTGGAGCTGTGAACACTGCAGTCTGATTGGTCAGTAGAGGACGGTCACTCTGCTCAGGGCTGAGTTGTGTCTGGTTTTGAGGCTCATGTAACCACTGTTCATACTGTGGAGAGTTTTATTAGTAAACTGTAACTATAAAATGAAAGGATGTTTTGCTGCCTCTCACAGCAGCTGGAGTCTGAGAAAACAGGGCTTTACATAACATTGCATTTGCATTGCATGTACATAATAACAGGCACAAAAAGGTGAGGCTGTGTGCATCAATCCGATTCATATCCACTGTCCCCAATTCAGACATTTATCCAATATTTATCCATGCAAGTCTATATCATATTCAAGTCCAGGTGATTCCAACGGTTCCTTCCACTCCTGCAGAAAAAGATGACACCTTCCATCAATATAATGTCCTGTTTTTCCAAAGTCACAACCTCAGAGACCAAAGCTTTAGAAACAGAGGGAGGGTCGTCCCCGATCCATTTCACCATGATGGCTTTCCTCACCAGCATTAAAAGCAATTGAACCACTTCCTCGTGTTGTTTAAGAGTCAGGGACACGTCCAAGCAGACATTAAAGTGGATTTGCTGACACCTGTTGACAGCTGACAGTTCAGGACATGTCCAACTGTGTTAGTGGCAAAAGAGGGTATTTTTAAACCAGGGTTCAGGTCACGTTCGGTATGATTTTGTCTAACTCTGACCAAGTGTTTTCTGTGCCTTAAACCTGACCACAGCTTAATAACAAGTGTTGTCAGAACATAAAAATGAGAATTGAAGCATAGGTTTTAACATATTCACATCATATGAAACATACAAATGTCCTGGATTCAGCTCCATACTTTACACAGACATGAGAGTTGTGTTGTTTGAACAAACCTGTTCTAAAGAAATAAGAAGAAGAATTATTTTGTGAATAAGGTCACTGTTTTTCAAAGGAGATTTTTCCAAAGATTGCGTGCCCACACTCTCTCTCTCAGCACCTCTGTGGACCAAACACTACATGTTCACTGCAGGCAAATCTGATTTTACAAAGATCAGATCTAATCTTTCGAGCTTGCTGGTGTTTGTAAATGATTTTCCCCATTTTCTGGATTCAGGCATCATTAACCTATCTGCTACGGTTGCTGTGGTGACAGCATGAGTGTTCACAGTATGCTAATAAATAAAACAAAAACAGAGAGCTGCAGGCTAGATGAAGAATGCAGATGTATCCTCCTGCAGTGGAGGCCCCAGCATCGAGTCGCATTGCTGAACCCCTCTGTCACATCAGGCAGAATCAGCGATGACGGACGACTTCGATACACAGCCATGTCTCATGCTGCAGCTACAGCGGTCAAACATTTTGAACTCTGAGGCCAAACTGAGACACACCTCCGCTTTGATGTGAATTGGTTTTCAATCATCTATGAACCTGATTTGCCAAGCCTCCATAAAAGCAGTCTGGTTTAGATTTGGTCTGCTGATGTGGATATACTGTAGTTTTGGGGATTTTCACGCCTGTCCTTATCACAGACTGTGATTTACACACTGCCCTACATGCAATGTGGTGTGTGAGTCATTTCTGTTTGTGTCCAAGTGATTCTATGGTTCGTATCAACTCTCCAACACAGTGCCAGACTGATTCACTGTGGTGAAATGAATCATATCTCTCAGTTAAACCGATTCTTACACCATTCTCCTCTGTGGCACTGTGTGTGTGTGTGTGTGTGTGTGGGTGTGTGTGTGTGTGTGTGTGTGTGTGTGTGTGTGTGTGTGTGTGTGTGTGTGTGTGTGTGTTGTAGATTCTGACTCATCTCTTCATTTTCACCTGATGTGTGGCGAAAAATCACCATCTTCCCACCGCTTTGATCTAATTGTTTGCAAAGACAGTTGAGTGTTGTCCACAAACACTTTTTCAGCCTGTGTTTTATCCTAATGAGTGTGTGGATCCAATTCTGTCTGACAATGTGGTGGAATTCATTCTGAATCACTGCTGTCTCATATTTGTCATACTGTAAGCACATGGAGCTTCTTTCAATGAATTTGTGTGTCATCTGCGCTTCGTGTACGCCAAACTTCTTGAAACAATTGTCCAAGCTTGGCCATTGTTTAACAGATGACACAATACTTGTGTGTGGTTTTCTGCATTTTTACCCAGTTCCCTGCCAATTTGGAACAAACACTGTGGTCTTTGCTACTGCTGAGTCCCAGTCAGCGCAGCGCAGGGCATGGTGGATAAGTTGGTATCTTCATCTATTAAGTTGTGTATTTCTCATAGTTTTTGCTTCTCTTACTCTGTTTCTTTTTCTCAGGTCATTGCGCACTTGGAGAGTGATGTAGACGGGGAATCCCCTGGGGTTTTTACAGTGAATAGCCTTCAAATGGCCACGTGCAACTCACACAGCAGAACACACACAGCCGCTTAGTCATATTTTGGCCTAGATATCTCTCTCCAAATGATGTGCTGTGTTTTGTAAATTGTTGTAAAGTGGTTCAATGCGAAGGGCAGTGTGTAATTTCCTTAACCTAACACGTTGTTAGGTCCAGTGTTTGCTGGACCCATCCACCATCCCTTCCGCCCGCCACACTCAGACTTTGACCACCTTAACTTTCGTTCTTTCGTCCATTTTCCCCCTGACGCCGCCGGGCACCGTTAAACTATAACGGCTACCGGCTGTGTATCTTGCCAACAAGATGTCACAAGTCACTGCCCGGACGCCAGATTTTGACGACTTCGGATTGAGACACATTTTATTTTACATTTTATTTTTTTAAGTAAAGTGAATTTCTGGCACAGAGCTCTTCCTGATGTAGAGTTAGTGACTAACAGACAGCTTCTTGACTGAAACAGCAAACTAGCTCAACAACATGGCCAAACACAAGAATGACGCCAAATGTATTAAACTCTTTGGACCTTAAATGATTAAAGAGAAATTTGTAACCTGTGGCTGAACCAGTTGGAAACCAATGATTTTGCAGAAATAGAATATATTATATATATTATGATGTGTCTGCAGTGATACAGGCACTGTGCTGGACCGTCGTGGTGAGGGGAGGGAGCTGAGCCAGAAGGCGAAGCCTACGATTTACTGGTCCATCTATGTCCCAACCCTCACCTATGGTCATGAGCTCTGGGTAATGACCAAAAGAATGAGATCAGGGATACAAGCGGCCAAAATTAATTTCCTCCGTGGGGTGGCTGGGCTCAGCCTTAGAGACAGGATGAGGAGCGCTGGTCCGTTTGTTTTGGAGAGAAAGAGACCTCTGCAGGTAAATCCGCTCCTGGTAAAGATCTTCATGAACAATGAGCACTGAAGGAATCCTAACTTGGAGAAATTTCAGCTGGTTGCCATCTGCAATCCTCAGCGCTAGATGCCACTAAGTCACACACAGCTCCTTAAAGTGCAAATCAAAGGAGAATTAAAAGTGTGCCTTTGACAAAGCACTGGGTGATAATGCAGGAACCACCTTAAGGCCCTTCAGGAGGATATTGTAGCTTGATGGTGTATATTCCCAAACACATTTGCAATTCATGATATTACTGCAAACCAATTGACACAGGGTCTGGATCCCAGAGGCAGTTGCCCACTCTCTGTGGTTGGTAATCCAGCCTTTGCAGCGCCTGAAAGAATTGAGTTGGTTCAAAGATTCGATTTTCCATTAACTTCCTAACCTCTCAGGGCAGAGGGCATCACACTGTGACAGGGAGGAATCACTGCAAAGATTAACAAGACTGACCAGGTCAAACACAGAAAGTTTCTTTGGCAAAACCATGATCATAAACTGCACTGTAAACCTACAACAGCAGCTAGTGCAGAGTGAAATTATTACCCTGAATGCACCTCCAATCCTTCATGAAGATGCAGTCCTACGTGATTTGTCTTCTTAGATCATTAACTGGCTGATATTTGAAACACAGCGGGGCTGTTTGAGGATATGCCCTTGGACAGGCTGCTGTACTTCATAACTGTCTTACACATCAGCAGTGAAAGAAATGGAAGAGTACACACAGTACTGTATTGTGTACTATCAGATCAGGAATTTAAAAAATTTAAAACACATCTTTTAGCTGTCTTGTTTAGAATCTTAAAGGGCCCAGACACACCAAAAAACTTCAGAGAACTGGTGGCAATGAAAGTCAACT
This sequence comes from Epinephelus awoara, assembly GCA_035609425.1. Taxonomy (NCBI): domain Eukaryota; kingdom Metazoa; phylum Chordata; class Actinopteri; order Perciformes; family Serranidae; genus Epinephelus; species Epinephelus awoara. The sequence continues at coordinate 7,753,151 of CM069294.1, forward strand.
GTGTCCCAGCCAAAAAGTTGCACATGAACACACTGCAAAGACTACAGCCAACGTTAGAACATTAAAAACATAATCCAGTGTTGGAAGAACAGAGCATATTTACCGACAAACTTACAAACAAGTTTGTCTGGTCTCATTCCCTCTTGACTCAAGTTGTTTGTTTACTTTCCTCACTTCTCGTGTACTGAGTTGAACTGCCAATCAGAGTGATATCATTCACTGACGAGCTCCAGTGTTGCCAACCCCAATTCAACATGCCAACTTAGCTGAAAAGAAAAAGCCGATGGGGGCTGACAGGGGCCAACGGTGCTGGACACACCGCATGGACTAGGATGACTGATGCTCACTGACAGCCCAACACTGACCAACCGGCTTGGTGTGTCAGGTACCTACAATGGGAAAGAGTTTCAACTTTGTCAATCTACTATATTAATGGTTCAGTGTGTGAGATTCAGGGGGATTTAGTGGCATCTAGTGGTGAGGATCGCAGATTGCAACCAGATGAAATTCAGTCAGCGTTCATTGTTCAGAAGGTTTTTAACTGGCGCTGAATCATTGGCAGAAGTCTCCTCCTCTCCAGAACAAACGGACCAGGTGATTAAAACTGGTAAAAACAAAGAATAAAGCAGTGTCACATTACAACTAGGTATTTTCCAACACTGCTAGTTTCAGGGGGGTTGGCTGATGCAATATTTAGAGCCAGTGTGTAGTTTGTCTGTTCTGGGCTACTGTAGAAACATGGAGGCATAACATGGCCCCGCTCCCTATATAGATATAAACAGCATATTCTAAAGTAATAAAAAACATGACAAGTCTTTATATATAATATATCTTTCCTTCTATTTTATGCCCTCCAGCAACATGTTGGGCAGAGAATGGGCCCCATTACAACTACATTACGCCACTGAAGCCAGGTGAAAGCTCTCAATGGATGCAACCGATCCAAACAAATGCATGTTAAGACCCAGAACCACCCGCAGTAGCAGCATGGTTCAGAGGAAGTATCAATTATCGTCTTTATCTGTCTACAACTCAATTTAGTGACATGAACTATCAGGTCTATCTTCAAAAGGCTGTTGAATACGTCCATATCTGCAGGAGATTGACACGGTTAGTTATTAACAAAAAGGCAATCTAATCACACGGTGCCTCCAGGTGGCTGCAAAAGCTTATAACGTGTGTCAATTCAGACATGCACACTTCTACACTGACTTCAATCCAACTGCCCTTGGTGACTTTTGCAAAGTTCGACTCCTTGCCAGCCCCTGCTGGTGTGCATAAAACCGCAATCAGCAAATTTGGCTCCTGAGACTCACTGGTTAACGGTTTTCATCAGAACTGCATCATAAAATTGCGTTGAGCAGAATTAACTGGCTGCTCTGTATGTTTATTTTTCCAAATTTCCTGTGCTATGAATGAAGTAGTGCATTATTTATGCTTTCCGAGTTCAAATACCGCAGAGTCCCTGAAGTCATTATCTGCTGAATGAGACATGTACCGAATGACGCCAACCCTGACTGCATATGAAAAGCATTATCATTTAATGATTATTGTTCTCCTGACGTTAAAGGCCGGGGGGTCTGAGATGGAACGAGGTCACATCCCAGGTCTTCTTTATGCTTTGAGGAAAGGTTGTTATCTGTCATTAATTGTTAATATAGTTATTCCCTTTGGAGTTAATATTCTGCACACACCCTTTTGTTAATTCTTGGAAACAAATTTTGACTATTTGTGTTCCTATATCTGAGTTATATTTCCAATAAGACTTCCACTGCACATATTCTTCAGTGGTTTCCCTTTACAATAACAAGAATTATTCCATAAACAAAGGATAATATGCTGCAAATGAAGTCTTTTTAAATTAAAACATCCATAGCTACTGGGGATTTATCTCAAAGCTGCTACCAATTTAACTTCAAAAGTTCCTTTATAAAAAGTCTCAATAAAGGTCCCTACAGTCATTGTTGTGTCTTTTATAGCCGTAATTGTGTAGTTAAACTGTTGAAGTCACTGCTGGACGGAGAACCATATGTCTCCGATCACTCAAAGGAAGACGAGTGACGCAGGACCGTACTCCCACTGCAGCCAGGCTTCCAAATCTCTTAATGAACAGGTTTGTGGGGTTTTTGTTCCTAAGTGGCGCCTATTTCTTCCATAGCTCTAATAATTGAGTAGATTTATCTTTGTAAAACGCAGTTGTCTGTGTGCATGTGCTGAGCACTACCGCAGCTATCAACAAGCATCCGGCTTCCTCTCACTTTGCTCCCTGGCTAATTTTGGTGTGAGGTATTTTCTTTGTTACATACATCACGAGAGAAACACGCCAGTGTCACCCGCAGATAAAACTGCAGCTCTGCCGAAGTGTGGACGGGGATGTAATGAAAATGCAAATGAAATTAATTATTTTTGTAATAATTATAAGTAATGTAACTGGAGATAAGGTTTAAATTATGTGTTACGCCTGGTAATTGGCTTTAAATTGGTTTTGTTTCTGGACTCTGGATATGAGTCGCACAACATAATAAGTTAAAAAATTATATCCTAAAAAGGCTTGATAACTGAGATTAAGATTTCATGGTGGTTAGCAGCGTAATGTATCGTAAGCATGTCAAACTCATTTTAAAGCAGCTCCTGCCTCAACATTCAGACAGAAATTCTGTTTCTAAGGCCAACACATTCTCACTCCGACCTTGTCACATAATGTAGTTTAATAACTAGGTTTGCGAACAAAGACCACGCCTTGAACAAATCCCATTTCCGCCCAATAGTATTTAAGCACACCTGATGCATTCTCTTTCTCTTCGACACATTTCTCACATCCCACTCGCCCAATCCCTTTTTGACTCTTGCATCTTTTTCTCTGCTCCTTTCTGCATGCAGGAACCAGTGGGGGCTCTATCCGAAGCCAAGCTCAAGAAGAGGCAACTTCCCATCCAGCCTCACTCCTGCGTTCCTGCCTTCGACCCAACACGTCGACCATCATGCTTGCCTGCTACCCAAGAACCCAGCCTTCACCCATCAATCCTTAGTCTTCCATCCCTTCGTCCCTCAACCCTCATCCCTTCAGTCCTCACTCTATATCCCTTGATCTCTACCCTGTCATCCCTAACCTTTCATCCAACTTTTCCTCCAAACCCATAATCCATCATACGCAATAAATCATTCAAACTCTTTACCTTATTGGTGTGGTCTTTGTTAGTGAATCGACGTTTGGTCATGTGGTCCACATATGACGTGCAGGGTACCCAAGATGTGTTTGTCGTTGATGTTCTGGGATGTTGTGTCAAGTTCTTCCCTTTACATGCACCGTCTTCTTTCAAAATACACTTCCGTTTTCACAGGAAATTTAACGTTTACATACAGTCTCTTTCAAAATAAACACACGACATCAGTACAACAATGCGAATTGATGTGTTTTTACCAACAACAACAAACGCACATGGTTAGGTTTGGGGAAAAAACAGCAGGGTTTTACTTCAGAATCTTACAGGACACAAACACCATCTCCCAGGTGGAAGTCTTGTGTTTTTTAAACTCATCCACCACCCCTCCCTTCGTCTCTACTTGGACTTTCGGCATCCTAACTTTCATTCTTGTCCTGCATTTCTTCCTGATGCCGTCGAGTGCAGTTAAACTATAACAGTAACCTGCTGCATATCATGCAGACTGCTTTTTTCGTCAGTGGACGCCGCAAAAAGCCATCTGAGGCAAATTGTGATTTGAGATGCTGGGCTTTATAAATAAAATTGAATTAAATTGAAAATTGAATCTTCAATCCAGAAAGTGAACAAGCAAAGGCTTTAATGTCAATCTCTTGCTTTAAAGTTAAACTAGTTAGGCTGTATTTGTCTGTTTAGATGGATCTAATAAAGAACAAAATGTGCAGTTGTGTGACTGAAGTCATTGCCTGTGAAGAGCGTATTATGAAGTCCAGCAACTGTGTGTGTCACTGCAGTTTTATGTGGAGTGAATCATATTTGGCTTCTGAGGATTTGCCAATGAATGTTACATGGCACTTGGAAAGAAAGTGCCACAAACAGAAACCTTAATTTTTTTCTGAAAATGTTGAAATTTTAATGCGTTTAATTTATTATTGCGCTCCACAAAAATAAGGACTCAACACCCACTGTCTTGAATCCAGCTCTCTGCTGGCGTGAAGACAAGTTCACATGTGGTTCACCGTGGGGAAATCTTCCCTGTTTCTCAAAGATCAATCAACCACACATGTGCGCGGACACAGTGCCAGCGCAAGTCCGTGCTTTGGTGTCTATTAGTCAGAACTGTCTTTATTTTACACAGTGAGTCAAAGGATATGCGCTCGCCTGAAAAGCAACAGCTGGAGCCTGCCAGTGGCCGTAGGGAAGAAGACCATGATTCAAAACAGAACTTGGAAACTTCCAGGCACTCAGACTGTCTGTTTTTTTTAAGATTTCAAATAAAAATCCATATATCTGACATCAGGAAAACTGACTGTGAAAACACTCTTTTCATCTCATGATTCATAAAACGCCTCAGAGGATACACCTTGAGGAAAGTTTTGGACAAATGGTTAAACATTTCAGTCCAGATCCAGACTTCAGGACGAGAAAAAATCAGGGGAGTCTGAGACAGATCGAAATAAAATGTCCAAATAAATTTATGTCTCGGTATTTTGAGCATTACTATTTTTCTCCAGTGTTTTTCTCCTTTATCTTTAAACTGGATAGTTGGTGGTGGATGTCTAAAGTAAGTTGTCAAAAATGTTTTTTGTTTTTTTTTACGTAACCAGAAAAACTCTTGAGATTAAAAACCTTTTTTTTCAAGAGTGTCCTGGTCGAGACAGGCAGCAACCTAAGTTACAGACCGACAAAGAAAAAAAATACAGAATAAATATATACAGCTCTAAAACAAGCACTTTAAAACACAAAATATGATTACTAGCCAAAAAGTATGTAATATATGGGCTGCCCCCAATTTTCCTACTCGACCCATGGTCATCATTTAGAGCCATTAGTCGACCAGTCGTCTGCATGTTTACGATATTAATTTAATTATTAAATGATATATTTTGGTGGTTTGAGTTGAAGGTGTGAGAAAGAATAGTATCAGTAACATTGTTAACACTGTGCTACATTACAGAGAAATACAAAACCGTACTAATGAACCTTCATTAATATAGGCCAATATTTTATCTACAAGTGCACGTCACACACTGAGCGATCCGCCTGTTAATGACGCTGTGGGCTAATGGGCATGTAGCTACTTCCATGTTTCAGATGATACGTCATGTTTGTAGTCGACCAATGAAGATGAGTTTACATATCACCTTGGGTTCGTCCTTCACCTTCTCAAAATGATCCCACACTTTGGATTTCCTGCCCGACATGTTATTAACTAGCCTGTGGAATAACCGCAGGTACCAGCCCTGGAAATTAACCTGACTCTGTCTGACTGCTGAGCATGGACACTTCCTGTGTCTGTCCTTTCAAAGTAAATTCCCACATGGTCCAGTCATATAGGTTTTGATTTATTTTTACAAGGCACAGCTCCTAATAGAGTTTCACGTTTATTTTGGGTTTGTTTGATTTTTGTGACTTAGCGACCAATGAAATCTTGCCAACTAACGACCTTACTGGTCAACTAGTAGGGGGCAGCCCTGGCTAATATATACTAAAAAAAGGGGCAACTACACGATTACAAAAACCAACAGAAAATACATCCTGACACTGGCACACAGATGACTGCGCATAAATATACTGGAATCAGGAGAATAGCTCTGTAAACAAGAGAATGCTGGTGAAAAAGTCTACGAAATTTTAAAGAGAGCCACACATCCCAAGCAAACAGGATACAGTGAGAAAAAAAACAGATGCAGAGGCTCCTCTGACTGATTTGATAAGACCTATCAGAAACATGCAAGACGAAAAATATAATTAAATTGAACATCATATCAAGCAAGGAGAACTTTCCTCACAATTATCCAATTACCAGTCACTAATGTGAGCTAATGATGCTGTGTTCAAATTAATGAACGCCAAAACACAACGACAAACCAAGAAACATCATTTTTTTTAATCCTGCTCATCTCTCACAGACAGTAATTAATGTTTTGAAAAACAGTCTTGCTGAAAGAATCCTACAGTCAAAGTTAATCTTGGACAAACATCCCCAGTGTGGGAACAGCTTCACCGTGAAGGTGATCTAAATTCGATCCACATTAGTGCATCAGGACAGATGTTCACATGAGGCTCATACGCGGTGGAACCACAGCAACAAAAAAAAAAGAACACAGTACATTTATTACACAATTTTCTTGAGTAAATCTGAATTACCAGCTAAATGTCTTTTGTAATGACATGGACACTGAGTGTGCAGATGAATGGATTTGTTCATGGGCTATTATCTCAGGCTGAAAAGAAATAACTTCATTACCGGGGGGGGGGGGGGGGCTGTGAGCCTGGGTTGCTGGAGCATGGGAGAAGATAGACACATGGAAAGGAAGAAAAGAATAAATGTGGACGGAATAATTTAAACGATGTTAGGACTGAAAGAACTAAAAACAGGAAATGCATGGAAAAAGTATGCTGCAAACCCACGCTACACAAATACCAACACAACACTGTAGTCTTTGCGGCGTGTTCATGGAATCTCTGAAATTAGTTTGGTGTGTCTGGGGCCTTTAGGCACAGAGAATGCTTAGTTATGTTTAGATCACGTTTTGGCTTGAAATATCTGCTTTTCGTGGCACTTTCCTGGCAGGAAACAGAGTGACGTCTTGGTAAAAACAATCACTATCTGTGGCACAGTTCCCACTAGAGAGGTCAAGATCAAGGTCAAGGTCCATTTATTGTCATTCCTGCATGGGGTACATAAAAGAACGAAATTAAGGCCCAGTGAGAGCTCAATAAATAAGATAAGAGGTGGGTGGGTGGGTGGGTGGGGGTGCCTGCTCCTCCTAAAGTCGATAATCAGCTCTTTGGTCTTCGCCACATTTATGCAGAGGTTGTTTGCTCTGCACCAGTTGCTGCACCGAATGCCTGAACTCTGTCTCATCAATGTGGGATATTAGTCCCACAACCGCGGTGTCATCTGCAAACTTGACAATATGAAAGCTCGGGTACCCTGCCGAGCAGACGTATGTCAGCAGTGTGTACAGCAGGGGGCTCAATACACAGTCCTGGGGGGAGCCTGTGTTGAGGGTGGTGGGTGAGAATGTGCGGCCATGGATCCTAACAGTCTGTGTCCTGTTAGTCAGGAAATCCAGCACCCAGTTACACAGGGATGGTCTGAGTCCGAGGAGTGCCAGCTTGTTCACCAGGGTCTGCAGGATAATGGGGTTAAAGGCAGAGCTAAAATCCAAGAACAGTAACTTGACGTACTGTATGTGTCCCTGCCCTCCAGATCGGTGAGGGCCTGAAGCCGAACTGTAGCAACTGCATCAGACGTGCACCTGTTTTTCCTGTGGGCAAACTGGTGAGGGTCCACCCTGATGGTGTTCTTTCTGTGAGCCATCACCAGTCTCTCAAAACACTTCATGGCTATAGAAGTCAGGGCCACAGGACGATAGTTGTTCAAACAATATGTTGGAGGGGACTTTGGCAAAAACCCAGGTATGTGAGGCTAAAAAACACCACGTTTGTTGGCTAAAAAGCTGCTAGAAACATAGCTAAAAAACAGTTTTGCTCTTTGTTGGTCTCGAACAGTGGTCAGCAGTTTGGCAGGGCCTGGGTGTCATGATTCACCATCCCTTCCTCAGTGAAAAAATCAGCATATACCGTAGGTCACTTTAGAAACGTTGATATGATACATATGAAACAAATGCAACATATCCGCTGTTTGCAGCAATGTACAATGTCAACATTTTCTCCTCGCAACTGGGTTGGAAATAAATAAAGATGCAATATTTCATGGCTATCCATTCAGTAGCTGAGATATTTCAGTCTGGAAGTGGAAATCTGAAGTGGTAGACTGACTGCTAGACATGTCATCCCACAAGCCACGGAGCTAGTACAGTAAAGCACTACTTTTGCTGCAGTGCACGCGCCCCATCAAAGTGTATTTCTACTACACTGAGAACGAAGATGGCTAAAAGTGCTTAGCAGCCAATCATGATAAGTGTCATAGATGTGGGAAAGTAGGGCTCTGCCAAACCTATGAAAGCCATCATCAGGCCATAAAATTAAACTTTCTGCCAGAAAGGGAGGGAGGACTTTCACCACCAGGATTTGAGTCATGTGTGAAACCAATAATTACATCCAACCATGATTGTTTTTATTGATCTAACCGCATTGTTTTTGCTCCTAAACCAAAGGAAAGTAAAAGTGAAACCAACAAAAAAACGCCATTGAATGGGCTGATGACGACCTTCTGAACCTTCCAGTATGTGTCGCAGGCGCCTACTAACCCTTTCAACTGCAGATAATGAAGTAGGAAGTGATAAACCTCGGGAATAAGAATGATCCAACACATCTGTTCATGTATATGATTTGTTCTGCATACTACAGTTGTATGAGCGTGGTGCAAAGGCTGGGACGGATCCAGAAATTCTGATGGTTACGCTCACATAAAAGACTAACACAAAACAAACAGCGTGGGCAACATTTATTACAGCTGTGAGAAAAAAGAACTTCACACTTAAGCATTAGCTCCACCTCGCCAGAGCAGAGAGACGCTTTCAGACACAAAAAATGATGGGAGAGTCGACTTTACAGATACAAAGGACATTTGGCTTTACAGATACAAAGTTTGAGGCTCCGCAGACAAGGCAATGCATCTTCAGCACTGGCTGTCTCCCCGCTGTACTATCTAAATCCTCCCTGGCCCACAATCTGTCCGGGAATACAACAGATTCGCTGACTAGGAGAAACAACTGATAATGAAAAAGGATAAGAATGAATATTGGAATTTCTCTTTGTGTTACATTTTACAGTCTGAGTCGCTGCACAAACACACTCTTAAAAGTCCACATGATGAATGATGTCACTGCCACCAGCCTGTAGTCACTGGGTACGCTGGGTCATCTTTTCTTTGGCTTGCAGCTGAATGCCAGAAGGTTTTGGGAGAGCATCATGGTATCTGGATGTAATTTGAAGCTAACTGTGACATAAGGGCTCAAAGACAGCAGTGTTGTAAGAAGTGCAGCCAAAAACATTTCATGGGAGATTTTTAATTATGTTTAATTGGGTGAAAATAAGAGAATGAGGCAGAATCTTTAACAGACATTTCACAAGATACAAACTACTTCAGATCTGGACTCCATTTAAAGCAGGAGTGGGCACAAATCTGGAAAGAGTGGGAGGAAAAAACAATAGAATTTGAAAATACATCCTCCTTCTGCAGGTCTTCCCTTTCTGTCCTAAGCCCCTCCCACCTGACAACCACAGACATATGCACATGCTTCAATCAGTAACCCATCGTTTTCCATACAATGGTTTTTGTTTAACACACCAAACATCCACAGTCCTTACACCATGCCCCCCACCGCTGTGGATGACCTCCCTGGGAGGAGCGCAGGCAGCAGCTTGAAGACAGACCCTTAGTGTGCTTTCAGACCCAGAGTTGTCTTGCTTTGATCCAAATTAGAGACTATAATTTTTTTCAAAAGTTGCATAATTGCCTAGAGTTGGTTCATGTTCTCACGGCAGCATTTACAAGCGGACCAGATCAAATGCCTTGTGTGAGAAAGCTGATCTTGATTGTTGAAGAAGAGTACACTTGCAAGATAAATGTGACACTTTCTAATGTCACAATGGAGGGACAACTACGCAGGTTGATTTTAGCGCTGTGGACGTCAGCGTAAGATACCGACGCACAAAGGCACCTTTCATGGTGTTATGAAACACACCAGCCTGCAGCAGTTTGTAACATTACAAATTCGGTAGTATAAAAAGTGCCTAGTGTGCTAGTATGTGTGGCATTTTACAGTAGTCATTACATTACGGTAGTAACAACCCTACTTGTTTTGAGCCAAGCCATGATGCTTTTTTCCAAACCCTACACTCTAAAAAACATTTATGGGGTTAGTGGATAATGCGTAAAATAAAGAATTTTTTTAGTATTAAAAAATCAGGTTTGTTTCATTAATGTGATTTAGTCAGTTGACAACTTATTTTAAGAAGATGGTGGAAATCTGAAACATTTCTGACATTTTTGAGTAGGACAGAATTCAAATAAATAAGTTAGAATACCTTAAATAAAAGAGAATGACCACTAAATATCAACTTTTGGATAAATATTAAGTTGGTTCAACTTACTTACTTCAATACTACCTATACTGCACATTCTTAATTGTGTTTTTCGAGGTCAGATCAAATCATGTTGGTTGCACTAAACTAATTGAGTTTGTCAGATTATAAAGAAAAGCTCGTACGATTGACAGCATTAGAATTACTTAAAAGGATGCATGCACATTGTTACCTTCACTTTTTTAAAGTTGAACCTGTGTGTTATTTTTCAGAGTGTAACCATGTGCTTTTGTTGCATGAACCTAAAGAAACAAACTTTAAAACGAGGTATGTTGTAGGTTTATTTTGAAGAGACTGTTTGCATGCAACAACTAGAAACTGTTCATTTCCTGTGAAAATGGAAATGTATCTTAAAAAGACACAACGCATGCAAACATACATTAACACGCTGTCCCGGAACATGTCAAACAGATGCAAGAGGGTACCTAGTGTGTCATATTTTGCCGTTTAGGACCACTAACAAAGTGGCTGTATTTGACAACTGGGATGACAGTCTGATTTTGAGACCTACCCTGACTGTCTCACTTTCTATACTACATCAGTTGCTCTCAGCGTCAAGCATTGCCATGGATGGGTTTATACTGGGTTAGCTGAAAGCATCTCTTTCAGATGCAGAAGGCTGCCTTTGGCGTTTATATGACATGCAGAGGGATGTGACAAAGCATCTGTATTTGATGCTCTGGGAATGAGAACGGGCTGTTTGTGGTGCTGCTGTGAATTTTATCACAAACTTAAGTCTCAAAAATTTCCCTAACAGCTGAGTTTGAGTGTCAGCAAAAATACGCATTTATTGTCAGACGATTGTATCAGATTGCATCACACTGAACAAATGTCCATCATATCATTTCTGTTGCTTTCCTAACATTATTCATGCCAGTCAGCTCGAACCAGCCCTCTCATTTCAGACCGTGTCATTCCCTGCCTGACCAGCAGTAGTCCTCAGTCTGTTTCCACCATTCCCCAGTCACCTGATCATCACCTGCCAGCACACCTGTTCCTCTACCCCTGTAATCAAGTGCTTAGTGTATCTCTACCTGCCCACAAACACTAGCCCTTCGCCAGATTCTTCTCAGAAGCTTCGTGTTATTGTGTTTCAGCCATCTGCTCCTGTTCTGCTTGTTTGGACGTTTTGATCTCTGCCTGTTTTGTCTGCCTGTCTGCTCCAATTTGGACTTGTTTGCCTTTGCTGACAGCTGACTTCTGTTCTGAACACAGACAGAGCAAATCCCACTTTCATTTCACCTCCTCTGCTTTCTGACACACAACACCTGTGGCAGTGAGTGGATCCTTTTAATGATCAAGCTCTCTTAAATACATTAACAAGGTTTCCAATAACATTACACAGTTCGGTGCACAAGTCAGTCTCAGTTGGTCCCCAAAATGTAAAATAAACCCCTTTCTGCAATCACTGAGCCAGGTTGAGCCAGTAGAGCCAGGTTGTTGAATCACTTTGAGTCAAGCTCAGTTTGGGAGGCAGAGGTTTGCCAAACTGGGACTTAATCCCAGCCTGGTCAATTTAGCTCAGAGTTGGAGGCACTTTATCACAAACTAGGTTGTTAAATGTTGGTTTGTATTGTTGAATTCAAATTTCATGCAACATTCACACTGAGAGGATCAAAACCACCTCAGCAGCAGAGAACTAGTGAGAGAAATAAAATATCTGGACTGTGCTTTGCTGTTTGGCTTTAATGCAAGAAGAGGGAGGTCACCAGCAGCTCCACACTTGGCTTTTTATTTACGACACTGTCCTGCGTGAGTAGGTGGGGCTCTCCTCTTCAAAATGATTTAATGTCAATGTAAACATGCCACAAAAGACTTCAAATCAAAACCAAGAGACACACCCTGAACCCATAGCATGACTTCATTTTCCTTTTTTTATTGTCTTGACGCTGCATTAAAATTCCTTCTGCAGAATAATGTCACAGGGCACACATTGTTATGCTTCTCCAGGCTGCCACTCTGCTCTCTGACAGTATGTTCCCTTTGTTTAGTGGAGTTGGCGCTGCGGGTTCCTAATAAAAGTGGAGTTGCACACATGCTGATGCATCTTATTACCGTCGGGCGGAGGATAAAATCTGTAATTGTAAAATGTTCAGAAACTTTGGAGCAACAGTGACACTGAGACGAGGACTCAGTGACAGACAACGTCCAATTATTTTCTTTCAATTATTGTTATTATCGAGGTTCGATGCAGAGGCGATGAGCGATGAGGCATCTCTCCTCCATCATAAATCAGACTGATGCACATCACAGACCCTGGTTTATGTAAGACTTATGTAACATAGTCACTCGCTTTCTGTTTTTGTGTTATAAACAGAGGCGTCGTTTGGTTTTAAAGGTGGTGGTGGAGGCACAGTTAGCACAGGCACAAATCCTCAAAGGGGCTTTAGTTTGTCAGATACCCCGACCCGAGGTAGAACAAAACACGAGCATGACTTCTATAAGTTTGATTTATGAACTGAGTAGTCATAACAAAATATTTTGTACTGCAAAGGACAGCAAAAAATGAAGTGAAAATAGTGCCCTGATTCGAGGGCTTGGAGCCAAAATGCATTCAGATTTTCAGATCAGATTTTGCAAGAGAGCCAAAACAAATTTCAATCAGCTGCTGCTGTTGCCATGTACTGATTACTGTATTTGATCTTTCTGTGTTATTAGATTGAGCATCACTGTTAAAACAATATTGCTACAGCTTTAGTTGAGAAATATTTATTGGATATTTAAAGAATGTCAAAAGAGTGAGACAGACTTCCCAACAGACTAGTAAAATGTGTGTACGTCAGTAAACCACATTCATCAGCTCTCTGCCTCGTCTTTTCTGTTTTCAATTGGTAAACAGATGATAATGAAAAAGTGGAACGCTGTAGACGGCCCATCATTTCAAGAATGGATCTCAGAAATGCAGTATTGGCCCGAGCACATTTGGTGCTGTGTTTTGTTTGTTTTCCTTTCGAGGTGGTTTGGTGTTGTTGGGAAATTCAATAAACTTCAAGTCACAAAAAATGCAAGGTAAATGATGAAGTCTTTTTGCCTCAGTGAATCTCCGATTGATCAAAATGGTCAAATATTTTCAAACTGTCTGACCTGGGGAAGATGTGATTGCATTTGTGCTGACAAGTGGGACAGTTCTTCAACTTTAAACTTTTTACAGGCACACTGACATCAAATGTGTGGACATAACTTAAGTCCAAACTTCTTTTTTCCCAGCTCTCAGTATCTCTCTTTCCTTTCCAATTTACCTTCTGGCTCTAAGTCAAGATCCAGATAATCTATTTTCTCTAGGTTATCTTCCACCAACGTCATTAAAACCACCTCTGCTGTGTAGAGCGTATGCCCTTTTGGCACTGAACAAAGCATCGTGGCATGTTCTACCCACAATACTTTGTTAAGTGCAAAAAGGGCGTGAGCTCACCTGTATTCCAAAACCGCACTTCTACTGTTACGCCTTTTAGTTTCCTTTTAATAACAACCTATGGTTCATCATTTCAGTTGTGTCCTTTTGGCACTGAAAAGATGTCACAGAGATTTTTAATGTGATATATAATACTCATATTCGCCTCACATAGCACTTACGCCCCTTTGGCTCTAAGCCCTCTACCTGCCCTGCAACAAAGCAATATAAAAATCGGATGGATTTATTATAAAACGAGAGCCTTGAGGCTTTTAAATACAAAACTGTCATACAGGCAGAGACTTCACATTGATGCCTTTTTAAAGCAAGTTACTTTAACCTAAGGGTAATACATCATGGTATGCTGGCACATTTCAGCCCATAACATTAGGAAACTTTGCACACAAACAATAAAGTTGGTGCAACAAAGGGTTCAAAACAGGAGCCCTCTTGCTGTGAGCCCTTCTGTGCAGAGTTTGCATGTTGTCCCCGTGTAAGTGTGGGTCGCTCCGGTTAGGCGACTCTAAATTGTCCGTAGGTGTGAATGTGAGTGTGAATGATTGTCTGCCTGGCAACCTGTCCAGGGTGTACCCCGCCGCTCACCCCATGTCAGCTAGGATAGGATAACTGCTACAACCTGTGTAACCCCTTTCCAGCTGCACAAAAAAAACACTAACACCCACTAACATCTGGCTTTTTTAGTTGGGATGGGAAAGGTTACAATCAACAGTCACTCCAGGGCCAATGACTCTGCAGTAGTCACAGGTATTTATCAACTCCAGCTCTGACTGGCAGTTATAAAAATACAACACATGGGTGAACACACTAATTTTAGCCCCTTTGACGGTGCAAGACAATTATGAGATGCCACAGGATACCATCTGTCTCCACCCAAGCAGAGTTCCAACACTGTCCCAAATTTGGTCAGCACCAAACACTTGTCTTTATCTGGACACATTTTCCCCACAGTTACAACATGCTAATGTTTTTAGCACAAGCCTATGGCATTTTACATTGTATAAATTAGCCTAGCGGCTAGTGGACTTTTCCTCTACTCATATGAAGCCAGGGACAACAGCAACATTTAACAAAGGTAGCGTTACAAAATTTGGCTCCATTACAACCAACAAGTTTCACCAACACACTAAACATGTTTTCCAAACAAATATAACATGCTAACATTATTAGCACAAGCCTTTCCCATTGTATAAATTAGCCTAGCGATGAGTGAAGATTTCCTTTACTCATATGAAGCCAAGATAAGAGAGTAGAGTAAATAAAAGCTTCGGCTCCACTGAGGAAAATGGTTTCAGCTTACAAAAATAGACAGGAAGTCTGCGTCACAGTGACGTGTAGTTACATTTCAGAGGAGGTGCACGTCAGGCAACGGCGTAGGGTACGGCGTTGATTCAACACAGGAATATAAATCCTGCATAAAAGATATAAAAAGGAAGCAACCACCATAATCCTTTCACTGGCCACCATGCTGATTTCAGTGGTTTACTAACCTGTTCTCCAGCCTGTCTGTGATGTGGAATGTGATACATCAGAAAAGAAAACACACCATAAGGCGTACCCGCTTCTGCAGAGCTGTGTGCATAGCTCGTCTTCTGGCAATGTGAGAGGAGGCTATCGTCTATTTTTAGCGGGGGTTTTGCACATACACAGTTTTGGTGGGAAAGGGTAAATGATACAAACACTATTCCAACCTCCATACCTTCAGAATTACACACTCAAGTGCACACAGTTTCACCAGTTTCTTTTTTATTTAACGCTAGTCAAATGCTGCCCTCTGCAAAAGTGCAAGGAACATGTCCCCTGTGTCTCGCCTATAAATTATGCCCCTGAATATAATAGGATAATTTATAAATAAACCGGAGATATAAACCTATATTTAAAAATAAATTTACCACTTAAAACTCATTCTGCTCTGCTGAAGCTTTAATTTATGCAGGTCACAACCCTGAGTGATCACTCATGCAGTGGAAAAATATGAGTGGGGCTTCTCAGAGGTAGGTGATGGTGTAACGTCTGCTGTTTCCACTGGAAAGATTATGCTCACATTGAGTGGAATTGTGGGTTTAGCAAATTAGATCGCTCTTAACATGTTAGTTCTTGTGATATAAGATCATATTTATTCCTCCCTTGGGGCATTGCTTTTATGAATATAGCAGCTTAGGAGTACTGGAAAAAGCACTATCATGTCATATGAATGGCATTTCTTGGATCGGCATTTTTAATGTGTCTTCTGCACTACTGGCACGCTGTTTCAGCACTAGGAAACATTTCACAACTTTTTGATTCCAGAGTAAGTGCAGTTAAAAACAGCGTAGTCGGGACAAATTACAAGTCCAGGCTGTAACAAAGCTCTTTGACTGTCATTACACGACAGGTGACCGTCACGTGTATTTCTATTTTCTTTCAACTAAACTGTAATTTGACGCCAGCAGGCGACTTAAGAACAGGTGGTCACCACTATGTTAAAGGAAGCTCAGTGAACATGCTTCCTGACTCAGCTTGTAGTCTGTGAGCTGCCAACAACACAAGCCAGACACATGCTTTGTTACATTATTTCTGCTGTAAGACAACAATCAAATCAATCAATCAAACTTTATTTATATTGCACTTTCCATACAAACAGAAAGCAAATCTGATAAATAGGTAGGACCAAGGCCATTAAGAGCTTTATAAACCAATTAAAGGATCTTAAAATCAATTCTGAAGCACACAGGAAGCCAATGCAGAGACTTTAAAACTGATGTGAGCTCTCTCTCTGGTCCTCATCAGCACACATGAAGCTGAGTTTTGTAATAACTGTAACTGAGCAATGTTTTTCTGAGGAAGACTAGAAATTAGAGCATTACAGTATTCAGCTCTGCCGGTAATAAAAGCATGCGTCAGTGTATCTGTTAGCTTAGGAGAGAAACAATCGCACTCTGGCAACGTTCTTAAGATTATAAAATCCATTTTTAGTTATACTTCTAATATGTGGTTCAAAACTAAAATTTGAATCCAAGATAACACCAAAGTTTTTCACTTGTTGACAGCGTTTTAGTGACAGCTCTTGCAGTTTTGCATTGAGTTTCTCTCTCTGACCTTCAGGACCAATAAGACCTTGGTTTTGTCCTGGTTGAGTTGAAGAAAGTTTTCTGCCCTCGAGGACTTGATGTCTAAAATACAGTTTAAAAGGGCACCAATTGGCCCTGAGTCATCAGGAGACACAGCGACGTACAGCTGTGTATCATCAGCATAACTATGGAACCTGATGTTGTGCCTCCTGGTGACATTTTCAAGTGGCAGCATGTAAAGATTGAAAAGTGTTGGGCCTAAAATTGAACCTTGGGGGTCCCCACAATCCATTTTAAAGCTTTTTCATGAACATTCATTCATTGTTTCATTCAGAGTTTTCCCTCAATAATGTTAATTAATATAGTCTGTGACCAAAACTGTATTCTTGTTTAAGTTTCACCTGTCGGTAGGAATAAATTCATTCATTCATTTTTGGTAACCGCTTATCCTGTTAGGTCGCAGTGGGGCTGGATCCGAGCTGACACTGGGCAAGAAGCACGGTACACCCTGAACAGGACGCCAGCCTATCACAGGGATGACACTCTGTTGACACCTGTCGCCCCAAATAGTAGATATTTCTAACAGTAAATAACTGATGTAGCCTCCTTTTGTTCTTGGCTGTATTATAGGCAGTGGAGGAAGATGTATTCACATTCTTTGCTTAGATAAAAATCACAATAACATGGGCTTAGGGAGGATGAGAGCTGTTGGAGAGACAACAAAGAAGTGGGCACATTGGTCCACATGCTTTGTGAATGTAAAATGGCGCCTGACTTCTGGTCAGCTATTGTCAAATATATTAAGAATATACTGGAAACAGACCTCATTGAAGGTCCAGCATTATGTGTACCGGGCATTTTACCAACGCAGGCTAACCTGTCCTCGAAAGTATGCTCTTATCACAGGGAACAGGACGGGACTGAGACACTGGACGACAAAAGAGAAAATCAGCTTCAAAGAATGGAGTGAGGAGCTGGTGAGGACTGCTTCTTTTGAGCAGCTTATCCACAAAGTTAATAATAGTTGAAAGGTTTTCAGAAATATGTGAATATAAAGTACAATAACATATTGTGACAACACTCAGAAACAACACTTTTATGAACAAAATGTACTTAAATGAAAGTATAACAGTCTCATTTTAGGCATTTAGTAGCCCCAGTATGAGTCTGACTTTAACTTCCCTACACTGAAAAAATGAGCTCTGCTAATTTCCCACATCAACCAGGATATCTTGGAGGTGGGTGGCTGTGAATTCAGGGGTGCATGCTGGGTGGTTTCTGTCAGTCAAATGCCTCATATCCATTGTGTGGTTCAGTTTGACTCGGCTTGACTCACTTTTGGTATTTCTAGGCAGGATTCTCAGTTGATCGCCATGGCAATGCGACGTGAAAGGGCCGTGACCTCATCGTCCATGTGACACTCGCAGGATCCTTTCATTAGCAACGATGTCTGCACTTCTTCAGTCGTACGGCAAGATGTTCAGCATAGTGTTGTCGGCTTTGGGGGACTAATTGTTGTTTTTTCTGTAGTTTCAAAGTGGGAGTAAATATGTGAGAATAAAATGCCATATTACATCATGTATGATATGTATTTCAAATACACGAATACAAGCTGTTTTTGTTACACATCACATCTCATTTTTTGTCTGTCCTGCTAAATATAAATCCCAATTGAACCATGGTCCCTTTTACTCGCCAGGTGTGGGTACACACTTTGATAAATAAGCACCTGTCTCAATTAGACAGTTTATTTTTTTATGAAAACAGGTTGTTGACAACCTCAAATTATTTGTCTGTTCCTCAATAACCCTGTATGTCATTCATATTCCTTTACTCCATAGGGGTCCTCAGATAAAAAAAGAATCAAAAGACTTTTTTATAGAAATTAATCCAAGTTGTGAGGATTGTTTTAACAGGATAAAGTGGAGTTGTGTCCGTATGCCGGGTGCCTAAATCCTCAATAACTCTCTGACGCTGTCTGTTGGAGTTAAATAAATGATTCATTATTGATATATAACTAATATTCATATTGGTTTGAATAAACAATTTGATTGTATTCCTGATCTTTGCTGAGCATTTAAGTAAAGTAAGCTGATTTAAGTAATTAATAGCCTGGGCTTTTAATTTAATTTTTACAGCAATTCAAATTCTGCCTATATCTGAGTGAAAAGCACAACAGCTACCTCAAAAATGTCGTATAAGGATGTAAAAATTTTACTAAAGTACTATTAGAGACAGGAAACGAAAATTCCTTCACATTGTAATGTAATCCAATACAGGATTAGTGCTGTAATAAATACTCGTCTTTTCTGTTGTCACTTATCATTTAGTATATTTGATTTATAGGATAGTGTGCAATGACACTAATCATTTACAAGAAATGAAAACATGGTTGCACCAGATTTAGCACTATATTCAATCTGTAGTCCTACACATAGCGAGTAGATGCGATAACTAGAAATAAAATTCAAGGTGCAATGCAGACTACATGTGCATATTAGAAGCAGTATGTACACACTGCATTTAGAAAATAAAAATAAAAAATCCAATGCATCACCGAGGCATCAGTCTTTTTGAGTATGTTGCATTATAATCATTATATATGGACCACATTATATCAAGGATTGTTTCTAATAATTTGTCTTTTTCTGTGTTTTTGTATACAACAAAATAATGAAAAAAAAGCAGGACATTAAAAGTTGTCTCTAATGTTTTGCCCAGCTAATTTTTGGGGAGCAAAATCACACACTCACAATGAAAGCAGCAAAGCGATCCAATGCAACAAAGCAACACAAGTCCCAGAAATTACAACATTCAGTTAAATCCAAATTTCTGCCACATGTCGTCAGGTATTCAAAAATTATACGTTTTATAAAAGCAGTGGACTGTAATTACAGGACTGCTGTGCTGGACTGCGTTTCAAGTGTTATACATGTGGTCACTTGTGTATTTCTCAATAACTTTTTCTCAAACCATCAACGCCAGCTCGTCACGGTTGTGTGAGTTACTCTAACACTGGTTTCAGTGAGGCTTTAACAGCCTGGTGGAGCTGCTGCAGGCTGAATGCAGCCTTTCAAAGTGACGGAGCGGCTGTAATTTGAGAGTAGCGCTGAGGTATTATTAGCCAAAAAGCCGGAGCGCGGCACTTGAGACATCCAGATGTTGCGTTTGAGGCACCGAGCGAAGTCGGGACTACAACTGTTTCCACGCTGAAACAAACTTTCACACATTGCTTTCGGTGATGGACGCTGACAGGCTCGACTAGAGGAAGCAACGCGAGGCTTGTTTGAACATTTTCACGCCACTTTTTATCTGTTTGGACAAAGAGGAGAGTGAGGAGGACGTGAAGGCACCGGAGCCTCATCTTAACTGCGCAGTTTGGACGTTTAAACCGGATTGAAATGTTTGTGTTTCTACGCCGGGTTGGAGTTAAATAGTCCACCAAGGTGACACTGTCGCTGAAATCACGTGAAAAGTTTATTTTGATTATTTTATATAAATATATATTTAACGGTGTGCTGGGACAAGTGGACATGATGGCTTTCCTTCACTTGCTCCTGTGTGCCGGGATGTTATCAATGTGCGGAGCCTTCTTCCGCGGACCGTTGCACCCGGAGATGTCTAACGGCACCTTTCATCACTACTTCGTGCCGGACGGAGACTACGAGGACAACGACGACCCGGAGAAGTGCCAGATGCTTTTCAAAATGACCGACGACCGAAAGTGCGGTCTCGACGAGGACCAGGACGCCGTCATACGGGATGATTTCACCATCATCAAGAGGCAGATCGAGGACTCGGCCAGGGTGCTGGAGGGGATCGGGAAGAGCATCTCGTACGACCTGGACGGAGAGGACAGCTACGGGAAGTACTTGCGGAGGGAGACGGCGCAGATCAGCGAGGCGTTTACAAACTCGGAGAAGTCTCTGCTGGAGCTGGAGGTGAAATTCAAGCAGAGCCAGGAGAGCGAGCTGAAAGAGGAGCACCGGCTCAGCGACGACTTCCTCAACATGGTCGTGCACACGCGGGACGTCCTGAAGGACACGCTGGACATTTCTCTGGGACTGAAGGACAAGCACGAGCTCCTGTCTCTGATCATCCGCAGCCACGGCACGAGACTGAGCCGGCTGAAGAACGAATACATGAAGTTCTGAGAGAAAGTAGTCCCCCGTACTATTTTTATTTTTCTATGCTGGAGTGTGTGGCCATGAGGCAGGGAGCAAACATATCAGGGATACAAACAAAACCTTAAAGGGTCAGTTCACATGAAACACACACACACACACACACACACACATTCTCCCCTTTAACTCTTGAGCAGCGGATCCCAACCTGAGTTCACTTTAATGGGTCCAAATACAGGAGGTCAACTGTGTTGGGACTTTTGAAATGTAATGAGCTACAGATTACTAGTTACCCTGTTAAAAATGCAGTATGTAATTCATGTCATCAAAGTAACACAACATATTACCTTTGATAACTTTTAGAATACTTATCTAACAAATCATCTACGGGCAATAAAGCTGAAACAGAAACAGGCTCATTTTCTGGTTTAACTCTTGAGCAGTGGTTCCCAATCTGAGTTCACTCCAGTGGGTCAAACTAAAGGACACAGATTACTAGTTTCCCGTTAAATGTGGTATGTAATGTACCTATTTTAATCACTTCTTTAAAGTATTTTAATTTATTATCTTGGGTTAGTTTTGATTACTTTTCTACCAAGTGTTTTAAACTGGGCAGTAAAGCTGAAAAATGTTCAGATGATATTTCTGTGCACATGCACGCTTTTAGATTGAACCCCTTTCTTATCACCAGTATTTTGATTAGTGACTATAATTTAACATTTTTTCTCAGTATCTGTAACTTATCACAGTTACATTTATATTTAAATTGAATCACATAATTCCATTATATGTAACTAGTTACTCCCCAACACTGGAGGTCAATGGGACAGGAAAGAACAAAACACGTTTTCTCGCTTAACTCTAGAGCAGTGTTTCCCAACCTGAGTTCACTCCAATGGGTCAAAAAACAGGAGGTTAACTGTGCTGGGAAGGTTACCTTTGAAATGTAATGAGTTACAGAGTTACCCCGTTAAAAATGTAATAAGTAAAGTCATTACCTTTTTTTTTAGATTACTTCACAAGTGTTTTAAACTGGGCAATAAAGCTGAAAAATGTCCAGAAGACATTACTGCGCAGCAGAACAACACAAAGCAGTTGTATTTTCATCCCATTTTCTCAGTGTCTGTAACTTATTACAATTTCATTTTATGTTTTAACACAATTGGGTAACTCCGTTATATGTCACTAGTTACTCCCCAACACTGGAGGTTAATGGGACAGAAAGAACAAACACGTTTTCTCATTAACTTAGAGAGCAGTGGTGAGTTCACTCCAGTGGGTCAAACCACACGAGGTTAACTGTGTTGGGGAGGTTACTTGTAAAATGTAATGAGTTACAGATTACTAGTTACCCTGTTGAAAATGTAGTGCGTAATGTTCCTATGTTAATTACTTCATCAAAGTTAGATAATTTATTATCTTTGATTCGATAACCTTTCTAACAAATGTTTTTAACTGGGCAGGACAGCTGAGAAATGTCCAGAACCAGGAAGAATATATTCAGATGTAATCCCTTTGTAATCACCAACATTTTGATTGGTTACTGTAATTTAATTCAATTTTTTTTCTCAGTATCTGTAACTCATTAAATGTATATTGTTATTTAATAACGTAACTCTGTTACATGCAATTAGTTACCCCCAGCACTGGAGGTTAATGGGACAGGAAAGAAGAAAAAATGTTGTGACTTTTCTACCATCTTTCCTTTTCTCTTTGGAATTACTCAACGGATTCTTCTTTGTTGCTGATAATTATACAAATTAAACAATCTGAGTAAATCTAAAGTGCTGTATCATAGGCAACTGGACTTGCTTGAGTTTCCTGAGGACGGTTCACCTCTCATCCAAGAGGTTTCTTCAGTTCTGAAGACCTGGATTACTGAGAATCTTCACCAACAATCAGAGCAAATAGTCAGGAAAATCTTTCACAGTCGTTCACTGGCCACAACTCATAGTCACAAGTGACCCATGACGAGCAGTACGCACTGCTTCAGTAAAGGGTCAGACACAAAAATGTTTGGGAACTGCTGCTCGAGAGGTATGTAGCCATGCAGATCACTCCAACGGGTCAAAATATTTCTGAGGTCACCAGATGGATAATGGGATAGGAATTTTGCTTTGCTTTTCTTCTTGTAAAATACTCCACAAACCATTTTTGTTGCTGATAATTATTCAGATGAAACTATCTTAGCGGTAAGGATAGCACAAGCCAGTGATTTCCAACCAGGGGTACTTGTATCTTAGGGGGTACTTCTGTAGTTACCAGGGGCTACACGGAAATATTGACAATGTTTAAATAACAGTTTGATTAGAAAATAACTTATGTGCTGAGTTAGTAGTTCCTGGAACACTGTGTAGCAAATGAGTTTGTAAAAAGTAGTTTGCAAGGGAGCAGAGAAATCTGAAACGTCAGCTAAAAGTAGGGGATAAATAGTCAAAAATGAGCTAAAAGTAGCCTAATGTACATACAGTTAAAATAGTTAGCTAAATGACTGAATGGGTTAGGTAAAAGTAATGAATATGCCGCTGAAATATGAGCTAAAAGTAATAGCTTAATGGTTGAAAAAGCTTTAGTTCAGCTTCTGCCACTAGTAGAACAAATGCAAACTTGACCAAACCAAGCTAAACATTGACAGTTTAATTGTATGACAGTAGTGTAATAATATATGAAAAAATATTGTCAAGTGTTAAATAATACCCAGTTAGTGATAAATTCAAACAAACATGTGGAATCCGATGGTTGGTGCTGATGACGGGGTACTTGACTTGCAAGGGTACGTCTTAAGAAAAGCTTGGGAACAACTGGCATTTGCGACCTGTGATGAGAAAGGGTCGGAAACAAAAGTTTGGGAACCACCTTTCCTGAGGTTTGTAGCCACGCAGATAGTTTGGTTGATTTATGTTTCGTGACATCTGTCTCCCAAAGCTGCCAAAAGAGGGAGCTATCCCGAGTGTCCCAGACCCCCAGGGAATCCAAAAGCCCTGTGTTCACTGTGTGTCAGCTGTGATTTGGTACAGTCAGTTGGCTATTTGCAAATTCTGTTTCGAATTTTCAGGGCTTAAGTACAATATTACTGGGCCCCCATTAGTACCTGATCTCATGACCCTGGTTTGTTGACTTGTCATGTGTCAGAATCTGTTATTTTTATCTTATATTGTGCTCATATTGTCCATATTCCTAAATGAAGTTGTGCTCCAGAAAATAAAAATGTAATACTATGAGAGAAACTAACAGTGTTCCATTAACATCCATTACATTCATGGCATAAATCTCAGTTGGGGATGAAAAAAACAAACCTATCTCAGTTGCTTGGAACTGCTAGTGTTAAGTAAGACAGTGTGTTTTGCGCAAATAAGGAGTGGGCAATATGTATAAAATCCTCTTTAACAGTATACGCAATTTAATATGACATTAGTGTGATACATTTTCTGTAAAAAAGCCAATTGAGAAATCGTTAACGGATAAAATAACCAGTGAGGAATGTGTGTTTTTGGCTGACCCAGCAAACTAAGTACCTAAGAAGTCTAAGTGCTTCATCATATTGATGCAAAAGATCATATAAAAATCCAATATTGCCACAAAGTGGTCCCGCTCGGTGATTTGCAATGCACACAGAGATATTAAAGAGCTGTAGAGGTTTAAACAGCATGGCAAAACCTCGAGACAAATATATATCATCTGACTGTAAATTGTCATATTGCCCACTCCTAGAGGCCATTATAATGGTCATTACACGCCATAAAAACACACAATAGTAGCCGAGTCACTTTATTCAAAACTGGCTCAATACAAATTTCATATTGTCCAATAAA
The DNA here is from genome assembly GCA_035609425.1 of Epinephelus awoara. Classification (NCBI taxonomy): domain Eukaryota; kingdom Metazoa; phylum Chordata; class Actinopteri; order Perciformes; family Serranidae; genus Epinephelus; species Epinephelus awoara. Next base: position 7,777,769 of record CM069294.1, read on the forward strand.
AAGTCTAAAATATGGCCCTAGTGTTAGTTGAACGTTATCTGTCCGTCAGTCAATATGCCTCTTTTCTAGGTGTAAGGTCATTTGTGATAAGTGCATCGAATTTACCTTTGTGCAAGTGTGTGTATAAGTGTGTGTAAGTGTATGTGTGTGTTAAACAACGGCTTCAAACATGAGTCAGCCAATCAAAAAAAGAGAACGGGAACTATCAGTTTTCAAAACACTAGTACTGTAGTCAGATGAAGGGTTTTCCAAAAACTCATTCAGTCCTCTGTGGCCAGAAAAAACAGTAAGAAGTGAGTTTTGGAGTGACTCGTGAGGATTAAGGAAGTGTTTGGACACGTTGGACAGCCTATGTGTACGTCATGTCTTTTATTTTGACCCAAAAGCTGGATAAGTGATTTTTGGATAACTCTTCATGCGGCAGTAAAGCAGGGGTGGACCTCATGTTGTAGCCTGGTTGAAAGCTCCGAACACGAGCAGCCGTTATTGTTGCTCTCCTCTGACACTCCTGATGAATGTTTCTACGAATATCAAAGAATGTTTACATATGGACATGTATGTTGTATTTTTTGCTTTACGGGCTAGCAGACTTTGCACAATTCTTTACTTTCCCGGTGCTAAAGGTTGTGACACAGTTTAAAATGCAAGGCCTTGACTGTGCTGTTGTGCACAGGCAGTATAATCATGGAAAATGTACAGTGTATTATTATTATTAGAAGTAAGTAAATACTGTGAGTGCCAATATCTTTATTACAAAACACACTAATATGTATTCATTGTTTATATAAAGTTTTGGAAATAGAGCTGCATATATCTATTCTTGTTTACCTTTTTATTAAGATATGTGGTGAGATGTAATACATTGACGGAAAAGACTGCAGGCAGCACTCGTGGACTTCAGTGTCAAACACTAATCTGTGTGACGATATTCTTAACGGATTGTGTTGTGTCTTCGTAAATAAAGAGTTTGTGTTTGAAATAAAGTGCTGTTGTAGTCCGTCATTCTCCTGAATGCGATATCTCAAAAATGCTTTGAGGGAATTCCTTCAAATTTGGCTCAAATGTCCACCTGTACTGATTTTGATTTTGTTGGTCACTTGGAATCAAGGATGAGGTCACTGTGACCTTGTCTGTCTCTTACTTGTGAATATGTCCACCTTGAGGGAATTTCTTCAAATTTAGCTCAAACATCCACTTTGACTCAAGGATGAACTGATTACATTTTGGCAGTCAAAGGTCAAGGTCACTGTAACCCCGCCTGTCTCTTTCTTGTGAATACAATATCTCAAGAACACCGCAAGGGAATTTCTTTAAATTTGGCACAAACGTCCATCTGGGTTCAACAATGAACTGAAGTTGTTTTGACAGTCAAATGTCAAGGTTACTGTGACCTTGCATCTGTCTCATTCTCATCACTGTGATTTCTCAAGGCCTTGAGAGAGTTTTCTCTAGTTTGGCACAAATGTCCACTTGGAATTAAGGATGAACTGATTAGATTTTAAAGGTCAAACATCAAGGTCACTGGGGCCTTCTCTGTCTCTTTCTTGTGAAGGCGATGTCTCAAGAACACCTCGAGGGAATTTTTTCAACTTTGCCACAAATGGCCACTTGGAATCAAGGATAAACTTAGTTGGATTTTAATGGTCAAGGTCAATGTGACCTTGCATCCATCTCATTCTCGTGAATACAATATCTCAAGGACACCTTGACATTGGTCAGATACTGAACTGGTGACACTAAACTTGGATTCCCATTTTGAAACTCTACTGATGGGTGAAGACGTGTGTGAAGCATCCATGTTTTCACAGACATGCATGTAAACTGTAAGTGCAACTTGACTGGTGCACAGAGGCCGTGAAGAGTTCATTTTAATTTATGGCAGAAATTATCGTTTTTACGAGATATTCCTTTGTAAATATGGTATGACTTGGACTTGAGTTAAAACATTAATCCTTTACACTAATATTGGTCTCTTCCAGTTAATATAAAAGTGAGAGTAAACCATTCTTTATGTTGCTGGAGATCCCTACAGAGGTTTCCTTTATGTTTTGTATACATAGCGTACCCTACAATGTGGCAGTAGCACTATAACCACTGTGACTGCATACTGTATTGCCACGTGCTTCATAATTACAAAGTTCCCCTCCATGTTTGCTTTACAAGGCTTTGAGGTCTGCTTTGAATTATACACACAGCCCTCCTACGGGTGCTTTGAAGGCAGAAGCTGGTTGTTGGTATTTATGAGGGACAGAGATGCAAGGAAGTTGTGTTGATGGTATTTTAAGTGTCCCTACAAACAACTTGTTTTTTTCCGGTTTTCATCACCAGTCTGCTGAAAACAACTTTTTTAATGTGATACTTCAGCATTTTGTTTAAAGGTCGTGAATAAGGTTGGGTAAAGAGTCTGTGGCTTTGAGTCAAGGGAGTAAAAAGTCACGAGTATCCACAACCAAGTGCCAGCCGGTGTAAATTATGTAACATTGCAGAGTACACTGTGGCAGTTTCACTTGTGGTTACACACAGTCAATTGATACTTTGAGCCCGCTGATTATACACATGATGACGCAACAGAAGGGACACATAAAATACAGAAAACCTTTAGCATACATTGTATGTTTCCATGAGAGGGAAAAACCCTGTTTTTCTCATTTAGGTAAACGGATTATTGGCATCATGTAGAGGAAAACTCATTTATGTAACATACATCATGAACAGTAGCTATGATGAGACTTCTGCTTAAACGATCATCCTGAACTATCAAATACATCATTCTACATTATATTTTATGTTATATTTTACTTTGTGGTAACAATTCTCTTCACTTCTTCGTCACACAGGCTGACCTTTGGTTTATTTTTTATAATTAATCTCCATAAATCTATCATGCAAGTATAATTTACAAGCGGACACTGAACAGAACATTGTGTACCTTCCTCCCAGGTGCAGTCAGTGTCCTGGATAGATCTGAGTATAAGAGTAAATGTCCACATCTATGTCATTTCACCGCCTAGTATGTTTTGGTGTGCCACAAAAATAATGTGAAATACAACATTCCTGCAGAACATTTCATATTTTTTATTAGTACAAGGTTTTACTTCATTCATCAATTATCTTCTAAATAAAAAATATGCCGTTGTCAATGTGACCCAGTATCCCAAAGTCCATTACATGTTACAGCTGTCACTGTTACTGTTGTTGTTGTTAATGAACACGTGTGCACTGATGTCAGTCACAAAGGTGGCTGAGTTGTAATGATCACGTACCCTTTGAACTTGAGCCTGACATGCTATAAATCAGTTGACGATGTGTGATGTTAGCATGTGTAGCTCTGACTGAAGACTGTCCTGCACATCTACTGATCATCTTCCCTGAACCTGCAAGGGACGCAGAAAGTGTTAAACTGAAACAGGTATGACTGTAGACAGAAAAAAATGTACTTACATTACTCACATTATTGATTAATGTGTCGATGATGTTTTTTTAATTAATCAAGCAATATCAGAAAATAGTAAAAGAAATGTGCTGAATACAATTTCTCAGAGCCAGAGGTGATGTCCTTAAATTCTGTTTTCTCTGATTATCAGTCCAAAACCAAAAGATATTGCATTTACTGTCAGATACAACAGATAAAAGCAGCTAAGAAACAATTGATTGATCATCAGAATATTATAAGATCTATATTCTGTTGTTTCGACAAATTATTTAATCGACTGTTTGTTTCAGCTGCAGTTGAAGATCTTTGCATTTATGTGAATCTGTATGTGCACAGTGCTGTAGGGACACTGAGAAATAATTGGCTTACACTTTATAGCAGACCATCAAATGGTCCACATCCCTTTCCAGACTGAAACATGTCTACAGATATTGGATGGATTGGCATGAAATTTTTGCCATCTCATTTTTTTTAACAAGAATTCTTGCTCCAAAATCTATCCCAGTGACTTTGATAATCCCCTTACTTTTCGTCTAGCGCCACTGTCAGGTTGATATTTTTGATTAAGAGTGAAATTGGATAGGCATGACATATTGCAATCATATCAGACCTGTAGTAGCTAATTATAAGCTCTTTACATGAGACCAAGGGTTTAGGCTTCATTTCAAAATTGGGATGACATATGAAACGGAGGTTATGGGGGTCCTCCATTAGAAAATTTTGATCATCAAACTGTTATTTCCTGCATTCTGGTGAAATTTATGCACCAATTTTTGCCTTTGTTATAATTATTTATAACGTGAATGTCTTTAACTTGCACATATTCTAAATACTGAGGTGGACCTGTCCCTTGTGATTTGCCGTAAAAGGCGTCCTTCTTGACACACATGACATGACATCATTTGGAGTTATTGTTTTTTATTGGTATTAATATGAAGGTAGTATTTGTCACAATCACCCCTGAGCGAGGGGGCAGATGTAACATCTGTCTTCTATTGTTTCTATTAATATTATGACACTGACATTGCTTGGAAAAACAATTAATGACTGTTAACAGGCTTAACACAAATGCAAATTATCTACATAAAAAATTCTATCCAAACAGCTATACAGATTTTTGAGAAATTACATCAAAACAGAAAATTGTTGCAATTGCCCTGGTCTCCCCTTTAAGACAATTAAAGGCAGATTAGAGGATTAGAGGATAAATTCTGATGACTCTGGTGAGGACTTCTCAGGTCAAGGTTTTAACTTTGCTTATTCAGGGTTTTATTGTTAAATCAGTTGTTCCTTGTGCTCAGTGCTAATAAGCACATTTTAGCATGCAAAAGGGTGGAGGTGCGGACTCATGTCACAAGACTTGGACTCGACTCAAGTCAAAAATTTAACTTGACAAAATTGAAGTTGACTTGCAATTTGACTTGGACTTCCACACCAATGACACGTGACCTCACTTGGACTGGAGTCTTTTGATTTGAAAATATTTGATATCTTACCCATACCAATGAGAAGAGAAAGTTATTGACATTTTTCCAATCTGAGATAAACTGAATATAAGATGCGACAGAAGCGGTACGGTAAATAGTTCTATATGCTATTGCACTTATGATTACCATGACCTGGATGACTGAGAATCTTCACCTACCAGTTCTATATGCTATGATGTAACATAGGATTATGTTTTTGCACAACAGGTTTTGACTAAAGAGTCGTCATCAGGTAATAAAATCAAAATTACACTGACTTCCCAAAATGTTGAACTTCTGCTTTAAAAATAACCGTTGAAAACATGCTGGAGATAGCTAGGGCATTGACGGTGTTTGCACCCTGCTATCCCAAATTATACCCTGATGAAGACTCTTGTCGAGATGCGTTAGTTTGTGCGTGAATCAATAAAGGATTTTTAACTACGGTCAGAGTGTCCTGGATGCACTTATGGACTGCCTGCCTGAGCAGTACCATGGACTTTTACACTGAGCGAGCCAGCCAGTGATTGTTTTTTAACTTTATGTGACTGTTTGCCCTCTCCATGATGGGCACCTGATTCATATTTACATCTAACTACCACATGCCTTAAAGGGATAGTGCACTCACCCATATGCCGAGGGAGGCTCAGGTGAAGATTTAGAGTCCTCACATCCTTTGCGGAGATCCCAGGGGAGAGTGGGTAGCAGCGCGACTCCACCTAATGGAGGCTGACGGCGCCCCAGATTCAAACATCCAAAAAACACATAATTGAAACCACAAAATATCTCCATACTGCTCGTCCGTAGTGATCCAAGTGTCCTGAAGCCCCGACATAAACAGTTGTTTGCCGCCTCTCTGTACAACATGGACACCGCCTTCATGTGTGTTCATGTGCTTTCGCGTGCGAGCGCGCACACGTGAGCTCGGTGCACAGAGAGGCAGTTAGAGCTACAGGCTACAACGAGGCTAAAAACAGAGTTCAAATGACGTTTTTCCAAACAACTTTTTATGTCGGGGCTTCAGGACACTTGGATAACTACGGATGAGCAGTATGGAGATATTTTGTAGTTTCAGTTATGTGTTTCTGGACGTTGTGTTGCTACCTCCTGTCCCCTTGGATCTCCGCAAGGGATGTGAGGACTCTAAAACTTCACCTGAGCCTCCATCGGCATATGGGTGAGTAGATAATGGCTGAATTTTCATTTTTGGGTGCACTATGCCTTTAAGGCAGTGCAGCACTTCCTATTTTTCCCTCATAAACTGAGATTAATATTTAATGGTGCAACTAGTTTAACTTAACTCTGATCAGAGCTTGTGTTTGATTCAATTAATCCTTGTTGGTGCGACCATAAATCACCACCATTCTGTTAGAGGAACTACAGATCCCATTAAACCCACCCCCCCCCCAGCAGCCCCAGATGTGTCAGTGAACAAAGAAGAACCTGCTCCTCCTGATTGTCAGTTTGTAAAGTCAGTTTGTTTCTTAAAACACACTGAGCTGTTTCAGGACTCTGTTTATCAGATGGGACTGAAAGTAGAGCAGCGTCATGCCCTCTCAGTGATTATGTCATGACGCCCAGCCTCCCGGTGTCCCGGTCAACCTTTCACCCACTTTCCCTCTCACACACACTGACAGCCGGCGTTTGTGTTGACGGAGGCGACGCTCGTAGGGAAGAGGAGCCCGTTGTCACGATATCAGAGGTACCATCTGTCACTGGCAAACACTTTTCACTCTTCTTTTGACTTTTCACTTTAATACATAAACTTTAAAGCAAAGCCCAGCTGTGAAACGTTAGCTTCTCTGTTAGCTTTGGAGCAGAGAGCAGATGTAAATAGGAAGAGCCGGGTGTTTGTGTTTATGTTAACTAGCTAACAGTTAGCTAACAACCAGTAACGTTACAGCTGCTTCAAAGCAGAAGACTTATTTCGGTTCCCAGGCAGACCAGACATCTTGTGACACATTAACATGAAAGATTTCCGCTTAAACATGTTGTCAGTCTCTGTGAAAGTGAACTACACGAGTGGTAGTTTTGCTTCACACTCCTCCAGCTTGTTTCAATGAATGTATATTTTGTGCTAACTCAAACCCAACCGCTGGAAGTGATGTCACAGCTGTAATACCTGAGTTCACAGTTAAAGTCAAAGGAAACCGAAATTAAGCAGTTTCTTAAGTGATACGTTTGTTGGTAGCTGCCTTGTTTAATATGAGACAAGTGCAAACACACACCCACACTTGCATAATGAGGAAGAGCATGCATTGGATATAGAAAGCTACGCAAAAGCCTTGTCGTTGGAGCAGTGCAAACAGATGGTCACGCTGACTGGATCAAATTAACAACATAAATCAGCTAACTATTTGTGGAATTAGAGAGAGACATAATGATTATTTGTTGTTCATTGGCTACTTGATTAACTGTCAGCTGTCTTGGTGATTGATTAAAGGACCAGTGTGTAAGATCAAAGGGGATTTAGTGGCATCTAGTGGTGAGGATTGCAGATTGCAACCAGCTGAAATGTCTCCTGATTAGTGTTCCTTACGCCTAGTTCACATTACACGATTTTCACCCTGATTTTGCGTCGCAGAGACTATCATAATCTTTTCAGTGTTCATACCTGTGTTTCTGTCTCACCAACTGCGCTACGACGTGTGTGCTACACCGAACCCTCGCCGACAGAGCCCCTGATAATGCCGTGACGTCACCAAACTTGGAGACGACACATCGTAAAGGCATGGATATTCTTTATTATCCTGGGTCCAACACAACGCACTCCCGGTGATCCTGTGGACGCCGCCATTGTTGTTTTTGCTTGCCAGCTGGCTTGTCAGTGTTGCCAGATCTTGGGAGAGAAACAAGCAACCAGGGCTATGGAAACAAGCCCAAAAGAAGCGACTATCGTGGGACATATCCTGCCTCTCATTGGCTGATGCTCTTTGTCAGTCATGTCAGGCTTCTCCAGTTTTCTAGCGTGCCAGATATCCAGTCCCAGTCACAGACGAGGGGGTGACTTGCTCGTAGGCTTGTTCACACATGAGGACTCGTCGTGGCAGACTATCTGCCGACTCACCTCCGACCCAAGGTGGGTCTCAAGATCCTCTGCGATGTCAAAATCGCAGTGAAAATTGTATAATGTGAACTAGGCTTTAGGCATTCATTGTTCAGGTGGTTTTTACAGGGAGCCAAATTGACCCTTTGCTAAGCCTTGTCCCTCTGTGATGGTTCGTCAAGCTGTCAGATCTAGCATGGAGACCACACTGTACAGCCCAGTTCAGACCTGAGATTTGCGAAAAGACGAAACCTTCTTAGAACATTTCAGAGAAAAGTTGCAGTGGTGTGAACTGGCCGGTCTGAGCTCGACTCAAGCCGGCCGATGGTGTCACCTGCAACTCAGCTGGTCAAATCGCTGGCAGCTGGTTTTAAAATGTGAAGCACAGCAGTCGGCCTTTAGTGAAGCCCGCTGGTCAAGTCAAAATGACAGTACACGGCGTGTTTGCTTGCTGCAGCAGGTGCCCCATCCCTGCTGAGCCTTGTGTTTCCGTCCTCATGGTGTGCTGGTGGCAGACAGTGGGTAGCGGCTGCTGCTGCTGCTGGCTGTATGTGCCTTGTTGGAGCTGGCAGATCCTATGCTCTCACTGTCCAGTTTGTGTTAAAGGAGCATGATTTAGCGAAGGTCTCTTACCTCCCAAAACTAAAAGAGCAGGTCATGAAAACTTCAGCAGTTTCATGCCACGAATCAATGTTTCTCTGACACGACTAATCCAGCACCTGCTAATGTGTGCTCCCCTTTTTCCCCCTGACAAATTAAGATGCTAATATTTTGGAGGTTTTTACTGGGAGCCGTATTATACGAAAAGATCTCCTTCTCTCAAAAACAAACAGACCCGGTAATTTGGACGCTATTTGGCTTATCACAGAGGGGCTGCTAACTACGGTGGCAGATGCAAAAACACAAATGGCCCTCTCTGAAGCCAGTGTTTGGGTTGTAAAAGACTAAAGATTTTATTACACTGTAAGTCATTTCTGCTAATATATCACTCTAAATCCTACACTGGACATTTAACATAGCAGTAAATTGAATATCTGGGTTTTGGACTGTTGGTCAGACAAAAAAACAATAACATCATGATTTCTTTTAAGACCAAACGATCATTCAGTTAAACAAGATAATTACAGTTATGAAAATAATTGTCAGTTGCAGCCCTAGTTTTAGTTTACATCATTTTAGGCGACTAATGTGTTTGGCACGGCTCAGCAGAACTGTGCACAGGTGCAGGATTATGGGCCACTGTGCTGTTTTGCACTGCAGCTTTGCCCAGATCCCACCAACACAAAGTCAGCAGACCAGGCTTAGAACATACTGGTTGGCACAGTGACCAGTCACAACTCCCAGAGCTCCTTGAAAAAGTTCACATTTTGATCTGGTCATTTGGCATTGTTCAAAAACAACTCTAGGACCATGACTGTTCTTCTTAAAGGGTGTGTTTGATAGATATTACTTAAATTTAAGGGTTTTTTTGTTGTTTTTTTAAACTATTTTAGTGCATTATTTTACCTTCCTATCATTGGCTTAAGATATAATAAACTTTGATGTTATGGCATACTTCAGTAGTATATCATTTTAAATCATTGTATCATTTTATTACTTTATTACTTCTCTTGAACTACAGAGTTGGTGGCCCTTTTTCATTTGGAGACATAGTTGCTTGAAGGGAACCATTCAGAAATGTGGATGAGTACATTTGCACGTCTGGCCCTGCCTGCTCTTCAGAGGAGCACGTCTGCCATGGCCTGCCAGGCTCTGAGGGCCTGTCGTGGACCAGGGCGGGCTGCAGGTCCACTTCCCTCTTGTCTGACTTCAGTGCAGCTTCGTGGGCAGCACACACTGGGGTCTGCCTCCCTCCCTTTGGCCGGGCACTCAGTGAGGCACGTCCGGGCTCTGGACGAAGAGAGGATGATGGAGGTGGAGTGGGAGGATGGAGGCCACAGCCTGTACCCATTTACTTGGCTGAGAGATAACTGCCAGTGTCCACTGTGTACTTTGGAATCGGCTCAGGCACGGAAACTGTTGATGTCCGATCTTGATATCTACACAGGGGTTGACGTTGTGGAGGTCACCAATGATAACAAGGTAGGCTGCTGCCATAATGTGACTTGTGTTTTTCAGGATCCACACACTCAGTTTACAAGTCTATGTTAAAGGTCTAGTGTGTGGGATTAAGAGACAGCTAGCAGAGGAAGAGGGCCCACTCTGTATTTAGATATACACCCATCAGCCAAAGCAATAAAACCACTGGCTGGCGAAGTGAGTAACACTGATCATGTTGTTACAATGCAATGTTCTGCTGGGAACCTTGGGACCTGGCATTCCAGTGGATGCCTCTTGACACTCACCACCCACCCAAACACCATTGCAGACCAGGTACCCCCCCTCATGGCAACAGCACCCCCCAATGTTAGTGGTCCCCCAGCAGGACAATGTGCCACACCATACCGCAAAAACTGCTCAGGAATAGCATTAGAAAGTTCCCAATCTGATTAAACATCTATGGTTTATGCTGGTACTCCAGAGGTACGCTCATTCCACAGTGGGGCTTTAATGGATTTGACCTGTTGCGGCATGGACACAGGACCTTTTTAATTTTATTGTACAGCTGTGCAGTGACAATAAAGGTATCGATGATTGATTGATTGATTGATTGATTGATTGATTCCCAAGTAGTGGGGGGACCCTGCCATAGGGGAGTGCTGTTGCCATGAGAGGCTGTACTTGGTCTGCAGTGGTGTAATAGTGGGGTGTGTCAGGTGGCACCCATAGGAATACCAGTATCCAAGGTTCCCCAGCAGAACATTGCATTGTAACAACATGATCAATGCTGTTCCCCTCACCTGTCAGTGGGTTTAATGTCGTAAACGGCTCATTCTAAGTTAACGAAACACGTTTCTTACTTTCAGGTGAGTATACACTGATGAAAACATAGGCATGAATATTACAATTCCTTTCTGCTAATGTATACCCCTAAAACCTGCAAACTGCACCTTTAAGAGACAAATCTAAATGTTTAAATTACCCAGGCTGGCTGTGTAAATGTCCAATAAATTTTACATGGCCTACGTCCTGGTTTAACACTTGCTTGCTTTAAGTATTTTTGCCTCCACATAGTTTTACAGTTCCACTGGAAGGTATAATGGACATGTTGGTTGCATTAATTCAGTCAGTTGATACGTTATATGAAACTGGTGTATAAAATATTGTCATAAACAATTATCCAAACTACATATACAAGGTTTCATTTGAACAAAAAACATATAAATACATCACAGATGCAACAAGTAGTTGACATATTGATTAGGTGATTAACAGCAAATTAACTTGCTGCTATTTTGATAATTGTTTAGTTGTTGAAGTCATTTTTCAGGCAGAAACACCAAACCTTTGAGTGTCCCAGCCTCTCATATGGGAGAATTGGAATATGTGATACTTTCATGGTACTATCCTTATTACTGATGCCATGTTTCCTCAACAACTTTTATTGTTAGTAGGTAGTTTTTGTTTATTACTGTGTGTTAAAGTTGAACAACATAACTCGTACTGTACCTAGGTATCATGGGACTTCTTCTGGTGAAGGAGCAGCATTTACAGTTTTTACTGTAAGAGAACAACTGCCTGGTGATAAACGATCAGGCGATCTAACTTTAGCAAAAGCCGGAAATCAGTCTGACCTTTAAGTCTTCCAGATGAACCACCTTTTCTGAACTGTGTCCTTCAGATGGTTTGGCCCCTGAAGTGGGACACAGCTATAAACAGACTGCTGGGACGAGACAGTGCCTCCAAACTAATGCGTGACATTTGCTTCTGTTGATAAAAATTGAATGCATTAGATTTCTTCTTCTATCTCCTGTTTCTTGTACCAAGATTTACTGGATAATTTATTATAGTAAACATGTATTTAAGTACCAGAACAATTTTAGTTTCATGCTTGCCTCTGGCTGTATAAAATATTCGATGGTGGCATTGGCCAAAACACACCACAAGTATTGAAGAACCAGATGGTGAACATAGAGAATCTCCCTTAAAATGAAAAAACAATGTTTCTTTCTCAGTTTTACAAACAAAGAGCACCTTTTAAGGGGCAGACAAACAGAATCCCCAGTAAATACTTTGAACACATCATTACCAGCCAGTAAAGAAGGGAGTCTAATTGAAAGAAAGAGACAAAAATAGCTGAAACATTTTGGTCACATTGGGATCAATGAGCTTTTTGTCTCTCCACAGGTGTCCGTTGTTTGGCCCGACCAGCACACCAGTGTGTTTGACGCAGAGTGGCTCAAGAAACGCTGCTTCTCTCCTGCTGCCAGACAAGCCATTCAAGAAGAGCTTTTCCTCAATGGTGAGTCTAACCTTGATACCATCCATCCAGATTTGTTTTTATTTCATGTAACAGATAAAGTGCTCTACAGAGATTTGTCCTAAAGAAATGCACTCATTTTCCAGTTTATTAGGTACACAAGCAACAGTAAAACTGATGCAGTCTAAGAAAAGAGTTCTGCAGTTTATCCTTCTTGAACAATATGTTTAGTTTTGATTGAATCTGTATTAAATAGATTTTGATTCACTTTTATGGTCATTATGAAGGATGTAGTTAGTTGTGCTGTGATATTCAGGGTTCCCACTGTCATGGAGAACCTGGAAAAGTTGTGGGACAGTTTTGGAAAAGTCTTGGAATTTTGTTGTGCGTAATTAAATCCTTATGTTCCACCTTCCTGTACCATAAAAGCGAATTTATTTTCTGTAGCTGATGACGTAACGTATCTCTAATATGCATTGATGTGGGATGTTCTGCTAACTATCACATGCGTTTCTTCATTTTCTCGCAGTGTTCTGTCTCTCCAGCTGAGATTATGTTTGAATAAAGTTTGAATGTGATATATGTGAAAAATGTTGGGCAAACAGAGCAAGAAAAAATACAATGTATCCTTGAAAAGTCATGGAAAAGTTTTGAAATTTTATCCATGAAAATGTGTGGGAACCCTGCACATTATATTGTGTCATAATGACAGGTGTTTCTAGTATTTTGTCCACCTAATTTATATTAATGAACGTAGCCAAAATAACAAACACCTCTCCATATAACACAGCACAGTTCAGTTTAGCTAGTTGTACCTATTAAAGTGGCCGCTGAGTGTTTGTTAAAGTGTCAAGGACTTTTATGTAGAACCTTCAGTTCAGTGACGTACTTGAAAACAAGAATGTGCTCCTCTCCTCCCAAATGTTTTTACCACGTGTATGCACACATGATGTCAGTAGTGTTGTATTGATAAGATTAAAAAACAATTACAGGTAACGCTTTAAACAGCTGACAAAAAAAGGCCTTTACTGATTAGACTGCACTGGTCTGAAACTAATGATTGCTTTCTAATTGATCAAAGAGATGATGTTTATAGGAGGCCATAAATCACAACGTAGCTGTCAAAGAATTAACAGGATGAACAAACACTGTCATGAGTAACTGCGTTTTCAAAGCGGTATCTGAGAACAGTAATCTGTCTACTTGGCAAAGCAGCAAGCGATACATGCTTGTACATGAATAGCAGACAAGCAGGCCTGATGAAACTTGACGCAGATGACGTGATGTATACACACCTTTGTCACATCACATCAAAATCCTCAAGTTTATCCTCATATCTCAGTTCACAATCCCCCCAAATCACTTGTGTAGTGGCCGTTTCAACATACCAAAGTTTTGTTGGTAATACAAAAAAGAAAAACAAAACAGCAGGCCAAGTCCTTCCAAAATGACATCTTATACGGTCCACTACTGACTCAATGTCCTATTTTTATATATTCTCACATATAACCTCTTATTATAATTAGTAGTAGTATGTAGGTAGTATGTGTAAATGAACTGTGGTAAACCTCCCTCCATCTAATCAACGCCCAGATCTCCCAGCTCGAAATCCTCCATATGACAAGTTTTGCTGGTTCTCGGGCTGTTGCTTCAACTGCCACATTTTTGTCTGCCGCCACCACAGACACAGAGTATAGCAGCAGCTCGAGAGACAGCCGTGTCTCTCTTTTTATCACTCTCAAACTCAGATACATCTGTATAACCAGGCAGTGCTCATATGAATATAAACCAAGATTCTGCCACTGCATTGCCTTTGTCGTACCTAAAATGTCTTCAGGAAACATATTTTAGTGCACTCTTTGGCTGTAATATGAGGTTTTATGGACAGGAAGTGGGTGCCACACTGTTTCATGGATTGAAAAAATGGAGGCTGAAAAAACTGAGATGTAAACTGTAAAAGTAAGCAGTGCTGATAGAATACAAATCAAGTTGTTACTGAGAGTTCTGTAATGAGAGTCAGCACCTCCAAGTCTGAGGCCATTGTCTTCTGCTGGAAACTGGTGGATTGGCCCCTTTTGGGTTTGGAAAGGGTTACTGCCTCAAGCAAGTATCTCTGGGTCTAGAATGGAGCATGAGATGGATCGGTGGTTTGGTGCGGCTTCTGCCGTGATGTGGGTGCTGCACCGGATCATCATGGTGAAGAGGGAGCTGAGCCGTAAGGTGAAGCTTTCAATTTACTGGTCCATCTACGTCCCAACCCCTAATCTATGGTCATGAGCTCTGGGTAGTGACCGAAAGAATGAGATCACGGATACAAGCGGCTGAAATGAGTTTCCTCCGTTTGGTGGCTGGGCTCAGCCTTAGAGATAGGGTGAGGAACTCTGAGTAGAGCCACTGCTCCTTTACGTCGAAAGGGGTCAGTTGAGGTGGTTCGGGCATCTGATCAGGATGCCTCCTGAGTGCCTCCCGTTCGAGGTGTTCTGGGCACGTCCCTCTGGTAGGAGGCCCCGGGGCAGACCCAGGACACGCTGGAGGGATTATGTATCTCGTCTGGCCAGGGAACACCTCAGGGTCCCCCAGACAGAGCTGGAAAGCGTTGCTGGGGAGAGGGACGTCTGAGATGCTTTGCTCGGTCTGCTGCCCCTGTGACCCAGCCCTGGATAAGTGGAGGAAAGTGGATGGATGGATTCTGTTCTGTGCCTTTTTTTAGCCTAAAATATTTTCAGAAATGTAATTTAGCTTACTGTTTAACTATAATTCAAGATTAACAGCCGTCTGCCATATTTGTTTCCTGAGTCACAACAGAGAAGTTCGCACTACGTCACCCACCATTGGGAGCATTTATTGGTTCGATACAGTGCACTGCATTCGGGTAGTTGTAGATGTTCTACCTCTTGAGCAAAAGCAAATGTCACAACCATTTTTCTCTGTTTTCTCTGGTCATGTAGCACCAATTTCAAAAGTATTTGCATCTTTCCACTGCAGCTCAGTTTAATGAAATGAAAACCATCTCTGCAGCAGTGAAATACTTATTTTATCTCTAGTCTTGGATTATAATATGTCAAGGACTTTCACCCTGACATTAGTGTAAAATGTGATTTATTTATTTATTTATTTTTTTTTTATTCATTATTCACTTTTTTTGGCATTGTTTTAAACATCACTTCTCCTTTTCTAGTATTTATTTGTTTTACAAATCCTGCCGTAGTCACATAGATTCTGCTGATAACAGGGAGCCTTGCTCGTACTTAACAACATCAAGATTGTGTGAATTAGTTTAAAGCTTAATTGTCAAAAGGGGTAACTTAAAAGAGAAATATATTTTGAATTGAATCGCAGTAGGCAGAAACCTGGCACGAGGCAACAGCAGGACTTGAGTGGTTGTGAATAAAACGCTTGTTAACATGCATTATGTAATTAAGCAGCAGCTCTCTGATGTGTGTGTAGCTGTTATAATTAAAAAGGAGTGTACTTTCCCAGCTAGCCTTTCCTGGGGAGAAATAGATGCCTCTGATTTAAACTCTTCTTTCCACACGTTTTTTTTCTTTTCCGTAACATAACAGGGTTGTTAAGGAAGAAGGTTTTTCTAAAGACTGAAAAGAGAAGTCATTTTACAGTACATTTACAATGGCCCAGTATGTTTTACAGTCTGCCAGACAGCAGAGGAGAAAGTTCAGCTGTGAAACAAGGTAGCAGCATTTCAGTGGAGCGGGGGATGGACTGTAGCCGGTTTGTGTACACACACGTGGTCCTGAAGGACCCACAGGGCTGAGCGGCTCCTGCTCTGTTCCAGACTGATTAAGGTTATACGTGTGTGCGTGCGTTGCAGAACTCCTCCATCCATGCTGAAGTGTAAACAGATCCCCCTCGTAACAATTTACAGACAGATAGTCATTATGTAGAGTAGATTTTTTTTTTTCTCCACTCAAAGCCAGGAGCGCGCCTGGAAGACGCTGCTAAGCTCATACACCAAAATACAATACAAGATGATGTGCACACACACACACACACACACACACACACTCTGGGTTTAATTATTTCCTCCTGAGCGCCAGCCTGAAATTCCTTGCACTAAAATATACCGGAAAGGTCTACATTCTCAAAAGATGTACGATGAAAAACGTTGACCTCCGAGGATTTTGGCTCATATTATCACTCCATACTTCTCTGTGACGTTATGTCACTGAAGCGTCGTCCACAGTTTGAGTTACTGTTTCCTTTTTCATGCAGTGCACCTAGATTTTACAGGCCTAAGTATGCCTGTTAAAGTGTTCTCAACAGTGGAAGTTAAGCACACATGGGACACTCTGAGGTCAATATGAAAATTGGAGCTCTGGGGATATTATTCAGCCTGTACTATACCTCCCGCTTTTATGTCTGAAGTAATGTTTTTGTCTTCTGCTTTTACCGTTTCTATGGAGTTGTGCAACTCAAACCGCAGGATGTAGTTCAACAGCAGCTATTATTGGAGTCAGACATGGAACTAGTACTGTTCAGGGGCACTTATTACATTATAAAGGCAATTTTTTAATCTGTTTGTCAGCCTCAAATACATTAATCAACCAAGGCAGGAGTAGTTTTTGGTGGAACAGGCAAATTCAGGTCAGCTGTAGGATCCAGTTGATTCCCATGCACCATAATTGCGCAGTTATTTCTTCAGTTAGGCTTTTATTTTCAGTGTAGCATATTGGATGCACATGTGATTTGTCAGCATCTCTAGTTTATTGTCCGTGCACATCTACTCCTGATAAAACTGTGCGGAGGCACAGTATGTCTGCAGTGTAAAGCAGCGGACGTTCTGAAAAGCTGACGTCTGTATAAATGCGAGTCTCATTCAGACCCCCCTCTGCCTCTGCCATATGGAAAACTGATTTAGAGTGAGGGTCAAGAACAGATCTGCATGTTCTTACCAAACACAAGCTCACTGTTGTCAGTATTTCCTCCTTGGGAACGAACAAATCCCTGAGCCTGTAGGTATGTGTAACCAGGAATTTAACCTCAAAGTGCCCGGTGTCCAAAACTAAGGAGACATTTTCTTACTAAGTCTCTAATATCCCAATATACAGTCGTCATTGTTTGGATAGTAATTTTTAGTTTTTGACTGTCTTTTATGGTCAGCTTTTTTAAATCATCTATGTTGTTGGTTGATAGCTTTGGTGCCTTTTTACATATATTTTTTTCAAAAGATAAAAGTTGTTTTTTGGGGAAGGGCTGCCATCATTCACGACTCTTGTCTTTTTAAAAGACATATACCACGAGAGGCAACCCAGTACAGTGGACTGTTTTTGTTGATTTTTAGCCAAGGTAATGATGTGGTTCCTGGCATGTTCTGTCATACGGATATATCCAACAACTGCTGGATACTACTGGATGGATTGCCATGAAATTTGATTCAAACATTTACATTCCCCTCAGGATGAATAGTTATAACTTAAGTGATCCCTTCACTTGTCATATACACAGTGATTGTGATTGTGGTAGTCAACCCCTGCCACACCGGACATAAATTCTTTAAAATACTTCCGCCTGGCAGGAGGCTGCGGCACAACAGGACCAAAACCTCCACATGCAACAAGAACAGCTTCCTCTAAACCAGTGGCTCCCAACTGGTGGGTCGTGGGTCCATTCTGAAAGGACCACAAGTGACTCGCGAACGTGTCAAATTTGTAAAAAAACTCACTTTATGTTGCAGTACGGTGAATTTCTGGCAGAGAGCTTTTATTTTGATGTGTAGTATCCTGCTGTAGAATGATAAAGAGAACGGACAGCTACCTGACAGAGACAGCAAACTAGCTCAACAACACGGCCAAATGCAAGTATGATGCTGAATATGTTTAACTGTGTGGACCTTGAACTAATGACATAGGACAAATCTGGATCCCCTGGCTGGACCAGTTGGGAACCACTGTTCTAAACTGCAGCTGACCTCATTGACAAGGCCGTGGACCCCCACTGATGTGGACTCTTGTAAAGTATACTAGTCAGGCTTCAACTCTAGGACACCTTTATCAAATTATTTTTGTCTATTTTATTAGTAAAAGTTGAATCCCGCCGTCAGCGCATGTCTGTTACTGGTTTTTGTGGCAATATCTTTCACGGCAACACTTTACTTGAAGGTATCTACATAAGGGTGACATGACACAGTCACGAACCTGTCATAAACATTATGTACATGTCATAAACGTTTACGACTGCTGTCATTAAGTGTCATTCGTTTTTTGTAATGACAAGTTGACATTGTTTGGGTTGTCTTGATTATGACAAGTTGACATTAATCAAAGTGACATTACCAGAAGTTGTCTTTGTCATGACAAGTTGACATTAAATTTGTTTGGGATGTGCTTATAATGACAACTTGACATCAACATAAAGACATCTTCTGGTAGTGTCATCCTGGTTAATGTCAAGTTGTCATTATAAGGACATCCCAAAGAAATTTAATGTCAACTTGTCATAATAAAGAGAACCCAAACACTGTCAACTTGTCATTACAAAAACCGAATGACACTTAATGACAGCAGTCATAAACATTTATGACATGTACATAATGTTCAAGACCGGTTCATGGCCGTGTCATGTCATAGTTATGACAGTGTCATGTCACACTTTAAAGTAAAGTGTTACCTCCTTCACTGAGAATCGGCTGTTTTGATATGAGTGCTCGCCTCCCCACGTGCAAATGTTCCACCAAAACAAGTTCCCCCGTGACATTATTTTGCAAGAGCACTGTTACTACGACCTGTGATTAGCACCACCCAAGACAACTGTGATTGGCTTGAAGAAATGCAAATAAGCCAGAGCTTTCTTCCCCCGACAGCAGAATGGCAATGTGAGCCTCCAGACCGTGCTTTAGCTCTGACACAGTGCTGTGGTAATAGGTCTGACCACGCTGGATCAGCATCACATTAACACAGATCTGTAGGACTTCATCTCATTGTGTGTTCCTTTTATACTTCATACTGTGAACCTCTGCTCATTCCTTGGACAATTTGCTTCTTCAGCTTTTTCATTTCTTTTACTGTGTTTATGTTATGCGTCAGTACACCAAAGCAAATTCCTTGTATATGAAAACCTTTTTCGCAAGAAATCATGTTTTGAAATATCTCAACATCTGCAACACAGATTGGCAAAAGTTTGTACCAACAGTACAGACGGAGTGAGTTTCCCTAATGACTTTGATGATCTCATGACTTTTCCACCGCCACCAGCACATTGGCATTTGTATTTCAATGAGTGAAATGTCACGACAACAATTGGGTGGATTATCTAGCAATTTTGTGCAGTCGCCTGTGCTCTCTGTGAGAAATGGTGATCCCCTAAATTTTCATCTGTGCCATCATCAGGTCAGAATTGAAATTTGTTCAATAATTTTGCTTCATCTATCATCATTTTATGTCCTGGGACAACCCTCTTTATGAGCCACACAGTAGTTGGCATCCTTTGTCAAGTATTTCATTAGTCAACTACTATGTGACAAGCATGCTGTTTGATTTATTTGTTTTTATCAGTCACCTTCCTCGCTGGAATCATCAACACAAGCATTATATCTCATTCATAGATGGGTTCAGGGCCTTTGGATTTATACCTGCCATTTTCTTGCTGGCATGTGCACTTTGAACCTTTCATATCACATGGAAGAGAGTGGTGATGATGTTGAATTGCTCTCTGGAGCTCCGAAAAGCTTGTGTCAATCACAACCTTATCTGCAGTGACGCTTCCTTTCAACGATAAATCTGTCAGTGATTTACTCAAATGCCTGCCAGATGCTTTTAATATTTGAACCATGTCATCCTCTCAGGCCTCCCATTTTGCGCTTGTCATGTTTATTTAGTCGGGATGGGAATCATGACTAATTTCATGTCACTGGTATTTAAAAGATGGATGTGAAACAGGTTAAATGAAGCCCAAACACATTGCTCACAGCCTTTTCTCACACACTTATCCACCAGCTAACACTGGTAGTTTGTAAAAAAAAAAAAAGGCGTCTGTCTTATTGCCTTTACAACCTTTCTCTCATTCAGTTAACTGTTTGAATTGCTCGCTCTCAGCAAGGCAGAATGGCACGTCATTTCTCTGACAAGTTAAGTCATTTGCTGTCATCACTCAGGGTAACCGCATCAAGTTGTAGGAAGAGAAGTAGCTACCATGGCCTGGCATTCTTTGTCCAGGCCCCCTTTCCCTAAGTTTCTAAATTTCTAAATCAAGTTTTACACATCAAGAAACTGGTTGAGTGGGTAGTTTGCCATGTGGTGTTGAGAAACAAAAGTACTTAATGGTTTTCGCCTGTTTACTATAATCATTTGCAGATTGTTTTTGTTCCTTTTGTTTCTCGATTAGATTGCTAATTTTATATTTTAGTAGCAAACCAAAAGCTCGATTTGAGCTACATGTTTTTGATTAGACTGATGTTTTGGTCTTAAAGGTAATTTTATCCTTCTTATCCTGTTTTAATGACTTAAAATTTGGATTTTTTTTTCTTGTATTTCACTGCTGGAAAGATGGTCTTTTCATAATTCTTGGCTGTCTATGCAATAGAAAGACAGAAATACTTTAGAAGTTGTTGCTACATGATCAGAGAAGACAGAGAAAAAAGGACTGTGGCTTTTGGTTTTGCTCAGGAGGTAGAAAACCTACAGCTACCCGAATGCACTGCACCAGACCAATTAACGCTCGCATTGGTCGGTGACACAATGCAAGCTGTCATTGTGTCAAACGATCTTATGTTACAGTTAATGGTAAGTTAAAACATGTTTATAAAAACATTTTAGGTGAGAAATTGTCAACACACTATCAGAATCTTGGTGTATATTTGTTCAGCACTGCTTAGTTTAACGGTTAGAGGCTGAAAAAACTGGGATCAGTTTTGTGCAGGAAACA
Organism: Epinephelus awoara; assembly: GCA_035609425.1. Lineage (NCBI taxonomy): Eukaryota > Metazoa > Chordata > Actinopteri > Perciformes > Serranidae > Epinephelus > Epinephelus awoara. The sequence goes on from CM069294.1 coordinate 7,798,891, forward strand.
ACTTGGCACCCACCTCAAGTTAACAAACTCGTTATAACAGCTAAACAAGGCACTAAGTTATGTTTGTGAAGGTATTTTATGCATGAAATAGGCAGTGCAGTAACATACTATTGATTTATGTTTGATCAGCACTGCCTAGTTTCGGTCCGAATTCGGTCCAAGTTTGAGCGCCCGAGAGAGACAGGTGGATCTTTCTCTTGATCTGCTTGTACACTCTTTGTGTCCGCAGTGGCAGCAAGGGCAGCAAGCAATACGAAAATGTCAAAGTTCAGCCTGTAGTTGGACAAACAGCCCAGGAAAGCCAGTAAAATGCAGCTGGATGACACAATTTGTTTAATTTGTGTCATTTGGTGGAGTTTCGCCAGTGTTTGTTGCAGGTGGTGAACAATACACTATTTTTTTTAATTCTAGAAAGGTCATTCTTGATCTTGGACACAGGAGTCTGACAGTCTTTGGCACCCCACAGTGCAGTTTAGTCAGTGGCGTAGATGTGATGCTGAAGTGCACCAGAATTATGCTCTTCCACCTTTTTTCCCCAAGTGAGGAAAGGCTGGTTCACTAGATAGCACCAAGGTCCCAAAAATCCTAAACAGAGCCAGAGGTAATTTGGTAGAAAAGGAGTAAAAGAGATGTAAAGTTTGACTAAGGCCCTGATCACACAGAAAGCGTTTTAGCAACTGGAGATGGCTTTTTGTAATTGTTTTAATGAGAATGAAGTGTTTTTGCGTTGCGACGCACTTCACGTTCTGCGCTCTAGGCACCTGGTGTTTTTGCCAGAGCTCTCTGAACTCCTTGAGTTGAAAAACCAAGCGGAAAAGTTCCCCACGTCATTTCTTTTTCGTCATCTTTTCTCCCCATTTTCCAATTGGATGATTTGAGAAGCGGCCCTTCTGTGGTGATCACAACAACAAGTTTACAGTTGGTAAACAATGGAGGAGAAACTGGTGGTAGCAGTTGCTGGATACCCAGAGCTATACAGCCTGACGATAGAAGCAGGTGGTACTCCCCATGATCACAGATCTCTGTTTATCTGGGCCCAACAAACTATTTTCTGACAGCCTCTCACCATCAACCAGCAAAGTGCTTTCTGTGTGGCCTTAGTGTACTACGCCAATTGTCAATCAGTTCCCTCAGTCATAAAGAACAGCTATAAATGGACACTTTTATTGTCCCTCATATACACATGCGTCTAAATAAAAGCTCACAATAAACGAATACACACAAACAGATGCATTTTATAATGCAAGTATGTAAAAGGTCAGGAATCTCTGAGGAGAGTGTGCTGACCATTTTGTGAAATTTATTACAGGAAAACTGCTCATGAGTGAAAACAATGACAGTAAAGGTGCGATGAGATTTCTCTCACTCTAACAGCTGTCTGTGTTATATCTTCCTCTGACCTGCCAAAAAACGTCCCAAGTTACGAGTCGCAGCCAAAACAAAGTGAAAAATTTCTAACCTTAAGCTGCAGATTATGGAGAAATCCCTGGCTTTACGTCAGCTATCTGGTCTTAATCAATCTCTGTTAAAATATCTGTGAAGCTGTCTGACAAAGGCCGTGCATGCCCTCAATTCAAGAAGGAAAATAGTGTGTATGTTTTAGTTTACTGGCACTATTTGTTGGGAGTAGGTAGACAATTGATACCAGCACAGACAGATGATCTGTAGCAGACTTGTTATGCTTCTATCTTGTCTAGCATCAGTTAAGGTTGATCCAGAACTCTGCTGCTTGGTTGCTGACTCGCACCAAAGCAGAGCAAACATTGCACCTGTTTTAAAGGTCTCACTCTTGTTGCTTGTTTTTGTAAAGATTTTACAAAACATCAATAGCAAACAGCATTTTTAAACAAGCCTTTTAATTGGTTTGAAGTGCAAAATGAGAATGTTTTGTTCAGCAGATTCTAGTTCTTATGCACCAAAACATAAAGCTAAGATTATAATTTCCACATCCACATTTGATATCAAGGTCAGTCATGTGTACATTTACTAAAATAAATTTGATCTGCCCATGTTCATGAGGATCTTTGCTTTATTCTTTGTGGTATGTCCATGTGCAGATGAGAAACCACAGTTTGCACCTGTAGACACATCCACATATGCAGACACTGAATGTTGTGAAAACAGAACAGCTTGCACATCCTCTTTTGGAGGCCGCATATGTTTTGGAGAATATCCAGCTATGTAGGAAAACCTGCCCAAGGACCTACTGTAAGGGAGGATGGAAATAGTGGTGTCTTTACATGTACACACAACTCTTTGGACTTTTTTAGCCTGTATTTTAGTCTGTTTAACAATGTTTTCAAATATTTTTAATCCGTTATTCTTATTCACTTTTAACTTACCTCCTTATTTTTTAACTTTTTACATATTAAACGTACCCTGGAAATCCAGAAGGTTTTTACTGGGAGCCGAATTAACCACAGAGGTGGCCTCCACTTCAAGACAAACGGACCTGGTGATTAAAACCAATAAAAGTACAAAACAAATCAGCTTCACGTTAAAAATCTGTGTTTCTCTGACTCGGTTTGGCTTGATATGAAGGTTCTGTTTGCCCAGCGCCTGCTAATATGTGCTTACCTTTACTCTGATCCAGATGTTTAGAAGGTCTCACTGAGTGCCGAACTGTCTGCAGAGGTCACCTTTTGTCCAAAAACAAACGGATCGGTTGATTTAAACTGGTGAAAATATTGAATAAAGCAGTTTCTTCTATGCTGTTTGGCACAACCGGGGCTGCTGTGGAGGTGTCACTAACTATTGCTCAGCTTGTTTCTCGTTAATCTGAAGATCCAGACGTCTGATGACTAAAACCCTTCATCACTTCAGTTAAAAACAACCAAGATCTAAAATGTGTTTATATAAAAATATGGCTTAAAACTGGATCAAAAGTCAATCTATCTGACAGACAACGCAAAGGGCCACTGACGCCACTGACCAACAATGGTAACCAAATGACATGGACTGTGTCCTTGTTTAAAATGACAGATTTCTTTGGGTTTGAACAGTTTTGGAAAGGTTTGGGATAATGCTAGCACACAACTCAACATAATATGACATTGGTTTAATTGATCTGCACATACCTGCACAGATACAGGTGCCCAGTTCTCTTTGTAATTTGCTGTGTGCTTGTTTTGAGTACCTACAGTACTACATCAGTAAGTATTCCATTTATATTGGACAGTTATAGCAAACCTCTTGACTGATTGGCTCTCCTAAACAGTCTCAGCTGACTTTGGACTTTTCTCTATTAAGTCCGCTGACCGATTCTATAACTCAGCCAAGTAGCAGCCGATTTGTCAATTCCTTGTCTGGCTGGTGTTCTCCATTTGCCATCTGGTCTGAATTTAGCCTTCTGTGTCATCACTCGTCAGTTGACAGAAAAGGCTCCTGGAAACATAGCAGCGGAGGTCTATCCATGGAAAAACTTTTTTTTCTGAACCTGACAGTAACTTCACACGCCATTTACAGCTTTAGCCATACCGTCTCTGCAAACACATGCTTACATACACGTGTGCATTTGGTGTGTTATAAGCTTGCGAGGAATTTGAGGCATCTAAACCGTTTGAGTGTTTAAAATTGGCTTTTATCATTGTGTTGTGTGCTTTAATGAAGCGTTGATGGATTTAACAGCTCAGATTTGTCAAAAATAATGGTGGTCAGCCAAAGCTCCCACATATCAGATGTCACTTTCAGGGGAAATTAGGCCTCCTATCAACGATTTTCACCATTCTTCACCCACACACAGTTTATTTTTCACAGTGTATTCCTGTAATTCCTTCACGGATCAACTATATTTGGGTTAAACCCTTTCTCTTTGTCATCTCTTTTGAAATTTCAACACCTTTTACATCAGACTGCATGGAAAGCTCGGTGATTATAATGATTGGATTTTTCATTTCCCTGGCAAGCCAGACCTCCTGCTTGGCGCTTTGAATAATACTGAGAGCATTGAGCACAAGTTGGCAAAAGGGACATTATTTGACAAACTACTGCAAGGCTCAGTAGATTTTTGGGCAAGCTAATCTTGCTGATGGAGAAAGAGTTGTGTTTGGATTAGTGTGTGTGGAGGGCCCGCAGCTCTCCAGTGAGGAAACACTGCTTACTCTGTCTCCTCCAAACTGGGAGCGCAGAGGCTGGCTGCTCTGTCATCCAGGTATGTTTCATAGATAAAGGTGTGTTTGTCGAATTAGTGGAGGGTGGAGTGAGTTTCTTGCAGCTCTGTTGATTATTTTTCAAACGTCTGGACTCATGGGTGTGGTAAGAATAGGATTATTTTGTAACTTCAACATTTTATGAAGGCCTGTTATTACTACACCAGCATTTCCTTCTTTATATTTAAAGCATGTTCACCTTCTTTAGTCACTTAAATATATTGTCCAACCTTCCAGAAGAAAGTGAAAGTCTAGAAGTAAATATCTGTGGCCAGTGCAGGTTTTGGCTGTTAAAGGGACTGTTCACCCCAAAGGATGCTGAGGTTGGAACTGCCAGGCAAGAGGCCTAGAGGAAGAGCAAAGAGGAGATTTATGGATTTAGTGAAAGAGGACATGAAGTCAGTTGGTGTGAGAGAAGAGGATCCAGAGGATAAGGTTAGATGGAGGCAGATGATTCGCTGTAGCGACCCCTAAAGGGAACAGCTGGAAGAAGAAAAAGAAGAAGAGGAAGCGGAAGAAAAAGAATTGTTGAGTGTGATTTCGGCTGAGAAATGTCTGCCTTCTTACCAATATAATGGAAATAGATGGCACTCAGGTTGTGGTGCTCAAAGCACCAAAAATTCCTCAAACTCAACAGCATTTTCTCTTCAGAAATCATGAACTGGTTCCTCAAGATAATCCACAGACCTTGTTGGGAGCAGTTTCATGTAGGGACTATTTTTTTTTGTGCCTAACTACACCCGCCAACCATATCACTGCGCAGAAATGCCAAGAAACATCCCTAACACATCAAAATAATTGGAAAGATAAGAAATTACAGGCAGAGTCTCTGCAGAAAAATAAACTGCTACACACAGGGGCTGAAATTAACGCCCACCAAGCACAAAATGCAGGTAGATGTTCTGTTTGGGGGGCGTTGGTGGCTTAGTGGTAGAGCAGGCGCCCCATGTACAAGGCTGTTGCCCTTTGCTGCATGTCTCTCCCTCTCTCCCCCCCCCCCCCCTTCACGCTTCACTGTCCTGTCAATTAAAGGCAAAAAATGCCCAAAAAAATATCTTTAAAAAACCCAAAAGATTTTCTGTTTGGAGTAGGGTTGCAACGGTATGACATCTTCGAGGTACGATAGCTGTCTCAGATAATGTCATGGTTTCACAGTATTAGAGAATTACTATCATTATTAACATTTTCCCCTTTAAAAAATCTGTAAAATAAAGGTGAGCTCCTCTGTCCAGTTGCATTTTTTTCAATAAACAAGCAAATGTACACGATATGATAACTGTCAAATTTTATATCGCAGTACACCTTAAAACGTGTATGGCTGCAGCCCCAGTTTGGTCTGTAAATCTCAGAAGGCTATGTGCCACACAGGTGGGTAAATGTTTGTACCAAAACAGCCATGTAGTGAGTAAACCATGCTGAGAATCTCTAATGCCTTCTAGTGTCATTTAGAGGCAAACTGCTTTGCTGCTCCCAGACTGCTCATGTGCTGTCTGTGTCACACACATACACACAAACACCTAATCAATACAGCGGAGCTCACTATCTCGAGCCCTTCTAGTTTTGCAGCACCGTCCACCAGACGGGACATCAGCAGGTCCGCTATGCTATCATCGTCACAGGTCTGCTGCTAGCTAGCGTTGTGCCCATACTTACGACGATGATGAAATAATAACACAGAGGCAAAGAAGTTTTAACCAAGACAGCAAACTCTTTACTGGCTCCCACGTTGTCAGCAGCAGTGCATGAGCTTCACGTCCTCAGTTCTTACCTTTCACAATAAAAGCTTGTGCAACACATAGACCAGTGTTACACTGTAGACTAATTAACAGACAGATTAAACAGAGGAGCAGCTATGTGTCTCTCTGAGTGTTGCTGGAGAACACTGCTATGTAAAGCAGCTTGACCCTATATCTGTATCTATATATTAAACTGTCGAATAAATGAAGTATTTCTAACTAAAGTTTAGAGGAAGTATAAAATTATATCTTATAGACACACTCAGGTGAGGAACATATATCTTAAATCTCTACACAAGTACAGTGCAAATATAGTTGGTTTCTTCTTTCTTTTGTGGCACTGAAACATCTAAAAAATCAGGTATCAAGAACAGGATATTTGGGGCTCAAATCAAAGCTATTTTTTATTTCAGTACAATCTCTAAAATATGCTTTTAGTATTAACAACAGCTTGAATCTAATTTATGAAGCCGATACTTTTAAAAAAATAAATAAAAAAGCAAGTGTTGTTCTGGCCATCTGGCTCTGAGCCCTCCGCTGTGCATTCCACAGACGGCCCATTGAAGTGAGCTGATCTGAGCTCTGTGATAAAACTTAACCAAGTCAAAACAAAAGCTCTCTGGATAACTGCAGTGATTGAAACGGAGCTTTGAAGGCGCTCCCAGCTGCAGAGGAGAGCGACGCAGCCCTCCGAGCTTAAACAGAGCACAGTGAGGGGAGAGCCAAACTGCCATGAGCTGCCTGACAGCCACAGGAGCCACGGCTTCAGGTTTCCTCATCTGGAAAAGCCACTGTAGCAGACCACGACCGAGGGGGAAACAGGAGAGGGGATTATGCACATATACTATCTTGTCAGACTGTCAGAGTCTTCCCTTCAAGCACACAACCGGCACAGTCTGTCCTCTGGAAACCGCAGTGGGTTTACACAAATGAGCAAATTAACTTAAACCTGCAATAACAAGCAGTGGAAACAAGCTGTAAACACAACACTGACACACAGTTTGTGAACTTAGCAAACAGCGGCTAATTTACACATCCAGCAGTTAAGGAGCAACATTATCACTCATTAAGAGTCGTGTGTCTGGCCAATTGTTGAAAATTAATGTCTCATAATTTAATGATAATAATAATCAGTCAGTAATAATCACTGTCTTTAAATCTTTTTTTGGTTTATTTCCTGTGGGAAATATGTGATGTTGGAGCTGCTGAATGCTCCACTATGTTCACCAGCTAGTCGCTAACTTTGCCTGTGTGCTGTTTGGTGCTGAGCAGATACTCTACAGTGTTTTCTTTTTAGAGCTCGTTTAGTAAAGAAACAGCTGCCTACTGTGGCTGAAAACAGTGTGAGAGGACAGAAGTATACGGAAATATTATCAGTAAAATGTCAAAAGGAAAAAATTCCTATCAGAGTAGCTCCTTTTAGAGTGTTTATTCAAATACATTACATCACTGCATCACTACTACAGATGCATTAACATGTAATAGGGATGTACCCAATTAAATTACTCGTTCCTTTTTTGGAGAGTTTGAGAGTTTTGAGAGACTTTCAGATATTGCATAATGCCACTGATGAAGAATTTCCCTATCGACCAATAGTCATCATTTAGGGTCATAAGTCGACTAGTCACCCGCATGTTTACGATATTAATTTAATTATTAAATGATATATTTTTGGCGGGTCCAGTCATATAGGTTTTGATTTAATTTGACAAGCCGGCGCAGCTCCTAATAGAGTTTCATGTTTTGGTTTGTTTTGTTTTTTCTGCGACTGAGCGACCAATGAAATCTTGCCAAATAATGACCCCTCTGGTCGACTAATGTTTGACTGACTATTGAGGGGCAGCCCTAGATTATATGAAGCTGTTGCGTGCTCGCAGAAGAGAAGAGTATTCTTCAGAGACATAGTGGAGTAGAAGCACAGACGATCTCTAAAGTATTTGAAATTGGTGAATTTCTTAAATAAATGAATTTTGTTTTATTGGCTCTAAATCTGACCTGATTTGTATTTACAGCAGGTCTGGTGACGAGGCTCTTATTTGTTCATTAATTTGCTGCCAGTGTGAGCTGACAAGAAACTAGATGTGATCCATCACATCTAAGGTTTGTAATTAGTCCCCCGGTTAAAAAAACAAGCACATATATGAGGAGCTGATTACATGATTAGAAGGCAGATACTCATGCAAATTCTTTTGTTCGACCCGACCGGCTCAGTGTGAGCTCACCCGACAGCAGTGAGCGTGTTCACAATGAGATTTGAGCTGAACTGCAGCCAGCACTGCACAGCTGATGTATATGTGCTCTGCGACCAGCGCTGTAGCCTCTGTCACGGGCGACACCCTAAACCGTGGAGCTGAAACACCGCTGTGCCTGTACGAGACATCCAGGTCCAGTTTCACAGGAGCAATTGTAACATTCAGGCTTGACCTTTGCCCCAGTTTCTGACTCTCTGCCTGTCTTCCCCTTCGCCCTCTTGACAAGTTTTAACAAGCGGGGGGTTCCTGACCCTTTTGAACTATGCAGCCGGAGGCTGATCATTTGTGACAACAGCCTGGAGGGAGGTCTGCGAGTCATGATGGTCACTGTGCTGCTAACTGATGATGCATTTCAGTGTGCTTTGTGCCTCCCTCCCTTAAAAAAAACAAGGCAGTGAAATTCCTCAACGGTGTGTTGCAACTGTAAATCTTTGCGTCCTTCAGAGCGAACAGTCACATTGTCTTTTAACGTTTCAGACACTTGAGGATGATAAATTATGCATGAAGTTCAGCATGCTCTCCTTGCTGTGTGTCCGTCCCCTGCTGGCGTTAGCCTTGTAACGTATTTGTGATGCAGCCATTTGGAAAGTTATTTTGAAGTTTGGTGGGCACTGAAAAGACACAAACATCAGACAGGTACACAATCTCCTCAGCTAAACCCTCCTCCTCCTCCCGCAAATGTACTTAGCAGCTGTTTCTGTGGAAGTCACTGGAGAGAGGCTGCATGGAAAAAGGAGTCGAGCCAGCTGGGTGGAGAGCAGTGGGAGGATTTTTTCCACTTCTGTCTGTCTAACAGAGACGGGCTGATTTCTCTCAGAGAGCTATTCATCTTAAGGTGTGCAGACTATCGCAAACGGTGGCAAGCTGCAACATTTTCAAATGAAAGACACGGGAGACCAAAGATGAAGTTGGGAATTAATTGTTTCCTTTTTGTCACAAAGCAAAATAAAATCTGCCATACTGCTGCTAGCATCTTCAAAATTCAGTTTCATTTTAAGCCTGAAAAATTGCAGCTACTCATTGAAATAGAAAATATGTGCTCATACTATTTGACTTGAGCCTCTTTGCCCGTAGCACACCACAGAGCACTTACCGGACATTATTCAACTTCCTTTCCACCATCTCGGGGAAAAAAATGTGTCCTAAAAGTAGAGATGTGTGTCAATGGAAAATATAAAGTAATGCTCTAAAGCTCATCCCTGCTGCACACCTGGATGGTTCTGGTCCAGTTTTTTCCAGTTGAATCAAACAGTGGGATGATGTCGATGCAGGTGTCTTGAGTGAAAACATAATGGTTCCCCACTTTACTCGAAAATGTGTATTTTTACTATCTTTATGTTCTCTTAAACATTGGTTGGCTGGCGTAGCATCAGGGAGAAGAAAACACTTAAAGAAGAAGCCTAATATGTATGTATGATGATAAAAAAAAAAGTTAAGAGGATCATGAAAAGTTTGTACGGTGCATTCTGTACTGTTATTAATATGCATTGAATATAATGTGAAACATCCACAAAATATGTCACTTAGTTAAAGGCTGTAAGCCTGCTAAATGATAGCAAAGACATCCCTTAAGGAAAAGGTTGTCTGACCTTGACTACACTGACTTGCATCAGTGTTTCCACATTCCTCTACTGAAGGGGGCGATGCACGAAATCCTTCACTGTCTAATACCAGAAACACATATCGATGTTGGAACAGACTCAACACTGACACAGAAACATGAAACCATCAGTGCAAAGCAGACTGCTCAGTACAGAGGGCAGAGTTTGAATTAGCATAGTGAAAGTTATGACAGCATTTCCTAAGCACTAATGCTATCTCAGCCACTGCCACATAGCCTATAAGCTAACAAGCTAACAAACAACATTTTGAAACCAAAGATGCTAACTATACTTCCTGTTTTGTTACGTCTGCTAGTCCCCGATGTTGGTGCACAACAGATTCCTCAACTGAGTTTGGGTCTAACTGAGGCTTAAACATGTACGGCTGAATCTCTCCAACAGAGAATTGCGGGATAAAGTTTTCTTGTAGGCTGATGCAGAAGAAGTTGGCGGCACGGTGATGTAGTGGTTAGCACTTAGCACTGTCGGCTAGCAGCAAGAGGGTTCCTGGTTTGAACCCAGGGTGGAGGAGCCTTCTGTGCAGAGTCTGCATGTTCTCCCTGTGTCAGCGTGGGTTTTCTCCAGGTGCTCCAGCTTCCTCCCACAGTCCAAAGACATGCAGGAATGAATGAATGATGCAGAAGTTAGCGCTGCCCTGGCTCCCTCGCCAAAAAGTTTTGTTTTGTTATTTTATATTGCATCTGTGGCTAACAAACCTCTTTGATACTTCCATGTTTGTTTGTTTTTAGACTTTATTTTAATTATTCCATTCAAAGGAAAAGGTGCAGAGTTACAGCTGACGTGTCCCACCCTGAACCCTCCCTCCCGTCCCTTCCAAGGTCGACATATATACATGTACATTAAAATAAAGTTTAAGTCTTCTGTTTTCACAGTCTAGCAAAGACTAGTAAATTGATCGTACATACCAATATACAGAATGATACAACCAAGACAAAGAAAAAACAAAACAAAAAAACGTGTGAGATGTTTACAAGGTGGTCAGATTGTAAATTCCCTTCTTTAATGTCTCACACGCTTTGTTCAGCGAGATAATCCTCACAAATTAACACCACTTTTATGATTTTGAAGCCTAAATGCAGTCACCAGAGGTAAAAAGCTAACGGTAGGCTGTAAACAAACTAGACTACGGTTGCATGACTTAACATGGCCACCACATCGAGGCTGTGAAGCCATGTTCAGCTTACTGACGTTCTGTAGTCTCATTTAACAACAGCTTTACTGATGTTTTGTTAACCACAGACCTTATTGTGGGCATCTCACCAAAAAACCCATTGACTTTGAGACGAGGGAAGTCTAACTTATAAATGGGTTTTAGGACTCATTCTTCGGGCACTATGTTTCCCTAACACCAAGGCTAGCCATCTTGATTCGCACTGCTTTTTCACCAGACAACATAATGTGAGCAGCGCTGGAGAAAGCGCAAAGCAAAATTTACTGCAAATTTCTCAATGGAGTAGAAGGAGTAGATCTGCCTCCGGCCCCTTCACAGAGTTTTCTCTCTCTTATTGTGTGGAAAACTGAATATTGGTATTTGTATAACTTCAAAACATCAGTCTGAAGAGGGACTTATCTTTGAATTCAGACTTGTGTGAATTTTGCTAGTGGGTATCATTCATGCCTGTGCAAAAACCTGCCAATATCCTCTGTTAGATGAAACAGTTGTAAAGATTTATTTATGTGGTGGAGTGAATGTGCATTAATAAAAAAAGGACATGCACTCATTCAGCAAGAGGTTAACACAAGTTTTATAACAGACAATGTGGAGAAGAAAAAAAGGAATGTAACATCTGATAAAGTTGCTATGATACTGAGCAGCTCTGTTCTGGTTGTGCAGCGTTTGTTTGTTAAACAGAGCAGCGACAGGACAGGACAAAGACAGACTGTTGGGTGGAAAAGCTTCATGTTGATGCATTGCAGACACGCGGCTTATTTCTTGTCAGACAAACAGAAACCACTGTATGCATGTAAATCTCCGCTTAGATGACATTCCTTCCGTGTCCTCTTTTTTTCGTTTCAGAACGTTATTACTGGGACTCCAAACTGCACATTCCCACGGCTGACTACCAGGAAGTCCTCCATGACGATAAGGCGGCGCTGGCCTGGCTCTTGGCCCTGCGTCGGGTTGGCATCGTCTACCTGAAGGGGGCTCCGGCAGAGCAAGGCCAAGTGGCGAGACTTGCTGAGAGGATTGGCTATCTCAGGCTGACATTCTACGGGTAAGACTCTCTGACGTTCATCCGTTTTTCTCTTGTCCTCAGCCAAGCCACTGTTTAATAATCTGACTCCCCACTAAATCTTGAACTGCTGAATTTTCCACTGATCATATTTTAGCTGGAGCAGAGCCCAGAGAGTGTTATTAGTAAAAATTAAGTACAAAAGAGCTTTTATTTACATCCTTTTTCCAGGGAATCGGGGAAAAAATCAGCTAGATATTCTGATGAAAGAAGTTCTCAGATTCTCACTTTACAACATTAATGTTTAGGAAAATGTGTCCGCTAGTCAATTATCTGTAGCTTTGATTCATTTTGTTTCCATGGAGAAGCTTACAGAGAGTGTGTTGGCCCTTTCATCGCACCAGAGTTCATCATTTTGACTTACTGCACTGCTGATTACTTGAGGACAGAGACGGAGAAAACAACCTAAGAGCATTCCAGCTTTTTTAAGCCAGAGGAATTACCTGGTGCACTCAGTCAGAACAGAGGTTTGGAGCGTAAAGCTTTTCCACTGCCAGCGGATGAGCTCATACTGCTGGAAGTAAAGACACTGCAGACTAAAGCTGAAGTCCTGCCATCAGAGAAACTAGACCGTTTTACGAGTCGGGCATCCAAACGAGGCATGCAAACAGAACATGGAAGATAACTTTACCTCATTAGTGCTCGACTCCTTCTGCATCTAAATGAAGTATCTACTTCAGAGACTACAGACTAAGCATTCCTGCACTGCTGCCCAGTTTCCCCCTCAGGGATCCCTGCAAAGTTCATGTCATCTCATCCTTTTCTCCACACAGCCTAATTGTCGCTGCTTATCTTCCAAATCCATAGTTAAATAATTAACATGGAGTTTATTAATGAATGTTATCTCTGTCTCCAGGCACACATGGCAGGTCCAGGATAAATACATGGCAAACAATGTGGCCTACACTTCAGGAAGGCTCAGTCTCCATACAGACTACCCTGCATTGCACTTTGCACCTGGAGTGAGTAAAATCTGACTTATACAGTCTATTTAGAGGATCAAGCTGCACTCAACAGATATGGTATCACTTATGCATTTATGTGCTGCTTTTATAAGTTTGTTTCAACTGCTGGCATTCGGCTTTCGTGCTGCAAGAGTTGTAAAACGGGCATTTGTGCGGCATGTGTGTGCTGTAGGTGCAGTTTCTGCACTGCATCAACCAGGCCGAGGAGGGAGGGGAGAGCGAGGTGGTGGACGGCTTCCACATGGCCGAGCTGCTGCAGAGAGAAGACCCAGAGGCCTTCAGGGTGCTCACCTCGCTCCATGTGGACTTCACCGACACAGGGATGGACTACTGCGACTTCATGCTGCAGTCCAAGAAGTGCATCATCGAGTAAGTGGAGATGAGCTGTAAGATAACCTGTTGTTGTTGTAATTCTCACACACATACACACACACACACACACACACACACACACACACACACACACACACACACACACACACACACACACGTACCATCTCTGAGTGAAGCAAAGATCAGACCTCGCTAAAATTGTATTGACTTGCATTTTAAGAGAAATATGCAGTGGAGTTTGTGTTTGTGATTTGAAATGGGACACTGCCATCTGCTGTTCAGAAGTATTATGTCCAAACCATGAAGAGTGTTTTTCTGCAGAATCATAATCACTATGTTGGAATTAGATGTTGAGCATCCACATTTGGGTGTAATATTCATGTCCATGTACTTTTGGCCACCTAGTTTGCCCTTAGCATTGAAGTGATCAAATATAATCTTTTCAACTAATCATGCCTTTGTGATAAATGATGCCTTTCAAATCTTTTATGGGTAAAAGGCGGGAATCAAATTGATATTTTCACTAGTTTAATCAGGCAACAGAAAAATGATCTGCAACAATTTTGTTGAGTAGATATTTTAAAAAAAAATGCATAAAACTATTGTTTGAGCTTCTTAAATGTAGGGATGTTAAACTTCATTGCCTCGTCTAGAATTAAAAAAACACTTAAAATTAATGATTTATGAGGTTAAAAATTATCTAGAAAAGAGTTTGTTTATTATAAGAGTAATTTGATGTTGTTAATCACATTTTCCATTAACCAAATCATCTTTAAATGCTGTGGAAATGTGCAGCACATCATCATAACAATACACGTTATCCAACAAAACATGGCTACTCACCAAACAAAAGTTACCAAATAACATTTATTGAAAACAAAGTTCTTTGGGAAAATAAATCTTTAGAAATAACGACATTTTCATTGGGTGAACGCAATCATTTAAAATAATAATGATTTTAATAATAAATTTAACCCACTAGTATTTCTGGTACCAACAAATGAGGGTAGCAGTGTTCAAACGGTTAGTCGTGCACATTGCTACTTGAAAGTGAATATTTAAGTACGCGTCTGTGATATTAAACTGTGTATCTTTTATTTTGGACATTAAACAAAACACCTCAGTTTCTTTCTCAATATTTTCTGAAACTTAATGTACCAAATGAAGATTATACCACAGTACTACTACTACTGATAATGATAATAAAGATAATAATGATAATAAATATTTTATAAAAGTAATCCTTAGTTGCAGCCTTACAAGTGAGTTTCACATGTATGCTTGATATTTGCCTTCAATGATTTATCAGTTATCAGTTGTTGCCATTTCATTTTTTGTTAAGCATCTCAACAACTTTTTTCAGCTCAAAACTGATGAGTCGTGTTATTTTGTCTTTGTCCTTCCTCTGCTCTGAGCAGCGTTAATCCCGAGGGTCGAGTTCTGAGGATAAACTACAACAACGCCACCAGAGATTCGGTGCTGGACGTCCCCCTGCATCAGGTGCAGCCCTTCTACAGAGCACTGAGGGCCTATGTGGACATCATGAACCGACCAGAGAACGTGGTCACTTACATAATGAACCCAGGTCAGTGTGCACCTCTCAAAACTTTACAAATAGGGCATAACAAATATGAGAAAACATATCTGTAAAGCCCTCAAATCACAGTTAAGAATACCAAAACTCTGTAGTAAACAGAACATGAACTGATACAGTGATGAACAGCAACATCTTTGTCATTATCAAGGTCACAGTGACATCTGAGTCGTCTATGTCACTGTGACCTGAATCAAATTACCTCAAAGTGTGGTGTGACCCACTCTAAATAATCACTGCTCAGCACACAGTCTGCAGCATCAAGCGACAGACTTGATGTGACAATATTGTATGAGACATTAAGGACAACAAAGTGTAGCAGGATGGTGCCATTAGTAGGGAGATGGCGTAACGACAGCAGCATTCAGGGCTCGAGCCTCCATTTTGAAAAGCATCCATCCTCATGACGCGTCCTTGAGATACTTAAAACAAGTTTGTCGTTGTTCCCGAACTAGTGCCAGCCTTACACCAAAGGACCTTTCTAAAACTTTCACTGTTGGACACTGACTGTCACTGGTAAACCACAACTAATTCAGCACTTCAGGGGCCATCACATCTGTACTGTCCATGTTTTTAACAATTTTTTTTATTATATGCTATACTGTGACATTTTTTTTATGAAATTTGCATTGCATGTACTGTTACATTGTTTTGGGAAAAAACATCATTACATAGTGTGTCATAAAAAAATCATGAAAGATTTATAGTATAGTATACCCTCAAAATATAATTAAGAAAAGTCATTGTATAGAATTCCATAAAAACATCATAAAA
The DNA here is from genome assembly GCA_035609425.1 of Epinephelus awoara. Taxonomy (NCBI): domain Eukaryota; kingdom Metazoa; phylum Chordata; class Actinopteri; order Perciformes; family Serranidae; genus Epinephelus; species Epinephelus awoara. The sequence continues at coordinate 7,814,549 of CM069294.1, forward strand.
ATGTTGTGGTATAATATGCTTAAAAAAAATCGAAAATATCAAAGCTTGGTATGACGTAAAAATACCATGACAAATGTCATAGAATACTGTGACGTAAAAATATTATTTAAAAAAAGTCATATTATAGAGTGTCGACAAAAATATAATATTAATGACAATAATAAACTTTATTTATATAGCACTTACACAAAGCACACACAAGACATGCAGCACATCATAGTATAGTATGACGCAGAAAAAAATCAAGAAAAACATCATAGTATAGTATGTCATAAAAAAATCATGAAAAAGGTCATAGTATAGTATGTCGTAAAAAAAATCATGAAAAACGTCATAGTATAGTATGACGTAAAAAAATCATGAAAAACTTCATAGTATAGTATGTCGTAAAAAAATCATGAAAAACTTCGTAGTATAGTGTGACATGAAAAAATCATGAAAAACGTCATAGTATAGTATGTCTTAAAAAAATCATGAAAAACTTCGTAGTATAGTGTGACATGAAAAAATCATGAAAAACGTCATAGTATAGTATGTCGTAAAAAAAATCTTGAAAAACGTCATAGTATAGTATGTCGTAAAAAAAATCATGAAAAACTTCATAGTATAGTGTGACATGAAAAAATCATGAAAAACGTCATAGTATAGTATGTCGTAAAAAAATCATGAAAAACGTCATAGTATAGTATGTCGTAAAAAAATCATGAAAAACCTCATAGTATAGTATGTCGTAAAAAAAATCATGAAAAACTTCATAGTATAGTATGTCGTAAAAAAAATCATGAAAAACTTCATAGTATAGTGTGACATGAAAAAATAATGAAAAACGTCATAGTATAGTATGTCGTAAAAAATCATGAAAAATGTCATAGTATAGTATGACGTAAAAAAATCATGAAAAACTTCATAGTATAGTATGTCGTAAAAAAATCATGAAAAAGGTCATAGTGTATGTCGTGAAAAAATCATGAAAAACGTCATAGTATAGTATGTCGTGGAAAAAATCATGAAAAACGTCATAGTATAGTATGTCGTAAAAAACAAATTCATGAAAAATGTCATAGTATAGTATGTCGTAAAAAAAAAAATCATGAAAAACGTTATAGTATAGTATGTCGTGGAAAAAATCATGAAAAACGTCATAGTATAGTATGTTGTCAGAAATTATGAAAAAAAATCGCGAAAAAAAAGTCATAGCATAGTATGTCATTAAAAATCGCGAAAAAAAAGTCATGATATTATATGTCATCAAAAGATTTGAAATAAACTCATAGTATAGTATGTCTTTAAAAATCATGAAAAAACGTCATAGTATAGCATGTCGTAAAAAAATCATGAAAGACGTCATAGTATAGTTTGTCGTGAAAAAATCATGAAAAATGTCATAGTATAGTATGTCGTAAGAAAAATCATGAAAAATGTCATAGTATAGTATGTCGTACAAAAAATCATGAAAAACGTCATAGTATATTATGTGTCGTAAGAAAAATCATGAAAACGTCATAGTATAGTATGTCGTAAAAAATTCATGAAAAACTTCATAGTATAGTATGTCGTAAGAAAAATCATGAAAACGTCATAGTATAGTATGTCGTAAAAAATTCATGAAAAACTTCATAGTATATTATGTCGTAAGAAAAATCATGAAAAACGTCATAGTATAGTATGTCGTAAAAAATTCATGAAAAACGTCATAGTATAGTATGTCGTGAAAAAATCATGAAAAACGTCATAGTATAGTATGTCGTGAAAAAATCATGAAAAATGTCATAGTATAGTATGTCGTAAAAAATTCATGAAAAACTTCATAGTATATTATGTCGTAAGAAAAATCATGAAAAACGTCATAGTATAGTATGTCGTAAAAAATTCATGAAAAACGTCATAGTATAGTATGTCGTGAAAAAATCATGAAAAATGTCATAGTATAGTATGTCGTGAAAAAAATTCATGAAAAACTTCATAGTATAGTATGTCGTACAAAAAAAAGATTTGAAAGATTTGAAATAAAAAAATCATGAAAGACGTCATAGTATAGTATGTTGTGGAAAAAATCATGAAAAATGTCATAGTATAGTATGTCGTGAAAAAATCATGAGAAATGTCATAGTATAGTATGTCGTGAAAAAATCATGAAAAATGTCATAGTATAGTATGACAAAAAATAAAGAAAACATAATAATATTGATAAATTTTATTAATATTGCATCCTACATACAAGAAATGCAGCACAAAGTGTTTTACAATGAGGGCAGTATAAGTACGGAGTATTTCACATGACAATAGACATTATGGACACAAAACAGACAAAGCAATTCAGTATAAAGGGACATTTCAAAACATTTAAAACATGGATAAACTGATTCATAAAACCATAGAGTTCCAAAACTATCTAATCATAAAATCAAGTAAGATTTTTAAAGAGTTACAGCAGCGTGAAGCGTAAATAGAAAGTAAAAGCATCAAAAGAGTTTCGGACCTGTATCAGGAAAGTCAGAGGTAGTTAAAGGCTAAAGTGAACACATATGTTTTTAGCTTTCTTTTAAAAATATATAGTGAGCTTGCTTCACTGATATTTAAAAATGGTGCGTTCCATAGGATGGGGTGTAATTGAAAAAGGCTGCATCCATGATCTTCTTCTGGCTGTCGCTGGGAACCTCCAATAAATCAGCAGCACATGATGACAGTGTTCTTGGAGGCTAACAGTTAACAAGGGAGTTAGCAATGTAGCTCTGTCCCAGCCCATGTAGGACTGCGTATACAAGGACAAGGTCCTTAACATCAAAGGAGGATAAGAGGACCTAAAAATATCATGAATAACTTCATCGTGTAGTATGTCGCAACAATATCATAACGTCATAGAATAGTATGTTGTGAAAAAAGAACATGAAAAATGTCATAGAATAGTGTGTTGTGAAAAAATCATGAAAAATTTCATAGAATAGTATGTCGTGAAACAATCATGAAAAACGTCAAAGTATAGTATGTCGTGAAACAATCATGAAAAATTTCATAGTATAGTATGTTGTAAAAAAAAATCATGAAAAACGTCATAGTATAGTACGTTGTAAAAAAAATCATGAAAAACGTCATAGTATAGGATGTCGTGAAAAAATCATGAAAAATTTCATAGTATAGTATGTCGTAAAAAAAAAAAAAGAAAAACGTCATAGTATAGTATGTCGTGAAACAATCACGAAAAACGTCATAGTATAGTATGTTGTAAAAAAAAATCATGAAAAACGTCATAGTATAGTATGTCGTGAAACAATCATGAAAAACGTCATAGTATAGTATGTCGTGAAAAAAGAACATGAAAAACGTAATAGTATAGTATGTCGTAAAAAAAAAAAATCATGAAAAACTTCATAGTATAGTATGTCGTAAAAAACATCATGAAAAAAGTCATAGTATAGTATGTTGTGAAACAATCATGAAAAATTTCATAGTATAGTATGTCGTGAAAAAAAATCATGAAAAATGTCATAGTATAGTATGTCGGGAAAAAAAATCATGAAAAACTTCATAGTATAGTATGTCGTGAAAAAATCATGAAAAATGTCATAGTATAGTATGTTGTGAAAAAAAATCATGAAAAATGTCATAGTATAGTATGACAAAAAATAAAGAAAACATAATAATATTGATAAATTTTATTAATATCACATCTTACATACAAGAAATGCAGCACAAAGTGTTTTACAATGAGGGCAGTATAAGTACGGAGTATTTCACATGACAATAGACATTATGGACATAAAACAGACAAAGCAATTCAGTATAAAGGGACATTTCAAAACATTTAAAACATGGATAAACTGATTCATAAAACCATAGAGTTCCAAAACTAATCATAAAATCAAGTAAGATTTTTAAAGAGTTACAGCAGCGTGAAGCGTAAATAGAAAGTAAAAGCATCAAAAGAGTTTCGGACCTGTATCAGGAAAGTCAGAGGTAGTTAAAGGCTAAAGTGAACACATATGTTTTTAGCTTTCTTTTAAAAATATATAGTGAGCTTGCTTCACTGATATTTAAAAATGGTGCGTTCCATAGGATGGGGTGTAATTGAAAAAGGCTGCATCCATGATCTTCTTCTGGCTGTCGCTGGGAACCTCCAATAAATCAGCAGCACATGATGACAGTGTTCTTGGAGGCTAACAGTTAACAAGGGAGTTAGCAATGTAGCTCTGTCCCAGCCCATGTAGGACTGCGTATACAAGGACAAGGTCCTTAACATCAAAGGAGGATAAGAGGACCTAAAAATATCATGAATAACTTCATTGTGTAGTATGTCGCAACAATATCATAACGTCATAGAATAATATGTTGTGAAAAAAGAACATGAAAAATGTCATAGAATAGTGTGTTGTGAAAAAATCATGAAAAATTTCATAGAATAGTGTGTCGTGAAACAATCATGAAAAATTTCATAGTATAGTATGTTGTAAAAAAAAATCATGAAAAACGTCATAGTATAGTACGTTGTAAAAAAAATCATGAAAAACGTCATAGTATAGTATGTCGTGAAACAATCATGAAAAATTTCATAGTATAGTATGTCGGAAAAAAAAATCATGAAAAACGTCATAGTATAGTATGTCGTGAAAAAATCATGAAAAATGTCATAGTATAGTATGTCGTGAAAAAAAATCATGAAAAATGTCATAGTATAGTATGTCGTAAAAAAATCATGAGAAATGTCATAGTATAGTATGACAAAAAATAAAGAAAACATAATAATATTGATAAATTTTATTAATATCACATCTTACATACAAGAAATGCAGCACAAAGTGTTTTACAATGAGGGCAGTATAAGTACGGAGTATTTCACATGACAATAGACATTATGGACATAAAACAGACAAAGCAATTCAGTATAAAGGGACATTTCAAAACATTTAAAACATGGATAAACTGATTCATAAAACCATAGAGTTCCAAAACTAATCATAAAATCAAGCAAGATTTTTAAAGAGTTACAGCAGCGTGAAGCGTAAATAGAAAGTAAAAGCATCAAAAGAGTTTCGGACCTGTATCAGGAAAGTCAGAGGTAGTTAAAGGCTAAAGTGAACACATATGTTTTTAGCTTTCTTTTAAAAATATATAGTGAGCTTGCTTCACTGATATTTAAAAATGGTGCGTTCCATAGGATGGGGTGTAATTGAAAAAGGCTGCATCCATGATCTTCTTCTGGCTGTCGCTGGGAACCTCCAATAAATCAGCAGCACATGATGACAGTGTTCTTGGAGGCTAACAGTTAACAAGGGAGTTAGCAATGTAGCTCTGTCCCAGCCCATGTAGGACTGCGTATACAAGGACAAGGTCCTTAACATCAAAGGAGGATAAGAGGACCTAAAAATATCATGAATAACTTCATCGTGTAGTATGTCGCAACAATATCATAACGTCATAGAATAATATGTTGTAAAAAAAGAACCATGAAAAATGTCATAGTATAGTATGTCGTAAAAAAAAAAAAATCATGAAAAACGTCATAGTATAGTATGTCGTGAAAAATCATTAAAAAAAAGTCATAGTATAGTATGTCGTAAAAAAATCATGAAAAACGTCATAGTATAGTATGTCGTGAAAAAAATAATCATGAAAAAACGTTATAGTATGGTATGTCGTCAGAAATCATGAAAAAACGTCATCGTATAGTACGTCGTCCAAAATCACGAAAAAGACATAGAATGATATGCCATAAAAATCCTCAGAAGAAGTCATAGTATAGCATGTCGTCAAAAATCCTGAAAAAAAAGTCAAAGCATAGTATGTCATCAAATATTGCGGAAAAAAAGTCATGATATTATACGTCATCAAAAGATTTGAAATAAACTCATAGTATAGTATGTTGTGAAAAAATCATGAAAAACATCATAGAAATATCATAATCCAGCGTCATACCTTTGTACCTGATCTTTAGGTGTTGTCTTGTTTCAGGTGACATCGTGACCTTTGATAACTGGCGCCTGCTGCACGGACGGAGGCCGTACGTCAGCAGCCCTGACAGGTTGCGACACCTTGAGGGAGCCTACCTGGATTGGGATGAAGTCATGTCTCGCCTCCGGATACTGCGCAGCTCGGTCCACGGGAACATTTGAGCTCCACGGCCAAATTTAAAAAGCTGGAATCTAAACAGTGCTGGGTGGCTTGAGACTGTGAGTTCAGCTAAATGTTGCTCTTAAAGCGCTGAGGGCAAAGTGCAAACATACTGACGTGTCTGACAACACGTCGAGAGCTCAGTCTCTGACTCTGAAGGAGTCAGGCATGAAATCATGAATTATGCAACAATAATTTACTTTCCAAAATCTGCAAACTTTAAATGACAGAAACTTCTCAAACATGTAAGTTAGAGCAACGCTTCAATGCAACCATTACTATTATTTACGACACCTTGCTTTTAAATTAAAAGGTGGCTTGTATTCAGTCATAGTGACAAATTTTATAAGCTTACATTTAATGAAATGGGTTTTATACATTTTCTGAAAATGCCACATTGTGTTTATATTATGTAATGTATGAGTTTTGAAAGCTGGATCATTATTCTCAGTTCTCGACCTGGCTGCTTGAGATGACTCCCTGTTGACTGTCTAACAGCTGTAATCACGTCTGACATTTGGTTTGATGATGATATCTGATGGCATTAGAGATTACTGCAGTGTATAGTGAAGTGTTGAGTGTGTGTATATAGGGAGCAGTGAACGTGGGAGTGATTTCACACAGAGCCCTCATGTCAAAGTTTCTTCTTCTTCTTCTCTCCTGCTACCTCTGCTGTTCAACCCTGTGCCTCCTGCCTACAGAGTGTGGTGTCCTTGACTCTTCCTTCATTCTGTAGAATTGTGTTCGCAGTCTGAATTAAAAATTGCCTTAAAGCTGCAGTGCAGTAGCTGCGCTAGAACAAGTGTGAAGTATCTTAATTTAAAGGGTCAGTTGAACCGAATTACAAAGACGTGTCTGCTTCTCTGCTTAACACAACATTTGGGATTCAGCCGCTGCCCAGTGAAAACCAGACAAACTGAAGGAGCCCATTGAACCAGCTTCAGTCCACACTGAGGGAAAAGATTGTAAGCTGTGCTGATGTTTGGGTGCATCACAGCGACCTAAGGTTTATCGGAGCTACTCTTGGTATTAGCTCCACACACTGAGGATGTTTCCATGCACAAAATACTCCGTTTTTTGCCCTAATTCTCAAAATGAAAGTATTCTTCTATGCTGTTAACACAGTGAATAAAAATGAATATTCCACTAACATTCTTATTAGCCGTGCACACGATTAACAAGCCCTGACATGTTTGTTGCATCAAAATATTAAAAAGTGGAACACAGACACACTTGCAAACTGTTGGTTATTTAGTGTATAACGTATCCATGACAACACACAGAGCCGACTGTAAACTGCTGTAAAAACCCCGAGTGTGCCGTGAACATGTCCAAAGAGAGCTCCTAAAACTGGCATATCCCACGTCTTAATTTGGAATATCTGAATTAATAATGCTGTTTACATGACCTCTATCAATTTTGGAATATTATCATATTCGAACTTATACTGGAAAATTAATGTGCATGTAAACACTCACTGTGGCAGAAAAAGACATTTTCACAAATTGTTTGCATCCACCTGCTACACTGAGCTGAGTCATTAGTTTGACGATCCAATGGACTGTGGTGAGGACTAACGCCATCAAGCAGTGAGATGGGACGCATCAGTTTGGACTTAACTCTTTGAAACCTGAGCACACTGGCCTGATTTCATTTATAAACACCGTAAGAAGGCAGCGAGCAACGAAAGAAGAAATTATTTTTTGAAATGAAATTAAAAACAATTAAATTATTATTAATAATTACCATTTCATGAAATAATTATGTAACATAAAAGTGTAAAAATAATTACTTAATAATTGTATTATAATATAATTAATAATTATTTATTAGTTTTTCTCTAGTTTTTTTTTTTTTTCCAACTTGAGTGACATTTCTTACCACATGGCAGAGGGGCAATAAGCAACAAAAATAGGAATGGCCCCCCAAAAATAGCAAGAAATTAGTAAAAAGAGAAAATTAAAAACAAGAAAATTTGTTAATAAAAAAAAGAAAGGAAAAAGAATTAAAGTTAAATACAAACAAACATGGAAATGACCTGGAAAAAGAGCTTAAAATTATAATAATTCTGTAACATTATTTTAAATAAATAATGATAATTATATATATATATAGTTTCCCCCTAGCTTTTTAAAATTATTTTCTAAATCTACTAATTTTTTGCAATTTGTGGAACATCTCTTACCAAGTTGTTTGTTGCAGTTTTCCCATATTTTTTAAAAAGAATTGCACAAATTAGCTCAGCGTTTTAAGGTTTAAAGATTTGCAAAAGGCGTCTGAAAGCAGCACAAGAAAAAAAAAAGATGATGTCCCTCCAGGTTTCAAACGGTTAAAATGATGTAAGATTCAGGCGGATACATTGGTATAAAATGCCTGAAAGTGGACGTTTAAGTGGACGTAATGTGAGACTGAATATGGAAACGGAGTGTAACGAGTTGGCAGTTCTGTCTGAAATGCAATCATTTAAAACAAGTATCCTGACGTTCGTCATTTTCAGCAGACAGTGACAAAACATTTTTGGAACTCCTGCAAACACCTGAATATTATCGATGGTGCACAAAGAATTGAAAAATCACACTCCAAAAACTAAACAGCAACTCGTCTTTTCAGAAATGAAAATCCACAGATGTCACTACTTTTCACCAAAAAAAAAAAAAAAAAGTTCCTGTTGAAACTATTGGTGGGTTCTTTGGATTATGCAGAGTAACAGGAAGTTGTCAAGCAGCACACATTAAATCCAAAAAAGCATCCAAAATCCCAAACTGTCTCCATGGATACAGGGTTAAGTGATGAGTAGGTCTTTGTAATGGCAGTAAACTGATCCTTTAAATCCCCATGAACTGTTTTACGATGTCATCGGCCAGTTTGTGATTGATTTGCTCCAATCTGCTGTTACTGAAAAACAATTTGCATTTTCTTCTTCTTCTCCCACCTTATTTAATTGGTATCTAACCTAAAAAACAGACATTATGAATGTACTTCCTGATGCAGAAACAATCAGGCTCAGTCCGATCAGGCTCAGACGTGCTCACAGTGATGAGCCTGATCAAACTTAGCTCTGATCGTATTTTGCAGATTTAATAATAAAGTTCCTCCAGTCTTAAATCTTTTAACGGTTGTTAGGTGTTTTTTTTGCCTCCATAAAAGGATGATGAACTTCGCTGAGCTTTATTTGCGATAACTTTATTATATTGCCAAAGCTGTACATAGTCTATAAATACTTTTTCAAATACTGGAATACTTACACCTGGCATCTCATTTCATTTATTCCCTCTGGTTACAGCAGCCGGCTCGCACAATGACAGAGATGAGTTGCAATACTCCAGTTTAAAAAAATGTCCTTTTTAACTCAAGCAGAAAGAGCTGTGTCCCGTCCCCAGACCCATTCAGAGATGCTTCAGATGGAGTTGTGCACCGTCTGAACATCCTGCTCATTGTTTCCCTCCGCACAGTTAAATCACTAAAAAATTACAAGCATGTCAGAATCCAAAAAAAGAAAGAAAACATCTTCCAGTGATATAGCTGTACCGATATATTGCTCATCTGGAGAAACTGTTCACCACACGGACGCACAAGCACACACAAACCCACACACACGCACGCTCACTGTGAACTTTACGGGGCCGGCGATCGGACCAACTGTTCTTTACGATCACAGAACAGACACAATGTAAGACTGGATCTCCTCTGGGAGCAGGTGACCACAGCTGTTAGGCTTCAACACAGCTCAACGACCAATCACAGGGCGTAAAACTGCTGCTGCTGCTGCTGCTGCTGTGTTGGGAGGGTTTTGTATGTTTGTCACAGCCCAGTCTGTGATGAGATAACAGGTGTTTTAATCCTTGGCTGCTGCAAAACATGACCTGCTGCTACACCAGAGTCTGTGACCATGACCCCTTTATTTACCCAAAATGCACTGGTCACGTATGATCGCGCAGTGGTTCCCAACTGGTGGGTCGTGGTCCGAAAAAGGGTCGCAGATCCACTCTGAATGGACCACGAGTGACTTACAAACGTGTCAAGTTTGTAATAAACACACTTAATTACAATTACAGCATATTTCTGGCACAGAGCTTTTATTTTGAAGTGCTGTTTCCTTCAGTTCTGCTGTTACACCAGATTCTGTGACCAAGACCAGACAGTTTATTTACCCAGAATGCACTGGTTCTCTTTGTTTTCTATTAAAGTTAACTGCATTGTTTTTGGATTGAGTGTGAAGTTTTCTACTGCCAATAAAAAGAGCTGTGTACATAGTTCTTGCAGTAGGCGAGTAGACATCCGTTTACTGTTGTGTCACCAGTGATGTCACAGACGGGCCATAAAACAGGTTAGTAGTTTTGTATATCTCTTACTGTTTCAGTCTGTCCTTAAAACTCTGTGTGTGCTGACTTAATCTGGATATTCGAGCGCTGGTGGGCGGAGACGGACGGTATTCGAGCTGGACCTGATAAATACCTTTGACTACTGACCTGGGTGCTGCAAGTAAACCTGAAAATGTCTCTGTTGTTAATTATGAAAGAATTTTTCACTATTTCTGGACATTTAATCGACAAAATATTATTTAATGAATCGTGGAAATAATCAGCAGATTGGTAGATAATAAGGAAAGACTGTTAGCTGCAGCTCTGGTAATGTTAAAATATTTTTTAAATTTCAGACACAGCAGGGTGACGTGTTCAAATCTGTGACTTAGCCTTGAAAAGTTTTCCTCTGGTATCCTTCAGTCTTTATAACCGGCGAGGGGAAAAGGCCAGTGAGATGTGTTTTCTAAATTTCCAGGTGCAGGTCAACAGAGGCACGGCAGACAACAGGTCACTATTTCTAACAAAGGCCATAAGAAAATGTGACCCTGCACCTGGAAACTGAAGAAACTGCGACCTGTTGTAAAGACTGAAGGACAGACTGAACATATCGCTCACACTGTGTTTGATGTGAAGTAAACTTGCAGATTTGAACCCAGAGGGCACGTGGGGACTGGACACAGGGAAACAGAGACCCAAGTGTGGGCATAGAAAGAGGAGGAATCACAGGGAGAGACGTCACCACCAGTTTGTCCGTGGAGGTTCAAGCCTCATTTTAGGATGAGTTGGGGACAGTTTGACAATTTGCGGTCAATCGCTGGGCCTCACTGTGGTTGATAAAACTTCAGGAAATAGCTGAGGCTAAAATCTGTTTAGATGCGTGAACGTTAGCTTCATACTACACGCTATCATTTCTTGTCATCGCTGCCACAGAAGGCCTGGGTTTCAATTCATCTGATTGGACATGACAAGACGCCACTGCAGTTCTTTTGTCAGGTGGTCCAATATGGAAATAAAAAAATAATGACCTGTTTTAACGACAGAAATACGACAACGACTGTGCAACAGCGCCCCCTGCAGTCACACACAACATGGTGCAACACCAGCTGAGCCAGGTCGGTTTAGTTTCCACCTCATCACACAAACGCCATTTCACACGACTTTTAGAGGCTGAATTTAAATAGAGAAGATGCCGCAGCATCTCTGACGTTAGGCGCAGCATCTCCACCACCTGTTGTTTAAAGACACCTGTTGTGACATCACAGACTGGGGGCGTGGCCTGTGTGCAAAACACTTCTCCCACAGAGAGCAACACAGCAGCTGTTTTCTCTTTCATGTGTGATTTGGAGTTGATTTACCTTTAAAAGACAAACTTTACACAGTCAGACTGACGTCATCATATTCACCTCAATATGAACTATAGAAAAACAAAAACACGTTCTTACATTCTTCACCCTGTGAAGCCAGTTAACTCAAGGAAACATGGCTCTGGCAATGGCTAACTACTCATTAAGTATTGCACATCTAGCAAATCAACAATTTGTAACATTTTTTTTTTCCAGAGAAATGTACAGTCAATATATGTATATATTAAATAAATACTATATATAGAAATATATATAATATTTATTTGTCATCCTCATAGTAACATGCAATTGATAACAGCAGACCACAGACGAGAGATTTTACAGTAGAACTAGAACAGTAATTCAGCCCGGCGGGCCGATCTAGGGCAAGAGAACACATCTGAGAACACTCACATTATTTTAGGGTTCAAACACTTGTAAGAAGCGTTCACATGCAGTGCTCTGGTGCAGTATACAGTAGCGTTTTCAGTATGGGACGTCCTGCACTACGAGAGGGTCTCTGGATGTTTCACCAGTTTAAACTTGGACAGACTGGAACTTTACAGTAACCACAGATCACAGAATAACTCACACAGTCGAATGGAGATGGGCAGGGAGCAGGGGGGGGGCGGGGGCGGGCTACTCTGTAGTGAATGTCAAGGCTGTGCACGGGACCTGCATGCACTCTGTGCCTCGGGGCGATCCCTCACATCTCCTATCGGTAAAAACAGTTGGGTGGTTGGCAGCAGGAACAAGAGAAGACTTTCACACTGAGGAGAGGAGCTCGAGGAGAGTCTCCCGACTTAAGGAGCAGGCAAACATTTAGCTAGTTGGAATCATCAGGACGACAGCGGTGAGGGGTTGCAAGTATTTACACGACATCACAGACTAAACACGTCTACACAACGGGGTCTAAAAAGGGTTGAGGCTTGTATATACAAGAGGGGGGAGCGGGAAGTGTGTGCTTAGAGTAAAGTTAGGGATTGTCAGAAGTCTGTGGTTTTAGAGCTGAAATGCCGTTTCAAGTAGAGAGGCACACCGAGGATGTGGGGGAGGGGCAGGGGGGCAGAGAGGGGGAGAGGGCGCGGGGCGTAGACTAGCTAGGAAGGGGTCGCGGTGACAGAATCTTGGGTTTTCCTTCCGCCTCCTTCCCCTTCACTGCCGCCACGTAGGAGAAAAGGCAGAGGACCGAGTAACAGATCTGATGTGCCTGTGGGAGGAAAGAACAACCATGAGGAAGATGATGGTCCAGGTGTGAGGTCACAGCTGTGTACAGATAAAAACAACTCCAGAGGAAAATTTACTGTCACACACGAGTTATATAATACTATGGAGTGATGTTTTTACGAGTGTATCCCTGTGTGTATCTTGCGCACTAGCACCAAGATGTTCATAGCTGGCATCAGTAAAGGGCTACCTCAAAGACACACAGTGGGGATGCACCACATTGGATTTTTGCAGATATCCGATATGCTGATATATAATGAGTCATTTGGCCGATACCAACACCAATATCGATATATCCACCTAAGTTTAGTGATCAAGTCTCATCTGTAGTGGAATTAACATCACATTATTATACGTGCATGCTCTTATCCTGACGGCCCACCAGCAGACTGAGACATGAAATACAATACTTTTTAATGAATGTAAAATTCATTCATTGTGCAAAATAAGAAAAAGCATGTTGGCTGATTCTTCTGCTGATATGTAAACACATGTAACACATGTTCTGTAAACACATTGTTTACTAGACAACTCCACAGGGCTTGTCAAACGTGTGTACTCTTCATGCAGCGTTCTTAGAGAGCAATGACCTGAACCCTAAAGATGAAACGCTGACTGACCAGTGCATTTTAATTTATTGAAATGTGATCTATTAACCCCACTTAGTGCTAACAATTCTCAGTCGTCACCTTACTCAACAATAACACCAAATTATAATGTAACTGATTCTGACAGATGCTAAATATTCTCATTTAGAATTAGGAGCTCTAAGTTAAAGTGGAGAGCGCGTTCAGACTGCGCTGGTCAGCACAGTGGGGAACCAAAGTACTGGGTCCTGGCACCAAGACTAACAGGAAACTGCAGGGTTGCCCAGGGAAAATTCAAACCTGGCTCCACTTTTCCATCGCACTGCTTTGATGAATGACATCACACAACGACGAAAAATCAAATGTATGGTGTCGTGCTGCAGTTGATCACAAGGCCGCCGGGACTTAAATGTTACCGTAGGTGAATTTCCACCACCTGTTTTTATGCACATTTTCAACTTGGCTTGTCTTGAAGTGGAGACGTTGAAAATTTAAAGGACAAAAAAATAAATTAAAAAGCATAGCAAAGATGTTCAGTGAACTAGTGGCTCTTCGTTTTTGTTTCCAATTGACGATAAATTCATGTTATTACATTTTAAATGAATTATTTAAATTTGACCATATGGCCTTAATGTGGTATCACACTTTTCTATTTTTTAAAGAAGAATTTGAAAATGTAAACGACAGCTGTCACGGCATAAAACATCTAACATGATGAATCATGACCTTTAAATCAAAAGTCAAAATAACTCGTGAATTTGGAGAATCGTGACACCCCTACATGTTTCCGTTACATGTTTTGAAGTCTGACTGTCGCTCTTTTAATCAGATGATTTCGAGCCGCCTACTGTTTCCTACTATTACCAAACTCCTAAAATTCAGTAGTGGATGGAAACGCACATAAATTTGCATTTTTTTTCTTGATAATTTTCTGAAACTTTGGTTAAAACTGGCGCTTTGTAAACTTTTCATTACTTTCCAGAATTGTAAAATCCTGTATATATATATGTATATTTATATCTCTCTTCCAAAGTCAGTGCCAATTTGGATCCATGTTTGAGCTGCTTGAAGAGAAACAGACAGATTTTATGGCAGCACGTCGTTACATCGTGCCAGAGAGTGGCAAAAAATTGGCGAGTCCACCTGGGTGTCATGTCCCATCCCTGCCTATCAGAGCTGGAGTTGATGAATACCCACGACAGCTGCAGAGTCGTTTGACCCATGAGTGAACGCCGATCGTAACCTTTCCATTAAATACAAAATCCTGGTGTCAGCAGGTGTGGGTAGGAAACGAGCTTCACTGTAAGATGAAGTGGAGACATAACTTTGGTGCCATCAGCTCGTTATATGAGTAAGGTGACTGCTGACTACAGGGCCAAACTCTCAGGAGGTGCTGTAATCCTTTAATGACCAGAGGGAATTAAACTGCTTCACTCTCAGTGATTAAGTTCACACATTATAAAGGACGTGTTAAAGTGCTTCCACTGAGGCTAGAGCTTTAGTTTTCAGACTTGTACTCATGTTAGATGTCTCAGGGGGACTGAATCAGAGGGACACCTTGTGACTGGCGCTCGACATGCACTGGTAGAAGACAAAAGAAGACGTGAGGACTCACCATGGGGGTCTTGTACTTGTGGATCACCACTTCTTTAGTTTCAGGAACTATGCCGATGCAAGAGACAAAACAAAGAATTCAAAGGCAGCAGGAACATTAATGAGTTTATGCTTGAGAGCTTTTGGGGAGGGGGAGGGGGGGGGGGCAACAGGGGTGGACTTTTAACAAGGTGTAAAATGGGATGTGGGCCAAGAAGAGTCTGCCACAACAGTCAGGAGTACGCTCAACTTCAGACAGAGAGGGTGACGAGGGCAAGAGTCTGCTGCTGTTAAATCCTGTTTATGTTGAAATGTCTAACAACTCGGACCAATTAAATGATCAGACTTTATTTTTCAACTGATTTACAGTCCATCAAAGGACAGAGGCTGCTGTAATAAACTGTTTATATGGGACTGTAAAGTGATGAATGTGACTGTTGGTGGGACGTTCATGGCCCACAAAATGGACAAATAAAAACACAAATGTCTTTTATAACAAGAGACTGCAAAGGTTGTAAAGTTTCAAATGTGAAATAAAACAAAGCAGGAAAAAGAAGGACAACCTTCCCTCCCCAACTCTTTCCACCCCAGTGAACCGAGAGTTAAAAGACATCACAGAGAAGCAGCTACGAGAGGCCAAAATCCTTTGACCCGGGACCATGTCACTGCCCGCAGGACAGATTGACTTTTCATTAGTAACTGTGAACCCATACAAGAGATGAGGAGGCAGATATCTGGACAGATGAAGAGGGGGGGCTGGGAAATGTTAAATCCCTCTACAGACCCCCGACTTGCTGAGATTCAGAGGCAGACTACCAGAGAATGAGAGATGGAGTCTGGGGTGATCTCCGAAATGAAAAGCAAGTGATGACGGAAGCAGAGGAAAACTCATGGTACAGAAAAAAGAAAATAACCAGTGAAAAGGGTCGAGTGAGGAAATACTCTGAGTTTAGTTTGATTAAGAAAGGAGAAAGGTGACAACACTTTACCTGCTGGAGAATGAAGGTTTTCATAGTGGCAAAGATGAGGGCAACATTACAAAAGCAGCACAGAGACACGACAGTAACCCAGCCTGGCATTTAACCTCAGCCTCTGACCGTCGTAGACATGTAAACAGTGCACTGACCCTTTAACTCCTGCTCAGTAGCGGCAGCCTCAGCTACAAATCCTTAGTGCTCTCTTCTCTGCACCTATGACATGTACAACTCACAGATCAAGGTTTTTTTTTCTGTCAATGTGTAGATAAATCTAAGGAGGAGTTTAAGAGCTAAAACTACTTCTTATTCTTCTCTTACATTCAATAACTGGTCTTTATTTCCCAGCTAACTTAAAATCATTGTACAGCTTGAGTGAAATATTTAAAATTGTGCGAGTGTTGTTGTTGCATCTGGTACTTGTTGGGCATTGTGGTTTTAAAGCTTTGAAACCTGAAGCGACGTCACTTTTCAGATGCTTTAAGCGTTGAGCAAATTGGCGAAATCCTTTCAAAAACATGGAGAAAAAAGCAAAAAGTAACTTAATGAGAAATGTTCCACAAATTGGAAAAAAATAGTAGATTTTGAAAAATTATCTTAAGGGAAAAACCTATATTTATAATTATCAATATTATATTTCTAAAATAATGTTACGGAGTTATTATATATTTTTTAAGCTCTTTCTCCAGGTCATCTCCTTGTTGTTTGTTGGTTTTAACTTTAGTTCTTTTTTCCTTATTTTTTTGTTGTTAATTAATTTTATCTTTTTACTAAATTCTTGCTGATTTTTTGGGTCATTTCTCCATCTGTTGCTCATTGCCTTTTCCCCATGTTTTTGAAGGAAACCGAGCCAATTTGCTCATGTTTCAAAGGGTTAAGATACTCAAACAGAAATAAATAGTGCGTTTATCAGGGACTATTTTCAGTGGTGGATTAATACACATTTAGTGCTTGCAGGACAGTGACTGCGGGAGTCAAAATAAACTAGTTTCTGTGTTCACTGATACGTTTCGAAAAGCTCTATGGCACTGATTTAGTTTTATTTATTTTTTTTTTTAATTGGATTTCTCAACAATACGAAAAAATTATAGAATATCAGCAAACTTAACCTTTAGGGCTTTATCTTACACCTAGCTTAAACAGTTGACCAGAGTTGCTGGTCTGTAAAATACAACATGATTAATAAGGAAAATATTCACTACAAGCTATATAATGTGAACTTAGCAGAGAGCAGAGCAGAGGTGCAGCTGCTTTCTGACTCCCCATTAAAGGCTCATTTATGCTCAACATTACATATGTATACGGACATGGACGGATCCCTCTGTGTGTACTTTGTGTTCAGTTCATCCGTATTAGTGCACAGATAAAACATAGCAGTGCCATCACAGACCACAGGGGGCAGTGTAGCGTAGCTGAAGTGAGATAAGACCATAAGAGAGGACGAAGACATTTAAAAAATGGCAGAATGGAATGAATCTGTAACATAGTGGAAAGAATTCTCCGTCTGTCGTGTCGCGATGTATTTAACGGCCTCACAGACCAGCGCCATCTACAACGCTGCCTCTGTTAACAGATACAGTATCTTGACCTCCTCAACCGTTTCTTCATTTGTTGTTGTGAAACTTTTGACTCCGCCCTCTAGTGCCATCTGCTGGGTGTATCAATGCCAGTATAACAGATGCATCTATTTTTGTACAGTAAGGAAGTATAAAGGAGCCTTAAGAGAAACGCTGTGCGCATTTACTCACATTGATATTCCAGAAGCTAAAAGTTTAGCTCTTGCTTAAATGTCCTACTATACATGCTGCAGAGATTAGGGGTGGGAATCACCAGAGGATCCACGATATGATATTATCACGATAAAATATACTGCGATATATTAACTTTTTTCAACTGTGAATTACATTCCCTGAGGAGAACTTTGAAAACTTTATCTTCTTAGATAAAACTTCAGCCATTTTCTTTTTTTAGCAAAATGTATGTAGCGGACTGAAAAACAATTTATGACATTATTTTAGTAGGCGACCTAAAGTTTAATTTGTATTTGCCATGATAATAATTTATATAATTAATTTTTTTTTTGATATTTGGCACTGTGACGATACGATATTGATACACAAAAGTATTGCAATACTATGCTGTATTTATTTCCCTCCCAACTTTAAGTGACATTTAAGCTGTTACTACATTACTCTCAGCAGAAAAGTATTCGCTTCTCCATTTTGCTGAACTCGTCACGCCCAAAACACACCTATGATTAATTAAGGGACTAAATCCGACCACTTTGCACCCAGATTATGCACCATTTAACTCGTATAGGTGGAGTGTGACACGTCCAAAATGCACTTGTGGCATCCACTTTAGACCAGGCCCTATGGATTGTTTAAATAGGGCCCTTGATGTTTATATATTAAACCTTATATTTGCTTGTATTATGGTAAAAGAAACCAAGTTTTGCCTCTACGTCTCTGTGATGAAACATTTCAGTTTTAATTTCTACTTGTTCCTGTTTGTTGTAAAATATGGAAAAAAAGGCAGCGAGACTTTCTGTCCTCACACGTCCGTTTCACACTGCACATACTTAATATTTCTCTCCGTCCCTCTCCATCAGCTGAATAAAACTGGCTCTGCTCTAAACTTTCATCGCTGCCATGTGACCGATAGAAACCCACGTCCTCTCCAGAATTCATCGCTCACTTAATCACCTGCAGACATCAAAGTCTCGGTGCTCCCCGAGGTGAGCGAGTATCCAATTTAGTGAGACCCTTATTAGCTCTCGTCAATGCATTTGCCATGAAGCTGAGTTACTGCCGTGCCGAGTACAGGCCTAGAATCAATAGATGGTGTAATTACCAAATTCCTCCAGGACAAAGACTCCCTTCACTGTATTGCACTTTTTAATGTGACTCAGCTCTATGAAAACCTAAAAACAAACAAAAAACAAACAAAACAAGACAACATTATTAACTCAACAACACTGGATGAAAAGTAAACACTTCATATTTAAAAAATTAACCATGTTAAACTTGTTTTATTCAGTATGAAAGGTCAAAATAAAACAACTACACATGGAGTGCAAGCTTTTAACAGCTAATGAAAGAAAAGAAAAGCACACTATGAGAAGTTTCCATGATCAAACGCATACATGGGCGACGGTTAAATGAGGAGAAATGCATTTAGTCTGCTCAAAGCTCAAAACTTATTCAACAAGACTTGTTTCATCAATGAAGTGGATCAGAACTGGAGAATTTAAACTTGTATTTGGATGTGAACAGCAGAGGTAGTTAAAGAAAGAAACACATTTCTGTTTAATGCTCAGAGATGCAATATGGCCCATATGATGCATACATGGAAGTTCCATATAAAAATGTGGACAAGGACACAAAATTAGATTTGCCATACAGCTACGACAGTAAAAAGAAAAAGATAGAGGAAAAGAAAAGAAGGAACCCAATAAGATGTAACTGCTAATAAGCAAACACAGCAGAGGTTGTGTACCTTCCGCTCCTTGCAGGGGGAGAGAGCATGGGAGAGAAATGGTTTGGATTATTATCGGACAGAAGAGCACAAACACTCGACGACACTCCGAGAGGGCGCTATCCACAGGAGCCTCGTGCGGATTCAAATCAAGAATCTAGCTAAGAAGTTACCAAAAGCCAATATGATAAAAAAAAATAATAAAAATAAAACATCACAAGAGGAATCCACCCCCCCGAAAACTAGGAAATGGAAGAAGAAAAATAAAGAGGACTAGAGGTTTGACTAGGGTATTGAGAGCTGGATTCACCTTTGTTTTCCTGGACTTTCTTTAAACATCTCAGTCCCCCAGAGCCCTCCATGCCTCCTCCTCCAGCAACAAGGGCTGGCACCAACACCACTTGCTCACACAGCAGCACAGATAAATGAGGGCAGCCACTGATGGACAGTAAATCCTGCTACCATGTAGGATGTCACCTCCGACACCATCTCACTGCAGCGCTGCCTGGGACACCACCCAGAGCTCAACCGCTATCAATTTAGAGCTGAATAAAGCTCCTGCTGATGGTTCAGTAAAAATATTTCACTCAGAAACCATGAAACTATCCACGAGGACTCACAGTCTAACTGCAGCAAAGTCTCTAATGAAAATCGTTTATTCTAGAAATGTGGAGCGTCTTTGAGAAACCGATGTCTGAGGTTAATTGCACTGAGCTTGTATGATAATGCAAAGTCTTCTCCGAGTGCAGCACTCTAACCCCCTGCAATATGAAGCGAAAAAATTCAACTTGAGCCAAAAGAGCCTGAGGTAGAAGCAGCGAGGGAAAGCAGGCAGCGACCATAACAGTGACTCAGTGTAGCTACATCCAAGTTAAATCGTCACTTCACCCAAATAATAGAACTACATTTTATCTGGCCAAGCAGAAAGTTTTGGTTTTATAATGCAGTGCAGCAGGAATGGAAATGAGTTGGCATGTTTGGACTTAAGAGAAGGAATGCGCACGATTAGACATCTTAACGATTAAACGTCAGCCCCCTCGCTAGTTGGCACCAGAAATGTTAGTCAGTTAAACCTATTCGGGTTTTATTCATGTACAAGGCCGCTTAACTGTCATGCAGCCAAGCACCACTAGTGGGCGCTACAGAGCCATCAGACAGCAGTCCCTCTCCCCGTGGTAATGCTCGAGTAGACTGGAGTGGGAAATTGGAGAGATGTCCTCTCACAAAACCAGCAGGGTGTGGCTGGACTTTGATCTAGAAAATTAATTCAGCAGCTCTTAATCTTTTCTGAGATGTTTTATTACTTGTTAGCTTTAAGTGAGTTGTTGTCAGATAATGTGCAGGTTTACATTCACACTGCACGGAGCTACAAGCCTCTCATTTCAGCTGAAATTTGCTATCATTTCTGTCAGATAATCTGCACGGTTCAATGTGTCCCACATTTCAGTGGCTAACTTTTGACTTTTGACTGAGTTGCCGTCATGTTCACATTCAAACCGCACGGCGCAAAGTGTCTTGTACTTCAGCAGCATTTAAAATCCAACATGGTTGTTTAAGATTATGATTAAATGCATCAAAGGGCTCTTAATGCACACAACATTTTTTGGCACAATGTTTTAAATACTTAACGATAAAATGTGCTAAATTTTGACTGTTTTGTGAGTTGAGTGTTCTCCTTTTTTAAACTAGTCAACTAGTCTTTATTAAAATTTTCGTTTAGTCGACAAGGAAATTAATCAACAGGAACATCCCTAATCTGAACCCTAGGAAAGAGGCGTCATAATTGGTCATGAGTGATGTGGTGCACCGTTTTGTGCAGAATATTTTCAGGAGCCCTATTTCTATTCAAATCTGTCGCTGGCTTTGAAAGCACTGCACTTGATGAGGAACACCTGATTACTGAAGTCGAAACGAGAACCTAACCATATGATTCCTTAGCTTATTCAATAACCTTAACAAGGTGGCAGCTGGCTGGAGGGAGGTTAACAGCCAGCTCAAAGTTTCTGATAAATGACCATCGCTAAAAAAAAACTAAACTCAAACTAAACTCATTTTATCTAATTTCCTGTAAATGTCTCAATATGAAATGTGTGTTTTCTATTACAAGTAACAATACAAACGTAGGCAAATAGCAAGTAAGCTACCCACCCATCTTTTAGGTGGTTACGTCTCCAGGTTGATCATGTTTGCTTACATGATGTAACAGAAGTGAATATTACAGGATTCAGTGTGGAGAGAGAGCTCCGTTGTTAGCTATCTGACACTGTATTTGGATGCTTGTTTGCTGTTGGGATGTGGGGTCATGTTCCACCTGGGAGTGGCTGCTGAGTTAAGCGCAACACCTTGTGGTAAAATTCGGTACACCAGTCTGGTCTGGTGTTTGGCTTAATACCAAACTGGTTTTTGAACATTTTTACCCTAACCCAGCCCTAGTAGCTCCTATAAAACTCTCTGCAGTGAGGTCTGTGGATTATCAACAGTAATCAGGACGCTGTTGCTGCTGAATACTTGAAATTAGATTTTGTGAGCACCACAAATGAGCAACATCTCCACAGTATTGGGCTGGAGGTGAAAAACTTTGAGACAAATAACAGAACCTGTACAAGTTCAACCAAAACTGTCTGCATGGATAGATACTGCAACAGGTGAAGCAAGAAAACGTCTTTTGTTTGTCTTGTAATTTGGGTGAACTGACCGTTAAAATGACTTTTGTTGTTGACACATCAGTTTAAATATGTAAGATTTTCTTTCACTTCTTGCGAACACAACAAGCTCAACGTGTGTGAGGTGTCTGTGAGCTGCAGCGGCTCCCTGATCTGTCAGCATGGTCACGTCTGAGACTATTCAACTACAGCACATTGTTCAATCACAGAACCTGAGGAAACATACGAACCCCGACTACGACTGCCTGCACAGGTGTGAAGACAACACATGACGATGTTCGAGGGTCCAAACTTAAATGTGCAAGTTGCTATTAAATAGCCAATTATTAATGAAAAGTCTTTGCTCAAGGTCATCCGTCTGAAGTTACCACTGATGCACAACACACACACATTAACACTTCGTCTCCTCCCACACAGTAAATGAACAATGAGGTTTGAGCACCACGGATGTCGAAAAGAAAACTTGTGTGGAAGGATGTGTTAATATTGTTTTTGGGAAACGCATGCACACGAACACACACGCACAAACACAAACTGAAAAAAGCAAATCCAAAAAAGCAAAAGCACAAACAAGAATTCTTCCTCTAAAGGAAACATCAGGTCAGCGCCAATTGAACATGTTAGTCATTTTGAGGAGGATTTATTTTTGTAATGACAATAGAGGAAGACGTCACGAGATGAAAGGAAATGAGGCAAACAGGAGTGATGAGCAGAGAGGTGGACAGAAGGACGGGATGAACTTTGAACCATCATGAGTGAGTTTTTTGTTTTCATGCCCTCGTGTGAGATGAGAAGCAGTTTCTCCGCTGTGGTACGGGCCTCTTACCTGGCTGTGCATGAATTTGAGGTTGATTCCTTCCAGTGTGACCTGCAGCAGTCCACCTTCACCAGTTTTCATGTCCTGGACAGGAAACTCTCCGCCCAGCTCGGGACCTGAGGGAAACAACACCGGAGTTTAGAGCGAGTGCAGAAAATTAATTCCCCCAAACCCTTGAATCTCAACAGAAATCACAACACTGCAACCACTGCAACACCAGGGGGGGTGATGGTGCTTGTATTCTTCCCAAACTACTTCGTTCTAGTTGGTTTGTGTAACTCACTCGGAGTCTGCTTTTTTTTAAAATTTGCAGTACATTAAGTGTAAAAATGTTACATTACTGAAATACTGCACATTAATAGGTGCTGTGTGCAGGAGTTGTGGGGATCTATGGACAGAAATAAACACATTATTCATATTTATTCTTTCATTAGGCCGCAATCACACTGCACCACACTGCCTTATTTTTTTAATGAATGCCGCAAATAAAAAAACACTTACTGCATCTTTTTATTGTTGCCAGACAACCATCCCATCACCTCTTTAGTCTACCCTTCCCATGTGATCGATCTACCGTTTTTTATTGTTTATTTATTTCACAGTAATTAGTAAGTAGTTCCTAAAATGTTGAGGCAGAGGGTACTGTCCGTGAATGTCACAGACTGAGGACGACCAACACAACATCCAGTTCATCTCCTCACAGATCACACTCTGCCTTTTTATTTACTCCTTCACTTAATTCATTTTTCCTTGCTTTATGTCTGTGATTTTTGTATTATTGATTCTGAATCCAGCGTCTTAAACTGTAACTGTTCTTTGTCAACACAAGTGAAATGTCATGCAAATAAACCTGGTTGAATTGAATTGAACTGAGAGCAAAAGAAAGAATGAAAGAAGGATAGGAGGACAGACTATCTGACTCCGTACCTGGTTTGATGCTTTGCTGTCTCGCTGCAGCTCGTTCCATACTGTCTTTAACACAGTAGTAGAGTTCACGACACTGGAACGCACAGAGGAAAGTTATGTGAATTTCTGATGTTTTCCAGTGGTGAATATAAAATAGCAGGACGCAGAGGGAGACGGTGTGTCTGACCTTTTTGGTATAGAACTTGTTGAGCTGCGTCTCCTGGCCATTGCGTCTCCAGAGACACAGCACCTTGGTCTTGGGGCAGTAAGTCATGTTGATGAGCTTCTCGTACCACCAGCGCTCGTACACTGTGCCGATGTTGCTGCGCAGGACTATACAGTCATCACAGACCTGAAACAGTATTTATAGTATCAGTAAAGCATGCTCTCTAAAAGCAGCATCATTTGAGATACCTTGATATTTCATATTATAGACTGTGCATACCTCCATGAAAAAGATGTCTCCTGTGGTATCAGTGCCAGCATGTACAACAAACGTTTGCTTCTTGATGTGACGGCTTCCGCTGGGCCTGATGGGCAGCTCACGGCCGTTCTAAAAATAGCGTTCAGTACAAATAATTATAAAGAACTAACAGTAGTCGAACTAGCTGAATTAAAAAAGGGCAGCTCCTCACCATGTTGGCCAGTTTGTCCAGTATCTCATTGATCTCTTGGCTGTACGTGAGGCCGATGTGGGACTTCCCCATCAAACGCCTCACTTTCTTCTTGATGTCATTTTTGTTCAACTAAACAAACAAAAGCATTAAAAAGCTGAAACATCTGGAGGTAGACTAAAAGCCAAACATGGCACAGATCAACAAACAGGCCTCCGAACCTTCAACATGAGCATGTACGCAATCATATTGTGCAGCAGGGTGGCCAGAAGTCTGTCTTCATCGTCCTCTAGGCGCTTGCGGTCGTGCTCTCCCAGAGACAAGTATCTGTGTTGGTGAATAAAAGACCGAAAACAATGTATTAATAGTCCAGGTTTGATACAGTAGAGCTACAAAATAAAAAGGTATGGAGACAGTATGAGTAACATCAGCCATGTTGAACCTTTCGATCATCTCCTGAGGCCCCTGGTCCATGCCCATGCCTTCACGCTCCAGCATCACGGCATCCAAGTAGGCGTCCTCCCAGAACTGCAGCTGGTCCCACAGAGTGGAGCGCTCCTTACCTGGACACATGAAGACAGAACGCATGTAGCTCCGAAAGTGTGTCATTGCTGCTGATCCATTCAAACACAAGACACACCACATGCAGCTACACAGTCTCTCATACCAGCAGCTTTAAAAGGGAACACCAACATGTTATATCCACGGCCGAGGAACGTTTAATCAATATCTGTGAGCATGAGCTGCTCTCTCACAGCCAGAGACCAGACAAGTGAGTGTCAAACTTGTGATGTCATAGTTTCTTTGTCTTTGAGTTACCATGGTTGTTCAGGGAGGTCGCTTCCTGGTGGGGCAAAATGTGTGGCTGAGTGCTGAGGACTCACAGGCTGAATCCAAATGTCCACAGAGCCCTTGCGGACTTCTAATCATCATGCAAAGTCTGCGAGGGCAGAGACTGCAAGCAGCTGATAGGCAGCCCTCGAGAAATGTTCAACTATTGCTGCTGTCATATCAATGTCATTTAAGTTGATTAACAGTGCCTGCTCATCTGTTCCTGCAGATAACAAGATATAAATCCCATGTATAGTCTTTTTGTGACTGAACAAAAATGTGTTAATACATCTCTACATCTCTATATAAGTCTACACACGTTCAAAAACAGACATGTTTGTAAATAAGGACTATAACTCAATAAATTACTGACATCAGAAACCTTTTTTGTTGTTTTTCTGACATTTTTTCAGTCTATTATGCTGCACAGTCTGATAGGCTGCAATAATAAAATGCATTTTCAGTCCCTCTACAGCTTAGACTTAAACATATCCCTGTATCATGATGTGGGAGAATATTATTTCTGGCCGACACAATTCAAGTAGTAATTTAATAGACCTCACTATCAATACCTATTTTACACATTCATATGGTTTGAAATGAACTGTGAGTTATTAAATCAGTGAGGTCCGCTGAAGTCTGCCCCCCAAGCAGACTCTCTGGAAGTCTGAGGAAAGAATTGAAGCTTTGGAGCCCTAAGGACTCCCTAACTTCCCGGGAACGCGCCTGCAAAGTCCACGAGCCAGCAAGTGCGGTGAAGTCTGGAGATTTGGATTCAGCCTCAAATCCTGAAGCCAACTCATGGGCTTAAACCATGTGCTGCCATGTCATAAGGGAGAATTGGGTTTAGTTAGATTTGCTTTGTATTCAGTTTTAGCTGCTGTCCATTTTGGTTACCCCTTGTGTATTATTAAGTGTGACCAAGCCACTGTACATGCTCCCTCGTGTAAAATAAACTCAAAATAAACACCCATAGTTTTGTCAACAACTCTGCGTCCTTGTTGTCTCACTGCTTGGTCCCTAACAGTCGTCTTAAAACAGGCTTAATACCCTATGACATCACAAAGTGGAGTTTTAGCACTCTAGAGAGTTGTTCATGTTTACTAATATTATTTAACTGTCTTAGACCGTAGGAATAACATGCATGAAATCTGAAAATGGGTGTGGTTCCCCTTTAAATATATTTCTATAACATCAATAAAAGCTGAAGGCCTCAGTCTCTCACACACACACACGCACGCACGCACGCACGCACGCACGCACGCACGCACGCACGCGCGCGCGCACATTATGATCAAAATTCCTTGTGTAAATTATTCTAATGAGATAAAATTCTATGGTTACAACTATTATGTGTTTTTTCATGTTTTCTGCAGCTTGTGTGAAAGTCCCTACATGGTTGCATTAGCTCATGAAGTCCTGGTAGTGTAACATTTTCCTTAAGCTCTTCATTTCAGCAGCTCACAGTCCTTACTCACGCATTAAAACAACAGTGAGAGTCACTTAGACCAATTACAGTAACATAATAACACTTATTGTACGGCAGAGAGGTTTGTGACAAGGCTCACAACTATCAGGTCAAATAAAACCTTTACTTTTTGATCTAGGGATGCACTGAATTATCAGCTGAACATCGGTATTGGCTAATATTTGCTGATAAGATGACTTTCACTGATGCACTGTGTTTTCGCCGTGTCACATCAATTTCACGCAGGCCTAAAAAATCAGGGCTCGAGACTAACGCAGTCCCATCGTCCCAGGGACAATTGAAAATGTGTTTGAGACGGACAGAGACCTTCTCCGGGACGCCTTCTGGACATAAGGACACTAACTAATGATGCGTCAGGAGACACACCCCATTGCTTCCCTGACAATGCTATACTGTTAACAATGAGTCCACGCTGACATCAACAGCAGGAGAGCTAGTTAACGTTAGCTGTTAGCAGCCGGAACTAACCGCTAACAGCTAACAGAGGTTGCATTGATTTGCATTATGATGTGTTCAACCTCTCTTTGGTATAACGTGTTCAGTGTAGTCTTGTAAAATGTAGTTTTTTGGCAAGTAATTTGAATAAATGCAGCTGTTTAAAGGAGAAATTTGTTGATGTTTTCACAGCAATATGAACTAGATGTCAGAGAGGGAATTATGAATATAATACCTATAGTGAAGCAGTTTTTTAAAGATGTTTTTCATGTGAAAGAAGATTATTGTAACAGTTGTTTTATATATTTGTATGAATGAATTTGTGCTAATTCTAATGTAGTGAAATGAAGGGCTTAATAATGTAAAATAGTTTGTGTAGATTTCTATGTTTCCCTGATAAAAAAAAAGGGGGAATAAATAACAACAAGAACAACTTGGTCAAATTGTTATTTTAAACACCAGCATTGGCTCTGAATTTCACTACAATCCAACGTTGCAGCACTGCATAGAAGTGTGTGATGCCTTCAAGTGCGTCTTCCTGTAACGTTAACTATGTAAATTAAAATTTTCTATTCTTTATTTTTTGTGTATTCTGTTTTAATTGAGAAAAAAGTTGCAAATAACCACAATATTATTGAAAACATGAAATAAAAATGTCTGACAAAATTAAAGTTAAAAGAGATAGCGATAATACTTTCCAGATGTTGCAGTAGAGGAGAAAAAAATGTACTTGTAGTATCAGTAGCTGAGCCGGTTTAATTTTTCCCACCCCGATCACATCTCAGTAACTCATTGGAAATCTTGACATTTCCCAATCTTATTTAGCAGCTGGTGGCTCGTTTGAGTGTGCTCAACTCATAATTACATGTCTGACAGCACTTGAAGGCCACATGCACTCATCCAATATGCAAACCCTTGAAATGTTAAGCTTTTAAGTCAACATGAAAGTTAGTCAGAAAACCGAGTGAAGACGTAGGTGAGCAGAAATAAATGTTAAGAGTTAGAGCAAAAGCATCTTTGATCTCTGTGAGGAAAAGAAATGTGTAGGACTGCTAATATTTTCCACTTCTATCTCAGGCCAATAAAAACACAGATGTGCGGCTCATCAACAGACAGGAAAAACCCACATCACATCACATCAGAGATTAAACACAGAACAACAGATACCCCCCAAACACAGACACACAAACACACACCCACACAGGAAAAAGGGCACAGGCAAGAGATTAGCCCTACTTAGAGAAAAGGTTTCCATGGCAGCATCCTCTAGTTGATCCCAAACGGAGCTCTTATCGCGCCCTGGAAGAATTTCCCAGGAGGAGCAGCAGGAGGGAAGAGAAGCAGCGAGAGCAGGAGGGAGTTAGGCGAAGAGGTGAGTAGGTTTAATGACAAAAACACCAGCAGAGCGAGCGGAGAACCACATCCGAGGAACACAAGAAGACATACCACAACCAGTTACTCACTTAAGTAGAAGAGTAAAGTAAACTTGTTACTGTGATTAGTGGTGATGAGGCTGTTTATGATTTGTTTAGTCACCACTAAATGTCAATATTTAAAGACTGCACAATAACCTGAGTCAAATGTGTTCAGTTATATTTAATCAGATTCAGTCTTGTCTCACTATAATTCCTCTTTCTATTTTCCCCCCATTCCTTTAAAGGGATAGTTTGGATATTCTGAAGTGAGGCTGTATGAGGTACTTATAGATGTTAGTTATGCACGTTAATTACATATCTATAATAATCTAAACCTCTCTGTCTTTCTCAGACGGCAGCGAATTTGTAAAACTGAACATTATATAACATGAAGTCACAAACATCAGGCCATAACCTCTCACCCTTTAACCTTTGTCCATAAAAGACATTTAATATCACACCACTTCTAGATAATCACATGGTGACTTCTGTTTTTTTCTCTCAAAAATAAGCATCAGTTTGTGAAAGTTCACTGTGGTTACATTAATATAGAAACCGATGCAAGAGCTTGCACAAGTAAGTGAAAGGTGATGGAAACAAAACCTCTGCTAGCAACACTTTCTTTACATAACAGGAAATACATTTCAGAATTAAAGGTTGTTTGGTTTAAAAGATCTATGACAGGCAACACAAATAATGTCAGTAAAGACATGCACAACAAATAACAGTGGCAGGAAATTTAAGGGAATAATTAGCAGTGTGTTTTGAAGAACATAAGAAGGAAGTGCTGTCTTACAACATCAGAATAAATGTCAGCTGTTTGACTTGTGTTTGACCTGTGAGAGGAAGTATCCAAACTGGAGAGCAGAACATACCCAGCAGGCCCTCACAGAGGTAAATCCTCATACTGATGTCCTCCATGGGCTGAGCAGGCTGGCTCTTTGCTGTAGCATGTGCATGATCTTTTGCAGTTGGTTTCAGAGTGTGAGTCTTTCCCTGTGGAGACAGGAAAAGGTTGAATTTGAGAACCAACAGTGAGTACAATAACCACAAATACAGTCTCATATGTTTAAATCAGCATCGTGTGTACTGTAGACAAGCTGACTACAGTAGCCGGCTGCACAAAACACCCTAAGATTTTCCTTAAAGCCCATGTTAATGCTTTCTTTCTGCTTGCACAAAAGAAGTTCCCTTTAAATGTCCACTTAAGCATTTAAGGTTTTCTTCTTATCTTGGTCATATACTTAAGGAATCCCTTGAAGCTAGTTAAACGATAGCACAAAAGTCTTAAGGTATCACAAGCTTGAGTGCAAGCACACAAATGGTTACTTGTAACTGTAGTATTTTAACCACTGTAAAATCTTTCAATGCAGTAAATGCCTTAACATTCTCACGTAACTAAGGAAACCTTCTAAGGGATTCTGTGCAATACCCTCAGTTTAGGAAAATCCTGAAATCCAGCACAGATTATCCAGGTCACATACTGTTATCCTACGGTGTCTGGGGAGCAGTGCCACACAGTTGTCTACATAGAAAGACTTTTGTGTGTGTGTTTTGAAATGCAAACAAATATTTCAAAGTGTTTCGACCAATTAAGCACAATTTACATTTTAACACACCACAAACTTTCAATTGCTGGCGGTTACATGATTGCTTCATTCTTGGCAAACGAAAAAATACAGAAACAATTTTCCAGGACATTAAACTTTTTCCTCTCATTTTCAGGTGTTTTTAAGTTGTTAAAACCAGTCTGCGATCTTCCAGTTTTTCTAATGTGCATGGGAACCTTAAAAATCCCATCAACTCGTGGCTCCTTCTGCGCAGCTTCTTAAAGTTCAAACAGAGTGTGCTGGTGATTAAATTGTCTATTATCTAAAGTAAGAACGGTATAATCTACTTACAGCGAGTGTTATACTTACAAACACAGTGCTGGTGGCTGGATTGGTTTCAATCTCGCTGTCAGAAAGAGTCCCTCTGGACTGAGCTAAATGAGCAGCGGTTCTTCCTCCGAGGCCGTCGCCTGCTGTGCTGCTCAGGTCGCTGTCAGCTCCCAGAGTTTCTCCAGAGCTGTTGCTTATCTAAGGGATAAAACACCAAGTGTAAGAACAATTCATAAGGCACAGACGGTTTGGAATCAATCTAAGTAAAAGATATATAAAGTGCACTTTCTTTCTATCAGCTTGACCCAGCGCTGAGGTTATACAAGTTTTACACTACGTGACATATTCAAACACACAGCTGCATTTAATGCACTGATACCTCGTGTCTTATATATATCTGTATGAACTTTACCTGATGGAGGTGTTAGAACCAAATCATCATCAATAAAGTGATGGACAAGTGTGTAAGATTCTTTGTTTTCTCAAGCTGGACATACACTGAATGATTCAAGCCTGTTTCTGACCCGATTTTTGAGCCGCAAGACTTTAGAGTCGGACCAAATATCAGCTTTGTCGGATATCGTTCACCATTTACAGTGTACAGTGGGGAGTGAGGTCTGATAATGGTCCAATCAACTACTCCCAATTGGTCACAGGACTTTCGGATGAACTTCTGACATCAGTGGGGTGCCCAGTAGCTCAGTAGGTAGGGCAGGCGACCCATGAACAAAGGCAGCGTCCTTGCTGCTCCTTTGCTGCATGTCGTCCGCCCCCCCCCCCTTTAACAATTCAAACTATTGTGTCATTAAATGCAAAAAAGCCCAATAAAATAATCTTAAAAAAAGAAAAGAATTACTGACATCAGAAACTTTGATCGGCCATCATCAGGCTCTCACAGTTGAAGCAGCGTCACGAGTATATTCCCCAACGTCAGTGCCTTTGTTCTCACTCAATGACTTCTATGGTGTATACGCAAGTTTGTTGGTGCTGCTAACTTTGTGAACTGCGAACTCAGGGTGTGGGGTTCGAACCCCAGGGTGGGGGAGCCCTTCTATACGAGTTTGCATTTTCTGCCCGTGTCAACATGGGTTTCCTCCAGGTACTCCAGCTTCCTCCCACAGTCCAAAGACATGCAGTTTAATTGGTGACTCTAAATTGTCTGTAGGTGTGAATGTGAGTGTGAATGGTTGTCTGTCTCTATGTGTCAGCCCTGTGATAGTCTGTGACCTGTCCAGGGTGTAGCCTGCCTCTCACCCAATGTCAGCTGGGATAGGCTCCAGCCCCATCAAATGAGTGAATTCCTGAAATCGTACAATGTATGCCCAGCTTTAAACAATTCCTCAAAACTCAGCCTGACAAATTTGGTGTTCTACAGCTCTGAACAATGTTTGGCTGCACACCATGAATCTGTGACGACTAGCACTGGTTGGCCGGTGAAGTTCAAGGGGTTAAAGCTGATTTACAGTTTTCAAAGGGGCAGGGATCAAAAGGATCAAAAGTATCATCCTAGAATCTACAGTTCACACTGTGAGGTACTGTGTGGCTGAACAGGTAAGAACAAAGAGCATATTATCTGAGTTGGCCGTGCCCTACCACTGTGCTGGCCTCTGAGTCCTGGCTGGTGCTTCTTGTCAGGATCGGTGGCTCCGAGCTTGTTACTGACTCTGTGTCGCTCTTCTGAGAACCCACAGGGAAAAATAAAGTAGAGAATTCATTGGTACACTTCAGCAGTGGACAGAGAGCTGCACACATTAGCAGTTCAAAGACTGCGCAAGAACTCATGGTAAAAGCCGAGAGGCATGTTAAAGGGACAGTTCACCTCAGAATCAAAGGTACATATTTCATCTCTTTTCATATACTGGTGAAAGGTCTGCCTTCTGTAGAATATAATTCAACTGGATGGCAATCAGCTAGTGGTGTCATAGCAATACACAGAAGGAAGCGTGGATCTACTCGTGGACAAGAGACTCGTGTGGATTAAGTAAGCAGGTCATGATTTCTGGAAGGAGACATTGTTGAGACATCTAGTTCTATTATACTGGAGAGAAGGCAGACATCTCTGCGGCCGATATCTCCACCACTCGGCAACTTACACCTTAATAATCGAGATTGATAAATAGCACTACAGGTATAAACATGTATTTTTGATTTTAGGATGAACTGTAACCTTAAAAGTGTAGCCATATAAACCACACTCTGACACTGAAGATCACTCTCAGGCCTGTCTGTGTGCAGCCTGCAGCCTTCAGGGTGTTTGACAGTAACATGTTTGTTTGTTCAGCATGATCACAAAGACAAACAACTGGTAAATCACATCCAAAGTTTTTAAATTTATCTAATGCTCTGCTTGACTACACAACAACAAACCTGCGATCCAGATGTGACGCTGAGGCCACTGTCAGCGCTCATCTGTGATTTCTTCTCCTCTGCATCCGTCACTTGGGGGCGCTGCTGCTTCGCTCCGTCAGACCCTGCAGGACAGACCGTGACTATCAGCACGTTTTCATAAACAGGACCTCACTATCTTCTTGCCTTACCGAGAGTCGCCTCACTCAAAGCCACCACAGCACAGCAACACTGACGCTACGTCCATCTTAAGAGCCAAAGCCTCTGTGTAAACACTGCATTTCACTTGTGACACAGCAAAGCAAACAGGATAACACTACCTTACTCATGTTTGTGAAATGATTTGGAGACTCAGGGCCTTAGGCTGCCTCTAGCTACTAGAACAAGGTGACTATAATACATCTAATCTACAGGGAAAGAAAACTTTTAACTCATTCAAATGGTTCTTAAGGTCCTATATACCATACTGGTGCTTAGCTGAGTAGTAACAGATGAAGGTTTTGAAGACAACACAGAGAAGTTACAAAGGGGCAAGCAGAGAGTGCCATAAAAAAAAATGGGGGGAAAAGTTACAAATGAAAACAAAACTGCAAGAGCGCGACATTACTTCTCAGTCAATGCTGCAAATGTGGCCCAAGTTACAACAGAAAACATCAAACAGACACAGGCAGTTAGGCATGCAGACAAACTGATGGACGGTTAAGGAGACATTTTCTGTTTCAAGTGTGATTCTTGTTATTCATCACCTCAGTAGATGCAGACATGGTGACAAAGAGATCCTGACACTTGTTTATTTTTCTTTTGTTTTTTGTGTGTGACACTTAACTTTTGCAAACTATTAAATAAAGTTAAAATGTGCCAACGACTGTGGAAGAATATTGGCTGCAAACACACAATTTAGTCACTTGAAACTGGAAAAGAATACAGTTATAAGTGCAGGACACGGCAGCAGGTATTCAGTTCTGCTCATCTTGAAGCATGAAGGAAAAAAACACTGGAAAACGAAATAACCAGCGACTATAACATAAAATCCCATATTTTTTGTATGCCAAAGACCCTAAGAAAGATATCCACATCAGTAAACATTAATAATTATACTTTAAATGTTGTATACAATTAAATAATGTATCTGCCCAAACAGTAGGCAGTGAGAGAAAAAATAAAAAATTCATACATCTATTTGGTTTCAGGTCGTTACACATACTGAATTATCGTAGTCTAGCACATATTGTACAAATACCTGCTGGACAAACTGTCAGGTGCGAGGGATAAAACATACTTAGATTCACTGCCATCTGAAGCCATGATTAAACACAACATGACATATTTTTTGGAACTACAACAAGGCTGTAATTTCTCACAGCACCTATCTGTGAGACATTCTGTGACCCTTGTTGTCATATAGCAAATACAGTGTATTTTCCTCTGGAGGATAACGACTCTACATCACATAAAAGATCCCATGTTCAGGAGGCACAAAGCTAGAACATCAGAGTAGGGCTGGGCGATTAATTGTTTATAGTTACGACTGCACCTCACTCCATTTCGCCTTTTGTCTTGTGTTGTACGTCCAGTGCACCATGTACTTTTACATTGCTGTGCTCAGTGATGCCAACTGGAGCTTTCAGACCCTCTTCACTTAATTTCTAAGTGAGCAACTAGCAACAAATTTAGCGACTTATTCAGACCATCAGGGGGGGAAAAAAAATCAACTTTCAACTGTGTCGCGAAAGCCTATCAGCAGTGAGATCTGGTTGAGATTGTCTTAATGTTACCAAGAATCACAAATGGAGGACAAATTATTGTCACCATCTGTGAGCAGCCTGAGCTCTATGACTCAGTGTTAGTGCTGTGCAGACACGATCAAAAGAAGGGTCGGAGTTTAGTTGGCGAATCTATAAGACTACAAAGTCCTGAAAATAGGTTTTTGTGACTTGCAGATGTTGAGTTGCTTCTTAGCAAAATGCTGAGTAATTTGTAATCATTTGTCTTTGATTGTGGAAAGTAAAGAGTGAAAGAAGTAAAGTGGGAATGCGCTGCCCCGGCACTACGAAAATACTGCACTGACTTCCTGTTACATTTAGAATTGATTTTAAGCTCCTCCTACTTGTATACAAAGCCCTACATGGCCCAGGACCGAGCTACATTGCTAACTCACTTGTTAACTGTTTGCCTCCAAGAACACTGCAATCAGCCAGAAGATCAGGGATGCAGCCTTTGTCAATTATGCTCCAAAGCCAGGGAACACACTACCTATAGATATCAGGGAAGCTAGTTCACTAAATACTTTTAAAAGAAGACTAAATCATATTGGTTCACTTGAGCCATTAACTAGCTCTGACTTAGTTGTACTTTACTACAGACCAGAAAAAATCTGCACTTGCAAAATACTCCAAAAAATACTGCTGTATTCGCGTAAGCAACGCAAGGCAAAAAATTGCTGCGTGTTTGGTGCAAAAAACAACATAAAATAACAAAAGCACTTTTTTTAAACATAATAAAGAATCCACCTACATCCTACACTATTTTTTAAGTTTAATAAATGCCATAATTAAGCAGCCCTACATCAGAGTATCTTAGAAAGTTACCCTGACCCACATCTCATCGATCATCATCATCTTATAATCTCACGTCGAGACTCCTGTGCCTAAATATTATTTATCGTTATCCATTCTGACATCCTCATTAGGAGCACTCCCTTTTTATGTATTCATGTGTAGAGACACTGGTGAGTTAGAGAAGGTGTTGAGAAGGGGGTGGAAAAAGGTCAACAGCTGAGCACCCCAATCTTTTTTCTTTTTTTTTTTGGTGTGTGAAAAGTCTCTTACTCTGTGGTTTTTCCATAGCTTTTTGCTTATCCTGGTGCTTGCTCCACAATTCTACCCAAGATGCATTGCAAGCAAGGAGAGAAAGACAGAGAGAGAGTCAGAGAGCTGGTTGAAAAGGCATGTATGGTGGATGAGCATTAAAATCAAAACAAAAACAAAATAAGCATTGAGAATCTGTCATTGTTCAATGGGGGTGTTTTGTAATGTTTGCATGTAGCTGCACTTCAGTCGGGACAAATGCAAAAAAAAGAAGTATTTTGTTGTCAAGTTGGAGCCACAATGTGAAACAGCTACTAAGGTAACATTACAACACACCCGGAGCTCTCGGCCCAAAGTCCTGGAGAGCCACACAGTGACGTCGGAATGAACTTGGCTCTGACCACAGGCCGCACGTTTCATCGACTGCATTTGTCTGGCTCTCCAGAGCAAAGGTGAGAGACAGAGAGAGATGTGTGATTCGGAGAAGAGCATGGGATGGGGTTGAGAGGCCGACTAGCCAGCAGGTGAAATGGAGCAGTTGCAGAAGCCGGGATGCAAGTCTCACAGCATACTGTAGAATTGAAGGTGCAACTTCTAACAGGAAGAGAAGGGGTGCGGGCAGGAGAGGTGTCAGGGTGGTCGACTGAAGGCGTCCCCCGTATACAGACCCAGAATCATTCTCAGAAAATTAAAGAGATTATTAAAGATTTCTAAGTCAGTTGCTTCTTTGTGCGACCAATAGAAAATTTGTCTCTGTACTGGGACTGTTTACTGGGGAGTGTTGCTTCCACCCTCCATGCTGAGAGCAAAGGGAGCTGCCATTTTCTACAGCACGCCTCGCAGAAAAACCTGCAGTAAAGGCACAGACGAGCACCGATTTTGACTATCGATGCGCATACCTCTGGTTTCCCTCGTCCGCTACTGCAGATTTAGGTTTCGGAAGACCAAAAGAAAGACATGCATTCAAGGTGCTAAGAGGCTGACAAACAGAAGTCCAGAGGGGAGGCAAACAGGGGCACAAATGTTCAAGGGAGGGGAGACAAACACACGCAGTCCAGGCTGGCACACAGGGAAATATTCCAAACACTTTGTAAAAGTATTTTAACCAGGGTCAAATTCTGAATTTAGATTTAACTATTTTCTCATTTTAAAAATCAAAACCAGACCCAAGGTTATAAGATTACAAGAGTCACTTTTCAGGTCAAAGTGTGTGGAATATCACCTGTAAGATTCTGTCAGGGACAAGTGAAGGAGTCTTTCTTTGAAACGGTTGGAGGAGGAGGGGGAGGGGGACTGGTATTAAGGTTGATGAGCTTGTAGGGGACGGGGGGAGGGGGAGGAGATCTCACAGTGCACATGCAACCGGGGCCGGAGTGGTGTACACACCAATCGAGGCAATAAAGTTCTCCTCGTTCAGACTCCGGGTGTCAAAATGGCGGGCTCCTTTGCCCGTTGGGTGGTGCGGCAGCTGCAGGTGGGGAACGTTCAGAAGGCCCTGAGGCCTGGTCGTCTCCATACGACCAGAAGGACTCTCTTTACTCCCCGGGCTGCCGGCACTGTCTGTGGGGCTTCGCTTGCGTTTTTCTGGGTCTACCAAGTTACCAAAATGAAGGAGCCAAAGACAGAGTGCATCAACATGACAGAAAAAGAAAATATGCCGAGGTTTAAACTGGGAGAGGATTAACAGTATTAGACAAAGACGGAAAAATTAGATCAGACTTTACAGTTATAGTTAATGTTTTAGCATGCAGCCTAAAGCTTAAGATCAACACAGTGCAGAGACATGGACAGGTGTTAGTAGCACAGGCCTGCTGCCACGTTAAGCACAAAACGTCTGACAAACTTGTAATGATCTATTCTGTATTAATCACACATGTATTTCACAGCATGAAATGTGTGCATTCCTGTGCTGACCTGTGTACGGGACGTACCTTTGGTTTGATAATGTGTGCGCGCTATTTCCAATAAGCTGAAGACGCTGGCCATTCCCCCCAGGCCTGCGTTAGTGTAAGAGTGCTCCAGACTGGAGACGGTGCACTTCAAAATGTCCAGCATGCCTTTGTACACCTTTCTGCTCACCTCCTGGAAACAAAACACAGCAACAAGACAACAGGAACAATTGTAAAATTGGGCCATGTGAAAAAAGCTGACTTGACTTTTTTTTAAATTCAGTTTTAAGTCAAAGTCTCAGTGCAAGTTCTCGCAGTGAGTTGACTTGACTGTGACCAACAGAGTGTTGTTAATGTTTAGGTTATCAAGTAATGCCCACTATACAGTAGAAGACTGTGAAAATACTGAAAAGATTCTGAGACCCTCTTACGTCAAAAGACAATGTGAGTTTTTAGTCACACACAATAAGACTCTGCAAAAACTGGGGATCTCGCAGGGTCACGATTTGCAAGGCTACAGCTGGACTCCTGAGATTTTTTCTCATCCCACTCTTGGAAAAACATATTACGCAAAATATGACATTTTAACAATTCTGTCGATTGCAACCTTGATTAAATTAAATCAAATTTGCTTTAAAAAAAACACTAAAGAATCTTTTTTCAAGTGAGCCACTGCCAATAAAGACTAAAAATAAATTAAAAAGTAATTACAGCAGACTTTAGTCGTCCAAATGCTTTTTGTATGTCAGTATTCCTGGGCTTGTTGTTAATGATGTGTATTTCCTGGAACATCAGTTCACAGCGTGGAAGGAAAAGAAAAGCGTCTCCTCACCACATCACGTATGATCTCCTGTCTGGCATCTTCCTCCGACTGGACGGCTCTGTTCAGCTTACTCAACACGAACACACGAAGCTGCTCGTTCTCCAACAGGCGGCGCACTTTCTTCATGTTGAGCCAGCCGACTCCCTGACCATCCAGAACACTCTGCACCACCTCCTTCAAGAACTGCTGGTTCTCACTGAATCA
This sequence comes from Epinephelus awoara, assembly GCA_035609425.1. Lineage (NCBI taxonomy): Eukaryota > Metazoa > Chordata > Actinopteri > Perciformes > Serranidae > Epinephelus > Epinephelus awoara. The sequence goes on from CM069294.1 coordinate 7,853,278, forward strand.
GAATGAACACAGTGTCAGTCACGTTAAACAGATACAGCATTAAAACAATAAATACATGTCATGACAATGCGCTCTGGTCTTTGTAAGGATTCATTACCTGGTGTTGTTGACTCGGCCCTGAGGAGAGGGTGACTCTCTCTTCACTGTTGGACTGTGCTTGATTACGGAAGACTTCTGGTCCACAAGTGCTCGAGGTGCACGTGCACCTGGAACAAGAACCAAAACAGTGAGGTGTCTGAACACCACCAAGCAACATAACCAAAAAAACCAAAACAAACACTGCAAACTATTGGGTCACTACACAAAAGAACACTCGGTAGAAGTGGACTGGACACACACAAACGCACCAGGAACTGTAAACCAGGTCAGGAAACATCTTTAGAACTAGTCTCTTTTATTTTAAAGCTACTACATCAAATGGAAAAGAGCCGTTTGCATCACTCTGTGACACCTGGATTCTACTGAAGGTTATCTACTGCTGAACAGACACATTACTGGGGCTGCTAGAGTCTATTATTACAACAAGGGAGGTGAAGGGCAAATCAAACAAGGGACATGACACACACACACACACACACGCACACACACACCACACACACAGGAGTCCAAATGGTGCTCTTGGTGGTGGCATCACACATTAGCAGCATATTGATGTGAGGTCAGACAGAGGATAGTGAGTACAGCAACTACATCAGTGATATCATGCATGAAAGAAAATAAAGAGGTGAGTGGATGGAGAGGAAAATGAGCTACACTACATCGTCACTCGGTGAGTTATTTAAATGCGGCTGCTGCGGTGCTCTGGGATGCCCAGCACCTGTGAGTGAACCACTTATCGGGGTTGGGTCAATCATTTTAGCTTTATATTACAATAAAATCATTACAGAGGCTCAAAACATTTTGGCAAGTCCATTTATTTTCTTACTCAATTGACTCAAACAAATACATATGAGACTTGAGTCCAAACCACTGCAACATTTAATGAAGCTGCTCGTTAATGAGTGTCATATCTTGGTGCAAGTGTGTGTTTTTATGCCTTAGAGACACTGGATTTCTCACACTGCTATTAATAATCTCAAAGATGTTCCAGGATAAGTTAAACTCCCCTGATGTGAATTTTTTCCCTCATATTTAAAGCTGGGCAGACAATGTGTGTTTCTGTCGACTGTGTACTTGTGTTTTCTCGCACTACATGTTTTAATCAGCGTTTCTGCGGGGCTAGAACCTGTAACTTCTTTGACCAGGGTCGCAACTCTTTAGTTGATAGATTTCAAAGACTTTTAAGCTCTTTCAGTGACAAATTACTTCAACATTAAAGGGTAACTTTAGTATTTTTTCAACCTGGACCCACATGTTTGTGTCTGAGTGACAAATTGGAACAACAATATTGTTGTGGCAACAGGCTGCAATGTAATCAGTTGGGGCAATTGCGCACCCTAAATTTATGTCCACTAAAAGAGCTTGTTTTTGTCACAGACAGACTCAGATTATTATCAGTGTCTAACAACATTAAGGAAAAGATCCTTACAGAGACATACCTAGCGCTAGCTAGCAAGTTCTGTTGGCTTGTTTTAGACAATGGAGGAAGATGATGCAAGTGGTGCGTTCAGAAATACTCATTCAGAGCGCTGGAACACAATCTGGCACAAATTGGACCATTTGTAAATTTAGAGTGCTGTCTGAATGTACCGTTCGGTTATCCAGAGCTCTGCACTCTCAGAGTGTCAGAGCGCACTCTGTCTTTGAAGACAGAACAGCAATTACACACTGACCAACGGGATCAGACTGGCCGACCCGTATGCTTTCACTCAGTGGATGGATGATGTCACAGGAAGCTTTGTGGTTGACGATTGGAGGACAGTTTGTTTTGCAATCAAAGCTAACGTTGCGCTAAAAAGTTATCATTATGGAGAAATCCAATATTCCTCTTAATACCTCCCCAGTTTCTGATGAGGTAGACATGATAACCTTTGATACACATGACGTTATTCATCCCTACAACAGGAAATACTTTTCCCCTAACCTGATATGAAGTGTGTGCTGCATGTGAGCATTTTTGATGATCGCCTGTTTTGCCTCAAGCTAATAAAATGAGGTCATTGTGACATCTGTCTTAAAAGGTCTATACTGGACCAATTTAAAAAAAAAAAGACAAAAAAAACTGTTACAATTAGTCACTTGGACACAAAGATATGAGAAAATATGAGTTACCCTTTAAGGATCAATAATTCACATAGACGCTCATACTGTATACCAGTCTAAAAACATCTAAAAATTGTAGTCTGCTTAAAGCACTTTCATGTACTTTCCAGTCCTGTGGCGACTCCATTTGACTCCCATTATACTGATCAACTGACCGATCAACTGATCAGAGCCCCTCTGATCAGTTTGGTCCATTGACAACTCCAATAAAGTTTATTCAAATAAGACAGCAACACCCTCATCAATGTTGACAAAAAGACATAAAGGCAGCACTACTTTGTGCAAGTCCACTATGACCAGAAAATAAGGTAAAATTCATATTAGCTGCAATTTCATATGTACATGCATCCAAGCATTCATGCATTCACACACACACACACACGACCTCAGAAACACTTGTCACTAGTATAATAATGCCTCACTACAACTGGTTTCTGAGTTATGAAAGGGGACGTGACAAAATAGTGTGTGTGTGTTACTTTCTATAAAGTTTGGTCATGTTGCGTTTATCTGTTTAGAAAGTTGCACCTTGGGGAGCTCTGACAAACAACCTAGAGTTCACTCTGAGCTCAAGGAAAATAGAGAATGTTGTAGTCATTGTTGTTGTGTGTGGGAACCCTGAGACAATATATGGTGACTGTTGTGCAGTGAAGTTCAGTTTCAGATCACAGATATATATCACACACCACATAAAACACTGCATCAGTAATATCAAAACAAGCTCATTACAGTTAGTAAAGGCTCAGCAGCCATGCGGTAAATCAGACCATGTAACTGCTCAAACTGCAAGACAGCCAACCAAAATCTTAGACATGCCGGGAATCCAGCCACTCGTCTGACAGCTCATTACATAGACAGATTTATCTGACAAGATCTGAAACAGGCTGATTACGATGACAGGCTCCATATAAGATCTTTCAAATTATTGAGGATTAAAATAAACAGAAAAGTCTTCGGGCTTATTTCCATTATTCCCATCGTGGTCCTCGATCATTAAAGTAATTAATCAAGCATTGTGAGCTCCCCTCAGACTGCATGTCAAACATCCGTATAGTGACTGCCCCAGAGCCTTTGCACCTGTTGATACAGCTTTTTGGTTCAATGATAAAATAAATCCTAACCTGGTCTCAGAACCCATGGGCTGTCGTTCTGACAAGAATAAGTCTTTGGGGGCAACGGCAAATATTTGGGAGTTCTGGTGTAGCCAGCCAATATGGAGCCCAAGACTTCCTTTTTGGTGTGCCTGTCATTTTGGCTAATCTCTTTGAGTAGATATCTGTATATGAATGCAAATTAATTTAAAAAAAAGATTATATGAAGCTAAAATGTCATCAGATGGCAGCTGATGGGTTCCGACACTGCACTTGGGCCACTGCTTTCCGCCTCTTCATATAGACTGTCTTCCAGCCACTCTGATGTGATTGATCAATACTGCCTGAACGACAAAGGGGCTGAACACATGCCACGTTTTTTGTGCCCTCAAATTCATCAGTTTCAATGTAGATGTGCGGCAGGTGCGCTCCAGCACCAGTGCGACGGTTGTGCCCTGAGAGAGACAGAATTCAACGTTTGGAACACAGCAGCGTGCACCGCATGTCATGTGATGAGAAACAACCAGTCACAGCCAACAGATATCTTTCCCTGATTCCGCAGATATCAGTCTGTGATAAACACGGGAAAGCCAACCATTTTGGTGCAGAGTTGCCAGAGCTTTACATCTGTCCCACGGACTACAGCTCCTGGTAGAAGATCAGCTCTGCACTCAGGATTTCAGGTAAATAGGCCATGACTCAGTGCTTGTTAAGGTTGCTTAGCAACTTCAGACGCAACCTGCCGCTGCGCTCTTAAAAGCTGGCTCAAAAAAAGGAAGTAGCGCTCAGCACCTGACCTCGCATTTTCCAGGCAGTTAAAAGCTCAGCATGTGCACGGCCCCAGACAGAATACAAGTGGAAAGCAGAACTATTCCAACAGCAAAATCAGTTGCCAGTAGATTCTATATACATATTCAGATACCTGTTTAGAGTCTCACGAGTCTGAACCTCATATGGTCAGGCCTAATGGGGTTTAGGTTCAGTCAAAGTTGAAAGAAACATGTAAAACAATACACAAAAGATGCGTTCTATCACCACAGTATTCTTTCTGCAACCAAAGATCATGCGCAAATGCAGCATGTTCAAGAGCATCAAGCTTCAGCTATTCTCTGACGACAATTTAGCCTCCACAGCAAGACAATAAATCCTACCAAACTTTGTCAGGTGGCTGAAGGGAGTACGTCCTGACCTTCACGCCACGAATACAAAGACAAATCTGATTGTAAGATGAACTCACAATTTCTCCATTTTGTGACTTGCAGACTTTTGTTTCTGAGGCATGAAAGGACGAGGGAGGAGCACCCTCCTACAAGCAGAGGACAGAAAGCTTTTCTGATCTGACATCTGTCATTACAGCCTGGTGCACTGTCAGTTTTATGTGACAGCAGGGATCTATTGTGTGTTATTGTTGCTGCAGTGTCATGGAGACAAGAAATGAGATTTTACTCCCCATACCAAATACTCTGATTGCACAAGCAGAATTTTTGCAGAATGTCTTTGTCTGAAAACCAATAAAGCAAAACTGTTTGAGAGTGAATCATAAAGGTATTGCAACAGAAGCAGCTCTTGAAACCCGAAGGCTCTTTATGAGAATGATAAACATTACTGCAGGAAGAAGGTTATGGATTTTGTCCACCATGCATCTGACCTGATATATCTCAGGACAAATGAAAAAGTTTGTTGGGAATAAACAGTTGCAGCACTGGAGTCTCTGGCTTAAGCCTTTCATCAATATTAACGGGAGCAGCCTGCAGCTTTTAACTGTGGCTCTTTACAGAAGGATGGAAGAGCCCAGAGGTTTATTAATGGCGGATACTTTGAGGCTGCAGCTCTTTTAAATGATCCTTGACCTTAGGGGTCAAATGATTTGTCCACCTGAGTAACAAGGGAGAGATGGTAGTGAAGCCGATCTGAATCCCAGGTCTAGGCTACTCACATGCAAACACAGGTCACCTTGTTTTTTTCCTGTGCAATTCACTTGCAAGTCAATGATTTTTAAACTGATGTTTTTGTCATAAATACTTTCACACACAAAATGTGAATATTATGCAGCTAGAAAGCAACATCATTTATTTATTTTTCAACATTAATTTTTCTGAGCTTTTGCACCACACAAAAATGCATCAACCAATCAAGCCGTGCAGAACAAACATCACGCCGCACTGTCACAATAATGGCAGACCTGTTGGTTGTTTGTGTTTCTCGGCGCCCTATATAATACGACAGAGGACACAAAAATTATAAAGACCATGAGCTCAAGGACAATATGTGGAGTAGCATCAGCAAACAACACACAAGCTCTGTAGTTCCAATAAAGACCGCAAACTTTATTATTGCTTTCAGTCTTGACAAAGGTAGTGCATACCTGATCCACTCCGTCACTTCATAACTTTCATAATAAAAGCCCTGGACATATACACTGCATAACCAGAGGGAACTAGGGACTGGGACCAAGAACTGGTTCCAGTTGTGAGGCAGTAACAAATTGCCCGATCCATCAGAATCATATTCCACCAAGCTTATCAATTCCTTTTATTGATGCCGACATATCTCTCTGACAGCTGCCAATTGCCAAACAATAAAGTCAAACTCGTGATTTACGTTGCTGGAAACTTGCAACAAGAAGGAGTCATGGCGGAGAGGAAGAAACGAGCCAAAGTGTGGCTTCATTTCATAAAGAAAGAAGACAACAGTGCCGTTTGTAATGTCTGTAAAACGATCATTTCTGGTAAAGGTGGAAACACCAGCAATACACTAAAACATCATGGGCTTAAAATCAAGGAAAGCCGTGTATGTCACACTCTACACAAGAGTGCGACTGCTTTCAAACAGAGCAGCATGTACATTACCGAGGGTAAAGATCCTCTGTATCAACATTACCACCACGCAGACAGAGTAAGCACATTTTTTTCTTTGACTTAGAAAACCTAAATGAAAATGAATGCTGTACAAATATTTTCTCATTAATCCATTTAAGATGTTGACAGACTTGCTACAGCTAGCTTAAATCACCCATCAGCTCCCCCTCTCGTGTCTGTTGCACAGAGAGGGAAAACGAGCTAAGAAAGGTTCTAAGCCTACAGCTCTTACACACAGGACATTAATCAGGAACTAATAAGGGAATCGATAAAGAAATTAGAGCAATACACATAAACAATAATGGCATTGGTATCTATCAAATCATATTAATTCCCATCTCAAAAGGAAACTTTAACTCACTCAGAGAGAATCTATTCAAAACTTTTATTGAACAAGTGTTGCAAATGTCGCATTGCTGACGATGTGAATAGTTTTGATGCATAAAATTCACAGGAGAGTAGTTTGTATCTCCATATTGTTTACTCGTCACATCCTCGGTATGTAAATTGGGGTTCTCAATATTAACCCAGGCCTGACGGGTCCCGGAAAGCCCAACACCTTAGACCGTTGGGTTGGGTTCAGGCTTCAACTCACACACGTCGGTTAGGTTCTAGTTGGGGTGTTTTTCCCGACCCACTGACAAATCTAATGCAAAGGCCTTTAGATCACCAGCACACAAAGTATCACTCTCTTATCAGTGTTAGCTGCTTTTAGGCCTGATTTGATCTGGCCAGGTTGAAAATTATAAATAAATCCATCCAACCATCATTCACAGTCACTGTCATAAAGGTGACTGATGATAACATACGGAAGAACTATCACTTGCCATTAATTATCTGGGGGGGTTTGAACATTGCAACACGTGAGCCATTCATAATTTTTGATCCCATTCCAAGCACATGTACCGTATGACATTTCCCTTGCCTGCAACACCAAATATCCATTTGGATGGTCCATCCATTCTAAAGGTCTCTTCTGAACCAACACCTACACATTTCTGTAATTGAGTATCATCGCCCCTGCCTTTACTCTGTGGAGCAGACACAAGTGAAAACTGTTTGGTCATATTGATGGATAGGAAAACATTTACACTGAAACACAAACCTAATTTGAAACCTGCGCAAACTAACAAAGAATAACCTGAAAAGCCTTTAGGGAGACAAACCTTGCTACAGGTACTTTTTTTCCTTTCTAGACTGACCTACTTAATGAATTGATTTCAGATTTTATGACAGGATTGTCATAAATCATTGTAAGACAAAGGCAGGGCTGCAGATGGCCCAATGTGCTGCCATCACAGACGAGGACTGAATGACTACTTCTGGTGATGTGCGCGTGTTTGTTTGGTCAGATGGGTTTCTGATATGCATAGTTACACAGTGACTAGTTTAGGATGCCGAGATGCTCCATTGGACGATTCAGCTCATGGTTGTGAAACTTTTGAAAAGGAAATATTTCATATTTAGTGCCTGTGTTAATGGTCCTGTGTTTCAGAGCATCACTAATAGTTTGTGCTTTTTATTTATTGATTGACTGCATTAATAGCCTGGTTTTAAGCTGAGTGACCAAAAAGGCTCCTGAGCTCCACATATGTCCTCTTGGCATATGAGTTCATGTGTTGGTGTCACTATTGTTGTTATTGTTGCATTTTGTCTTTCATTGTTGTCTGCTGCGAGCCTTCTGAGTAGTTCCCTCTCCATGGATTAATAAAACTATCTATCTTTCTAACAATAGGAAGTAAAAAATGTACAACTACCTGAATACGACCACTTTCAGCCGAGTCACCAGAGGAAAATGTTGCCATTGTACATTTCTGCAAACTGCATATATGTTGCATTAGCCAAATCAAACGTATCATAAGCATTTTTAAAGTGACCAAAAACATGAGCTGATTTTGTTAACCAGAGGTGGAGGGGACAATGGATGGCCTGACACGTTCACAAGATGGCTGCCAAGCTGCAGACCACTGTTTGAGACCAACATACAATAAAAATGGTTGTTTTTTGCTGTGTTGTGTTTCCAGCAGCTTTTTAGGCTCCAAACCTGAATGTTTTGTAGCAACCTGTCACTTTGTTTCAAGCAGCTTTTTAGACTCTAAATCTAAATGTTTTGTAGGAACCTGTCACTTTGTTTCCAGCTGCTTTTGAGGCTCCAAACCTAAATGTTTTACAGCAACCTCTTGCTTTGTTTCCAGCAGCTTTTGAGGCTCCAAACCTAAATGTTTTGTAGCAACCTGTCACTTTGTTTCAAGCAGCTTTTTAGACTCTAAATCTAAATGTTTTGTAGGAACCTGTCACTTTGTTTCCAGCAGCTTTTTAGGCTCCAAACCTAAATGTTTTGTAGCAACCTGTCAATTTGTTTCCAGCAGCTTTTTAGGCTCCAAACCTAAACATTTTATAGCAACCTCTCTCTTTGTTTCCAGCAACATTTTAGGCTCCAAACCTAAATGTTTTGTAGCAGCCTGTTGGCTTTTAAGGCACGAAAACCGGTTGTTTATTACTGAACTATTGCTGCTTTTCCTGCTAGGATAGTGGCAAAAGAAAGTCAGCTGTTTTTTTTACAGAGACATCGCTGCTATTCTTGCCGGGGCTGTTCCCCTCTCAGACGGGACAAAACGTAACCTCTTACTTATTATAATCAAGTTGTTTATGTGCCTAAACCTAACCACATGTTAAATGTTAAGTTTTTACACATCTGCTATACAAAATAAATGTTAAGTACCAAGGTTTGCAGAAACGTACAATGCCAACTTGGGTTGCCACTTTTTAAATGAGGGGATATTTCTTTTTAATGTTTTACAAAAGAGAAATAATACTGAAAACTGAAAATGCGTAATTTACTTGAAGAACACTGCTCAATCTATATTTATCTTTTATCATACTTGCTTCTGATTAACAAATTCTGTTTCAGTGTTGTTGTAGTTATACCAACAACTACCCAAAACCTCTTACGATTGTTAAGACAAACAGTGATAGCCTCAGAAACCCCAACTTGACAACAACTAGGAAACACAAATGCTCTGCAACATGGTGCCTTATCTATGATGCCTCAATAAACAACTGTAATGTTGGCACACTGCAGAATCTTCACTTATCTGCCAGGCTGTAGTTTTCATGGTGCAAGACAAACATCTAGACAACCGGTATCTTGCTGGGTACAAGGCTATATTTAGTTCACTGATAATAAAAAGAGATTTTCACCAGCTGGATTTAAAATTTGCACAATTTTACTCTAGTCACTGCTCATTGTGTACAGCACAATTACTGCATGATTGGGCCCAACCCCATTTGTACTCTCTGGAAACATAAGGGACAAGAAAACAATGAGAAACAATGGATGCTGGTAGATAAGCTTAGTCTGTTCTGCTCTGTATTTCCAACATCCTGTTCTGTGTCTTTTGCTCTTTGTGCTTCCCTGTGGTTATATATTGCATAATGTATTGTATCACTTTTTCCTGTGATTACTTCTGTTAGATTATGGTATGTTTTTTTTTCCCATAAGTCCTTTGAAACTTGCTTGTGATAAGGCCAGTTCAATAAATAAAGTGAAACATACTGTGGAGTGAAAAAACAGTTAGTCTGAGGAAGGGGAACAGTCACTATGAATGGCAGTGTGGTAAGACAACACACTCAATGCTCCACTGAATCTTTGATGACACACACGGTGACTGAAATGAGGATAGACAGTGGGGGATGCTGGGAGATGTAGTTGACTGGCTTGGAGAAGCATGCAGCTCACTCGATAAAAAGGGCAGAACCCACCTTCTCCGCTCCCCGGGCCGGCCTCTGTAATTATCTCCATTAGAGAATTTAGCCCAAATACTGCACACAAAACCCAGAATTAGTGCCGCGAAAAGGTGGACAGAGAGAGGGACACCGGCCCAGACACAACCAGTCTGAACATCAACCCATAACACAACAGACATGCACACTCAACATGGCGCCAAAACAAAGAAAATAAAAGAGAAAAGGGCAGACAAAAAAGAGAGAAAGACAATATGTACTGATGATGGTATCAACCCTGAAAGTGTTTGATAAGATGACTAATGCCATGTGTCTGGCATCACATTCAACATTTACAGTACCAAGTAGGAGCTGTGTGTAGCTCATACTTTGTTGTGTACACATCAGTGGCCTGAAACATGTGAATAATGAACAGTCCAGTAAAACAATGACAATGTAAATCTAAAGCAAGGGATGGAGCTGTTTCTTCTGAATTTGTGTATGATTGAAAAGGACAGTTAAGATTTTTGAACTGGGGTTGAATGCGGCACTTATCCACAGTCAACTGTAGATGGCAATCGACATGTACTCAGTTTGGAGAAGCAGACAGAGGTACCACCACGGAAACTTAGTAATGTACTGCTGTCACTTAAAAAAAGTATATCGTCATCGCAAAAATACTCTGAAAAATCGTGATATTATTTTAGGGCCATATTGCTCACCCCTAACACCAACTACCCCTGTCGACAGCACTATGTTGTTTAGCTTGTCACAGCTTACTCACGTCTGCTTCTCCAAACTGGGAGCATGTCGACTGCCATTCACTTCAGGTAATACACTGGCGATGGTTAAGTACCTCATACAGCTCCACTTCAAAACATCCAAACTATTCCTTTAAGGCAGGAATCTTACTTTGAGCAAAAAAAAAAAAATCACAAAAAATAATCATGACGTACAGTAAAACACTTTAATAGAAAACCTGAGATCGTCATAGTTTCGTCACTGTTTTTGTTAAACCAGTGAGTGACCTTTAAAAAAAGGGAAGGAAACACTCAACAATAGGAGCCACCACACAAGCAAGCAAGGACAAAACCCATATGAGTCGGGAGGCAGGTGGGAAAAAAATTCCATTCACTGACGACCAGTCTCTCTGAGAACATCATTCAAGGACATAAATGGAACTACACTGAAACATTAATTAGGTAAATGAAGTTTAAAAAGGACTGAGCATCCTTCTTGTGGTAAGGATGTGCAGATGCCACGTCACTAACAGTCACAGAAGAATTCTTTCAATATGTGCGTCATAGCGCATCAAAAAGACTCCCACCAGTCACACAGAGCAGAATGGCAAAGGAACGAAGGGGAAGGCATGGAGATACACGAAGGACATTAAAGGTGTCTCTTCTATCTTAGTCCTATGCTGAGAAACAGGGTGTAAGATAGGTATAGGTCACTTCAAGGATAAAGAAATGCCTAGTCAGGGTGCTAAAGCAAGCTATCACACCAGACATAACATACCCGGGCTGTCGGGGTCATCTGAACGACAAAGACAAAACACATCATAATCAAAGGAACAGAACATTTTCTATGGCAGCTATTCCACATGGAGTGGAGCTATTGAGTTAGATTACCATGCTTCATCCGTTTTTTCTTTCAGTGAAAATCCAGCCTGAGCAGAGTTCATATTCGCCTCTTAAAACTTCAAAAATATCATAAATTAGCTGGTTTAATAACTCTGTTCCCAAGTGCAGTTTTAGTCCCTGGAGCGGTTAAGATTTTAATAAATAGCAGAATTTAAACATCAGCTGAGACTGCAGTAGGATTCATTTTAGGGTTGGGTACTGTTCATATGTGAGCTGACACCAGCACCAGCACCTGGAGTTCGGCATCAGTATCCAACAGTACGTTTTATTGGGATCTCACTATCTCACTGTTATAACAAAAACATAATTTCTGAACCAGCTGCAGGGATGACTTAACAGGCTAAAAAGCAATTCTGCTGCTCTCCTCTTTTTTTTTTTAAATCACACATAGAGGTAATCGTCTGTCTCCGTCTGTTTGTCTGCTCGTGTGTGTGTGTGTGTGTGTGTGTGTGTGTGTGTGTGTGTGTGTGTGTGTCTGCCTGTCTAGCAGTACTACTAGGTTATTTTTAAAATCATATGGAAAAGAAAATGGACCAGACGTCGAAACTATTGCAGCAGATCTGCACCGAAGCGATAGTTTTAGATGTTGGGAAACCAACGGACTGGCCGACGGAGCTGCCGACGGAGCAACTGATTTCCCTGCCTTGAGGCGCTTCCGTCTCTTGTCTGAAGTTGAACCCAATCAGTACGTTTACATGCAGCTTGATAAAATCAAATTATTGGCTTAGTCCAACCGAAACCAGACTTTTAAATGCATGTAAAGTTCTGTAGCTCGACTAACACATCTAGATGATTCGACTGAAATCCAACTATTGCTGCATGTATTCGCTTAGTCTGACTGGAGTCGGACTCAGCGTTCTGCGCGTGCACTACTTTTTCTTTTGCGGGCTTTCACCCAGAAGAAGGATATGACGTGGCAGCAGCAGTGCAGTAACTCCCGGAAAAACAAACAAACAAACATCATGTCGACGGAGAAGTAGAAGACGCACTTCTGGACGGACGAGGAAACTACATTCATGCTCCGACAGGTAAAGGAGCTAAACATTTTGAAGTGTATGGATGGTAGGAAAAATTGATGGTGAAAATTAGTTTTAAAATCTGTAATGACTACTCTAAACATGTTTAATCTGACCTCATTCTTTATACACCACTACCTAATGGCTATAGTAGTAGAGGTATTAGAAAAGGTTAAAAAAAATAATTAAAATGAATAATAATGGGACAAACTGCACATGAGAAAGAGTTGCTCATCTCTACAAACATGGCGACGAGTCTGTTTTTGAGTGGATTTTCCTGTTAAGAGAGAAAAACTTTGTCTGACACATCCTCAATATTCTCCTATAAAATAGTGCCATACCCGTTTTGCAATCCAGCGGGAATAAGTCAGGCTATAGAAACAGATTTACAAACCTGCTTGCTCCATTTCCTCCTCAATATCAAAATTGAAATATTCTTTTACCCCCAAAAAATAATTTAGAAAACAAAAAACAACAAACAAAGGTAGAAGAACAAACAGTAAATGAATTAAATAAGAATACAAAAGGTAAAAAAAATGAATAAAAATACTTTTCTGTTTAGACAAGTGTGTATGTGTTTGTTTGTTTTTTAAATCTCCAACTAGTTAGGACTTTTTAGTTATTACAATTTTTTAGTATATAAAATGGGAGGATTCAAATCATAGTATTTGAGTGTAATCTAAATAAACACAATAAAAAAGCATGAAAGAAAATCTCTTAATAAATAAGTAGAGTAAATGACTGCAAATATGAAGCCAGTGATGAAAAGATAAATAAATGAGTGGATCAGAAAAACAAAAAAAGGCTGAGGATAATGGCACTAAATCTTTTCTTATTATTATTCTTTATCTTTGTCTGCTCTCCTTATTGTACTGGTGACTCCTAAACAAAACATTTTATAACCAAGTTTCTTATTACCCGTGAAATCTTCTGAACAACTGGGTCACACAATAAGAAGACAGAAACACTTGAACACATGTAACTGGCCATGTCAGCCATGTTGTCCTACCTTTTAGACTAGGGAAAGGCGTTTTCTCCCTCGCTGCCTTGTTGGGAAGGGCGAGGTTAGACAGGCTGAAACTGGTGCCGTGGTTCTTGTAGAGATTGCCTGTAGTGGGGGTGAAAACAGGAATAATATCTAAATAACCATGCAAAACCAAAAGGTATGATAATTAACATGATTCACCCTTAACAATTTTGGAGAAGCGCAGATGTTTACTCTCATCACAACAGTGAGTAAACAGCATTTGTTAACAAGAGGCGACTGACCCAGCTGTAGACAAAATAAACTGTTAAATTAACCACTTGTAAATATGTAAATGTTGATATCTACAATAAAAACAGACTTAAAATCAGCTGTCATAATAGAAGACATCATGTAAAACAAAACCTACTGTGTAACCCACCTCTTTAACCTGACATAAATTATTTTTAAGACTCAAAAAGCAGCATGCACATCCAGAAATGATAAATTCTGGGTGCTGGACAGGAAGACGGATACACAAGCAGGTCCGCATACCACTTGTGCCTTCATCTTATAGATATATAATTGTTTTTTTGTGTGAATATTATTCCCCCAGCATATGGTTCTACATTACCCGATGTATTTGTCCATTCCTGTGGGAGGAACGTCTACATGCTGCTCAAGATTTATTACATCACTGTGGTATTTCTTATTGTGCATCACTACTTTCTGTAGTATTAGTGGTGCCGCTGGGTTGTTTTTTTTAAATATATGAATTACAAAAACATCTTCTTTTACTATTTCACCTTGAATTTGTGTGTTATTATGATGTTTTTTTACCTGATGTTTCAGTCATGTGATATTCTATGTCATCTCTAGGCACTGCTGGCCTTTTAGAAATATGTATTTTTTTGTAAATGTATTTATTTGTAAATGCATTCCTGTGATGTAATTTATTTCTTGTTTTGCAGTGTTTCTGTATAGCTACATGTGTTATCATGTGATCTGTTGGGCAGCCACCATTGCTTGTACATACAGAGGTGTGTCTCCTTATCTTTTTCATGTCTGATCAAGGGCCGGTGCCCTAAACGTCACATGTGGTGATGCGATTAAAATTTCCAAAAGGAGCAGTTTCTGCTGTGTGGACCTGCTTTTGTATTTTTGTAAGTAATTTGTTTGGCCATCTGGTTGAGAGGAAACAAACTTTGAACACTAACATACCGCCTTTAAATTGATTTGAACTTGTCAGCATACAGTTGTCTTTTTACACATATAGAACAACATAAGCATTAATTTGGAGTTGTGGTCCTGGTTACCTGGGTGAACTAAAATAAGTATTTCACCGCTGGAATAAGATCCTTTCATAAAACTGAGATGTCTACGCAGTAGAGAGACAAAAATACCTTCGAAATTGGTACTATATGAACTGAGAAAACAGAGTAAGGGCTGCTTTTGCTCAAGAAGTAGAAAACCAAAAACTAGGTGAGAAATAGGCAATGCAGCAACAGAATTATGGTTTATATTCAATTAACACTGCCTAGTTTTACAGTTTGTTCTGCTTTTGCAATCCGCTTTTATATTCTTTGGTGCAGAAATACAATCTCCAGTACGAGCAAAAGCACGAGAACCACGGAAAATCCTGGGGGATACACAAGGAGATCTAGGCGCTGGAAGCAAAGCATAATTTATTACACATACTACCCACATTGTTTTGGTACAAAGCTGGCTGAAAATCAGCAAAGTATCCCTTTAAGTGCAACATTCATTCTCTTTTGAGCTGTTTCGATTTCTACTCATTCGAACATCTGCCTCTTTAGCTCCTAAATGCTCCACTATGTTGACCAGTTAGATGCTAATTGTGTCTGTCAGCCATTAAGAGCTGGGCAGGAAGTGTACACTGGTTGTGTTTTTGAGCTTCTTGGTAAAAAAAACAAAAAACAAAAAAAGTGCCTGTTGCAGCCGTATGCGACACTGTGAGAGCAGTGATACTGTTGTCAGAAGCACAGAGGAAATTCTATGACAAGGCAACACTGTATTCACTCTCATGAAGGCAGCTAAACCCACTGTATGCTCTAGATTTGGATGCATTTTTTAACTTGTGAGGAGGCGTGTTCAAGCTTTAAGTCTTTCACAATGGGTGCGAAAAACTGTGTTTAAAAAAGCTTTTGTTTTGGTGCTCCAATTCATCAGCATCCACTTAAATCAACCCACTTCCCATGTTTTACAGGCATGAAAAAGACATTTGAATATGCTTACTGGCAAAAGACATGAGTCCTCCAAATCCATCATTGCTGCTGTTGGAAATGGTGGAGTTTGGCGAGCTGTTGCGAGAGTCTCCCTCCCCGTCAGACTCTCCTGGAAGCCTCAGGCTAGAGGGACGTAAAGGACGCTGCACCCTAAATAAAAGAGCACAAGACATTACTGTGCGCCACAGACACAGAGACATATGCACACTACATGGGAAACTCTGAAGCATTCACACCATACAACACACCACCACAGATTGAAGACCACCATGAATGGAGAGAGTAATCTGACATGCCGGGTTTTGACAGAGAACATTGCATGGTTGGTCAGAGAGCCCATTTGAATGATGGTAATGCACTCATTCAAGTGATGAACAAGTTTAACACACTTGTTGCCATTGAGGTTCTGGTTGAATCGAGGGGTGTATGACTCCACTTGCTCCTCTGCATCAGGGTCATCCTCTGAGGGGAAGCCATACTGAGGCTCAAAGTACGGGTTGTCATACTCTTGCTTTTTGTTGGCTGGGTCCGCCAGGCCAGCATCAGCTGGAGGTCTGAGAAATGGCTGACTGCCCAGTCCAGAGACGGGGTTCTGTAAAGCTGCACCTGCTGATGCTTCAATTTCAGGTACTTCCCCCGGCTCCTGGAAAAATGAGCAGATTCATGAGAGTTATAGATGATTAAATATTGTCCTCCTTTCCCTCATTTCAATACAGATTAGATCAATTCTGCATAACTCTACTTCTTCTTCTTCACAATATGAGACATTTAATTTCTACAAAAGTTAGAGTTGGATAGATCTCTGGTTTTTCCAGTCTAGTCAGGTGTACGAGCTTAAACTGGTTTGATTTTATGCAAACCGGCTGAACCGGCTCTAGCACTGTAATATATTCTGGCAAAGTAAAAAAAAAAGCCTACATCAGCAACCTGTGCTAACTGTGTCACAGCACTAAAGCCAATGCACTGTAAAGCATTTGTAAAAAGCAATATGACAATGTGGTTGACATATTTTGATGCCGGTTTGTAAACGGACTAATAGAGGCACTAGTGTCTAATAGGCCATGCACAATTTACTGCCGAGTTAAGCACGGCAGCATGATGAAGATCAAACTACAGTCGAGGTGGGAGGGGGGAAGAGTGGTGCACATTGTGCTTGTTCAGTTGAAAGTTCATGTGTTTTTTGGAGTGATGAGATGAGACACGGCAGAGCTAGTCTCTCAAGAAAACTATCATGATGCCAACATGTCAACATTTTGGATTTAAAGCCAACAAAGAGGTTTCCTAACTTGATGTGTGAGACGCAGTGTGGTGTCTTAGGCTGAGCTTTTGTTTTTTTCCCTATTTCAATTTATTTCTGTTGCTCCCCCTGAATGCTACACAATGGACAAACAATAAATGATTATTGAAGTTGAAATGACAAATGATATATTGTAATTTCCAGTGAACATAAATATAATGTAAAACGTGTGTTTTCTGTTTAAAAAGTACAAACATAGTACAAGAGCAAGAAGGCTACTAACCCATCTTTTAGAGGGTGAAGTCTCCCCTATGATCTCAAGCATACAGCTGATATTTATGGTGTGTTTACATGACATAACAGAGGTGCACATTTGACACATTCAGTGTGTCCTGTAGGCCTGCCCTCGTCTAAGAATTTTCCTAATCGACCGATAGTCATCATTTAGGGCCATTAGTTGACTAGTCGCCTGCATGTTTACGATGTTTATGCAATTATTAAATGATATATTTTGGGCGGGGCAACACAATGGTTTGAGTTGAAGGTGTGAGAAAGAATAGTATCAGTAACATTGTTAACACTGTGCTACATTACAGAAAAATACAAAACCGTACTAATGAACCTTCATTAATATAGGCCTATATTTTATCTACAAGTGCACGTCACACACTGAGCGAGCCGCCTGTTAATGACGCTGTGGGCTAATGGGCATGTAGCTACTTCCATGTTTCAGATGATACGTCATGTTTGTATTCGACCAATGAAGATGAGTTTACATATCACCTTGGGTTCGTCCTTCACCTTCTCAAAATGATCCCACACTTTGGATTTCCTGCCCGACATGTTATTAACTAGCCTGTGGAATAACCGCAGGTACCAGCCCTGGAAATTAACCTGACTCCTGTCTGACTGCTGAATGTGGACACTTCCTGTGTCTGTCCTTTCAAATTATATTCCCATATGGTCCAGTCATACAGGTTTTGATTTATTTTGACAAGGCGCAGCTCCTAATAGAGCTTCACGTGTTTGTTTTTTTTCAGTGACGAAGCAACCAATGAAATCTGCGACGCAACGTGACAATCGGGCACTCATTTGCTGTTGGGACATGGTGTCATTATGTTTGACTTAGGAGCACCTGCTGAGTCAAGTGCAACACCTAGTATACTGGTCCGGTCCAGTGTTTGGCTTAATATCAAACTATTTGAACATTTTCAAACCAGCCCAACCCAAACAACAGTAAAGATCAGAAAAACACAGCCTCCAAAGTGAATTTAAGCGTAACACTAAATGGGCAAATCACACACTTGGTTGACTCCCTGGATGATTGTGCTGGGACTTGAGCTTGCAGTTGTGCTGGAGCTTGAGCGAAGAGGTTGTCCGTCAGAGGGTTCAGCAGGTCCGTCCCCACTCGATGGACCCTCCGAGCCCTGACCTTCCCTGAAGTCATGGAAGTCCTGAAACTCAACCTCACTAGCATCTCCCAGTGCAGCATGGGTAGGCGGGTCCATGCCTAAAACATTGAGGTCAAATATTAAAAGGCAGGTGGATATCACGAATATGGTCAACCCTGCAATGAAACAACAACTTACTTGAAGTGTCTCCCTGGATGTCACCTTGGATCATTTCACTCACAAGGTCTCCCAGTGAGGAATAGGACGAGCTGGAGTCATCGTATGCCTCACTGTCACTGCCGCTGTAACATATAAAATGAATGAAGTTGCCTAATTGACAGTACATCCAGCAAATAATAAAACAAACTTGACTAAACAGATTGAACTGTTATGCTGAAAAGGATCTTGCTCTTTCTTACCTGTCTGTTGGGTCAGACTCATTGCCTTCATCTTCCAAAGGACCAGCCATAGCTTCAACCAGCTGAGAGCTTCCATCGTACACTCGGTAGTTCACCGGCTGCAGCTGGTGAGCGTACCACTTGGGCTTGTCTCCAATTAAGGAGGGGTCAAACACATCTGAAACAGAAGTGTATAATGTTCAAAACAGTTGCTTTAATGAATTCTCTGTCATGCATATTGAACAAGACCACTATCATCTTAAAAGAGCCTTACTGTTATGTATCCTCTGGAAGGCGAGGTTGGTGGGATTCAGAGCCCATTCTCCATAGAACTCCACGGCCTGGGTGTGAGAAAGTTTATCTGCAAAGCAAGAGCGTCGTGGCCGAGATGCAAGAAAAGAAGATGACTGAAAAGCCACAACAGGCCGAGGGAAGAGGCGCAAGGTGCGAGTGTGCATCTGGAACCCCTGGAGAACATTTGGGGAGTTGAAGAACCGTACCATGGCGACCCTGTGAAAGGGGAGAAAAGGTTAGTTGTTTTTTTTTTGTTTGTTTGTTTTTTTTAAAGATTATTTTTTGGCTTTTTGCCTTAGGACAGTGTGGAATGGAGAGAGAGAGAGAGAGTGGGGGGATGACAAGCAGCAAAGGGTTGCAAGCCGGAATTGAACCTGCGACCGCTGCAGTAAGGTATCGCCTCTATATATGGGGCACCGGCATTATCCACTACGCTACTGATGCCCCAGAAGGTTAGCTGTTTTTTAGGTGGTCCTTGTATAGGAGGCTAAAATTCATTTTGCTGCTGCCCCTGTCCATAGCCACCAAACTACTTTGACAGAAACAGTACTTTTTTCTTCGCAGAACACAGGAGTTGTTTGTCTACTGCTGCATCTGACCACAATTAATTGTAGGTAACACACTGACTATGAAGCTATAAATGTGTTTACACAGTACAAATGAAAGGTTTTATTATATGGAAGCTCAATGTGTCATCATCGGTTTAAATAAAGGTTTAATAAAATACCAACATCTTTCACCTCCAAACTCAAATCTTCCAAACTAAAACTTTTCTCACTCTCCATGTGTACACTGTTAGCAAACTGTTGAAGGCTGGGAGGGCAACAATTCCTTAACCTTCGGGTGGGCATTTCATTTGAATAACATTGAAAAGAACACAGATGAGCCAGCCCTTTAATATTTCTATGAATTATGTACAATATTATTATGACTGCCCTATACATCCATGGCCATCGACTACTAGAACAAAGAGTTTAAAAATCAAATTGTTGTTAACAGAATTTCAGCAGATAATCTGTCCACTAGTGAGGAGCAGGGCTGCAGACTAGGAACGCCACTTACAACCTGGTCTTAATTGTGATTTTTGCCCGTCTATGGAACATTTATTGTATGTAATAGTTGAGCCTAATATGCTATGTATGTTGAAATGAGTTTAACTCTTAAGGAAGAGAACAACTAGCCTCTGTTTCTCCCCTTTTTCCTAGCCCCTTAAACTGACAGACAGAAACACAACAAACAGATTAAGGAGAGAGATATTCATGGCTTGCCTGGTGGCTACATCCACAGAGTCAACATCATTGCCATAAATCAGAGGGTTGAACTCTGTGGAGGACGGTGAAGCTTTATCTCGTCCTGGTGGGAGCAGGGGCATCTCCTGACCTTCCTGGAACTTCTCCAGGTTCAGGATGGGCTGGGTGTTCAAACTCATACTGGCCAAGGCCTAGAACAGATGATAGTGACACAAATTATAAACATAACAGTGGATCTGAAGACAAAAACACAGCGCTGTGATGGACCACTCCCACGATTGGCATCAACATTTAGTTAATAGTTTTTTTAGTTTTTATAATTAACGGGACATCTTGAAATATTTGCCTCTGATATTGAGGGAAAACAATTAGGACAAAAGTGAGTGACTGCTAGAATGGGGACTGAAAGGGGACCTATTGTGCTTTTCTGTCATATAAATATAATAATACAATGATGGATATTCACACTGAATGTGGTCCAACTTTCAAAAAATGACACATTTCATTGCGTTTAAAAAAGTTTCATGGTTATTTTTACGAGTAGAAAGTGCCATTATACACGGTTATTACCTGGCTGCAAGTACACTGCTACATGCAGCCACATGCTAACATTAAGGAAACATGTACTCTTGTTAATTTGCCCTTGATTTCTGTTCATATTCCTGCTGGAACATGTTCAGTTGCGTTTAGATTTTAATTGTAATTATTTACAGAGGAAGTGCAATTATACACAGCCATTGCCTGGCTGCAAGTGCACTGCTACACGTAGCTACATGCTAACATCAGGGAAACATGTAATCTTGGTTGTTGATGTTAATTTCTCTGTGATTTCCCATGGCATTCCTGCTGGAAAATGTCTGGTTGCCTTAAGAAGCCATTTTGTTTATTTTTAATGGGAGAAAGTGCTGCTACACACAGTCATTACTCAGCTGCGAGTACATTGCTACATGTAGCTACATGTTAACGGCATGGTAACCGTGGTTACCAATGATAATTTGTCCCTAATTTCTGTTCATATTCCAAATAGAACATGTCTGGTTGTCATTAAAAGCTTTTATTGTTTTAACTTTTTGTTTTTAACTTAATTTTAACTGGAGAAATTGCTGCTACACACAGTCATCACTTGGCTGCAAGAACATTACTACATGTAGCTACATGCTAACCGCAGAGAAACCTATAATCTTGGTTGCTGATTTCTCCCAGATACAGAATAATAACTCAGCTGGGTCAGGTCCCTTTGTGTTTTGGATATTTTATTGGTGATCTTTTTCAGGGTAGAATGTGCTATTCTATGTTACAGTTATTCCTCAGCTGCAGTAACGGTGCAGAAATGAAGAGATGTGGAAGACCCAGAAACGCTGACCAATCAGAGCAGAATGGGCTTTTTCAGGAGACACAGGCACTAAAACGAAGTGTCTCAGACAGCGGGTAGATACAGATGTTCCAGCCCAGATGGTAAAATAAGGGAAAGAAAATAAAGTGGGTGTTTTTTAACATTAAAACATAAAAATGATCTAGAAGGAAGCCAAAGTACTAGTATGAACATCTAAAAAGCACATTAGGTCCCCTTTAAACATGGAAAATCTGGTTTATGCTACCAAGCATCTCTGCTAAGTGAGGTAAGAGATGATAAACTACAGGGTCCTACACCAGGTTTCCCCCACTTTCACACTTAAAAAGCAGCTAAAGGATCACTTTTGTGAATGTTGATGCCTGTGGTGGTTGTGTCACTTTGGAGAGGAGGGGCACAAGGGAAGTAAGTCACTATGCATGGTTTGCTTTGAGGGAACTGCTGCAGACTCAAGAGTCAATGTTTAGCTTAGCATAATGGAACATTTAGTTGCCGGGTCTGGATGAATGTTAACTTTGTCAAAGTGATTAGCTTCATCATATCTTGTTTTGGTTACGAGAACACTCACTGATGCCAAGATAGATGCACGCACATTCAGTCATGCTCAAGCCAGAGCTAAGCAGTGTATCAAAAAACTGGTCCGCGACATTCTGTGACACTGTTATGCATTTTTAGTCAAGTCTTGGAAGAGTAAGAGACAAGTAGTAGTGACAAGCAAAATAATGTGAGAGAGAAGATTTCCGTGCAGGGGCATTACACATTCCACAGGAGGAGAAATGAGTAACCTTATTTTCAGAGGAGAAGATCTGCTTTTGGGTGATCACGGTCAACCTAACCAGACACTAGGAAGGGGATAAGAGAGATGCGAGGAGAATCACATGAAGGCCTGGGATGACAACTTTGTGACTGACACTGGAACAGCACATGACGGAAGGGTCACAACCATGGCCCTTTCACTTTCTTTTCTTTGTCTCCTTTCAACAGCACTTCCCCATTTGTCTGCTTTCGCTGACAGAGAATAAGTATATTTCGGTGCCACCCAAATATAAGTCAAATAGATTAAAAAAAAATGCTGGTGTTATTTTGATTTGTTTGTGCAATGAAAGAGACGTCTTGCTGTTTCATCATTTCCATTTGCAATTTACTGAAGAAAGGAGATAAGAAAAGATAAATTTGTGTTTGTTTGGAGAAAGTGATGGACAGCCAGGAGAGTAAGAATATAGAGAGTGAAATCTTGTGAAAGTAAGACAGATAGAGAAAATAATATATGGAAAGAAGAGATGGTTTGTAATGCTTACCATGAAAGACAGTGAGAAACACAGACAAGCAAAAATGTGACCAGACTTCACCGACAGAATCCAGCCACTACACGACACATGAAGACCATCCATGGTGACCAACCGGGACAAACCAGTGGTTACAATGGAGTGGTGATGACAGATACAAAACAGCAGATCTTTTCAGAAACACAGATAAAATACTTGCACAATAAAGCACCTGTGGCGAAATAAAGTTTTAACTGTAACGTGTAACTGCTCAGATAAAAAAAAAAAAAAGTCAGGTGAGCTGAAATACCACCATTTTTGTAAAAGTAAATAAATCAGTCGCTTATTTGGACCGATTTATTTATCCAGTGCAAGTATTTTCAGTGACTCTCACATCAGCAGCATTCTGCTTTGGCATCACAGTTTTCAGAGTAATCAGTTCAAACCATCTTCGGTGGCATTTCCTCCATTCACAGATATCAATATTGTGCGCTTGTTTCCAAATATACAACTGCTAAACTGAGGCTTTGCACACTCCTACACACCAGTCTCTCAGTCACACATCCGCACACACGGGAGAGAGCTGCTAATCACACACACTGCTTACGAACCGGCTCTGATTCAAGGCATATAAAAAAAAGAAAAAAATACATGTGCGCAAGGGAACAAAATATATTTGGAAAGTTCTTTGGTGGGTGTATTCACTGATGCTATAAATAAAAAGCTATATTTAATACACAAAACAGCGTCAGAGTATTTTATCAGGGTTCCTACAGCTTAAGGGAAGTAAGACTTCATTTCGTGGCAGACATGAGGGTAGAATAGAACTTGGAAATACTGTTTGTTGGCGAGTTTTCTTAACAATTTTGTGTTTCTCATACTGCCTGTGGGATTTCACTGCCTTGATTCCCATTGTGCTGACTTTGAAAAACTTTTTGGATAAAATAAACGGAGCTTTGTATGCATTGCCTTGTACTGGTTTCAGCCATGCTGCGAAATCCTGATTAACAGGCATCTTTCAGAGGGGGGCATGGCTAGTGAGCTTTGGAGTAGCCGTGTTTTTACCAGGCTCTACTTTGACCTCTCGCAACTTTAAGATTCCCCCCTTCAAGATTCATCTTTATCATTCACAACTTTTGTCACGATACTGCAAAAATGTGTCCAAAACCAAAACCAACAGGGCTCGTGAAAAAAACGAGGAAACAGCTGAAGGCGTCGAACCAACAAATGTGACTAAGGAAGTGGCGCTAGCTGCAGGGCTAGTATAGTCAACTTTCACTGAATTTGCAATTCCCCACATCATCCAGGGAACAGTAACAGCTAGCTAGCAGATCGTGAATCCTCTGCTCTGAGCATCCCGGCCAGAAACAAAAAAATAGAGTTATTGGTTCCACTATCTCCCTCTGCAAGAGGCATTTGGTAAATTATCTAAAAAAAAAAAACAATATTAGTTACAAAACATTTTGAGACTCTAGACTGCAACGTTAGGGAAGCAATTTCTAAAATCCTACTTCCCATATCTTAGCATTTTTAGGACTTTTGAAAAATGTATTTAAGATATTTTAAATCCAACTGCTGACTTATTTAGATGCCAATGCCAATACTTATTAAGGATCTGCAGGAACCCTGATAGATTGACTTTGAAGCTTTGAGCTTGGCGTCCTGAAAAAATCCTTCGTATTTAAACCATATTATTATTATTGAAAGTGATGGACTAGTGATACCCCTGTGTCATTTACATTTATGATTAAAAGGTGAAGGTTAGGCAAGTTTAGTATTATGTGGGTCGTTCGTAGGAAAGCTTGGAAAACCATTACATTCATTGTTGCCATTTGTGAACCTTACTGTGGAGAAGAAACATTTGTTTCTGATCGGCATGGAAAAAACAAAGTCTAACAGGATGGCAGACTTATTTGCTAATAAGCGAACAGAGTGATCATATCAGTAAGAGGGGACTTTGTGTGATTGGTGTTGCTAAAAGCGTGGAGGTATGAAAATGTGAGGTGTTCCCATGAATCAGAACCAGGTTCTGATGTTAGGTTAGATTATCAGGTTACAGGGGCAAGTTAGTTACTACCAGCATTACTAAAGGTTTTGCTTAGGTAGCAGGGTCCTAGGATCAGATTTTACCTCCAAGAGCTAGAGCATGCAAAGAAAACAGGAAAAAAAGAACATTTTTTGTGTTAGTGCACTACAAAACCCATTTCAAATGCTCTCACACTCATCGACAATACATACAACTGTGTTGAAGAAGGAAGCCCTTACTCTTCTCACTGCTGAAAGAAAAGTTTTACATGGAAATAAGAGTGCAGTCAGCTAACAGTCCTGGGAGCAAACATCACAGGTCAGCTCCGGAGCAGCGTCTGGGTTCACGTGGCTCCGTATGTGAAAAGTAGATGCACTGGTTTTGGGCTGAGCTCTGGCTGCCACAGAGCAGCAGAACCAGAAAATATCACACTGATAAAATTAAAGACGAATCGGTCAAATCACAGGCAGTACCTGTTTAAGATGTTTCTTAAGCTCGCCTGCTTCAGGCTCTGGAAGAGGTGGTAGAATCTCTGCATGGGTTGGTGCTATAACCTGTAGACAAAGAAGATATACCATACAATCAACAAGGTGGGTACCCAAGATTAATGTCACCAATTCAGTATCTAATGAAATGTCGTCCCTTCTTTTCCAGAATTAAAGTGTTGATTAATGGCCAGAAAATATTTTGGGACAGACGTGAGATCACATCGACCTTGATCTCTGACCTTTGATCATTTAATCCGTCCAAATGAACATTTGTGCAGTAAATAAAATAAAAAAAATTCCCTCAAGCAAAGTTTAGATATTGTGTTTACGAGAACAGACAGACAGACAACCAGAAAATATAATGCCCCCAGCCACGGCTGCCGCCAGTGTGGAGACATAAAAACAAAATTAGAAGGAGGAGCAGAACACCACACTGATGTACTGACCTTGCTGCTGTCAAGATCCACAAGCCACACATCATCTGGCATTTTGAAATCAGCTTTGTAGAGGAAGAAGCTGGCTGGTACACCTATAATGTAGGGAGTGGGGGCGAGAAGGAGCTGCAGGGAGAAACATACCAGTTAATTACAATTATGTTTCCACAACAGCAATGTGCAATTAAAAATGGCATGGAATCATCTACTTTCTTGAACTACAGTCACCGGTCACTTTATTAGGTACACCTGTTCAACTGCTCATTAACGCAAATAGCTAATCAGCCAATCACATGGTAGCAACTCAGTGCATTTAGGCAAGGTGAAGACGACCTGCTGAAGTTCAAACAACCATCTCTAGGGTTTACAGAGGATGGTCCCAAAAAGAGAAAATATCCAGTGAGCCAAAATGCCTTGTTGATGCCAGAGGTCAGAGGAGAATGGCCATACTGGTTCAAGATGATAGAAAGGCAACAGGAAGTCAAATAACCACTGGTTACAACCAAGGTCTGCAGAAGACCATCTCTGAACCAACAACATGTCCAACCTTGAAGCAGATGGGCTACAGCAGCAGAAGACCACACCAGGTGCCACTCCTGTCAGCTAACAACAGGAAACTGAGGCTACAGTTCACACAGGCTCACCAAAACTGGACAATAGAAGATTGGAAAAACGTTGCCTGGTCTGATGAGTCTGGATTTCTGCTGCCACATTCAGATGGTAGGGTCAGAATTTGGTGTAAACAACATGAAAGCATGGATCCATCCTGCCTTGTGTCAACGGTTCAGGCTGCTGCTGGTGGTGTAATGGTGTGGGGGAGATTTTCTTAGTACCAACTGAGCATGGTTTAAACACCACAGCCTACCTGAGTATTGTTGCTGACCGTGTCCATCCCTTTATGACCACAGTGTACCATCTTCTGATGGCTACTTCCAGCAGGATAACGCATCATGTCACAAAGCTCAAATCATCTCAGACTGGTTTCTTGAACATGACAGTGAGTTCACTGTACTCCAATGACCTCCACAGTCACCAGATCTCAGTCCAATAGAGCACCCTTGGGATGAATGGAAGACTCACATAATGGCTGTGCAGCCAACAAATCTGCAGCAACTGTGTGATGTCATCATGTCAATATGGACCAAAATCTCTGAAGAATGTTTCCAGCACCTTGTTGAATCTATGACACCAAGAATTAAGGCAGTTCTGAAGGCAAAAGGGGTCCAACCTGGTACTAGCAAGGTGTACCTAATAATGTGGCCGGTGAATGTATGTCTTGAACACGATTGGTTTTTACCTGTTCAGCAGAGGCCATGCACGTTGGCAGTAAGGGGATGACAGGGAACATGTACTCCAGAGGGTAGATCATAGCCACAAAGGCCATGACGCTCATAGACAAAGCATTGTAATCTCTCGATTGAAGAATAACCTAAAGGAAAAACAGACACATGAAAAGGATGCAAACATTACAAACTTTGTTTTCTCCATGGATTTCAATACAAACTTGTGATGGGTGTTTATTGCCTGTTATGCTCAAATTGTCATATCTAAATAGACAGACACACAGTCACCTAGTTTATGTTTTCCTCTGGTGCTCTGCCACACACTTATTTGTCTCTATCCATACTTCCTCTAATTGTCTGTAATGCAAAGTTTTGAATGCCCCAATTTTGCCTCGGATTCGTAACAGCAATATCAAAAAACTGAGTTTTTATGAAAAATTCATTTGGCAGCACAAAGTGCTTGAGAGGAAGTCACTCAGAAAGCTTTCAGGCAGCACTTAGTTCAGCCTGACTGAATTTAATGATGTACTGAATTCATCTTCAAATAACCCAAAACGGATATATAAAGGACAGCAGTATTTCCAACAGGTAGAGGATTTATTTTCAGTGGTCGACCCCATTCAGGGAGACTTTACGATCAATCTGTGTTTTGAGCTTGGGTGGGGAAACATCTCTCGTCGGCCCAGATGAACTGAATATTTGAGAAACACTGAAAAGCAGAGGAACTGTCCAGCATCATGGTCACAGCAGTGACTGAAGCCGTGAAGATCGTTACAAATGAACCCATTTATCAATGTCACAGTAAACCAAAAGCAACATAACACCAGCACCAGCCAAACAAGGTTTACATCCCTACTAGTGCTTCTCAAGACAGAGATGAAGAGTCCTTTATTACAGTCATTCTTTTTACCCATCATGCTTTGCCCACTCTGCAGTGAAATGGCTTCAGTGAGCCCACATCTAACAGAAAATGTCTGATGAAGGTCACTCGGGGTATTTCTCGGGAGGTCTTTAAAAAAAGTTTTTTATCAAGGCAAGGACACACAGCTGCACTCCAGAGGAAACCACTGACCAATCACAACATACTAAATATAGCTTGGCTTGTCCTCTCTCCCACTCTGTAATAAAATCCCACTGGTGATTTGGTTGCAGATGAAGACGACCACACACATCTCCTCCTCGTCTCATATACATATATATACCACATATACATACAGTTCATACAAAGGAAAACAGAGACAGGCCCAAGCGATGATTGACAACAAACAGTTTGCATCCTGAACTCACTGCTGCGTCTGTCCTTACCTTGTGCTCTAGCAGGACACAGCTGAGGACCTGAAGACAGGCGTCCACGCCCAGCAGCTCTAAGGGCAGGTGCAGGGGGAAGTCGACCATGGTGAAGCGGGAGTTGTCAGGCAGGGCAAAGGTGAGTGACCGCTTGAGTTCGTGGGGCAGGACTTCCACATCCACACGCCTCTGACCTGCCACTGGTACCGGTGAACGAAGCAACCGGTACACCCAGGATTCAATCTCACGCAGGTCCGCCAGCAGCTGGCTGCCTTTCTCTTCTACCGACAGCGCCCCAGTAAACACCCGCCACATGGTGTCCCTGTGAAGGACAACAATGGAGTGTACATTCAGAGTGATTCCTTTAAATTATTTAATTATGTCATTGTAGATTATTTTTCAACTCTTGATCTATAGTGGGGGTTTTTTTCTAGTGGCATTCCATTTTTCTAAAAAAAAGGCAGTGCGGCACATCTCGTGTTTTGTAACCTGCAAAACGCTTTGTGTTATTGAGGCCTTTGTCATTATATCCACATTACAAAAATCTCATTGTGTTAATATTTTGTGAAATTCAGCCTTATAATATTGTTGCAATATCAATATCAAGGTATTGAGTCAAAATATCATGAAATTTGATTTTCTCATTATTGCCCACCCTATAGAAATGTATTATTTGTCCAACCACAGCTCCAAAATTAAAGATATATAAAATAGAGAGAAGCAACAGATTATCAAATATAAGAAGCTGGAATCGGGGAGTATTTGGCATTTTTGTTTAATAAATTTGAGCGCTTTTCCGACAAACACTTTTGGTATAGTATCCTTAGAACCCATACATATGCTGTACGGACATGTACCTAAACCCTAGATCTGTTTAGCGTTTCCACTTTTCCAGACAGAACTCTTAAATGTGGGCAGGGTTGTTACCAGATGGTAATAGCCACGCCTCTGCTCCCTTCAGCTGTTGCTGCATTTCCTCCTCTCCGATGATGCAGAGGAACAACATTTCTAGAACAAAACAACATCTCTGCCATATTCAACGAAATACTTGAAAAAGGCGGGTCCTTGTCGAGCAGGAGTGCCAATTCTCTCGACCAGTCACTGGACTGCAGTGTTTCTAGCTCCACTTTTAGGCATCGTATCAGTGTGCTTGGTACATCAACTGAGGGGTGACGAAAAACAGGACAGAATCGAGCGGTGCTATTGATACCATTCAAAAATTCTGACAATGGACACACAAAAACAACTGTTCTAATGTGTGACTAACTGAATGAACTGAACCAGACTGCTTGGTGGAAACAAGGCTTTAAAGACTAATCATTTTGGCAGCAGCTGAAGTGGCTTTAAACATATAACACAAGATGAATAACATCATTTGGCTTTATTATGCTTACTTAATTTTATACTTATTATTGCGGCAAACAGCAACCACAAGGTCTCAGTAAACACCCAATGAAATTACAGATCGAAAACACAGGAGAGGCTCTTAAGCAATTATTGAAGTTTTGATGTGAAAACCCTCCACTCTACACACACAGTGTCAATAAACCCTCTCGAGAGTGTATACTCAGTGTGTGTGGCAAAGAGGGAGATAAATCATTAGTCCTTTGGAGCCCTCCCACCAACTGCAGCTGCTACCCAAAGGCAGCCAGAGACCTCAATCTGTCAGAGCCGCCATGGCACAAAGCGCTCGCAGCCATTATGCAATGGCTCTCCTCCTTCTCTGTCACTGCCACGCCACTTTTCAACCAACCATGTCGGGGAAAAATAGATTCTCAGGTCTGTTCAGCCTTTGGCTTGAATGGCCTTTTCGTGGCTGTCAGAGGGACCACAGATCTATATTGATGATATGTGGATCTGCTGTAGCATTTTACAAGACCAAAAAATGTGAAGTTATGCAATTAACTGTGTTTTCGACGTTCTAACACCATCCTGTAATGATGAGGGTGAAAGCTGCACTGATTCTACAGCTATAAATAAGTAACTGTGGGGAAAACATATGCACCTTGGGTGACCAACAGTCCTGCTGGGCCTCAGCCAGCGTGAAGTGACAGCCTAATTAACACTTTGCCACTCCAAAATTGCAATATATCGTGTCACCCATGGCAACAGAACAACAACAAATGCAGCTGCGTTGGCTTTAAAAAAAGTATGACTCAATCAAACCTGGTGGTTGATTCAGAAAATATCAACATATAATATGGTCAACACTTTGCTTCAAGTCTTATATTTAAAATACTGTGCTAAATGTCATTTCTTCATAACGTTAATGTATACAGTGGGTATACTAAGCAGCTTACAGCTTCCTACACACTTTTTGTTTTTATTTTCTGGTTAAGGGTTTTACCTTCATCTTTTTTACAGAGTGGGTCCACAGCAAAAAGCAGCTCAAGTGTCAGAAATGCAAGATATCTAACTGAACAAAACTAAAAGAAACTACTTTGCATACATGATTATAGCACATGTATTATCCTTAAAAACTCTCCTCGCACCTCAGCTGAACCTTCTGCACGGGATGAAATAATATTTGCTGTAATAGAAAACCTTTTTAAATGCACTGTGAATATTTTGGTTGCCATTATTTATCATCGAGGTGGAGTGTGATAGCATCAAGCGCACTGTGAAAACATGACACAAGCTGCAGATGGCCTGCAAAACCGCATGGAGCCACAGACAAAAGCTCTTGTATTAATTCTGCAACACAAACATACACATAACAGGTGGACGATGAGAGAAGCAGATGGGGGAGAAAGAAAGCAGTGGGCACTGCAGAAAACATCAGCAGGAGCGCTGTAAAAGCAACAAATCTGTCGTATTTGTTTGTAAACTTTTCAAGCCTTGAAAATTTTAAACTGAAGCGAAAAAATGAGCTTGATGTTTGCATGCAATGTCATGTCAGTGCGAATGCAATGATGTTATGTAACAGCTGACAGATGATGAAGAATGAGCTGTATCCACTAATTCTTGTGTTGATGGGCAGTACTATGCATTCTTTTTAAATAATTTATAGCTGTTCATGTACAGATTTATGACTCTGAACAAGACTTACCGACCACAGCCTCCTAGAGCCCCTAAAGTTAGTAATAATCTGCAAAACATATACATCGTACTGACTAGGTCCTGGACTAAATACTGATGGCGTGAAATAAATGACATGGTTTCATTAAACTCAAAGGTTTTATGCCCTTGGTAATATGAATGCACTCATGGCAATCTGCCCAACAATGTGAACTTGTGATCAAAGTTGACAGGGTGGCACAACAAAAAAGGTCATGGAGTGTCAAAAGTAATTAACGTGATCATCTGGCAAGCATGAATGTGTTCAGAATTCTAATAGCAATCAACCAGATTGTGGTATTTTTAGTGCACAAAGTTTGTTTTAGACCAAAGAACTTTGAACTTTTAAACTAAAATAGTCATGAGCCAGGGCATCTAAAATAGTACATGCATGTTTTAGTGAGCACCACCATCATAAGTCAGCAACAAAGACGAGCTACACGTACAGCTGAAGATGCAATTTTAAGCCTCACCTCTGGGTTGCACGAGGGAGCCCAGCTCGTTGAGTTAGCCTCTGACTGCAGCAGTCCACCAGCCTCTTGAGAATATATAAACATTCCCTAAAGGTGGAGAAGAAGGGGTAGTGGCTGAGTATGCACAGCGAGGTCAGCGTGCTGTTGCGATTCCTGGCTGCCACCTTAGCAGCGCTCCGTCTGTGCTGTGGGGACTTGCTGGCATTTAGCTCGGCCCCTGGTTGTCCACTCTCTTCTCCGGAGGCGGGCGGCGGTGCTGATTCAGCATTATTAGGTGGAGCTAACGTGGAGGCAGGACCTCCGCCGCCACCGTCAGACCCATCACTAGCGGTCTCCGCCGCCTGTGTTGCTGTCTCTGTGTGGCCGCTCTTGTCCCCACGACTTCGGTGATGCCCTCGTTGAAAAGAGCGGTAGAAGTTGACGCAGATTCCGTAGCGGGTGATTCCTGAGTCCTTGTCTGTCAGCGTGAAAACAAATGAGGAGTCGTCACGAAGGCTAACCCGACGCTGGCGTATGCTTAGGCAGCCCTCAGGTTGGCAGAAAAACACCACGTCTGGTGGGAGCGGGAAGTCGTGGTGGTCCTCCAGCGGGTAGCGGCGGAGGAGCTGAGGTGTCTGGGCCACACTGTCACTACTTGGTTGCCTGTGGGGAAGATGGACAAACATGTGGGTTGTTTTTAAAGCTGTTGTAGTGCCACATCTGTCAAAAGTCATCTGTCTTCTAAACAGTTTCAAGTTTTTATAAGAAAAATAAGTTTCATAAAAGTTACCAAATGTGTCTTTAGGTGATGAGAGAAGCATTTTATAAGTGAGGCATTGGATCACTACATAACACAACACAATGGCTAACAAAGCCCTGATGTCATCCAGTGGTTACAGAGGCAACTAGTGACTAGTTAGCTTTTAAAATCTAAGAACTGGTTTGAAAAATCTGGTTGGGGAAGTAAACAAAAAACTCCCATCCTACGACAACTGTGGAATTTCCTTTAGGCGTTACACTTAAAGCAGCTGTATATGACTGTCAGAGCAGATCTATGATTTA
Source organism: Epinephelus awoara (assembly GCA_035609425.1). Classification (NCBI taxonomy): domain Eukaryota; kingdom Metazoa; phylum Chordata; class Actinopteri; order Perciformes; family Serranidae; genus Epinephelus; species Epinephelus awoara. The sequence continues at coordinate 7,886,296 of CM069294.1, forward strand.
GAGCCTGATTCTGATTGTCTGCACATGGTTCTTATCGTGGAGGTGGCTGAACCAGTGGCTAGCAGCTAATGGTGGTTGGAGCACTTCCAACAACACTAACAGTGCTAACCTGCGAGGGAACCAAAGGGTGGGTGTAATGCTTCCACAATGACATCGTGGTTCTGGACAGCTTTATCAGCTTAACTGCCGTATGAGCACAGTGCAGAGTTTGCGGCAATAAGCTAGCAGGTGGAATACAGTCAAAGGAACTAACATGAACATGCAGCCAGACCAGGTACCACAACAAACCACAGAGCAGCTCGGATTACAACACACACACAGAGGGAGTCATTCTCGGCTCGGGACGCTACTACTCCACTATATCTCTGCATAGCAAAAAGTGGTTTGCTGCTACTCAGAACTTTTACATCCCGACATAATCCAGTAGTGATAGTAGAGATATTCAGTGAGTGACTCTACATAACAGTGGCCGATTGGACAGTTCTCTGATTTCACTGTGTTCATGTGAATCATCCTTTTCCCCTGCAGCCTGTGTGCTGACACAATGTGCTACTATCCTTCATTATGCATGCTGCATCATATGGGAATAACTGCGGCATCAACTCCAAAGCAATGACCTGGAAGTGTTAATAACGTGAAACTAATAAATGTATAGAATGAGGTTTTCTAAAATGTTCCACTCACAGCAAGTCATTAGCGTGCATGTAGACCAACAACAACAGTGCTACACAACAATGCAAGAGTGAGGTGTTACTGAGTGTCTGCAGAGTAAAAGAGGAAGATGATTTAACCACCAGGAAGTCCAGTTTGTCTGCTTATCATACGCCAAGACATCAAGTGGTTTACACATACTTTGCGCCTGGATGTATACAACTCAAGTAAATTAATCATGGAAAGTTGACTTCTCCTCTGTATCAATAATTGTGAGGTGAACAGCTAATTAGCACAATGCAAAGGCTCAAGCTATCAGTTGTGCTTTGTGTGCTCACACCTACAGTCATTTTGTGAGGATGCTGCTTTGTGCTGTGGGTAAAGTAGGACTGTGACCTGATTTGCAAAGACTACCCTGCAGATTTCTGTTGGAACCTCTCCAGCAACATCACCTATAGCAGCAGCACATGGTGTCACTGAAATGAAGTAAACTGCAATTTTTGAAATCGTACAATAGGTGGTCTGACAGGGCCATCATGAGCTCAGAGGCAATAACACCATAGCTACGTTACTCAGCTCAGATATTACTCAAAACCAAGACTACTTCTTAAAGTCAGATTAGGTTCTTACCTTGCTCCGACCACCACTAAGTAGTCCAGAAGGCGAGGGCACATTTTCTTTTTCTCCATCTTGGATTGACCACGTCCTGTGTGTCACGGCATCCAGGATTTATGTTCCCTCTTGAGTCAGTGCTGCCTTTCCATCACATCTGGGAAAGTTCAGGTGTAAAGTTGAAACACAGCTCCTTGTTTATCATTGTGACGGGTCAGAAAACGATGGAGTCAAACCTGTAACACAAGAAAAAGACGGGGGACAAGAAATTCTGTTATAGGTGTGTTTCTATGATCACAAATAAATCAACACTGGGATATAAACCAGAGAGAAACAACGTGGATGAATTATGAAGACATCTGGTCCATTACCACTGCATACAACAAACCTCATGATCTTTCAGAGTTGCAAAATTGGGCTAAACATGGCAGCATGATTTATAGTCTAACTTTTTAAATGTCAAGAACTAGAAATAAGTTGTATGCAATACCATTCTACGTTTGAAGCAGCCTCCGATTTCCCTGTACCTGTCTTATCTATGACCTTCGTAAGTGTTAACTAGGGCTGTACCCAACTCAGAATTAATACGCATATCCGACTATTCGTCCCTTTTTTCCCCTCATGTAGCCTAGAGTTTGAGAGTTTAAATAAGGTTCTGCAGAATAATCAGGGCAACAGTGACATTCGCAAGTCCTCAGAACTAATGGAGGCTAACTACACTAATGACAGATCAGACATGTGCAGCATTTTTTGCCAACACTACTGTAGATATCAAACAAATGCCAGAAGGCAAACGACTGCGTTATCTCAGAGCCTGACCAGGCAAAGCCTCTCCTCCTCTGAGCAGCTGCCTCCATCTCACTCAGTCTCACCCTGGGTGTGGGGTTGCAGCTGTCCATACCGAAGAGAAGCATGAAAGCAAGGAGTGCTTACTCTGTAGCTCTGCTTGACTTGACAATCGAACTCAAGTTTGTTTGCCCCCTAAGTGTGGTTCGTTTGGGCAGGTGTGAACAACGCAATCGCAGTCAGGTGCACACCAAAACAACTGGACCAAGACCTTCTTGAAGAGGTGGTCTCAGTCCGTTGGTCCATAGTTGTTGATTTGTGGTGAGAACGTGTTCCGACCTGGATCTGAACCAAATGCAGTCACATGACACATTGTTTGGGTTAAACATGAGCATGTTAGCACATCCAATGCATCAAAACATTGTTTTCTAGTTGGAGCCGCGCCTCGTTTTCAAACTGTATGGTTTGACTAAAATGAACAATGACAGCAATAAAGTCCACGATGAGCAGCGCTAAAATCAACCTGCGTAGTTGTCCCTCCATTGTGACATTAGAAAGTGTCACATTTATCTTGCAAGTGTACTCTTCTTCAACGTTTTGTTTACTTCCTGGATTTTACTCACATGGAAATTCTGACCAATCAAGAGCAGCTTTCTCACACAAGGCATTTGATCTGGTCCACTTGTAAATGCTGCCGTGAGAACGCGCATCAACTGTAGGCAATTATACAACTTTGTAACAACATTAGTCCCTGATTCGGACCGAGGCAAGCGAACTCTAGGTGTGAAAGCCCCTCAGTTGACTAAGGGGGTCCCTAAGTGATAAATGAAATCTAAATGTTATTATACAACCCCACATGACAGTAGGTGATCCATACAGGCAAGTTTAAAGAGGCATGAAATATACTAAACTCTTTCAGATTTGAGAGATTTTTCAGTTGAGAAGACATGAGAGCTGACAGAGAACAACATTGTGTTGTGCTGTCTCTGGTTGTTCAAACATATGACCAATAACCCATCAAGGAAGTGGCTTTGTTTCACCAACTGCTAACGATGCATCGGCAAAGATGAAAAATGTATTTGCATTGCATTCTGGTTGACTGAGGCTACTGCCAGTGAAGAGACTAAACTGCAGCTCATTTTCTTTTGGTTTGACGGATCATCAACTGTGAAAAATCTGAATGTGGGATAAAAAGCCATTAAACACGACAGAGATAGTTGATATTGTAAAGTCTTTTCTTGCTATGAAACAGCATTGTACGTCTGCTGGAAATGTCACTGCCAATGTCACATCTACATTTTAGTTTGCAAGAAAAGACAGACATAAGCAATTATGTCATGTTGACGCACTTAGAATGATCATCTCTACCAGACAGGGTGACAATAAGACAAAGCTGGCGGAGCACAAAAGATGTCAGACATGACAAGCTTACTTCAGCATCTCCAGTGTACTACGATGTTGTCTTTATTTTACCCCACATCATAAAAAGGTATTAAAAGCGTGCATCCAAACAGTGGACTCATAAATGCACAGAACATTCCTATTAAAGTGTTAAAGTGTTGATTTCTCACGACAATTATTTCAGCTGCTTGTTTTTGTCGGAGGATAAAGACTTTTCCGTAGAGGCTCACTGGTAATAGTAAGCAGCTTAGGGGGCTTGGTGGAATGAGCACCCTTCACGGCCCTGTGACTGACTGACAGGTAACTGCAGCACCAGCACTTCTACAGATGGCCAGCCACCACGGAGCCTCTTCCAGCTCTAGTCTAGCATCTTTTCACAGTCAGGACGCCACAAGAAACTGTAATCTTCACAGCAGGATGGAAAATAATATCCTACATGGAAACATAAAGCACAGCTGAACGGCTATTTGCTGACGGCATAAAAAATAATATTCCGCTGCTTTGGCGACAGGACATTGCGAGCAAGTCATCTGTGCTCGAAGTCAAACAAAGCTACACCAACAACACTGGTGTTTAACCATGTCAAAGGAGCAGCGCTCTGAGTGTATCGCACATGTGATGAGGATGCATAAGCCACTCCATATAAAAAACAAACAAACAAGGAGACGGTAGGGATGCCATTGCGCCACGGTTAGTCGGGACGTCATTATCAGCAGTAACCGCACATGAGGGAAACACACAAAGGGACTTGTAAGCACAAACATGCATGCATGGCCTGTCCGGCTACCACAGCAAAAGCCAGAGAAGCTTGTATTACAGCGTACACAGAGGGAGCGCGACATCATTCTCTGCTCAGGACACCATTACCCCACTTTATCTTTACATAAACTGCTGGTATATTAATGCTCTGAATGTTGTGTACAGCTTCTGTAACACATTTGCCTAAACCTACTTGCAGAAAACATTTATTTTCACATTCCCACAATATTTCATGTCACATATTTGCTGCAATAATGTGATATAATACTGATATGCATAAGGTGCCTGCCACTCCCCCACAAAGGAAGCCAGGATCAAACTCATCCTGCTTCATTTACATCTACGCCTGTCCTGTGTTTCACATCTGCTGCACAGCCATGTAAACAGCATGCAAAGAGCATAACAATGGGCATTTTCATCACAAAGAACATATTGTGTCTGCAGTGAAATCTGTCTTATTAAGACTACAGTCAGAGGAGAACTTGATATCTCAGTCTCTCCTACAACAGATTTCTCCCAGCATGATTGTTAAACATTTTTACAAAATGGCGGCTCTACGAAGAAGTCCTTGCTCTTTCATTCAGAGCAGACAAGCACCAAAACCTGACTCCTGTTGCCTTACACTGCTGTGAAACAAACACACAGACGTTAGATTATTTTACTTCATACATTATACATATAGAAAAAGAAATCCCAAGGTGTTAAAACACATGTGACAGGACGAGCCTAAATTAGAAACTGAAATACATGCATGATGAAAAGGAAAACCTACAGTGACAGGATTCACAGTAATCCTACTGAGCGTCATATCACTGCAAACAACCTTTATTCTAACACCAACAAACGCTACGTTCAGAAACTCCACCCTGAAACACAAACACCATGCACAGAGCAGTATTTCACTGTCTTGTAAAGGCTGTTAGTCCTGCACTGATAAGCTAATGGATGTATAATTTAGCCAGTGGTTCATACTGTGCCATTTGTGCATTCCTACTGAAAGAGTAACCTAGGGGGGAAAAGACTCCACTGTGTTTTCAAGTAGACAACGTGCCAGGTTTAAAAGGAGTGTCCCCATCACATGCAAACAAGATCCACGGTAAAAGATAAAAATAATACTGATTGTCCTTATTTTGAATGATCATATGTCTGCAGTGGCTTTAAGCTTCATTCTACTCACGTATATGTATGTTGATTTCAATAAAAAAGGCCATTAAAAATAAAGATTCAGAATTATCTTGACATAAAATACGAGTGCTACATTGGGTTTCACGACCTTGTGCACACAACACAGTTTCCTGTTTCAGCGCTTGTTATAGGAGCTGTATGCTGAATCTATCAGACATGGTTGCGTCATTGTTGAGCAGCAGCGTCACATTTCCACACCAGTGTCAATGTCCGACGGATACATTTCAGAGGCAGTATATGTTAAAGAAGCCTCAAGATTTTATATTTTTTTGCTAACTTTCATTTGTTATGGACTTGCCAAAGTTTCTCTCTCAATAGCTTGGTTTGAATATATGTTTAAAATTATATCTGCATTGAAAAAGAGATGGCATTTTCTATATTGTTGCAAAAGTGGTTTGGATATATGAACATGAACACCTTTGCAACCTCTGATGGAACCTCTTCAGTTTCATCTTTAGCCCTTTCTAAGTAGGAATTGTGCAAATTTGCAGGAAAGCCCAATCAGTCTTTTTTCAGCATTGGCAGTATAAAAAACAAAATCGGGGAGTGCAGCAAAATGCCGCCTACCTACTTTTGTTTATAGAGAATGCACCTTTTTCAGGGCAATGGGGGGCAGCTTGCCGGCAAAACAGCCCAACATTCGCCAAAAATCTGGCAGTGTAAAAGGGGCATATCTTTCACTATTAAGGTTGCAGTGGTATACCGGTTTCAAGGTACACCACAATATGACAACTAATGGTTGTAATACCATGTATTAAAAAATGCAACTGGACTAGGGCTGAGCAATGTGAAGATATTGTGTCGTTATCAAGAGAGTCTATCTATCCTCTGAGATTTTGGATAACACTGTATCGTGATATGGCATTAACGGTTTATTTCCCTTGTTTTAAAGGCTGCATTACAGTACAGTGATGAAAATGTATGATCTTAATACACTTTTCCATTTGTTCTAATAATTGCTTTAACCTTATTAGCCATTAAATCCAAATCATTGATGATTATTGAAAAAAACGACAGTCATCAATACAACTTTGTCGCCTCAGAGCAGGTGCTTGGTCAGAAATATTATGTTTGATTTTGTTTTGTTTATCGTATATCGAGATATAGCATAAAAATATTGGGATATCAGGACATATCGCCGAGCCTTAAACTGGACAGAGAATATGCTTCCATTAAAAAATGGTTTCAAGTTTGAATTACAGTAATAAAACATTTCTTCAACTAGAAATAATCCTGTTTTCAATACTTTATAGGTCATTCTGATGGATAAAAATAACTCTGTAATACCATGACACTGACAAACTGTTGTATTTTCTGAGACGATTATTTTTACCATGAATGTCTCATAGGGTTGCAACACTAATCATGATAGAATATTATATTGAGTCTTGGACAACAATACAATATTTGCTGATGTCACAAAGCCTGGCACGATATGATTCTGATTCAGTTTAATTCAAGGGCCTGCGATGGTAATGAGACGTTATCAGTAAATATCCTCATTTCTAGGAGGTGAGTTTGGACAGAAATGGTGACACAGATGTGCCATGGGAATTTCAAAATGAACTTGTATCTTAAAGATGACAATATGTACTGATGTTTTTCACTTTGCATCGATGATACTGGATTGTTGATCACTGACTCGACACATCGATCCAGATCAATGTGTCGTTTCACCCCTAATTGTTACTTAATATTGACGTTTCACAAGTAAATTTCACACTTTAGAGATGTGAGCAAAACACAGCAGGCACACAGAGAAAACAGGGCAGACAAATGGACTGCATGTTAAGTCATAAGTGCGACTCCACAGTCCCACATCCTGACACAGGCTGTCATTAACCCCAGCAGCAACGGCACAGCCACAGCTGCGTCCAGCAGACATCAGGGGTGACTTTATCACAGAGTGCTTCAGATGCATTATGGGTCTAATTATCTCTAATAATCCCACTTGTGAGTAGAGGAGCCATTCACAGAGGGGCATAGTACAAAACTGGACTCATCTTAACGGAGCGTGACACCATCAAATGGTCAAACTTTGACTTACTTATCAAATAGATCCAAAATAAAGAATCCTTACGAGACACATTAGAGTTAAAACACAGTTAAGCCACTTCAGTTACAGAATATTTTATCATGTTTGGGAGGAGAATAAGCTGGTCTGTACTTGACAGGGTTAACACAGGGAATGAGTAAGCTGACTAACACTCTCCAGTGCAGCAGAATATGATGTGTGCAGCGCCATAACAAGGCTCAGTTCAGACAGCACTGCATTATGGGTTGAAACATGCCTTGTTGAGTCAGCTTTATGTCAGCACTCATCACATTTGGGGAAATTATTCAAATACACTGCGAGCCTGACACACTGCTACTTACGTCTGCATGTCAGTGAACAAGAAGACCAAAGTAAAGTGTCACTTTACATGAGCAAGTGTATCTTTTCTGCTCTGAGAGACTGGTGAGGATGCTGAACCTTGTCTGGAAACACTGCATCTTTTTAACTAGTTCTTCTCACTTTTCTAGATGTTTCTACAAAGATGGCACAATAACGGCTCGAACCTTTCTCACACCAACGGCTAGATACAGAGAGGAATTGATTGTAATCACATAATATATTCAAACAGTGAGAGCTAGGCCGATGCAGAATACAGATCTAACCCTCTTTATCTTGCAAAACCATCAGGACAATGAATCGACATGCAGGTCTGGCAACATGAATGCTTCCTGGTGCAAAGCCAAAATGGCTATTTTATGAAGCAGCAGAGCTGGAAGCAGAGCAGGAGGCAGACTCATCCAGCACAAAGATACAGGACCACAGCATTATTTTTAGATGAGGGTTGGAAGGACTAGAGCACTTCGCTGATTGTGTTTAATGAACGAGCTTGGTAGTGAACCTTGTTTTTATCTCTTAGTAAATAAAAAAACAAAGAGAGATAAAAGAATCACCACAACACGGTGTAATCTTCAAAGGCGAGATGATGATGCAGGTTAACACAACAGATGAATCTGGTCAGAGTGGTCTGCAGGGCGGCACTTGCTGCTTATGTAAGCACAGAGACTGGAGGAGATGGATATGATTCACAGGCCTCCAACATGGACAGCATTTCTTGCCAGTCACAGTGAACAGCAGTAAGTGGTGGTGATGATGGAGAAGGCTCTGTTGAATTAGTTTTCCTTCAGAGGGATGACGTGTAGATTAAAAAAGTATTGATCATCGCTTTCTCACCTCTAGATTACATCTTTTCTTACTGAAAAAACTGTACACTGTTTCACGGCTGAACAGCTATGAGAACTTTTTGGTACGGCGTCAATAAAGCTGTTAAGCACAAAATGAGCCTGAGCATCTCCAGGCTCACACTGATGAAGTACCCTGATTTTTTAAAAGTTGTGAACCCCATTTTCGGCACCAAAAATCACAAAATCAACCCTACAGGTTCACTTCATGTGTTGTCACAGTGGTAGTTGGGTCATGTGTCATCATGTGAGCTGTCACACGAAGCTCGAGCGTGGCAAGCTTATACGTTTTCTGAGCTAACAGGAAGGAAGCTCACTCAGTGTGTATTATATAACAACGATGACACGCATACCTTGTTTGTATTTCAGAATTAATACACCGACACCTCTGTCTTAAAATATCCCACAACTCCATCTGTATTTTGACAGTCACACAGGAGATCCTGCCCCTCAGCGAGGAGACTCCAGTGTGCTGTAGATGATGTGTTGTCATTGATAAATTGGGCTGTCTCTACAGATATTGACATCCAGTAAAATTTTACTCCAGGATCAATGACACTGATAATAATTAAATAGTCTTAAATAATAAATACATCATATGTCATATATTGGAAGTGACTTTTCTCGTATTTTTGTGGTGTACTATATATATATATATATATATATATATATAAATAAATCAAAATATATACCATATATTAAAATACTTAGTGCTAGAATATTAGGTATCAGACAGTTAAATTTAACGTTTTCTTAAGATCTGTTCAAGACACCTTTTCACCAAATTTAGGACAGAGTTTTGGACAAATCATGTGTTAAATATTTAAGCAGGTAAATAGTATATATGTTGAGGTAGGTGTTATGTAGGAATATGGTTATTAGAGTGAGTGAAGTCAATCTACATTTTGCCAACAGGTAAATGTAAATATGACGTAAAATGATAGTTTTATAGTTTGGTTTTTTTAAAGACTTGTAACATTAGAAATGTGGACCTTTACACAGAAAGGCTTCACTTATTTTCATGAAAATAGATTAAATGCTTGTAGCAGTTCAGACCTCACAAAGTCAAATTTAAGACTGTTTAATGACTTTTAAGGCCTTATTGTTGTAAAGTTGAATCGTAGACGCCCTGTTTATTCGCTCTGTGCTATTTAATTGCCTCGCTGATATTGATAACTATCTCTGTACTCCAACGTCATGGTCATTAAATCAGTTTACAAAAAAAATCAACTGCCTTATCTCGTCAGTCGGTGTTTGTGTTGGAAGCTGCACTTCTTTAATTATCATGATTAGTATTCATTTCACTTGATTTTACGCATCTATGCATTCTATTTTTATTTTATCTTTATTATTATTATTATGGTGATTTTTTCCCCATCTTATACAATGCATTCCATGAATTCTGTTTTATTTTTTATTGTTATTATCATCAGGTGGGGTTTACGTTATTCTACATTAATTATTGCATTCAATCCCTGTTTTTATGTTCATTTTAAATCTGTTTTAATATGGAGGACTCAGTCAGTTTATTCACTCTGTGCTATTTCTTTGCCTGGCTGGTATTGATAACCATCTCTCTACTCCAGTGTCATGATCACTAAATCAATTTACAATAAAATCAACCACCTTATGTCATCAGTGGTGTTTGTGTTGGAAGCCACACTTCTTTTATTGTAATAATTACTATTATTTTTTTGTTACTATTATATATTTTACTTGATTTGTTGCTTCTATGCATCCATTTTTTAATCACTATTATGTGGATTTTATTTTCCATCTTATATTATGCATTCCTTATTTTTTTTAATTAACATTATCAGGTGGGGTTGGTCTTATTCTACATAAATTACTGCATGCTGTCCCTGTTTTTATGCTCATTTTATGTCTGTTTTCATGCAAAGGACTCGGTCGGTGCATGTAATTTCCTTATTGTAATGCACTTCTTGTATGAAAGGTGCTGTACATTTATTATGAGACCATTTCTCATTAATGCAATAGCAAAATGCTGTGAGCGTGATGGGTTTACATAACACACCTTTATTACATTATTACATGCTGACGTTAGATATCAGATGTATTTTACTACCTTCCTGACCTAACAAGCTAACTGTGGAGATTAGAGTAACGACACACGACCAGAGGAGGATTATCTCCACAGTAAAAAACGTGACAAGGCGATGCCAACGCCTCCTGGCAGCTCCAGGAGAGCTGTCCGTGTAGCTTGTCCTGTTATTATATGTGTGACAGCTGTCAGGCCGCAGCTCGTCCTGTATGTTCACCCCTAAAGATGCATCCTCTCACCTCCACTCTGCTAGCTTTATGCTTTTCTACGTCATGGATGGATTAGCTAGCAGGCTAGCTACCTGACGTTAGCCGCTAACAGTAGCTCCACCGATTTATCTCTTGATTTAAACAACAGATAAACGTGAAACAACGGTGGCGACATCAGAAAACAGCTCAGATAACACTGAGACAAGTGAGGTTGGTGGGTTTAAAGGCGAAAGACGTGGGGTAAGAGCATCCTTACCTGGTTGCATTAGCCGGTTAGCCGCTAACGCTCGCTGCGAAACCAGCTGCTGATGACGGCCTGGGTGGTGGGTGCCCTCCGCGGTCACAGAGGGGGAGAGGCAGCGCTGTTTGTCCCGATTCAGCCCTCTTTTCTCGGGTTCACGGTACAGGACTGGAAACAGCGGCTGCAATGGGCGGCAGCTACTCCGTGTGACTGGTTGGCAGCGTAAATAAATGATGCGAAGTGTGTGTCCGCCTCTCAGCTCGATGAACGGGTGGCTCAGTCAGTTACAACCTGCCTTCACAACATCCTCTTCATCATCATCAGTCTGCAGGGAGTTCCGCATACTGAGACCTAACGGAAGCGACAAACAAGCCGGCGAAAACCGCTTAATGCTCTCCACAGGGACCGAAGCGTTAGTGTGTCTGTGGTAACTGTAGTTCACTTAATGATCTGTGTGGACAGTCTGCAGTATTTTACAGTGTTTTAACGGCTGACAGGGCCGAGCAAAGACTTTCTGGGGCCCTGTGAGCGTGATCTCATGGCCCCCACCCCCCACCCCACAAACTGTGCAACCATTAACTACAGTGGCAATTAAATTTTTTACTATTATTATTAATTTTGACATTTTGACTTTTCTTTGTAGTAATCTTATATTCTGTTTTATATTGCTTGTTTTAGAGCTTTAAATTTTGATTCTGTATTTTTGTTCCATGTTGCCTGTCTAACTTATGCTGTCTCGGCCTGGACACTCGTTTTTTCTGGTTAAATAAATAATTTTAAGATTTAATTTTGAAATAAAAAATCACTTTTACCGTGAGACGAATATTGGGAAAGAGACATCTGTAAATCAGGGGATTCATTTTTTTGAGCGTCACAACCCCCACAAAATGATTCATTTCACTATCGGGATTTAATCCATTTGGTCCAATAACATGTCCCCATACTTGAGCTCAGCCTTAGAGATAGGGTGAGGAGCTCGGACGTCTGGGGAGAGCTCAGAGTAGAGCCGCTGCTCCTTCGCATCAAAAGTTTGTTGGGAGCATTTAATGGTTCAGTGTCAGATGTTAGCTGCTTCCGCTGTGTTAGCTCGTGTTCACCAGCACAAGTTGAACTGACATTCATTTTGGACCCAACAAAAATGTATTTATTTATTTTTTAATTTTTTTTTTTGCTGGAAAAGCAATACTTTTATTTTGCAGTTTTCTAAAAGCTCATGTGGACGTTGTTTTTTAAAATTTATTCTTCGGTATAAAAATGCTATCAATAAACCTTTAACATCAGTATTAGTTTTAAGACTGGAGACCTTCTCACACTGTATATGTTACTATTTTTAATCTATTATAAACTTCAGACTCACAAGAGGGTTCATGGGGACTTGACTAAGGAAGTGGAGGGTTGCCGGTTCAAGTCCCCATACAGGCCAAGTATGGAATGTGTTGCTGGGGTTCGATTCCCAGCAGCAGAGCTGAGTATGTGGATTGTGCCCATAAAAAAATTGCCAAATCTTCTCTGCCATGTGCCAAACAGCTTTTTGGGCTGTTGACTCTTGTTTGGTGGATTGGATGATTGAAGTCTGAAGAAACAAGACATATTGGTAATTTAACAATTTATTCATTCCTTCTTTCTTTTGTATTTGGGACCAAGTTATTATTCATCCATATATTTATTGCAGACAAGCAGGCAGTGAGGGAGTTTATTGCTCAACGGTGTATCATCAGCATAGCTCTTATAAAACAGGGGCCCTGTGAGACGCCCCATACAGCCACTTCATTCAGTTTTGCCCTGGGCTTGTTCTTTTGTTATATTAACTATTCCCATCACATAACTCTATGTTTTAGCATATCATTTAAATCTGATGCCCTCCCCCAGCACTCACTGAATCCAATGAGAACCAAGTGCTATTTTGGAAATCCTCTGTGGACTCTGCAGATATCTTCAAGAGACGACTCAAACTCAAAACTTAAAATCAAAACTTTTAGGCATGCATGTTATGTGGAGTATAAAAAACACTTGAGCAATATTGACAGCGATCAGCCAAAACATTCAACTACTGACAGGTGAAGTGAATAACTTTGATTATTTTGTTCCAGTGCATTGTTCTGCTGAGAAACCTTTGGTTCTGGCATTCATGTGGATACCACCTGACATGTTCCACCCACTCAACACTTTTGCAGACCAAGTACCCCCCTCATGGCAACAGTACTCCCCAATGGCAGTGGCCCCCCAGCAGAATAATGCACCATGCCACACTGCAAACATGGCTCAGGAACGGCCCAAGGAATGTGACAAAGACCTCAAAGTGTCAACCTGGCCTCCAAATTCCCCAGATCCCAATCTGAATGAGCATCTGTGGCACGTGCCATTAACCCACCTCACAACCCACTGCACTAAATGGATCTGCCGCCAACGCACTGGTGCCAGACACCGCAGGACACTCCCAGAGATCCTGTGTCCATGCCTCCACAGGTCAGAGCCGAGTCCGATCCAAGGAGGCCCCACCTTGGATTAGGGGTACATCTGGGGTACCGGCACATCACAAGAATCCTTGAGCAGACTGGGACCTGGGAAATTTAGAAGCCAGGTCGACACCTTGAGCTCTTTGTCACGCTCCACAGGCCATTTCTAAACAGTTTTTGGTCTGCAACGGTGCTTGAGTTGGTGGAACATGTCAGGTGATGAATGCCAGCAGAACAATGCACTGGAACAAAATAATCAAAGTTATTCACTTCACCTGTCAGTGTTTTTTAATGTTTTGGATGCTCATCACAGATCTAACATCAAGCCCTCTTTCTGAAGTTATTCAGCTCTTTGATCATGCGTCACTGATAGAAATGTTTCACTCTCCTGCAGATGAACCAAGACCAGATGTGGTCCTATTTAAATACCAAATAAATCTGAGTAGCTATATGTAGACAATCACTAAGGCAGGGATACTCGAGTAGTTTAGCCTTGGGGCCACTTTTGCAAAACGACAGGAGGCTGGGGGCCGGTTAATAAACAAACAATGGGGCATCGGTAGCATAGTGGTTAGTGCCGGCGCCCCATGTGTAGAGGTGATGCCTCGCTGCAGCGGTCGCAGGTTCGACTCCGGCTTGCAACCCTTTGCTGCATGTCAACCCCCACTCTCTCTCTCTCTCCCCCCATTTCTCTCTGTCCTGTTCATTAAAGGCAAAAGCCCAAAAAAATAATCTTTAAAAAAAATAAATAAACAAACAATAATCAACACAGAGGCAATCCAGGCACTCTGTAAAAACATAGAAAAATGAGGAAGGAAATATTCAAAAGCCTAAATCATTAAAAGAGCTAAAGCCCAAACAAAAACCTGCAGTGGTCGAAACATGTTGGCTATTTCAATGATTTAGCTACTACAGTAAAGGCTTTTTAACATTTCCTGCCTCGTTTATCTATTTTTTCAGAGTGCCTAGATTGTCGATCCTGTTGTTCCATGTTCCACCTAAAACAGCAATAATTATCAGATAAAATAGAGAAAAGAGGCAAATCCAGTTACAGCAGCCACAAACAGGTCAGGTCTACACAGGGGGGCTTTTTCAAATAAACAAGCTCTATTTTTCGGGGGGTTTGACACACTTTGCCTCCTTATTTACATTCAAGGTACAAAACAAAATCTCTGTGTGAATCATTTTAATTTAACTGAGAGTTAGAAAATGGTCGACGAGCCACCCTGCACCCTGTTGCAGGCCGGATTTGGCAGACAAGCCACAAGTTGAGCATCGCTACACTGAGGTCTTGACTGAACCAAAGTTCACGGTGAGGCGTCATTTCATAAACGTGGTCCTTGTCTGTCTTTTTTTTTTTTTATTATTATTATAGCTGGCACATTCTTCTATTTTGTTTCTCACATATTTATTTCAGCTTTTTTTATTTACGGATTTAAAATGGTTTTCTATTTTGAGTTTTCATCCTGCCTCTGGTCTGTCCCCACTTAAAGCGTTTCCTCAGTTCCTGTTCCCGTCTTTCAAACATTTTGTTTGTATGAAAAGCGCCATAAAAATAAAGTTTGATTTTAGCCCCTGAGCATCAACACATCTAAAACCTGAGCATCAAACCAGTGACCGTGACTCCAAACGTCTCAGCACTACAGCATAGCTTTAATTTATACTGTACATACAAAACAGAAGTTCTTCAGGAGTTACAAGTATTAAAATAGGTTTGCATTTCTATACATCCACAATGTTTACAGTGTCACCCTTTGAAGATAGGAATTAAGTGAGATCAGATGACAATTACAGTATATACAGTACAATTAACCTCGATACCTACGACATTAACATAACATGTACACTAAGAAACAAAGATTTAAAGGGACAGTCCACGCCAAAATCAAAAACACGTATTTTTCCACTTACATGTAGTGCTATTTATCAGTCTAGATTGTTTTTGTGTTGGAGATATCAGCCGTAGAGATGTCTGCCTTCTCTCCAATATAATGGAACTAGATGGCACTCAGTTTGTGGTGCTCAAGGCACCACAAAATACATTTGAAAAACTCAACAGCAACGTCTCTTCCCAGAAATCATGACCCGGTTCCTCAAGATAATCAACAGACCTTGTTGTGAGCAGTTTCATGTAGGAACAATTTTCTTTCTACTGAGCTACACTAGACAGAAGGAAGCGTGCATCTACTGCTAGTTAACATCACAGCTCAGCCAAGAAGGACGCCATTAAGTACATGCACGCTTTCAACGCTGTTTCTCAAATGAATTTTTCTTGTCCCTTTAAGCACCACAAGCCAAGTGCCACCTAGTTTCATTATACTGGAGAGAAGGCAGACATCTCTACAGCCGATATCTCCAACACTGCAACTTATGCCAAAAAAATCTAGACTGATAAATAGCACTACAGGTGAGAGGGAAAATATGGATTTCTGATTTTGGGTTGAACTGCCTCTTTAAGAGCCAACATCTGATGGTTTTTGCCCATTTGTTCAGCATACCATGACAAAATAATTTCATTAAATCCCGTCTGTCAGCGGAGCTTGAATTCGATCAGGCCGTGGTGTAAATTCAACCTGATATCACAGAGGCTACTTTCAAACATAACGGTTAATGTTTGGCTCCAGATACCCTGCAAGCAGCAAACCAAAAACCAAAAGCAAACCTCACATTTCAATACAAAGGGGCTCAGAAAGAAACACATTACTGGTTTGGAAATGCTGCACTCTCTCACATTAATCTGCTTCTTTTAATATTGATCCACCTGTCAAAAAGAAAACCATTAAACACATTTCCAAAGGGTTAGAAGGAAGTAAGAAAATCAATAACAAAAACATTTTAGAGCATCAATACAAAGTAAATCAAATTTCGAGAGGGAAGGCAAAAGGCTTGATACAATACGTGGTCAGAAAATGCCAGGACACCATTTTGACCTCTGTCTTTGTGTGTTGCTGCTGAATGGAAACGTGCGCCTCAGGAAACTCTTCCTTATGTTAGAGCGTTAATTAAGTTTACTGATATCAAGCTTGACATTTAATTCAGGCAACTTTTCAAATTAGCAATGCAACATAATGTAGTTAAGAACGGGAATGAAACTCTTCATGTTGTCACTCGCTTCCAGGAACAGAAAAGTAATTACTGAACTGTGGGGCTTCTGTCAGGTGATTTTCCGAGCAACTGTCGCGGGCGAGGAAGGAAAACACTATTTACTGTTGTTGCTGTGATGATTCTGCAGGCGCAAGAACAGACCGCTGTTGATAAAGAATATGGAGGGAAAACATCTACTTGTTTGTGTTCAGTTATGCAACCAACAGGTGGAGCTCAGTGTTTTGATCATTGTCTACCACAGTTGATCCGTGTTCGCCCAGCAAGGCCAGAGATGCAATGAACTGCCATTTATGGCTCCAAAAAACAAAACAAAAAAATCAACTGTATAGATCAAACATGAACTGAACTCAGCAATTTATGCTTTTATCATTAGTAAAGATGCATTAGCAAGTACTGTAGTATACCCTTGACGTGTTAAAGGTCCAGTTTGAAGGATTTGGAGGCATCTATTGGCTGAAATAGCAGCAAGAGGGTTCCTGTACTCCAGCTTCCTCCCACAGTCCAAAGACAAGCAGGTTAATTTGTGACTCTGAATTGTCTGTAGGTGTGAATGTGAGTGTGAATGGTTGTCTGTCTCTATGTGTTTTGCGACCTGTCCAGGGTGTACCCCGCCTCTCGCCCAGTGTCAGCTGGGATAGGCTCCAGCCATCCAACAACCCCGAACAGGATAAGTGGTTACGGAAAAATGAATATTGGCTGAAATGAATGTGATGTTCATACGTTTGATTAGTGTAAAATTACCTGAAATTAATAACGGTTGTGTTTTTTCGTTACTTTAAAACGAACCGGTTATAGGGACGTACACATGACGTTTTTTCTGGCCCTTGAATTGTTTTCAACGTAGACGCATGGCAGGCGCGCTCAAACACAGAGCGACACTGTCATGGCGCGCACACGTTCCCGAGCACCTACGTTCAACTTCTGGAACAACCACTCACAGCCAACAAATATCTTTCCATTCTCCCGTAAATGTCAGTCTGTGATAAATACGGAACAGTTGATCATTTTGGTGCAGGGCTGCCACAACTTTACATCTGTCCCACAGACAATAGGTCCACACACTTATTAACAGCGCCTGGAGGATCAGCTCTGCACTCAGGATTTCAGGTAAATAGGTTTCAATACGGTGCTTGTTACAACCTCAGACCAAACCTGCCGCATTCAATAGTAACTGCCTGATAGTAACTCCGTGCGTTTTCCAGGCAGTTTTAAGACGTGGCATGTGTACGGGCCCTTTATCTACATACAGAGTAGGTCCTCTCTGCGCAGAGTCTGCCATGTTGTTCTACAGTAGCCCAGAGCAGACAAACCAAACAGTAGCTCAAAATAGCAGAATTCATAGTTTCACGTTAGACACCGGAGCAGTTTGAGTTCTGCAAGCTCAACGCTAGATGCCACTAAATCCTACACACTGGAGCTTTAAGACTGTGTGTGAGAGACACGCAAGCAAAAATGTCTGGTGAGCATCTGGGAGATCCACAACAGGTTGTTAATTTCAACAGAACATAATGCATTACAGACATGTTTGTGAATGAAGTAAAGAGAGAATAAAACAAAAAAACTGCCTGTTACTATAACTGAGGACAACGTCACTTGTGCCTGTTACTGTATATTACAATCAAAGTTCCATAACAGCTACAACAGCTCAGCAGTTGAATGCAATTTCATTAATTAGAAGCCAAACGAAATTGAAAGAAAAAAAAGCATTACAATACAGTATAATGCCTGGTTGAAACTGCTTTTGACATCTAAAGGTATGAGAGCTAGTGGTGGTACCTGAACATGGATACACAGACAGCTGAGGAAGTTACTGTCACTCCAAACACTGGCTGTAGTGGCTTTATGTCGTGCAGTTTTCAGCCCTCAACATGAATAGAAAATAAACTTCACAATTATGAATCTGCGTTGACATTTCTTTATCATCTGTTACGTATTTCAAGTTTACACTGCACAGGAGAAAACACAGCATGAGTACCAACATCTGAATCTCTGTCGTTATAAAGGGTTTTATAACTTTAATGTCTCTACTCATTTCCTGTTGTTCTCTGATTCCTGTTAATAGAGGTTTTGGTTTTCTTCTCTTACTACTCTTTACAAAATCTGACCAGTTAAAGCTGTTGGTGTCGAGTATCCGTACAGGACTGATACTCAGACTATGGTTAAGATCAATCTGAAATTCAGCTGTACATTTTTTCCTCAGTGTCATTCACACGATATCAAAAATAAAAGGTTGTCAAATTCTCTATATCCTGTCCAAACTATATGTTGCTTATACATTTGTCACACTTTTAAATGCTAGTGATGAAACAACAAATCAGAATATGAAAACAAGTGAACCGCTTTGTAATGAAATGAACAGAAGTACATGTCACATACACGTAACGATGAATAAGGTGTTAATAGAGGCAATTTTTTTTTTCCATTTTATGATTTATGAATACGACTCTGTCAGGATGGATTTTCATTTATTTGGAAGGAGGGTCACATAGATGGTTGCTTGACTTCCTTTTTTAACCAACATTTAATCTTTACATGGAATTTGTGGACATTAGTACCACCTATCTCAAGGTACCAGTGCTCTGTGTAAAAAAAAAAAGAAAAAAAGATTTAGTCACATCACCATTTCCTGTTAACGAGGGCACAGTCTGCAGTTCTACTTTCATGTGCGTTAGTATGTGATTGTACAATCTTGTGGATACTTTTCATGTGTGCACGCTATACATTTGTCTTGTGAAAATAAATATAAAATTTTACATGAAAGTTAATGGGCATCTAGAAATGACCAAAAGGGTCCCTTATGCACTTGGAAGAAAACTAATCTAATGGAAATTAAAGAAGCCTCCAGTTCCTAGAGGTCTACTTCACATTACGTTACCTGAGCGACTACACCGACCTTTTGATTTCTGCACTTTCTCCAAAAGGAACACAAAGTATTTGTTGCCATATCACAACGCACAATACCAACCAGGTGGCCTACCGTTTAACCCTAACATCAATAAAGTGAACAGCAGATATGCGTCTGCTCATGCTTAACTCTGTATCCGTTTCCACCTATTGCACGACTGCGAAAATAATCACTATTTCAACTGAATGTGCAGCTGTAATCCTGACGTTTGAGGCAGCCACAGCTAAGACCTGCTCAGATTATAATTGTTAGAGGATGACTATAGAACTGCACTAGAAATTGACATAACTTTCAACAAATATTAAATCAAAGAAAACTGGCTACAGAGCCTGATGCTGGTTTTTTAATATCGCCACAACCATGTCAGCATCTACACAAAAGTAAGAACAACAAAAGGCTCAAAGACAACTAGGTGTTCATGTTTCTCCATTCGAACACAGAACCATTTAGCAGTCTGTCTGAGAGCAAAGGGCGACGATGCTCTCCTCCCACACGAGACGAAAATCTCACTAATCCCTGACCAGATGGCCAGAAATGAGACAGTGTTCCTGCTGGATGCCATGTCTGTCTCAAGCTTCAAAAAGAGTGTGACATCGGGGTCTGCAGTCACTCGTTCACGTCCCAAATTTCAGAGAGCAGCGGGGGCAGCTTCTTGTCCTGGAGGCGAAGGGCGAAAACCTGCTCCGAGTGGACGCTGCTTAGTGTGCGGAGGCTCACCAACTTCATCAGCATACGGGGAAACATCAAATGATCCTGAGGAAACCATTAAAAACAAAAATTAAACTAGAATTACTGCCTTCACACACATCTTAGGGCTCGTTTATGCTCGACGCCAGATATAGATAAAGATGGAGCCTCCTGTTCACACTCTGCATTCACTTTGTCAGTATCTGTGCATATTTCCTGAAAGCTAGCAGATACGGACAAAACTGAGAAGTACCATTGGAGATCGTGAAGGCAGTGTAGCATAATTCAAGCGAAATATGACACGGGAGATGGTCTTCGGATATTGCGTTCACAAGAATGAGTCAAAGGAGGTCATACTGACCTTGACCTTTGACCGGCAACTTCTCAGTTCATTCTTAAGTCCTAGTGGATATTTGTCCCAAATTTGGGGAAACGTCCTCAAGGCCTTCTTGAGATATTTCGTTCATGAGAATGAAATGGACGCAAGGTTAGTGACCTTTGACCACCAAAACCTAATCGGTTCATCACTAAAGCCTGATTTATGGTCCTGCATTGAATCGCCGACGTCGCTACATCATAGGGTACAGGGCTACGCAGAAGGCTCGCCGTAGTCCCCAGCGTAGCCTGACGTGCACCTCCCCAAAGATGTAACTACACATCGAGGCGACGCAGACCCAGCTCAGACAGAGAGGGCTGTGATTGGTTTGCTTGGTAGCAACGCATTTCCAGTTCCGTATTTCCAGATTGCGCCATCCCCGCCATCTTTAAACATCTTCTGTTGCGATGTAGATGTTACAGTATTAAGGCCCATTTATGCTCAACATTCAATATGGATACAGATACGGACGGAGCCGTCTGTCCGTGCTCCGCGTTCATTTCTCTGTGACCGGAAAAGCCGGAAGCTAAACAAAGAATCAACTAGAGACAACGATAACCACTCAGGAAAGGAACGCAGCCTCCTACCGCTCTGGCAGTGAATTGCACCGTGACTAAACGGAGTGACGGAGAAGTTCGAAGGGTTCACGACGGTGTCACGGCAACTACGTAGCGACGTCGTTGATTCAACGCAGGACCATAAATCAGGCTTAAGAGTGAACATTTGTGTCAAATTTGAAAATAATCCCTGGAGGTGTTCTTGAGATATCACGTTCACAGGAATGAGACAGAGGAGGTCACAGTGACCTTGACCTTTGCCCACCAAATTCTAGTCAATTCATTCGCTAGTCCAAGTTGACATTTGTGCTGACTTTGAAGAGTTTACCCTCAGCTTTCAGCAAGGAGAGTAGAGGAGACTTTGTGCCCTACAGTGACTTTTGCAACGTGTCTGCATCACTGACTTATAATGTCGAACTGTAGCTCTATTTTCAGTTGATGTCAAACAGTGACAAAGGATTTAGGTCACTCACGTTCTCACATTCAGTCGCTGCATTATAGTAAAAACAGTTTCTCCTAATGGCCTTTCTCATCCTGCAAACAACTGCTCTTGTTTAACCCCCCCTCCAGACTGAACAAAAAAAAAGTAACCTCAGCCCTGACCCAATGTGCTTGTTGTGATGACGCCAACCAGGTTATGCTGACATACCGTCGGTCACAAGAGGAGAGGTTATGTAAACCACCAGCACTTACATTTGGTCTCTTTATCATGATGTAAGAGCGCAGTGCGTCCACATAGGGCTGCTGCAGCCTCTCCACCAGATCATGATCCTGCACATTCGGCCGATCTGAAACAGAGGTTACCACACAAAACAAACAGACACCTGTGAATGTCTTTCATTACAGATTAATACTGTGCAGTAAAATCTGATTCATGATTGAAAAATGAAACTGCGATCAGCCCATTTGTTTATTAAAAAACTAACAGGCGTAACACTGGCTTTAAATACATTCTGACTTTGAGGATTCACTGTAGGTTGTGGTGTTTATACATTCTGACCTGCAGAAAAGATGTTGATGGCAATAAGCAGCGCATATTCTGCCTCATCCAGATGCAGGTCATTCATTCCTTTAGAAAACTCAAAGATGGGGTTAATGAACTCAAACTGAAGCCCTGTGGAGGTGAGAGTTGAGAGGGACAAGGAAACAAAGTCACTCAAAAGGAAGGAAATGTGAAGCAAGAGCAGCAACTGTTTCTTTTTCTACATAACATAATAAACATACCCTATCGCCAAAACTATACCCCATATTTACAAGTATCATATGCTGTATTTAATATCTGATGGTTACTGTCTACTTGTTGCAATAGTTGAGGCATGCTTGAGTAAAAAAAGACAATTTGTATTACGTAAAAAAAAACTCTACAGGAATACAGTCATTTTACTGTATGTGATATTCATACATCACATAAGCATCTGACAGGCAGAGATGAGCAAGTGCACCTGCTTTGGCAAAATCCTCCTTATTGTAGCTGAAATCCTTCAGAAACGTAATGCTGTCGATAGCAGGGTTGTACCGCCGTGATGTCTCGAGCAGCATAATCTGAGAAAGACAAAACACATGTTTGCGAGAGGAATATTAAAATACAGCCAAACTAAGACAAGCTGATCTGCAGAGATATTCAAAGAAGTTGTCAGAATAGTATAGGAGCCAACCATGTCTTTAAAAAAGCACTGCTGAGGACTACAAAGTCTGTGTTTCTGTATTCTCTGCTAAAACTGCAAAGATTTAAGACCTTACAACATTTTGAAATTAGTCAATTCTTCTTTCTTGTACAAAGTTCCTGCATTTAGTCCACTTCGTTGATTGGCTTCACATCGTTACAATGTTCATTTTGACATCCTTGCACTCAGAGCAAAATAAACATTTCAAAATTTCAATCATAGTCTTAGAATCAGGCTTTTCCTCAAATGTCTGCAGAATGTCCTGATTTGTTTTTTATGTCTGATGAATGTAGACTTCAGTACCTGTTTACAAAGTGTTTCACCTCTCTCAGTTTGTGTTACACGCCTACTAACAGCGTAGGAGGGCACTTTATGTTTGATGTGCTACAGACTGTCTGTGTCTCTTGTTTCATTGCTTTAATGTCAAAGCAGCAGGCCTGTGTTCAAATCTGCTTTGACACTGTTTAATTTTGTTTGAAATGCATGCAGGTGTGTTATATTTGTTCTTTCACTCTCATCATGATGTTGCTCATTTTTGTTTTGTCTGTAGTGTCTTTAAAGCCCATGCAGGCTGTGCACCTTCTGTTGCATGACACTTTGAGACATAAATTACCTTACCTTTACCTTGCCTTAAGCTGCACCTGCAAGAAAAGTCTCTCATGACAAATAATGACAAACCTCAATGGTTGATGTCTTCAGTAGAGCAATCTGGTCTTCCCTCGTGAGCTCCAGGAAACCAGGAAGCTGCTTAGCAAAATCCACAATCTCCTGGACTGACATGATTGCTAGCTCAGTGAAGTGGGCGAACCGCTGCTGACGCACTTCTCGGTTCTGCAGGTCCTGACTCTGTGGCCACGGCTGTTGGATGCACAAAGAAAAACATTAACAAACACACCGGAATGTATGAATTGGTAAGCATGGAGTCATCATTCCCCTGTAATGCTCACAAAGCAGCCGGCACAGCGTATAAGAGGTTAACCCTGGACAGCAGAGATGCTCACATCAAGTATGCTTTTAACAGATATTGACTCCAGATGTCCGTGACTCTACCTACACACACCAGCAGTCACACAATAACAGCTTTTTGTTTCTATAGCAGCTATATTTTAATCCTCGAGCTGCCATGTCCTGGCAGAATACTGGCCTCCCACACTAAACACCTACAATAAATGCAGCTCCTGTTACTTATTCTCCAAGTGAAGCTAATTTTACTGTCCCAAGTTAATCGTTACTACCGCAACCCCCACAACAGCATGAAAGTATCTATGTTTAATTTCTCTGGCCGTGTGTCTAGTTTGTTTATGTTTTATTTGTCCAGCTCTGCTGTTCCTGTTTTTAGCTGTATGCCTATTTTAGTTTTTACATTAAAAGCAACAAAAGACCAGAGTCAGAGAATTCCTTGTATGTGCGCACATACTTGGCCAACAAAGCTCATTTTGATTATGAAGTGGGCCTGCTGAATTTAGCAATAAGTGGGTGGAATAAAATCACCACCTTCTATATGGTTAGTATGAAAGACAATTAACTGGTCAAAATTTATCTTCTGAGATGTCCACTTACTGTCACTTTCGGTCGGTCAAGGAAAGACCTTTTGTTGCATTGCTTCTGCATGGCCACCAGCTTCTCAATCATCTCCTGCTGCTGTGGATCGAGCGCGGCTGTTTCCTGCGGAGGGGTGGGGGTGACCACTGTGGACGTGCGGGCTGTTTCCTCCTCCTGCTGCTTCTTCATCTTCTTCAGTCTGATTTGCTCCTCAGAGAGCACACCTACAGGTCAGAGAGGATACACTCAAGTTAACAGGATGTTCCACTTTATTGTTATGATTTTCACTCTGACTGCAAACCCACATTCCAAAATTAAAGCAGAATCTAAATTTTCTCTATCTGATTCATTTGGCATTCAGACACTCACACTGCTCCAGCATGCCCGCCTCCCGACACTTGCGCAGGCGGCACTGCTGGCACTTGCGCCGCATGTACATGTCCATTTCACAGCGGCCGTTGTTCTTGCAGTTGTACTGGGCACTTTTAATGACGCTGCGCCGAAAGAAGCCCTTGCAGCCCTCACAGCTCAACACGTTGTAATGGAAACCAGAGGCCTTGTCACCACATACGCTGCACACCTCGTTGCCGAGCATCTTCGGCGCAGGCCCCTTCTTTCTCTTCACTGGCTGACCATCTACACACACACACATAAAAAAGAGGTACTTTCAACAATTACAGGCACGGAAATTCCCTAATCAGCAACTTGTTCACTGAGTAGGTCACACCATTACAGCCAAAATCATAGTTATTTTGATCAATACTGGGATCACAACTATTCATTGTTTTTAGGGACAAAATGTTTTTATTACACTGCATCTGCTGGTGCATTTTATTTAATTGGTACCATGACATGCCGCTCTGATGTCTTGTCCCTGGACAAGGACAAGAATTCAATAAGGTATCATTAGTGATGGTAGAATGAGTGTCAGCATTTCTGTGGACATTTTTCCTCTTGGCCTTCTGTTGAGTGTTTTTTAGGTGGATGAACAATTTAGTTGTGTTTCTTTGCGGCGCAGACACGAGAATCATGCACTCTTTGCTTATGATTTGTTCTCTCCTAAATCCAAATACTGCCAAACAATGGATGATGATAGTTGATGATGCTTGATTTTTGTCCTGATCGTCTCCAGTCGCTGCAACAGTCAGAAAGGTTTTTCACAGGCTGCTGCTGCAGAGTGCACACCTAACGGACAGTTACACCTTGTTTGGTTATTATATTGAGTATAGTTATGTTGTTGACCTCTTTTATGGCCTAGCTGTTCAGTTCTTGGTTTGTAATTTTTCATGCATTTTTTGGGGTAAATAAAAACCTATGATTTTGTCAACCGCTCCTGTGTCCTTGTTGCCTCACTGCTTGATCACTAACAGTGATCAATATTTGATTCACTGTGCAGCCCTAATACTGAGGGCTATTTGATGTGTGCTGGAGGATGGGCAAAGTCTGCTTGTCTATCTATCTATCCTTCTTTCTCTCTATCGCTCCATTGTTCTCACACACACACACACACACACACACACACACACACACACACACACACACACACACAAAATTCAAGTCAAGCACATCCTGTCATACGCCTGGCGATTACGGGTGTCTGCATATTAACAAAAAAAGACTAAATTTCTAAAGGAAAAGAAGGAGAATTATGGCTTAAATTCTCCTTACTCCTCAACTTCTAGCAACTGAGAGAAAATTTCTAACATGATTAACACACTGAGATACCTGTTTATCAAACAATCTTGTACAATGTGATCAAATTCAACCCAATACATTCACTGTGTTGAAAATTTGTCAGATGTGTTAATTCAACTGTACAGGCTATCACTGACTGTGCTGTTAGTAATGCACGACTGCAAATCAGTTTCTAAAAAAACCCCTTTGTTCACCCCCGTATTAATATACATGACTTTCATGACTAAAATCATTGACTTGCAGTTACATGTCTCCACCAACCAGACAAAGCTGCAATTGAAGTACAGACTCATAATGTGTGTGTGAAGATTTTGAAATAACTTAATAAAAAGGGATTAAGCAGGCCTTTTTTTAAACACAAAACAGAAGTTATTGCTATATTAAAATGTGTGATTCCAGTGAATAATTTCCATGCTGTCTTCACTCAGAGACTATTTTTACCAAGGAGCACAGAGAGCTGATAGAGAGCTTCGTCACATGGTGACACGACAATCACCTGAAGCTCAGTATCAGCAGAACCAGTGAGCTTGTGGTAGACAGAACAGGGGAGAACACAAAGTTGTAGCCATGACAGTAAACTTTGCTCTAAATATGGATGTTGCTGCGAGGAAGATCAATTCTAAATGTGGATGCTTCACACACGTCTCCCCCCCGACAGCACAGGCGATCTGAACAATCAGCACAGTCTCAAGGAGGACACCCAAGATGAGAGTCAACAATTCAACATCGCCTTCTGTTCCTGAGTTACATTATGATGTCACAGTGATGTCGACCTTTGAGCTGCTGGATATAAAATGTCATCACTTCATGTGCAGAATTTTGTCATAATAAGTGTATGAATTCTTGAGTTATGAAGACACACTTGTTTTGTGAGGTTACAGCGACCTTTGACCACCCAGATCTAATCAATTTCCACTTGAGTCCAGCTGGACGTTTGCATCATGTTTGTAGTTTTGTGGACGACGTGTTTCTCTCTCGCTCCTGTTCTCTCTCCCGTCTGTCCTCCACACTCTTTATTCTGAACAATTTTATTAGTTATTTATTTTGTTATGCCAGTGTTTTGTGTTGACTTGTTAACTTTATATTTGTTATTTATTTTGTTTTGTGTCAGTGTGATGTCACTGGAAAAATGTAAATAAAGGATTCATTCATTCATTCATTCGTTGTAGCAAATTCAAAGGGATTCCCTTTCACATCTTCCTGAGATATCACATTCACAAGAAATGAGGTGACAAACGGACAACACCAAAATACTGGTTAGTCTAGTCTGGGGAAGCCGTCACACCAGCCCAGTAAGCACACAGACACACTTGAAGAAACACCCTACTTTTTTAGATTCTAGAGAATGGTAAATGGACTGTATGTGTATAGCGCCTTTCTTGTCTTCTGATCACTCAAAGCGTCACATTCACCTACTCACACACACTCATTCACAAAACTGGTGGCCGAGGCTACCACACAAGGTGCCACCTGCTCAGGAACCACTCATTCCTCTGAACCACAGCCGCCTCTATGTACCATATTCCATGGTAGAATATACTACCATAAAATGTTAAGCTCCCCATTTCACTGCATCCTGACAGAAATTATGTAAAAATGGGACTCAAATTTAGCCATGCCTGCTCTCACATCTTCATTTTTAGAATGGTGATGCACCACTGATTTTCAGGTTTTCCCTAAATGACTACTTACAGGAACTGCGCACTGTTTTCCAGATGCGCAACTAGGCACTCTCTTTAAAAGGGGATGTGCACTATTAAGTCACTGCCTGCTTTATTTACCTCAATTTTTCTTCTTAAAAATGTAAAGCCTTCAATACAACAAGGATTCAAATTTAATGTCAGCTGTATGAGAACTTTTCTCTCACCTATGCTGGCAGATGAGTCACCTGCAGATGGATCCAGCTTAATGTCGCTCGGCTCTACCGGCAGAGGGCTGCTCATGTCAGTTAGTGAAGGGCCATTATGGGGGGGGACGGGGAAGTCATCTGGCTGGGAGAGGTCAGCCAGCGACAGCAGGCCATCGTGCTTCATTGTGGTGCTTCCACTGCTCTCCTCAACCATGCAGTCCAGCTGCAGCTCAGAGGCCCCGTCAAACACCTTACTCTCATCTGACAGAGGAGACACAAACACAAACCACATTATATCACTGTTCAAGACTTTATCAGCTTGTCTTTACCTCAATTGTGACAAGTGTCCAAAAATAAATGTTGGGTGATATTAAGTGAGTAAAGGCAAAGAACAGAACAGCTAGAACAGTCTGTTAAGGTCAGAAAATTGAGTCACTTTACTGTAATGGAGCCTTTAAAACCAGAAAAAGACAATGCTCATGTTAATACGAAATCCAAAATCTAAGACCAGGGTTCCCACATGTTTTAATTAACAAAATTTCAAGCTTTTCCATGACTTTTCCCAAAATAATAAAATTCCCATGAACATACACAACAATAAATCACAATAACTTTGGAGTAGAAAATCTTTGTGTCATGAACATAAAATCAAACAGCGCCTAGCAAACACTGTCTCGAATGATTTGTTTTTAGCCACCTAAAAAGAAGGCCCACCAAAAAATTAATACATGAATAAATAATTTAAGTGTACACTTTATTTATAACATTTTCACTGCTTTACCTTGTCTTCAGACGGACTTTGTGACGAGGAACAGAAACCGTTATAATTATTTCTGCATAACTTCGAGCCTGTGTGTACATCTTTATAGTTTTGTGCTTGCATGTCTGTATTATTATATGAAAATTATGATCTATGGACATGAAAGTGTTCCTGTGTTATGTTCTGTACAAACTGCAAAACCTAATAAAAACAATTACAAAAAATAAAAGGGAATAAAGTGTTCTGTATCTTTGGAGAACAGTGAGTTGCTGCTCATATTCACTTCTAATACTTCAAACTACAGGCACAGTCAGTGCACTGTCCTTTCAAACTCTATTCAAACATGATACCAGCTAGCTGGCTCAAGGAGAGAGCGACAGACTGCGGGAGAAAAAGAAGAAATACAAGCTACATGATGGTTAACAGAACGTCACATCTACCTATATTCAAGCTACGTTATGTCAACAGCTCCAGAAAATAAATGCGCTACTGTTACACTCATCAAAAGTTATCAACAGAAGATTACAATGACTATTAACTTCATTACACACAACAAAATTCTATGACTTGTCCAAAACTTTCAAGGATTTTACTAATTCCATGACTTTTCCAGGTTTTCCACGACAGAGAGAACTCTGTAGGATGATATCTAGACTCAAATCATGATGCAAATATATTGATATACTGCCCTGCTCTACTTATAACTGAATGCTCAAACTGCTCTTTTCTTAGGCTGTAAAAAAAAATCAAAGCAGTCGTGCCGTGGATGCATTTCAGAAAAAGGATTCATCAAACTCCCACGCATGAACTTCATTCTATTTCAAATCAAGATGTTCTTTCGAGTTGGACAACATAAGAGATGATAGAATATAAATACCAGGCTGGACGGCCACTTCTAGAGCACACAACAGAATTATACAAAGTTTGTGGGATTGTAAAACAAGCTTTGCTGAGAGAAGTGAACCCTGTCCAGTTTAATCACACAGTGGACTAATACAGAAGAAGCGGTTCCTCTTACCATGACCAACATCTGGGATATCAGTCACAGACAGCGTGGACATCTTCTGCACAGCAGCTTGTCATTACGAAATCAACGTGTACCTGTGCAATAAAGAAAGCAATCTGTTATATTGGCAATTTTACAAGTATAACCACACAAAAAAATATACATTTAGATGGAAGCAGTGTGATCAAGTGAGATAAAAAGGGAAGGAATTCTGCTGACACCGTATGTATGTAGGGTGTGTACACATTCAAAACAGGGATGTGGTTGAATTGCATCAATAGCAAGGAAATCATTATGATCCAACACAGCGTAACGCCGTTCTTAGAAAGGTCTAAAATACGACAAGTTTTAGAGTCAACCGAGATCCTGTCTATAAAAATGCGTATACAGGAAAGCCAACTGGCTGTAAAAGCAGAAATGAAAGTTTGTCATGCGCCACACACGGGCGCATTTAAGGAAGCTGATTCAGCAGACACACATGCATGATTTTATCTATTTTTAACCAGCCTGCGAGGAGGAAACCTCGCTTTTAAAATACAGGCTTTCCGCAATTTGTTTTGACACATAAAAAAACAAAACAAAAAGGGCATCTAAGTTGACTATTATGTATAATTTAATACAGCACTGTAATTAAACACCAAAGTCATGACAAATTTATGACTCTATTATATCAGCTGCCAGCTTATCGGGTCGTCATAACTAAAACTAATACAGTTTAACACATCAGTCCTGCAATATATCCTCCGCTTCAGGAAGGTTATAATGTTCAGTTTTTGTTGAAACTGTTAGAGCAGAGCAGATTCAACCTCACGGTCATTTCAGAGGCTGTATTTGATGCTGCTGTTGAAATGGATTAAATTTCAGGGTGTTTATTCAATCTATCCTGGTTGATACAAACAGGGTAGATAAAATAACAATATGGGAAAGTCTGTTAATGTAAAATACAGAGGTACTTTATCACATTGATGCAGAAATATTATATTATATTATATACTGACAACATAAAACTGTTGCCCTGGTAACAGAATAGCGATGAAACCGTCTAAAGGCAACCCTGGCAATAGGGTGTGGTCTTAACCTAATGTCTACAGCTGCCCCTAATGCATATCTTTCTATCAGCTTTGAGACAGGGGTGGGCGATATGGCCCCAAAATAATATCACGATATTTCAGAGTATTTTTGCGATAGCGAAATTCTTGACGATATGACAAACTAGAAAAAATATATATTCAATAATTAATTTAAGACAACAGAATCGCAAAAAACTAAGTGATATTATTTGCAGTTTGTCTTCAAATATTCAGTAAAAAACGCGTTTGTGAACAACAGTAACTCAGAGTGAGATTCAGATTCTGTATACAATATTAATAGTTCAACAAAATAAAATTTAACACAAATTACATATTTAAACAGCTCCCAAATGCAAATAAATGTCCCCTGTGATCTATATATAAAATCAACAGGTGATTTCCTTCTTTTCCCGCCTGGACCTTTATGCATATATGGAGTTTTTTGGAGTCAAGCCGTGAGCGTCATGTAGGTTTACATTACCAAAGATTTATGACAAAACAACACCGACTCCCGTATGCGAACGGTGAGAGAGGAGAGGGAGAGATGCTGTGCTGCTGCCAGAGGAGCCGCTGAATGAGTTCCCTCTGAGCGGTAAGTCACTACAAGAGTTTGAGAAGTCCGGGGCTGTTCATAAAACATTCAGGACGCCACAGTTTATTCCACACTACTGAAGCTGCTCCTCTTTTTGGACCCACCGCAGAGTCTGTAATAATTTTGCTTTCAGACATGGTTGTTGTTGCCGTGGGTAACAGTATGACGTCAATATGTCAACAAGTCGAAATATCACGAGTATCATGACATGAATTTTTCTTATCATATTATAAAATACACCGGTATTATCGTGAACGAGATGATGTGGCACACCCCTACTTTAAGATCTTCTAAATGTATGAGATTTAGGATTATACCATATAAGATTCTGTGCACTGCACAGCATATATTACTTTTGTTAGATTATCCAAGATGGGAGACAAACATTAAGCTTTACACTGGCATAACTGTGGCATAATTTATTCAACATGTTCTTGGACTGTCCAGCTGTTTAAACACTCTGGTCAGAAGTGATATCGCTTATGTCAGAGTTTTTAAATGTCAATTTCCATGTGTGCTAGAAGTATGCTTGCTGGACATGAAGTTGAAAGTTGACGAGTGCCTATGGACACTGGGTTGCTCATCTACTAAGAGACTAACTCTTCAAAATTGGAAGGAGAGTAAAGCAGGCTGCTTCACAAGGGACTCCTGGCTCCTGGCAATGGATGTATGAGATCCAATACATGTATTGTTTATTTTCTATTCTTGTGTCTTTCCTATCTGATTTTCCCTTGTTGAGTGTGTTTTAAACCTAAAAGAAAGAAGTAAAATTAAATAACTGTTAACAAAAAAGGCAATACTACCAAAAGCAGCCTGGATCATTGATTGGAACATATGCTTGTTTAAAAGAGCATACTCCTTTTACTTCTGTGTGTCTGACATTTAGTTTCTGCCCCCTTCGTTGTACCATGCGGTTTGTTTATGAACTGCTTGCGAGAATAAATACAGTATCTATATATCTAGGCCACAAACGTCTAATACAACCACATACTACACATCAGTATAAACAGAAGAAATCTCTTACAGCTGACATATTTCTGTTATGTCATGATATAAAATATTATATTGCCAAACCCTAATTAATATAAGCAGATTCTTTATTTTGGTTTTCATACTCTGATCATTTTAGTTTGACTTTTTTTTCTTTGTTTCCTCATCTGCTAAGTGAAAACTGAATATGTTAGATGCACTGTTTGCCTATAAACATAGCAACAGTGGTGACTCAGAGCACTGTGGTATTGGGACAAGGCCACCACCAATGCAAGCTTTCACTATATAACAACATGCACAGGCACTGTGCCAACCATTTCTTCCTATGTAAAGCTTACAGTGTTCGAATCATGTTTAAACTGTGTCACAAAAGTTCTGCTGCCCCCTGCAACCAATCACTATTGTACTGTATTCTTATCAACTATCAGCTAATGTTCCTAAAAACTGAAAACATTACTTGATATATGAACAGACAAACAGAAGGTAATCCTTCTCCAAAACTTTCCAAACTGTCAAAAACATTGTCAGGAATGATGAGCTGTTTCCAGGCAAACCTTGTTTTCTGCATCTACTGACAAAAATGGTTGTAATCTGACAGCTGACAGACTGCAAATAGGTTCAGGGATGCCAGATTTAATTTAAATGCACTACAAATGCACAATCTTTAAAAAGTAATGCTATTCTGTCACTGTTAATATCACCTACTGAGCTGCTTGCTAGACGTCCCATTCATTCTATGGGCACCCGTGCATGTGTGTTGTTATGACGCACAGAGTCAGAGGGAACCAAAAACAAACTTTGTATTATGCAACCGTTTCTGACGTCAATAAAATATGGGATATAGTTACCCAGCATAACTATTATTATTACAATTACGATCAACTTAAATATGTCAACCGTTCTATCAACTTTGAAAATATAAAACTCGTGCCAGCCTGGTACTGAAAACTTACTGCGATATATTAATGGTATTAGAACAAAACGTAATCAGTGAGATAACACATGACAGTCACAACAAGAATCAAAAAGGAGTTCAGCACTAAATCAGTACAAGAAGATGAAAGAACTGTGATTAAGAATGAATTTCTCATTGCATAACTCTAGTCAAGTTATGTTCACCCAAATATAAAAAGGGAAAACCCACGGTAAAAACTGAACAAAGTGAAAAGCCGTGACAGCGGTACCTTTCAAAGCCTCACTGATAAGCTTCTAAATACCATAGTAAACCAGTAAATGGGTTATTGTTGCAGCAGAAGATAAAAGCTGTCACACAGAAAGATGTCTTGTTTTTTGTTTTTTTTAATATACATATATGTTTGACTGGTCAAGTGACCAATGATTGTAAACA
The DNA here is from genome assembly GCA_035609425.1 of Epinephelus awoara. Taxonomy (NCBI): domain Eukaryota; kingdom Metazoa; phylum Chordata; class Actinopteri; order Perciformes; family Serranidae; genus Epinephelus; species Epinephelus awoara. Next base: position 7,920,038 of record CM069294.1, read on the forward strand.
TTTCCATGCATTCAATAATGTCATTGCAGCAAATATCGTGAGATGTTTAAACAGCAAAACTTTAAACTGTGGTTATGACTGTTGTCATGATACTGGAATTTCTAACTTTGACACAATACCTTGAAAATTATCAATATCCAACAGCTTTATCGACATCACTGGGAACATGGACATTGAGGGCACGCAAGTTGGGGCTGCATCGATACACCGGTTTCAAGGAATACTGTGATGTAAAAGTTGACAGTTATCATATGGTGTGCATTTAATTATCTACGATATAGACAAAAACAAAAGCAACTGGACGGAGAATCTCCCCTTTATTTTATTTATTTATTTTAACTTTTTACATTTGTTCGACCAAAGTTAATCCTTCCATTTTCATTCCTCTAAGGGTCATTCTGACTGATAATAATATAAATACTGTGATATTGTGTTACCGTGAAACCCAGTATTTTCTGAGACGGTTATTGTACTGTTAAAATCTCATTCCATAGCAATATTAGCACAAGTTAAAATTTTCATTAAAAGATAAATATAACAGGGCTATAACATGATTTGAAGAAGAGAGCTGCAGAATGACTGTAGTGAACATAACCAATAAGAGAGAGCGAGAATGTGCGAACATACTGCAGAAAATGAACCACTGATAATATTCAATATTGATCTGTATTGTTAAATTGTTGTTTTTGTTTATGACAACGCGGGCAGTTATAAACTTGACAGAGGACACAGACGCAAACTTTAAGCTTTTGAAATAGAATCAGTGAAGTTACGCTGATGTTCCTCACGCATAAATGCGCACCACATCTATCTTAATTGAAGGCACTTACACTTTCTACTGCAGTAATAACTGCGAGTATTTTATAAACTCAGTATCATTAATAAATGTAATGATATGATAACGTATCACTGAAGTATTCTGAAGTAAGCTGGTTTTAAATAAATGAACATTTACGTAAAGCTAAAGTTGTTGTTCTTTTGGTTAAGTGAAAGTTGCAACAGGTAATATTTCATTTCACCACTTGCAACCAGGGCGGCCATTATATCAGATTTTCACAACACAATTATTGTGGCTAAAGGAGTTTGCGATAACGATATTATCATGATATCTACAGGAAATCTGGAAAGCAAAACAAACAAAAACAAATAATGATAATGCCATCAGTAAGATTATTTTTTAATTTTGTTCACTGTACGTTTTGCGTCTTTTTTTCGCACATATATTACACTCAAATAACAAGTGTAGAGAGGTAATGAGAGTCTGTAAATGTACAAAATTGTACAAAAGAGCAGTAAACTTAATGGATAGTAAAAAGGCAACGAGATGCTGATGGTGGAGAGAGAAAGTGAGAGTGGAAATTATTTAAAAGGTGCAGCATTATTAACACAATGTCATCATATGTGTATTATTAACATAATATCAATTTCTCATTTTAAAATATCATGGTTATTGTGCATAACAGTGGATTGCGACACTCCTGTCTGCAAACTATATGCTATTAATCAGAGTGTCAGTTTTTATGACCCTACTTCCCCGCTGACATAACTGCAATCCGCACATTACTCCTGTTTTCACTTAGTGTTGGCTAACTAACACAATATGACGATGATGTAATACTATGTTTGCCTTTAAAATATCCATGACAGCATGTAGCAGCATTGACTCCAATTTGCTGCATATAAAGAATGAAATTCCACGGGGATTTCTCAATAATAGCCTTAATTTTTCCACTAAAAACAACATAACTAGTACAAAGCAATTTGCTCCTGGTAACGTCAGTTAATACCAAAATTAGAAAGAGGAGGACATTTTGAGAAAAAGCCTCATTTAGCTCAAATTAATTTGCAACAGTGAGTCTGTGACAGGCACAGCGTTGGACTTGACCTTACCTCTGAAGTTGATATCTTTATCGTCTAGACATCCTGCCCATGTGAGTCCACAACCACAGTCTTGTCGATATCCCTGCGCTGATGGAGGACTGGCTTGGCTGATGAGCCTTGAGGATGCCAAAACCCCAGTGACTTATTGGGCAGAAGTTTAATGACGCGATATCTTGAAGACAGTGAGTAGGAAAGAAGGAGAGTCCCTTTCTACAATGCCCAATGGGAGACAGAGGGGAAAACAGAAAGAGGGAGGGAGGGAGGGTGAAAGAGGGAACACAAGAGGTTACTATTGGTCATTTGCATTACTTTAAAATCCCCACAGGGCTGTGGTGCGCCAGTCTTTTTCCTCTTTTAGTATAAGCAGCCCATTTTCCTCAAACAACCTCGTAACACACAGACACCTAAGGATGACCCCGGCTTTTCTCCAGTTTTTAATCTAAATATAAAGAGTACTGTGGTTCACTGTCTCAGATCCCGCTCTGTAAAGGCAGTTACCACTTAAAGCCTTCCCCACAAAAATGTCACACAGCGAAAAACAACATAAACTTTGGCAAAAGCAATTCAACTGTACATCTAGCTTGGATGCATCATAAATAACTTCAGAGCAGGTCTAATTTTCACATATTGAGAAACCACAAATCAATATGTTGTGTCACCATGCTGGATCATAAGTCTAAGCGACAACCGGTCTCGTAATCAAAAGGAACAAGTTTTATTGGGTGAATTCACATTCTCTGGTTGTAAAGCATTTCGACTGCGTCTGTAACCTCATGTCATCCCCGCGCTGATCTCTCTGAACAAGTCCAATGTCCCCTGCATCTTATCATCAGCCAGTCACCTTTGTCCATGAGCATGTTTTCATAGACTACTGGAAAAGAAATCAACGTACCAGCAAAATCAATAAAGCACTGAATAACACCAAATGCTTTTTTTTTTTTATATTTAACACTTTTTCTCTACCACACTATTTTAACCTCATGTTATTATCCCAGCAGTCACCGCTGAAATGCTCTGCACAGTATATAATCTACTTGCAGAGTGTGTGACAATAAAGCCACAACACATGTAATGGATCTAGTTTGGTCATAACAACCTACTATAGTTGATTATAACTCACAAGTCAATAGTACACATTAGCATCTAAATTAAAAGACAGGGGCAATTCTTATCTTACATGTCAACTAGTCAGATCTCAATTTGACCCACGATATACAGTGCTATAATTCAACTAGTTTTGTAATGCTGAGACAAACTTGCTAACACCGAAAATCAGTGTATATTAGAGTTAGGCAATCATACTGATATAGTGAGATAAAAGACCAGATATCATCTTAGGGCCAGACACACCAAGCCAACGATCGGCTGATGGTCAATGTCAGTCCATCAGTGGACGACTGTCACCCTAGTTTTTGCAGCCTGCCCTGCAAGTTGGCGCTCGTCGGCCCTTGTCGGCTGTTTTTTGGCTGACAAGTTTAAGCTTGCAGAGCCCATCCATGAGATTAGCAGTTCAGCTCAGTGCACGAACAAATGACTCAAGTCTAGAGGGAGTGAGATTGGAATTTTTTTTTTCTCACAGTGGTAACATTAACTGCTAATATCTCTTTGTGTTGTTCACACGTAAACAGTAGATATTTGTTCTTTCAACATAGGGATGTGCTGTTAATGAGCTAACTGGCTAACTAGCGACTTAGTCCATCCTGTCGGTCTTCTAGTTTTACTTTTTCAATGACGAATACAAATTACCGCCGCTGGCTAGAATGGAGATATATTTCCTCTCCCGCAGGCGCAGAACATACCTGCAAGATAGCCACTTGCTATAGTATTTGCAGTGTGTTGGAGGACAACTTTTTGGCAACAGTCAGCTTTCGTCACCACTAATTCTTTGATGTCAGCTTGGTATTTGGGCCTTAAGATTTTGGATATCATAACATCTTTAGTGTTGTCTATTTCTGTTTTTTTTAAGGCTGCATTACAGTAAAACTATGTACTTTTCTTAACTTAACAGACTGTTCTGGCTGTTCTATTATATGTCTTTACCCACGCTGAAATTTCATTGTGTTAGTATTTTGTGAAAACACTAATGGTCCACCAATATCCTTGCAATATCCAACAATATTGATAAAAGTGTTTGGCCAAAAATACTGTCATACTTTGATTTCTGACCATATCACCCAGCTCTAGTGTAAATATAACAACTAATTTGAGATTATTTAGCAACTGGTACTGAAACAACTACTCGATTAATCCATCGTTCAAACAACAGCAAATGAATCTGCAAGAATTTAAATAATTAATTACTCATTTAATCCTTTTTAAAGCACAAATGCTAAAACAAAATACTGGTTACAGATCCTCAAATGAGCATATTTGCTGATGTTCTCAGTCTGCTATGATTGTTGAGTGAGGACCTTTGGGTTTTGGACCCCTGGTTAAAGAAAATAAGCAATTTCAATATGTTAACACAGGTGTTGGATATCATATTAACCATTTTACACAATTGTCTGACATAGACTACATGATGAATTGCTACAGTCCTATTAGCAACACTGTGCTGAGAACAATCACAAAGCCTAAAAAAAATTAATAAATGCAGCAACATCCCAGTTCTTGTCATCGTCAGCGACAACGTTGGTGGGATGTGAGAAAGTTGTACTCAGAAATGTCTGCCAGTCATGAAACCAAACATCTGTGTACAAACAGTCAGCAAGGTTGAGTGGGAAATGTTCCTTTCTTGAAGTCTCAGGGTACCGACGGATGTAAACCTCTCCGGTGAAGCAAAAATGGACAACCTTACTCAGCAACAACTTGGTGTGAAAGCAAAGAGTCAGTGCTTTCAAGAGTCACCAGCTCCAAAATCAATCAAGTTCCCACAAGCACAACATTGGAAGAAGAAGTACATTCAGACCCACCCAGATGTTTTCACTTCTTCTGACTATAGAGACCTCTGTTCAGGGTAAAACTGGGTGGGACTGTGCTGGGAATTATGGGAGGTCACCAAACCTTATAAAATGATAAAGATGTAAGTCATACAGAACTGTCAACAGGTGCAGCAGATGTCAAGTGTGTACACGCACACACAGATGACTTGCGAGACAAAATAAGTAAAACCATCTGTGAAAGTGGAACCAGGAATACTTGACGCTTTCACATAAAACCCTATTGAGGCACAGGCACGACGCAACCAGGTATATCTGGCAAAGGAAACGATGCCAGATCAAACTGGCACAGCCTGGCAGCCTTAGTCAAGCTGAATTAGCTTAATTTGCTATTAGCTTCGGTGGTTAGTTAGCGAATGTTAGTTAATGTCGCAATCATGGTAACATTATATAGACAACTTGAAAGAGCATGTCGCAACTTCAAACCCATTTAACAAGTTTCGTGTTGACACTGCTGGTACTTACTTGTAGTCTGACCTCAGCCCTGCTGCTAACATTAGCTAGCCAAGTTAGTTAGTCAACCAGTCTTCATGTCAGTTAACAGAAGACAAACAAACGCAGCTAGCTACAAGTTTAGCGTGTAAATATTAGCTAACGGTAACACTATTTAAATGTAACAACGGTTGACTCGCTAGCTTTCAAACATCGCTGATAAAACAATGCACGACTTTTAGGTTTAGGTGAGATTAGCTTCATAGTCAATCCAAACAAGGCCATTATCTTATACGTTAGCCTAACACCCACTCTCGCACTCGAGAGCAACTCCCTTTTGACAAGTTTAACTTAGCTAACTTAGCTTAGCTAACTTAGCACCGCGGCTAAGACACGACAAAATGAGAAATTGGTTGACTTGCCAGAAACTTGACGACTTTGCGACTACTTGTCGGTTGGCGTATGCTACTCCGTCCGTTTGTGGCTGCAGCTGACAGAGGCTTTGACAACCGGAGCTAGCATGTTAGCTCGCTGGCCAGCGTAGTTATATCATGTGATTCAGCGGCCCCGGGTAGCGCGAGGCTGGCGCAGCAGGAAACAGATTTCATCAGGCTCAGAGGTGCGCGAGGACTTTACTGCCCAGCGTCGTGTCTGACAGGAAGATGGCAGTGAAGGAATGTATTCAAGACACTCAGGTGTGCTTGTACTTTAATTTGAGACAATTCCAATGCCTCCTGACCTACATGACCATCTTTAGACATCAGTTTGTCATTTATGGAAAAATCAGCCACTGTAAAAATTCAATTCAATTTTCAGTTCAATTTTATTCATAAAGCCCAATATCACAAATCAATTACAGCATACGACATCCCTCTGTCCTCTGGACCCTCACAGCAGATAAAGAAAAACTTTAATGGGTCAAAAAATGGTAGAAACCTCAGGAAGAGCAACTGAGGAGGGATCCCTCTTCCAGGACGGACAGACGTGCAATAGATGTCGTGCAGAAGAGATCAACATAATAAATTTGCTGTAATCCATATGACAAAATGATACATAAGAGATAAAGACACAGAGAGAGATGCAGGGCAGACAGAAATAACAATAGCTACAATAACATCAATGTAAGTAATAAAATAATAATAATTACAGTAATTGTGGTACAGTATATTGCAAGTATATATTAATATATGATAGTATATGTATGTGACAATAATAATCATGTAATGTGTATAATAACCGTAGAAGTATGACTAATGATAACAGCAGCAGCAGGAGGCATCAGGCGGGACTACGACACACCATCCAGGCGTAGCTGCGATACGACTTGATCTGCGAGACAGTGGAGCAAAAAGGCTCCAGAGAAGAAGCCGAGTTATTAAGATGCGGTAATAGGACATGAATGTTAGCAAGGGAAGAAGAACCAACTTTTTTGAAACTAAGGAGAGAGAAGGAGAGAAGTTGCTCGGTGTATTATAGGACGTCCCCTGGCAGACTAGGCCTGTGGCAGCCTGACCAGGGGCTGGTACAAGGCAAGCCTGAGCCAGCCCCTAGTTAGGCTATGTCAGCCTAACTAGGGGCTGGTTCTTGGACCAGCTCGTAGTTAGGCTGACATAGCCTAACAAGGGGCAAGCCTGAGCCAGCCCTAACTATAAGCTTTATCAAAGAGGAAAGTCTTTAGTCTAGTCTTAAATGTGGAGACGGTGTCTCCCTTCCGGACCGAAACAGGAAGATGATTCCACAGGAGAGGAATAATAATAATAATAATAATAATAACTTTTTTGTATAGCACAGTTCATACAGCAAGTGCAACTCAAAGTGTTTTACATAATAAAATGAGAAAATACACATAAAAGACAGGATCAGATAGAGTAAATAAGATTCCTTCACATGCTCGCACAAACATGAAGAGCCCTTAAAACTGGAGTAATGTGTTCTCGATGTTTTGTCTTGGTGAGTAGACGTGCTGCTGCATTCTGGGTAATCTGCAGTGTGTTTAAAGTCATAAGTCATAGTGTGAAACCAATCGACAGCTTCTAACTTGGCAGGTAGCTCAACAAGATCCTGATGTGACCTGAATGTTTAAAGTTGTGAGTTTGAGGCCTGGGTCATGCAGAACAAATACTTTATATATACTCAGGCATTGATTTGTGTGAATTAGAAAAGCATGATTTTTAATATATTTTTAATCTAATAAGTTTGAAATAAGGTCTGAGCCGTTCTGCCGACGGACTGTCCTGTCTTCCTCATTTGTCGTCTTCCTTTTCCTCCCTCTTCCTCTTGAAAATGCCTGGCCCCGAGTCACCACTGCACAGCAGAAATACTTAGTGTGAGAGAGCTGCACTCTTTAATACTATTATTTAATATTTAGATTGATCTGCATTTCAAAAACAGTCATATTTGGCAGTCAACAGTATATGTGAATATTCTAGTGCAGAAGTCAGGGACCCCTTTAATTTAAAAGAGTACTTTTACTTTCAATACTTATATAAATTTCCCTGATGGTACTTACATACTTTTTCTTGTATAACATTTTCAATGCAGAGCTTTTACTATTATAATATAGAGTAATTTTACAGTGTGGTATTATTACTTTTATTTACGTAAGATCTACTTCCTCCTCCATCACTGCTGCTGACATGGCAAATGTTTTGTCATTGCTGAGTTTTTGATTTTCCTGTAGTACTAATACTGAAACTCTTTAAAATAACATTCACTTTGTTCAAGTTTTTTTTTGACAGCACATCAGTTTGACTAATGCAGAGCCTCATCTTACAGACTTTTTTTGGTGACATCTCTCTAACTATTGGGCATGTGTCAGAGTCTTTGCACCAACACAACAGGTGAAGAAACCAGACAAAAATGTAGGCATAATAATGTGCTAAATTTTAAAACACTGAGCATAGCATTAGTTCAGGCAGGTCAGTGTGGTTTAGGTCCTATTTAACTGATAGACAGTTTTTTGTCTGCCTGGGCGCTCATGTGTCAGATACTCATAGCATTACATGTGGTATTCCTCAAGGAAGCATTCTTGGACCAATTTTGTTTTCACTATATATTCTTCCACTTGGAAGCATTATTAGCCATCACCACATTAATTACAATTCTTATGCTGATGACACACAATTATACATCTCTGTCACACCAAATGCCCCTGATGCACTGGATGGTCTCACTGCCTCTCTCACTGACTTTAATGTATGGATGGGTAAAAACTTTTTAAAGCTGAATGAAGAAAAAAACTGAGATTCTTCTGATTGGACCACAAGCGGCAAGAGAAAAACTGCGCTCGATGTTTGGTGGCCTTACAGGGTCATCAAAACATCCTTTTATCATCTTTGGAACATTGCTAAGGTCAGAGCTTTTTTACCCAGAAAGATGCCGAAACACTCACTCACGCTTTTATAACCAGCTGTTTAGATCTCTTCAATTCCTTATTCAACTGGACTTCCCAAAAAATGAATGAGAAAACTACAGCTATAGTCCCGAATTCTGCAGCCAGAGTGTTGACTAAAACAAGGAAAATGGATCACATTACCCCGCTGCTGAAGTCACTACACCGGCTATCTGGATCTTTCAGAATTGATTTTAAAATTCTTTACTTTTTTATAAATCTTTAAATGAAACCACCCCTCCATACATCAGAGATTTTCTATCATTTTATGTTCCAGCCAGATGTTGATGATGAGGTCCTCCACTGCTTTACCTTTAAATGTTCCTCATGTGTTCCATGAAAGTACTGGCGAGAGCACTTTATGTTTTTACGCCCCTAAACTGTGGAATTCGTTACCTGTGGATATTAGAATGTCGACCTCTCTCTCTGTATTTTTAAAACGTAAATTAAAGACCTAGCTTTTTAATGTGAAGTAACATTACAGTCTTGATTTTTAATTTTTAACCATTGGTTTTTACTTTCTTTCATCTCTCCTGTTCATTTTTATTCTGTTTTATTTATTCATTTATTTACTCTCTTTTTATTCTATGGCGTTTTAACCATCTTTTGGTTAGTTTGTTCTGTTTTGGTTGGTTTACTTTTTTAATGTTTTATTGTTTTGTGTTTGTGTCATTCTAATTTTGCCATGTGAAGCATGAGGATAAGAAACAGTGGTGGGAAGAGAAGGGTTCAGAGGTTGTGACGATATGAGGGTACTGCCAAGATGGCCCCAAAACTATTCCATGGCAAATACAATCCACAACACTGAATTTAGACCAGTGTATCAGTGTGGAATCTATATAATATTTTTTTTATTGTTTTATAGTTCTGGTTCAGCCCTATAAGACTTTCAGCTGATCAAAGATGCACCTATTTTTGTGTGAGCAACACATTATATCTGCAGTACATACCGAGTGATGACCTGGGCCGCCGCTAGAGGGCGGGCTCTCCCAAGACAAAACCGGAAGTTGAACCGGAAATACACGAAGAAGCCGAAAGAAAACAATCACAAATCGGCAGTGTTATTCCCTTTTTATCTGCACTTTCTCAGCACATTTTCGGTATTATCGCACAGTTTCTACAAAAACGACACCATGCCAGTTATCTGCGCGGCAATAGGGTGCAACAATAAGTTTGTCAAAGGGTCGGAAATCAGATTTTACAGGTAGGTTTGCACCGGTGCAGCGGAGACGCCGAAGTTTCTAGTAACACTTCTTTTCCCCCGTTAGCTCTAACGTTGGCTCGATAAGATACAACACCGAAACAAACATGAATACCGTTGCTTTTTTTTCTGGTTATAGACTAGAACAAGGAACACTACTTTTGACAGACACTGCTATAACAGTGGTGTGTTTTTACTGAACCATACCCTAGCTTGAAAATGTAGCTAGCTAGCATACTAAGCTATTTGCAACATAAACTACAAAGATCTGCCCTTTTTACGTAAATACATAGCGGTGTATAGTCTTATCATCAATGAGCAAGTTAGATTTATTGAAGGAAATACAAAGTTGGTGTAAAAATAGCACAATACACACTAGAGATTGCCTGCTGCAGCTCTTGGCACTGCTGTATTTCATCACGAATAACTGTCTTAAACTATCTCCACAGACAGCCAGTTGAACTGTATCAGTTTTGCTGGTGCACATGAAATGTCTAAGTCAGCGTTATGTTATTAACATGGTGTTACAGAGCTATCTCAGACCAAAATAATCAGCACAACATAAACTCTGTAACACATATGTTGCTGATGACTTACAATTCCTGAGAAAATGTGACCACATGCTACAGACAACTGCATGTGTCCACCTGCACATTTCCAACATTCATAAAAGACTACATGATTCACATATGTGGAAAGCATCTTGGCCAGTCATTAAAGGAGCAGTGTGTACGATTTAGGATAATTTAGTGGCATCTAGCAATAAAGTTTGCAGATTGCAATCAGCTGAAAATTCTCCCACCAGATTTCCTTCAGTGTTTGCTGCTCAGCAGAGGTCGCTTCCTCTCCAAAGCAAATGGTGAAATGGTAAAAACACTGAATGAAGCAGTTTCATGTAACAAATCATCGTTTCTCTGATGCTGTTTGGCATGTCTGCAACAAGCACCTGCTAATGTACGCTCACCTTTTTTCTCTGAAAACTTAATGTATGCTCGCCGTTAATCGTTCCAGATGTTCAGAAGGTTTTTACCAGAAGCCAAATTATCCACAGAGGTCTCCTCTCCAAAACAAAAGGACCCTGTGATGTAAACAAGTAGAAACACTGAGTAAAGCTGTTTTATGTTACAAGTGTCTCCCTGACGCTGTTGGGCCGTAGGCCTAGGACCTGCTAATACATGCTCACTGTTTTTCTCTGATAACTTGAGATCCAGATGTTGAGGAGCCAAATTATCCACAGAGGTCTCTTCCTCTCCAAAACAAACGAACCTGGTGATTTAAACTGGTAGACACTGAATAAAGCAGTTTAATGTAAAAACAAACAAACAAATGAATTAGTGTTTTTGTGACGTTTTCATTGTGGAGGGGCTGCAAGCTATGGTGGCTGACATGAAAAATGCAAATGGCTCTATCTTGAGCAAGTGTTTGGTTTGTCCATTCTGAGCTACTGTAGAAACATGGTGAGGTAATGTGGCGATCTCAGTACACGAGGACCTGCTCCCTATATAGATGTAAACAGCTCATTCTGAGGCAATGAAAACAAAACTATTCTCATTTTTTAAGTGATTATACACTAATGAAAACAAACTTATTATATTAGATTCAGTTTCTGCCAATATATCCCCCTAAATTCTACTCACTGGACTTTTAAGACAACTAATAAATATGCCTTATATATCCGATAAAGCATGAGTTCCTTCCCCATGACTGTGTCTAGCTGCAAAAACATACACAGTGTCTAAGCTGTACTTGTTATCATCTCCTTTGACTGAAACTTTGCCATCAGGCTGTCAGTCATTATCTTAATAGCTGTGACTGTTGAAATCCTGCATTCTTATCAGAAACCATCTCCCTCTTTCTGTCTATCAGGTTTCCACTCAGCAAACCTCAACTCGCCAGCAAATGGGTTCACAGTCTGGGGATGAAAAACTTCATCCCAACCGCCAACACCTGCCTCTGCTCGGAGCATTTCAGGACCGACTGCTTCAGGGACTACAACGGCAAACAGTTTCTGAGGGAGGACGCGGTGCCCACCATATTCACCCAGGGGCAAGATACATCAAAGGTGTGGGGGGTCATGACACTATATGGACTGTTCTTCTCTGACAGTTTGTTGTCAGTCTAAACAAGTCATCTGTTCTGTGTTCCATATTCCACAGATTGAACTTCGTAAAAGAGGGGTGGTACCAAAGGAGACAAATGTTGCTAATCAAATGGGAATACAAGCAGACAGAGACAGAGCGAGAGAGGCCAGTCTACGCAGAGACAAAAGAGGAGGAATAAGGGTGAGTTTTCTTTGACTGTTGCCTGCATGGTTGGTACATAATGTCATGCTTACCCTTTAAAGTAATATACTAGTTGCTTTTGCTTTACATTCTTTTTTTAAAGGATACCTTAAAGGTCCAGTGTGTAGGATTTATGATGATATATTGGCAGAAATGGAATATAATATAAAGAGTGTGTTTTATATTGTGTATAATCCCCTGAATATTTTCATAATTGTTGTGTTTTCGTTACCTTAGAATGAGCCATGTATATTTTATTAGGGAGCACATCCTCGTCTACGGAGTTGGACATGTTGTACTGCCGTGTCACTACAAAAGCTCACAACAGACACACTAAATGCTGGCTCTACATAGAGCCATTTGCATTTCCATGTTTTTCCACGTTTCGTGTCGGCCACAGTAGTTAGAGGCCCCTCCCTGATGAGTAGGAGAGAAATTTATTGCTATTTCAGCAGCAGCTGCAACTCAGAGTCTTAATTCTCAAAACGAAATTGTTTTGAGATACTGAGGTCATTTAAATGTATCCGTAAAATATCATTATTGATATAATGGGAGTTTACGTAAGGATGCAGAGACTGAATAAAAAAACTACTAATTTGTGTACTCTCCTTTATATATCAGAGTAAAATGTATGAATGATCAGACTGCTTTGATTATTAAAGGTTTTAAAAGTTGCATCCAGTGGAGCCCCAATTTATTAAAAGTCAAATAGTAAGATATTGATATTAATATTATCAGAAGTGTCACTGGAGTCAGCTACATTAAAACATTCACCAGCATCCACTGGGTAAATTGGATCATTTGCTTTCAGCTTTCAGATGTCTGTTTTCTTCTTTTAATTAACTCTTGTGTGGATAATTTATATAAGCTTGAAATGTTCTTGTTTATTTTGTCACAGGGGGGACGAGGAGGCCGTGGAGCAAAACAACTGTCTGACAGGTGAGACAGTGTGTGGGTGTTTCTTCATTCTCACTTTAGCTCCACTTAGTTTAATAATAGAAGCACAGACAGGCGACAAAGTAAAAGAAAAACCACCATAAAGTGTCTTAGCAAAAAATGAATTCCTCTAATCATCACGCTGTAACCTGTGACAGACTGTTATGATACCACAACTATCGCACTCACAGATAAGTAGTTTTTTGTTGAGCTGCGAGCATCACAAATGTTTACCAAAGGTTTACGACAAAATCACTTGATGACACCGTGCACGTTGAGAGAGGAGAGGGAGAGATGCTGAGCTGCTGCCAGAGGAGCCGCTGAATGAGTTCCCTCTGAGCGGTAAGTCGCTAAAAGAGTCTGAGAAGTCCGGGGCTGTTCATAAAACATTCAGGATGCCACAGTTTATTCCACACTACTGAAGCTGCTCCTCTTTTTGGAACCACTGCAAAGTCAGTAATGATTTTGCTTTCAGCCATGCTTGTTGTTGCCATGGGTAACAGTATGACGTCAATATGTCAGCATGTCAAAATATAATGTCTCACAATATTAAAAATTATACTGATATTATTGTGAACAAGATGATGTGGCACACGCCGAGCAGGGACCAACCAATAATGAAACCACTACAAACTATGTTTTTTGTGACCATTTCTCACTTGACTTCTCCATTCTCTCTTTTCAGCCTGTAAATTATGACACACACACTGATATTGTCACAGTTTGTACTGCAGGTTAAGAAAAACCTTGTTTCAGCTGAGAGCCATTTTGGTGTTGGTGTGATTGACGGCGATCAGCTGTCCTACTGTCCTGCTCGGTGGAAATGGGGCTAAATGCTCCGAATCTCAAACAGCATCACAACTATTTTTGCAGTTTATATTTGTCCCCGAAATATTGTTTATGCATCGCAGTGACATCAGGTATTTCAGGCTGCAACAATCCCAAAAGCAGCTCGTGAAATCCTGGAGGGACTGGATAATGAGATGAATCAAATCTGAATGTAGATTTGACTCTTGTTTCATAATGACATGAAAGACAAAAGTGTCCCCAGGTTTTCACCCCTCACTGAATGTTTCATAATATTAATTGTCATTGTCAGAGCGTAGTGGGTGCCGACTGCCTTGAATCATGCAAGATGTAAATTTATATTCCACTATGATAATTTTATGCCGTCAACTATAAATAAAACTGAAACCGTAATTAAATTAAACCACTGAGGGGAAAAATGCATCAAGCAGACTCCATCAGTAACGTCAGTGTTTTATCTGGTGCCTCCAGACAGAGCATCGCAGCCAAGAGCAGAGTGTACGACAACAAAGGCCGACTGCTCTCCAACAGCAAGGATATGTGTGACTGTCTGGATGTGGATTGTATGGGCTGCTTCTACCCCTGCCCCGACTGCGGCTCACGCAAGTGTGGAGTTGAGTGCCGCTGCGACAGGAAGTGGCTGTACGAGCAGGTGGAGGTGGAGGGCGGAGAGATCATCCGGAACAAGTTTGCCATTTAATTAGCAGCGACTCTTCAGGAGAGCCTCTGCAAATCAGAACTTGCCCTCTTCCTGATTTCAGCTGCGATCAGGCTGATGTGCTATTCAAGACTCTGATACTTTTTTTAAAGGAATCTTCCAAATTGTTAAACTGATATTTATCAGGTTTTGCAAAGTTACTGCCTGTGGTAGGAAACTATGCAGAACTATGTAAGTATTCTGCTGAATGTTTGATGTGCTTTTTGTTGCTCTTAGAAATGCTGTTTCAGTTTCATATGAATTTGTGTCTTCTCCAATCAAATGTTAATGTGCCATTTTGTGTTAATAAAGTCATTTTGCTAATATTCAGTGTCTGCACTGTAACATCTGCACAGGTTGGGAGAACTTAATGTGATGTCTTCATGTCCAGCTGTTTCAGATGAAATCCCAAATTCCATTTTTGTCCCAATGATCTGCTAAATTTTGTGTAGTGTTACAATTGCTTTTCGACTTGAATTATTTACAATAGAGAAAAAAATAAAAGAAATCGTATTACATCTGGAATATGAAACCGACATCAGGATGCAAACACTTTTTAAGGTACACCTTGCAAGTACCAGGTTGGACCCCTTTTGCCTTCAGAACTGCCTTAATTCTTGGTGTCATAGATTCAACAAGGTGCTGGAAACATTCCTCAAAGATTTTGGTCCATATTGACATGATGACATCACACAGTTGCTGCAGATTTGTCAGCTGCACATCCATGATACGAATCCCCCATTCCACCACATCCCAAAGGTGCTCTATTGGATTGAGATCTGGTGACTGTGGAGGTCATTGGAGTACAGTGAACTCATTGTCATGTTCAAGAAACCAGTTTGAGATGATTTGAGCTTTGTGACATGGTGCATTATCCTGCTGGAAGTAGCCATCAGAAGATGGGTACACTGTGGTCATAAAGGGATGGACACGGTCAGCAACAATACTCAGGTAGGCTGTGGTGTTTAAACCATGCTCAGTTGGTACTAAGAAAATCTCCCCCACACCATTACACCACCAGCAGCAGCCTGAACTGTTGATACAAGGCAGGATGGATCCATGCTTTCATATTGTTTACACCAAATTCTGACCCTACCATCTGAATGTGGCAGCAGAAATCCAGACTCATCAGACCAGGCAACATTTTTTCAATCTTCTGTTGTCCAGTTTTGGTGAGCCTGTGTGAACTGTAGCCTCAGTTTCCTGTTGTTAGCTGACAGGAGTGGCACCTGGTGTGGTCTTCTGCTGCTGTAGCCCATCTGCTTCAAGGTTGGACAAGGTGTTGTTGCTTCAGAGATGGTCTTCTGCAGACCTTGGTTGTAACCAGTGGTTATTTGACTTCCTGTTGCCTTTCTATCATCTTGAACCAGTCTGGCCATTCTCCTCTGACCTCTGGCATCAACAAGGCATTTTGTGCTCACTGGATATTTTCTCTTTTTGGGACCATCCTCTGTAAACCCTAAAGATGGTTGTGTGTGAAAATCCCAGTAAATCAGCAGTTTCTGAAATACTATCAACAAACAACCATGCCACGTTCAAAGTTACTTAAATCTCCTTTCTTCCTCATTCTGATGCTCAGTTTGAACTTAGCAAGTCGTCTTGACCATGTCTACATGCCTGAATGCACTGAGTTGCTGCCATGTGATTGGCTGATTAGCTATTTGCATTAACTGGCAGTTGAACAGGTGTACCTAATAAAATGGCTGGTGAGTGTAGCATACACTAGGTATTATATTAATTCAGTTGACTACATTTACCAGAGCTAAACCTTCAGTCCCTCTATATCTGTTCAATGTTCAGTCAGGCACTGGTGCAGAGGACGGTAATCCCTCCTACATGACAGCATACCCCTCATTCCATTATGTTTATTATAGAAAGCACCATGGCTGTGACGTTATATGGACGCCTTTTAAAGTTAAGACGTTAATTAATGTCTCTGTGGAGTCATCCTTTAAAAATGTAATTAATTTTTATTGCCATTAGGTCATTTTTTGCCTGTTCATCACAGACTGAGAGGACCTATCTCCCTTTACTTCCCCTGACACACTGACCAAAGGCAGTCGGCAAGCAGTATGACACAGCAGTTCATCACGCTGCCTAAAGAAAGAGTTGCAGAATCTGCTCAGACAGTAATGTCTCATTTATACACATCCTGCTGTCCTTGAGCTCGGCTCTAGGTCAAGTGTCATGCAGCTCGGTGTTGCTTTGTCTCCATATCCGCCTGCTTATATCCAGGGAACATTTGCAGCAAGTGCTGAATGTATAGTCCGGTGTAGTCCTGCCAAATCTGAACTGTGAGGAATTATAGTGGTGGATAGTTTTGTTTTAAAGGGCATGTAAATTAAATGTTAGTCCTCATTGTCTGTGGGGGGAAATGTATGCAGTCATTTCAATATAACATCATGTTGTTTTCTTAACTGTGGGTGTGCTGTTGTTTTTTTCATCTTCATAATGCTTTTTATAGCTCAATTTTAAGGGCTACATATAAATGAAGCTTATTAATATTTATAAAAGCTAGTCGATGGGAGCAGAGAGCCAGTGGATGCAAACAAGTCGTTCATCAAAGCGGCTGAAGTTTTGTTCCAAACTCCAATTTAAGTTCAAGTTCAAATATTTTCTCAGAGGAAAAATTCTCATTGCATCAGCTCCAAGTACAGGAGACACTCCAAAACCAGATATCAGCCTCTACAAGACGCCTACTCTCTCATACTGACTGCTGGGAGGAATATTAAGCACATTAGTTACTGAGATATTGAAGTTAAGAGTTAACATCAGAACATTTTGCTCAGGAAGGAATTCATTTCCCACTTTTGTGTGAGTCATTTCAGTTTTAAATATCACTGGATTTCATGTGACAAGTTACCACATCCTCAGAGCCAGTCTGCGACACCAGGGGTCAGCACGCCCAGGTGTCCCTTATGGCAGTCCCTGCAGGTGGTGGGCCCGCAGGGAGGCAGCTCCATGTTATTCATTCAGGCTGAGCCCAACCGGGCCCCATGGTCCAAGGCCACACCACCAGACGCTCAATATCAATCTCCCCCCAGGTCTGGCTCCAGAGGGATACCCCAGTGTCCCCATACCAGACAGGGTACTCTGTCTCCACATGTTCCGTTTCAACGTGGTCTTCTTGGACCACTTTTCGGCTGGCCCCTCCCCTGGAACCACTTTACCTTGGGAGACCCTACCAGCGGCTATTAGCCCCGGACAACACAGCTACCAGGATCACTGCTGGGACATGCAAACTCGTGGTGAAGAGGGAGCTGAGCCAGAAGGCGAATCTTTCGATTTACTCGTCCATCTACGTCCCAACCCTCACCTATGGTCCTGAGCTCTGGGTAGTGACCGAAAGAATGAGATCACGGATACAAGTGGCTGAAATTAGTTTCTTCAGAAGGGTGGCTGGGATCAGCCTTAGAGATAGGGTGAGGAGCTCGGAGTAGAGCCTCTGCTTCTTACTGTAGAAAGGGGTCAGTTGAGGTGGTTCGAGCATCTGATCAGGATTTCCACTGGGCCTCCTGTTTGAGGTGTTCCAGGCATGTCCCACTGGTAGGAGGCCACGGGGCAGACCCAGAGCACACTGGAGGGATTACATATCTTATCTGGCCTTGGAGCTGGAAAGCACTGCCAGAGAGAGGGGCATGTGGGGTGCTTTTCTTGGCCTGTTGCTCCCGTGACCTGGCTTCAGATAAGCGAATGACTAGGATGGATGGATCGTTCCCCACAATAAACATGATGTTTTGGAACTGAATCCTCCGATTCATGTTTTTATCCACACTAGAAACATGTACTCAAGGGATGGGAATGTGCCCAATGCATGAATCCAGCTGAGTTTGGTAATCCTGTGACTTTTCCTTACAGGGTAAGTTTGGCATTTGTTAACCTGGCCCCTGCTCTCTCATGTTTTCTGTCTAAGGTCTAAGTGACTAATGGGAACAAGTTTTGAAACAGGTCCAGTAATGAGACAGACCGCTGCAGACGACAGTGGTGAAACAGCCTGCAATATAACTATTTGGGGCAATTATGCACCTTCAATATACGTCCACTAAAAGTGTTTGTTTTTGCCACTGACAGGCTAAGATTATTATTTTAGGTGTCTGACAACTAATGGTAAGGATCCCTACAGAGATTCACATTCAAAAAAGATCCTTTTTGTTCAGACATAATGACCAATCCCACCAGACTCCATTAAAATTAACAGTAATTTTATCCTTATATAACACACTTAATTAAGAGTTGACAGAAACAAAATAAAAGTCACAAAGGTTTTCTTGGTAAGTCTTTTCACTGTTCAACTAACCACCAGTTCTGGTTTGGTTGAAATAGACACTTAATCTACCTAGTTAGATGTGAGTACTCTGGCTCTATACACACTAAAGGTGGAATTGCCGGTGGCGATTTTGGGTCTGTTTCTGATGAAACAAAAATGATCTTACTCTTGAGCAAAAAGGTATGTCTGAAGTGGTGCCCTCCATAATGTTGTCAGACACTTGTAACAATCTGAGCCTGTCAGTGGCAGAAACATTTTATTGGATGTAAACTGACAGTACGAACATGGTTACATGTGAGGCTGCAGTGCTGTGGCTCAGTACTGGACTGATTTCAAAAACTGTTGTTCCAATTAGTCACACAAAAATATGAGAGAATAGAGTCCAGTTTGAAAAATACCAAAGTTACCCTTTAAGTACCACCATGAGGGTGAGATTTCTGTCTGGAGTAAAATGGATGGATTGCATGAAAAGTTATCTGTTGTGAGTCCTAATGGCTTTGGCATTCCCCTGACTCTTCATCCAACACGTTCAGCAGTTCAAAGTTTTCATTTATCAAGTGAAATATTTCAACATCCACAACATAATGTGCTACACACATTTGTACAGATATACAAGGTTCCCAGAAGATGTATCTGAATGACTGTAGTGATCCCCTGACTTTTCCTCTGGTGACACCTGAAGGTTGACCTTTACAGTCACGTCCCCTCAGGATGAATTGTAATAACTCTGGCAATCCCATAACTCTCTGTATTCCCATCCTCAGGTCCTACTTCTAATTTGTCCACTATGTATCAGTAACATAAATACCTGACTAATCACATTCAGCCTTAGAGAGCTGCTAGCGTGGCTGTAAATTCTTAGTCCTGTTAATAGCCTACATTATTTCATTTGCTAACACAAAGCAGCCCAGCTGCAATGGGAATGAATAAATTACTGGTAGTTTCAGTCGAGGGCCGCAGCTCTGGCTCTTAAACATTTCAGTCTTGTGTGCCCCAGTAGTCTTACTGACTTAAAGGTCCAGGTGTAGGATTTAGGGAGGTATATTGGCAGAAATGGAATACAATAAGTATATTTTTCTTTAGTGTATAATCACCTGAAAATACTAATCATCCTGTTTTTATTACATAAGATAAGCTGTTTATATCTACATAGGAAGCAGGTCCTCGTTTACAGAGTCCACCATGTTGCACTGCCGTGTTTCTACAGTAGCCAAGAATGGACAAACCAAACACGGACTCTAAATCGGGCTCTTCGTGTCGGCCACCTCAGTTAGCAGCCCCTCTGTGACGGGTTCAACAGCTTCATAAAAATACTGACTATTAACATGAAACTGCTTTATTCAGTGTTTTTACCAGTTTAACTCAGTGGGTCTGTTAGTTCTGGAGGGGAAGAGAGAGCTGCGGATAATTTGGCTGCTGGTAAAAACTTCCTGAACAGTAAAATTTTAAGAAATCCTGACTTGGAGTTCACGCTTGGGACATGGTAGAAGTTTCAGCTGGTTGCAATCTGCAATCCTCACCACTAGATGCCACTAAATCCCACACACTGCTCCTCAGACGTGAATTAATTCTAGCTTCCAAACTAGAAAACACTGGGCAAAAGGCAAAAACCACACAGAAACAAACAACAGTACATATTTATGTGTCCATTCAGAGCCCTGTGTGCTTCCAACAGCCGTTAATAAAAGATAATCGTGATAACAGTGTGCTCTGTCTGGGCCGTGCAGTACAGTAACCCTCTAAAAATATTTTCTCCTTAGTTTTCATAAAACTCAGCTCAAGGAAGAATTTATCATATCCTGACACAAAGCCATCCACTACATGACCGCGTCCATTGCCTCCCTCCAGCAGAGCGACAGACTCGTCTATAAATTTGATAAAATGTCTATCTAAATATTGGCTGCGGCAGTCATTAGTGCGGAGGGAGCACGAACCTCCGGGGAGCTGCTGGATAAAAACAAGCCTCTATTAAGGGACACCAATGACCCGAATGGACTGAAATCTGTCAGCAGATATGCAGCCTGCAGTGCTCACACTGAACTGGAGATGTGACAGAGGAGTCTGAGTGAGTTAGAGGCTGAAACAAAATCTATGAACATGAGGGTGAGTGAGTCAAAGGTCCGTCTGGATGCTGACAGAGAAGATGGAAGTAATGGATCTGGGCCATCCTTCACTCATATTTGTGTCTAGTTAAGTATGTATTCTACCATGAATCTGATAGCCAGCTAGCTTGCTGATATTCGCTACTTGAAGCCACCACAATCAACTGGAGTTAGAACCATTTACTGTAAAGTCTTCACTTTTAAACTTTTAAGATTTTATGAGTTGACTCATATTTGACATCACAATGATTGTGACGACTTAATAGATAAACTATACTTAATGTAACGGACATAAATGGACCGAGGTGAATAAATTTAGACTTAGCTGTTAACCGTGCTTGGTTTTCAGACAAAAAATCCAGTGACCATTATAAACATTGCGTTTGGTTACACAGCTAACCAGTACTTGGTCATTTTGCTAACAGTACGTAAGCTGCTTTTGTTTGTTGGTGTGAAGCAAAACTTAATGTTACTCTGACATTTCTTTTTATTTTAGGGGGCAAGGAGCACATCAGCCAATTCATCAAACTGAAGGGGGAGGCTGACCACCATTTTCCCGGGGCCAAACATTCAGCCAGCTTTGCCTGGAGGTCAGCAACAATAGCTCATACTTACTGTCTTCATTTGACCATCTTAATGGGACAGTTAAATTTGCCATCATCCTATACAAAGCCCATAATAATAGGATAACCAGTAGATGGGGCAATTTACGAAAAAATCCCCTGCAGCCAATAAAGCATTTTTCCCATCGGCCGCCATTGTAACAGAGACCTGTAAAACTGTTGTCAGGAAACCTCGAACTGCACACATGGTCAATTATGACTCTTTCTATTATGAATTGTGGCGGCAGTTTCTACTAGACAAATCACATCCAGTCAGAAACTTGTCTCTCTGTAAGTTTAACTCAGTACCTGCACTCAAGACAAACAGTCACGAATGAACTGAGTGCAAAGAGTGAGCCCTGAACACCGGAGATGTCAGACACTCACACTCACTGACAACTGCTGAGGTCAGGGATCTTTAACTAGCGTCGTCAGAGGGGTGACAAAGCAGTTTGGGCCATGTCCTTGGAGTCTTGTCCTTGGACATCACGTTAAAGTACTCGCAGCTTGTTACACACTGACAAAGAGTAAAAGTCATGTAAGGCACTTGAGCTTGTGACATTCTGACAAGACATAAAATGCAAGATCACTTCACATTCTTTCTGCTTGGTGGCGCAGAGGCCTAAAAGTTTCCATTACATAGGTGTTGATTAGATTTTACATAATGACATAATTTCCATTATAGTGTTGATTACCTTTTCGATTACATCAGTAACTTCGATAACACAATTTTTTAACTCAAGAAGGTTTTACATTTGCAAAACCTTCCTTGAGCACAGAAAGGAAATTTAAAAATCGTCAATGTTATCCCAATAGAAATGGTGGTTTATGAAGGAAATTCTTTATGGGCTGCAGGGGATGCAATACCTGGAGTGACCACTGGGAAAAAGGGAACGCTTGCCTATGGCCCCAAATATGCTGGGTCTGGAACTGATTCATAAACACATACATAAAAAGTTCAGTGAAGTTCTCACCATTAACCCTGAGGTTGCGTGGATGTAGTAGTTTCTTGTCAATCAATACAGCAGTAGCTGAGTTACATCAGTGTGGACCAACTGATCAGTGCTGCCATACTAAGAGCTAATCATTTAATTTTGTCTGATTTCACCTCAGTGCATATTTAATATCTTTAGGTTTCTTACATTGGTCCAATCCTGTCTCTTAATTTGAAGACTTCACTTTAGGCTAGGAAAAAACAAAAGACATTTAGATTAAAAATGAAAAAAAAGGTCAAACGAACAAATAAAACCGACACATTAATCAATAATACAAATAATTATTTCCTCTAGCCGAAAACCAGTTATTATTCTGTTTCAGTCTATTTAACAATGGGCAGAAATTCAAACCTCTGGCAAGAAGACAATGTGTTCTGGGTAATAACCTGCTTTTTCTCTTAAACGTAATGTCAGTTTTCCTGGTAAATTACTGGTCAGCTCTCGGGCAAACAACAATTAATTAGAGGGTTTATATCGTTTAGATTTGGGAGTTCTGCCATTATTATGTCTTCTTCGCCATAACTGTGAAACTAACAACGATTTCCAGCTGTAGCTCAAGGGTTCAGGATCGATTAATCCAATTTCACCAAAGCTGTAAGTGGTGGAAATTATGTCTCTGGGGAAGAATTCAGCTCTGGTGAAGGTTTCTGCTCTTCTAATGACTGTTTTTGGCCAGAGAGGAACGATATCGCTTCCTGAGACTGTCACACTTTTGTTGTGCTACAATAATTGAAAAAAAAATCCAATGATCAGACTGAGTTTGGTCAGGCTTTCTGGTTTCCAAAGATTGCGACCTGTTCTTCAATATTCTAAAAAACAGAAAAGTCTACCACTGGCCACCACAGTTAATACTATAATAATATAACCATCCTTATTTATTTAACAGGGTTTGGCTTTAGAATCTTACAGAATGCAAACACCACTTTCTCGGGTTAAAGTCGGTGTTTGTTGGACCCATCTACCACCCCTCCCGACCGCCACTATCAGACTTTTGCTGCCTTAAATGGCAAAAAAGCAAATCCTCCATCAAATACAACCGTGTAAACTCGAGCCCCTCTCCCACAGAGCACAACAGCAAAAGAGCCGCCATGTTACATTCAATTACACAGAAAACATACCTGACAGCAAGAGGGAAAAACAAAATCCTCCGTCGAGTACGACCATATAACTGGAGCCACTGCACAAATTAGGTGACACAGGAACATGTTAGGCTGAAGAATTAACCTATAAAGAGCTTAACAGCCCTAAAACACAGCAATTACTATGAGACCAATGTCGCTAACCTCTCCCATGAAGTACAACAGCAAAAGTTTTGAGGCAAGGCAGGAGACACCCCTTTATAGGTGTCAAACAATCCACATATAGAGAATTATGTTCCCAGTAGATGAACTACAATGCAAAGCTAGAAATACATAAATACAAAACACAGTGTCAAAAAAATCTGAACTTTGCCACAGAGGATCAATCAATCAATTCCAATCAATTTTATTTATAAAGCCCAATATCATAAATCACAATTGGCCTCACAGGGCTTTACAGCATACGACATCTCTCTGCAGCAGATAAGAAAAAACTCCCAGGATGTATTTAAATAAACCTTTGCTTTCCTTTGTATGAACAGAGGTGTAGCCAGCCGGTGGACAGCTCTGATAAGGTCGGTGAGCTGATCTCCTCCATAAAGAGAAAACTCACTTCAGCAGAGCAGCTGATCAAAGGCCGCGAGCAGAGTGAGTCGCCTGCAGCTGGTGGAAGAGATCACCTAGCTGTGGTGGAGAGACACACTGGACAGAAACAGCTTTCTCATACAGACGACCACATATCCACTTCCTTCAGGGTGGTGTGGAGCAACGTTATCTCTCTGTTTTCAATAATTCTGTCTGCTTTTATGCCAGTTCCACATGACTGAATGATCAGTGTTGTGCAGCCAAAGCACTCAGCTCAGTGAATTTTCCTTGAGGACAAAGCGCAGCTGAAAACACTGTTCAAAAGTGACATCTGTTGGCCAAACATGACACTGCAACACGTGTCACTACTGATGCTGCTGCCAGAGTAAAATACACACACTGCTGTTCACAAGTTTGGAACACTATCATTTAAACACTAAATGTATTAGTTACTTTTGAAATATTTTTGGCCCCAAAAGAAGAAAACTTCCAATCAGTGGATGTCTCCACAGTGATGCATGACAGAGGAGTAAACTGGCTTACCCCTGTATAGTGTTTTATTCTCAATGTACAAAATAAATCCTTCATACAAAACATCATCTATTTAGAGGGAGAGAGGCTAATCTTGTGCCTTTTTCGACATCCAGTAGTTTGGAATATACGCCTGGAACATCACTGGGACAATTACAGGACCTGCCAGACACGTGGCATGTTCTGTGAAATATTTAATTAAAAAGATGGATGAACGAGTTATAATGACGATCTGACTGTGATTTATATTTTAGCAGAATAACAATGTGTTCAGACTAGATAAACAAGTTCTTTTTAATCAAACAAACTCACTTGACGATCAACACAGGCAACTGAATTGAATAAAATAGCCTGTTAACTAGAAAAGTTCAAATTTTTTTACGTACTCGAGGCAAATTCTGGATTGAAATATTACGTAGGGGAGGAGACTCGTAGGCACATTGGATATCTCGGAGATTCCCATAGGAATGAATGGACTTCAGGTTGCCTTGTCTCTGTACACTTATGTTGGTGGAAATGAGGAAATGTTGACTATTGATTTTTTTTTCTTTTGGCGTGTCGATTTCATTGTTTCAACCAGGTATTTCTGCACAGTTGTAGATAACAATAAGGCTACACTAACGTTATTAGAAATAGTTTCCAGTGGTGGCTGCGTAGTATTGTTTCCAAGTGGTGTGATCCACACATTTCCACAAACTCCAGAGCTTTAATGTCAAAATTTACGAAATTTACATGTTTTTATCTGACAAAATATTCCGTTTCAGTCCATCAATATTTGTTGACATTTAGCCTTTCAAAAACTTTTACTGCGGTCAAAAACAGTTTGCTCTCCCGCTTGTTTTCTAAAGAGAGGCACTCACATGTATTAACAGTGCGGTCTAGCAGCACTATAATTTACATTTATTCATGAAAGAAAGTTGATTTAATAAAGTAAAAATGAACTCTTTTAATCCAGAGAATCACTTTATTCAAATTAATTTTGTTCAAGGATATTTTTTTTAGGGTGAAAATGCCATAAACTATGATGACAGTCATTCGAAGGTTCATTTGAAAACCTGAGCAGAAGCTTTAAATATAAAAAATGACTTTCAGTACAGCCCTAAAATAAGAGTAGTCCTCTCCGACAGATGACTGTACTCAATTGAGCTTTTGTGGCAGGCGGCTCCAAACTTCTGAACTATTTCTTTGCTTTTTATTTTATTTTTTTCCCTGGTCTGACTTATTGAATTCTTTCCAGACTTTCCGTCTCCACCTCCTGTGAATGTCCAGACCAGCCACCTGGCTCTGTTGTTTGTCCTCAATGTTCAAATCAAAGCTGTGACTGACTCTCAACTAAGGGACAGGAATCTGATGGAAATATAACAATCCAGAGATATGCAGTGGTTTCATTCAGGTCATTGTCTGTTAGAGATGTTGTGCTGCCACTTGTGCCAAAGACCAGAGAGGAGTTTTAATGCTGGAAGTGAGTTAAATATTAATTCAATGCAGTTCAACAATATACCAGTGCATTAATAATGAACTGCACATTAGAGGGTTGGATTTTTCCCCCTGCTTTGTTCTTCCATCAGATCGCTGTCCTCTAACCCCGGACGGTTTGAATTTGAACTCAGCCTTCACATATTTCTCCATTTGACAAGAATACCGGCGGCAGTGACAGATATTATTCTGCTCACTGCAGGCGTTGCACAGAGAGGGTTTGTCAGAGCAATGAGGTCAGTTTCAGTGGTTGGTTTTGGTCTGTGGTTGTCATACAAAGACATCAGCAGATCATCGCCATGTGGCTCTGAGTAAGGACAGAATAACAAGTCTTGGATTTTAGGCTGCTCCCCAAATGGTTGCTCTTTCCGACACCACAAAAGAAGCTCAACAGTGTCAGGGCCTCAGTCCTTCAGGATCGGAGTGTACCTGGATTATAAATCAAGTACTTTGTCCTCTTACAGCATCTCTGACACAATGACTCTGCTCCACAGAGTACACTCCTCTCTATCCCGGCCTCGGGCTGAGGGATGGTGATTCTTTGCACATAACGCACAACTTTTAAAGTTAAGGTGATAAGACTGTGACTTGCCCTCCGGCTTTTTTTTTTTGCTGTAACTAATGGTGGATCCAAATAAACTGAAACTGAAACTGAAATATAACTAGAATCACTATAACTAGACACAGTTGCCACTGTTTTCTGTTTTGTTTTGTTTTTCAAAGAGGGAGCTTTGAGCGGGAAGCGTGTGATCAGGCACGATAAGTGTCACTGTAAGGTGGGATTTATACGTATGTGTCAACTCTATGCAGAGCCTATGCCGTAGCCTTCGCACATGGCCTACGCCGTTATGAGCATTTATACTTCTGCGGTGGTGTGTCTGTGTCACTCTGCAGTTACACCTCCAAACCACTAGTTGACGGTGTGTGTGCTGTCAAGTTTAGTTGATACAAAACACACCTTAAACACACATTAAACATGGCTTAATAGCATCAGTTTTACAAAGTCCAAATCAGCTTGACTATAACTCGCAGCGTTCACAGACAAGCACTTGTTTATTGCTGGACACGTATAAATTAGCCTAGCAGCTATCAGAGATTTTCTCTGCTCATATGAAGCCAGGATAAATCACACACAAGACTTAAAGTGTTGTTTTTGTGATGGCTTAATTGTCTTCACAATATTGTTTCTTATCTGTGAAATTAAAATAAATAAAAGCTTTGTTTCCACTGAGGGAAATCGTTTCAGCTTACAAAAATAGACAGGTCTGCGTCACCGGGATGTGCAGTTACATTTCTGGGGAGGTGCACGTCAGGCTACGATGTAGGATCTACGTCAATGTTGAGCCTACGACGTGGGTACGGCGTTGATTCAGTGCAGAAGTATAAATCCTGCTTAACAACCCAACAATATGGGTGGATTAAATTACCAATATTCCAGAAAACAAACATTTTAAGGTCCTGCTAAGTCACCTTAACCAGTTTTAGTGTCATCTTTTGTTGCAAAGTTTTGGGGGCCAATATCTCTGCACCTTCACAAAGCTAACACAAAATGCTGCAACAAGTACAGGTGACTACTTAAATTAAAATTCGTACGTTTCCGATATTAAAATATCACTCCAAAACATTACATTTCTGCAAGTTCAAACTTCACTTTGAGTAACAAAGCCCATGTAAGTACAGTAGATTCCTGACTGCTGCACAGTAAATTATTTAGATGCTTTGAATGCTTGTGTTTCTCTCTCTTTGGCTTCCCCAGTTGAAACAAACTCATTCTTCCATCAAAGTTTTCAGATATTTTTCATTAAGCACCGTGTGCAGAAGGTTTGTCTGGCACTTAATGTGACACGTTCGATGTGTTTTTTTGCTTTCTCTTGTTCTACTTGAATTGCCAACTTTTTGGAAGACTTCGCATAAAATGTCTGCTCAGAAATGGTGACACTCACTGTCAGGAAACAGTTTGTCAGCACTAACTTTAAACTAGTGTTGTCTCATGACTATTTTTAATCGGCCTTGTCTCGGTCTTGGACAAAGAGGACTCTGAATTTTATTTTAAGACCAGTATGCACCACAACTGCTGGGACATCACTGTGCAAAAAAGGAGTGTTGAATAAAGACAGTTAAGTTGATTTCAACCCCTTTCAGAGGCTGTATTTGTTCACCCGTGGAAATTTGATGATTTTGTATAAATATCCTTTTTCCTTTAGAGTAATAATAAAAATAATTACTTTGAAATAAAAAATGAAATAAAAATAATGAAAAATAGTAATACTTATTGTGCCCGTCACATTATAATCACACAGATAAACTATAGGTGCAACATTTGTTCTGCAGACTTGGACTTATAGTGAATGTATGTGATATGTGCATCGTTTAGTAAAGACACATTTTTGTGGTCTTAATAACTATGTAATTTGCTCCATCTGATAGAGGTCCCAGACCTTTTGGATCCATGTTTCCAGACATTTCTCATGATACACTTATACAAACACACATACATACAGTATGGCAGGCATATCACAGCCGAGGGGGCCAATCTGTCTACACTGCATGCGGTCGACCACACAATGTTGGTTAATCAAGGAAGTTCACTTTGCATTTTTTTTCTGTTCCCCCTCACAGTGACAGCTCAAGTCTACAGTTTGTAGATACACAGGAACTAATGTGGTTCATACACAGACAGTAAACAAGCAGATGAATGGACCCAGCCAATATTTGTATGTGGGGCCCATGTGGGTAGTAAATGGACTGAAAATTGGGCCCTATTTGGGAATGTCCACGGGTTCCATATTGGTCCCATGTTAATTGACCTATGGCTAAGTCCGGCCCTCAAACGCGATGAGCCAATCACAGTGCGTATAGCCATTCCCATTCACTCTGACATTCTCTGCCTGGGCGTCCATTGAAGTGCGTTACAGAAAGTCAGTTTTGTTCAGTTTTATGAGGTTTTTTTGTGAGATTTGAAGTTTAAAAATGGTCACACGGTGTGCATGGGGTACATGCAACTCCGACACAAGGTATCCTGAGAGGCTGGGCGACCAGGTGTACTTTTTACCCTTTCTTAAACCACATCTCAACTGAGAAAAGTGTCTCCTTTGGATAAAGTTGTGCGGTAACGTTAGACCACAACACAACTCAACGTGAATAAGATTAACAATGATGTCTACATCTGTTCTAAGGTAAGTCAACATTGTGTTTGAGGCAACATATTGTCACTTTGCTGGAAAGAAATATAAATATACATTGTGACCTGTAAATTTTGACTTGTAATTTAAGCTTGTCATCGACCTTCTCAACAATAAAATGATGAATATATCCCTCCAATGCGTAGTTTAGGCCCTTTTGGTTACTTCTCAATGACATCTGATCGTTATGTCCCCAAAAATCATCAACTGCCTCCTGCAAAATGCCGTGTACTGTGACACCTGGCATAGCACCCGGTCACTGGATGTTGATAGCTTGTCTGAGTGAGTGGAGGGGGCGCGGCTTAGCCATAGGTCAATTGCCCACACAGCTGGATTTACTCAAGTGCGCTCCACACTTTTGGGTACGTGACCAAAATGGACATCTCTTCTTGAGCCCACCTGGGTAAATCCACCCATGCAGGCAATTGGCTTGGGGCCAATATCGAACCCATAGACCCCGAATCCCATTTAGGGCCCATTTTAAGCCCATTTACCGCCAACATAGGCCCCATATACAAATGATGGCTGGGTAGCAACAAACAATACCTACAGACATGGTCACAGCAGAGAGGTGTAGAGTCAACGAGGGGCGGTGGACAGTAAAATACTTTTGCACTGAAAGACAAAATAATTGCCTTTGTTTCATTTGTATGTTATTCTTTTAAAGAGCCCATAAGATGTGAGAAGCAGCTGGCCCCCAGGTAGTTTCACATTATCTGGCCCCCATTCAGAAATGTTTGAACACCCCTGCAGTATGGCAATAAAAGAGATGAATAATGAGGAATATTTACTTGTTTTCTGTGGATGTTTTTATGAGGATGTGGATGTTTCAGATCAATTTCAGGAGTGTCTAAAGTCTTGGTCTTGTCTCGGCCTTGATACACTGGTCCTGGTCATGACTTGTCTCAGTTCAGGTGGTGTTGACAACAGCACTGCTAAATCATTGTCTGTGCCTGTAACAAGTGAGGAATAAATTTACTTGTCTGAAGGACAAATGCCTCAAAAAGTTGACGTTGAGCTCTGTCATCTTTCCTGCTCTCCTGCTGGCCGTGAACCTCGGGGTGTTTGTATTGGAATAAATGTTGATGTATCGATACAGTACAGGCTCAGAAAAGCAGCATCCTCAGGCCACAGTCCATCTCTACATGCCAGTTTGTACTCCGATACAAGACGCAGATTAGAACAACTTCGGCTGCAGGGTCGCTCCAGCGTCTACACTCAACCCCTTTACCTCCAAACAATAATCTGTAGACTTGTCTGTCTGAGAAATAATTCAGCTCCCTCTCATATATTTTCTTCCTGGTGCTGCTTCAGTATGCTGCTGTCTTAAAGTACAAAAATACTCTGTAATTTTCCCACATCTTATATCATCTCCAAACTCTTTCTTCTGTCATTGACCATTGTGTTCCACTGGGTCCTATCATTAATCATTTCATTGATTGTCTCTTTTGTTAGGAGGGCACTTTGGCTTTGACCCTTACTCTACTGGCTGGCTGAAATATTGATGCTTTTTAAAGACAAGTGTTTTACAGTTTCATTTAAAATCACTCTAGATTTGACTTCACAGCAAAAATGTTAAACACTGATTTCTGATACAGCTGTTGTGATCCACATCCTCTTTCTGGGGCAGTATGAAGGTATGAAGCGGCACTCGACCCATTTTAAGTACACTTTACTCGTTATTAGGAGTACCTCTCAACCTGTGAACATACTGGAGAATGTCTTCTTTGGCTCTGGAGGGAGATCTCTAAAGTTTGGGAAAAAATAATCCAAATGATGTCTACTGAAAGAGCTGCACTATTGGAAATGTATGATCTACTGCTTTTGGAGTCTGACCCATATTTGGGACTAAAAGTCAGAATATCTTCCTGCAGCTTGGATTTTGACTGTGTTGACTTTGTTTAATCTGCCTGTTGTGGGCCCTCCAACTTTATGGAAGTGTGAAATTAAATTTCTGGAATATCAGTTTATGAGAAATTAGAGTTGACCCTTCATTAAGTCCTGCCCCCAGACAAAGACTAACCAATCATAACATAGCATCAGGCCGGCTCAGATCAGGGTCCGACAACAACTCAGCTGTGCTCCATTGACTCTAATGCAGTCGTTTCAGATTTCCTTCATTTTCAGGCTGGTGTTGTGGATTTGGAGCTAAATGTTGTACCTGGGGCACGTCGTGTATTAATGATACTCGTTACCTGGAGAGGTTGGAAAAAGATATACGTTTCTTCCCTGTTCCAAAACCAAAATCAAACCCTGAAAAGTGTAGGGTTAGCTAGCTAGCTGCTGAAGATATAGCCTACTGAATGTATACACATGCTGCTTTTGCTGTTTAATGATTATAACAGTGAAACAAAGACCGACCCTGCTGTACAGGAACCAGTGAAGGGAAGCAGTGTAACCAGCTGTGTAAGAACAGTATTTGACTTCTCCTGGAGATCCCCAACAGTCCGTTGGCAGAGGTCTGACCACTGGTGGTACGGGGGCAAAGCCAAACACCGTTCACCTGCACATACTGATAGCGATGCCACACAGCTGGTTCGTTAGGTAATGGCCAGAGAAGTGTTCCTGCAAAACAAAATGATGCCACAGTGAAGTTGATCTTGTGGATATAAAATCACATCATCATTATATCCTGTTAAACATTTGTGTGAAATTTTGTCGTAATTGGCACATGAATTCTTGAGTTATGGCCAAAAACAAGTTTAGAGAAGTCACAGTGACCTTGACCTTTGGCCAATGTAATTGGTTCATCTTTGAGACCAAGTGGATGTTTGTGCCAAAGTTTAGGAAATTTTCTCAAAGCATTCTCAAGATATCGCATCCACAAGACTGGGACAGATGGATGGACAGATATACATTCATTTTCCGTAACTGCTTATCCTGCTATGGATCACGGGGGAGAGAAGAAGTGGAGAGAAGAACTCTACACCCTGGGCAGGTCACCAGACTATCACAGGACTGACACATAGAGACAAACAACCATTCATGCTCACATTCACACCTACAGACAATTTAGAGTCACCAATTAACCTGCATGTCTTTGGACTGTGGGAGGAAGCTGGAGCACCTGGAGGAAACCCACGCTGACACGGGGAGAACATGCAAACTCTGCACAGAAGGGTTCACTCACCCCAAGCTTTGAACCAGGAACCCAGGATACACAGACAACCTGAAAACATTACGCCTCAAGCCACGGCTATCACTAGCACGAAGACATAAAACATTTAAAAATAAGGAAAATATACACGGTGGTACAACAATTTTGCAGTCCTTAAAAAGTTACTAAACTGTCACAACAAGCCCATATTTGCCTGTTTGCTGACATTATTCTCCTAATTTTTTCACCATATTTTAGCTTTTATATCTCATTTTACAAGCAATAAAAATAAATATTTTATTGTCCAGACTCTGGCTTTCATACTTTAAAGAAAGCAAGAAAAAAAGATTTTACATAGAAAGAAATAGTCCTGCTCCCCCGCTAAGACCACTGGTCATCACTGCTCTCAGAGCAAAAACAAAATACAATAAATCATAACATCATAAATTTATCAATGAAATTCCTTCATCCCACTAATGCTGACAACACATTATACACTTAGCCTGAATTAGACACTGTCAATACTAAAGTAGATCACGTTAGAACAAAGCTGGTACGTTGCCAAGTTACAACACTGTAATTAACAGCTTCTCATGTTAATGAGCGAGCGCTCTGTCATTAGCAGGGGCCTCAGGTTTTTCCCTGTCTCTGGATTAATAAGATGCTCACAATCTGCAGACTCAGGAGCTGCACCTGCTTTTGGCTAGAAACAAGCCTTTCCCAAGCTGTATCATAGAAACAGTGACAGGCTGCAGTGTACGCCCGGACAGAGAGCTGATATAATATTCCTCTCATTTCTCTGTAAAGATGTTCATCAGCTCGGCCTTTCAGGATTCTGGTTTTCTGAATTTTAAGGCAGATGTCCTCAGTTTGAGATAAAAACATGCAGTTCTGCAAAAGAAAAGCGTGCACTGATTTCACTGCTGTTGTTGACTTTTGTACCAAGTGAAAGAATATTTTATATTCTTGTTGAGTCTTTATATAAAGTCTTCTTCAAGCCAAAAGGTCCTGTTGTTTAAGGCAACTTAGACATTAACATGTATCACTGCACCAATCATACAGTATGTCTGATTAAAAAAAGCTAATGAGCAACAATATTTGAAAAATTATTGGTGTGTAAAGACACAGATTGTAGCCGACTGTACAAGGCATTAAAATAATAATTCAACATTTTTGGAAATATGCTTGTTCGCTCTATTAGCGAGAGTTAACGGAACAGTGTGTACGATTTAGGATTTAGGATTTAGTGGCATCTAGTGGTTATGATGGCTGATTGCAGTCAGCTGAAACTTCTTACAATTCTTTCACTTTTAATTTATCCGTGAAACTATCCGCAGAGATGTCCTCCTCTCCAAAACAAACAGACCAGGTGACTTTAAGTGATGAAAACATGCAGCTTCATGTTACATGTTTGTCCGAGTTTGTCCAGAGCTGTTCAGCATGTCAGAGACAGGACAGAGCCCGATTATCTGCAGACGACTCTTCCTCTCAAAAAGAAACAAGCACGGTGATTTAAAGTGGTAAAAACACTGAATAAAGCAGTTTCACATTAAAGAGTCAGGGCTTTTCCAATGCTCTCATCACAGAGCAGCTGCTAACTAGACAGACGGATGCAAAAATGCGAAAAGCCCTATCTAGAGCCAGTGTTTGGTTTGTCCGTTCTGAACTTGTGTAGCAACATGGCAGTGTAGCATGGCGATCTAGGTAGACGAGGACCCTCTTCCTTAGTAGATACAAATGGCTCATTCTAAGGTAACGAAAACAGGATTACTTATTAGGTGATAATGCACAAAAGAAAACACATGAAATTTAGTTATATGACCTACTATTCTGAGAGCTTGTCTTCGCATAAGGAAAGGGGTTCAGCTATCCTGCCTCTGTCCAAAGGTGATAAAAAAAATCCACCTATGAGCACCTCTAAAGCTCATGAATTAACACATGACATCTTGTTTAATATCAGGGGTGGTGCCAGATATTGGAAACATTTGGGGCTTTGCCAAACCCTAAGGAGGTCCAGGGGAAATGTTTTCCCAATTTCCAGCAGCTATATGCAGTGTTTATAAAGTAATTTAAGATATAAGACTGTTGAAGAATGTTTAACATAATTTGGGGAAAAACATGATAGTTGAGAACAGCCTCTATCCTGTGTCTAATTGTTCTCCATCTGTCCTCATGACTCTGAAACCATAACACAACAAATGTTGAGGATGACTCATTTTCACTCCTGCCACCTAGAAAGAGGCAAAAATGGTCTGATGTTACTATTTTTAGGGTCCGGATGGTGTAAACACTGATCTTTAAACTTTTTTTGTTATATCATGGTGGAGCAGAGCTCCCAGAATGAATGTTTATTTAACACATCTGCTACATTCAAATCTATCCCATTATAATCTGGACTGCGCTAACTGCAAATAAAAGATCCCCGACAATGCCAAGTAAATCTGGGCTTCAATACTCTGAACTGAATATTAGGCTTCCAAAGGAACATTTACTCAATGAGATATCTGTGGGGAATAGCACAGCAGGATAAACAACATCAGCATACATTATTATCTGAATGACACAAAGTCGAAGGTATTTGAAAAATTCTAAATTATTCTGGGCTGTATGAGAAAACAAAAGAGCCCCAGAAGGCATCATATATATTGATAAAGTGTACATTTTTAGTGGTGTGTTGTCTGTCTGTCTGTCGACTTACCTATCTACCTACCTACTGTACCTACCTACCCGCTTATCCATCTATCTATCCATCTATCTATCGACCTCCTTACCTACCTATCGACTTACCTACCTACCTACCTACTGTACCTACCTACCCGCTTATCCATCTATCTATCCATCTATCTATCGACCTCCTTACCTACCTATCGACTTACCTACCTATCGACTTACCTACCTACCTACCTTTCTATCCACCTACCTACCTACCTATCTTTCTATCTGTCATCTATCATCCATCCATCTATCCATCTACCTAGTTACCTATCTTTCTATCCATCCACCCACCCACCTACCTACCTACCTACCTACCTATTCACCTCTCTATCGACCCACCTACTTACCTATCTACCTATCTATCGAGTTACCTACCTATCTTTCTATCTGTCCATCTATCTACCTACCCTCTATCCATCTACTGACCAACCTACCTACCTTTCTATCCATCCATCCATCCACCTACCTACCTACCTACCTACCAACCTACTTACCTACCCATCTGTCCATCTATCCATCTATCTATCTATCTATCTACCTACCTCTCTATCGACCTACCTACTTACCTATCTACCTATCTATCGACTTACCTACCTATCTTTCTATCTGTCCATCTACCTACCTATCTTTCTACACACAACAGTGGAACAGCTCCTCTCATCTAACATTCGGCTATAAGGTGAAAAGCACATTCCCAAAACGTTGCACTCTTCCTTTAACAACAGTGCAGAGGAAAATAAAAAGTGGCAGCATCATCGTACATTAGGGCCCATTGCAATAATGGCTCAAGTGCAGAAACAAATACGCAAGATTTTGCCTGCTGAGCTGTTTCTAAATTTAGTGTCGCCTACAGAAGAGAGCCACTGATCAGCAGGCGCTTTACTGGAGCTTTCGGATATACTGCAACCTCTATATTTTCATTTCCACCTGTCAGGAAAGAGGTGAGGCCTGCTCTTTTCCTTATAGGATGACCTCCCCTTCTCAGCATGAAAACTTGGATGGCAGGATTATTGAATTTTAGGGGTCAGTCACTTTGTTGGGGACAAAGAGGGAAACTGTTGGTGGGACATTTAATCTCTCCATCGGCCTTTATGACTTTAAAGTCACTCTGCTATCTGGCTGCTACATCTACAGACAATTTCTCCTGCGCTGACTTGTGACATTTCATCAGTGTTGACAAATTGTCGGAGGCGTTAACGACGACAGAACAGAGCAGGTTGAAATGTGTGACTGATGATTTTGATTAAAGACAGCTGAGATATCAAAGGAAAAATTTAAAATATAATGAAACAGGCAAAACTTCAGTGATACCTGTTTATTTTAATATCAAGTCATGTGACACAAAGATAATAAGTCAATGTAGGACGGACAGGATTTTTTTAAAAGGACAGACAGCTGGATATGTCTCCAGGAAAGCGCCCGCAGTACGTGTTTCCTGCGTTACATGCCGTGCACTTGCAGTTTCTGGCCACAGGGTAGGTGACGCCCACTGGACATCCTTGGAAGTGTTTCACCTCATAGGTCCAGTCCCCGTTGCAGACTTTCTGTTCAGCCCAGTCATCAGGGCCGATGTAGACCGGATCCTTTCAACCAACACCAACAGACGACAGTGAATGATTCAACAAATGAGTAGGTGACTAGTGATAACATGACAAATCAGAACAAAAGGAACTTTAATTCAGAGCATTTGAAGTTCTGCTGACTTCTGCCTGCACACGTAACAGCACAGAAAATGTAAAACCAAAGATTAAGTGACAACATGGCCCTTTTAATGTGAAATTGTGTGTGTGGGTGCGTTCAAAATCGGACACTTTTTATTTCTAGTAGGTGCTGCAGCTGCCTTTAGTAAAGAGTATGTACTGTTGCATGCAGTATGCACACAATCAGGACACACTACTGTCTCATAACATCACAGCATGAACTTTGACCCTCTTGCATTTATATCCGTTACCTTGGAGATAAAACAAACGTCACTAACCGAGAGAGAACAGAGAGCTCTGCTGTTGTTACTTTGCAATGTGTGTAGTTTAACTTTAAAGTCATAACTGCACAGATTGTAGACTCTAACAGATTGTATTTACCACAGTGAAATTACATCTGCATTTCTCTGTCATATTTTTATAGTTTTGTCCTGTTGTTGTTGGTAATCTTTACGATTATTTTGTTCACTTAAACAATCAGTATTCCAATTATTACTATTCGACTGCTCATCAGTTACTTGAATGTGCCGTTATACATCATTGTGACTTCTGACAGCTGTCGATGAGCTGTCATCTGTTGGCAGATCAGTCGATGTGTACCGTAAAAAAAAAATCAATCAGACCTCATGTAGTAGAACATCCTGGTATATTTGGCATACTGCATTTGACATACTATGTATTGGGACATACTAAATCTTTTTCTGGAATACTATCGTATGGTAGTTGTGTGTGTGTGTGTGTTTGAGTACTTACAGATGATCATCCATGATAACAAAGAGACAAAGCATGGTTCAAATGGAGACAAAGTGATCATTAAATCTCTAAAAGAAGACATGACTGTAAACTGCTATAATCTGCGCTTGACTGAAGAACAAATATTTGACCATATATAAATCAGGTTAGTTCACATCAGTAATGTTCATAAACCTGGAAGCTATTTCAAGAAGCAGCTTTACAGAAAACATGCAACAGGTCTTTTTTACATTAGTGCACATTTCAGATTTGAAAAGGTTTTTACTTGTATATCCCTCTCAATCATCACTACTGAGCCACTCTTAGTGTGTGGCAGTGTATTTTTCTGCCTCCATGTTCTTACTGTCTTCTTATTTTCTGTGTTCAGACATTTATGGGCGTGTACCCCCACAGCACCCAGGTGAGGTTGGGACTTCATAAAAATATAGTCAGACTGTACGCAGCAGGCATCAAAGAGAAACAGCGCTGAAATGCCAAACAAGACTGAATCTGGGGCTGACTTTTCTTGTTTTATCTGTGGTGTGAACTCTGTGATAAAAGTTGCATTGAGTCCTCCAGGTTGTCTAACATAGAGAGTAATCAATAAGTTTCCAAACACTATAACAGCATTCATATTGTGACAGGTATATACTCTGTAATGGAGGTGAGTTTAACATGCATACAGGCAGAGAGAATGCACACGTGCTGTTTGTGTGTTCAGAATCATCCATCACCTTGTGGTAACACTGTCCTTCACATATGGTGGTGTAGATGTACTCGGTGTGGCCGCAGCTCTCCACAGGGATGCTGATGCTGGTCAGATGACAGTCGGAGTGGCAGCCCGGCCCCGCCCCCGCCAGTGCCAGTACTGCTGCCATGACAACCAGCTGCATCGTCCGCAGGTCTCACGTCAGATACTTTAAACCACGTCAGAGGAGCCAACAAGTTAATATGGATTAAAGCTTTGTGACTTTTACAGGCATAATGGTGACTCAGTCATTCAGGAGCTCGTAGGTGAAAGGTGGTTAAAGACCTACGGGAGATATTTAGGTTTTGTGTCTCCTTAAAGTTGCATCTACTTCTAACACCTCTGCAGTTACATGGAGAGAATGAAATATTGTCTAGGTAATGTCTAACAGAGCAGAGCAGCTAGGCTTTTTAAATCTACACTTATAAATTATACAATACCTTTAAATATATATTATATTTAAAAAATTTAAAAATAAGATGATCAACAAATAGTGTGTGTTTGAATTTTTGTTTGGGATTTCTGGGCAAATAATGTACATATATTCGTTTTTAGTCAAAACTCAGACATATCCGTCTCTGAATTTTCCACCCCAATACAACTGAGGTGAATGTAATTTTGTTTGTGGTGCTCAAAAAATTGTTTTAACAGGAAAACTAAGCCTGATAAAAGTTCAAATCAGTTGCATACGTCTAATTATATTATTAAACTTTACAGCAGAATCATCAGTTTGCATGTGAATTACATGAATGTTGAACAGGAAACGTACCTGTAGAGCTCCGTTGTTGCTTGGACCCTCAGTTGCACGTCTTGTTTCTTCTGTTGCTCTGTGAACATCTGTAGCAGCTGTCAACCTGCAGCCGTCCTCTCCGTTACTTAAATAGTGCTTCTCACAAATCCTTTTAATCTATTCAACCTTCAGCTCGGTGCAGGTTTCCCCCACCTGTTTGGACTTACGAGCAAATCTTTCCCTCAACAGTTCGGGGGAAGGCCCGCGGCTCAAGGCCTTTCCTTCAACACATGAGGAGGAGCAGGTCGGTATCTCCAGATATCTTGTTTAGATTACACGAGTGAAAGGATTAGATGGACCGCAGAAACATAAAAATAAAACTGCCCCCACAGTGAGATGGAAAACACTGACACAAGCATCAGTAATTCATTGGTCACGCTCCATCTTCTCTGCTTTGTCTGTCATTTTTCCAGGGTATTAATTGCAGAGTAAATGCGCACGCACACACACACACACACACACACACACACACACAATATGTAACTCAGTTTATTAGCAAAAAAATCTCCTTTATATTTCATGTTTTCCTTTTAAAGAAATCATAGTTATCTTACAAGTCATCCATGATATTAACTCTATAAGTTCATGATGTGTGAGACTGTTGGTCGACACATTTGAATTATTTTTGAGGGTGAAAATTATTAGATTATTTTATCTTTTAATCACGTAAAGCCACTGTTTTGTATATAATTATGGCATCTCTCAAATCATTCTTTTTTTTATGAAAGACACCATCCCAGTGAATATTGTCTGTGTTGCTTTCGGCCCATCAAGACACACTGTCAGTGTTTTGTTTTATTTATTCCATCATTCGGCAAAAGTCAAAAAAGTTTCCCACAGTAGCTTTAAGTATTTTACTGTGCATGATCCAAAAACTGATACATCAATGTCTACAACTGCAGGGAACCTCATCTGCACTCTGGATCTGTATGAATAATCTATCTGCATGAATCATAAATCTACAACTCCAAAGTTTCCCCAAAACATCGTCGTTATTAATGATGTGCAATTTTAGTTTTCACTTGGATCCAGTGGTGGAAGGAGTATTCAAATCAATTACAAAAAAGTAGCCATTCCACACTATATTACAACTACATGTTCTGCATTAAAGTATGAAAAGTAAAAGTACTCCACCTTCCAGAGTATAAACTGTACATTACTGGATCTTTGTATCACTAATGCTTTTTAATGCTGGGCAAAGTGCAGCTAATTTTCAGAACTGTTGGTTAGTTTACTCCATAAACTTTTTTTAAGCTGATCAAATTATTTGTTTGTAAACTCATAGGGTTCTTCGGTTTGTCCCTGTAGGAGAAAGCTTTTGGGGTTCTTGGTAGGACCCTCTATAAAGGCTTCACTTGAAACCCTCTGTGTCAGCGTGGGTTTTCTCCAGGTGCTCCAGCTTCCTCCCACAGGCCAAAGACATGCAGATTAACTGGTGACTCTAAATTGTCTGTAGGTGTGAATGTGAGTGTGAATGGTTGTCTGTCTCTATGTGTCAGCCCTGTGATAGTCTGGTGACCTGTGTATCCCGTGTCTCGCCCAATGTCAGCTGGGATAGGCTCCAGTGTCCCTGCGACCCCCAACAGGATAAGCGGTTACAGAAAATGAATGCATGAAAAGTTAGCCTGGGGCTAAAGGCCCCACACCAAGCCGACGGTCAGCCGTCGACCAAAGTTGGGCCATCGGTGAGCGTCTGTCAACCTAGTTTTTGCGGTGTGTCCCGCACCATCGGTGGCTTTTTGGCCGATTGAGCATGTTGAATCAGAGCTTAAATTGGAGCTTGTTGGTGAGAGAGTTCACTCTGATTGGCTGCTCAGGTTTTATTTCCTCGCCCCTGTAGCAAGTGAATCTGCCCGTAGTGAAACCGGGGCTAACCAGTGCTTCCTCCTCAGGCTCCACTTCACTCAGCTGCCTCACAGATCTGCTGCTTCTTCCCACTTTAACCTGAATAACAAATCAGAGCTAGCTGGGAGCGGTGACCGGAGCATTAGCCGCAGCATGACCAGAGGGAAGTACAGTTAGCCTCCGCTAGTCCCTGAACTAGCCCTGGCTCTCCGTTTGGATCCAACCGGAGCACCGAGCCCTGGTTTGTTATTCAGGTTAAAGTGCGAAGAAGCAGCGGGTTTGTCGGGCAGCTGAGTGAAGTGGAGCCTGCGGAGGAAACACCTGGACCGTCTGGATGTAATAGTCTGTGGAGTGATCGAGCACAACTCACAACACTCATGGTTCACAACTACAAAGAACTGTTTCTTCAAAAAAGGGTTCACAAGAAGAAAATTCTTCTTGGTCTTCCCTTCAGTAGGAACCCTTATGGAACCCTTATTTCTAAGAGTGTAAGCTCTGAATCTGCAGAGTAACATGCTGTGAGTACAAAGTAACATACAATGGAACTTCTACAGTAAAGCACAAGTACCTCAACATTGTAGTTGAGTGCAGCCCTGGAGTAAATTTACTTTGTTTTTTTGTTTCAAACAGCTGAATCAGCCTCTGAGCCTGCTGCTGTCTGTTTTGGAGAAATTCTGTAGTCTGCTGCATTCACTAAAAAGTTAGCACTGCACCACAGGCTGGATGGTCTGCAGTGACAGTAGAATATAAGTACTTGGGCAGCAGCCACGGTTCATCCGACTGCTGCTCCGTCTGCCCTTGCAGCCACCAGGGACTCTGGTACCCCAGCATCCTGCCGAACTGCCATATACCTGCCTCACAAGGCTGCAAGGACTATTATAGAGTGTCACCCTCGTCCTCTGAGGCACTGCTTCCTTTAGCTGAAATACATCATTGTTTGCTTGCATTCTGTCCTTTAATGAACACCAGTCATAATTGATTAATCTTGTATTCAAAGCAGAACACATCATTAGTCATTTTCTGACTAGTCTGTATAGCAGCTGGTAATTTCTTTTAAAATGAGTACATCTGCACTGAAGAGTGATTTATTAAGTATGGAGCTGGAACCATTGATATGCTAATTACATAAACACCTTACTTACAGTGAACCTGGAATATAGAAAGGGCAGGTAGGACTTTTAAGTTAATGTCAATGTTATGGTTCTTAAAATAGCTCATTTGTGATTCAGCAAGTTTGAAGAAAACAATACTAAAGATCCAGGCTGTAGCAATGGAGTCATCACTGTGAGGGCGGGGGACCAAATCTGACGGGGAGCCTGGGGTCCCACACCCCCATCGTCACCAGCTTTAACG
The DNA here is from genome assembly GCA_035609425.1 of Epinephelus awoara. Lineage (NCBI taxonomy): Eukaryota > Metazoa > Chordata > Actinopteri > Perciformes > Serranidae > Epinephelus > Epinephelus awoara. The sequence goes on from CM069294.1 coordinate 7,962,403, forward strand.
TTACTGTATAGAATATATTCAGAATGTTCACTGTTGGCTAGCGTGGTTCGCAATGCATGGATTATATGCTCATACATGCTGACGTTTGTACCAGAATTTATCAGAATATTATGAGAAGATAACCATTCATAAAATTATACGTATCGAATTCAAAGGGGGGACTTTTATTTTGACAAAAATAAAGACATTTACTTTATGGAAGGACTACTGAACAGGGCCAACTGAGCACAACCACAGCGGCCGAAAGCTAAAAACACACCGGCAACATGGTGTGTCATGTGACACGCGTCAAGTGCCGCCCCTAGCACACACCGTACGCATCGCACTGCAGCTCATTAACATCTTTTTGGCCATTGCCTTTGTTAATGACGACTACTGTGGGTCGTTTAGCTCAGAATATTTCTCGACCTCAACAGTGAGTCTCTCATCATCCAATCTTTGTCACACACGAGACACAGTTACAAATCTGTGCCCACGGGCCCATTGTCTGATAATCCGCCAGAAAATAAAGTTAGTGCATAAAAAAGTGTTTGATGGTCAAAATTTTCTGGTGGAGGACCTCCAATAGCCCCATTACATAAGTGTGACCTGCGGTGTTGAGATGAAACCTACCCCCCTTGCATAACATTTGACTTTTCGTAACACTTAACAAAAACTCTCAGTTGACAGTGATATAGCATACCCAACACTCATGTTAGATTCTAGTTTTTCATTTTCTAATAAATTTGATAGTAATCAAATACAAGGCCAAACTGAAAACAGTTGTGTATCACGAAGGCCATCGATTACACAGTGTTTTTTAAGTGACTCAGAGGCTCAATCAGTGAGCGACTCAGGATGCCTCCGTGTTCCTCTGAACGACTCAGAAGGTCTTTTTTTGCAGCAGCTGTCAGATTTTTTAATGAACACTTTCAGATGTGATCTCAGCTGCTGAGTATGTCTCAAATGGCTTTTTATGATATTATTCATTTGTTGTATTTTGCACTTGTATTTGTTGTGTACTGTACCAGTTGAGTTGCTTCTGGTGACAAATGGGTTTCCCCTTGGGGATTACTAAAGCTTTCTGGAGAGACAGCACAGTGTTTGACATGGATTCTGCCTACTCACAGTAGTCAAGTAACAGCTTCTAGGTACAGGGTACGGCAACACCACTTGGACAAACCAACTTTGTGCAAATACACACAAACAGATGCCAATTTGCGTGTGGGCAACACAAATGATGCTACACAAAGACGCAAAATTCTTGCTACTTGTGTATTTGCAACAGTTGAAATTTTTCAATTTGATTGACAGATGTGTGTGACACTGTCATGAAAGCCTTTCAGCATTGAGATCTAGTCGATCTAGTCAGATTCCCCCTTACTTGAGAATCGGATATGGAGGACAAACATTGTGGAAAGTTAACGTAAGGAGTGAAGTGGCAGCAGTTTGCAGCTGAGCATGAAGCGGTCAGGATGAGACTCAGCACCTCCAAATCTGAGGCCATGGTTCTCTGAGGGAAAACGGTGGATTGAGTGTTGAGTGACTGATTGAGGACTGAGTGAGTTACTGCCCCAAGAGAGAGAAGGTGAAGCTTTTGATTTACTGGTCCATCTACATCCCAACCCTCACCTATGGTCATGAACTCTGGGTAATGACAGAAAGAATGTGGACACAGATACAAGCGGCCAAAATGAGTTTCGTCCATGGGGTGTCTGGGCTCAGCCTTAGAGATAGGGTGAGGAGCTCAGACATCTGGGGGGAGTTCGGAGTAGAGTCACTGCTCCTTCGCATCAGAAAGGGGTCAGTTGAGGTGGTTCGGGCATCTGATCAGGATCCTCCTGGGCCCCTCCTGTTTGAGGTGTTTCAGGCACGTCCCACTGGTAGGAGGCCCCGGGGCAGACCCAGAACACGCTGGAGGGATTGCATATTTCATCTGGCCTGGGAACACCTTGGGGTCCCCCAGGAGGAGCTGGAAAGTGTTGCTGGAGAGAGGGATGTCTGGAATACTTTGCTTGTCCTGCTGCCCCCACGATCCAACATGTAAAATAAGAGTGTCGCCGTCTTGGTTCACCCTGATTCAGAGCATGGAGCCTCTGTATTTACCTCGTTTACATCACTTTATTTCAGCTCTTGGTTGTACTTTACTGCAGCCAGCCTTTAGTAGCCTCTCCTGGTTCGTTAGCACAGCTGTCAAGGGCGAATATGTGACGGTTGCAAAGACACTCCAGCAGCTGTAAATGCAACACCAAAATTCTCATCATAGTCTGTGTCAACACACCTCTAGAATCAACAGTAATAATAATGGCACTTTGTTAAGTTTATTTACGATTATAATTGTGTGGTTGCCTGTTGCAACATAGCATTTTTAAAATAATATATTAAGGGGGACATTTTTGAATATTGGGGCAGCTATGTCCCCTCCAATATCTATTATAATTATGGCCTCTATGAGCATCTAATGTCTCTTTTGCGCAGCTGAAGAGGAGAAGGCCTGCCCTGTATAGTCACATTAACGTCCACTGGGAGTCAATTTTGAAGTGATGGACGAGGTGAAGGTTTCAGTGCCCAGGATGATTTTCTGGTTCATAACTCTAAGCACTACTATAAAAAAAAGCTCATTTGGGTGTAACAGCTCAAACAAGCCTTATATGAAGCCACACATAAAACAGCTCCGAGTCGTACATCTTGCTGACATCACAGATTTGTGTCACGGTTCATTGGTTTGAGCTCTGGAACAGAGTTTTTTATCAACACACCGTAAACACAACCATAACAGGACTGACAGCATCCACAAACCCACTCAGTCACACCTTGCTCCCCTTTCTGCAGAGCCTCGCCTCCTCCATCTGCTACTGTACCCAGTCTGTAGTCGCTGGCAGGAACAGACTCCTTTAAAAAAAAATCATTGTGTGTCGCATGCAAAAAAAGCACCAGCGAGGCCCTGAACACACCGCATCACCCCACGCTCACGTTTTCACCCTCCTTCCATCAGGTCCAAACAAACGCCTCCACAGCGCTGCCAAGGACAAGACTTTTGTTTGGTGACTGTGCTGCTGGATGTTTCTGTGTGGATGTAGGTGGTAGGTGTGTTTATGTGTATCGACTGCTGATGATTCTCCACCTTCAGTCCTCGGTTCTCTGCTCTCCCTGTTTATATCTAATCTCATTCCATATTCATTTCTTTATGTCTTTTATTAGCATGTCTGTGATCCTTTGTTAAATATCCTGTGACCACATGATTCAGAACATACTAGCTGTGGTCTGTTAAACTGGGTGGTTCAGGACTGCAGCCAGGATTTTAAAAAACACTGATTGCTCCAACACAACCCCACCCACATGAGACATTATAGACAAGTCACTAAAAAAAAATCCTGGCAAAGTTTTTGCATATAAAAAATCTGCAAAGCCAACATTTTATTTATTCATGTAACTATTACATCTTCCTACATTAGAGTCTAAGAGTTGTTCTCTGTGCTCCACAATTATTTCTGCTTTAAAAACAGACACATTTTAATATTTAGACTCGAACAAGTGTAATATTTGTGCGATGATAGGATGTAAAATCCTTTTCACATAATGCATTTAACGTTGTATTTTATCCCCTTTAATTTGTGCATCAAGGTGATTTGATCATATTGTGATATCTTGCAACAAAATGGTATTAATATGCTCAGAATAAGTTACTCTGAGGTTCTGTTTTACACATATGAAATATTTTGTTTGATGTATAAAACATTGCAGCACTGACTGAAACTTCAAAGTGCTCCACTGATTCAGCTTTGCACTCCTGCAACAGTGTGAGACTCATGATGGACAGTTTAAAAAGCAAAAAGGATCACTAGCGATGCAGCAGAACCACAGGTATTGTCTTTTTTATTCTACTGTAGTCTACTTTCTTGACAAAAGCAAGAGTCTACATTACCCACAATGCAGCTGGATTCAAGTGTAGCTGCTAATGATGCCTCGAGCTGCAGGTTTGAGAAGCGGGATACAGAGGTCTGGAAAGGCTTCTTTCTAATGCCACACTTCCAGATTTTTTCCATTTTTCAAATTTATAGTCTTCAGCCCAAACTGACGCCGACTCAAGTGACATCATTTGAGGCTAGGGTTTGGCTGGTGTAAAAATGTTTAAACCGGTTTAATATGAAGTCAAACACCAGATTGATATACTGAATTTTACCACTACGAGTCGCACTTGACTCAGCGGCTGCTCCCAAGTGGACTGACACTTAAAGGAGAAGTCCGGTATTTTGCACTTTGAGCCCCATTTCTGGGTTGTTTATGATGAAATAGAGTGGCTAAGTCCAAAATAGTGACAATCGCTCATTTTCGGAGAATTTGACTTTCCCCTGCCTGGCTTAACACTGCTGCCTATGGCCATGTGTGAACCTGTCCTAAAACCACCCTAAACGTTTGTTTTCAAAGCCATGAAACTCACCGAGTGGTCAGTGGTGTTCGCTGATGTTCTGACATAAAAATCTTAGCTGTGGTGTCCGTGATGATTTATTTGCCATTTTGTCTACCCCATTGGTTTTCTATAGGAAGCCTCATTGTCTGTTGGTAGTAATCCGCCACTGGAAACAGAAAGGGGCTTGTTTACGACAAGGTTGTAGTCATTGTAGTCTTTTAGCTCAGCGAAAGTGCCGGCTCGACAGTGCTGTGTGCGCTCCTGGAGGAACAACGAGAACAAACGATTAAGTTTTGGAATAAGTTTAAACAACTGCACAATGGGTTTCTCACTTGTAAACAACCTTCGCAGTACGATGCCAACACAACGCCAACTTTCTTCTTCTGCTTCTTTTCTGTGTCCCATTACATTGCAATGGTTTCCTGCTGGTTGGCGACACCCACGTAAAGGAGCATTATCGCCATCAAGTGGGCTGGAGTGTTTCACGCTTCAGGGTCAAACGAACGATCAAGTGGAAGTTTACACACAAGTGTGAGGCAGCTGAAAAAATAGCTCCACCATTGAGATGAATAGTGAAAACACGGATTGAAACCAGTTTGCTGCGATTTTTATGTCAGAACATCAACGAACACCACTGACCACTCGGTGAGTTTCATGGCTTTGAAAACGAACGTTTAGGGTGGTTTTAGGGAGAGCCACATTCTCCGAAAATGAGCAATCATCACTATTTTGGTCTTAACCACTCTATTTCATCATAAACAACCCAGAAATGGGGCTCAAAGTGCAAAATACCAGACTTTTCCTTTAACCATCTGACTACAGGTCTTCGCACACTGAGTTCATTTATTTCGGCTGACATTGTCTAAAAATAAATACGATTCAATCACTTTTGCCACCTGTCGTTAAAATTTTCTGAACAGGTTTGATTTTCTGCGTTTTTCGCATCCATCAGAGCCTTCAGAGACGTTTGACCAAGAATCAGTGAGAAAAATGCGGCGATGGGACACAGCCTCAACAAGGCAGAGGAATGGGGTGTACAGGAGCATTTCATAACTCAGATAGCTCACGTCCAACAGGTCAGAATAGTAATATTCAGGTGGATGATGATGATGAAGAGGAGGAGGATGTGGACCACACACAGAATTTGGAGGACAGAGAGGGAGGACAGCTCCGCCCCTTCATGCAGCTGTGGTGACAAATGAAAGACAGGGAGGGGGTGATGACAGTCAGATAGGTAACTCCAATATATGTGGTTCAAAGAAAAATCAAAGATGCTGATTTTTGCCACATTGTCATGCACTATTGTGCAATTCATCGTCAAAGAGACAGATGACGCTGACTAAAAGAAACTTTGCTGCTGTCCACAGAAGCAAAACATGACTTTCCATCTCACTGTCAAGGTTAAAAGGTCAAAGGTCTCCAACTTTTAGGACTTCATCAGCCTGTTTTAAATGAGGTTCTTATAAAAATCAAGACAAAGGACACTAGCTGTTACAATATCCATGATTACTTTATGCACACAGAGTTTGCCATCACGCTGGGTTAAAATCGTCACTGCAGTGATGAACGAAAGGGTGAATCGGAAATAAATGCATGTTCCGGCTTGCAGGGAGAGCATTACTATGACATGCCACTCGACTACGTCTTTCAAATTCAAATGCTGAATGAATTTAGCATGCTGGATTTGTTCACTGTGTGTGTTTTAATAACATCCAGGAGGGGTTTAGTCAACAGATGCAGCTGTGTTGCAGCTCTGGCTTCACTTCAAAGTGCATCTAAACTTGTGTGTAATAAGGCACCCTCTATCCTCTCGCTATCACCTCTTATTATTAGTGACCTCACAACTCCCCCTGGTGCTGACTGAGGTGGATGCTCAATGAAGTGCAAGAGGTGAGTGTGCATGATGTGTGTGTGGTGGGTGGAAGGTTGCCTACATGTTTTGCAGACTAGAAAGGAGCTCGTCTAATGTCTTAGGTGAGTATAAAATACGGAGAGACGACTGTGAAGACGAGTTCTTTAAAGAATCAGTGAGTGATATTTACACTGTCAGCAGTACTGATTATTTCACAAGCATGAGCCCCCGCATTGGATTTTACATTTTGTTTCAGATTCATGAAACAGAAGCACATTGACTGCGTAATATATTTTAAAAGGAGACTGCCCAGGCGACCAAAAATATCCCTACAGGAATATTACGGCTGGAGATTTCAGAAATACCTGAGGGAATGATGAGGATTCCTTAGAGGACCGTTGCATCAGTTTTCTGCTCTGGAATAACAGTCCGCTCTTGTCCTAATTAGAGTTTCTGAGTCAAATGGATAGTTTGAATCAAATGGACTGGACTGAATGGGCTATAGCTACTGATTGCTGTGTATGCCGGCACCAGGCCTGCGGTGGTACCTGCAGAAAAACCAATTATCTGCACAACCAAATTAAATCTGGGAGGTTTCAAAGGTGCAATGAATAAGACCTTTACTGTCCCATAGCGCAAAATGATCCAAATAAATCTGTGGTGGCAATAGGGTGGTTGGTCAATATCAGTGACTCAACAGTTACCTTGCCAGGTGCTGCAATGTCTTGATTTTAAAGTTTTTAAAGTGTTTCTAAAGGCTACATGCACTTTGGACTTCTCAGGGAAACACCAGCAGCAGAAACACCTGCCTTTAACACTACACAATGATAATAATGCAGAATAATACTACATATATATATATAAATATATATATATATATACTTGTTTTCATGGTAAAAGACTGCCTATACTTCTACACATGTTGTAATTGCTTGGTCACTAATCATCATGTTGCTTATTGTGTTCAGTAAAACAATCTCGCTGTTGTTAAGCACCATTGTTTCCATGATACTGTTGCACATACCTGCATATAAACAAGAGCTAATGTGGCCACATTAATGACAAATGGTCATTAAATTCAACATACTTGTCTGTACTTTTCAGTGCTCATTACTCACAAAAAATAATGCACTCTTAATTGCTTTTTTTCAGTGGTAATACACTGACTAATTAATACCTGTGAATAGTAATTTATTAGACTGCTTGTTGTGTAACAGTCTTCAGACTCTCAACTACTCTGGTTAGTTCACGTCTCTCTGTAACCCAGAATAAATGTTGGTTATTGTATGTTTCTGCAAAGCACGACTATGTTTTATTTGCACGCTCTTGTTTACAGAATAAGTTCAAACTTATAGGTGGTTAACAACCTGGCAGTGGATAAGCAGGAAACAGCTGATAGCAGGAATTAGCGAGCAGCTAGTAGCAAGAGGGAAACGCAAACCTGACAGACACTGTAAAGATGAGCAACTGGGGAGACAAGGAATTGCGCGCCCTCCTTGCCCTCGCAAATGAAGAGGCCATTAACTGTCAGATGACGGGGACGGTGAAGGACTGACCAGCCGCAGCTTCCCTCCCACGTCACTGTTTACATCACACGCCCCCCATTGCCCCGAAAAAGGTGCATTCTGTATGAACAAAAGTAGGCAGGCGGCATTTTGCTGCACTCCCCAATTTTGTTTTTATACTGCCAATGCTGAAAAAAGACTGATTGGGCTTTCCTGCAAATTTGCACAATTCCTATCTAAAAAGGGCTTATGGATCCGTCACCCTCCTTAAATCATATGGCGTCTAATCACCAAAGACTTTTCACATTTTTCATTCATATGTGCACAAGTTAATAAATCTTTGTACTATAAAAATGAGTCTCTCCTGATTGAACTATCCTCAGTGGAAACACGGCAACATCTTGGTAAAAACACCCACATCTGGTGGCTGAATAGCAGCTGGAAACACAGCCATGACTCACTAAAAACCTACCAGTTCTGTTATTTGTTGGTCTCCAACAGTGCTCTGCAGCACTGCAGGTGTCTCATCTTTAGAAATTTTGATATGATGCATATGAAACACATAAATGTAACATATCTGTGGTTTGCAGAAATGCACAGTGCAAACATTTTCTAGGCTGCTCTCCAGTGATAAAGATAAAAACCTCAGTGAGTTAAGTGTCGTGCTGTTTCCATCACAGGCCTCTAATTATACACTACATTAATTGTTTTTTGTGGTTCTAAATTATATGATTGAATTTGGAAAGATAAGTTTCTGAAAGTGTTGTAGGGTTACGTGCTGTATTGTTACACTGTGCTCATTTTTGCACAAACACACTGTTGCTTCTGCTGTTGAGGTTTTTAGCAGGAACCTGATGATGGCAGACGGCTGCTCAAGTGTCACTGAAAAGCTTGCTGTTATCCTCAAGTACAGATTTATGAATGTTTTATACTTTTATTCCCCCTCTCTTGTTTTTAAACAGGGTTTGGCTGAAACCTGCAAACCTCTGCAACTTCCTCAAATATGATACAACAGAGGCAAAGTGGAACAAACAGGATCAATGTGAATCTATGTGTTTGACCTGAGGATCAGTCCAGTCACCTGGAGGAAATGTTGGCATTGTACGTTTATGCAAACAACAAATATGTGACATTTCCAGGTTTCATATGTATCATATCAGCATTTCTAAATCGATGTAGTATGTGACTTCGTCATCGTCTGCCAAGCTGCAGAACACTGCAGTGTTTCCAGCGGCTTTTTAGGCACACACAGCGGTTGTTTTCTGCCGAGACATTACTGCTTTTCCTGCAGAGAGAGTGGGGCAGAAAGCAAGTCTTTTTTTTTAACAGAGACATCATTGCTTTTCCAGGGGTGACTGTGCCCCCCAAAATTGGGAACGTAAAAACAAAATATGTTTATGTATGTATGTTTATATATGTTTTCCAAACCATAATCAAGTGGTTTTTGTGCTTACACCTAACGCAGTGTTGTTGAAATGTAAAGTTGAAGCGTATCAGCTACAAAATAAGGTCCAAATGTAAAGTATCAGTGGTTTGCAGAGAGAAACATAAAATGCCAGGATGTTTTCTGGCGAGTGTGTTGTGTGGATAGATGTCTGTCACACAACTCTGTCTATTAGAAATGACGTTTGTTTGTTGTTGGAATGTGGATGAGAGGAAAACATGGTAACACTGAATATGAGCCACCTAATGAAGCGCTAGCCAAAGTTCAGTCCCTTTAAATTGAGTCATGAGCTGATTCCCAATCAACCAACAGCACAGTGACACACCTTCTCTGCCAGTCTATCATCTTAATGCTCTGCATTTTAATTCTGGTTCTTTCTCTGCTGTAGTTCTGCCTCGCAGCTGTCGTGTGCACCCTCCACCTCCCCATCACCACCTAGCCTTATCGGATTCATCAGCCTCATACGCCTCAGCAGTCATCAGCCTCAGAGTCATCATCCACCACCACCAGTGTCTGGACTCTGTGGGGGGATTTATCCTGCTGCCGCTCAGATGTCCCTCGATCACAGAACATCTCCCTCTGGTGTCCAACTCATATTCTGTATTTAACATTATCTTTACTTAATTCTTCTGTCTCTCCTGATTGAGCCCAAAGTTCTTGTGTGAACACCTGACTGGCACCTCAGAGTATTCAGTTGTGACATGAAAATGTTGCAGTCACTAATAAAACTACACTTCTTTGACTTCTGTTTTAAAACAGAAATAATTTTCCACATAATTTAATGTGTACTTAAGTCATTTATACATTTGTATTGGTGATTAATAATATGCATTTTGAGTTTGACGACTGAAAATATAAACCACTCTTACGTCTGTGTTTACATTGAGATTAATGGTGTAAAGAAACAGATTAGAAATCATGATTAACTGCTAAACTCTATTAACAGATCTTATTCGTCTGTTCTGACGTTTGGTAGTGCTGGTGCTGGTGGAGGAGGAGGAGGAGGAGGAGGGGTAGGTGGGGGTGGGCTCTCAGGTTCAGAGATTGTGCTTTTAAAAGTGAAGCATCAGTGAAGTGAAGCAACATATGGTGCTTCCTTTTGGTTTATAGCATCACTGTTCCTCTGCGACACCACTGAGGGGCATTTTTATGCAGAATTTTCAGGAGATGTAGTTTGCATATCAATAACACTTGTTGGTCTTGTGGGTGATGTTTTTTGCATGTTTTATACTGCTGAGGATTAGTCGACAGCAAATTCCCTCTATGGTAGACAGTTTAGTTGTATTGCACTGGGATGTATCAGCTCATTACTTGTCTGAGCAGCTGCTGATTTTACATCTGCAGCATGGAGACGAATTCGGTGGTTTTCTGTCTGGTTCCTATTGACTGATCTGTTCTGGGACAGAGTAAAAAAGATAATGAACAAATAAATTAATTCACCTCTAAAACGGGCGGCATTCACTTTAAGTGCTCTGTTTACTTAGCCAGAAATGAAAGGGGTGGCGGAAACAGTGAGCACTGATGATGTTTAGTCGTCCTGCTTACTCACAGGAGAAACTGCAGGTTGAGATTTCTGAATGTTTGTAAAACAGAGCTCAACCTTACGCAACACATTCTCCCTATGGCCTCGTCACATATTGACATTTGGTCTTGGACTTTCTACGTCCACATACAACGTGCAAGGTAACCTGGGTGTGTTGGTTGTTGACGCTCTGGTACAACACCACAAATTGATGTCTTTTTTCCTTCAACAACAAAAACACGTGGTTAGGTTTTAGGAAAAAAAGAACAGGGTTTGGCTTTAGAGTCTTACAGGACACGAACACTGCTCTCTCGGGTGAAAGTCAGCATTTGTTGGACCCATCCACCTTGCCGCCTTAACGTTCATCCTTGTCCTGCTGCGTTTCCCCCTGACACCGCTGGCTGCCGTTAAACTATAATGGCAACCGGCTCAAATCATGCTGATGTCAAAGGACGCCTTTTTTTGTTGGTTTCTGACACAGTCACTGCCGAAGTCCTGGATTTCAACGACTTCGGAGTGAGACCGGGCTCCCTAACGCGGGGTAAATTGTAACACAGACTTTTTTATGTGGTATCTTTTCGCGCTTTCGGCCAGTTGACCACAATACCACCAAACAGTGACCCACAAAGTTCCACAGAGATTGGACATGTTTCAGCTGAGTTCAGTAACAAACAGTGCTTTCGGCCAATTTAAGTAAATTTCCATGTCATACTTGTTTTTTGATCACTGAGCTGTCTATTAAGTCACCAAATCCAACCGTATATCAGCTTAACAACGGTCTTATTGCCTAAAACAGAGCATCATTTTGAAAGTTGTAACCAACTCCTTAGCTAGGCTAGATAAAATTTACACTCAGCAAGGTTAGTTGTAATGCCGCGTTACAACCCAGCCTTCTAAAGCCAGTGGTGGGCTGTAACACGCTACAACTCGTTACAACGTTACTTTTGTTAAGACACTGCCACAGACTTGAAATACAACAGTCACATCAGCGGACTCATTTTAGTAATAGTCGCACTGTGCATGCACGTCTACAGCAGCAAATTAGTTGGAAACGTTAACCTTAGCAGTTGGCAATATTCCAATTACTTTAATTTTGTCGGGAGGAAAGATGACAAGACTAAAATTCGTGTAAAAAAACACGTCCCCAAACCTCCAGTCTGAAACACCTTGGCTACTACGACCGACAACACAACAACGCGAAGCTCCTGGATATACACCACACCAAAGGTGAGCCATGCTCAGCCACGGAGGTCGGCTGTAGCCCTGCACTGGCTATGCAACCAAAACTGGATTTTACGTGTGTACAGCTGCAGCTATAAAGAAGCAGTGAAGCTTGTGGCTGAATATGTGGTGGCTGAAATGTTGCTTTGAGTGACTCTCGATGTTTCAGGCAGAACTTTGGGAAAATACCGGTCACAGGCAACTAAAGACCCCCAGGTAAATAGAAGCTCTCTATCCTTAGCTACACTTAACGGTGATTACTCTGACATTCACACAGAGGCACACACCTGAATTTTGGGGAAATGCGCAATTACCGAATTCATGGGGTAACGGAAAAGTAATATAACGAGTAGTGTAACGAATCACTATTGGCAGGGAGTAGTAAGTAAAGTAATATAATTACTTTTGAAAAGGGTAAAGACTAATGAGTAATATATTACATTTTCAGAGTAACAAGTCCAACACTGCCTATAGCACAGTTTCTCTATTTTTGCCTTTGAACTAATGTCCTTAATTAGATAAGATATACTTTGAAATTTAATTTGTAGGTCTCTTATTGGCACAGTCTCATAGTCTTGTCAATATTCATACATTCAGTACTCATATTTTGACATGTGGATCTTCCACCACTTCTCAGTACAACTGTAGAAGAAAGATAAGTTCTAGAAAAAAACAGCAACTGTTTGTTTGTAGCAGAGATGTGCATGTTGTCAGAATAAAACAAAAAATCAATTAATCGCAAACAATTTTAATGGTGACTAGTGAATATTGAAATCTCTGTGCATTGCCTTCCAAAACCATTTCTAAAGATAAAGCAGGACAAAAACAGGAGGGCGGATTCAACTGAAAACTGCAAGTGCAACTGCGTTTAAAGCTCCAGCCTCAGCGAGATATATGTATCTACGTTACTTGAGGAATGCGTGGAGAGTAATGCGTTACTTTTTCGGGAGTAAGGACACCGGTTGCCACCCAGCAGTGATGATGAAGGGCAGAGGAGGCTCGGGTGTGAGACTGCAGCACGGTGCGCAGTGACCGGCTGCATCCACTGGGGGAGGACCGAGCACCGCCTGCACGCGCTGCGGTACATGAACGACTTTCTCACCGAGGCTCTCCATCATCACACACACACACACACACACACACACACACACACACACACACACACACACGCTCGCACACACACACACACACACACAATGGGAGGGATACCGGAGTATAGGTAGGGCTACAGCGGCAGACAGACAGATGTGTGATGCTCAGACTCAACCATGGGGCCATTTCTCCTCGCCTGCGTGAAGGTAAACTTTTACCCACCATCGCGTCTTCTCGCCGTGACCGTGCGGAGCTGTCATTGATGCCAACTCGCCGCTCGCACACCTGCTTCTCTTTTTCTTTTTTCTCTTCAGTGATAATTGCTGCCAGTATAGCAGGAGCGATGCAGCAGAAACGGGGGCTGAAGTGGCGATAGATCCTGTTGAATTGAGACAAGACGTCGAGACGCAGCCAAAAAGTGTCCTCCTCGGAGTGCGTCAGAGCACGGATGTATATAGTGGATGATATGCTCGCTGGTTGGATACGACGAGGGATTTGTGATATTACCCCCCTAAATCAATACGGAAATTTGGGCAGAAGCGAAGAGCTGCATCCTCACCTAGCCTACCTCCCCCTCATCCTCCAGCAGATTTATTTGTAGGGGGGCTGAGGCGATGTCGTTTGGCCCCTTTTCACATGTAAGTATGAATGTCAGAATGAAGCGAGGCTGTTTTACTGGGCAGGAAATTTCATGCGTAATGTCTGTTGTGAACATAAATGTCTTCCTGCATTCGTTTCCGTGAGTCTACCTCCACCTTCACTACATAATAATAATAATAATAGTAGGCCTAATAATAACAACAACAATAATAATAATATGCCTGTGAAGTTTTACCGCCCTTATATCGCAAAAGATGCGTATTATCCTGGACTATGCAGTCGCCAAAACAACGGACATCAATATGAATATTTTTTCTGCCTAAACCAACTGCTGTTGTCTCTTCTCTTGTGTTTTCCTCGCAGCTCCAGAGAGCGTCAGCGGCGTAAAGTCCTTCACATTCACCGGAGCTCCGAAATATAACAGCAAAAGATCCAATTTTTTTTCCTCTCATCACATAAAATGGCAACCAGGAGTGACCACGGAGGATCAAAAGACGCATTTGGGCGCAAGAAGCCGCGGTCGTGGAGGATTTAACCACCTGATGGGCACCGGAGACACCGACGAGAGACTGTTTCAGTTGTAGCTTGTTGACTTGGTGATTTATAATGCTGAACAAATAAAGGGCGCTGCAAGTTTGACACAGAGCGCCTGCGTAACAGGCTATGCCACCGGCCCTCACAGTTTTTGGTTATGGTAATGATGTCATAAAATATTTGGAGGCCTGTGCCTGAGCGGGAAGACAGGCTGATCAATATCTCCTATCATGTAAGTAGCCACATGGACTGCTCTCAGCATGGACCTAATTGAGGTGCGTTTGTTGCTCTGACATTCTCATATTCACAACTGATTGGTTGATGCCTCATTTTCTCTGTGTGCGCGCGCCGAGCTGCAACTTTTATCCTCTGGCCTGCATCCACGTCGCCCTGAGGCGGTTACTGTAGCGCTCACGGACCGAACCTCTCATTGACTTAAAATGGAGTTTGCCATGGTGGGTGCGGACGGCGGGTGCAATAGTCACCTGCCGTACGGATATGCCCAAGCTCGCGCACGGGAGAGGGAGCGCGAGAGGGAGCGCCAGGCTGCCCATTCGAGAGCGGCGGCTGCCGCGGCCGCTGCCGAAGGTGGGTCCGGTGCGGAGGGAGGAGGAGGAGGCGGCAGCGGCAGCGGCGGTGGTGGCAGCGGCAGCGGCGGCGGTGGCGGCGGCGTGGGGGGCTCCACCTCCACCTCCTCCTCGAGCGCTCATCTCCTTAACAACCGCCAGCATCAGTCTCGCGCCGCCTCCTCAGCGAACGCCAACATCAGCAGCGGCGGTACCGCCTCGCGCCCCTCCTCCTCCTCCACCTCCTCCTCGCAGCCGCCACAGCACCAGCAGGAGCCCGAGCAGCAGCAGCAGCAGCAGCAGAGAGTTGTCAGAGAGCGGAAAAAGCAGCGCGGCGTCGGACGGTGGAGACGCAACCGGACGACTCTCGGCGGGGACCTGCGCCACTCGGAGCTGGCGCTGCTCGGATCCGAGGAGGACATCATGATAGAGGAGGAAGAGGCCGAGGGAGCGGAGGAAGAGGAGGAGGAGGAGGAGGGGGACCGGGGAAGCAAGAGGTCGAGTTTTCTGTGTAACATGGATGATGAGGAGGAGACCGTGTCGCTCACTGACAGGCGCCCTCAGTCCGGATACGAAAATGTTTACAGCGAGTGCGGCTGCTGCGAGAGAGTTGTCATCAACGTGTCGGGACTCAAGTTTGAAACTCAGCTCAAGACTCTCACTCAGTTCCCGGACACTCTCCTGGGAGACCCCGACAAGCGAATCAGGTACTTCGACCCGCTGAGGAACGAATACTTCTTCGATCGGAACCGACCGAGCTTTGACGCCATTCTTTACTATTACCAGTCAGGGGGGCGGTTGAAAAGACCCGTCAACGTCCCGTTTGACATCTTCTCCGAGGAGGTGAAGTTTTATGAACTCGGGGAAGAGGCGATCCTCAAGTTTCGGGAAGATGAGGGTTTTGTCAAAGAGGAGGAGAAGCCTCTCCCGGAGGACGAGTTCAAGCGCCAAATCTGGCTGCTTTTTGAGTATCCGGAGAGCTCGAGCCCTGCCCGGGGCATCGCGGTCGTGTCCGTCCTTGTTATAGTAATTTCTATTGTCATTTTCTGCCTGGAGACGCTGCCAGAGTTCAGGGATGAAAAAGAGTATCTACAGCCACGACACAACTCCACTCAACCTGACCACGGATTTACTCCTTTCAATGACCCGTTTTTCATCGTGGAGACGGTTTGCATCATCTGGTTCTCCTTTGAGATTATAGTCCGCTTCTTTGCGAGTCCGAGCAAACCGGCTTTCTTTAAAAACATTATGAACTCAATAGACATTGTATCCATTTTGCCTTATTTCATAACTCTCGGCACGGACCTGGCGCAGCACCAAGGCAACGGGCAGCAGGCGATGAGCTTTGCCATCCTGAGAATAATCCGCCTTGTCAGGGTGTTTCGCATCTTCAAGCTGTCCAGGCACTCCAAGGGGCTGCAGATCCTGGGTCATACCCTGCGCGCCAGCATGAGGGAGCTGGCCCTCCTCATATTCTTCCTGGTCATCGGTGTCATCCTGTTCTCCAGCGCGGTGTACTTCGCCGAGGCGGACGAGCCCACGTCGCAGTTCACGAGCATCCCCGACGCGTTTTGGTGGGCCGTGGTGACCATGACGACGGTGGGCTACGGTGACATGAAGCCCATCACCGTGGGAGGGAAGATAGTGGGCTCCCTGTGCGCCATCGCGGGCGTGTTAACCATCGCGCTCCCGGTGCCGGTCATAGTGTCCAACTTCAACTACTTTTACCACAGGGAGACCGACAACGAGGACCAGACGCCGGTGGTGGAGAGCATGCCCCCGGGGTGCCCGTATTTCCCAGACTTTTTAAGGAAATTCAAAGGCTCGCCCTCGGGCTCCTCTCTGGGTGACAAAGCGGAGTATATGGAGATGGAGGAGGGGGTGACGGAGTCGCTTTGCGGGCTGGACAAGAGCCCCAGTAAAGGAAACGGCACAGACATAGGCAGGAAAAACAGTACTAACTCCAAATCCATTCAGACTGACGTGTGATTACAAGTAGAGTTTCCCTTTTTTCTTTTTTCCCTAAAGAAGAATACACCCTATAAAGACACTGTATGCCCAAGAGCAGGTGGTCCCCATGACACAAGTTTTACGCACGCCAGAGCCCCACACACACGCACAAACACACACACTCACAGGCCACCAATTGGCAGGTTGAAATGTTTCATTCACTCCATCTCAGACTAGTATCTCCCACAACTTTTAGAGAGAGAAAAATATCATCAATAAGTTTATTAATGAATTCGTCTAACCTGTGCGGGTTTCCAAATCTGACATCAAATTTAAAGTCTACATGACAGGCTATGCATTCGCACTTTATGAGTTTCATCTGTCAATAACAGAGAGGGGGTGGGGACGATGGTTTTGCTGTTATGCAATAAAGTTAAAAAAAAAAATTTGTTTGCACTAATGTAGAATTTGCGCTGGGTTCGGCTGATTTTTATTTCAGAGACAGAAACTGTAGGCCATGCAAATGGCAATAATTAAGTCATCCTCTGACCACTTAGCTGAAGAATGTTTGAGGAACTTCCTCAAAGAGAGCAACCTAATGATATTAATAACCTCTTTCATGCGCTGCCAGTAAAAAAAATAAAAATTGGAGTCCAATAAAGGAAAAGCCTGAGACAGATAAAAGACTTTTGTTACTGTTCCAACACTTAATATGAACAAAGAGCTCATTGATAAGACACAGCATTTAGTAGTCATCAAATAAACCAGGGCTAGAATTATTTCTATGACATCTACACAAATATGCTTTTCCACACAAAAGCCTTGTGTTGTTGACCCACTATGAGAGCTAAGCACAGGAAACATCAGAGTAAAAAAAAAAATGGCTGGAGAAATGACTTGCCCCGCCAGGTTTTGTATGGACAGGCTTGGAGCCTTGGCGACAACAGTCTCCCCAGTTTCATTTACACCACCTCAAAATGACAATATCCCTTTACACGGACGCAGATGGAAAGCTATAGCAAAAACGACTCTGTTGTGGAAAACTCCTCGGAGGGGAGCTTGCGAGCAACTTCCTCTCCTGTCCGCTGGACTTCGTGCACAAAATTTCTTTTTTTTTTCTCAAGAGGACTATGATTATCTCCGAGCTCAGAGGATCTCCGGGATGTGGATGTCTTCCAAGGTATGTAGCCTGTGTGTGACAGTGATTTTTATCCAGTCATGATGAAAACAACTCCCGGTGTCACGGGAGAGGAGCCAATAATGCTCCTGACAAATGTGGAGAAATATCCGAGGGATGACAAACACAACAAATGCAACCCTCGCGACACACAGCACATTTAATCATGCCTCACTTTAATATTCATTTTCAACACTTGGTTGACCCCGAGACCAAAGAAATGACGCATGACGACGCGTGCGTAAAATACTGGACGCTGGCCGAATCACCATGTGGTCGGTTAATGTTTCTCCTGCACAACCTTTATGCTACACTCAGGGCTAATATCCGACAGCATTACAAACACCTTCTCATTCATAATAACTGTAATTATTTATTTAGGGTGACATCAGGTCAGCCTGTTGAGGACAAAGGAAGGTTTACCATGAAGGATAATGTGGCTCCTTATTAGTGGCTGAAAAGATGCAGTAGTTATTTTTATATATCTCTGACAGTAAAGTGCTGCAGAGTTTACTTCTGTTTTTGGACTGTCTTCATTGCACTCATATCAACAGTTTCCTTGCTTTGTTTCTGCTCTCCACTTGTCTTATTGATAACATCACCACCTCCCACAGCAGGTGTAACATGATATGGAGCCAGAGTGTATTGTTTCACTGCATTTATCCTCCTAGCACCATCATTTTTTATGATTTCAACGTTAATTTTTTTTTTTCCTGAATCTTTACATGTCATTCTTCAGATATTAAACATCCATACAAATTTTAAAGACCCCATCTCGGTAAATTTTGCAACTTCAACTGGATGTTTTAGCCTCACCCTGCAGAGTTTTACACTAAAGGCTGTTTCCACATTCAAGTTTCTCTGTTTCTCACCACACAGTAAATCTGAGCAGCAACAGGACAAGTCATCTGAAATATTTAGTATGAAACTTACACAAGTGTGATCTGTGGAAAATGGAGGCCTGAGAGTGGACTTTATAGGGGAGTGAGAGACTTCTTGTGTCCAGCAGTTAAACTTCTCATATGTAATATATTTGCGTCTTTATTGATTCTTTTTTAGTGAGGAAAGAGATGTTGTTTCAAGATGAGTAATTGAGTTTTTTGTTGAATAAACCAGCACATTCTCACTCTGACCTCGTCACATATTGATGTTTGGTCATGGACTTTCCACGTCCACATGCAAAGTGCAAGGTACCCTGAGTGCGTTGGTTGTTGATGTTCTGGGACGCCGTGTCAAGTTCTGCCTGTTACATGCATTGTCTCCCTTCAAGACACACTTCAACTTTAACAGGAAATTTAATGTTTACATACAGTCTCTTTCAAAACAAATGCACTACGTTAGCACAAACAGGCCCAGACTGTGGATATCTTTAGAGGCGATCTCTGTTTATTCCTGACAACTCTGACAGCAAGAGGTAAAACAAAATCCTCATCAATTATGACCATATAACTCGAGCCCCTCTCCCATGGAGATCAACAGCAAAAGGGCAGGGCCATGTTAGACTCAATTCAGTACAATAAAACACAGAAAACATACCTGACAGCAAGAGGTGAAAACAAAATCCTCCTTCAAGTACAACCATATAACTCGAGCCCCTGCACACACATTAGGTGACACAAGAACAGCTTAACAGCACTATAACACAGAAATTACTACAATCAATGTGTATCAATGTGATGCAACATCACGTGACATACAACACTAGCGTAGTATGCTACACATGCTAGCACACTACGTTATCATTAAAAGAAGACGACTGACTTTTGTTTTTAAACAGGAAACATGATTGTAAAGAAGACGTATGGCACACTCTGGCTCCATATGCATTTCAGCCTCTTCAAGATCAAGTGTTGATCATGATTTTGAAAAAGGATCAAAGGCTGAAACATCAAAATAAAAGACATGCATGTGGAGCCGGAGAGTGAAACACTTGTTTTCTATAATCAAATCTACTGACAGTGATCAGTGCCTCGTTATAATTCATGGTGTGTGTTACTTCTATATTTTACTCAGGAAACAAAGAGCAGCCTGCAGGGTGAAAATCAGGAGTTTGACCTTGGAGCACGGTCTCACTCCGAAGTCATCAAAATCTGGCGTTTGGGCAGTGGCTTAAGGCGTCAGAAACCGATGAAAAAAGGCATCCTTGAACGTCGACATGATACGCAACCGTTTGCCATTATAGTTTAACGGCGCCTGGCGGCATCACGAGGAAACAGCGCAGGACAAGGACAAAAGTTAAGGCGGCGAAAGTTCGAATGGGGCGGGTGGGAGTAGTGGTGGATGGGTCCAACAAACACAGACCTTCACCTGGGAGAACGGTGTTCACGTCCTGTAAGATTATAAAGCCAAACCCTGTTCTTATTTCCTAAACCTAACCACGTGTGTTTGTTGTAGAAGAAAAAAAAAAACACGTCAGTTCGCAGTGTTGTACCGACATTGTTCATTTATTTTGACAGAGACTGTATGTAAACGTTAAATTTCCAGTGAAAACAGAAGTGTATCTTAAAAGAGGAGAACTTGTCACACACCCAGGGCACCTTGCACATTGTACGTGGACGTGGAAAGTCCACGATCAAAATGTCAATATGTGACGAGATTGGAGTGAGAATGTGTTGGACCTTGTCTGACCCATCCACCTCCCCTCCCGTCTGCTCTGTGCAAACTCTCCTGCTCTTGATACTACAGCAGTTGCTTGGAGCATCAAAAAATGCTGCGCCCAGTGTGTCTCATACCGCCGCCAAAGGGCGTGTTAGTATCTGACACCAAGGGCCACTGACCAAACATTGGTAGTTGACAAGTTGGGAGTGAGACCAGGTTGATTTGTCAGCATTCCTTTATAATCCACAGAAAGTTTTTGAACTTTTGAAGTCATGAGAGTTCTCTGTAAAAACTCTGTCATATGTTTGGAAAAAAGTTACAAATATATAACTGTTGCTCCCAGAAAAAATGAAAAAGCCAAAATGTAACTTTGCAGTACTTCGCAGTGTTGTGAGTATTAATAAAAGCATCAAGAAACAAAATACAGTGCTTAGAAATATTCCACTTTTTGTCATAATCAACAGACACTTCCATCCCTGCCCTCCGTCACTGCCTCCATCAGAGCTCCTCAGCATTCCTCAGCACATAATCACTGCATCAGCTAATTTATTGCACTGTGTGTTTATATCCTCAGAGGAACTATTCATACAAGATATTTTCAACACCTGCACCCACAACCACACACACACACATATACACGCCACACACACACCATCCTGGCATGGTGCCAGCTCCTCTTGATACCTCACACTTAGCACTTACATAATGTGGCTTATGGCAAGAGGCGCAATCCAAAACATTTTTCAAGCAAAGTGTGTGGGTCAGGCATATTCTTAGGCCTGTAGCTGCTGAGCTGACTGTGAAAACCGCCTGTATCATCCTGAGCCACAGGACTAAGCTGAATGGTTCTGACTCTTCGTAGAGTCCCATTGTCACGTGCGCGGCGAGCCTTTGTAGTGCAGATTTAGACCATATGGTCGGGCCATGTGACAAAGTGAGAGTTATTTATGGTTATTTCTCAAAAGGTATTCCATGACTGTCAAAGGACACAGAGGAGAGGTGGAAAGAAAGTGAGCGCGTGGGACATAATGTCAGAACAGGTTATGTAATAACAGAACAAATGAGTCGAGTTGATCAACAGAAAGTTTATCGCCAGTTTTGCAAAGGAAGTGAAGAGTTTGAGTCACAAAGACACCAAACGTTTGCTGTTGTAGCTTCTGCAGTGTGACAATTTGCTGCTTTATACCATCGTAACATGAAGACTTCCGGGTGCTTTGTCCTGTTGCTCAGCCAAAATGAACAGTTGGAAGATTTTAGTTGAGACGATTATTAATTTAACTTGAACTGACAGATTTACTGATAATGAAAGAAACAGTGCAGTTGTTGTGGACGGACATCTCATTCATAAATTTACAGCGCTCCATTCTACCACACAGTGCAAACAGTGATTCAGGTTTACTTGTAGAGTGAAATCTAATCTAGTGTAATCTCTTGTTTTCTTTGTGTTTGTCGTTTCATCACTACTACAAATGCTACTGCAACCAGTATCTAACTATCACTATCCCCAGTCATATTTTTAGAAGCTACAAATTATATCCAGCTACAAAAATATACCGCAAAGAAATTATAACGGAAGTACAGAGAGTCACTCGTCTCATTGTGAATCGTAGGTCTGAACTGGGCTGAGGGATCAGAGGTCACCCCAATCAGCAGAATAAATGTTGGCGTTATATGTTACTGCAAAACGCAGATAGGTTACATTTGTGTTAATGTGTAGAAGACACATTGAAACTTGACATTTCAACAACGCTGTGGTTAACGTGTGGTTAGATTTGGGCACGGATAATATTTGGTTATGGTCAGGAGAAGATCATGTGTCGGCTTAAAACACCCGTTTTTGATCGCACATTCGCAGCTGGAAACACAGTGACAGGCTGCTAACAAACACCTGGTTTTGTTGGTCTTTAACAGTGGTCTGTATCTGGCCCAGGTGACAAAACATCCACCATCCCTCTACCGCTGGATGACAAAGTTGGCTCACATGCTACACCACTTTAGAAACGCTAATATGATATATGATATGTATGAAACATATGTATTTGTGGTTTGCAGAAATATATCAATGCCAGCATTTTCTTCTGGCGACTGAGCAGATCCAAAGCTGGATTACCAGTCAGGCAAAGTGGGAATCTGCCAGGTTTCTACTTTGATGTTCCTAAATTAATAAGAAATTTGTTTGATAATATTCAAGTTTAAAGCACAATTAAAAACTAAACATGTAAGCACCCTAGAGGCTGCGTCTTAAAGGCAGAGCCACTTGTAAACCGATTATTACTTTTATTTATTTATTTATTATTTAACCAGGAAGTCTGTTGAAATATATTGCCTCTTCAAGAGAGAGTCGGGGTCAAATGGCAGTGCAGGGTATAGACATGAGAGGCATTAAGGGTATCTTTAATATTCCAGTTAATAACATGAACTAACTGAGATACAGCAGACCTGGCGGAGGGTGAGAAATGGCAGCTGGTTTATTGGATCCTGGGAAAAATGTATTTGGAGGAATATGTTTCTGAAGAATGTAGAGTTCTACCAGTACAACAGGAGCAAATGTACCTTAAACTATCAAACTAGAATTACCGCCTCATGGTTGTATGCCTCTGCAAACAAGCTGCAGTTTACATCCATATCTGTCCAGACTCGTATGAGTAAACAATGCTTCAAACATGGATTTTGCTGCAAAGAAGCCTCACAAACGTGAAAGCTGCACATGTCTTCAACACGGCAGCACAGAAGATCTATACAATCAGCACAGTTTCAAGGTGGAGACCCAAAATTAGTGTCACCAGTTCAGTATCCCTTTCTGTTCCTGAGTTATGATGTTAAATAATGGCCAGAAAACACTCTGATGATGTCACAGTGAAGTTGCCCTTTGACCTTTTGGATATAAAATGTCATCACTTAATTATTATATCCTCCTGAGACCACAATTTGGGTTTTCTTGATCTTATGCTTCATTCTACTTAACTAAGACCTGTTGTTCTTGTTTGTGGACACGTTTTTGTGCCATCTAGTAGACTCACAAGTCAGTCTTTAGACGCTTTGCTTAACTAAAGACTGATGACTTTCTCCCTGATTTTGTGTTTCGATGGGCGGATACAATTTCAGAGTTTAAAAAAACTCCCTACGTTGCAGAACCAATAGTAAATCTGCAGGTCCTTTGGTGGCTCGCTGAGCTCTTGTGCTTGTAAACATAGTCCGACTAGAAACATGTGTAGCGATACAAAATGGCTCAGCCGCGCTTGCAGAAAACACCGTCAAAGTTAGTGGATGTTTGTTGCGTCACATTTTTCACATCACTATCACCCTTTAGACTAATCTGATGTTTGTAAAGTCTATAAACACAATGACTGAACAAAGATTACTATTTCTGTGTGCACGTTTTGTAATTAATAACATGGTTATTGTAGATTAGCTGGGCTAACCGTTAACCTGTTAAGTTAGCTGTTAGCGGTGTCTGTAATAACTCAGTAACTCAAAAAACGATCCGGAAAATAAATATTTTTCCAGTGGATATCTTAGTTACAACATGACTGAGCCAGCAAAGCAGTTCTGTGTTGATATGTGTGCTATTTATTCAGTTTTGGGAAATCACGATGTCTAGAAAGCATCAGTGGCTGCAGCTGACAGGGACAGCTAACACTAGCAGCAAAGCTAACATCAGGATGTCATCTGTTAAAAGCCTCCTGTTGTCGGATACGACGGATGTCAAAAGTGGCCAAGGTCCAAAACCTGATCACATTATTATTATTGAAACGTGTTTATTTATGATTAATAGTGTTTGTAGCTTGATACGGCAACAAATTAGACCAATTTTAGCAACAGTAACAAGCTAGGAAGTACTAGTTTGAGGATATTTGGACTTTATTATCATTGACAATGTTTAGATTTTTATACTTTTCAGGTCCTACTGATCCCAGATAGCGAGGAGAAATTAAAAATGGATACATGACAATAGTTTGGTTCTCAGGAGGATATGCTATCAGACATTTGTGTGAAACTTTGTCACAATTAGGGTATGAATTAGTAACTTCTGGCTAAAACCATGTTTTGTGATGTCACAGTGACCTTGACCTTTGACCACCAAATTCTAGTCAGTTCATCCTTGAGTCCAAGTGGACATTTGTGCCTAATTTGAAGAAATTCCCTCAAGGTCTTCTTGAGATATTGCACTCACAAAACGGACAGACAACCCGAAATCATAACGTCTGCAGCCACGGCTGTTGCAGGCATGGACTCATAAAGACGTGGCCATGTCAACCATAGTGTGCAGCCTCTCTGCAGTGTCCACTGTGATAGCTTGTGATACATCATGATATCAGTAAATGAAGAGGAAAACATCAATTACTAAAATATAAAAAACAATAATCAACTCTCTGTCACATGGCTGTAACGGTCATGAAGATGGCAAAAAGGTTCAAAGACTAAAAGGCAGAACAGCTCCAGAGCTAAAATGTCTCTGAGTTTATCAGATCCTCTCAGACTGTGTCGATTAAACGTAACAGGCCAGTATTCAGGGTTTCCACTGCAGTGATCACACTGGCATCTACATTTACAAATGTTCGATTGGATTAGGCACCTCACAGCCCGCACCCCACATTTTATGTGACAGTCGACTCCTCTATATTGAAACAACCTGCCAAGACATCAATCCATCTTCTACATCTGCTTATACCTGTTCAGGGTCACAGGCGGCTGGAACCCATCCATAGAGGCACAGAGGCAGGGAACACACTGGATGGACTGCCAGCTTATCACAGAGCTAGAATAAACACAAACAAAAGCATTAACACTTATTTTGCCTCCGTTCAGCCACTAAGGTAACCAAGAAAAAGACAACAAGAACATGCATACAGTGCAGGAGTTAAGGATGACAACCTCACAGTATACCGTTATGACATTGGCTTCACATCAACCCTTACACCAGTGCTTCCCAACTGGTGGGTCGTGGTCCAAAAGTGGGCTGCAGGCCCATTCTGAATGGACCGCAAATGACTCGCAAACATGTCAAGTTTGTACCAGAGCTGGTAATCGTTGACGGAGTCTGTGTTTTCACAATGGCGACCATTGTTAGTTGCCCCTTGGGGACAAGAGTGTTGGGAAGACACTGATTTTTGTAAACATGAAAGTGTTTTATTTTGCGTTATTACCTCCACCAAGGAGGTTATGTTTTCACCGGCGTTGGTCTGTTTGTCTGCAAAATAACTCAAAAAGTTAGAAACATATTTTGATGAAATTTTCAGGAAAGGTGGATAATGGGACAAGAAACATATGATAAAATTTTGGTGGTGATTGGTTGAAGCAAAGTGGATAAAATAATAAATAAAGTCTACCGTCTGACGGCCTCGGCAGCAATTCCAATTTCTAAAGATGGTGAAAATAGCACCATCTGGTGGCCGGAAAGCGCGTCTTGTTCTACTTGCTAAATATTGTTGTAATTCTAAAGTTGAAATTAATGTTCTGTATTGGAAAAAAATAAAGTGAACAATACAAAAAAACATATTATATTCTGTGTTGGTACAAAATAAAAACGAAATAAATACACCACGGTGTCTCCATGGTGATGGCATATATAACCTAATAATGATAGTGATGAAAATAACCTAATTGTGATGCAGGCTGCAAAATCTGATGCAGAGGGGGAGGGAATATCACCTACTTGGCGGAGGTCTGCACTTTCTGAGTGCTTTTCTAGTTATTATTCTTTCTTTACTGGTTTGAATCACCTGGGGTCTCATTAATAAAACAAAGCATAGGATCCATACTATAAATGTACGTTCAAACAAAAGCCAAAAAATGGACTGCAAATGGTACATGGTACAATTTTTGCATGGGAAGTGGTATACGCCTCTTTCAGGTTTTGTTTTGTGCATATGCAATGTTTATAAATGAGACCCCTTGTCCATTTGTTTTGAAGAGAAAAAGACTCCTGAACATCTGGATCCTAAGTTATCAGAGAAAAAAAGGTGAGCACACATTAGCAGGTGCTGGGCTAACTGCCTGTGTCTGACGTGCCAAACAGCACAGGAGAAACATTGATTTGTAACTTAAACTGCTGTATTCAGTGTTTTTACCAGGGAAAACTCCCTTATGGATAATTCGGTTTCTCGGTAAAAACCTCCTAAACAATGAACACTAAGGGAATTCTAACCAGGAGAAGTTTCAGCTGGTTCCTCACCGCTAGATGCCACTAAATCCCCCTAAATCCCCCTAAATCTTACACACCATTCCTGTAAAACACAATGCAAATAACAGCACCACAAACAACAGCCTCCAAATTTAAAGTCATGGTAAATCTACACTGCTGCTTCAGCCATTAACTGAACATTTCCTCTTTATGAAGGCAGTCAAGTCAAGCTCATTTTATTTATAGAGCAAAAATATATGCAGTGTTTTGTTTTAGAAATTATTATATTTGCTTTATGTGAGTTTATTTATTAAACTTTGGGGCGTCTATGGCTTAGTGGTGTTGCAGCAGCGGCCCAGGTTTGACTCCAAGCTGTGGTCCTTTGCTGCATGTCACTCCCTCTCTCTCTATCTAATATCTAAAAAAAACAAATAATTTTTCTTAACACTTAACACAACTTGTTGATGACCAGACAGCACAGCCATTTAAACCACACATAAGTTTTCATAATCTTCATGACACTGGTCGCAGATGTGGTTGTGGATGTGGTGAAAGCGTTACTTTATTTACAGAGGTGAGAACTGACGGTTAAATTTAATGGTAGGTTATTACTGTAATAATAGTGCATCGTGGGCAGACGCCTCATTGTGAATTTTGAACTCTTAAATGCAGTGTACTGTACGCCAACTAAAATTGTTTTACAGTTATCGCTATTAGATTAATTTTCTTCTGCTTCTTTTTCTTAACATTTGAAACCTGCATTGTTTCCAAGTTTGCGAGCTCTTCTTTTCTGCCTTTGTTTTTGCGTTGGTACTTTAGTTTATTATTTGTGCATTTAATAAATTAAAACAAAAGAAAAAATATACAGTAACTTCAGAAAATGCAAAGGTGGGATGAAAAACCCTGAGGGCTTGTAAAAGGAACCCACCTAACACTGAAATTAAAGACAGCTGCATATGCTCGCCACCAATTTCCAAACAAACAGAAATATTTTTTAAAATAACCAAAAGACAGAAAAGAAGAATTACAAAACAAGAGATTAAACAGATGAAGGAAGAAAAAAGAAAACAAAATACGAGTTCCCAAAAAGAAAGAAATAGGAAAAGGTAAATAAAAACAAAGATTACAATAACATAGTATATTTGCACTGCTCACACACCGTGTCATAACTCATTGCATAATACTGTTCTCTGTCACGAGAAATTGTCTGAGATCAATTTTAAAAATCAAAAATGAGGAGAGACTGCAAAGTGAAACCACATAACCACGATGACCTGTCGATCACTGGAAAAATGTGAAACTATTAATGTGTCACTCCCATGGTTGTGTGATGGTGTGCACGCTTGTGTGTGCACCTTCATTTATCTGGCCGATAGACACTTTTACAGTTCGTAAACAGTGATGATGTAGACAAGGAGTGGTGCATTTTGGCAAAGGAAGTGTGGGGGACCACAACTGCTTGTCAAGCTGTGCAAGGGCACTAACTAGCAAAGATCGCAAATGCAGTAAACCAACAGTAACCCTTCAGACATGGTACCTAGACCCTAGCGTTTCCACTGCAAACAGTACCCTTAAATGTGGGCGGGGTTGTTGTCACTCACTGCTCCGTCCAGCACTCACTGTATTTCCTCATTACTGGAGACACAGATGGAAGTCTGCACCTTGTTTATCGTCCACAGAACAAGGCTGCACGCCGACATTTTCAGAACAACATAAAACAGGCTGCAGTGAGAGTCTCTCTCCATGGGATATTTAAAAATAGCAGGTTTGTGCATTTAGTCCTTCTCAGGCAAGCTCAGGGGTTTAGTGTTGCTGGAGCCCACAGGAACGATGCTCTGCAACGTTTTTTTTTCTCTGAGTCAGGATTAGAATATTTGCAGTCCTGGTTGAAATTAATTAATATACACTTTAAGTTTCACTCATTACTAAAAGTGTGTGTCATATATAAACTAAAGTGATGGTCAAAGTTGTCACAGTGAAATTTAAGGTGTGTTGATGGATTCACGTCATTAACTCATGCATCGAGTAACATTACAAGTTAAGGTTCCACCTTAAAAGGCAGCTGCAGCAAGAGGCAGCAAAACGTCCTTTCATTTTATAGTTACAGTTTACTAATAAAACTCTCCACGGTATGAACAGTGGTGACATGAGCCTCAAAACCAGCCACAACTCAGCCCTGAGCAGAGTGACCGTCCACTACTGACCAATCAGACTACAGTGTTCACAGCTCCACCTTTTAGTACCAGATCTGTGTGCTAGGTACCCCAACAGAGGGGGACCAAACATGGGGACGGTGTGGAACGGCTCCACTGGTACCATCCACAACTTTTCACAGTGGAAACAGAAAAAAGCGCACTGAACTGAACCGTACTGCCTGGTGGAAACGGGGCTTAAGTGGCCGAACAAATAACACAACTGCTGCCATGAATTTTGCAGGAAACTACAACTTAACCGTTGTTTTATATGTATCAGTGCTGGCCGTTGTGTGCCGTCTGTGTACAGTCATATCATGTGCATTCCCTCAGTAATTAACAGTATCATCAAGGTGTAAAGTGTGCCACTCTAACAGGAGAGATAGAAGGCAGACAATGTGTTCTTGCCCACTCACAGTCAGATCTAATCAGCCAAAATAAGTGAAATTACAAACGGTGTGTAGGAGATTTAAACATTGTGTCAGCACATTGCTGCTTACAAAAACAGGTTAAATGTTAAGAATTTGAGCAGGAAAGTTCTTCTTGCTCTCACAGTAATTTGACTCATCAAGCTTCTTTCTTCTTTTTTTTTTGTTTAATAACTGTAATCATTTTGTGGAAAAATCATTAATCGAGCAAAATTACATAGACTGGAAAAACATATTAATGCTTGTTTGTTGAGAAAAGACTCATGTACCATTTTTAAGTAATTATTGTAAATAATCTAGATGAGCAGTCATGCCTCTCTGATAAAATCTCTTCCTTGGAAGTTACTGAGCAACATGAAAAGAAAACAAAACCAAAAAACAAAACAAAACCCCAGACTGGAATTTCATGAGGCTGGAACGTCTCTCCATTCCTCTGTCCTGCCAATACATTAATCAGGCCTGATAAAAGGCTGTCAGCTAGTTGTGCTGACCAGCACACACAATTCATGATCCCAGCTGCTCTCACCCTGTTAGTAGGCTATTTACAATAATTGTCGTCCCTTTTTAAAACAGGCGGCTCGAGCCACCTTTTTGTAAAATCATTAGCCAATGGTTCAAAGAGGACGGGATTAATTCATCAATTTCAACTCAAGAAGGAAGTTTGACTCTGATTATTGCGGAGCTCCGGTCCAAAGACAGCTGAGAGAAAGAGCCTGAGGCAGTGAGGAGTAAGAAGAAGATAATAAGCTTTTAACCAGGTCAGAAAGTATGACCAGCATGACCCTCCACTGACCAAAGATTATCCAATCACTGCGTAGTAAGTGGGCACTGCAGGCCTGTCAAGCTTTGGATTTAAAGAGTTTACATCACTGAGTGTATGGCCTCTCTAAAACCAAAAAACACATCAGGCAAAACTGTTAAGAATGCATTAAAGAGTGTGTTTATATATTCTAAATAAGGCTGCAATTGTTAGCGTGTCCAGCTAACTAACCTAGACCCTTTAACTGTTAGTAAACAATATGATGTTTTTGCGTTGACGTAGAGCCTACGCCATTTCCTGACGTGTGCTTCCCCAGAAATGTAACAACACGTCCCAGCAGTGCAGACCTCCTGTCTATTTTTGTAAGCTGAAACCATTTCCCTCAGTGGAAACAAAGCTTGTATTTACTTTAATTTCACAGATAAGAAACAATAAATTGTGAAGACAATAAAGCCTCCACTAAAATAGCTTTTTAAGTTTTGTGTGTGATTTATCCTGGCTTCATATGAGCAGAGGAAAAGTCTGATAGCGGCTAGGCTAATTTATACAATGTAAAATGCCATAGGCTTGTGCTAAAAACATTAGCGTGTTGTATTTGTGGGGAAAATGTGTCCAGATAAAGACAAGTGTTTGTCCGTGAATGCTGCGAGTTATAGTGAAGCCAATTTGTGTACTTGTGTTTGACATTGTCTCGATTAAGCCATGTTTAATGTGTGTTTAATGTGTGTTTTGAATCAATTACACTTTATAGCACTTCACAGAAACCCCACCGCTGACTAGTGTTTTGGAGGTGTAACTGCAGAGTGACACAGACACACCACTGCACAAGTGTAAATGCTCACAACGGCGTAGGTGACGTTCGTAGGCTACGGCGTAGGGTCTGCCGCACAACTGTAAATCCTGCTTAAGCCCGTAATTTGACCCAAGTCATTGTTCCCATGAGTCACTCAGGTCCAAAAACGTGGTAAAATAGGGTCCAGGTAGAAAAATACCAAAGAAAGTTGTTTTCTTTCTATGTCAGACACTTGCAATAACAACCTGAGCCTGTCAGTGGCAAAAACATTATTTAACAGCACGCTGTTGCCCAGAAAATTATGTTGCAGCTTGCTCTCGCTCAATACTGGACCAATTTCGAAAATCGTTGCCCCAGTTAGTCACCAAGACACAAAAACACGGGGAAAAAGTCTGGGTTGAAAATAGCAAAGTTTCCCTTTAATTGCTCCGGGCCATCATGTGGTTGACAAAGACTGTTTGTCACCTCACATTTTCCACGTAAACAAGACGTTCACAGCCGAGTCTAATGAAAGCCGTTAATAAAGCACACTTGGGATTACAGCCCCGGTGTAAGTTTAAACCATCTTGCGGTTTCCATGCAGCAGTTACATAATGTCTTTCTATTGAAGGAAAGCAACCTGATTCTTTGTACCCTCCACTGTATCCCCTCTGTCTGACAGCGTCCCAGGCTTTATTATGTTACTTCATTCTTAGACGTGTAGATTGTATTGCTAATTACACATATGCCTCCGTGTTAGGTTTCTCCTCCCACAGAGAAATCAGCTGCTTTGTATGCTGACGCTATTACCTTACAGTTATTAGAAAAACAGCAGTTGTTGCATGTTTAAAAGAGAAGTGCTGATTTGGTTCTGTAGGTTCCAAAAATGTGGCAAATATAAAATAAAACACAGATCAATATTTACAATATGATGAGGTATACCGCTCCATCTGTTTACCTGCAGTGTACACGGAGGTATGTGTGGTCAAAATGTTGATTAAGTTTGCTGTCACACACAGACAATCTGGGGCAACAGAGGATTACAGATTTGTTATGGCATTGGGAAAGGTAAGCATTTCAAAGATTTGTCATATCAAGTTTAGGCTTTTTTTCCCCCTCATTTTCCAGAGTGCTACCTAAAACCCCACAGCGCGGCAGCTTTTTATGAACAAGCTTGAGATTTGATTAAATGGAGCAGCTGCTCAACCATAAAAAAGTTTTCTCTGCCGCTCCCTGTGAAGATGAGCTGGTGAGCAGAGGACCGGCGCCCTGCTGGTCCTGTAAACTTTTGAGGGGCCGCAGATGCTGATCGCGCTGTGGGAATCAAAAAGCACACACACACACACACACACACACACACACACACACATCAGTATGTGTCGGCAAAATCATCGGCGTGTGAACTCGCGCTTCAGGAGTCATCTGCTGTAAAATGTAAACATTTAGCTCTCTGAGCGTCATGTATATGAGACATATGGGCTGAGTTTGCATGCTCTGAGTGTGGGTTTCCTTCAGGTTACTCTGTGCCTGTAGAGTGTCAGTGTCTGCATCAGCTCGCACAAATTAGCATACATTTCTTTTTTTTTATTTGGCTTTTGCAGATACAAGCTTCATGAATACCATTTAGAAAGCCTATCGCTGATCTGCAGCTGCTCAGGAATATATACATGAAGCTGATTTGTGTACGTTTGAAGTCCCTGAGCTTTCGGATTGCAGTCTCATGCTGAGGAGGTGTTTATTCAAATTAAACCCAGTCTTAAAGAATGATGCTTTGAGAAAAGGATTATGGAAAATGACAGAGCAATAAAATTAACAGTGCAGCTTCCCTGACTCTGATACTGGTCACTGCAGGTGAAACAGAGTGCAGAGGAAAGCAGATAATCTTTATGGATGGCATTAGTCAGCATTAATGTTAGGAAAGTTTGCCCGATGCTGAGACACAATCAGAGGGAAACACTGGTATTTTTCAACCTGGACTCTAATTCCCATGTTTTTGTGTCTAAGTGACTCATGGAGACATTTTTAAAAACTAGTCCAGTGTTAAGAGAGACCTCTGCAGCAGCAGCAGTGAAACAGGCTGCATTGTAATCTCTGTGGGCATCTGTGCACCGTCAATTCACGTCCACTAAAAGTGCTTGTGTTTGTCACTGACAGGCTCAGATTGTTATTTTAAGTGTCTAACAACATTAAGGAAAACAAATAAAATGTTTTCCTTACCTTTCGCTGATCCAGTCTGTTTGTTAGTGTGTAAGTCCCGCTCAAGGAGAAATCTTGCTCTGAAATCTCAGACTTTTCTACATTGTTAAAATCTGCTAAATATGCAGCTACAGTACTGACAGTTTTACACTTTCTGCACTCCAGCACAACAAATTCATCCCGGCACTCCTCTCTCCAACTTTCACTAACATTTCCACCATTGTTTTTCCTCCAACAACTCATCTCTCACGACATTTCAGAACAGGACTTCTCTTTATTCAAGAAACATTTCATTTCTCTGTACGGTGTTTTCCGTAATGTTGTCCGACACTTGTCAATTGTTGGAGCAAAAATATAGTTTTATTCGTTTATTCTGTCCTTAACTAAACAAGGTAAATATAAATATACACATGCAGTTATTAAACTGAACACAGGGTGGAGCATTCATGTGTGAAGCGGATATAGGTGAGCTCACATCCAGAGAGATAAAGCACACTGGACATTGGTGTATTGTTAGCACACAACACATCTCAGGATCAAGACCGTCTGTTTGCCCCTCAGTGGCTTGTTTAGACCTTTTGTCTTGTTAAAAGTCACTACACTTATAATGACAATCTGAGCATGTCAGTGACAAAAACAAGAACTTATAATTGAAGTGTATTGAGGGTGCACATTTGCCCACAGGGATAACAGCACTCTCTCTCAATAATGGACCAATATCATAAATTGTTTTTCCCATGAGTCACTTAGGCACAAAAACATGATAAAATAGGGTCGACCTTTCGACCAGAAAGGTCAAGATTTCATTAGTTGCTTAGTCAAAGGAAAAACAAACAAACATGGGAGCTGCGCCTTAAATCAAAACCTATATGACTGGACCATGTGGGAATTTAATTTGAAAGGACAGACACAGGAAGTGTCCACGCTCCGCAGTCAGACAGGAGTCAGGTTAATTTCCAGGGCTGGTACCTGCGGTTATTCCACAGGCTAGTTAATAACATGTCGGGCAGGAAATCCAAAGTGTGGGATCATTTTGAGAATGTGAAGGACGAACCCAAGGTGATATGTAAACTCATCTTCATTGGTCGACTACAAACATGACGTATCATCTGAAACATGGAAGTAGCTACATGCCCATTAGCCCACAGCGTCATTAACAGGCAGCTCGCTCAGTGTGTGACGTGCACTTGTAGATAAAATATAGGCCTATATTAATGAAGGTTCATTAGTACGGTTTTGTATTTCTCTGTAATGTAGCACAGTGTTAACAATGTTACTGATACTATTCTTTCTCACACCTTCAACTCAAACCACTGTGTTGCCCCGCCCAAAATGTATAATTGAATGATTAAATATACAGTGTAAACATACGGAAGACTTACATTGAATACATTTTTGTGCCACAACCCCTGTGAAAGGACTCATTTCTATTGGGATATGATCCAACAGTTCAATAAAATTTCGAAAGTCTAGAAGAGCTGCACGAATAGATCATTTTATCCCATTCAAGTTAGCTAAACCGGGCTAAACTGGAAGCTGGTGGCTGGGCCGCCAAAATCTCTGGTGCACTTTTATGCAGAAGATTATGGTAATTTTATAAGTGGGAAGTTGAAATTTTGTGGAATGAACGGGCCCCCACTCCAACAGTGCATCCAGTTCTCTTTATACATCCATGGTTGTAGCACTGAAAAGCACTTTTTGGAGCGGAAGTCATGGGTTTAGGCATGATACTGTATGTACGCTAAAAGATGTGGTAATATCTTGTTTCTGTTTATGTCATGTTACCTGAAAGCTGAAATTACTTTGAGAAAAATGGCTTACAATTGTTCAGGATGTTCTTTTTGTGAAGGATGTTTGAATATATTCTTGATTTTTTCAAACCTTAACAGTAAGGGCGACGCCTTTGTCAAAAGGCTCGACCCATTATTGATCCATCTGATTTTGCAGTTTGTTTTCATAATCTGTCATTGGATCAGTCCTGCAGTTAAATGCCGACCACGTGCAGTTAAACAATTTGTCTAAAAATACCTCGGGATGCTCATGATTAGATTAGACAACAGACAAATGCTCCTTTTCCTGTGCACCAAGGACTCGAGTAGGACGAACCAAAGCCTATGACATTGGGATGGTGGGGTCCGGCGGCGCGTCACATTAATGTGCTGTTGTTGTCTGCATGATATTACATCAGGCTGGATGTGATGTAACACTTGTGCTGCTGCTAATTGTTGTGCAAAGTACATGTATGCTTCGGTCTCTCTGTCACATTTTAAAACAGAAGAGAACTTGTAGGTTTGTAACAACTGCAGAGCGTTTTTCAATCAACACATCAGGTCTTTGAGCGTACGCTGCTGAATAATGTAACCCAAATAACAGGCTTTAGAGAGGCCCTGACTAATGATGAGTCAAATTACATTAATAATGTAGGCCTGCTATATTAGGCTACAGCGTGCGTACATCTCATGCAGCCTGAACTTAGACAACACCCTACATTGTAACTAACTTCATATTATATAGTTTTTCCTGAACACCAGACTGAAATGCTTCAAAGCAGCATTGTGGAGGTGTGTTTTTAATCCTTTTTGGAGCCTACTGGACGTCCACTTTTAGATTTCTCCATGTAATGATAAGGAATACTACCAAAAGTAAAGCTTTATTAATAAAAGTTATTTGTATTGATTCACATGGGAGAGAATTAAAACCAACTCTGCATCTCTACCGAGCAAACAGGCTCTTTCAGCTGATTTTTTTTTGGATGCACAGACTGAGAATTGACTATATGGTTCCATCTTAGTGCTCTCATCAATCCCATTTACAGCAAACAAGCTCTAATAGGGGCGAGGCAGATGGCCGCCCACCCAGAGCCCGGTGCTGCTCAAGGTTTCTTCCCGTTAAAGGGGAGATTTTTTCTTGCTTCCGTCGCCTTGCTCGCTCATGGGGAATGTTGGGTCTCTGTAAATTATAGTGTGTGATCTTGACCTGCTCTATATGTGTCTTGAATTAACTTCTGTTGTGAATTGGCGCCATGTAAATAAAATTGACTCAACTTTATAAACCCACTGTACACAACCTGTCCTGCAACAAACAGCAGGGAGAGGAAGTTAAAATCAAAGGCTCAGTTATTTCTCTTGAGTTAGTGGAAACTAAAACAGAGCTAAGGATAGTAAAATTAGTGCTGCACAATATATGGTTTTGTTAGCGTCATCATGATGTCATCCTGGGCTGTAAACACACTGCAAAAGACTACGATACTGCACTCAGGGATTTTTTTGAGTTAGTTCAAGGTAGAAAATGGCACTTTAAAATGTGACTATTACTCTTTTTTTATTGGCACCTTTTGTGTACAAGTCAGTTTCATCAATAAAAGAATGTTAGAAATAATTTCCTTTCATTTTTTAATGCAACATGCAACTTGTATTTTAGCAGTAAACTGAAAGCAGCAAAAGACAGAAGTGAGTACACTTTCATGTTTTTTTTACTGCAACCACACTTCCCCTAGAAATACCCACTTGCACTTGGTTGTGCGCGTTCACGTTTAGGCTAGTGGTGTATCAAAACAGAACTGAGGTAGTGGAAGTGGTTTCCAACACTTAAAACCTGCCCTAGATTCCAAGAGAGCCCAGACTCACACTTTCAACGAAGTGAAAGATGAAATTTCCCAGAGCACATTTTTTTTTTTCCCCGGGTAAAGGTTTTTTTTGGGGGAGTTTTTCCTTATCCGCTGTGAGGGTCCAAAGGACAGAGGGATGTTGTATGCTGTAAAGCCCTGTGAGGCAAATTGTGATTTGTGATATTGGGCTTTATAAATAAAACTGATTGATTGACTGAATTGAAAGTCAACAACTTCGGCAAGTTCTGGAAAACAATTTGTTACTGTGCGATCGGAGTGTAGGCTATACAAATAAGAGATGGTTGGACTAGCGTAAACTCATCAGCAACTCGGTTGAACACAGCGTCAGAATATTTAAACAAATCGACTTACCCTAACAAAATCGATCGGAACTAGAAGACATCGTAGGTGCCTCCTGTTTTCAGCATTTCTTCTCCGTTGATTCATCAGACGGAGAAGAATAAACATAGCACACACCACAAAACAAGCGCTGGAGCCGGCATTTTCAAACCTGAATGACTACCGGTATCTTGCACTATCTACGCATGACGTATGCCTGCACATCGACCACGCCAATTTGTATGAAGTGGTGTCTCATTTCATAGGGAAAGATCTCTACCCTAATATATCTCACTTCCCTCATCAAGGGTTATCTCTCGCAAACGAGCGCACTCAATACCAAATTGAAGATTTAAGGGGTAGAAAAGGGATTGGGCTTAAGTCATGCCCCTGGGCATCTGATAGCAACGCACAGGGCAAGCTTTAGCATATGTATGTGACACACAGCTGAAACATGTTGTAACACATGATTAATGTTGTAAAATGGTTGCCGTTGGGTTTAGGCAACAAAACTTAGGCTAAGTTAAGATAAAAGATCATGTTTTGGGTAAAAAAAAAACATTACGTATGTTATGCACGGCCGACCATCGGCTCAGAGTGTCAAGGTCTTAAAGGGTGCCTTTGGTGCCAATATCACATGCAGAGGGGCGTGTCAAAGCATCGGTATTTAACAACCTAAGAATGAGAACGAGCTACATTACCACAATATTCAGATACACTGTTGTGTACTTCCTCATATCATGCAGCTATAGTAAACATCAGACTTGAATTCATCAGGAGGACCGATACACAACTGAGATGGGAAGCTCATGTTGCTCCTTGTCTCCTGGATGTGTAAATAGGCAACTGATTGCTAACACACCATCTTTACCAACCCGATAATGGAATAATATGTCCGGTCTGTGTATCTGTCGACTTGTTTAGGAGTCCTTCACAGCTCCACTAGAGCAGCTTTAAGTTAGTTCCCCTCAAAGGTACAGCAGTTGAGCTGTTGGGATGTTGACATGCGCTGCTTACTGTATGTCAGGAAATTAATCATTCGGTGCTCATCATCTCTCTTTGACGGGGCGATTCATGCAAGACGATGGACATGAGACAAACTGTTTTCCACCACCTTTCACACCAATCAAACGAGCTGACGGACACATTTTCAAGTGAGGATCTTTCCAGAAAAATGTTCTTCAAAGTGCAGATGGCTCACTGTGGGGTCGGCTTCACTCACAGCAGCTTAACAGAACACAAACCAAGACAATTATACAACTTTGGAACAAAATTAGTCCCTGATTCAGACCAAAGTAAGTGAACTCTAGGTCTGAAAGCACCCTAAGTGACTTTAAAAATCCTCACTTTTTTGGTCTCAACAGTGGTCCGCAGCTATCTCGCCTATGGGTGTCACATAAACTGTACGTTAACTGGAAATCTTTGTTCTCAGTTTATTACAATTTACTAACTTTTCCTCCAGAAGCTGTGTGTCTGCGGGAAGACGGAAATCTCAATGCACTGAACAGGACATTGATTCTTCATCATCCATTATATCATGCTGCACAGTCGAGAACATTAGTAACAGTCCCTCCACTGCTTCTATCTTTTTTCTCCAAAACCTGTTTGGTTTTATTGCATTTCTTCTTGGTCTGTCAGATAAGAGCAGCTTGACAAAATGTTTCAGTGATTACATCTTACACAGTTTGATAGCACTGTCAGTGAGCAGTAAATCACCATTATCTAACAGACATTACAGACGCACGGTACTCACTTGTGGTGCTTTTTAACTACAGACAACTTGATCAAATCACAGCATTATTCAGTGCCATGTACAGCAGGAGTATTTTTTCCTCTTGTTCTGGACAGTCAGACAACTGTTAATGTTAAATGCTGATATTTAATATCCAGTTATGTAAGTGCCACGTGTGCAGTCAACATCTATTACAGTCAGGCGACCTCAAGTTTCACCCCATGGTCAGTCTAGGCCGGCGTGGACATGGAAAACGCAAATCCTAGATGAGCCTGGATCAGGGGGGCGTCTCCTCCTGTATCGATCACTGTTATGTAAACTTGAGCCTAACTCTCCAACATTAAAGCGTTCTCGGCTTTTGTCCTGCCCGAGCAGCGATTGTACATGCTGGAAAATGGCTGCCATGACCAGACCTCTACAGACCTCGTCTCCCACTCGTTCTCTCTGCTCTCCTGCTTTGGAGTGACTAGATGCTTTTATGTGGAGTGACTAATGCTCGCTCTAAAGAGCCTGGGGTGTATCTCACTGTGTGCTCATGTGTGCGGGTATGTGCATTGTGTGTGTGTGCACTCGTTTCTGTGTGTGCATGTGCACATGCGAATGCTGTACGCAACCAATCAGCATGCCGGGGCTTGACTCGCTTATATGAAGATGAGTCAGTTTCATGGTCTGCAAAGACCGTGATCCCCCACACACACTTCAGCTCGATCCATGCAAATGGTTTGATTTGTAATTGTGCACAAGAGTTACTGTGTACCATAATGCCGTAGTGCTTATTCATACGCATGTAAGGACACTGGGATGAGAGTTACAGTGAGAGGAGGAGGCTGGAGGTGAGACTGATGAGTGCAAATTGCCACAAACAATAACATTCACCCTGTGCCTGTTTTATTCTAACACAGTTGGGAAATTATGTTGTTTGTGAAAAGAGAATAAACAACAGTAAGAGTTTGGCTGCTTGCAGACAGATACACATCAGATGAGGTGACAGAACGTTCATGTGTGCTCCATTCATTCATCACATTTATTTACCACAATGATTAGTCTTTGTCTCGTCACATTGGCCACAGATAGACGTCACCAAGCCTCTACAACCAGGTGGCCAAAGTACATTTTTGATGGCCTAAATCTATTTATATCAAAACAATAACCAACAGAAAAGGCAACTTAACACAGCCTGCGCCAACTGTGACACTTCAGTCTCTGAGATCACAGTCTTTTCTTTCTTCACTTTGTTCTCATCGTCCATAGGTTATGTTTGCAAAATGAAAATACCATTAAAACGTACATGAAATAAATAATTATACTCATATCTAAAAGTTACAATAAAAGGTACAGATTGGTTGTAATCCTGAATATATAACTGCAGATAAATATTGGTTTGTATCAGTTTATATAAAGCACTTTTGTCATCAAAGTACAAGTACTTTGGCAGTGTACTTGAGTACACAGTAGAGTAAATTTATCTAGTTACTTACTTTCATCCCTGAGAGAAGTTTGACAGAATGTAAAAACTAATGTGAAGTGTCTGTGACTCCAAACTCAAAGTACCTTCACCCCCACACTGTACTCAGCTGAAGTACTTCAGCACATTTATTTGTTGTATACTTGTTGTGTTGTCACAAAATTACCTGTCGTTCACTGTTAACCGCTTCATGTTCCTCTGAACAGAAACTCAAAGTCCTGCTGTGTTTTGCGCCGTTAGCTACTAGCTCTGTCAGCTTGGGTATCTCTTTTATCTGTTAGCTCTCATAGCCAGTCACACCGAAGAACTCTGCTGTCCACCGGCTGCTAACGGCTAACAGCTAACCTCAGTTCAGTTTATCATTTGCTAAGCAGTAGTTATACATACATACATATAAAAACACATTTGTCACAGAGGCATCCTGGGAAGATCTCTTTTCATCCCAAACACATTTTCAATTGACCCAAGGACGCAAATTTGTGTCTCCTAGGATAGCAAAAAACTGACCTGCCCTACTCTGCTTTACTCTGCCTCTGATTGGCTTACCCTGACATTCTTACCCTAACCAATCTCACTTCTCTTCCCTACACCTAACCGATCAAACCAATGAAGACAACGAGTACTGGCCAATCACAGAGAGACTAGGGCGTCTCATTCCTTTGCTATCCTTGAGAACGACGGGACACCATTAGTCTCATGCCCTGACTTGACAGCTCTTGGATGTTGACCTAAAAAAGGTGAAAATAAATCTTGATGTTGGGAACTGTAACACTGTGAGAGCAAAGGGTAACAGTATAAGGACTGTTTTACTTATATCACCTTTATTTAGACAGGTAATCTCATTAAGACATGCAGTCTTACTCTCAGGAGACACCCAATAAGACTAAGCGACCACAAGGGGTCACCTACTGGCGATATTTGGTGGCCACAGAATAGCTTTTTGTGGTCACAGGCCATCGGGCCAGGCTTAATGTCAAACCCTGACTGCTGCAGAAAAAAAATCTCTAATGGCTGAAAACATCTCACAGTGTAAAAAAATGTAACTTCATATTTTTACTGGCTGGATAAATTAAAGAAGTTATAAGTATCACCAAGATTACTGGTTTTATTTTCACTGCCTTAGCTTCTGTTATTCTTAATTATTATTCTAAGGAAGCCAGCCAAGCACCCGCTCAGCGAGCGCTGATGTTCACCTTAAGTGTCAGAACTCATTTCTGTCAGCGACTGGAGGAACTCCTTCTTTCTGTCTACAGAACATCTTCTTCTTTGTGCGTCAGTACAATATAGTTATCATGTGGGACGGCACAGAGGCTCAGTGTTTAGCACTATCATCTCACAGCAAGAAGGTGCTTGGTTTGAGTATAGATAATAATAGGCTTGATGGCTTATGCAGGTGATTTACTCTGCAGTTATTGATCTGCTTGAAACGTGCATTTTAACATGAAGCACAGCATGGTGACTGTGTATGTGGGGACTCTCTCAGTGCCTTTGCTGTTTCTCCCTGATTTCATCATGTTGCATTAGATA
This sequence comes from Epinephelus awoara, assembly GCA_035609425.1. Taxonomy (NCBI): domain Eukaryota; kingdom Metazoa; phylum Chordata; class Actinopteri; order Perciformes; family Serranidae; genus Epinephelus; species Epinephelus awoara. The sequence continues at coordinate 8,003,996 of CM069294.1, forward strand.
TCTTAGACCTCTTATTTGCTTAACACCATAATGAGGTAATTGTTTGCTGGTTAGTTAAGGTTAAAGGAGCTTCATAAAAGGAACATCACAGTGGGTGTTGCACATTGTCCCTGTCGCCTCTCTCTGCAGAGCTTTGACACTGTAAACAGAAATAGAGAGCTGAGGGGAGGGAAGAGCATTTTACAGAAATTAATTCAAAGCAGCAGCAGCTGGCCAACAGGGGAATCATTGCAACTCAAATATCTACCAAACAATTCTTACACAGTTTATCCATAATTTTTATCTCCATTCCTGTTTTTAACACTGTGAAGGAGAGATTGTGTTTGTATACTACTAATTTGTTTTTCAAATAACGTGACAGGAAACATAACTGCTGCCTAGATGATGTTCAGTCACACCTTTTATGCAGCGCAGGAAGCACTAAATTTTCAAATCACTTCAACTCGAGCACTTTGGTTAAAGTCAGATTGTGATTTCAGTTAAAAGTTAAACCCCATTTGTCTCATGTCAAGTCACTGTTTCTGTATTAATTCAAGACCAAAATCTTTCCCTAACCTCCCTAATGAGTTTTCAAATATAACTGCTTTCTTGGTCTTACATTATAGTGAATTTAATATTTTGGAGTTTTGAACTGTTGGTCAGACAATGCCTTGTGCTCTAGGTTACTATGATGAACATTGTTGCTGTTATCTGATGTTTTATTGACAAAATGATGATCAAGAAAATCAAGAAAATAACTGGCAGGTTAGCCTTCATTGAAAATAATCATTGGTTGCAGCCAGGGATGTCAAAGGTTAACCGTTAATTGGTGAACCGAAGAGAAAATTTTTTGACCGGTGACACTTGTTGGTTTATAGGTTAATTTAACTACTCTTAAGTTTACTGCACTGCACACCAACCTGCTCTGGTGTGAGTTCTGTGGCTGCAGGACTTGTTGCTTAAATTGAGCCACAAACCCCTTTAGCATTTTTTTGTTCTGTTAGCATAGCAGCATGGCTAGTGCTGTTGACATAGTTAACAATGCTAAAAGGGTTTCAACCGAGAAGTACGTTACAGTTTAGTTTGTTACAAATTTTTTGGTTTCCACTGTGAAAACTTGTGGATGGTACCAATGGAGCCATTGCATACCGCCCCACTTTTGGTCCCCCCTCTGTTGGGGTACCTAGCACACAGATCTGGTACTAAAAGGTGGAGCTGTGAACACTGTAGTCTGATTGGTCAGTAGAGGACGGTCACTCTGCTCAGGGCTGAGTTGTGGCTGGTTTTGAGGGTGCTGTTTTGCCGACTGCTGGTAACTTTTAAGGTGGAACGTTAACTTGTAATTTTACTCAGTGCATAAGTTCACGACGTCAATCAATCTTGGACCATCACTTAGTTTTATATGACACAAACTTTTAGTAATGAGCGTTCAAGCGTTTATATATTAATTTCGACCAGGTTATGTGAGCTGCAGATATTCTAATCCTCACTCGGAGAAGAAAAAGCGCAGCGGAGTGTCGTTCCTGTGGGCTCCAGCAACACTTAACCCCTGAGCTTGCCTGGGAAGGACTAAATGCACAAACCAGCTATTTTTAAATATCCCATGGAGAGAGACTCTCACTGCAGCCTGTTCTATTTATTTCTGAAAATATCTGTATGCAGCCTCGTTCTGTGGACGATAAACAAGGTGCAGACTTTCAATTATGTCACCGGTAATGAGGAATACAGTGAGTGCTGGGTGGAGCAGCGAGTGACAACAACCCCGCCCACATTTAAGGGTACTGTTTGTGGTGGAAACACTAGAGTCTGATTGGTTACTGTTGGTTCCAAAGGTACCATACCGAAAGTGTTTGGTGGAAACGGGGCTTTACTCACCAGGGCTACCTGGTAGGAGACCAGAGGGTGGTTACAACATTTATGCAGCAACGCCATTCTGCCGCCTCTCATATTTCACATCATCCTGTGGGATTTTTTTCCCGCTAGTATTAACTGGTTTGTTACCAAATAGATGTACATAACTTGTGAGAGACGAGGATGTATTTCTAGAGTGGACACACCATTACTTAATAAGAACTTGATAAGAAAATGACTTTTTTAGCTGTATTAAGATGAAGCATCTGGACAGTAAAACAGTGAGATGGTGGTTGAACTGAGTCACTGGTCTTTACATGTTTGTGCAAATTTTCACTTTAGCTGCCACGTTTGCTCAAATAACCTCTCTGTCTGTCTTCTGCAAATATCTGTTGAGTGTAAACTGGAGACCTGTGTGATTACCAAACCACTCAACTGTTTCCCTCAGTGGCACATCCCGGCCTCCCCCTCCCTCCCGCTTCCCTCTTTGATCATACGCACACTCTTAGACACAACACACACCCTCCCACTGGCTTCCACAGTTTCTGTTTTCCTTTTGATTTCATTCACTGCAGTAGGTCGGTCTTAAATTTATTTATGTTCCTTCACCTCTCATTCAGATAATTTGTTATCGTGGCTTTCTGCTCCTCGTCTCTCTGCTGATCCTCTCCAATTAGTCTGCTCTCAATGGCTTCTTTTGAGGTGAAAGCTATGGTTAATTTTTATTTTCTGTGCTGATATAAATAAAGTAATTACCTCGAAATTAGATTTAGTGGGCACCGCATAAGCCTGTGTGGACCAGGCATTTTGTAAACGGTTGAGTGTGGGTCTAGCATCATGCTCTGCCACAGGTGAATAATTGTGGTCTTTTCATTTCAGCCCTTCAAACTAAGGACGTCAGTTTTGGTTAATTTTGCTTTCGATGGCCTGACACCCATTAACCGTAAATTAACCTGTTCAGTTTTAAGAAAGAAAAAAAACCCTGTAAAATACAAAAGGCCTTTCCTTTTGGTCTGGAGCTCCATTGACTCACTGAGCTTTAGCTCCAAATTTCAAAGCGCTATCCAAGAGGAGGTGGTGAAATTTTAATGTTTTGTGCTGTACATGTTTTGCCTTTTTATTTTACTGTTAGCTTTGCTCTAGTCTCCACTGTTAAACGTTAACCTTGGTCGCTCTGCACCGTGCACCAACCGGGTTGCGACTTTGTGTTTCCTAGGGTAGCAAAGGAGTGACCCACCCTACTCTCAATATGACTGGCTAGTACTCGTTCCCTTCGATGGTTGGATTGGTTAGATTAGGCAAGAGGAGTGAGATTAGGGCAAGAATGTCAGGGGAAGCTCATCAGTGGCAGAGTAAGGCAGGTCATTCCTTTGCTATCATTGGAAATGCAGATTAGCAGATGGGTGGGGCGGGAGCTAGCTAGCATGCTACTCATTCACGATTACTCCTGATAATGCCTTCCTGATGGTGGGACGACCTTGCTACAGAAACATGGTGGATCCCTCGGTCTCCTCCCGAAGGTAGCCCAGGTGGGTAAGTGGCTTCATTTTGAGTCACAAAACCCTTTAGTGATGTTAACTCTGTTAGCACCACTAGCTGTGCTGACAATACTAACAGTGCTAACAGAGCTAACAGTGATAGCTAAAGACAAAGATGTTTGTGGCCCCTTTCTCACCGGGGTGACCTGGGGGTAGAGCGGCATTGGGCACAATGTTTCCAATGTTTTGTTGGGACAGGAGTGTGTTGCTAACAGTAATTATCAAATGAGCAGCGCTGCTAGCTAGCTCCAACCTGACCCAGCTGGTGCACAGTGCAAAGTGGTCATGACTAGCTAGGGACTAATCTATACTCTATATGTTAGAAACGAAGATGCACGGGGCCTCCTGTCCATACTCTGGGTTAGTTTCACCTTGCATGTTTTCTGAAGCTTACAGATACTGCTTGACTATCATGACACGTCATGTCATGTAAGTGACAAATGTAAGTGCACCTTTAAACTCAAAAAAAGTAAAAGCTAACAAAATAAAAGACGCCTGGTACATTCGTTACAGGTGTATCAGTTTGTAGAACAAGTCGCTCCTTCTCGTGGCTGTCTGAGCTTTCCCTGTCCTCGTGGCTGCAACTTGCGCTCTCTTCATCTACTTCATCGCCACGGCTGTACACAATTTAAAAACTACAACACCCATAATTCATGTAGGAACTGCTGCAGCCGACGGGAGCTGCAGGACGACTCAACCAGCTTGGTCAGTTTTTAATGTTTTATCAGGCAATAACTACTCCAGACTCTGCTCTAGTGTAATTTTTGGGACAATTAGGGCAGGATTCGGGATTCGGGACAACTGCTTGGATTTCGGGACAGTCCCGACTTTTTCAGGACATCTGGTCATCCTAGTCATGGACAATGAATGAATAAATGAATGGAAGGAATCTATAATATAATGAAAAGAATTCTCAGTCCACATTAGGATGTGATACAGTATATAATGGACGCAAAGACCACTGCCATCTGTAACACTCCCTCTGTTTAAAGGTACAACATTACGACCTCCTCTACTGTTGTTGTTGTGTTAAACTTTTGACTCTGCACTTTAGTGCCATCTACTGGCTGTATGTGTGCATCATAAAGTACAAATGGAAGTTTGGGGGCAGTGACGTTTTGTTTGAAACGGATATATCTATTTTCATATGAGAAGGAGCATAAATGAGTCCTAACCAGTGTAGACTGGAGGCTGAGCAGTGGGTTGTATATTTTGGCATGTTTACACGGTTTGCCAGCTGCCACCAGATCTGGGTGGTGCTCAGTGCAGCAAACTGAAGAGTGACAAAATTTACCTCCAGACTGACATGTGTAACCAGTCAAAAAATATTCTCAGTGGTTAACCATTAACGGTTAACCACTGACATCCTAACCTATGACCTAAAAGTGCTGGAACTATTTGGACACAGATAGTGTGAATGTAAAATGGGTTAACAGCTTTTTTCAGTGGCCTGAATCATAAACTGTCTGAACTTTCATCCTGTTCATTTGTTTATCCTCTCATGGATCTGACATCAGTTAATGACGAGGCAGGGTGCCAATACAACACTGCCAGGCCTGCTTTTCTGAAGAGTTATGTTTTCATATATTTGGTGGTTAATTTTTCGAATGCTTTGACATGTTATTAAAAACAGGATATGGAAATAATTCTCCCAGCGGACAACTGTTACCAGTTTTGGCTTTGCTCGTACCTCCCAGGGTAAAAAACGTCTTTATGTTCAAGGGACTTTGCAGTTTCATTTTCCTTGGGCCAGGTCCACGCAGCTATTTTGGAAGCCTTTCACTGACGTCTGTTGGATTTCACAGAGAAACCACAACGTCCTCTTTTAGGATTTTTGTTTTACTTCTCAGGCCACTAACAGTAAATCCTTTCTCCCTCCAGCCAACTTCTGGTTTTATACAGTCATGATTTTCTGCCTCTTCATTAGACTCTGCAGTTGGCAGATTTAAATTGCTACCACAGCACTGATGGAAAATTCCATTTAATTTTTTACTGTTAACAAATGGTTGATTTGTTGATTTTTCCTGCAGCCACAGTATCTTTTTGTGTGGGCCAGAGATCTTCTGCAAATCATATCTGCTGCACAGAGAATGTCTCAAAATTAGGCTTCCGACAACTGAATGAAAATAGACTGCAGAGTGTTGTTTGGCCTAAATGTTAGACAACACAGAACAAGTCACAGTGAATTAGATTTTATACCATTCCTGTCATTTTAACATAATTCAGATGTCTCCACAGGCCCACGTTTTTATGACATCTCAGGCCAGCATCTACACTTTAGATTACACTACATTTTATAGTCTTTAACTGCACAAGGTGTGAACCGCCTTCTTATAGCCTGTTTAACTGTGACGAAGACAATTAGGTAAATCTGTCATCAGTGCAGATAAAATCATCTTTAATCTCTTCTTTCAGAGCTTTTTTACTAATTAATAATCTTAGCTGTTTTACCTGGCAGTGTTTATGATAGTGACATTTTGCACCACATTTAATTCATCTGAACTTGAATGCAACAATCAGTGAATCTGTATCGAGCATCGAGCTCGGGCAGGATTGATTTTTGAGGGTGAGGTTACGAAGCTGCAGATTCCAATATTGAGGCTATTATTGATTTAGCTGAAGACATTTGAGCTAACTAGCAGCTCATGACGCAGCGTTCATTTATTCAGACGAAACCTTTGTGAAACGTTCAAACAGTCAGAGAGCTCCGATGTTTTACCGATGTTTTATTTTAACCACTCTGGATTATCAGGATTCACACACACTAAAACTCCCCTCACACTTCAGAAGAGTTAAAGAGTGGTGAGATCATTAATCTGGTCTAACCTATCAGTTGCTGAGTGAATGAGTGAGTAAATTATGTTTATAAATAAATCAGCAATGATTACGTAAGTGGCCAATCAGTGAATTAATGACTAAATACAAGAACTAATAAATTAAATAAATTTAAGAATGAATAAATGAATGAATGAATGAATTAAGCAATTAATTAATAAAGTATGAGACAGTGTGTGGAGGGAAGAAGGTAATAATGAATGAGTGAATGAGGTAAATAAGGTGGTCAATAATCAACAAAAGTTTAACTGAATGAATGAATGAATGAATGAATAAAGGAGCTGATGAGTGAAGGAAGGAAGGAAGGGAGGAAGTGTGAGATGGTGTGTGGAGGGAAGAAGTTAATGAATGAGTTAATGAGGTGAATAAAGTGGTCAACAGAATAACTGAATGAATGAATGAATGAATAAAGGAGCGGAAGGAAGGAAGTGTGAGAGCGTATGGAGGGAAGAAGGTAATAATGAATGAGTGAATGAGGTAAATAAGGTGGTCAATAATCAACAAAAGCATAACTGAATGAATGAATGAATAAAGGAGCTGATGGATGAATGAATGAATAAAGGAGCTGATGGATGAATGAATGAATGAAGGAAGGAAGGAAGGAAGGAAGTGTGAGATGGTGTGTGGAGGGAAGAAGTTAATGAGTGAGTTAATGAGGTGAATAAAGTGGTCATTAATCAACAGCAGCATAACTGAATGAATGAATGAATAAAGGAGCTGAAGGAAGGAAGAAAGGAAGGAAGGAAGTGTGAGAGTGCATGGAGGGAAGAAGGTAATAATTAATCAGTGAATGAAGTGATTAAATTAGTAACCAACAACTGCATAACCGATTGAATGAAGAAAGGAATGAACAAACGAACAAAGTTTGAGCCGATGTGTGGAGGGAAGATAACACGAATGAATGAGTGAATGAGGTGAATAAAGTAGCCAATCAATCAATCAGCAATAATTAGTCAACCAGCCCATCAGTGAATGAATGACTAAATGCATGAATGAATAAAGCAAATGAACTTAAGAATGACTGATTGAATGAATGAATGAATGAATGAAGTAACTGATTAATTAAATATGTGAGAGACAGTGTATGGAGAGAATAAGGTAATAACGAATGAATGAATAAAGTAGCTAAAGCATGACTGATAATTTAAAGAGAGAGTTATTGGGTAAGAATAAAGGCATAAGTGAATGAATCAGCAGGTCAGTCAGTAGATGAGTTTGTGAATGAAAGAAAAGGGAATAAATGAATGGATGACAGTCAAAGAGTGTGAAAGAAAGAAGGGGTGGACGAATGAATTAGAAAAACAGCTAATGATGGGTGAGTTAAACAATGAATGAAAGACAATGTGAGTGAAATACTTGATGCATTCATTCATCAGGCATTTTGTATCTCAACAGATTTGAGTAGCAGTTTATCCGAAATTATTCAAAATGAATAAATTCATATCAGCCGCAGAAGAGTGTGAACGCACAACAAGAAGAAGCTGTTTCTTTCCTGTCAAACTGTTACTAAAATGTCAGTTTTCATTACTTCAACATTTTATAATCAGGAATCCTCCCGAACCGAGATCTTTCGAGACATGATGAGTTGTTTTTTCTTTCCTTCCTTCTGGTGCAGTGTGTCAGCATGCGGGGAAAGACATATTATTAGTTATCTCAGTGTTTGCCTCTGTGGGTTTCCTGTGAGCTAATTGGAGCTCTCCCATGTGTCCCAGCTGAAAAACTGCATGTTTGTGGTTAAAAATAGGTACAGCATTTCCTGCTGTGCCAGGGACGGGATTTGTTTCAAAAAAGACCCCACCTTGGTTCTGCTTGTTAATTCTGGTGGTGGCTGCTGCAGCTAAAATGGTGCAATCTCGTACAAATGCGAACAAAATACATTATGCACTGTAATATTAAAAAAGGGAGGTATAGTAAAATAACAACAAAGCAAAAATCTGTTGACTGAGGAGTCATTTTAATTCCAGTGCTTTACACTGAGACTTTATGTTCAGAGACTGAAAAATTACTATGAATACAAATCAGTCTTTACACATCATGTTGTCTTACAGTCTTACAGTGAGTGATGCACCTGCTACATGGTACCATGAGTCACTAATAGCAGCATATCCTGGTACATGTAAACTGGCACAGATACTGCAACCGGACGTTCTCTACATTCTGTTGGGAAATGTAGATATCTATTCAGAATACAGTCAGGGAGCAGGCTCTGTGGCTGTGCTGATATGAACCACTGATAAAAGATTTTCCACTGCAGACTATTTTAGCTCGGCTCCTGTTGTCCTCCAGAGAAGCTACATGCTAATCATGGTAAACTGACGAAGGCCCTGATAACACAGAAAGCATTTTAGCAGCTGGAGGCGGCTTTTTGTAATTGTTTTTTATGAGAATTAAGCTTTTTGCTCGCTGTTTTTGCGTTGCTTTCTGCCTCACATTTCTGCGCTCTAGGCACCTGGCATTTTTGTCAGAGCGCTCTGACCTCCTTGTGTTGAAGAGACATTAAGTCAGAGTGAAAAAGCGTCCCACATCATCTCTTTTTTCCCATAGTCCAATTGGATGACTTGAGAGGCGGGCCTTCTGTGGTGGTCACGACAACAGGTTTACAGTTGGTAAACAATGGAGGAGAAACTGGTGGTAGTGGTTGCTGGATAACCAGAGCTATAAAGCCTGACGACAGACAGCAGGTTGTCAAACTGCCCCCTGAGTCATCCTAAAATATGCCTGGAAAAGGCCATCATGGAGGCAAAGCTCCTGGACCAACTGGTGATTCACCCTCCAGACCCTCCAGATAAGAATAATAAGAATACTTTATTGTCACCATTAACATTGTCAGATAATATCACTGTGAAAATCTGTTTAGCAGCTCCTATTTGGCAGTAGTACAAAAATAGAAAGTAAAAATAAAAATAACATTGTAACAGTATGGGAAAATAAAATAACATAATAACAATATAAGCAGAATATATACAAAAGAAACTATGAACAATATAAATAACATATAACGTAAAGTCGCTGGTTGGCCTTCCTCACCTGATAGGAGGTGTGGACGGACCAGGTGAGGTTGGCCGAAATGTGGAGACCAAGGACTTTAAAGCTCTCCACCCTCTCAACTTCCACTCCTTTGATGGAGAGGGTGGGGGGGGGGGGGCTCAGTCTTTTTGGATTTTCTGAAATGCACAATAATCTTGGTTTTGGCTGTGTTGAGGTCCAGGTTGTTATGTAGGCACCCGTCTGTCAGGCGTTCGGCCTCCTCCCTGTAGGCTGACTCGTCGTCGTTCCTAATCAGTCCTACAATGGTGGTGTCATCAGCGAACTTGACGATGGTGTTTGTAGGGTGGATGGGGGAGCAGTCATGGGTGAAGAGGGAGAAGAGGAGGGGGCTGAGGACACACCCCTGTGGTGTTCCGGTGTTCAGGATGAGTGCGGAGGAAGTGCGATCTCCCATCCTGATGTGCTGAGGTCTATTCCTGAGGAAGTCCAATATCCATGCGCACAGTGAACTGCCTAAGCCCAGGCTGCTCAGTTTCAGGACCAGTTTTTGGGGGATGACTGTGTTGAATGCGGAGCTGAAATCCACAAACAGCATCTTTACATAAGTGTTGCTCTGGTCCAGGTGAGTAAGGGCTGTGTGGAGCGCCATCATGACAGCATCCTCTGTCGACCTATTAGTTCGGTATGCAAACTGATGTTGGTCAAGGTCAACAGGGATGGCAGACTTGATGGAGGGGAGGATGAGTCTCCGGACGATCTCCGTTTCCCAGTGCTCAACCAGAGCTACAGCAAGTACCCTCTGCCTCAACATTTTAGCTACTATTTACTGTGAAATAGATAAAATAAAATAATGCATAGACGTCTTAATAATCTGCTTGCTTTGTGTATCTTTTGTAAAATCCCTCCTCGTAGTGTTATACTCCACTGTCGGTGTTGTGGTGTTTGATAGACCTTCCATCTCATGGAGCTATTAGTCAAACTGGACATAACTGAATATAATCAGTTATTTTTTAATGTGATCCAGTATTCTATATTGTGTCCTGGGCATCTGGACTGAAAACAGCACTATGTAAAAGGGCAGCAAGGCAGCTGTAGCTCAGAAGGCAGAGCAGGTTGTCCACTGTTTGGAAGATTGATGGTTCAATCCCCAGCTCCCCTAGTCCGAATGTCGAAGCGTCCTTGAGCAAGATACTGAAGCTCAAATTGCTTCCAATGGCTATGTGTGAGTGTGTTAAACTGAGTAGCGGGTGGCACCTTGTATGGTAGCGTCGTCCACCAGTGTATGTGGTATATGAATGGGTGAATGTGACTCGTCGGAAGACTAGAAAGGGGCTATTCCATTCCATTGGTCATTGTGTATATGCAATACAATCCAGGAGGTCCAGTTTTACTAATAGATCCATGAGATGGAAGGTCTATCACACACCGAAGCACTGACAGTGGTGTATGACACTATGAAGAAGGATTTTACATCTCGTCTTTACTGTTGGATGACATCACATCACGTTAAGCAGTTTTTTGCAGGAGCCCTCTGACTCAGCATCAGGTGTTTTGTTATCTGTCTGCTGCCTCCGTCAGTTTATTTCTCAACCAAAAACTGATTTCCTTTAAATTAATCAAACGTAGAGGCTTTCCTTTTGTTAAACAAGGAATTAATTCAATTTTAGAGATGTTCAAATATCAAACTAAGATGAATGCAGGTTCAGGGGATGTGAAGATGTAAGTGACAGATAAGATGTCTTCAGATGCCAGCTGGAGAGTTTGTTCAGCGTTGGCAGAGGTTTGTACTTTCTCTTCTTTTTTGGTGTTTATTGTTGTCAAAGCACTCTCCCTGTGCACACCAGCCTCTCCCCGTGTGTCAGACTTGATCAATTGGCTCCATGTGATGTTGTTCCAGGGTTGCATTCCCATGCATTATGTTGAAATCCCTAAGGATGGGGTGGAGGGCACCATAAGTCATAAGAAAGAAACCTGTGTTTGGGTAAATGTAATCATTGTCATGGCAACAAGGACTGGAATCTCTGATAGGGGCTATTTGTCGATGGAAAACACTATCCTCAAGTGTGTATGTGTGTGTGTGTGTGTGTGTTTGTGTGTGTTTCCTTGTGTGGCCATGTGTTTGGTAAGTGTGAGTGTTAAAAAAAAAAACATCTGTGTGTGAACATTTGCACTTTCTGTAATTCTGTACTTTTTTTCCATGTCTCACCCTCAGTTTGGAAAATGTGTGTTTTGGAGAGCAGAGTTTTTCCAAACAGAGAAACTGGCAAACAGGAGGGCCTTAAAAAAGCACGGATATATGAATGACTTTCTTATGTGGCTCAATCTGGTGCACATTCTGCAGAGAAATTCAGCTGCTGAACAGCAACAAGGAACCTCATGATATCAGTAACAGTTCAGGGTCCTGGCTGTCGTGCGACATGCTGTTTTTAAGTGGCTCTGTGTAACAGCTGGGGAGCAGGGTTTAATCCACAGTGCAGGGCTGAATTATGCATTATACTGTGAATATTACACCATGTCTATTTAAATGCAGTGCTTGCCCTGTCTCCTCGGCCTGCACTGTTTCTGCAGCTACTCAGCTGTGGATGCCACATGAAGGGAAACAACAGCAGCTACTTCGGGATTAAATGTAGATATTTATGTGCGCCTCCATAGTGTCTTTACTGTATGGTAACAGTAATGTGCTGCACTCTTTAGCCTTTATTACTCTGAGGCTCAAGTCATTTTATGTGTACTGTTTGGCTGGTGATGTGCATATTTTTTGCGGATTTTGACAGTCTAACTTCCTCACTCATCCATTCATACATCCAGGTCTGTGTACTCTTTGTGGTTGTGCTCTCTGCTGGGTGAGCACTAGGAAACAGGTCCATCTTTTCCTAACCTTCGCTGTTTTTCTTTTGTTGTTAAGTGTATGTATTGATAGGAAATGTTAGTGTTTTTAATCGGTCAACTGCAAGAATGTCGGTCTATAGGTTAATTTTGCCACACTTCATTTAACTGTAATGAGCACCAACCAGATCTTGTGGGAGCATGCTGGAGGCACCGCTCATTCGGTGATTACAACTCGTAACGCCGTTCCGACCAGGGGTGTTAATATAGACAGAGCAGGCAGTATGTTTGCAGTGGGGCCCATGGGGTGGGGTGGGGGGACTGCCACCTGGAAATACAGAAGAAAGAAGAAATTAAATCAAAAACAGTGCGATTTTCTATCTAATCTATCTAAGGCAAACCCATTTCCATCATGGTTTTCTGTTTTTGTAAAATAGTATCAATCTATAACAAATTATAAACTGTCTTTTGTAGTTTTTGTCATATACAGATATGTAATGATGATCGCTGGGTAATATGTATGTTGATGTCGTCCAATATCAAGTCTCCGTTTAATGATGTAATGAGACGATATGATTTACAGCAGCTAGTTAGGTGTAAAACCTCTAAAAGACTGACAAGCTGGCCAAATCTAAAGCAGATATAACATAAAAGCAGCAGTAAGACACACTGTTGGTAAAATACTTATATGCCTAAAACTCTGTTTGTGTGTGTGTGTGTGCTTTATACCTACTAACTTGGGTGCATTGGGGCCAATCGTCCAACCCAGCAGCATTCTGTGGTAACATTGTGCCCACCCTCCTGTGTCCCATCAGATCGCCCCAGTAAGTAAGTGACTTTACTCTGAGCCCCAAACCTCCTTCAGCATTGTTAACAACTGTTAGCTCCGTTAGCACCAACAGCAGTGTCAGCATGGTTAGTGGTGCTGACATGGTTAAACATACTAAGGGTGTTCTGCGTCTCAAAATGAAGCCACTTACTGGGGCAACCTGGGCGAGACTGGAGGGTGGCCACTATGTTTCTGCAGCAACGCTGTCCGACCACTGAGATAATGTTACCAGCGGTAACTGCAAATAAGCGGTGTTGTCAGCTAGCTAATAGCCAGGCCTAGTGCAGTGCAGATTGGCTAAGTTAGCTGCCCAGTAAAGACTGGAGGGTGGGCAGTGGACACTATGTTTCCGCATGCCAACACAGGTCTCTGGCTGTCTGTCAGCAAAGCCAACAGAAAATAAAATAAAATAAAAGGCATTTACATCAAAAAACATGAGGATTATATCACCTCTAACTGGATAGTGCTTTGAAATATAGTGCTCAAGCTCACTGAGTCAATGGAGTGCCAGGCTGTCAGGAAAGACCCCTTGTATTTCATGTCATTTCACGCTTTTGCTCCTTAAAAACAAACTGGTACTGGTTGATGGGTGTTGAGCAAAATTAAGTGAAACTGACTTCCCCAAGTTGATCTACTAAAGAAGATGAAAACTAATATAAAATGTCTCTGCCCTTGATAGATGAAGATCAGGATGATTTTAATCTCATTGTAAATGGTTGCAGTATATTTTTAGACATTGATATTGTAGCACATCTGAGTCATTTGTTGCTCTGTGCAGCTTGTAATTAGCACCGTGTCAGTATTGTCCCTCTGCAAGATTACAACAATACAAGACAACAGCTTTTTGTCTGCTGTTGATACAAATATATGTTGGTTTAGTTACAGTGTCGAGTGACGAGCTGAGGACAGCTTTAGATCATTTGTAAAGTATAATGTTATCCAACCTGCTATCCACTTCAATTCTACAGAGTGAGGTTTGATTACATGTCCACAGAAGGCAGATAACAAGAGCTCAGAGTCAATGCCAGGTGTGTTTGTGTAATCGGAGGTGTTTATCTGAAAAGTTATCGAGTTACAGATCAAATGTATGAAGCCTGGGAGAAACCAGCTGATGTAAGGTCTTAGTCAAGGTGTGCAAATAAAAACATTTCACCTAAACCTCCAGTGTGTAGGATTTAGGAGGATATATTGGCAGAGAGAGAATCTAATGTTCATAGCTGTGTTTTCATTTATGTAAAAGCACCTGAAACTACGAATTGTTGTGTTTTCATAACCTTGGAATAAGCCATTTATATCTACATATGTAGGGGGTCCTCCTCTGTGGAGTCCGCCTTGTTTTTTAAGCTTGGCACACGGGAGAAGTTTCAGTTGGTTGCAATCTGTAACCTTGCTACTAGATGCCACTAAATCCTACACACTAAACATTTACAGGTGGATGGACAACTTATGGGGTAATCAAAGAATGGACACATAATTTGAGGTAGCCAACAACCCCGTTTTACACTTCCCAAGAACACCTATATAAAAAACGAACTGCTTGACAACCAGACCAGGCGTCTAATTGAGACAGGCGTTTATTTGTCAAAATGTGTAGCCAAATCGGGCTAGTAAAAGGGACTGGGCATTTAACTGCGACTAGCTTTTAATTTTAGTTTTACGGTATATAAGGCCCAGTAGGGTCTGAATCCAACCAATAAAATCAACTTTTTCATCTCTTGCCTTTGCAGTAAAATTGCCATGGTAACTTCTGCCTCTTATCAATGTCAGATTCTCATTAGACACAGGCTGTCGAGGTCAAAATTCAATGTAAAAAAAAAAAAAGTCAGCGTCACATGCACTGCTATGACTTGCTGGTGTGAGAGACCACACAGCCACTCAGTTCTTTGGAAGTCATGTAATTATTCTGCATGAGTCAAACTTGCACTTTTGGTGTGAAAGCCCTGCTCCAGTCAGAAGAAGCAGACATGTAATGGTGGCCATCCAGGAGCGAATGTGGTAAAATTGCAGCTATTATGGAGAGTTGACTTGCACTGACACTGGAAAATAGGACAGTGGTGTACCCTGTCTTGGAAACGACTGTGCGAGCTTATGTAGAAAACAATGGGTCCAACCATCAGATAACTCTGAATTTCATAATCATAAAAACAAGACAGGAAATAAAAGGTAGACAGGCATGAAAACATACAAGACACACCGACTAAGTCCCTATAGGTCTCCCTCCATCTGAAAACACTGCAGTACAGAGATAACTCTAACAGAAACTCTCCACTGACGGATTCACATTTGAGTCCAGAGTGAGGCGTAATGACAGTCTGGGAAGCTGGCCCATAATCAATCAAGTAATCACGCTTACCTTTATACCACTGCAATTAACCTCAAGTGTCCAATCAAGCAATATTCAAGCACAGAGAGAAAAAGACCTCTTTCAGTCACCCTCATCAGCTGTTCACACAGCTCGTCTCCCTCCCACCTCTTTCACCTTTTCTCTTTTGTTAATGAAGTCCAAATGTTTGAATCAGCTGCCTTGACCAGATGTCAAGCAATTCTTCCCTTTTCTGCTTTGACTGCAATTTCTGCCGTTCAGGGTAAAGATCCAGCAAATGCTGCATTACAGTATACAGATAACCAAAAGTCTGATCAGAGGAGCTGAATGCTGAGAATGCATATACAGAGTTGATGCTGGGTTTTTTGCAAATATTTGCAATACCTGACCTTTTACCCTATTTTAAAGTTTTAACCCCTAAGATACCAGTCCTGGTTGATTTAGCAACTCCTGTGTTTAACAGTGTTAACAGCAAACACTGTAGGTCCCAAAATTCTGCACTTGTTGAGCTGTTAGTTTGTCAGAAACACAACAGAAGAGTCGTTGGGGTGTCTGTTTACAGTACAACCAAACAAATCTTCCTTTAATCACAAAGTCAGTCAATAGGCTAACTGTCTTTTGTTCCACCATGGCCAACACATTCTCACTCTGACCTCGTCACATATGGACGTTAACCTCCTAACCCTGGTTGGGTTTAGGCAACAAAAGCAAGTGGTTGGGTTTAGGCAACAAAAGACCAGGGACTGGCTTTATATTCTCAAGGGACACAAACATTGCTCTCCAAGGTGAAGGTCGGTGTTTGTTGGACCCATCCCCACCCTTCCCGCCCACCCTACTTGGACTTTGGCCGCCTTATTTTCCTTGTTGTGCCAGATTTCGACGACTTTGGAGTGAGACTGTGTTAGGGGTGGGGTTAGGGTTAGACCTGATATTTATGGGTGAAAAATGCCCCAGAAAAAACTGTTATTTTGTTTTGTGGATGCATTTTAATGACCTAACCTCTGTAACAGACACGTTCAGTTTCCGATACTGACTCAAATAGCTTGCTTGCACATCGTTGACAAAGGGGCTGACATATTCAGTTAAACTCTGTGTTTACATCTGATTACACGTTCATGTGAGCACTTTGGTTTAAAGTTTGACAGATTTGTTGCTGCATTTAAAGGATTTACATTTGAATCGTAAATCCTGTTAATTTCAAAGATTATTTTTTACCAAGTTGCTGGTGCACAATTCATTATCTTAATAACAAATAACACTTCAGTAAGTTTATTCTCATGTTTATTTGTTACATTTTGTTTTGCAAGTGTTCATTGAATGAATGCTCATTTAGACCTATTAGTGATGTTGACTGGCTTATTTAGACTTGATAGGCTGTGTTACCTTCATCAGAAGGTTCAAATATGTTTTGTGGCTCCAGACAATTTTTATTTCAGTATTATTTTGGTCAAAAAAATGGTTCTTCTGATAGTACAAGTTGCCAACACCTGTCTCAGACTATAGGAATAACGTGAATTTTGAAAATGGGCGTAGTTCTCCTAGAAGTCAAGCCTGATATTGCCTTTTATCTCGGTCATGTGCATAGTGTGAGCATACAGCTTTTTGATTAAACACTGGTATTGGATCAGTACTCAGTATCTAACCCAGGTATTGGTGTTAGTATTGGGACTGAATAAGCAGGATCCTTGCATCCCTCGTTTCCTGTGATAGCTTCAGAATAAAACCACCGTGTGTTTCACCAGTTGGATTTGCATCAGCAGTAACGGTATTGATACGCCTACAGTAAACAGTGGGGCTAATATCAATGAGATCAAATTAGAAACACTAATTACATGCATGCATCGTTTCCTGTAAATCCCTGAAGCATGTGAAGGCTATCAGAATCCTGTGAGGGGATGACGCAAAGAATAACTCCTATTTAAAGAGACCTTAATACAGAATGTAAATACGCTGAATGGCTAAATGAATATAAGTTTAAAAAAGGGCCCAGTAGCATCAAATTTAATAGAAAAGAGAGCTTTTCTAATCATGAACAGAGCTGTTGAGTATTGTTATTGCAAAACTGATTGGATCCATACAATTGGATTATAGTAGTCTGGCTTACTGGTGCAGGTAATGTCTCAGGCAGTCCCTTGAAGCGTTGGTAGCAATTATAAAGTGTACAGTAGAGAAAGAGGTGGAAGTAGTAAAAGAAGCAGGAGGGGCTGTGGAGAAAATAAACCTGCACATTCAAATCAAAAAGGCTTTTTGAAATGAGAGCAGAAGGAGATCTACAAGGAAAGTGTTGAAAGAGACTGAGGTGTTTGCGAGGAGCTGCATCTCCCTCACTTTCATGAAAGCAGCACAATGCCTTAAGTGCAAACATACAGTATGTGCTCTGTGTACCAAAAGTCAGAAAATACTTTATTCTAAACCATGAAAGGATTATGCCGAGGAGGCACGACTAGAGAGAGACAGAGGTTTGACATTGAAAGAGTGTGATGAAAAAAAACTGCAGGGTAATTGACTGTCCTCTGCTCACACAATGAAGGACCTGTTCCCAGCTGACACAGTGGACTGTCCTTATCTGAACTTTTAAGCAAAACCAAAAAAGAGGCGGAAATCAAAATGGCAGCTTGTCTCTTAATTGACACGACACAACACTGAATCACTGTCAAGAAGTTAAGAATTTTCCTAGTCGACCAACAGTCATCATTTAGGGCCATTAGTCAACGGGTCACAGTTATCATACCATGTATATTTATATTATACTTGTGCATGTCTTTTTCTCCTCCACCTGTCAGACTTTTCATACACAGTTTAGTTTTAATTAATTTTATTTACTTTGGTCATTTCCCAACTTACATAACACAAATATACTCAAGAAAAAAATAATAAATAACGATGATATAATAAAGATAGCAATGATGAATGGGGGCAGCAGTAGCTCAGTCCATAGGGACCTGGGTTGGGAACCAGAGGGTCACTGGCTTAAGTCCCCAAACGAACAAGCATGCGCTGTGGACTGGTAGCTGGAGAGGTGCCAGTCTGCCTCCTGGGCACTGCCAAGGTGCCCTCAAGCAAAGGACTGAACCCCCAACTGCTCAGGGCGCCTGACCAAGGCAGCGATCTGCATGAAACTGGGTGAACATAATCTAGGGACCAATATCTAAAGTTCCCTCTTGGCAAAAGTTGGAAAACTTACTAAAACTGAGCTTCTATAAGGCAATGAATATTGCGGAGGGCGTGGCTCATCACATAAAGGTGTATAACATCTCAAGGGTTTCACCCATCACCACGCAACTTTGTAGGCATATGACCACACATAATCTGAGGGGACCCCTCCATTATTGACCCCATCAAACAAAATGGGGGCGCTAGAGAGCTCATTTCTTATCTAGACCTAACCGCCATATGGATTTTTACTAAACCTGGTAGATATGTAGAACAGGACGCCTCAAGGTGACTGGAGAAATTTAACTCTAATTGGCAGCTGGGTGGCGCTATAACAACAGAAAAATGCTTAAAAATGGCTAAAATGCGACCGATCGCTGTGGCTCCCCCTGTGGACCAGTGTTTGTTTTCTTCTAATTTTTGTTATGACTAAGTCATGGTATGGTATGCTGTACATAATCATGGAAACTGTCAGTCAGTCATTCTGTCTGTCCCACGTTTTTCTACTCACTGACGTGGTCAATCTATGTGAAACTGCACATAGCCATTGAGGATTGGCATAGGTAGAAGGTGACAAAGCTACCAATGGGTATGGACTAGTTATTAATAATAATATTAATAATTAATTATTATACTGTGAAACTCAATTTTTATGAGGTGTTTGTACTGTGAAAACCGATGCAACCCGCATACAAATAAAAGAAATCTGACCCTGCCAATAAACTGATTCTGGTTCTGTTCGGATCACAATCAGACACTGCTTCAGTTAAAGGGTCAGGAGCCCAAAAAGGTTAGAAATACCCGCTATAATCACTTCCAGATGAATAACATCTCTTTCACCAGGTTACTGATGTGACTCATTCTAATTTTACCCTCAAAATGCAACTGCAACACAATATTCAACAGCTAAACAACTGACTGTGCGCATGTTACTCCACCACAGATTTAATATCACTGCACTTTGGCCTGCTGTGGATTATTGCTTCATTATTTATCCTCACAAATTGCCAAGTGCAGAGTTGAGGTGAGCTGAGTCAACCCAAACAGGTGAACAGGGCCAACGCGTGAGTCACTGCACTCATGTTCATGTCGGGCAGTTTTACAGATTCGTAATAACTGAAATATGTCAGCTCTGCACATACTGCTATACACTGGGGTTGTGTTTGCACATAGGTTTTCAAACTGGGAGGGGTAAGAAAGAGGAAATGTCCCCCCTTCTCTGCGCCAGCCCACTGCTAGGGATGGATAGATCCGTCTGATGCGTGACCATTCAGAAAATAAATAAATTACAGGCACAAAAGTAGCCAGTTGGAGAGGAGACATTAAGAAGCTGGCCATCTGGGGAGGAGCCAGCAGTTGTGGGAAAGACTTGTGTAAGGGATTTGATTTTTGTGAGAGAAAGAGTGGGGTTGCCATGTTTCCTCTCAAGGTGTCAGACTGTGTCCCTAAATTATATTTCCAGGTTGCAATTTTTTAACATTTTCCACTTGGAGCAAATGAAGAAGCAGAGAGACTTACTATTATTTTAGTTAGTATTCCTGTTAAGTGAAGACTTCAGGGTTTCATTGCTCATTAAGATTTTCCTGTGAAAGACAGGAAATAGAGATTTCTGAGGAAGGCATGACGTAGAGCAGACAGGAGACGCTGTGGGAGCTGTGACAGACGAATCAATTCACTTTGACAGGACACTGTACTGTGGTCCAGCCATGGAAGACTCTGCAGAGCACACTGGCAGGCTCGGGCTGTTGTCATGCACCGTTAATACCTTTTCCGACTAAATTAATGCATCAAAATTCGTACATATCCCACGTAATGATGAGCCAGTAAAGTGTGCATAACCCACATATTTGGATGGCTGCCATCACATGTAGGAGCCAGGTTGGGGTAAGTGAATTGGTCACAAAACACAGGACTCTCTTGGGTGCCTGGTGGATTAGTGGGAAGTGTGGGCATCCCCTATATGAAGGCAGTGTTCTTGACACAGTGGTCGCAGGTTCGATTCCAGCCTGTGGGTAAATAAGACCCTAAAACAGAGGCTGGATCACAGGGAGTGCCACCAGTTGGTCCAGGAGCTTCTCCTCCATGATGGCCATTTTCAGGCATATTTCAGGATGACTTGGGGGCAGTTTGACAACCTGCTGTCTATTGTCGGCCCGTATAGCTCTGGGTATCCAGCAACCGCTACCACCAGTTTCTCCTCCATTGTTTACCAACTGTAAACTTGTTGTTGTGACCACCACAGAAGGCCCGCCTCTCAAATCATCCGATTGGACAATGGGAAAAGAGATGACGTGGTGCGTTTTTCTGCGTTGAGCTGGAGTTTTTTCAACTCGAGGAGTTCGGAGTGCTCCGGCAAAAACAGCAGGTGCTTAAAGCGCAGAAACGGAGGGCACGTTGCAAGAACAGCGAGCAAAAGGCTTCATTCTCATCTCTCAAAAACAATTACAACATGGTGCCTCCAGCTTCTAAAACACTTACTGTGCGATCAGGGCCTTAGTCATTTTAAGGTACATCGTCACCATGTTTCTTTTTCAAAACCTAACTTTACTTGCCTGAAACTTACCTCTGTAACTTTATGTTAATTATGTAACTTTACAGTAAGGAAGTAATGACATATGTGGGGTGCTAAGTTGTAGGATGTCATACAAACTGTAGTCTGAGAATATGTTGTCAGGCTGCAATGCCAAAATAACCACATTTAAGTTGGTTGTTACATCTCCTGGTTTATCCCTTAAGAGTCAACCTATTGTGTTGTGGTTTTTCACACTGATGCAGCTTCAGAGTTTAGTTTGGATCATATGCAGAGATGGGTATCCAGAACCTGTTCCAGTTGAGAACCGGTTCCAAGCAGTCCAATCCATTGGAATTGTATGACTCCAAGCTTATCAATTTATTTTATTGAAGCTGACATGTTTTTTTTTGGACAGTTGCGTGTTGCAAAAAAAATGACGTCAGACTCATGCAGCTATGCAAGGGCTGCACAATTAATCAGAGTATTATCAGATAGAGCCAAATGGAATATCCAAATTGCAGGAGCTTCAGTTTTTTGATACAGTTAAAATGTGCACAACATACCATTATAAATTAAGCATTGTGGTGCTACAAGTCATATTCCAGACATGAGCATACTTGTTTGGTACAGACAACAGCAAAAATCAGCATCATCATTTTTATTTTATTTTTTTTCAGTGAAAATAAAACGCAAAAATTACCATTCTTATTAAAATCTTGACAAATATCCCAATGGTAACGTCCATCAAAATAATTGCAATGTGACTTTTTTTGAAACAGCCCTAGGATACCCTACTGAAAACCTGCAACAAGGAGTCATGCTGAAAAGAAGTGGGGCTTAATTTCCTCGAAAAAAGATGACAACAGTGCTGCTTGTAATGTCTATAAAATGATAATGTCACATAAGGACTGAAACACCAACAATATTCTGAAACATCTTTCAACTAGGGCTGTTACTCCATTAGAATATTTAATCATAATTTATCACATGATGATTGTCAGTAGTTAACTCTTATCTGTTCTAAATTTACCTTAAAGGGATATTTTTCAAGATTTGAAGGATTAACTAAAGATCCCCTTTTTTAAGCAGCTTGAAGTTCTCCGGTGGTAACTCAGTTCACATCGACAGTAAATGCAAATAACTTCGGTCTTGTCGAGAAAACCCATGTGGCAGAGCTTTGACGCTGAACCTGCCATTCAAAAGAACCCTTTCTTTATCCAGTTCTGCTCGCCATCCAAAATGTTACTGCTGCATCACTTCCTGATTGCCCAAACTCAAGAGTGGACAGAGGGTCATAATTACAGAACAGATATGCGTTAATCGCACATCAAAAAAAAAGTATTTAAACTCGTTATTAACGTGTTAACTTTGACAGCCCTACTTTACGAGTGTAGACACACAAGTACTACGACATCCCAACCAAGCAGCACGTCTGTTAAATATCCTATGTTGTAGTGACATTAGTGCCATGCAGGCAGGGTTAGCAGATTATTTCTTTGACTAACAAAACTAAGAATGAATGCGGAACAAATATTCTCTCATTTCAGCCTGTGTAGGCCGAGATTTTTTGCACACAGAAAATCTGTGCAAGAAAACATCAATGTGAAAAATCAGGAACCAATAATGCATCTGACAAAGAATCAGACTGATGAACAGAATCAATAATG
The DNA here is from genome assembly GCA_035609425.1 of Epinephelus awoara. Classification (NCBI taxonomy): domain Eukaryota; kingdom Metazoa; phylum Chordata; class Actinopteri; order Perciformes; family Serranidae; genus Epinephelus; species Epinephelus awoara. The sequence goes on from CM069294.1 coordinate 8,026,497, forward strand.
GCCTTTATATTAATAAAATCTCATCAGTGCCCGTCCCTTATCGTACAGTTTGTTGTTTGGGCTCGTGCGGTCCTTTTTAACCCCGGTGGTTTCCAACATATTTGACAACTGCAATTGTTGGTAAAATGCACTTTCTGAACCACTTAGTGGACCATTACAGCAGTTTATGCCTGTAAAAAAAGCAGCTGTCAAATCAACGTTTGTTTTTGCTAATGGCTGGTAATTACCTGGAAGTCAGTCAAATGTGTAGTGAAGTGTAATGTCCAGAGCTGAGTGTCTATAGTGGCTCAGGTCCCGCTGCCCTTTTTGGCTGAAGGGTTCTTCTCCAGCAGTTTGTTTGTCTGTTTAGTTGAGCTGCTGCATGCCTCTCAAAAATGTCTGTGCAAGAGCAGATGTTGAGTGGGCAGTAATGTGATGTCTGGTCTCATAAAGCCACACACCTCTGCTCATGCCAAGACGACTGGGAGGCTGGTTGCAAAACAAGGGCAAAACCATCAAATCGTGTTTAGGCAAAGCTCAGCACTGGCACTCAATGGTGCAGCTAGAGTTATCCAAGTATGACTTTTTCTGACACTCAGCTGTACTGGTTAAACATTTGTCCACCGCTGCAGAAAACTAAGACCTGAAGCATAAAAGTTCACATAAAACTCTTCACGCAGACAGAAATACACACACACACACACTAAGCTTCAGATTTATAAGGCTGTGCATGCAGATGATTTTTTTCTCAATCACTGTGAAAGTGGTTAGAGGTGGGAGAACATGGTTTCTACTCCCACAGTTTGCTTTACATGGATGTATTCACTACTTTAATCACTCCAACACGTTTGGCAGCGTTCACAGGTAGGATGATGGTTGGGGATTGTGTCTGTGTTGCTTCTTTGGCAGTTCTCGCAAGCAGGCTGCTGGCAGCTCTGTGTGTATGAGAGGAGGCACATGATCGTCTGTCCTCCCCAGGTCAACAAAAATTATGAATTTTGCAACATTTAATTTGGGAAGAATGGCGGAGGAGGGGAACTGTTTTTGCAGGGTGCATTAAAAGGTCATGGAAAGCTGAGAAGTATCGTATTAAAAACAAATCTTGAGTTGAAAAGCTGCTTGGTAAAAGCTTTCTCCAGTGAACTCTGCTTCTCCTCTAGTGCTGTTCGGCCCAATCGCCAGAAGTACATTTTACATTTCTGCATTATATGTTTCTGTAAACCACAGATTTCTGATGTAGTTCTGATTTTACATATATATGAGTTGACTTTGTAATCTGGTGGTGGAGGGGACGGTGGAAGGTGTGACATCTAGGCAAGACAGCTGCACCGGCTGTTTTTGTAGGGACCATTTGCAACGTTTACACCAGTGTTGATGGCACTAAACCTGGGTGTTTTTAGCAGCACATCGCAGCATTTCCCAGCGGTTTTTGTGGCACCAAGACTGACATTTTTTACCAACACATTACAGCTTTTCCCAGGAGCATTTGTGGCACCAAACCTGGTTATTTTCTTACCAGATCTCAGTGATTTTTAGCAGCATATCACAATGTTTCTCAGCAGTGTTTGTGCACCAAACCTGGATGTGTTTTTAATGAACCTGGGTGTTTTTAGCAGCACATCACAGCATTTCCCAGGAGCATTTGTGGCACCAAACCTGGTTATTTTCTTACCAGATCTCAGTGATTTTTAGCAGCATATCACAATGTTTCTCAGCAGTGTTTGTGCACCAAACCTGGATGTGTTTTTTAATGAACCTGGGTGTCTTTAGCAACACATCACAGCATTTCCCAGGAGCATTTGTGGCACCAAACCTGGTTATTTTCTTACCAGATCTCAGTGATTTTTAGCAGCATATCACAATGTTTCTCAGCAGTGTTTGTGCACCAAACCTGGATGTGTTTTTTAATGAACCTGGGTGTCTTTAGCAGCACATCACAGCATTTCCCAGGAGCATTTGTGGCACCAAACCTAATATTTTATTACCGAACCTGGGTGTTATTAGCAGCACACTGCAGCATTTCTCAGCAGTGTTTGACCCACTCAACTTGGGTGTTATAAGACAAAACTGATGTTTTCTGAATTTTTATCTTGACCTAACCACATGTTAACCACAGCTTTGTTGAGAATGTGTTCTGGTGATTGGGTTGTGCTGTTACACGCCTTTCTTTGTCCTGTACCATCGCACCAAAATCACATAATAAATCTCACTGTTTATTGAGGCTCGATGCCTGCGACATGTTTGACTAAATACATATGGGCCTTCTGCACTGTCACTTTTGGCCACACGAGTCAAGCCATGATGCATTGATTTGCTTTTCTATTATCAGTTTAGACGCCAGAGACTGACCTTCTCCAGAGTAGGTCCAAAAGCTAGGCCGCCCACCCTCAGGTGGGTAGCAGTGACGTCTCGCCAATCACAGCCAACCCAAGATGACCACGCTTCTCCCCTTCAAACAAGCTGTGTGTGTTGTGAGACTCTCACTTTAGATATCTGCTTCATTTTACTGTTTCATGTTCGCTATCAGCCGTATTAGAAGTTGTGTGAAGTCGCTGCTCGAAAACTCAACATTTCCTTATTTTGCTGCTTCACAATAAAAGTATTATACAACAAAAAATGAGGGACTTTTATTGTGAAAAATCAATTTTGTTTGTGGCTTTTCCTCAATGAAGGCAGGTCTAATAATGCTGCAGGGAGGAAGAGTAAAAGCAGAAACAGCCACAGTGAGATGATGATGATGACGAAGAGCTGCAGACAACAGGCTCTTACTGCAGCTCTGCAAACAGCTCACCTCCAACAGGTAAACTTCTCTTACCTGCCCTGTTGTGGAAAAACACACGCAGCAGCTATAGACTTTAGCCGTGAATCAGCACTCTGCTTTTAAACATCATCACTCAAGACAAGCCGTCATCAGTTAAAGACACACCTTCGCTTGTTGAAATGGAAATGCAAATCCCTGCTGTGCTGGGCTGACGGCCCAGACCAGCCAAGCCAGCACATGACTGTCGAAAATTTGTATGAGCATCACTGTCACATCTTTTTGTTGTTATGTATGTTGTCAGTAAAATTGTTTAAAATAAAAATACATATTCAATATTGATGTTTAATTCACCCAGTTTGTTGGTTTTTTTTACAGAAAACAAAGCAACGCTGTCGTAATAAAGCAGATTTGTTTCTCCCCTGCAGTAGGTTTCAGGCTGTTAGCCATGCTTGATAAATCAAACTGATCAGACAGGCTGTTGATAAACACGCTGTTCAACAGCACTTCTCAAACTAATTGCTTGTTACTGGTGTTTTGGCCAAACTTCTGACAAAATGCTGCGAAGTCTTAGTTCAATGTTTTTATCCCTTTCATATTCAGCGCAGTTTCATTTAGCAAGATGGGGAGCAAACAAATTCAGAGCTGATCAAATTCTAAATTAGGAATAAAGAATTGACTTTATGAACCTGGGAGAAGTTATAAGTCTAATTAATCCAACTAAATCCTTCAACTCCTCATTTAATACAGTTCACAACAAGGGGAGGGCACATTTCTGCTACACAAAACTAAATTAGTTTTTCTTTTTAGATTGTTCTGTTTTGTTATGTATAGTTAGTTTTACCTCTTCAGCCCTCTTAATTTAATTATGCAAACTAAACAGATAATGTAATGAGGGATCACAAGTAAACTTTGTTTTATGGGATCAAAAAGCAAAATGTTTGGGAACCTTTTTAATCTGAAAGTAGAAATAGACACATTTTTTTGCTGTAAAAGTTCGACTGTGTAGGACTTAGTTTATTTATTACACAGTAATGAAAACGTATAAAATATTATATTACATATCTGCCTTTAGATCCCCCTTAATCCTACACACTAGTCCTTTAACTTGTCATCATGAAGTAAATGCTGATTGCACAGTGTGTTGTCTATAGAATAACAACATCATTGTTGTTATGAGTTAGATTGGTTCCTTATAAGTCTCTCCTTCACGGTGCAATTCTGTTTGCCACTGAGTACTATCTGCAAAAATAAAGGCTCAATTTAAGACATAAAGGAAGTGCATCAACTACAGCGGAACCCAAACAGGAACAGGATAGCGTTCTGTTTTCCCTCGTAGCTATCCAGCAGCAGCAAAAAACGGAGCCAAAGCAAAAAACTGCAGTTCCTCTAATGACCACTTGAGGCTGGCTCCAAAAGTGAATCAATCCCCATAGACCCCCATGTTAAAATGCCCAAATTTACAGCAGAAATAAACATGTTCACAGCCTGGTACAAAAAAAACGGTTTGGGACTTTATATAACTATCATGTTTACATTTTATTAAGACTTAAATTTAGAAATGCCAAACTCAAGGCTTCAAAACTGGAGTCCACAAACTAACGTGTGATGTTACAGTAGCTACGTCCATTATTTTCATAGTCAATAATAGCTGTCCAAAGTTACCAAAGAGTATCAGTGTAAGTTATTTGCAAGTTACTTACTATCCCCATTAGCGGAAAGTAACCACGGAAGCTCTACCCGAGAAAAAAATGAATGAAATGCTTCAAAGCAGGAAACTAGCAGGCAATATTCTGTATCATGTCATCATTGAACCCTCCACCCTGGTTCAAACCCTGGGGGCCTTTCTGTGCGGAGTTTGCATGTTCTCCTTGTGTCAGCATGGGTTTTCTCTGGGTACTCCAGCTTCCTTCCACAGTCCAAACACATGCAGGTTAATTGGTGACTCTAAATTGTCCGTAGGTGTGAATATAAGTGTGAATGGTTGTCTGTCTGTATGTGTCAGCCCTGTGACCTGTCCAGGATGTATCCTGCCTCTCGCCCAGTGTCAGCTGGGATAGGCTCCAGCCCCCCATGACCCCCAACGGGATAAGCGGTTAGGGAAAATGAATTGTCATCATTGATGTTAAATGTCAGAAAATCATGTCCCCACATGTGGATTCATGTGACGTGTTCGATGTTGACATGTCATGTCCCACATGTCAGCTGTAAAATATTTAAAATCACGTGTGCTTATATGTGTGGTTTTGTGGTTTCTGACATAAACATGAGAAACATGTTTTGTAGCTGTCAAATCCACATTTTCCCAACATTTGTAGGTTGCAAACTGTCAATGAAATTAGCTTGTCAGCAGCTCGTCACCTCAAACATGGCACTGGGCATCACATTACCGCCACCATAAAAAGTGAGCTTGATGGTTAAAAACATTTCAGCAAGTTTTGACTCCACAGAAGTTTTTAAGTTGCTGCAGTAAATTAGCACCCATCTCATGCCCCACCTTTTTGTTTTTTTGGAGGCTTACATGTATAATAAAATATCCCGAACACAATTACAATGGGTCAGTTGCGCAAAATGAGTTCTAGGATATTTTCCAAACTGCTATTATCAAGGGAAACAACATGGTAATTTTTATGCTTGGCAGCACAACTGGCAGGCATCTACATCTGCTGTTGGTAAGTGATTGTAGGCGTTTCATTAAGTCACTGCTGAAGTGCACATGTGAGAAATGCCTGCGGGGGCACGAGATAGAGGAGGCTGGTTTGGAGGTGGTACGACGTGACTGACGGGGATGAGCAGATAATGACAGTTTTCATTTTGGGTAAACGGCTCTGTGCTTTTGTTCACACAAATTATGAAATTGTGCTTAATGTACCACGACCACAGTTAAAATCTGTACAAGAAATAAATAACAGATAAAGAGTGATGGATTAAAATTATGGAAGCCTGATGATACACAAACTGCAAACCTCAAGAAGCAGCGGGGGAAAAAGTACATGAAGTAGCAGTGATTCCCAACCAGAGGTTCTTATCTGTAGTTTCATGACTGTAGAGTGACTCAAGTGATTCCACAAAAATGAATAAATAAAAGTTCTAGTTTGACAAAAAAATATACACATTGAGTCAGCTGTTACCCCTGAAACTATGTGTTGTTAAGAGTGTGTTAAAGCAGTGTGAGCAGAGAGGTCCAAAACTTGGCTAAAAATAACAGATAAATGGTTCAAATGTTTAGCTTCTGCCACTTGATCTAGCAGTATGAGAACAGTAAAACCTAACTAGTGTAAACATAACTGTTCTAGTTTATGAAAACATTATTGTGACATTATTCAATTTGATATAATCAACAGTGAAAATGTTCAGTTCAAATTCTCAGGTTTATCTCACAAGACTGTGGGCACATCCAACAAAAAAGTTTGGGAACCGCTGATATGCCGGATTTAACTGTTAGAGACCAAGGGTTTCATATTAGGTACGACTGACTCATACCATGCTCGAGTACGATTGCCTCCCCTCCCCTGACGCTCAATTTTCACATAAGTAATTCTGTTCTATACTGGAGTACACATGCGTCATCATCTACGTGATGTTATGTTGTTGGCACAGTGTAGACAAGAACGGCAATCATGAAATCCCCAACCCATTCAATAGGGTCAACCTTCACATTATGCCTAAAGCCCACTTCAGACCACAGATTTGCGACAAGATGAGTTCAAACAGGAAAAATACCTGAAATGTGTCGTTCTGCAACGTTGTAAAAACCTGCCAGTTCACACCAATGCAACTAAATGAGACAGTGTATCGTCTCTATGCAACAACTCTCAGTACTTCTGTTCTGATTTTCAGCTTTTCAGGCTTATTTTGTGGCTGAATATAATTTGCAGCTTCTTAAAATATGAATGAGGATAGTGATAGTGAGATACTGGCTACAGCTGCATTTGAAGTAGCGATGAAACTGAAAAACAGAAACAAAACAAGCAGCAGGGACGGAGCACCTGCTACAGCAAGCTACCACGTCATCTGCAGTCAGTTTGACTCCACCAGCGGACTTCACTACAAGCTGATTGGCTGTTGAAACAGGTGACGACCTCTACGTTCTAAAATCAGCCGCTGGCGTTTTGACCAGCGTAGTTGCAGGTGACACCATCAACCGGCTTAAGTCGAGCTCACACCGCTGCAACTTGTATCTGCATGTTCTAAAACTGTTAAATCTCGTCGTGACTCTTTGGTCTGAACTGGGCTTAATGTGCTTTATATTTTGGAGACAATGTCAAGAACAACTTTCTCGCTCGCCTTTCTAATTTATCACCCATAACCGTGCGGTTCAGAGGCTGTTATCAGAAAGCACTGCGAGCATACCCAGATTTCGTAGGAGACCAGCAGCGTTGAGGAAATACCTTTGCAACTCTACTCGCCAACTGCTTCTCATGTTGAAAAGCAGTCTACTTCTGTGTTTTGATACAGTTTGTTTTCCCATCTGATGGGAACTGAATCTAGTACACATGAACCATGCTCGACTTGTATGGTACAGTGTCTACAGCCGTGCCGGACTGCCATTGGCCAGCTATTTCAGATGGAATTCTCCTTCCCTTCTGCAACCTCAGACCTTATTTTGGACTGCACTCTAGGCTTAGCGTCTCCCAAGACAACAAGGTAACTCTACACCCCTTAACTCTTGAACCCTAACTGACCTCTCACCAGCACTGGTGCAGCGTTAAAACCAAGTGTGGCGATAGGTTTGGAAATGCGAGATGAAGCACAGCGTTACTTTGAGCTAAATGCTAATATGCTCATGGTGACAGTGCTAACAGGCTGATGTTAACTATAGCGGGTCTAATGTTTTCAATGTAAACTATCTTAGTTTAGCGTGTTAGCATGCAAGCATTTACAAACTGGAACTAAACAAAAGCTGAGGCTGATGGAAATGTCATAAGTTTTGCAGATAGTTGGTCATAAACCAAAATAAAGGACAAATAAAAAAGTAAGCCTGATGATGGCACTAGATGAACATTTATGGATCATCAGAGAGATTATAATTGATCCTCTGGGGACAGTGAGTATCTGTACAAAACTTCATGGCAATCCATCTTATAGTTGTTGAGATATTTCAGCCTGGACTCAAGAGGTGGACCGACCGATATTACCATCCCCCAGAGACGCACCACAAGGCTAAAAATACACTACTCTACATTGATAGAGATTCACTAAATACTCTCAATTAAAATGCAAATACAGAACACTATTGATCGGGATTGACACATACAGTTACACAGACACAAAATGTTCAACCAGCATTGTATTTCAACTTCATTTGCATTTCCTTTTTCCTCTGTTTCCAGCCTATTAATCTCAGCAGTCAAGATGTGTTTCCGAGACTGCAAACAGCCCTAACTTTGACATTTTGGACTTGAAACCCTTCGTTCTGTCAGTACGTTGCGGGGCTAAAAGATTAGATAAGAGCTGCTGTCTCTTTTTATCAGTGTCACTGAAAAGAAAACATCTAAACTTATAGATTATTTGGCTGCTGGCATGGAAGTAATTGGCCCAGTTTTCGGCTGCTTCTATGTCTTGCATCATGCTACATACACTGTACATTGGTTATGTAACTCACCAGGGCATTTAGAGAATAGATAACTTCTCCTTAAGGGACTAGCTGAGAACAACTTGGAAGGTAAAATGTTTTGCTGTTTATTATACCTCTGATTTTGGCAGAACTGTCTTCTACACGTCTCATTTATAGTGGACCAGAGCATCGCAGCATTAATGATGCTTCCTGACCACTGCCTCCATTTGTGTCCTGCCTTTAATTCACCGTGACAGTCTGTCATGGTGTAATGTGACTCGCTGTGTTGCACATGTGCTTTCCAAACAGCACCTCTCACCCTCAGACACAAACATAAACAAACACACAACACCTGAAGCTTGGCTTGTCATGCAGCAGCTAACACGTCTAATGAGTGCTGCGCGAGCCGACAAGAAAACAGTGATGGGACCGCTCGAGTTTGGGCTCCGCAGAGCGCATTCACGGGCAAGTCTGGCTAAATGAACAGCATCAGATGAGCAGATGTGCGAGTTTTTTCCCACAGAAAAGTGCTGACAGAGAGCTCGGTGGCAGGGTTGAAATGAGCACAGTGTGTGTTATGTCCCCGGCGTATATTGTGCTGCACGTACTGCCGATCCTAGCCTGAATATTTATAGTCTATCGTGTGTTCATCGGTGTATGTTTGTGTGCGTGTGTGTGGCTGGGAAAGCCAGTGTGGATCTGAGAGCCCTGCAGGGGTGTGAGGCAAGAAGCAGCAAGAGGCAGAAAATCCCCGCTGCCTTTGGATTAGTGTCAGCAAGCAGGAAGCCAGGCATCGTGCTACATGTGCATGTGCACTCTCCCAAAGTCAGTCCCTGCAGGATTATTTTATTTATTTCATTTCATTTTTCTGTCCAGGTTTGGAACATAACTCCCCCTAAATTAGAGGCAACTTTTCAGCTTTTTTCTGCTTGATTTTTTTTTATTTTTACATCAGTGATAATTAACGAAAAACCTGCAGCACTTTAAATTGCATTCCTTTCCTTATGTGGCAGACATGCAACATGTTGCATTTGTCAAGGTTCAAATTCTGTAGCGTTTGTTGTACTGAAAAAATCTGCATATGGTGATTCTAGGGGCCTGTAGACATACCTGTCTTATTGTTGCCTGTGAGCTGTTGGGGGGGTCATGATTGTTCATCATCTGACCTCTTGTTCTCCAACAAGCCACAAGAGGATTCGCAAAATAGCTGAATAGTTAACTATCAAAACCATTCGTCAACACCATGCATTGTTATAATTATAGCTTTATTTGTATAGCATTTATCTAAACAAGGTTACAAAGTGTTTTGCAAGATGACAAAACAAAAATAGATATAGGATCTGAGGAAAATAGTGCACAGAGAGACAAACAGAAGAAAAAGTAAAGTTATAAATCGGGCATTAAAATAAGTTTCTCTATAAAAAATTGTTTCAAGCAATGATTTAAACACAAAAAAAGCTCTTGCAACCCTGAATTCTTCAGGCAGAGAACTTCAGAGCCTATAAGAGCCCTGATGGCAAAAAAACAGTCGCCTTTGGGCACCAGCCTTAACCTGGAGACAACTAATGAGGGGCTAGGCTTAAGGATTTCAGGTTACAACTTGGACTGTAGGGGGTCTAAAGCTCAGTGATTTAACTGGGGGCCAAACCATGTTTAGCCCCTGTTTCTTGATTTTTTGAAGCCAGAAGTGACCATATTTGGATGGGAGGTTGGAGCCAATAAAAATCATATTTTGCAGTATCTAATAGCAAGCTTGCTTTCCGTGTGCATCACACCTGACACTGTGCATAAACATCTACAGTATCACCTCGGCAAGCAATGGTCACTTGCCTGCATCACTCAAGTTTGACTGTGCCCTAATCGTTCATCTGTGGTTTCAGCGCTGTGCAGTAATAAAGCATTGGCAATGCATCTACAGCAGATGTGCAGATGGGGGCGCTGTGGGTAGTTGAGATGGCCCTCTAGCGACCGAAGATGGGCACAACTTTGATGGTTGTTGAATATAAATTTGTTTATATGATCATCTTCTATGTAATGCCAAGTGAAAGAGAATGTAAGGTATTTGGTGAAGGAACGAGTCCCGTCACTCCTGCAAGACAGCAGTTGTGTTGTTGTACCGGGAAGTCAGACTCTGGAGTTCCAAGTCAGAAATTACAACTTGAACAACCCTGAAGTCAAATTTCTGATGTTTGCTCCACACATCAAAATTAGTGAAAGATGTAGTAATATGGTGTTTATAAGCACTTCTGTCTTATTTGTGTCTCACTAAAACAGTCATACACACAGTCCTGTCCAACTTCTATCTGTGTGCATGTTGCTACAGTGTTTGTGTGGATAAAATGTAGTGTAATGTGCTGTTGTGGTGGTCAACTCGGGTGTGGCGTCATTCCCAGTTCTGACCTCTGACTTCCGAGGTGACTGCATTACTGCAGTCACACAGTATCTCCAGCTCAAACAAGCCTGTTGGGAGTGTGGTCCAATCAGATCAAAGCTCATTCATAAACAGCCAGTCATGGACTCTGCTATTTCACTCTGTTATTGTATATGAGACCTTTTTGGCGAGACTTTGTTACTACTGAAATACAGCAGTTGTGAATGCCCTACAAGCCACACAAACATTTCCGTGATGACAAAGAACATCTCAAATCCTTAGTTGTCTGTTATAAAAAACATCGGAGAGACACACTCCGTTTCTTGGACAGCATAAGGCTTTTGAAAAAAAAACTTTAACAGGTGATTTGCCTGTGAGGCTCTCGCTGGTGCTTTGATGATGGTAGTTTAAAGTTCCTGTGACACACAGATCAGAGGGAGATTTAGATGAGAGTATTAACAAAAACACTTAAGTGTCAGAGAGGATATTCTCCTGAGAGGAAGAGCTTAAGTGCAAACTGTCATAATCAGGCAGTTTTAGTTAAAGAGGGTGAAGGGTGAGTTGACAGTTTTCTACCTGTAGCAGAAACAGAGGTTTGGAGTTGTTTGGTGCCAAAGCGAATAACAAGGCGGACGTGAAATTGAAAGCAAAGCACAACTGACACAGTGCTGAAATCATGAGCTTATAGTCAGGGGCCATTGACAAAGACCATGCCTCATTGCACCAGTATGTCTTCAAGGAAAAGCATTTCCCTCCTGTCATTTAAAGAGAATTTACGACCTAATTTTCAGGGTGTAAGACGCCATTCTTGGTGTCTATGATGGCGGTGGTGTCTCTGTATGTTCAGATGTGCTATTAAAATGCTATAACTGATATGAGTATTGGCTGAAAGCACTCACTGCCTCCATGTTGCCATAGGAAGCATGGCCCAAACACGGTTATATAAGCAAAACACCCCATTATATATAAAAACAGAAATATTTTAATTAAAATATATATAATTTCTGCTGTAGAACAATTCTGTCAACATGGAACATTTTTTCCTTGACAACAACACATTAAACATCACACATACTGCTGAGAGATGTTAGATGAACATGGCCAGTGAGACCCGTGATGTATAAAAACAGATTTGTCCTTTAACAGCCTCGTGGCAAAGATTTACCACCTCAGAGGTTGCAGGAGGCTGCAGGGTTGATGTGCAGGCAACGGTAACAAGTAATGAGAAGCTGTTATGTCTCATTTCCCAGCTTGATTCAGCTGTAATAGTATTTACAGCCAATGTCCTCACCTATTCGCCCTCCTGAGGAGGTTGTTCCAGTCTGAGGTACAGACATTACTGCTCTGTCCGTGTGGAAAACTTTTTAGCTTCATGCGTCTCTGGAGGGGCCAGAGGGATGAAACTCTGCAGGTTCATGACTAAGAGCTGTGCATAGGCGTGGTTCTGGTGAACGAATCTAAATCATTGTGAAACGAGGCACAGATGCAGGAGCCTGATTTCCACTCGCATTCAACCACTGATGCTGTAGATATACTGTGGACACGCTCTGCCTGCGGTCTTTAGGCCTAACAGTGAGATGGCACAAAAAGTAGCACAATTCCATCTATTGTCTGCATCACAGAGGTCCTCCAAGAGCAGCTGTCCTTATTCACTGACATTATGTTCGGCCGGGGCTATTTATAGCAGCTATATTGCCATTGATTTATCACACATGTACCATCGGCGGCAGGGATATCTTCATCGTCACCATCGAATGTCGGAAAGGTGATGAAAAGGCAGTACACAGACACAGAGTTTGTTCCTACAGACACACTATAATGTGTGTACTCCTTCAGCCTGGTGGATCTCTGCAGTCATGCTTGTGATCTTATAAATAACCGCTGTATGTGTCCTGTAAAGGAGCGATGAATAATCTGGTAATCTTGTGTTGACCACTATCAGCTCAGCCTGCACCCCTCAGAAAACCTGCTCTAGTTTAGGAGCATAATTAAAGAAGGAGCAATGAGGTGATTACCATCAGTGAGTGAGTCCGACTAGCTAGCCTGGGTGGTTCAGGTATGCTTGTTAAGCCTGCCTACATGTTGTTTTTCAGCACTGTGTCTGCAACTTTTCAACTTTCGTATCTTCCTCTTGGAAGCATACCTGGTTACAATTTCTTTTTTTGCTACGCTCTACGTTTTAATAGAATCCCAGCCTCACCTGCCCGCTGTATTTGGCTGGGGGCAACACGCCCATAAACATCCCGAACACAGCAAAATAAGAAGAAAATACAGGCAGAGGGCCGGGTCTCTGCACATAAATACACCGCCATACACTTATATACACTTTAGTGAGTCATAAGTGATGATTGAGAGAGGGATTACTTCTGTATGAGTCTATATATTGTTGTTGTTGTTCGGAAAATCCTGCATAGTACACCTTTGAGAGGGCTTTTTTTTTGTTTTGTTTTTTTTAAACCGCACCCTACTCAGCTCTGATTGGTCAGTTGTTTTTTTTAAAACAGCTGTTAAGGGGCACAAAAACAGATCTACGTGAATCACTGAACAAATCTAAGATGGGAGTCAAAAGTCTGGACGAGGCTAAACTCACACTGCATGGAGGAGGCAATATCTAGTGGTTACTTAGTTACAAGCTGACCTAACTGAAATCTACAGAAGCAAAGTGTTTGTTCCAGTAACAATAAAGTGAGTTTCAGAAAGCAGGTGAAATAACTGTTGAGTCATTTGGATTTATTAACTCTATCAACCCCCTGCTGTTTTCATTTGGAGCTTTGGGGCTGTAAAAATCTTTCCACACATAATATCATACACACCTGCAGGTTCTGTCTCTGCCAGTCTCAACTGGACGCTTTCTGCAAACACCGTAATAATTTCATTATGATTTTAAATCCAATCCAACAGAAGGAAAAAAAACAGCTCCTGGGCTTTTAAATAGTGAATAGTGATAGTTTTCTGGGCGGCAGATGGTTTTGTAGATCTGAACAGGTTCAACCTGGCGCTCTTGGCTTTGCCTTGAGGAGGCAGGGCCCCAAAGTGACGGGGCGTGAGATGAATGGAGATCTGCATGTGGCACTGAAATCAGTCCTGCCTCCTGCTGGGCCACAGAAGTGAAAGCATCCAGGTGTGCATGCAGCTGGCGGGGCCGCTACATGACTTACAAATAGACAGATATGGCACAAGTGATAATTCCGTGGATTCTCCTGCTTCCATCTTAGAAGCCCAAAAAATGAGGCACTCTTTCTCTGTATTATCTGAATATCTTACCTCACTAGTGCTCTCCATCAGTTCCTAGTATTTACCAGGACTGAGTTAGGCAGAACAATCATGAGGGCTGAGATGTCCAACATAGAGGATCTTTAGGGATTTGTTTCCAGATATTTATCCTTTATCTATTAACGTAGAAACATCAAAGTGAATGTCGAAAAAGTGGCATTTAGTGTGGCTACAAACAGTCAAATGAGAGCCTGTATTTTGGGTACACTGAGGTCCATTTTCAATCAGTCTCTTGACAGGAAGCTTGATCAACCATTCAGTTTGTTTGATGAGCAGGGCAACACAGCACACTGCTGTGAGCTGTTCAATGTGTGCACTGGCTCCACTGTGAGCCTTTGTGACCCAGAAATAAAATTCCACTACTGTACATCTCTATGCAGTTGGCTGTAACTGCCATAGATTCAGGCTTCTCCTCTCTGTGTTTACATTCAGGGTCAGATTAGAGACAAGTGTTTGAAGTGATGCATGTAAACAATGTTTATTTGGAAAGCTGTAGGATGCCCCTGCAGCAAGCCCCTATATACATGGTCCTGCATGAGTCCTCGTTCCCACCACAATCTCGACAACAAAAGTAGTGAGTGCAAAGTTAGCTCGAACCACAGAGCCACAATAGTCATGGGAAATATGCCAGGCTGAAATAAACTGAAATTATCCTGTAAAGGTTCCATGCCATTTTCAGGTTCATATTTAGGGGTTTCTACTAGAGCATGTTTACATGCTTTAGTGTAGGGCTGCCTCCGTCTAAGAATTTTCCTAGTCGACTGATAGTCATCATTTAGGGCCATTAGTCCACTAGTCAGCCGCATGGTTATGATATTAAGTTAATTATTAAATTATATATTTTGGTGGTTTGACATGTTATTAACAAGCCTGTGGATGTTATTAACTAGCACTTTGGATTTCCTGCCCGACATGTTATTAACTAGCCTGTGGAATAACCGCAGGTACCAGACCCGGAAATTAACCTGACTCCTGTCTGACTGCTGAGCGTGGACACTTCCTGTGTCTGTCCTTTCAAAGTAAATTCCCACATAGTCCAGTCATATAGGTTGGTTGTTTTTTTCTGCGACTAAGCGACCAATAAAATCTTGCTGACTATTGACCTTTCTGGTCGACTAACGTTTGGTTGACTGTCGGTGGGCAACTTTAAAGTTTAAAAAACATCTTACTTTTCTCATACCATCTTCTTGAATATACCTGTATTCATCATCTGTCTCAAACACTCAATTTTAGCACCTGTCTCTTTAAGCCCCCATCCTGAAAAACCTAAACCTGCTCTGATTGGTCAGTGTTTCCAGGATTTCATAGTAAGTGTTAGACACTAGAATACTTAAAGGTTCAGGAAAGATTTTGGTTATGTTTGATAAAACACTAACTTAACTCGCCGGATGGTCCAAAAAAAAAAAAAAAAAGATGACAAGGGCTGACTAGCGCCAGCAGTGCAAGATACACTGCAAAAACTAGTGTGACAGATGCTGACCAAGGGCCCAACATTGATCGATGGCTGACCAAAAGCTCGGTGTGTCAGGGCCTTCAGAGTGACCCCTAACCCCCACTTGCATTTTCATTTTGTTGTTCATTTTGGACTCTATTCTTTCGTTAGATTTTGGGGTTTGTTTTGCAAGTCCTCAAGTACTTAATGGCAGTGTATTGCGAGCTCTCGAATATGAAAATTACATAAAATGCCCGTCCCTAATTATCACACACAGGACAATTAATTCTGTGGTTATAAACCATTAAAACTGTCTCGCAATTCCGCTGACCATTTCTAAAACTCGTGGGGCTGTCAGGCCTCGCTCTTTTTCCATCATTCATCCTCAGTAAACTCATCGCAACAAAGTTCCTCGCACAACAAATGACTCACTCTAATATTACAGCCTCTCGTTAGAAAGAAATGAAGCTTCATCTGCTGCCGTGATATCTGCTCGTAAAATCACATGAAGGTGTGTTTTTATGTCTTTACAATTTACCGCACAGCAATATCGACTTTGAACCTTGGCAGAGATCACAGCATGGGTCAGCTGTCCTCACGAGACGGCAGACAGCACGTTTCAAAGAACAGTTTATTCAGTGTGTACTTTAGTGTTGTTGTATATCGCCAGGTATGGCCCTGTTTCCCTGCAGCTGTAGGTTGCCCACTTTAAAGTGTACACACACAGGAGCTGCTTTTATGTCAACAGAAAAAGGACTTCGGTGAACACCACTATGCTCTGCTGTAAACAGCTTTATTTTGTTTCTCAGAGTGACATATCGGCCTCAGAATTAAATAAATGTGGGGTCACAGACACTGAATACTATGAAGGATATCCTCTGATCTCAAATAATTTCCCCTCGTGGTTGCACTGCACTCTACACACTGTACATTCAGTATTAATACTGACTCGAATATTGGATTCTATATTTGTCCCCTTATCATTACAGGTACAGAGTATTCTACAGGGTGTTACAATGTAAACAACCACAGGTTTAGCTCTAAAGTCTTAATAAGGGAATTAGATAAAAACACTCAGTATGTTTGTTGTAATTGCCTTGTGCCTGCCGCAGCTATGATTGCATACAGAATGTCTCCAACTCCTGGGAGACTTTGTGGAAATCCTCAAATTATTGAGGTAGAGAATTATACAACAGCTGCTCTGTTAAAAGAGGACGCTTGTCTCTAATAGTCTGCATCTTAATAAGCACAAATAGCGATGACACAGAACAGTTATTCTGTGACGTGTTCCGCCCTACAGGGGGGAGCCAGAATAACATAAACAGAAGGAAGGAATTTTAATTTGGGCTAAATCAGAATTACAAACACAGCTTCAGAGGAGGGTAATATTGGGCTGAGTGCCACTTAGCAGCAGTTTGTGTCGTGTTGGTTTGTTCCTAACTTGACCAGTTTCTCTTTGTCACCGCAGTTTGCCTTCTTTTTTTCTCATTTGGACCAGCACACCTGCAGTGTGCCTGTGTTTGGCAAAGTCGTTCATGACTCCCCAGGCTTTACCTATTGACAAATTAAATCATTCTTTTCACTTTTTGGGCACAGATGGTTTGGCCTGCATGCTTGGAGCTCTGCTTTTACAGCCGACATATGCTGCTTATTTGTACTTACCCAAATGTAACTCACCTTTGTAGCAGTGATTGCAACCGTCATTAAATTTAAAATCTGAAGTTAGTTTTATGATCTGCCTCTTGTATAGTTTATGCAAATCTTTGATGTTGATTTGCTCCATAAACATAAACATGGCTGAGCATATTGAATCCTGCAAGACCACATTTTACAAGCGAATTCTTGCTGCTGCTCTCAGGACTTAATTACAAAATACATCGCCTGTGACTACCCTCTAGAACGACACATAGGCACACTGTCTGATCTGATGACACCATTTTGAAAACAGTTAGGAATCACTGTTTAAATGGTCAAAGGTCAAAGGTTTGGTTAAGTTAAGGAACAAAAACAACTTGGTTAGATTAAAGGAAAGACTGTGGTTTGGGTAAAAATAACTACTACGATAAGGTAAGGGGAACTTTGTTGTCATGGTGGAAGTAATAAACAATTACACATAAAGTTAAGTCTTTTATCCCACCTGTCACTCATCGTGCTTCATAGGTAATTTTTATGGTTTTGTATAGCTTCAATCATTGCGCACACAACGGTTGGTATCATATCTAATGAAGAAGCGCCCTACGAATGGTGCTGTCACGTTATGCACTTAGTGTAAAGTTGCGTACTTAGTGTAAAGTTATGTAGGCTAAGTTGAGGCAAGTAAATTTTAGGCAGGTTAGGAAACATGTTTGGGCATTGCCACATAATATACTTAACGTTATCTTTTGTAATATTATACATACTTCATGTAAAATTACAAAGATTAAGTTTAGGAAAGTAAAGTTACGTAGATTAGGTTGCGTTAAAAAAAAACATGGTTGGGGATTGTCATGTTAAATACTTCACATGAAGTTACGTAGGATAGTTTTAGGTGAAAAAAATACAGTTGAGCGCAGTCATGTTAGAGACTTAACGTAAAGTTATGTAGGTTAGGTTAAGGGAAAAAACCACAGTTGAGCTTAGTCACATCGAATACTTAACGTAAAGTTAAGTAGGTTAGGTTTAGGGGGGAAAAACATGGTTCAGCGTGATGACATTAAATACTTAATGTAAAGTTACATAGGTTATGTTTGGGGGGGTGAACTCAGTTGGGTGTAAACGTCAAGTTTCGTACTTAGCACTACGTTAGGTAGGCTAGGTTTAGGCAAGTTATGTAGTTTAGGTTTAAGAAAAGAAACTATTTTGTTTAAACTTACGTACTGTAACGTGAAATTTCAAAGGTTAGGTTTAAGAAAGTAAAGTTACGTAGGTTAGGTTCAGGTAAAAAAAAACCATGGTTGGGCTTTGTCACGTTAAATACTTAACGTAAAGTTACGTAGGTTAGGTTCAGGGGAAACAACTGTCATATTATGCACTTAACATCAAGGTAGGTACTTACCGTTTAGTTATGTAGGCTAGTTTCAGGCAAGTTAAGTTGTGAAGGTTAGGTTTAACAAAAGAAACAGGGCTGAGTGTTATCACATTACATATGCAATGTAAATTTGCGTACTTAACATTACATACTTTAACTTAGGTAAAGTGTAAAAAAAGAGAGTAATGTAGGTTGTGTTGTCTCATTATGCACTTAACGTCAAGTTACGTACTTAACATAAAGTTGTGAAGGCTAGGTTTAGGCAAGTAAAGCTACGTAGTTAAGGTTTAAGACAAGAAACATGGTTGAGCATCGTCACATTACATAATCAATGTAAACTTGCGCACTTAACATTACATACTTAAGGTAAAATTACAAAGATTAGGTTTGGGAAAGTAAAGTTACGGATGTTAGGTTTAGGAAAAGAAACATGGTGGCTGCATACCTTAAAGAAGTTTACGTTCACTTGGTTTTACATGGGACACAAACACCAGTCTCCTGGGAAAAGTCCTCTGTTTGTTTGACCCATCCACGACTCCAACTTGCCTCCTGACGCAGACTTTTGGTCTTTACACTACCACTTTCTTTACTCCTGACAGCACAATGGTCACCTGATAGCAGCCTTCTAGATTGCGTGGATTATATATAGATTACTGGCTCATGATTGTGTGGGTTATATGCAACATCCGGCATTACTTTTTGTGGGCATGTAGAAACAGTGCATGACAACAGCTTAGAATTTTTTGGAGATAATAATTTCTAATATTACTTATTTATATATATATATATTACCCATTCTACACACACGTTCTTAAGCTTGTAGCATTTGATTGTTTTAAGTTTGTGATAACAGTGGAGTTTATTTTCTTCCTCTATGTATAATGTGTTGACCTAGAACCTGACGTATACGATTGACCTTGCAGACATAAAGTTGTGCTGAGGTGAAGTGCCATCAACCCCAGCTGCCCACTAGTAGATGATTCACTACAAACTTACGCTCCACAGCAAAACCTTGTTCAAACCAACACAGCCTTATTTTAATTCTAGTGGACATCCCAACGTTTTTCAAAGACTCCAAAGATGTGTGTAAAATGATGTACAAGACATTACTTTACATTCATTACACAGTCATTTTGTATCAATTCAACTTACAATAAGTGCTCCAAACTTCCACTGGAACAAGAACTAAAAGTCATCAAAACTTGTAACTGCCCAAACAAACACAAAGAGCATGTTCAGTGATATTATGCAAGTGCTTCGACATCTGGAATATTTACATCTGAAAGATTGGTGTAGCCATAAAGAAATATGGAGCCTTTGGCTTGAATATTTCACTCAGTGTAAACATCATATATCATCAACACAGAGCTTGAACAAGCTGTTAGATGAATATGATGATGTTGACGACCTTGGAGCTACTTAAAGGTGGAACAGTAGAGAAAACTGTATGTGAAGGGGTAAATATTGATGAATTACTTTTGTATGTAACTACACCTGCAAGTAAGTAATATTCTGTGACAACAAACCTCAGACCTCAACCCAATCGGCAGAATAAATGTTGGTATTATACATTTCTGCAAACCAGGGATATGTTACATTTGTATGGTATTATGTGGCAGATACTGTAGCCCTTTACTGGGTTACAGGGCTGCTACAAAGTCCCTTCTTCATGCAGCCTTTGCATTGTTTTTTCATTTTGCGGACATTTACAGCTGGTGCTCTTCTTTGAGTCAGCTGCTTACCGCTAACAGCTACTTTTTAAATCACCCGTGGTGGGTCGTAGAGATAAGACATCGTCAAAACGTGACAGCCGTGCCACCCATGATCACGTCCTACCAGCTGTCCTGCTTGTACAAGACATCTTTTCCAGCTCAGTGAGACAACTCTGTCCACCCAGTCTGCATTTGTACCTTTTATACAGAATGGTGAGGCGGCACAACGGTGTGAAATTCCCGTCAGTTTAAAAGGGGCTATTGAAACTTTTTTTTTTGTATGTTTCAAAATACTGTGGTTTAAATTGTTAGGTTTCGGCACACAACCACTTGGTTATGGTTAGGAAAATATCATGTTTTGGCTTAAAATACCCGATTGAGGTGGCAACGCAGCAGTGGCTCAGTAAAAAACACAGCTTTTTGTGGTATTAATTCAGAGCCATGTCTCACTCCAAAGTCTCCAACTGCTTTAGTATAAAGAGCGAGAAAGTTTGCAGAGAGCGGATGGGAGGGGAGGTCAAACAAGGTCAAACAAACTCCGGCATCAGGGGGAAACGCAGCGGGACAAGGTCGAAATGTAAAGTGGCGAAAGTCTGACTGGGGTGGACGGGTCCAACAAACAGACTTTCACCTTAGAGAGCAGTCTTCGTGTCCTGTAAGAGTATAAAGCCCAACCCTGTTCTTTTTCCTAAACCCAACCACGCTTTAGTTGTTGAGGAAAAAAAAAACTCAATTTGCGGTTTTGTAATGAGGTAGTGTGTTTAAACTGAAAGAGACTGAACGTAAGTGTTAAATTTCCTGTGAAAACAGAAGTGTATCTTGAAAGAAGACAATGCATGTAACAGGCAGAACTTGACACGGTGTCCTAGAACGTCAACAACCAATGCACCCATGGTACCTTTCACATCATATCTGGACGTGGAAAGTCTGTGACCAAATGTCAATATGTGACTAGGACAGAGTGAGAATGTGTTATAAATCAGGTAGAAACAGAGCCACGGGTCGCTAAAAATATCCACACTTGGTAACTAAAAAACATGACTCATTAAAAAACAACTGTTTTTCTTTCTATTTGTTGGTCTTGAACAGTGGTCTGCAGCTTGGCAGGTGCACCCCTGCACCTCCCAATGACAAAGTAAGCTAACACACTACATCACTTAAACGTTGATATGATACATATGAAACATACCAATGTAACATGTTCTCAGTTTGAAGAAATGTACAATGCCAACATTTTCTCCTGATGACTGGGCTGCAGACCTAACCCCCCTCTCTGAGTGCTTGAGAGGGAGTTGCTGCCTAATGACCCTGATGATTATCTTAAGTGTGATGCATCTTGCCCAACCTGGGTGGGAAAGGAAAATATGCGCAGGATCAGTTAGGCGTTTGGGTCAAATTGTTCCTTCTTCAGGGTGCCATTTTCTCAAAAATGATGATAGACGTACATCCGTTTCCTGTTTCTGTCTGTGTTGCAGCGCTGCCAGCTACAGGGAGAGGGAGTATCCCCCACATCTCTGGAAATTGCAGAGAACAAGCAAAACATTGGGACTGGTCATCTCGAGCACGAGCGGAGACTGAAAAAGCAACAACTGGACTCGGGACTCGGCACTTGAACAAGTGGGGATGAGAGCTGCTGTGTGACATCAGTAAACAAACCCTCGAGGGTTGAGACTGGAGTTGGCAAATGAGTAAGTCGTGGCCCAAAATGATTGCCTTAATTACTACACATATACAGATGTATGAAGTAATGAAACTAAGAGACTTATAGTTCAAAGTTTAAAGATGTTTTCTTTACATGTGAAAAAAGTGTCTTGTAAGGAACAGATGTGAATATTTTAATATGATAGAGATACTGTTTGGTTGTAATGTCGACATAATGTTTTAGTTGGGTCGGCTTCGTAGGTGTCATTGGTTACTAAATGGTGAGTTTGCTCTCTGCTTATGTGCAGTCAGCACTACGACTTAATCTATTTTTATCTTGTTTCATATTGTCAACCAAACAAGGCTGGCCTGAGTTGCTCACTCAAACGCTGGCGACAAACTCTTAATTCACATCGTGTCATAACACATGAAACTCCTCATTCAGAAAGTGTATAGAGGGTCGAGAGAGAAGACACATATTGACTGGCTCAATGCGACACACTGAAACACATCACAAGAACATCCTCTCACATTACGATCCACTTACACTAAAGCAAAGATGTCAGGCACATAAACACCATCATAAATATCTGCCACACTCACTTTCTATCACAGAAAAACAGCGGGTGAAACTCGCAGGGGCTTTCACCGTAAAGACGAAATACCTTAGGTTTTTTTCTCAG
Organism: Epinephelus awoara; assembly: GCA_035609425.1. Classification (NCBI taxonomy): domain Eukaryota; kingdom Metazoa; phylum Chordata; class Actinopteri; order Perciformes; family Serranidae; genus Epinephelus; species Epinephelus awoara. The sequence continues at coordinate 8,048,910 of CM069294.1, forward strand.
ATGCAAATTTAGAGCTGACCAGCTGCTTTGTTGATATGTTTTCACTTTAACTGTATGCAAAAGTAACATGGACGTGTGTTATATATTTTTTTAAACCTAGCCTTGATAATTACATAACCAAAGGTGAAACCCTGAATTTATTGTATGTTGTGGACTTCTGGAAAATGTCGTGATATAGATGCACACTGAATAGGATAAAAAAATGTAAATAGCAGACATTTATACTTGTGTGTCCTAAGATGTGTTGCAGATAGAGTAATTTGAGACTTTTTACTTTCTTTGACTGTTATGACCATCGACCATGCTCATCTGTGTTTGGTTTGTCCTCGCTGATACAATCATGTTCCTCATATTGTTGCAAATGCTGCTCCAACATTCTTTGTTGTTTTAGGCCATTTATTTTCTTCTTTGTTTTATTTTTTCAATTCACCTTCTCATTCATTTGGCATACTAAAACACGAGGTTGCTGATGTTGTTTGTGGAGCTTTGTCAGAGAAGCGTTGGACACAGTTACCTCTCTAAGACCTGCGATGTTGCCCATGAATGAAACGATTACACGTTGCCAGGTTTTACTTTAGTTTTTGGCAGTAGTTGTGAGATAGATGACACATCCTAATAAAAATAGTGTTTTATTTTCCTATATTTCCCTTCAAAAATCATCCTTCTACATACTGTGTTAACTATATGGGCACTTGAATTAAAGCTCTTGGTCCTAGTGTCTTTTTCCTCTACTCCTAAAGAAAATCCAAAGTTCACGTTCTTGCTCCTTTCCCAAAATTTCGTATCTGTAATTACCTCAATAATAGTATCCCTCAGACCAGCTGTTTACTGAATGTTCCAGATGTTTCCGTAGTGTCACAAGAAAACTTGTAACCACAGAATAGCCACAATAGTTTTAAATAGATGTCAATAGTTTCTTTAGGGAATCCTTACGGGGAGGATGTTTTTTTTTCCTTTGAGGTTTTCATCTCTGCATATCAAAAGTTTTAACAGGGATACCAGAATACTCCAGCAGAGCTTCAGGATTTTTAAATCTGCAAAGTTTTTGCCTCTTAAAAAGTTACATGAAAATAAAAGTCGGATTGAAATGAAGAAGAAAGTGTCAGTGGGAGAACAACTCTTTAAAAATCAAGTTAATGTAAAGATGAAGTATCAGTCCCATTAGTCAGGGAATAGAAAAGTAATAAAGGCAAAACAAATTTCACAGCAATGTATGTTTTTGTTTGTTTGTTTTGTTTTTGTTTGGGTGATTTGGCAGATGAACCGAATCACCACTATGAGACCTTTAAGGTTGCCAAGACTTCAATGAGTAGTATAAACATGAAGCTACAGCCAGCAACCAGTTAGCTTAGCATAAAGACTTCTGGATTACGACCTCCAGCATTTGGATCATGTAGTGAGGTACCTGTTGGGTACCTGGCAGCCTCGGGGTGACGACAAGACCTCAAGATCTTTGTCTTCACACTTTGGCTTTTGTAGGAATTAAAAAACAAGATGTAAATTGTTGAGCTTTAAAGTTGCCAGCAAGCAAATGCTGCACAATATGAGGAAAATATCTGATGCCATTGATGAATATGGTGACAACAACAGCTCTTGGGATAAATTAACAGATATTCATATGAGCTCAGTTCTGCCCTTTTGCTACTTTCACTACAATGCTTGTTGAATTAAAAAAGGCAGATGCTATTTGCACCAAGGTGTATTCACCAGTAGTGCTATTTCAATAGGGCCATTTACAACCAGATATATATAGCAGCGGAGGCAAGCACCCCAGTGTCTGTAGCCAACAATGCTATTTACACCCAGGTGTTTGTTTGTGGTTGGTTTAATAAAGTTAGAATATAGCGTACAGGTACACAAACAGGTCTGTTAAGCTATTCTGCTAAAGTTGATGTCACAGTGTGCATTTAGCAGCTTTATACATCCCGGAATAATACATCACTACATCTAGAAGTAATAAGCCAGCGTAGACTCATACAGGACACAAACCCCAGTCTCTTGACCCCAGTGCCACTAAGGCTGCCCCCGACTAAGAATTTTCCATAGTCAACCAAAAGTTGTCACTTAGGGCCATTAGTCGACTAGTCCACCGCATGGTTACGATATTAAGTTAATTATTAAATTATATATTTTGAGTTGAAGGTGTGAGAAAGAATAGTATCAGTAACATTGTTAACACTGTGCTACATTACAGAGAAATACAAAAGCGTACTAATGAACCTTCATTAATATAGGCCTATATTTTATCTACAAGTGCACGTCACACACTGAGCGAGCCGCCTGTTAATGACGCTGTGGGCTAATGGGCATGTAGCTACTTCCATGTTTCAGATGATACGTCATGTTTGTTGTCGACCAATGAAGATGAGTTTACATATCACCTTGGGTTCGTCCTTCACCTTCTCAAAATGATCCCACACTTTGGATTTCCTGCCCGACATGTTATTAACTAGCCTGTGGAATAACTGCAGGTACCAGCCCTGGAAATTAACCTGACTTTCAAATTAAATTACCACATGGTCCAGTCATATAGGTTTTGGTTTATTTTAACAAGGCGCAGCTCCTAATAGAGTTTCACATTTGTTGGTTTGTTTGTTTTTTTTGCAGCTAAGCATCATTGAAATCTTGCCGACTAATGACTTTTCTGGTCAACTTACCTTTGGTCGACTATTAGGGGGCAGCCATAACTGCAACTATGTCTTACTCCTTCCATGGACTGTGTCACTATGTAAACTAAATCATCTGTCTTTCTGGCACTACATTTGTTTTTTCTTGTAAATTTACCACTTCAATCTTGAGAAAATATCTAAGACTGGCTAGTACTAGCTCTAACCATGGCCTCTGAGCCCTAATACTGACGGCTTCCTACCTTGATGCGTCTTCATGATGAGTACTAGCCAACTACAGCATACAGCAGGATCCAGTATAGAGTGTCGTAGGGATGGGTGTAAATAGCCGAATAGCTGCGATGTGACTATTTTCACCTGGGTGCAAATAGAACTATTTACAACATTCTTTCATTTAACAAAGTGAGTATTGAACTGAATACAAAAGGCACCAATGAAATTGAATGATAGTTACATTTTTAAGTATAGATACTCTTTTAACTAGGTGCAGTATCACAGTCTTTTGCAATATCTTTATCGCGCAAACTGACATTGTGATTAAGGTGCCAATTTTCAGTCTTAATGCTAAGCTAAGATAAGTATGCGCTGGCTGTACCTGCATATTTACTGCACAGACAGAGTGGTGTGGATCTTCTCAGCCAAAGAACGAGCATATCTCCCAAAATGTGGAGTTATTCCTTTGAAATTAAATGAAAATCTAACCTGCCTGTAGAGATATTTTTTCGGAAGTGATTTTATTACACTAATCTTGTCAGATTACGTGCCTCAAGCACAAGCTGTTCCTGTACCTGAGGGGCTCGGGCCAGCAGAGGCCAAAGAGTTCGACTATTTCAGGCTGAATGTTGGCTCACGTAAAGATCTGAGATGAAGCCCAAATGCACAAACTATCACACCAACAGGCAGCAGTGGCCAGAAGCTGCACTGCAACAATACCGATAAATGTGTAAGAGACAAGTTCATCTATGTAGTGATATGTTCAGCTACAGCTCGGTGTTATCACATAGCAGCACAAAAAGGCGCTGAGCCAAAGAGTAATGTATGCCCACCGGTCACCAGAGAGAACAGGAACAGGATCAGCCTGATTGATCCTCGAGGGCAACACATCCAATCAAGCAGAACAAACAAGCACCAAAGGAGGCTGAAAGAAATCTGTTTAACTGGACAGTCTCTAACGCATTCCCTCAATCTATGAATTAAATTAATTCATTTGGTTAGCGGCTGCAATTATGTCAAGTTCGAGCTCACTTAAATCTGCTTTCATCAGGAGATCAGGAGTAAGCCAGAGACAGGCAGTGCGCTGTAATATACGGAGCAAGAAGATAATGAAGGTCGATAGGCAGATTCTGAAGCCGACTGAATATTACAGGAAGAAAAATCATTAATCCTCGTGTGTGAGCTGAATGAGACTCATGCACTGAATAAAAAGGTCATAATCCACAGTTATCCACACGGATATTTATCAAGGGGTCATATCATGAGTGGGAAAGGATTAGTGGGAAAAATATCTAATATAAGACTAAACAACAAATCAGATTTTTCTTTGATTCAGTGCCGCTAAATACACCTGCAGTAATAACTTCTGTGATGCCGCTGTGATTCAGCACAAACAATGAGCTGTTAGGGAGGTTAACAGTTGTGTGGGGACGTTAGGTAACAAACAAAACAAGGTGAGAGGAGAGCGTTTTAATTATGATCAGCTCCGAGCTGGAAAACTCACCGGGGCTGCGTTGAAAATGTTTCTGAACACGAGCATAAGTCACTGTCATAGCCGGAGGAGGGAGAGGAGGAGATTCACCCAACACAGTTTAACTCATTTTCAGTTATGATGTTAAAAAGACTGAAAAACTAAACTCATTTAAAACAAAATTCTTACTGGGGATTGATTTCATGTTGAGAAGGGTTTTCTCGGTGTTTAAGTTGTGAGAAACAGCCTTCCTGGTGAGACTCACGTATATTTCTGAGGCCTAAACGACTCACAGGCTCAAATCCTCTGTGCTTTCCACAGAGCGACTAGAAAGATTAACTTTAAGATGAATGCCTCCTCGAATCAATAATAAAAGATTCTTTCCCCCCAAAATAAAACCAACAAGAAATCACAGCTCTAAACCATGCAGAACATCAGCCCAGTGTGGTTTAGTAAAATACTATATCTTGCTCTGCTTTCAGTGTTGCCAGATTTGACAAAAACAGCTCAATCGGATTCTCACTTTGGCCCAATCTCCATAAATGTGATCACATTTTTAATATTAATGTTTAACATGAGTTCCGGGAAGGAGCCTCAGGGAGTTCTGTACTATTTGCACAATTAGGCAAACCTCAAACCACCGAAAACGAGGTTCAAATTATGAAAAAGTAGCAACTGAATGTTAAAATCTGAACTCATAAGAACAGTCTTTCATGACAGAACTAGATCCAGATAATAGAGGGTTCCTTTGGTATTTTTCTAACTGGATCCAATGTTTATGTCTCTAAATGACTAATGGTAACAATATATGTTTCCACTGTGAAAAGTTGTGGATGGTACCAGTGAAACTGTTCTGTACCGTCCCCATTTTTGTTCCACCCTCTGTTGGGGTACCTAGCACACAGATCTGGTACTAAAAGGTGGAGCTGTGAACACTGCAGTCCATTCATCGGTCAGTAGCAAAGTTTGAGTTTGAGAGTTGAGTTAGAGTTTGAAACTCATGTAACCACTGTTCATACTATGGAGAGTTTTATTACTTTAACTATAAAATGAAAGGATGTTTGAGCTTGTCAGTGGCAAAACAAGCACTTTTAATGGATGTAAAGTGACGGTATATAATTGCCACAGGTGATTACATTGCAATCTGTTTCACAGCTGCAGCCCTCTCTCACTCAATACTGGACTAATATCAAAAGTTGTTCCCATTAGTCACTTAAAAAAGTAAACATTGGGAAATAGGGTCCAGGTTGCCCTTTGAATAATATAAAAGTTTCAACCTGGTTGTAATAAAATGAAATGTCATTTGTTTTTATTGATCATCTGTTATTAGTCATTGCCTGCTGAACATGGGGCGTCTCAGTCTCAATCAATCATATTACTCAAAGGAAACTGCTCCATGTTCACTGGAAAATAGCCTTTTTTTATTGGAGGAAACCAAACAAATGGTACAAAAATTACCCAAATCATCACACATTGCCCAAAGCTATTCATCTGCCCAAATAAAAAGTAGCCAAACTGGATGGAGCACCACCCAATCTGGCAACACTGACTGCTTTCGCCTCTAGAGATCAGAATGCATAAATGATGATACCAAAACTACCATTAAGATGTCTGAGTTTATTTGTTGAATTTGGCTTTAAAAATCTCACTTTTAAGTGTGTTTATTGTCTCTGAGAGCTGGAGGACATCTTTAAAAAGACAACCTGACTGAGCCCAGTATCTTCACACTGCACACAGGCAGCACTGCAGACGTCTCCATACAGCTCAGTTTGATATCACGTACCACGGACACATACATAAAGAAAAGTAATGCATTAGCCTGAGGATGAGAACCAGAGTGTTTACTGTAACATGCACAGTGTTAGATAACACCAGGAACCCGTTTTATGTCTTAATCTTCTTATAAACAAGGTGGCTTATGAGGAGCACTGCAAAACTGTTGAACGGTGACGCAGTTTGTATTTGTTTAGTTCTCTCGCTGGATATTATGTGACTGACTGGATTTTGGGGTTGTTTTGCACCATCTGCCTCCAGCAGAACAGTATTAGTGCTCTTTGGTGAAATACAATGATTACAGTGTTTGCCCGGTCACATCTGTATTCAGGAACTTGTCTCAGATAGGAGACAAATACAATGATTTGCAGAATTCATATGCGCTTTAGTGAAAGGCCTCGGTCCACACAGCTAGTGTTGGCTCAAATTACTGGGTTAATAACAGGGTTACAACACAGCACTTTATCAGAGACACACTCAGTGGTCACTACTTAAAGCTGTCATTGTGGTATTAACTAAAAGACGTTCTTTCAGAGATTATAATATTGATTAAATGATAATAGCCTTCATTATCTTAAACACAACCCAGGTTTAACATTGTTATGAAGAAACACCTTTCACTCCTGGCTCACAGTGTAGCAGAGCAGTGAGGAGGCAGACTGTGTTATGCTAAATCATGAAGGGGAATTATTTGCTGAAGTGCTAATCGCTAGGAGGGAATTAGCATTTTCACCTATTTAATGACGACTACAAAGTTGACACAGTGTAGTGCAGGTCTGAATACACAAACAGTTACAGACACACACATCCTTTGTGGTGAGAGTACCTGTCCTCATAGAGTCACAACAGCCAGTGAGTTCAGTGCTGCCAGAGTTTCCTTGAGCAAAACAACCTCTGTCTGCATCACGACTGCATCTCCTGGCTGCTGTCGTCCTCTCTGGGTGTCTTTATGGGGAATGTGAATACACTCCTGATTACAGCAGCCCATGGAGACGTATTAAGACTGCTTGTTTAATCTGAGTTACAGGCTGAGACTCATATATGGCAAAAATATTGTTTTTCTCGCATGCCTCCACAGTGTAGAAAGAACACTGACAAAATGTGTGATGAATTGAAGTCATAGGGGTCTGTGTTTAACAGCAGCAAAACTATGGGTGCTCTCACACCTGCCCGGTTTGGTTCGGTTCAATTGAACTCAAGCTCATTTGCCCCTTAAGTGCGGTTCATTTAGCAAGGTGTGAACACAGCATTCGAACTTGGGTGTGCACCAAATCAATCAATCAATTGTTGGCAATTATACAACTCTGTAACAAAATTAGTTAATAATTTGGACCAAAGCAAGACAATTCTAGGTCTGACAGCACCCTTTATCGAAACATCTGTTTAAGTAGTAGTATAATCCAAGACTCATTTATCCAGTTGCATGCTCAGTACTCCCAAAACACATGAAGTTTCACTAAAAAGTTACGACATTGGAAACCGCTTACAGTGATGACGCCTGTCTCGGTGAAATTGATCACTAAATGCAATGATTATTACAACCCATTTTTCTTTTTCTTTATTTCTGATGCAGATTACCATCTAATTGACATTTCTATATTCATTACATGGATATAAATTAATTATATAGACAGCTTCCCTATTCACTGAATTTTAGTGACTTTCAAAATAGTAAGGACAGGGACAGGGATATAGTGCGACCGGGTATTATCATTTATCAGTGACAAGGGCAGCTTCAACCACAGGTGCTTTACATGTGCACATTTGTTCTCTGACTGCATCACTAGCAGCAATGACTAGCAGCCACAAGCTTCGGGGAGACAGTGTTTTGGGGGCTTTTTTGCCTTTATTTAATAGGACAGATACAGCATGAATGGGTGAGAAAGAGGTGGGGATGACATGCGGCAAAGGGCTGTGGGGTGGAATTGAACCTGTGGCAATTGCAGCTAGGACACAGCCTTTGTACATGGGACACACGCTCTACCACGTGAGCTAGTAGGCGCCAAAATGACTTTCTTTTTCCTGTCATGATTTCGATGTGCACACGTCTTCAGCCTCAGGTAGCCAGCTGGAAGCAGACAGGTTATCCTGACGCAAAGCATCATGGGAGTAAAGTAAAGAATACAGAATTACCGTAGTTGTAAATTGTTCTTCCATGTGGTATGACACATTGTAAACCAGTGTTACCCAACAGGTGGGTCCTGGACTTGCGAATGTGTCAAGTTTTGTCATAAACACACTTGATTTTGAAATACAGTGAATTTCCGGCACAGAGATTTTATTTTGAAGAGCTGCTTCCTGCTGTAGAGTGAGTGACTAATGGATAGATCCATACGACTGGATAAATGAGACTTGGATTATTTTGCACGAGGCGTTAAGAGTTTGTAAACTAATGTTTTGATATAGTTTTGCTGCTAAACTCGGACCCCTATGACTTCAATTCATCCTGAATTTCCTCTGTTTTTGGATTCTTCGTTCAACGTGGAGGCATGCAAGAAACACAAAGTTCTCCACCTGAATTAAATGTAACACGGGCTGAGTAACTGATATACAAATGATTATGTGGGGGGTTCAGTGTTCCTTTAACCGCAGTGTGTTGCCCTTTCTGGGTTGCTGTAATTCTTGCACCTAAAGTGTGATCTAACATCCTCATATCAGTCTTAAGCTGCTTTTTCTGGAAATCACAGAAAATAAAAGGAAAGTAAACATTGTGTGCTTTAGCCTGTATAGACCAGTTACTATGGTGACACTTGGTAACCTCAGCGGCTCTTTTGTCATGTTACGTTCATCAGACTATACATGAGGCATGGCACAAACAAGCCTCCAAATATATAGGCCAAGAATCATTAAGCGTGTGTAATTTTGACTGTCATACTATGTGTAAGTGGTCTTCTTTTTTGTTTTTTGTTTGAATCAATATCAATTCATCAAACTGTCTTTGGGTCATTTTGTTGTATTTTCTGAACTTTACTCCTCGAGAGCTCGATGAAGGAGGGTCACTGTGTGTAGAATAAAAGAAGGAAGTACACAAAAACACATGCAAATGAATATATTCAGATGTGAATTTGACAAAACAAGGATGGGACTCAAACCCATAAAAATCAGGTGTCTATGCAAGCTGGTGCAGTTTGGTCAGCCAAGGCCACGGTCACATTTATACGGCGGTTATTATCCAGTACATCAACACTAGTCATTATGATTCTCACCGTCATCTCACCTGCAGAGAGGTAAACGATCAACACGCAGCCAGCAGAGATGTCGCTGCACTGCTGCTGTGCTGTACAGATGCAGTGTGGATAGCAGCGACCACATAATTGTTTTTTTGGGGACAATGACGGCGGCGGCCGGGGTGCATTTGTTTTAATGTTATTGCTTCACGTTTGTGTGATATTTAAACTGTTCATTTGCCACTGCCTCGTCGCTCATATCTAAAAGAGGGGAATCATTAACGATCAGCAAAGGAAAACTGACGGTAACTATTAATGAACATGTAAAATATTTCTACAGTTCAGGTGTTGAGAAATATCCATGTGAGTTTTTGGCCAGCCTTGCTTTTATTCTGCATGATGCTTTGTTTTGAGAAAAATGCATCCGAACCCAAGGTATGTTTGTATTCTTTTCCCGAGGGTGCTCCTCTCCTTCTCCTTCTCCTTCACTCTCTCTCTCTGTATCTTTGGAGCTTGTCACTTCTGACCTTAATTCTCCTTTTTTTGTTTTTTGTTTTCTTCTTTGTTTTATTTTTTGGTAAACCTTCCAACTTCTGGATTTTCTACATTCATAACATTTTGTAGACAGCAATATGAGATGTGATTGAAAATGGAATATGTGCAATGTTGATTAAAGAAAAATATAATATATTCAATAAAAATTCAGAAACAGAAAAAGTGTTTTAAGATGTGTTTTTTTTGTCAGAAGTGAGTTGCTGATGCTTTTGCTGTTATACATAAATCCAATCTGAAGGCCATTACTACAATGGCATCTCACTTGTGTGCTTATTCGTCATGTGCTTGTGGTTCACCGTTTTGTTTGCTGCTGGCTGAACTGCTGGGACATGTTTATGTACATCGCTTGTGTCCCTCAGACAGAATCAGCTCTGTCAGCGGGGGCCGAGTATCACAGTGACAGAACGTTTTCATCTACAGTGGCCTTTTACGGTGGTTGCTTTTGAAACCCGATGCCCGAGCCGTTCATGTTCGACACTGTTTAAATATTTTAAATGGGTCCGATGTGGTGCAATTACTTGACTCTTGGACAAACACCAGTTCATCCATCAAGCTGGTGATGGACACACAGCAGCCGGGTTGTACTTTGCCTCCTCGCTGCTAAACACATAACGTGCTGCAAGGCTGCAGCCCGTTCACCTTCAACAAAACCTCCACAGACCGGGCAAAAGCAAGAAATAGTAAACATTATTTATTATCTTTAATGCTCCACAAACCTTTGAGAGACTAAAGGAGTTTGTCATGAGTTATTTGTGCATGACAGCGACCCTGAAAGGTCGATGTATGACTCTGGGATCAGGTCATGGTGAAGGAAATTAGACCAGCGTTGAAGATATATATAGCAGCTCACCCTTTACAGCTGTCTCCACAAAACAAGGTACACAAAGTCCATCCGACACAATAACAGGCACACGTGCGCACACACACATGCACAAAGCAGCAACAACAAACACTAACAAGCTCTAAATGTTTGCCACACACCCAGACCGACTCATTCAGATGACTGCTTCGTCATCGTGAGCGAACCTGAAAAAGCAGCGATGCAGAACGTGTCATTGGCCTTTTGCTCTCGTGGTTGTACTTGCATAAACTATGAATGTGTACAAATAAGCCAGGCTGAGGTGGTTGCACAACATTTGTTACTTCCTGGACTTTTTGGGTTCGTTTGTTTCTTTTTTTTTTTTTTTGGCAATTTTTCTTTTTGCTGCTGTTCTTTAAATGCATAATTTGTAAATCCAACAATCTCAGATGATTTCTTCTTGTATTTTAAGATTTTAAATTTCAGTGTTTGACCAAAGTTTTCTTTCTAATCTGGATTAAGTTAAATTGAATGTGGTTCACATGAGTTTATACTGTAGCATCCTGAAGTTGGCATAAAAACAAGGCCTCCAGCATGCACAGGGGCAAACTACTGAACATTAATCTCATGTTATGTGTGTTCTTTTTGTTGCCTTGTTTTATTTGTTATGTTGCCTTTGTTTTTACTGACTGCATGTTTTATTGTTTGATTGTATTTTGTAAAGCACTTCGTGAATTTCATCTCTGTAAAGGGTGCTACATCAAATAAATATTAGTCATTATTACTATAATTTTTATATTTTAATAGTGCTGTATACATGTCCAAAGAATGCTGCTAAAACCCAAATAATACTGGCATTTTCTGCACGTCTTAATCAGAAAGACGTATTTGGGAATAATAATTAAAATATTAAGAAAGAAAATGTTGTTTACGTGACCATTTCAAATTCAGAATATTGTCAGATTTGGAATAATAGTGGAATATTGGTGTGCTTAAGTGGAATTATGTTGATTCAACTTAAAAAAACAATCATTTTTCTGAAAAATCTGTAATATGTTGTGTCTTTTTTTCATTACCTGGACATTATCTCAGCAATTTCTTCCTAAAACCTGCATTATTTTAATTTCTATGTGGGAGTGTTGCTGCATCTATCATAAATCAGGTCTGTTACAAACGTCTCGACTGATTATGCTGACAGATGCTTATTCAGAGTAAAGTGACAGGAGTGAATCATGACCTCAGTTTTTTTTTTTGTGTTGAGTCATCATTGGGCTTGTTTCAGTGTATTTGGGGCTGAGCAGAAAAGCATAATATTCTTGGTATAATTATAAACTACAGACAGACAGAAGAAAACATGTCAGAGTGCTGCCACGGCTCCGTCTCGGCTTCACACTTCACTTCACGTCACAGCTTCTGTTGCTTCCGTCAGTGTCTGCTGCTGTCTTCCAGGAAAAGACCCCATCACTCAGAGGTGTAAGACAACACCTGACAGGGAACAATATCTCACCACATGGTCTGAGGCTGCTCTCATACATTCATGCCAGTGAATTTGGCATTCGCTGTTTCCCCTCTGCAAGGAAACCCAATGCCGCTCATACTGTATGCTCCTGGCCCCTGAAACCCAATCGCCCAAATCCCAAAAGCTACCTGCCTGCTCCTTTACAAACAACGCTCCTGTCGCAGGGCTGCGGATGGAAAAGTTGTCAGCCACAATTGAGCCTGCTGCTATAGACAAACTGTTCTTTTACATCCAGCAAATGTCAGTAGGCCTTCTGCCAGACAAATACAGCATGACTCAGGCCAGTGACCTCCCCAGGGGAACATTTACCAGCTTCTGCACTTAGATCCAGTGGCGCTGACCTTGGACTTACTCCCCTGGCATTCTCCTTTCACTCTCAATTTATTAAATTTGACAGTCAACGACATTGGATAGATGTGTTGTCAAGGATAGATACAGCATTTTACAGTATTGCTGTAGTATTTATCTACGTCTGAGATGATTTATGGAGACAGAGACATCTAAATTGAGAGATAGATAGATAGATAGATAGATAGATAGATAGATAGATAGATAGATAGATGACAGACAGAATTCACGACAGAAGTGGACCCAATGTGACTACGAGCCTATTCACACCTGGTACTAACACGACTCCTTGAATTAATCAAATTAAAACTAGGCTTTTTTTGGGAGGTTGTGATGTTCAAAAAAATGTATCCACTGATATACAGACATCTTTTTTGACATGTAAGTCTATGGGACAAAGTCTTTATGGGCCCAATGGTGTCACGCAATGACTTGGAAGTTGTAATTCTACTATTTGGCTACTATGTTAATTGGCTTCAAAGCCCAGTGCACTTTATTTATTTATTTATTTATTTTGTTTATTTATTATTATTGCTATTTTATTATGTATTTTATCATCTTTTTTGTCCTTTATGTTCTGCACTTTGTGTTGCATTTTGTGCATGAATTGTGCTATATGAAGTTATAATAATTAATATTTTTCACTTCCCATTTGCTTTTATTTTTAAGATTTTTGAAAGATTAACTTAGGACATATTAATACCAATTGAGGCCTTTTTTTAAGATAATTAAGACTTTTTAAGGATCCACAGAAACCCTGCTGGTCTAACGTATAACAGCACCAGCAGTTTGCTTATCTGACAGTGTCAGCTGAATAGTTGGTCTTTCAATGTGACCCAGGACACATTAGCATACACACTGCTGAGAGTTTGCAGCCATGCAGCAAAGACCACCTCCGAATCTGGTCTGAGCGATCTGATCCCAAAAAGCACTGGGAACACATTGCGTGAATCCACATCTGTACTTAGAGTTGTCTACTTGTGATCTAATCACCCAAGACAACGATGTTAATACAAGGTGAAAACAGAGCCTAATGTCGTGTTCACACCAAACATGATGCGAATTTTCATGTCGTGTTACTTACACAAGTTTGAACGCTAGAATATTTTGTGTTGACTCACATCATACGCCATAAAATCACTGAACTGATGAAAGAACTTATGCCAGTATATCCTCGGCATCATATGTCCCACGAGGATCGCGGTTTGGCTATCGTGGCACAAATTGGTCACTGAAGTTCAGATTTTTCAACTTGCAAATAAGTATATGACGCGAAATTGCACTACTCGCTTCATTCATGCCATTTAATTTGCATATTTCATGTCATTCACAGCACGTCCATCGCACCGCCCCGCAAGAATTCATTACGAATTTACACTGAGTTCACATTACATGTAATTCACTCACGCAAACTGTTTTATTCAGAGTGAACACATCATAAGTCACATTAGTGTGACTAGTCTGATCATAGGTTCTGTAACTGCAACTGTAGGATCCTGGTCTTAATCATATCTAACAACCAACATATATTCAGATGGAGGTCCCTGAAGCAAAATCTCACAAATGGGGGTCTGTAACGTCATGTGTATCAGTTTAGGGGTCCTTGACACAAAAAGGTCGAGAACCAGACAGATCTACACAAAAACATAACTAAATGCAAACATCCTGTCAAACTGCAGTATAACCTCAACTCTCAGGAAAAGTGAGCTGCAGAAACGGACAAGAAACAGCAGCAGAATCTCAAACCAGCCAAGCTGCATCGAAACATCAGTGATTTCCATTGGATTTATCTCACAGCCCAACAGCTGCTTTGAAGTCGAGAGGCTTAAGCAGCTTGTTAGTTTTCAAATCTTTCAGCACACAAAGTGAGAAGGAATCACAGTTTGGGTTGTCAGGATAAGGTGTTATTAATCTGATAAGACTGTCCTAAGTGTGAATCCAATCCAAATGTACTTCTTGCAGCTCTCTTACAAACAGTGAGGAAGTGGATGCTGTCAGACGTTTCTTTGGTGTGTTTATTAAGAACTGTGTCATCCACATATTAATGGGGCTTCAATGTTTATGTTTTCCACTTGTATTTTTTTCTGTGAAAGAACCTTCCAAGGTAAAAGTGCCAGCCGTTGTCAAAATGTCAAATCTGAGATGCACAGCGCTGCGCTCCACCCAGAATAGAGCCTGTGACAGATCTTCATCCATCTCTGACACTTCAAGGTGTGAGAATGGAAGCAGGGTCAAGGGTCGAAGTGTTCAAAACAGGCCCAGGTCTGGTGTGGCATCTGCACTCATCAGGTCTGGCATCCCGATGTCGGGGCCTCCCACAGTGTGTAAGTGAATCCTAAAAACCCATCACTGCCGCTGTCTCCAAGGTAAGGTGGAGGAGAGTCTATTTCTGTGTGGAGACCCAAAAAAAAAGTGTTTTCTCTGCTCGTGTGGTGGAAGAGACCAAACAGGTGACCGAGTGTATCCTTTTCCACATCGCTCATACCTCCGTTTCCCCGCACAGCTTCCCTAGAACGTGATGCATGATAGCCCGAAGTGGTCACACAGCTGGGTCACCGCTGAGCACCTTACCGCTACGAAACGTTTGTGAATAGTGGCTCAATTCATTCTGTTGCAGATTGTGCGATTCAGTCACTGCCACAGCAGCTCGCCCTCAAATTAATGCCGCCTGAAAAGAGAGAAGAAATGAGGCAGTGATCTCACTGACATCTGAATTAGTCATGTGATCGGTCTCGCTCCGCTCGTCTGCAGGAGATCAATTGAAGTGTATTCCCCAAACTCCTGAGGATGCTGGGAGCAGAGATGTGGGTAGTAACTTCGAGGGAGTGGGGAGGGAGGCGAGGGGAAGATGGTTTCAGTGTTGAGAAGCACTTGGGTGAAGTGTATGAAGGGAAATTTCTGTTTGTTGTCATGGTAACAGGCAGTGTGGTCCATAGCAAAAACATATCCCTAGCATAGAGGCTTGATCAGGATCCAGCGGCTCCTCGCAGCACAGCTCCCCTCCTCCATTTTGAACGTGGGAACGCTGATTGTGTTGCAAATGTTTAATGATTCGTGAAGCTTTGAATCATATGAGATATACAGATCAGCAGAGCTGAAGAGGAGCAGGGAGAGTTTCATATGTAAGACTGGGCTGTAGTACTATCAGGGTGGATGCAGGCTTCATAAATGGGAGGTGAGTCACTGAATTGTTGTGGGGAGCGTGAGGACGACGTTTCTTTTTATGGTGTGTGGGATTTCAGTGCGACCATGCGTAAAGGTGTGAGAAGAAACATGTTAACAACAGAAACATTTACTGTAAGGGTGATACCCAACAACGTCAGATTCTGACAGTCTGAGGAACTGAACCACATAAATACCATTATAAACAGTGTTGGGTGGTACCCAAATATTTTCAGTGACTTGTGAATGCTTAACTTGTCATGGTTACTGCAATTATGTATTTGGATTACAGAAATATTTTCTCAGCCCATTTAAACAGTGGGCAGTTCTGCAAAATTAACACTGTGTCTCTACATGGCTGGTTGATAGCTGGAGGACTAAAATCAGCAGGATCTGAACCTTTATCCTGCTTATTCCTGTTTTTTGCAGGGTCTCATAACCTGTGCTGTAAGCACAAGAGAAGTATAAAGAACTATTTGTGGCATTTACATTATATTATCTTTTAAAATTGCCACGTTGGAGTTGTTTTATAATCAGAATATATCAATGGGTGGGGAAACTCCATAACAGACTGAGAGGCAGTTATTAAATGTGAAGGCCAACCCTTATTAAAGGGTTCTGTATATGACATGCAGAGCATTAATACAGCAGCAAACTGCTATTTGCTGTGTAAAGAATAGTGGCGTAAAGGCGTCCTGAGCAGAGAATGAACTCACGCAACCTCTGTGTGTGTTAAAATTTCACTTCGCTGTGATTTGTTGTGGTAAACCTGGATGACGTCATTGCAGAAGCACTGGTAGCTCTGTTAGCAGTGTTGCTTGTTTTTAGCGTTGATCATGGAGTTAGCACTATTAGCTGCTAGCCGCCAGCTCGGCCACCACTATGTTAAGAGCCATGTCTGTACAACTGACAGGTTTTTGCATACCGTCCCTTTAAGTAATCTTGACTGCATGACTTATTTTTTTTATTCATTTTAATAAAGAGGCTACCTAGCAATGGTCTGAAAGTTGGAGTGATATTAAAAAGGACAACTTATTGGGTATTTTGCCATATGACTCATACATTTTATATAAATGTCAAATGTTTTTTTTAATAGTCCAGGATAAAAGATGAGCTTTGCTGCGTGTGTCATTAAAACATGAATACTTTTATACTGCCACAAGTAAAAAAAAAATCTGTCCTTTATTGATGTCCGATTACTTGAGAAATATTTCCCACGCCAGCATCTACATCAAATTGTCGAAGTTAAATGGACTCCAAAAGCAATTTTAGTGCTTGGTTTTTACATGTTGAATTACGTTTTTTAAATTTTGTATTTTCAACTTTTTTTTTAACAACCATATAAGTTTCACATTGCAAGAATTCAGAAGTCTCAATGTTGGGGCTGCTCCCTACTTCCTGATCCCTTTCTCAGACCACAGCCATCTTTGAACTCATCCTTCATTTTGACCTCATCTACACACCTGTAAAGTTTTGTGACTGTATAGCCCAGACAAATCTATAGTTCAGACCAATGACTTGTGACCGTTTAAGAACGCTGCAGAGAAAAGCTGCAGAGATGTGAACTGGCTGATTTGAGCTAGACTCAAGCTTGCTCATGGTGTCAACTGCAACTCAGCTGGGCAAATCGCCGGTGGCTGGTTTTAGAACATAAAGCATATCACCTGTTTCTACAGCCAATCAACTTTTTGTTAAGTCCGCTGGTCAAGTCAGAATGACGGCAGACAGGGTGATCGCTTGCTGTGGCAGGTGCTCTATCCCAGTCGAGCCCTCTGTTTCCATCCTCATGGTGTGCTGGTGTCAGACTGTGGGTCGCTGCTGCTGCTCGCTGTATGTGCTTATGCCCCCTCAAATACATTCTCACTGACTAACTAATTCACGCTACTTATATTATTGTGGTGTATTTATTATGAATAAAGTCCATCTAATGCTCATGTTTTTCGCCATTTCATCATTACTACAAATGCAACTGTAGCCAGTATCTCACTATCACTATCCTTATTCATAATATAAGAAGCAACAAATTATATTCAGCCACAAAATAAACCTGAAAAGCTGCGAATCAGAACTGAAGTACAGAGAGTTGTTGCATAGAGATGATACACCATCTCATCTAGTTGCATTGGTGTGAACCGGCAGGTTTTAAGAACACTGCAGATTGGCGTCTTGCAAGTGGTTACACGTTTTAACTTGCCTTGTCACAAATCTTCAGTCTGAACTGGGCCCTATCTTCCACGAGTGCGACATTATTGTGTCGACAAAATCTGTCGACAGACGGACAGTATAAACACCTGGCAAAATACTCACAATAGCTTCTGTTGTAGGTTAAACTACATCTGGCATCAACGGGACCACATTTTCCCATGATGACACACACACGCATTCACAAGGTAAAATCAATACTGTAATAAATAATGACAAATATTAATAGAATTCCATGACTAAGATAATAATTGTTATTTGTGTTTCCCTTTATCAACCAGTGCACCTGTCAACAGTCACGGGAATATCACAATTTATGTTAGAGATAAGATTTCAACTTCTCTGATACTCATTAGCATTTTGAATTTAAATAGAAAAGACCAAAACTTAAATTAGGGTGACACAATGGCTCAGTCGCTAGTATTAAATTACAGCAATGAAAATGGGGTATTAACTTGTTCTCCCTTTGTTTGTGTGGATGTCCTCCAACAGTCCACAGACATGCAGGTGAAGTGAAATGGAAACTCTAAATTGCTCGGTGATGCGAATGTGAGTGTGACTGATCGTCTGTCTATACGTTTTTGATAGATAGGCCGTCTCCAGAGTTTACTCCACCTCTTGCCCTGTGCGAGCTCCCCACGACCCTGAACTGGATAAGTGGATATAAATGATTGATGGACGGATGAAAAAAAATTAAACAAAACTCACACAAGTGAAGCATATAAAGTCCTGAAGTTTAAGGCTTGAAATGGAAAATAACCTGCCAACTGACAGAATTAGGATTAACTTTAGGTTAGGATGGGGATTAAAGCATGGAATTAGGAACAGGCAGGGTTTAGGTTACGGTTTAAAGAATGAATGCTGTCAGTGGAGGTCGCCAGAAGTGTAGTGAGACAAATGTGTGTGTTTGTGTGTTTCACGGAGGAGGAAGAGACAGCGTATCAAAAAGCAGGAAAGCCGCCTTGTTTGTCTACAAAGATCCTGTGTGAGATCTGGGACTCTCCACTTTTGGATCTGACAACTTTCAGACTTCACTGCGAATGTGGAGACACTGAGAGACACCTGGTACACACCAGAAAAACACACTCTTCTTCTCTGCCTCATTCACACACGCGCGCGCGCTTAAGAAGAGAGTGACTGAAGAAAGCAGCATGCAGACATAGCATGTGCCTGCCATTCACTCCTGACTGTAATCCCCTGCGCAACCGCAGCTGTAAACTGTCAGAAGTCTGCTTTGATTGTCTGTGCGCGTTTGAGCGTAAAGCCACACATCTCCCTTTCCTTCAAGAAAACAGAGCTAAAATTAGCATGACCTTTTTAAAATCTTGTTTTTCCAGGCACAAAAATAGAAATCAAATGGCTCGCAGGGAAACAAAAGCCTTCCCCCATTCTGAACATCACACAGTCTGCGCCTGGGAGCTCAGGCTTTGCATAAAATGAGCATTGATAAATTTAGCAGTCCTTACGTAACTCACGCTCAGTTTGAATCTTACTGATGAGGCAGGAAAAGACGTTTATTTCATTTCAGCTTCCCACCCTGCTAATGAATTTTTGCGGTAAAGCCGCAAACATGCAGCAGCAGTGACGGCAGCGCATGACAAGAAGCAGGCACGGGGAGTCATTGAGCTGACGAATGCCACACTGTGAAGGTAATGTTAGAGAAATGTTTGTCAGAAGTTTCCCCCCGTTTCTCCTCCTCATCTTCCTCTTCCTCCCCAACCTGCAGCCTCCACATCTGTAAACCTCAGAGAAGCTGTCAGTCTATTTTGGTGTTGCCTGTTTTCAACTTTCACTATATAGAGTAGAAGCTTCTGGTGGAGATCCCCCCCACCACCTCCAAAAAAAAGTGTAAAATGAAGTGCACATTGTTAATATTCAAAGAATTGTCACCGAGGAGGAGTTGTTTTACAAATAGCTCTGACAGTAAAAAGAATAAACCCTGTCAGTTGTGCAGGACGTGTTCTTTTCTCTTCACTGCGTCTGGAGGCAAGGAACGCTCAGACGCACCGAAGCATGATGGTAAGAGATACCATCAAAGGGTGCGTTAGCCAAGGAGAAACCACTCTCCTTCACTTTGGATGGACAATTCTGTATCTATTTGAATAGCCTAGTCACAGATCCATCTATTGTATTAATTCAAGAAAGAGGTGATGCATTTCAGTCACACACACACACACACACACACTCCTGACTTGGCTTCTGTGTTCGGCAGAGAGGGCAGATGGGGAAATAAACAGCACGGCGGCAAAGCGAATGTCAATTCATCTCATCACCGGGAAGCAATTACCTCTTGCTGGACTGTTGCTGAGCTGCTTCCCTGCTCCACAGACACATCCAGTGGACTTGAAGGGAGAACATACTGAAGGCCTGCACACAATCTCTTCCAATTCTCCCCTGGCAAAATGACCATCCAGCCATGCCAAATGTGGATCAGGAGCGAGAGAGATGAGCATAACACAGGCAAAAGGAATTCTGGGTAATACAATGCCAGTGATAAGCCTTTAGATACTCCTCTGTCCATTTTGTTCAACATGAGCAGACATTGTGATGGTGGAAGGCCCGCCGAGCACTAGGTGGATAGGACTGTTTCTCCACCGCTACTTCTGATGATGCAACAGCAGCAGAGCAGCGCGGCGGCAAAGTGGAGCGAGAAGAGCTCGTTCTTTAAGCTGTGGAGGACACTTTAGTGGGAAAATGATTTAAAATACTGTGGAGCTACACAGATGAATCCTGCTTGAAAAAATTTTTTTGAAAAGGTATTATTGGACAGATTCTAAGAACGTAGCCAAAGTGATTAACACAAATGACTTTCTGATTCACAAGTCATTAAAACCAGGAAAAGCAACACTTATGAAACTTAGGAAATCCAAAACAGAACGCAAGAGAGAGAAATGGAGCAAGGAATGCCACCATGAACACAGATGAACTGACAAGAAACAAAGGAAACACACATGCATATATCTGGGCACGGGCAAAAGGAGGGAAATGGGGATTGACTAACAACAAGGGCGTGGTGGGAAGCACTAGGGTGGAGCAAACAAGACTAATACAGAACTGGTATGAAGGGAAGACTGTGGGAACAGGGAAGGACTAACGAGACTGAAGGACAACAGGTGTGATAGAAAGCATGCGGGAAAACACCCCTAGATAGGAAGTAAATCCAGACACGACACATGAGGAGAGACTCTACAAAACCCCAAAACGAAGTCCACAAGATGACAGAATATCAACAAAAACCCAGGATCATGACACAAACTCTTAAATCCACAAAGTTGAATCATGGCCCAGCCTCACGAATAAGTCACAGATTTATTCAAATAAAGCATTTACTTGCTGCAGTTGATTAAAAAGTCACTATACATTACACAAACAAAAAACTATTCATTCCTTTTTTAAAAAGAACTGTGCTTTTGTTTCCCTCTGGGCAGCTAAACTCTGACGTCAGCAGAGCTGATAAGAGGAATAAATGATGAAAGACAGCAGGTGCACCTGGAGCCAACCGTACAGCAACCCAGGACAGATGTTGTGCAGTTAACACAAATTGCATTATTAATACACTCACCGGCCCCAATGAGCCAGATAAACTTGATTCCATGCGGTAATTCAGTGACAGGCAGCCACTCCAACTTTCTTCTGCTGGCTGAGACGTGAAGGACGAGGTATGTCAAACCGAGGCAGATGGGAAGCGCGGTCCCTAAAGCCCACTTTACTAATTAAGGTCTAATGATATGTGATGTTAAAATCGCCTCCCCTAGCTATTTTTCACCACATGTTTGGGTACATAAGACTCCTGACCTCTGGCTTCCACAGATGCTGTTTCCAAACGACACGAGGTGGTCTTTTGCCCTGTTTACTTGCTGCATGTAGACGACGGAGAGAATTTAAATGAACACTTGCCCTCAGCTTTACACTGTAGATGGGTGGTCAATGTTCCATCTGCACTTACAGCGATCCAGTCCAACTCTTCTTCTGTTATCACATTGCTCTTGCAAATATAAATTGTCAACAGGCCTTTCCCTGACACACTTGACATGGTATGGGTTTGAGGAGGGCTCTTTTCAACACTGAGCACTTTAACATGCACACCACGGCGCCAATTACCAGGAGAAATCACCTAAATCAGCGTTTATCGATTCTGATGTTTACATGGTTCAAAGTCAAGTGGTTTATCTGATACACAATTTTCATGGATTTATTTAATAACTGGGTACAAGTCTGAAGACGACGCCGTTCTCACGCCTCGTCCTCTTTTAAAAACAATATGACATACTCTAAAAATATAGGGAATAGAAGACAGCTTCAAGAGATTAGGTGGGTTAAGTGTGCAACAATACACAGCAAGGTGTCTTTATATACAAAAATAACAGAACAGATGGAGGTGACAAGTGGCATTTCCTCCACTGAGATTGTAGAGTAGTGCTTCGAGGGCTTGCATAGTATGAAGCTACAAAAGATGAGCAACTGCATTAAAAAGTATCTGGTTCTTTGATTAAAAGTCAAAAGGTACAATAAAAGAAGGAGAGGAGCGAACATGGCTCCTGAACACAATCACTAAGCATTAAATTCTGTTGCAAATGGAAACTAAAGATTATGCTTTGTGGAAACCTGATTAAACATTCAGTAGTTTAAAATCAGTTCACTTTCAGATTCTGGGTCACTTTTGGATGAATTTGGTAACTATGGCTCTGTGTCTTCCCCCAACAGCAACAACAAAGAGTTTTGAATTTGCTCCATTTCTGATTCTCGCTTCTGACAGACCTCTTCTCCACAGCAACACTGGCTGAAGTTCAAGGGCATCATAGTATTTAGACCCATCTGCCATAACAAACTGAGGGAGAAAAAACATGATTTCCCAGAGAAAAGATTAAAATAATTATAACTGATGCCCACGAAATAAACCTATAGTCCAGGAAAACCCCTTTGTTTCTGTGTTGAGGAATATTCGTGACATAATTTAAAGAAAACTAAGAAATGGGAATATACAACAGAGAAAACACTGGCACACATGCCATCAGTGCATCCTCCAAATTTGCCTATTTGTCTGTTATGTATTGTATCACATTCACAACATGTTGTGCTCATACTCCCTTTCCCTGTTTTTTTTCCCAAGACCAAGGTGGCAAAGGCCTGTGGTGGAGGGCATCTTGACAGCTGTGCTTTTAGATACGGTCCCCCCCTCGATTAAATATGAAAGGAGGCCCCACATGCTTGAGCTTTACACTGCTGACTTGTATAATCAGAACAGACATGTCCTGTGATTTTCAGCCTTCTATGATTATATTTACCCTTTACAGCAGGCACGTCCTGACAGCTGAGAATATTACTGTTAGGTATTGTCCCCCCTCTATTAAATATGAAAGGAGGGTGAAAATCACAGGACGTCTGTTCTGATGATACAAGTCAGCGCTCCTGAAATGTGTGTTTCTCTTCTATGATACACATTCTACATCTCAGAAACGACGTCTTTCCACATATGCGCTTCCTTCTCCTTTCAAATGGGGCAGAGCTCCGTGGGAAACAGTAGGAGAGATACAGCCTGATGGGGACTGGGATCTGACACAACACCATAGGGAGGAGCAGGTCCATGGAGCTGTGCGCCGGATGAAAAAACAAGCGGTCACACCAAATGCGCACCACTACAGCATCGCTTTGGGTTGAGAGTGCGCATGAGGCACGTCTACATTGAAAGTCATGGGTTTGTGCGCACAACAGATGCTACATCCGAATGTCCCCCATGCACACACACACACACACACGCTTTAACCAAGGCGGCAGCCAAAATCACCCAGGCGGCCCGCCTTTGTCTTAGGCAGGGAAAACCCTGTCAACCAAAATTTTCACAAGACATTTCCCAGCAGAAATATGAGCCAAAATCAAGGAGAAATTATTCACATCAGCTACCAAGATTACATGCTTCCCTAATGTTAGCATGTAGCCACATGTAGCAGTGTACTTGCAGCCAGACCTTGACTGTAACTGAGTTAGCGGCACTTTCAACCATGAAAAATCATCAATAAAAGCTTCTAAACAGGACAACAACAGCACATTTTTCAGCAGGAATTTGAGCCAAAATCAGGGAGAAATTATCAATATCAGCAACCAAGATTACATGCTTTCCTAACGTTATCATGTAGCTACATGTAACAGTGTACATAATGTAAACACTGTGCCTATAGAGCAGATGACCATATCAAGAAATCCATGATGAACTGACATCTGCTTGTCTTAAAGTACAAAAAAAAAATTAGATACATACATTTACCTCATTATTTGAGACTTTGGCCACATTTAACATAAACATTTATAACAGTTATATACACATAAATGACAGGAAACAAGGAAAAGTATTATGGGTCCCCTTTAAAGATTTTAGTCAGCTAAACCAGTGGTTTGGTTCTCTTCACAAGGAAGCGTTTAACGAAGACAATGAACGAAGTTGGTAGTTCAGGCAAATAAAGTTACTGTGGCTAGGTTTAATAAAAGAAATATGGGTGGGCGTCTTTAGGTTTAGGCAAGTCAAGTTACTGTGTTCAGGTTGAGAGAAAAGAAACACAATGACAATGTACTTTAAAATGACTCGAAGTTCACCCAGTTCCGAACACCAGTGTCCTAAAGTCCTGTGTTTTTTTTGACCCATCCACCACCCCAACATCTGACCTACACAGGATATATTTGAGCATCTGGTGCATTACTTTTAGCAGGAACACATACAAACAGTGCATTAGAACAGTTTGTATTTCTATACTGCTTTTAAAGAGAATTGCCAGTCAGCTAGAAATGATCATTTACAACAAGTCCTTCAAATTAAATACCCTACTTTTTCTCGCTCTATAGAACGATACATAGCAGTGTTTTCTGATTACGGTATTTTGTGACAGTACTAGACTTTGGTTAAGATTTGGTAAGGTTCAGGCACAAACACAACTGTAAAGGTTAAGAAAACATTATGGTTTAAGTTAAAATAATTTCATTAATGTTCGGGGACATTAATCGTCGTGGTTACAATCAAACATGTGGTTAAAGGTACAGAAAGAGAGGACAGCTAACTCCTGTGTTAAAGTCTGATGTTTTGTTTAACCCATTCATCCCGACCTCTTCCCTACGCAGATTTTGTCACTCTATAATAATGTCACCCTCCTTTTCATCCATCACGGCCACTAGAGGGCTTTGTCACTAAACATTTACTGGCGTCGTCTTGCTGAAACAACTTATGTTGTCATCCATCTTGGGGAAACAGTTTTAAATTGGATTACGATTTCAGTGCTTTATGAGATGTTGCTAAATTCATGACGCATTATAAATATGATTTTTGAATGCTTGTAGTTCAGCCAAGATCTTACAGATCACTTTTAAAAATGCACAACTGCTAACTCTGTCTCTTTTCATGCAACATTGTCTCAACAGTCTTGAGATCTGATTCCTGATAGAAAACTACTTAATATGCTGTTAAACACTCTCCTGTAAAAAAAAAATTCATGCTTTTTCCAACCCTGTGTACAGCATTTTTTCCTGTGCACATGCATCCAAATATTTGCCAAGACCATCTTGGGCAAAAAGTTAGAGGTACTGAAATTTTAATGTTTATAAATGATCTACTGTGTACTGAATTACTAATGCAGAAGGTGCTGCAGAGTGTAGATGAAAGGCTGACAGTGAAATGTATGAATGCTGAGAGGTTATTGGGAGAGAGAAACAGGCGGAGGGAGAAACAGAACACAGTACTTGTTCAATGCACAACCTGTCCCTAAAACATCCAATCTGTTAGTCAGTTCAACATAAAGCCACACTGATACAAACACTGATTTTGGGTCATCTGACCTTTGTGTCCCCTGGTATGATTCCTCCTTCAGTTTAGCAGACAGCAATTTAATCAGCACAGAGGGTTTTGCCTTTGTACTGTACTCTGGTGAGACCATGAACAGCTTCAATGATGAATCAAGTGTCAACATCCCTACCAGTTAGAGTTAGACTGATAAACTGACCAGGCCGATATCAGATCAAAGCAGATATATCCGGGACCGCAAGTGTTACTTGAAAACGTAAACACTGACCAACGGGACCAGACTGGCCGACCCGTGCACTCTCCCTCAGTGGATGGATGATGTCACAGGAAGCTTTGTGGTTGATTACTCTGCCAATCTTACAAAGGAGGAGGACGACACTTGAACGATTTCCTCCAGTTTATTTTGCTATTGAAGCTAACGTTAGCTAATGCACCAAAAAGTTAGCGTTACGGAGATATCAATCAAAATCAATACCTCCCCAGTTTCTGATGAGGTGGACATGATAACCCTTGAAGAGTGCACTGCACATGTGAGCATTTTTGATGATCGCCTCGGTCCAGTCCTTTGGTCTCACATCACATTTAACCATAGTTGTCTTGTTTTGGGTTGTTGTTTTTTTTGACGGGCAGTGGTGGCTGGTCTGTGATAAAATTTAAGTTTTGAGCCATGACTCCTTCTATTCTTGCTCCCAATAACACAAGATGACATTTTAGGACTCTTATGTAGGCTACAGCCCTGTGGTGGAGAGTCCTGTTTTGCCTCCCCGTAATGAAATGACATCATTGTGACGTTGGCCCTAAAAGGGTCTATATTAAATGTAATTCAACTTCTACAACTGTGTTCAAATGCGCAAAGTTTTTTAAAACTCCTACACAAGAACATCAGTAACAGCTTCAAAAATATTTTATCAGTCAGGCTTCCAGAAGCTTCCAAAGAGGCAAAGTCTTTCGTGGACACCCAAGAAGCACGACTATCAAAAATATTTGTATTTGGTCGCTCTAGTCACTCATCACATGAATCATTTAACGTTTGATCGTGCCTGTCAATTTAAAGGAGCTGCAAAGCGGACTACTGGCTTGAAAGCAGCGTAGTTGCTGCTTGCTGTTGTCCAGTCAAAAAGCTCATAGTTGACCTACAGAAAGTTATGTTTGATGAAAACAGAAAACGTGTGTCATCCCATTCAAACCGAGCAAGGAAGACTTGCATGCTACGTCGCAACACCAGACCAAGCAACTACCTCCACGACGCGGTCCCAAGCCTCAATCTTTTTATTTTGGGCTCTGTAACTGAACAGCAACACATTATAAAAGACTGAGTGGGCGCAAATGCAAGTAATTATCTTCTCATTATCCATTGTCGGAGCAAGTGTGCTGTAGGAACCAAAGTTACATGGCTTGTTCTCTAGGACCATCTTCATCGAAGCACGTCAGCATTCTGAGTGGTTGCCACAGAATCGCGTCAGAGCTCATTACCAGAAAGTTGAACAAGTTTTAACTCCCCTCCGGACCGCTCCGGTCACTTTGGTCACCCAAGAAGTGCGGCTAACGACCAGGTCTCCTAAGTCGCCCAAGTCACCGGGCTCTCATTGAAAATGAATGACTTCCACCATTTTGGAAGCTCTGGTCGCTGTTGGTGTGAACGCACAGTAACACAACACAAACGTGGAAAAACAGAACTTTGTTTTCAAAAAAGACAGCCCTTCACGGGATGAGGATCCAGCTGTGCCAGATAGCCTGATGCACATTTCTCTGCAGGTCACCTGTTCGTACACCAGCACTACCTTCTTCCACCAGCAGCCTCCTGCAGAACAAACTCTACCGAAAAACCACTGTGTCTCCTTCAAACTTCTCATAAAGCACATGTGTGACACTTCAATATAGGTGTAATACAGAGCTTTCTTTCCAACTGTGTCAAACTCCACCAGCTCAGGAGCTGTGAGGGACAGAACTCCCCCCTGTTCATACTGACACCCCCCTGCAGAGATAACAGAGACAGAGAGAGGATGACATACTCCCAGTCATCCTCCCCTTGTTCAGACAGAATGTGGTGATACAGAGACACTGAGAGAGGCAGTGAGACAAAGACAGAGGGAGACAGAAACTGTGAGACAGGCAGAGAGAGCAGGGAGGGGGGTGATGCAGTGAGCTGTACGCCTGCAGCGAACATGACCCTCCCCGTCTAGACAAAACCAAACACCAATACACACCAAGTCCCCGCTGGCTGGAAGCTTGAAATCATGCACATAAACAAAACGAGGCATTCACTGGTTGTTTGGCGATGCTCAGCTCTTCTTGCAGTGTGCACATGTAGCCTTTCTTTTATTATTCGTTATTTCCTTTCACATTTGTGCCCTTCTTGTCTACGAGGCTGACAAACTCTATTAAAAGCTCTTTATATGGAGGAAAAATTGGACTTGATTTAACAATGGGAACAAACATTACAGATAAATTGCTTTTATATACAACTTTTACTCCAAATCAACAAATCAATATTTATGTAAGCAGTCAAGACAGCTGTACTGTAACAAGTGCAAATTAATCCATTAATGTTGGCAAATCTATCTCTCTCCCACATTTCCCACTTTAACAATCTACTGTTAAAATTGCAAAACCCCACAAATGTTTATACTCTTTATAAATTGCTTTGTTTTTTTATCATTTTATTTTTTAGTTGTTGTTTTTTTATATATTCTGGATGTGTTCTTGTGTTCTGTTTCCTCTTTTCTTCCTGCTGAACCCCATTTCTCTGCTGCTGCAGTGACAGAATTTCCCCACAGGGATCAATAAAGTTTCATCTCATCTTATCTTTTATGAATCCGTGCACAAGGGCAAAAGCATCAGTAACATAAAAGACACGATGATTGTGAAGCTGGGAACAGAGAGGTGACCAGGAGAGGCAGTGCAGCTTTATGTCCTGTGCTTAATGTTTGTACACAAGCGTGTTTTGGTGAGAAACTGATTAAACAGATTATGTTTGCCATCAGTATATCTTTGTACTGAATATATAACACACTGACAACAAGATCAGTGCGAAATGCTGCTAAAATATGGGTAAAGTTCGGTCACTGAAGCTCCTACAATCTTAGGTAAATGTTGAAAAGGTCATGAGATGGAACAAGAAAGCTATCTTTGTTAATGGTTATAAGTTGGGTCTTATATATGTAGTTTCCGCCATCCTTCCTATCTATTATGGTAACATTTTACTCAACAATTTAACAGCAGACACAAGCGATTACGTAAGTCATTAGCTAAACCACATATCTGGAACTGAAAGTGAGTGCACCTGAAATGCTCATTATAACTGTCCATTACATAGAAGCAGGACGAAAGGTCTATAGCCACACTAACAGCCTCATGAGCTCTTTAATGCTCATTACACATCAGACAATAATATGGTTGGATGGCTGAAAAATGGGGCGATTGCTCTGCTCTGCTCTCACTGCAAGTAGGGGAATAAAAAATATGGTTAGGCACCAGAGGAAGTCTGTTACCAAAATGAACTTTTTATTGCCTGTGTGGTTGCAAATTTAGGACATCCAACTCAGCTATGATTGTCATTTTTAGCTCAACTTTTGCTCAAAGCAACATCAAGCTCCACTTGGGCTATGTTGTGTTTTTAGCTGAGTCTGTTGACCCATGAGCATGCTAACCGATAACTGTTGTGATTCAAAGACTCAGTTTCAGACAATTCGGAAAATGGGGGAGGAGAGACACAAAGCTGCTAGTTATGCACCCTCAAAGTTAATTTTAAAAAAGTAATTAAACAGGCTGTTCTCATGCACTACAAAAAGTGGTGCCATGCCATTGATCTTACGGCCTAAAACTCCGTAGCCCTGCTAGTCTGAAAAACGTCCAGTGTTTCCCACAGAAGTAGAATCTGTGAACAAATAACTGAACAAAATTAAAGACCGAAAGAAGTGAGCTATGGATCCCAGTTGTTTCTACCAACCCTTGATGGAGTTCACAGCGGCATTTGAGCCACTGACCCTGGATGTTTTTCACAAACCTGTCCCTTCATTTTTAGCAATTTTTGTGCCACCAAATAAAGGTTGGTTTTTTTAAGCCAAAACATTATCTTTTTCTGATGGTGAATGGGCCAAACAAACACACAAACCAATGAGATTGGTGTTTGTGTCCTGTGTAAGACCAGGTGAACACTGAGGTGTTTTAAGGTACGTCGTCACCAAGTTTCCTAACCTACGTAACCCTACCCTTAGTATGTAACTTCACTTAAAGTGCCTGACCTTTTTCTTCTTGAGTTTCACATGTTTTTTGAGGTCACAGTGACCTTGACCTTTGACCACCAAAATCTAATCAGTTCTTTTTTGAGTCTGAGTGGCCATTTGTACCAAATTTGAGAAAACTCCCTTCTGGTCTTACTGAGATTTTGCATTCACAAAAATAAGATGGATGCAAGATCACCGTGACCTTGACCTTTGACCACTAAAATCTAATCAGTTCATTGTTGATTCCAAATGAACGTTTCAAATTCTTCATGATGTTACAGAGATATTGTGTTCACAAGAATGTGACAGACAAGGTTGCAGTGAGCTTGACCTTTGGCCTATTACCACCAAAATGTAATAGGTTTATTATTGAATCCAAGTGGCCATTTGTGCCAAACTGGAGGAAATTCCCTCAAGACATTCTTGAGATATCACGTTCACGAGAATGGGACAGATGGGACAGATGGACGGACAGACTGACAACCTGAAAAAATAATGCCTCTGGCCACAGCTATCACCAACAGGCATAAAAACATAACGTTGTGCATGTAATGCTGAATTGTTGTCTTCTTGCAGACAATCTCAGCACTGACACTCAAAACAAACAACAATAAATGAAGCCTTTTAAAAAAAAACACCAAACAAACTAATGTGCTCTACAGCACACACCACCATTCACACTACCCCAACTGTTTTAACTCAGTGATTTCTTTTTGCACTTAAACATAAATAACCTGCATGGGTATCCAAACTGTCCCGATTTTTTTGTGCAGGCTTACGATTTCTCAGCTGACAGTTTATTTTATCAATGATGAATAGGATTTAGCAAAGGCCAGTAAGATTAAAGACTAATCGAGGAGTGCCAACCAAAATGAGTTGGCACACTACAGAAGTTTTGAGAAGCGAGCTTCCAGCTGCCTTCTGTTCAGCGCTATTGATCATCAGAGGAGACAGACTGGCAGGATGTAGTGATGCTGTGCTGGTCCAGGTCCCTAGACTGGCTCTGCAGAAGAATTAATGTCTCTGCTGCTTTATGCATGGACCATCTAATGAGTTCTGGACTGATTCTGGATACAAGGTACTGTACGTGTTCAAAGCTTCAGCTCCTCCTTTGCTGTCTTCTCACCTGGAGTGTGACTGTTCACAATTAAAATTCCAATGCTTCATCTGGGAATTGTACAGTACACTCTGAAGACTGTGTGTATGATGTACTGTATAGTATATCTAAATAAATGTGTGTGACGTAAAGCATTAAATCGTGAATTGATTTAAACAAAAGGAGTAAAATGCACTTACAGTAGTCCTAAAACAATCAGAACGACATAATGCATTTAAACACATTAGTATGATGTACTGTAATGCATTTTAGGCTATGTAAAGGCTTTCATTCACTCGTGCCTGTTTTACAGTACATGTCAAGTATTTAGGGGTGAAAATAAAGCATGCACAGAGAATATAAGTGGACTCACTGCACAACCTAAACCACCCTACCTTCTATGGCTCTCTCTATGGATTTTGCTGAATGGTGCAGAGTTTAAAAAGTGCCCATTACTTCAAGTGGCATGCTTTTTTCCTTGCTTGTGCTGAGATGCAGCCACACCCGCCCACAAAATGACCACAGAAATAGTTTGAAAATTTTTGCATTTGAGCCATTTCCGTGGACACAAATGAAAAACCAGGGTTGTAATCAAGTATATCCTCCTTTTAAAAGTGGACTCTGAGAGGAGCAGAGCCTCAGCTTCTTCACAAGACGTCATCATGAAGCTTTAAAGCACCAATACTGAGGACTGTTCCCTATAGGTTTGTCTTATGAACTGCACACTACAATAGTAAACCCCCTGTGTGCCACGGAGGTACAAGTAAGCATGTAATTGTACTCTCTTTCTTTACACTTGTATAGAAATGTGCAAGAGATTTAGACACAAAACTGTTATGTAACAAAGCATCAAGCTAATTTTCACTCTGTTGTCATACTGTCATCAGCATAGCCAGCATAAACATGGCAGCAGTAACAGCACAGGTGCTACTGTTACTGTTTTCACTCAGTGATAATAGAACTCATTAGCTGACAGCTTTTTCTTCCTGTGCCTTTCACTGTTGTCTGCTCCTGAGTGGGATTTTCATGTCATCTACAAATTTGGTGAGTGTAATCTGTAGTTATCTGTTCCAGTGGGTATTTTTTGGGGGAAAACCAGTAACGATGAACACAGGACACTGAGGGCAACAGGCCTTACAAAGCTGCATTTCCTGCCTGTCTTCCAACAGAAGCTCCAGGAATCAGATTCACAAAGACAGACTTCGACTATGGCTTAAATCTAACCCAGGGGTAGGCAACCTGCAGCTCCAGACCACATGCGGCTTTTTGGCCCCTCTCCAGTGACTCCCTGTGGCTTTGGACAGAAAATTATATGGAAATAACAATTTCTTTTATTGTTGTAGGCCTGAAGTGATGCCTTTATTCTTCAACTGTGAATATGTGTAGCCTATACACCGATTAAAAAAACATGTTTTAACATTTCGTCAACCAAAATGTGAGTCATATGTCTGTGGCCTGGCGCCTTGTCCTCTAAAAAGATCACTAGCAATGGCTGCAGTAGTCTTGAGTCATCCTAGCACTGTTAGCTGTAGATTCAAAATCCAAAAAAGGAAAAGTCTCAGGGCAAAATAGAGAATTTAATAGCACTTGGACAAATTTGTTTGCTTTCATTGGCAACGCTGCAAAGTTAAAGTACCAAATAATCATAAAGAGCCCACTGAGGAATAGCCACCTTGTGCTAAAACAAATAATGAATGCTACTAGATATATTGGGACTGATGATAGGCTACATTTGACTTAAAAGGCTGTGTTCCCTTTATATGTTTTGCAGCTCCAGACAAGTTAAATTATTTTTGGCCAAAAATGGCTCTTTGCCAACCACTGATCTAACCAACAAGCCAAATCACTGTGTTGCACGCTAACAAAAACAATCACTTCTTTGTAGACTACTGGCTAGTGTTGCACGGTATACTGGTACTAAAACAGTACCGCGGTACTTGAGTATTCCAAACGGTACTACACTGCATTTGGAAAATACCGGTACTTTGAAATTTATTCGATTCATTAATTTAGTTAATTTATTTTACTCATTTATGCACACAAACGCCTTTCTTGTTCCTATTGGAGCACAGATTGCACAAATGGTGTGTATGACAACACCTGTATCAACATTCGCTGCCGGTGCACGTGTAAAAAGACAAGAGAAAGTCTGCCTCGCAAAGGGAGACAACACGATACAACACCAACTTGGTGAAACATTTGAGCAACCAAACCGTGACGTCCGTACTGAGGTACTTTCGAAACACGATTTTTTGGTACCGTTACACTCCCACTATTTATTGTTCTAAAGGTTTGTAGCCAAAAGGACTTCTTTTCCTTAGGAAAAGTACCGAAAAGTATCGAAAAGTATCGAAATTCATATTGGTATGGGTACCGAAAAAAAGACTTTGGTATCGTGACAACACTACAACTGGTAACTATTTCAATTGCATAGATTCCTGAAATCTGCAAACTTGTTTATATCTGTCATTTTCAGCTCTAACTGTAGCGTTTAAAGATATGTACTTAAATACCAGTTGTCTGACCAATCCAACGTGTCTGCTGTGCTTATTTTATGCACTGTGTACTGCAGAAGAAACACAAGCATAAGCCGTTAGCATCACCAACATCAACCCAACTGACTGACTGACCTGCAGCACACTTCAATAGCAAATCAGCGACAATTTATCTGGCCACGCTTGGGTGTTTTGTAACTCTGTTGCTCGTAGTGTGAACATAGAATAAAGCATTTAAACAAAAGACACTGATAATAAAAACCAAAGTGTCTATTAGGGGCTGTTCCCTACTCAGAATTATGTCCATCAAATCAGATTTGGCGGTTTAAAACAATTTTTTTTCATACAGAGTTTTAAACTTTGAGCGGGGTTCAGCAGGAGGTTCAGTGTGACAGCAGCATCATAACTGTGCAACAATATTTTTTGCTGTTAAAGCCAGAGACTGTATTGTATTAAGTTTCTGTGAGCTGTAAATTCACCACTTATAGGCAGCTGTCTGTACCAAAGAGTAGCGTGAAAGTCAAGAGCATTCACTCTGCAGCAAAATCCGGGGACCAAAATGTCCCCAGAAGTACAGTGCAACCCCGACTGCTCAACTTGAAGCAACCTCAGTCAATTGAGGGGGTGTCCAACTGATAATTTGAATCTCAGTTTTTCAATAGGCAGACCAAGTGTCTAAGTTTTAACTTACACCAATGTGAATTTGAAGACTAAGTGTTGGCTAATCAGCCTCAATGCTCAACAGTGCGTTAAGTAGCCTGACATTAGTTCAACTCAGCCTCAAAAAAGTTGTATCTTTGATTACTGAAACTTCCCACTAATTCTGTCATGAGGACCAGGCTGTAAGGACCCTGTCTCTTCAGCAAGCCGCTGGTCTGTCCCACACCTCTTCCCTTTTCAGACACTGAGTCCAGAGGCCACAGCAAAATCTGAAGCAAAATCTTTTCAATATATTGAACTATTCATCACCACAGCCTCAGCATGTGAATAAGTTCTGTCTGGTGAGCAGTGATGCAGTGTAGCCTATACGTAAAGAGCTTTTATTGTGAAAGGTAAGAACGGAAAGAGTTAAGCTGTAATGTGCTGCCACTGACAATATGGGAGGCAATAAAGACATTAAAAATTCCTAACCCGTGGCTATACATTAGCATCACGGTAGCTTGCAGCAAGCAGACGGCAAGTGATAGTTTAGCAGATGAGCAGATGTCCGGTACAGTCAACATGGCCACAAACTAGGAGCCCTCAAGACGGTCGGTTTCGTGGCATCGCACACGCACACACTGTAGTGTGTGTGTGCGCCAAACTGACAAGAGAGGAGCAGCAGAACAGTGTGTCTTTAAATGGACACTTAGCATAGTAATTACAGACTATTTTGGTACTAAAAAAAACTTGTCATACCACTCACCTTCCTTCACTACAACTTCTGGAAGAATTTCACTGGGAAATTTCAGCGATGAGTGTAACAATACAATTAACTTCCGGATACCGAAAACTTCTGTAGGCCTGTAACAGAGCTGAGACGCTGTAGCTTCTCAATGTATCTTGACTCAGTACTTTTATTAACTCATCAGTCAGGTTCAGGGTAGTTTCCTTGGGCAAACAAAACCAAAATTTGCAGAATGCTACCAATGAGTTACTGCTGTCTCTAAAAACCTTTGTCATTTGGTGCCACTGCTCAGCAGTTGTCACTGATGGTTACCATCGAAATGTGGCTCTTAGTCCTGAGTTAGCCTGGGGGTGTGCTGGTTAACCTTTTATGATTAAAAAAAAAGTCAGTATTTACTTTTGGGAAACTTATAAATGTGACAACAAGTTAAGAAATGAACAACGGTCTATAACCACAGACCACTGTAAAATATCTTTGTGAAGCTGGCCCCAGGAAGTTGAAGCCATTGCCTTAAAAAAAGGAAAGAAAAAAGCTTAATGACTGTCTTCATAGTATTTTATGGCACAGCGTTAACAACTGTGGGAAGCCAACTGGATGTGCCAAATTTGATTTTGGAGTCTAAGTGACATTTGGTTCATTAACAGATAATAGAGATATCACAGTGGCTTGGTAGCAATCATCGTACAAATACACAGTCTGACTTTTGCTCTGGAACATCCTGTTCAACTGGTATAGTTGCTTCATCAAGGAGAAAACACAGAACAGATATGAGGAAAAAGAAAACAGCTCCTGCATGTTGAGGTAGGGCCAGATTGGAAATCCCACAGTGGACATTCAGTTAGCATCCCTTGCTCCCACACACAGTGGACCTGAGCAGCAAAGAGAAAAGCAACGGCTATAAAAACTTGATTTTAGAGGACATGAGCGCCCACTGCTTCTCCCAGCATCGCCGAGTACTAAGTGCAAAGATGTGAGAGAACGCCGCAGAAACATCTCAGGTGTTAAAAATCATGGGGAAATTATGTGTCTAAAAATGGTTTGGTGTTTTGTACTGTATGCATTTTAACATTCAGCTACTTTATTATAAGCGTATAATATTTTTCTGTCTTATAGTACTGGGTCACATACAACTCAAGGACTTTAAGTCCCACAAGACTACATCATGCACCTGAGCACAAGTGATTCTTTGAAAACTGCTACATCAAGCTTATTTAGAGGAATTGCAGAGATCCACAATATTGCACTGGAGGAAATAAAATACTGTGAAATTAACTATTCACCTTATGTATTATAAACAAGATTATAATCCTTGGTAGTAGGGATGGGCAGTGTATCAATGCTATATCAATGTGGCTAGATGTCGTCTTCGATTTTGGATACAGTCATATCTTAAGTTTTGTCTTTTCTATGTTTTAAAGGAGCATTAAGCCCGGTTCAGACCAGAGATTCGCAACGAGACCAGTCGAAACAGGCAACTACTTGCAATGCTTCGTTCGGCAACATTCTAAAAACCTGCCAGTTTACACCAATGCAACTTGATGAGATGGTGAATCGCCTCTATGCAACAACTCTCTGTACCTGCAGAAGCACATACAGCAAGCAGCAGCAGAAACCCCAAGTACAACACCGGCACACAGTCAGGATGGAAACAGAGGGCTCGGCTGGATGGAGCACATGCTGGGACAAGCAAACCCAACGTTTGCGGTACTGACCAGCAGACTTCACTGCAAGCTGACTGGCTGTTGAGACAGGTGACAAGCTTTATGTTCTAAAACCAGCCACAGGTGATTTGACCAGTTGAGTTGCAGGTGACACCATTAACCAGCTTAGTTGAGTTCACACCGGCAAGTTCACACCGCTGCAACGTTCTAAAATGGTTTCGTCTAGCTGCAAATCATCGGTATAAATTGGGCTTTACAGTAAAATTATGTAATTTTCTGAACTTACCAGACTGTTTTAGTTGTTCTATTATTTGCCTTTACACACTTAAACATTATTTTCTTAAGGTCAGCATATTTTTATACTTCTTTGCGATTGGAGCAGCACATATTTACACTAAGCTGCAAACGCCAACAGCGTGACCAGGCACTGAGCGTTCATTCTGTGCTGAGCACTGCCCATTTGGCATTTTTTCCTCTGCACCAAGAGTTAAAAATATGTTCAACTTTGGGTAAAATGCCACTCTCTTCACTGTCACTTCAGGGACAAATACCATGAAGACTAACCGTCACATCATATATGTGAACGTGCTGAACAACAACAATAGAGGAGAAATATGGAAATATAATGTATATATATTATTATATGTTTTCTCTCATGAACCCACATGAACTGGCAGGTCCGTTCTCTCTCCCACTGTGCTTCAGCCTTTCCTTCATCCACAGTAAGTGCTCTACCTACACCAACATTTTTACCTGTGCTGATATTTGGTATCATGCCTGGTGTTTTCAGCTAGTAAAATATGCTTTGGTGGCCACAGGGCCTCAGTCATTACATCCATATTACTGATGGTAATTTATTAAGAGTCTCATTGTTTAAGCATTCAGTGAAAGCACCAATGGTCAACCGTCTGATATTGTCACAATATTGATATGGAGGTATTCGGTCAAAAATAGTGTGATATTTGGTGGCATATATCTAAACACCTCAATCACAGAAATACGCAGTTCATCAAGTTTTTTGCCTCTGTCAAAGCAAATACAAACTTAAATGTAGAGTTTTAAGGCAATGTCCATCCGTTGACCTCCTCCACAAGCAGAATGACCAATTCTTCCATAAAGCTGCTCAGTAAAAAGTCCAGATTGAGTTGCACTACATTTAACATACCTGTGTGTACTGAGGCTGAAGATGAAAAGGGGGCATTGTATTTCTGATGGTTCATCAGCTTTGTAAAAAGAGCTGGTTGATTATCACACAGAACAACCTGTTTCTTTTTATTGTTCCCCTCTTCATTTGTTCTTACTTAAAACAAGGCTAATACAGTACAACTTGCCTCAAGCTGAACACAGTAAGACAAGAAAAACTGCACATTTTTCCACCAAATCCCTCAGCAAGGGCATTTGGGGGGTATTTGCTGCTTTGTTTTTCAGAGTATTTTTTGTAAAGAGACAGTTGTCATCCTGTGGAAATGAGGGATAATCTGTGGGCTCGTATTGTGTATGTTGTGTACTTTGCATGTCTTTAGTCTGCACACAAAAGATGAATTAGTTGCAGTGAACAAAAGCCCGAACTTGTCAATGGGGAAACTGCAACGTCACTAATAGGCTTTGAGTTTGTGTTTGAACGGGTTCACAGCAGCCTGGCTTTCCCACACTAAGTTGATGTCATTTCATCCAGCAGAATGTGAGAAATACAACAGTGACTTGGATCACAGTTGGAGTGGATCTCAAATGCATGAAACTAAAGAAATCTTAAGTAAATTTACTAGAGCTAACTCAAACCAACAGAGCAGTTAGCGAGCCCAGAACTAAAACCCAATCTAACAGTGTTGCTGCTCAATTTCTTTTACATCTGACATCATTGTTGTTGTTGTTATCCAAATCACTGAAGCTCACCACGCAACATTAAACCAGTGTGTCATTCTTAATAGCAAGAAAATAAAAAGGAAGAAGCATGGGTTAGATAAGCAACAAAATTTAATTTGACCTGAATGTTATTTCATTGAAATAAGTCAATTGACCGATCCTTAATCCTGCCTGCTTAGTGACTGTTGCCAAGTCAGACAAGCTTGACAAAAAGAAACAGATGTCAGTTCTGCTTCCGCAGTGTTTGTTGGATAGTTTCTGGAAGTCAGGCAGTAAAGCTTCAAGATGCCAAGAGCAAGGACTACAGTATGTGATGGAAGGACATATTCATGAAGTTAACTTTTATGAGCAGGACAAAATGACCCTTGATCTTTTCTAGCTAACAATAATTCGTGTCATCGTGAAAATATGAGAGCAACCAACCTATTTGACCTTTAACGTTATCACAAGAATAAGAAAGAAGCAAACCTGGCAACCTGATGTTGTCGATCTGAAATTAGGCTATGGTCCCGATCACACACAAAACATTTTGCAGGTTGAAAAATGCAACTAGTAAAAAGTCACCTCCTTACCCTAATCCTCCTGTGTAATCAATCTACCCCTTTTTTCTGTTTGTTTTTTATTGTTTTTTCCCCCACAGTAATTAGTATCTAGTTACTAAAATGTTGAGGCAGAGGGTACTTGCTGTAGCTCTGATTGAGGGTGAGATGCTGTCAGCAGGCCAACTGTTTGTTGGGCACAGATAAACAGAGATCTGTGTGTGTACATGAGACCCTAAAAAAGAGGGTGGATCATGGGGAGTACAACCAGTTGGTCCAGGAGCTTCGCCTATACTTTCACGCCTGTTGATTTCCATTCAGAGTGTGATAACTATGGTTTGTAAAGTTGTATAGCTCTGGGTATCCGTCAATTGCTATCACCAGTTTCTCTGCTGTCTTTTTAAATATGACCCTATTTCTACCTTTAGTGCATTATTGCTGCAGTTGTGCGCACCCTTCAGCTCCCCATCACTGCTTAGCCTTCACAGATTCATCAGCATCATCAGCCTCATCAGCCCACAAGTCTCAGCAGAGTCATCAGCCATCACCAGTGTCTGGACTCCATGGGGGACTTATCTTGCTGTTTCTTGGGCCAGATCCCAAATCTCCCTCTGGAGTCCAAGAAGCAGTCAGAAGTCTTTCTGTCAAATCATAACTGCATATCAACTGTTAATCTGTACACCTATAATCTGCATAAAACATTTATCTTTACTTCAATCACCTGTCTCTCCTGATTGTACTGCTGCTTTCTGAATAATCTTTTTTTCAACTTCCAACCAAACTCTTTCCAAGTTGGGCTATTTCTAGTTTCTTACCAGTAAAAAATATTTCACATTTCAAACACAAATCTTGCTAGGCTGCCTAACTTGAAAGCACTGCTGTGTGTGAAACTGATTTATTCAACTTAACTTCCGCTCCCTATTTTCCACCAGAATCATGCTGCCCTCAGTGCACAACACCTACTGTGAGTGGCCCACCCAATGGCTTGCCTTTAGTTATGCTTGATTTTAATGAATATATGTAATTAAAAAAACTACACCAGTGTGATATGAGCCATTTAACAATTGTTTCCTAATGGGCCTGTTTCACAGCAGACATTTTGACTCGTCGTATTATAAAATGAGCCAAGGACAGAGCCATTGTAAATGTTATTAGCCACCCTTGTGCCTTTACTGCTACATGTCACAACGTCTGAAAAAAGGCCTATTACTAAGAGATATGAGCTGAGAAACAACTCCTCAGTTACTATATATAAACTGTGACTTTGTTTTGGGGGAACCTCAGCAACCTTCTTCAGTCCTCCAACATCAGATTCATGGTGGCACAGACGACGATTATCATTCTGGCCGATAAAACTGACCCACATCTGTCAGCTGCCAATGTATCATTTGCTGAGCGGACTGCACCAGCCAGTGATGAATGGACCTGCCTCCTCTGCTCAATATGATGCCGGCTGGCTCGCTGTCCAGCACCGGGACGCCTGACAAGAATCGTCAGAGCAAAACAACTCTGCTAATGTCCACCATTTGGTGATGTTTTATTCAAATTTCCAACATGGTAAAAACAAAATCTCAGTTGGTGATTGGAGTTCAAATGAAGCGATGCGTGTGAAGTGGAAACATTTTAGTTTGAGCAGGGTGGAGAAAAGAGGAACACTCAAATACTTTAGTTTAGAGGTGATGGTACTTTACTTGGGTATTCCCATTTTAGGAGACCTTGTGCTTTTGCTCCACAACATTCATCTCATTAATTTGCACATTAAGACTTTATATTAAACATGAGATTAAAAAAGATAATACTCATAATAATGACTGGTTAGAAAATCTATGAAATAATGCCCAATGGAGAATTGGAGATATTTTCCATCGATGGAATGCTGCTAGTTTTTGTTTAATTTCAAACCTGAACTTTTATTTTTAAGTCACTTTTACAATAATGGAGTGTTTCCCCAGTGATATTAAAAGGGTTGAGCTATTTAGTTTAGTATTTAAGTATAAGTATTTAATTATAATGACAATGAATGCAGAATTATATAAAATAATGAAATTGACTTGACAGAAAAAAACTTGTTTCAAGGTCTATTATCTACATTTTCCAAGGGGCGTCGTGGGGTCTGGTTTTATTACAAACATGTGGAATTACCTCTTCTGTCGAGCCATGGCATCGGTGAAAATAATTCAAGGCTAACATTGTCTTTAAGACTGCGGTGGGCTCATTTATTAGGTAGGATTAGATTTAGAAGAAGGTAGTGGTAGCTGACAGGGAGGGGGGCAGGTAACACTGCATAGATAGTTGGATAGTCTAAACTTTGACGAGGGAACAACTGGCATGGCCATTTTTGGTCCCTTGAACTCTCACCTCAAGATATCTGAATGAAAATGTTTCTATGGGTAACTACAAGTCTCCTCTAAACTTAGGAAGGCTTGGGTTGTCGAAGTATCCTTGGGCAAGATACTGAACCCCCAAATGGCTCCATGGATGTTCCATCGGGTATGAATGTGTGTGAATGGTTATTGAGTAGCAGGTGGCACCATGTAGGGGTGCGGCAGGGTGCGGCAGTAGCTCAGTCCATAGGGACTGGAGGGTTCCCGGTTCAAGTCCCGTCCGGACCAAATGCGGAGCGTGGACTGGTGGCTGGAGAGGTGCCAGTTCACCTCCTGGGCACTGCCGGGGTGCCCTTGAGCAAGGCACTGGACCCCCCAACTGCTCAGGGCGCCTGACCAAGGCAGCCCCCTCACTCTGACATCTCTCCACTTTGTGCATGTATAGGTCCTGTTTGTGCATGTGTGTATTTCGGACCTGTGTGTTAATGACAACGGAGTGAAAAAATTGAATTTCCCCTCAGGG
Source organism: Epinephelus awoara (assembly GCA_035609425.1). Classification (NCBI taxonomy): domain Eukaryota; kingdom Metazoa; phylum Chordata; class Actinopteri; order Perciformes; family Serranidae; genus Epinephelus; species Epinephelus awoara. The sequence goes on from CM069294.1 coordinate 8,090,643, forward strand.
GATTAATAAAGTATATAAAATTAAAAATGTATGGTAGCTTTGGCCACCAGTGTGTGAATGTGACATGTAGTGCAAAAGCACTTCGAGTTGTCAGAAGACTAGAAAGGTGCTACGCAAGTGTAATCCACTTACCATCTACATTATAAGTGAATATACATCTGCAAATTTAAACTATATATTAACTATATATATATTTGTCTTTTTCAGGAAAAGGACATCCAGGCTGTTTGAAGATAAATGAATCACTTGACATTTATAGAAACGTAACACATTAAAACAGGATTGTCGTGGAACTCAAAATGTTAACTGTACCGGTATTAGTCGAAGCACATCAGAAAATTAGTAATATTAACAGTGAAATTAGAAACCGAAGTATATCAGTATTCCTTAACTGTCATAATGTCATCGTTTTCAGCTCGTCTTCATACTTCACAGGCATAATTGAACTCCTGAAATTCAGTTATGGCTTTTGGTTTTGGTGTGTCACCCCAAGATTTTCATTTCGCCTGTGATGGAGTGGGGCTTTTGAGAAATGGCCACTAAACACATACCCATTAAACAAACAACATTATCCGATTGTTTTTCAAGAAACAACATTTTCTTACCTCTGGATCAGAACCTTAATTTCAGCTCCTTTAAACACACTGAAGTACCAGGTTTCTCCCACAAAGCTGTAGAGGCTTACCAAAGAGTCAGTTCTCAAAACAGAATGCAATAAAAATATTTTCCCCCAAACAGATCTGAGGATATCTTTTGAAGGGAGAGAACTGAGAGAATTTACTGTGAAAGCCCATCAAACTTACTCATCCTCCTCATCTCTTAATACACTGAAGCTGAGCTGCCTGTTGGATGAAGTGGATTCCCCTTAGGTACTTTTTCTGCAGCGTGACTAAGTCCTGTTCTTTCTTCCCCCAACTACAACTATAACAGCATTCGTTTGCTGTTTTCAACAAACAAACAAAAAACAGAGAGGGTAAACTAGTGTATAGTGACAGTGGGATGATCTTGGGATCACCTGCGGGTGGTTGCCTCCATGTGTAGCATTTGTTTTTTCCCCCCACTGTCTTTTGGCTCTAGGACCTCTCTCTGTGCGTGACATGGAAAAACCAAAGCTCTTAAAATAACAATTGCTACAGACCCTGCTGGTACAAAGTCCCAAAGATGACTGAGGACAAATACAATCCGTTCTGTATGATGCAGACTGGGTGTCTCACTTTTACCACTGTTTAACACAGGAAACTGATAAAATAAATAAAATTAAAAATAACAACACACACGAAAAAATTATCCGATATCTGACGATGTTCAAAAATCAGACAGTGAAATGAGGCATTTCTGGTTTAATAGACTGGTGAATTTAGATATCTACCGTAATCCACCATTTAAAACTTCAGTTTATCCAAGCTTATAACAACAATGACGATGAGTAATATATGTAAAAGCAATGCATGATAAATATGCCCCCATATCACGAGCAATGTTACCATATATATTCCTTATAAGGTGATATATTGTTATGACATATATATATCCTCTGGATATATAATGATGCAAGTTTATAATACCCTCATTAAAATTTGCATATGAGCATGTATTAAAACTATCTATATAATGAATTTCTATACTGTATTATATGCCATTACCATATATGTTAAAGATGCTAACATATTGTATATTTTTCTTATTAGGTTTTGACATACATGTCTGTCTTTTATATTGATAAATATAATATTAACACATATTGATCAGCTTTGGGATGGATATATGTAAATAACATTAATACAATATAAGCATATATTTCAAAAGTGCATGGTTTTTTTTAATAGATTTCTAATACACTTTTTTTATTAACATATTAATATTAACATATATTTAGAATATATATGTGCACATTATATATGTCTATAAGCATAGATCATGTAGGTACTTATATCAAAATTATCTAAGTATATGTTGTTATATATGTTAAATATGTATTTAATTTATAAGTTTATTAACACAATATATATACAACAATGCTGTATGCTTATATGTTTTTTTAGTTTAATTTACATGAGCTTTAGGATGAGTATGTGCGTAACATATATGTCACACAATATAAGCATATATTACATATCAACATATATTAAAAAAATATTGATATTAAACATTTTTATATGGTATTAGAATATGTAACTTTATATATATATATATATATATATATATATATATATATATATATATATATATAGATAGATAGATAGATAGATAGATAGATAGATAGATAGATAGATAGATAGATAGATAGATAGATAGATAGATATAGATATAGATGTATGTCTATCTATGTCAATATGAGCATATATTATATAGCTACATATATAGAAAAAATATGTATGATACATTTTTATATGGTATTACATATTGCAATTATATATGTTCATCATGATATATATTTAATTCATATATTCAAGTTTATCCTAAAAAAAATATATATATACATATATATATATGTTTTTCTATTTTTTTATTTTATTCTTTTTTTTTCCATTTATGCCTCTTTTATATTTTCATATCATATTCATGGGCTTTGGGATGGCTATGTACATAGCACATATGTCTTATATATATAATATAAATATATATTATATATCTACATATCTTAAAAGCATCTATATGATAAGTTACATTGATTAAAAAATATTTTGTATTTGCCATTCACATAAGAACACTGGCATTCGTGCTGGAGACTGGGGTTCAAGTCCTGGTTGGGATGAGTCTTCAGTAAGAGTAATGAATATGTGAGAAACACGTTCTAACAAATGACATGTAAATGTTGTGTATTACACAAATAATTATATTTGTATATTACACATATAAAATACATCTATGTTATGTATATAAATGATAAAACATGTGACATACTGCAATAAATGTATTATACATACATGAACACACATATTTGTACGAGCACGATGTCAAAATATTAAACTGTATACATGTACATATATTACATTTAGGTATGGCAGATGAAAACCTGTCAAATCATTTCCACACACATATTGGTGAGTTCTAGTTGGAGGGGAATAAAAAAGATGGTTTTGACTGTGCAAACTGGCAGCTGATGGTCTGATATCATTTAGCCACATCTGTAAACACGTGAATGCACTGCTGCTCCTTTTCCTCACGCTCACAAACCATCCCAAATGCTATCAAAATGCTCTAAATAGCTTATATAAACAATGAAATATGACAGCGCTCTGAAGTCTGCTCAGTCTGGCACCTGAGTATATGCTTTTGTTTTATGTGGTTGCATGTTCAGAAAGGCAGCCAATAGTTTTTAACACTCACACTGCAAGGTAAGAAAAATGGAACAACCAGCCAGAGAGCTGACAGCTAATACACACACGGTCCATTAGCTGCGTTGAATGAGAGATGATGATGTTAAAGCCTGTAGTAAAGCTAAATGTTTGATGAAATCTGGACAAATGAAGTCCTAAACAATAAGTATAAATGTCCTGATGAACGTATTGATCCAAAACAACACAGAGTGAGGATCTACTGCAGGAAAACAGGTTAAAGATGATGAGTTCATGTCTGGATTTGAAGTTGCTATGTAGGTCAGAAGTTGCACAGATGCTTGCCCCGCAGAGCTTGCTGTGGTCAAGTATGAAAACAATTGGTTTCCGTATGATTCTGTCATATTCAAAATGCTCATGTGAAATTATTCTCTGGAGCCAACTCGTGTCACATCCAAGTGCTGTAGGTGTCGGCAAAATCTCCTGCCGTGCAGCGAGTCGTCCTGCAGGCGCCGGCGGTGCCCCACATGCCCCAGAATCAGCACGACAAGCTGTTAATCACGTCCGGTCATTTATCTGTCAGAGTCCGCCCAAGTGTCGTGCAGTGAGGATGGACAATTCCCCACAACACCGTCATGCAGCCACCTCCAGCTGTCTGGCTGAATGGCTGTCGGAGTCTCAGAGCCAGCGTTCACAGTCTGGGCCTTCTGACTCATGCACTTGATGATGTCACTCCGACAACTCCAACACAGGCGGCTCAGTCCAACACCTGACTGAGCAACACTTCTTCTTTCATTCATCCAGTTTATTTGGCAGCCTCAGCACTGGAGCTTTTTCCGCCCCAAGTTTATTTTTACAGACATGGATCACAGCTTTGAGGACAAAAACTGTGTCTGCACAGTGAACACAGTGGACCAGTGCACTGAGCTGGCATATGCTACTATAAAGATAAATGTAAAACATATAAGCAAACAAACTGTATTTATAAGACTGTAAGTACCGACAGGTTTTACATTAATGTGTTGTACGCCCCAAATTAATGAAAAATGTCTTTACCCTACATCCTACATTAGATTAGATAAGATTAGGGTTTGATGAAGTTTGATAAAATCAAGCACTCTGCTGGCTTGAATGGGGACAAAATAATTCAATCATGCTGCTCTTCTAGACTTTCCTAATGTTATCAAACTAAATTGATTAAATCCTAATGGTGAAACAGGTCATTTTGCAGGGGTTGTGGCACTCAAAAAATGTATCCATGGATTTACAGCTGCCTCTTTGACAATGTAAATCAATGGGAGAAAGTCTTTTTGGGCTGCAGTTGTAATTCCACTGTGTGCCTACTACGAAAATTGTCTTCAAAGTCCAGTGCACTTCCTGGAGGCCTGGGGTCTCATTCATAAACACTGCATACGCACAAAACAAGGCCTGAAAGAGGCGTACAACACTTCCCCCGCAAAAGTTATGTTACTTTGACCCATGCTTATGAACATGTTGGAGATGGGAAACTGGTGACACAGATGGTGAGGTGGAAGCCTGTTGTAGACAGTGTCGAATATTTTTTGATGTACGCCTTTTTTTTTCTTTTTTGGCCGTACTAGGGGTAATAATCGTAAATGGTAATACAAGTATATTTTTTCAATATGATATGAAAAATACATATCGTGATACTCGCAATATTTCAACTTGTTGACATGTGACATCATACTGTTACCCACGGCAACAACGAGCATGGCTTAAAGCAAAATTATTACCAATTCTGAAGTGGTTCCAAAAAGAGGAGCAGCTTCAGTAATGTGGAATAAACTGTGGCGTCCTGAATGTTTTATGAACAGCCCTGGACTTCTCAAGACTCTTTTAGTGATTTACCGCTCAAAGGGAACTCATTCAGCGGCTCCTCTGGCAGCAGCACAGCGTCTCTCCCTCTCCTCTCTCGCCGTGCGCACACAGGAGTTGGTGTTGTCAAATGATTTTGTCATAAACCTTTGGTAATGTAAACCTACCTGACACTCGCGGCTCGACAAAAAACTCTATATATATGAATGTGCGACAGTTTTGGTATCATAACATCTATAAGATGATTATACATTTAATAAAACATACTTATTACTTTGTACTACACTTCTGCCTATATATCTCCCTAAATCCTGCACACCGAACCTTTAAAAGAACCAGCCACTGACAAGTTTGAAAAGAAAAAAGAAGTAAAACACCCACTGTCTCCAGTAAAAACTGTGCTTGGCCTTAAATAACACACATTCATTCAAACATTTTGTTTTATGATGTATAAATACTTTCAGAACTGTCAAAACAATCAGAATGCCTGAGATGCTTTGGTGAAGTGCTGCTCAAAATGCTCAAATTTTCCCCTCAAACACAGTGAGTCACTGTACGCAAATAAAACACTGATCCAGAGTCTTAATTGTAAACACAAGTATAACTCAGAAGTCAGTGCTTATCAGCTGAGGAGACAGGTAGCCCGGGGTAAAACTAACATGACATCACATCTGCAGACATGATCTGCTTACTGTTAGGGCCTTAGGATATCATACACACATTTATTTATGTAGCTGCCTGTTCAACACTAAGCAAACACAGATATTGTCGAATTGATAATTTTGCATTTATAAGTTTTTGCCTGGAGTTTTGGATGTTGCAGCCCATAAACACACCACAGTCAAACAGCACCAGAGGGAGCTGTATTTTACGCCTATCTGAGTCTGAATCTGAGCCTGACTTGTATTTGTTTTTTATGGCCTGTAGGCCTGATTGACCTGAGCTCACATAACTTGTTTTTGAGTTACGAGCAATACGAATTATTTTTTTGACTATCACTGGATAGTAATCGCTGGATTTAAAATCACTCTGAAAAATCAAAGTAAAAAACTGAAATCACAGGCTGATCCAACTTGCGTGAATTTAATTGTGGCAACTCATAATGTGACTCAGTGGTGTGTACGGCCCCCGCGTGCCTGTATGCACTCCCAACAGCGTCTGGGCATGCTCCTGATGAGGCGGCGGATGGTGTCCGGGGGGATCTCCTCCCAGACCTGGATCAGGGCATCAGTGAGCTCCTGGACAGTCTGTAGTGGTAATTTGCTGCATCACATGCACCAAAACATAACGTCCCATAGGTGCTCAGTTGGATTTAGGTCAGGGGAACGAGAGGGCCAGTCAATGGCATCAATGCCTTCATCATCCAGGAACTGCCTACACACTCTGGCCACATGAGGCCAGGCAATGTCCTGACAGTCGCTCTGAGGATTTCATCCTGGTACCTAACAGCAGTCAGGGTACTGTTGGCTATGACATGGAGGTCTGTGTGACCCCCCAAGGATACGCCTCACGTCTCTACACAAAACTAGAGACGACTCAGTCAGTCAGGATTGTTTTTGCCTCCCCATTGCACCTGTTGACACCTTCATTTGCACCAGCTGAAACTGATTCACAATCACTTGTGCTTCCAAAATGGACAGACTGATATCCCTGAAGTTTAACTGACTTGGTGTTATACTGTGATGTTTTCTGAGCAGTGTTCTTTGTATTTTAAAATTTCTATATAGTAGGCATTTTATGACCAACCAGTTTGGGGACTCCCTGACAGGAACTGCAAACTGCAGAGCTCCCCGCTGGGCTATATACCTTCAAAGGCAATTTTCTGTTTGCATAGAAATGCTGACATGACAAACACAGGCTATCAAAGATTCTTATATTTCACAGTGATGAGTCAAAATTGTGTTATATGTCCACCACCCCACATGCTCAGTAAAGCCTGGACTTCCCTGTTGGTCCATTTGTCAGTGTTTTGTGTTGTTTACATAGCCAATAGGTAGTTAAAAATGGCAGTTGCCAGTGCTGCACTGGCTCATGTGTTTGACCAATCAACATACACTGACGTCACTAAAGGTTCCTCTTGTGCTGGGAGTGTACCTAATCTAAAGTAGGAGCAAAATGTCAATTTAAGAAAGGTTATTTTTGCCACAGTGCAGCTCAGATTGTTAATGTAAGTGTCTGAATTGCCTCATTAAGCTGAAGTCTTGTTCTGAAATATCACAAGATATCACGAGATGTCACTTGTTGCAGGTAAACAACAGTGGAAACGTGTGTAGTACTTGAAGGTAAAGATAGTTTAGTGTTATCTTAAAGGTGTTTAATGTCATGAATGATTATTTACCTGAGTTTGACAAAGTGGCTCAGGCCTTTGAATTAGATCACCACCGTATTTATTTGTGACGTAACATATGGATGAAGAGGGGATGAGGAGAAAGATAAAAAAGGCAGCGAAGGTTTTTATTTTACACATTCATTACATCTTGACCAATTTACACAGGGAAACAGGGTCCAGGTTGAAAATCCCAAAGTTATCCGTGAAAACCACAGACACAGTCACGATGTGATAAATGTAATTTGTGACTGCAGAGCTTTTCACTTCATAAACAGGGTTGTAATGGAAAGTTTTGTACTCAACTGAATGTAACAGCCACCAACAAACTACTGAGCGTACAACCAAACTGGAGTCAGTCTGAATCGGTGCTGAACAGTGATGCTCTCACTTAGTCATACAGACTTGCTGGGACTGCGATAGGCTGCTATTCACTGTGAATGGGCCCTCACACTGCAGCCTGCTGAGCTGTAAAGATTTAAAAGGCCCCCAGCGACACTACAGGGGGAAGTGGAGGAACGCTCTACTTTATGCAAATGTCCTCTGACAAAATGCGGGCGACAACCAGGTGAGAGCCAATCACGCTTGCTTAAATGCCCACAGAAACAGAAGCACGTTTGTTGCTTCCAGCGCAGATACAGGACCACAGTGCTGATCTGTCTTGCCAGCTTGCTCTCGCGTCACTGTTGAATTAAAACAGTTTCATACAAAGATATTCTTTACTCCGGAGACAAAATCTCTTAATACATCCATGGTGATAAACAAGAAGCGCTCCCTCATTTGTAGCACAGAAGCTATGCCAGAAAACAACTGTCCGTCCAGAGGAGAGTATGTATACTACGTGTTCAATACAACACACCCACAGTTAGTGATAGATTGAGGCCAGGGTCTGTGTACTGCTTTGTATCTGTATGTCTAGTAAGGGCTGAAGTGCACTCGAACAGCGATGCATTCATTTGCAGTTGTAAGTACTTAAGTGATTTTTAACCTTGACACTGATTCGCAAAGTGATTTGTAATTTACACCTCCAAGTACCATATTAGTAAATGCTCATACTCTATCAGTGAATGTTTTCTACTTACAGACACTGGTGACATCAAAGACAACAAGGTAAAGTGCCACTGAAGTTAAGGTTTTTGGCTCAGAATATGAGAAAAGGATAACGGCCTTTTTACCATCTTTACCAAGAGTGTCTCTCCGTTAGTTTGGTGCTACAGTACTTACACTGAATCATTCAGCATAACGTTTGCCAACCTTTGTTATCTCTGCCATTACAGATAAGTTAATGAAGCTAAGCTCCAGAAGTTAACGTTAGCTAGAGGTGTGAAAGATAACTTTATATTTCTTTCCAGCAAAGTGACAATATGTTGCCTCAAACACAATGTTGACTTACCTTAGAACAGATGTAGACATCATTGTTAATCTTATTCACGTTGAGTTGATGTTGTGGTCTAACGTTACCACACAACTTTATCCAAAGGAGACACTTTTCTCGCTTGAGATGTGGTTTAGGAAAGGGTAAAAAATACACCTGGTCGCCCAGCCTCTCAGGATACCTTGTGTTGGAGTTGCATGTACCCCATGCACACCGTTTGACCATTTTTAAACTTCAAATCTCACAAAAAAACTCATAAAACTGAACAAAATTGACTTTCTGTAATGCACTTCAATGGACGTCCAGGCAGAGAATGTCCGAGTGTATGATAATGGTTATACGCACTGTGATTGGCTCATCGCGTTTGAGGGCGGGGCTTAGTCAATTAATGGTCTTTGGTTTACTGATCTTTTTTCCAAGAGAGTGATATAACTCTTTTTGCAAGCAGTAGACATAAATTTAAGACAGCAGTATCTTTCTTGGATGCAAGATGAGTGTCAGGATGGAAACCTAGAATGAAAAAGTTTGGGTCCAATTGAGGCAATTTTCACTAAGTTATACTACTATCAGAACTAAGTTGTTATAAGAAATAATCTCTCTAGACCCTACTGAGCATTTAAAGATGTTTCTGGTGGAGCGGCATGTCCGTCCACTGAACCCTGTTATCAGCACGAGTAATGATCCCATATTGCCAATTTCCATATGCCTGCTCACCACAAACTTACTCTGGACTCCGTAAGATTAGTTAACGCTATAATTTGGATTGGTATGTTGATAAGATAATTATGTTAAACAGAACATGATGCTGTGATACTGACTTTGTTTACAAGCACACTATCACCCACTTCCGGCATTAGACCTTTTTCCAAGTGAAGCCTTTTCTGATTAAGACATGGAATATGCCAGTATTATTCAGGTTTTAGGAGCATTCTTTGCACATTTATACAGCACATATATACACTAAGCACAAAAAGTAAGAAAATTTGCGTTTTTTTTCACACCATCATCTCTGGTGTTCTGCAGACAGAAGTAAGAAGAGTCTCACATCACACACACTTGTTTGATGTGGAGAAATGGGGATGGTCGGGTGTTGGCTACGGTCGGCAAGACGCCACCTCTAACCACTCAAGTGCGGGCGGCCCGGCTTTTGGACCTACTGTGGAGAAGGTACAGGTGCGCAGCTCGGCATGGCACCGGCCGTCTAAAGTGATAACAGAAACACAAATCAGTGCTTGACTGGACGCAGCTAAAAGTTACAGAGGAAAAAGGCCCACGTGTGCTGCTGCAGTAACTTCAATCATCTCACAGACTGATTTAGTCCAACATACAGACCGATGTCACTGTAGACTAATGAACAGACAGATTAAACAGAGGTCTGTGTCTCTCTGAGTGTGTGAAACTGTGAGTGAGTGTGTGAGGCGGAGCTATGCTAAGTGTGTGAGTGAGGAGAGATAAACACTGGTGTGCATTATGTAATGCAACTTGACTCTATACCGATAGAAATGGTGTTGTCTAAATCTATATCGATATATTGTACAAAATCGATATATCGCCCAGCCCTAGTCCCGAGCCGCTCTCTTCACCCATCCTCATGGTAATATGTCAATAGCTGCACTTACAGTTTGTTTTTCTGCCCATTAGTGAATCAAACAAAACGATATTTGTATATATCAATGATAATTACCACTGCAACAGAGGGGGAAAAAGTAATTCTGTAGATTAAACGTAAGTAAAAAGATGTGTTTAAAGTGTTTTACTCAGGGTTAACTAGAAATTGCATCACCACATAATGCCACCATAAACACAGTGCACACATGCAACACATGTAAATTACATTCCCAGAACATTAACTGTTATTGGTTTAAAAATACAATTGACTAACACAACCCTCTCTGCAGTGCTGCCTCAGTAGCCTGTTAACTCAGAAGTGTCCCGTCACACCACATTGGATTTTCTGTGCAGGCGTTTGTTCTGGCCAAATACCAATTGATTTTTGGAACGACAAGTGGCCGGCGCCCAGATTGTTATATCATCATTCATTGTTTCAGACCCATCCAGATTAATTTGATCACAGCAAGATAAAAACGGTCCATCGGGCTGTAATGTAGCTGTAATATTGTGTATGACATGATGTTCCAACCCCACAAAATTAGACAGGGAGGGGGGGAACGCTGAAGTGACAGGAGGCAGATGTCCAGCCGTGAGAAGTTTCATCAATCTGTGAGCTGTGTTCTCTGACAGCATCTCAAAACCCACAGATTGTCTTAAACTGACTCATGTTGCACAACAATGTGAAAAGTGATCTGAAGCACAACACACTCTGTGCTGTTGTTGTTGTTGACTCCCTGATGCAGAGAGAAATAGAAAGAAATGTAAACCTGCTCCTCTTGATGGAGAGTGTCAAATAACTCAGGTTTAATCTGCTGTATTTATGCCTTCCATTTTCATATAATGGTCTAATTGCTTTCAGTCTGCATATCAGCGATATTTCAAAGAAGCATGCCAAGCGATCAATAAAGTGAATCTCGAAATTGCTCAACATAATTAGAACCTCGAACGGATTCATTTGTAATTCCTGAAGGCAAAATGAGTTCAGTTTCAGTCGCTAAATAGCCACACTGAAATACATGCAGTGTGATTCTATTTAACACTATTAGACAGTCATTTTGTACGTTCTCTTTGGACCACATTGATCCTGTAAAATAGAAATCAATGGACCACACGATTCTTCTTCAAGTCTCACTCTATTTGCTACAGATTACGTGAGGCGTATTGCCACCCATTTTTAGAAACAAGAGTAGAATTTTCTAGAGATTCCAACTGCATCACACAGTATTACGGGTGTAGATTTCGGGAGGGGGGTGGTGGTGCAGGTGACATATCCCTTTCATCATTTAGAGCACTAAATACTTTTATTTTGACTAAATTAAAGACATTTATGCCATATTCTGATGCAGAAAAGGCACAAATTGCTGCATGATTCTGTCAGAGGACACACACACACACACACACACACACACCCCAAATGTCACAATGAACTCAACCACAACACCCTTGCACAGTATCAATCAGCAGATGGAGTTCAATTAGCTGGCATGGAGATTCCTCCAATGACATGATGCTCAGTAGCTGTAACCAGTCATCCACAGCTCTTGTTGGACTTCTTGTCTGTGTTGCCTCAAAGTCACTGTGAAACAATAGTTACAGCATCTTTCTCTTTTGTAATGTGAAGTATTTCCAAGTGAACTTTGATGTCCGTGGAGTATGTAGTGCTTATAAAAGGAGTTGGATGTCTCAAAAGTAACAGCCACTAAAGAGCAATGTGGAGCTGTGAAGGATGTTGGTCGACACCTCCCTCACCCATTTACAGTGGCACCCACAAGAGGGAGGGCCAAGGCCAAAATTACTGGAGGCCAACCTGAGTGTGTGTGCTCATTTTTAGAGCGGGCACGAAGGTAGTGGTATCGTGTTATCAAACTACACAACCGAGGGCATCCATTGGTACCAACCATGTTGACAAAGCTTGTTGGGAACATGTTTAAATAATGCTCCACATCTAGGCTCAATTTTGGCAAAGGAACAATTGGAAAGGTAATTTTCAAAGGGGTTGCTCAAACTCTCACCTGAAGATTTCTGAATAATTACCGCCTTCGTTTGTATGCCTTCACAAACCAATCAAATTACATCCATGTCTGTGAAAACATGGATGCTTCACACACATCTTCCCCCAGCAGCACAGAGGATCTATACAATCAGCACTGTCTTAAAATGGACACCCAAGATTAGTGTCACCAATTCAGTATCTGACCAAATATCTATTAGACATTTGTGTAAATTTTATTTCATCATAATTAGTGTAAGAATTCTTGTTAATGGCCAAAAACATGTTTCCTGATGTCACACCCGTCATTTGACCTTCGACCAAATTCTTGGGTCCAAGTAAACATTTGTCCCAAATTTGAAGAAAGTCCCTCAATGTGTTCTTCAGATACCTAGTTTACAAGAATGAGAAAGATGAGGTCACAGTGACCTTGACTTTTGACCACTGTTATGATAGCTTTATTGGTAGTTTAATGATTGTCTTGTAGATGCGGGTGTCATAGGTGGCAGGAGGCGGGTCAGCACTGATGTCACACTTGGGGGTTGGTGGTATTGACTCATTAGCTGCTATTAGCTGCACCTTTAGAGAGAGCTGAAGAGGCCTTTGAACTGAAGAGGCGAGAAAGTGTTTGACATGCCACCACGAATTATCCACGTAAATACATATTTACTCTAAACAACCACGCAGAAGAACGAGCTGGCCGACTGGTCCAACGGAACGGCACATGAGGGGTGTCCAGCAGAGTCGCCCCGTCCAAGTGAGCTGGTCGTGAGGATCAAGAGTGGTGGCCTGTCGGTGAGTCAACCAAACACAACCCCCAGACAGGAAAGGTAAGACTCACCCAGGGAAGTCCAGATACATTTCTCATGTCTAATGCAACATGTAGGGAAGAGGCACTAAGTTGTGGGCTTACTAGCCTTAGTTGGTGAAGATGGGTTTAACTTGTAGCCCCTTATCATATTTGTTTTGATAAATGCATGTAGACTGAGTTCAGGAATGTTTTACAGAAAGAGAAAAAGAATATTTGATTTAAAAACAAAAGTACAGATACTAACAGATAACTGCACAGTTAACACAGATGCAATGTTTACTTGTTATTTCACTGTCTTTGAAGGTAAAGCTTCAGAGATCATTCCACAGATCATAAAAAAGTAGTCTGAGAAAACAATACAAACTCAAGCTCCATTAACTAGTTGTTCCAAAGACTCAAGGAGGGTCTTGCTATGGAGTCTGCATCAGTTGAGTTTGCTCAGCTGTCACAAAGACGAATCCACTGACATGTTACATCAGTTAATATCTGCTTGAATCGTGACTTTTGTCTTCTGACGACACGTCATACGTACTACTTCTTTTCTAGCATCCCACCACCTTAAATCTACTTCTATTGTTGTCGAAGTTACTCTATCATTAGATGATGACACAGTTGCAAGTTCATATTGATTCTAAATGCCTGCACTGATTCATCACACAACAAGAACAGAACTTTGACAACAAGAAAAGCAGACATGATGCTCACTGTGATGGATTGCCTCAAGCAAGCTTCAGCACTTTAAAACTTGTTCTTCATACTGTACAGACATAAATGGAAACCAGTGGAAACCTGGAAGGTTTGAAAAAGAAAATGCATCATAAAAATGAAGTGAAACACAGGGGTGTGCTGAGGAGAATACTCAACAGCAATGTAAATTAAAATTATGTGATTTAAATAGGCCGAGACATGCAAGGACACTGTTGTGGTTCTTTAAATCCGTCTTGATAAACAACTACAGCAATTTCAGTTTGAAGCTGTTCAATTTCACACTGTGTTTAATTCATATATCATCATGCTGCATTTCATTTGATACCTGTCAACTTTTATTGGATTGCATATTAATCTTATGGAGTAGCAGGCATGCTGCTCGGCAATTTCAAAAACATGACAAGATCTCAGAACAATGGGGAGGAGGGCTTAAAAACTTCATCTTGTTATGAGTAAACAATTGCAAAACCACATTCTGTAAAAGTGTCACTAAACACTGTCACTGAAAAACACTTTATATCTTTTTATGTAATCAACTGATATGTGAATCACATTGACGGAAGAATGAGATTTAACCGCTGTTTGCGCAGCGTTTTTTAAGGTTTTTTTGTTGGCATAAGCCTGCTGTTTCAAAAAGCTTTAACTCTCCTGCCCTGTTTTCTTTTTGTAAACAGTACGACATGCCGCTGTAAAAAGTAAAGTAACCAGAAATTAGTTCTTCAAGCTGATTTTCCAGAATATTTCCACAGGGACCACTATGCTTTACTGTGGCGCCCACTGGGATCTCTTTCCAAGGCAGTGTTTCTGCCTTATTAAAAACTTCACAGATACAAGGCACACAATAGATCGTACTGTAAGTAGGAAGCATGAAAGGCTCTCAGATCTGAGCCACGGAGACAGCAGAGGGTTCCTGTTTAGGGAATTCAAACGTGCAGCCTCCTCCTGCAGCTCCTCCCTCTTTGTCCCCTCCCACCTGACTAACACAAGCATATGCACACGCCTCATACAGTAACCCAGTTTCTCCCATACACTGATTTAATTGTATTAACTGTACTAACCCTAACATTCGCTCAGCTCCTCTTCGGTCCACTCTCTCACTGTTCATCAGACCACAAATTAGACAAGAATTAGCTTAATAGCCTAACCCCTAGCCCTCCGCCTCGCTCCTCGCCTCTGTGGACTGCTTCGCCCTCAGGAGAGCAGGCAGCAGCCCTGGAGGCTGTCCTTTGGTCAGCGGCTGTAGTGGCTCAAATTTGGCGAGTGCAAAGCTCCCAGAGCTGTGTGTCACAGCGGGCTGATGGACAGTCTAACCTATGTAATGGCAGCAGCAGATCCAGTAGTACCGAGGGCAGAGATACAGATATTATACTTTCAATACATGCAAACACAACGTATTTATATGTACATGTTAACTAATGTCACATACAACAAAATAAAACAATGCATGATAAAGACAGTAAAGGACAGTCAACAGAAATCTAAATAATGAGCCAGTAACACTCCATCCGTCTAAACGCCCCACCCGCTCGACTAAAACAAGCCAACAGAAAATAAATGTTCACAGTATACCGAGTCTGCAACTAATATCAAATATATAAATAATGAAATTCTCATTTCAAGTTCCCCAAAAACCACCTCAAGCTATTGTGTCTGAACAACAGTTATAAATTCCACAGGGATTTAATTAACACTGATGTGAAACAGAGAGAGGCTGCAAATTTTTACAACCAGCTAATGTTTCACTTTTTCATTTAATAAATAATAACATTTAAGATGATTTATTAATCATCAAAATTATGTATGTATTATTTTCCTCTCTCTGCACACTCTCAATATGTTACTATATGTTTTGTGGACACTTGTATGCTAGGAACCAAAGTGAGACGAGGTGTGCGTTCCAGTGCCCATACTACCGTACTACATAGTATGCCAGAAAAAGATTTAGTATGTCCCAATACAGTATGTTAAATGCAGTATGCTAAAAATACTACTACATGCAATCGGATTTTGCAGTATGCAAGCCAACATGCTTTGCTGGCTATTCTGACCCACAATCCTCTGCGTAGCGAACGATACGTCACAACGACAGCAGTCATAAGTCACAATGACAGATGACAGCGTATTCAAGTAACTGATGACCAGTCGAATAGTAATAATTGGAATATCAATTGTTTAACTGAACAAAATAATCATAAATATTACAAACAACAGGTCATATCTATAAAATTTAATTTCACTGTTTCACTGTGGTAAATATAATCTGTTCTACAATCTGTGCAGTTATAACTTAAGTTAAACTACACACATTGCAAAGTAACAACAGCAGATCTTTCCAGGTTGATCTCTGTCCCTGGTGAACTCGGTGATTGGCGTTCATTTTATCTCCAAGGTAACGCATATAAAAGCAATAGGGTCAAAGTTCAGGCTGTAATGTTATGAGACAGTAGTAAGTATCTGATTCAGAACGCACCATAAGTCATCGCTTTGCAAGTCACAACTAAGTCTCAAGTCAGGTCCCAAGTCAAGACAGGCAAGTCCGAAATTGATTCCCAAGTCCACACTTTAAGTTTCGGGTCCCAAACAAGACATGATGTGCTCTTTGCCAAATGAGATGCCACTTTAACAACAGAGTGACGGTATTCAAATTCACAAAGCTCATGACTGCTTTACAATTCGTATTTATCAAGTTTGTTCCGTTGGTCATTTTCTATCTGCATGTTTTGTATACTGCAATTTTTTTGATGACCACCCGTAGTTTTTGAACACAAACAAAATTTTCTTTGAAATACATTTTCCGACTGGTTCTCAGGTCTTAATGGTTCTTGCCTATGACTTGATTGGATGCCGTCAGATTGGTTAACCAAAGTGGATCACCTGGGGTATTTTGTGTTGACTTGTGGGAGTGAATAGTGTTTCTGTTAGCTGATTCAGGAAATGGGGGTAGGGAAGGTAAGGATTGATGGCACAGTTTTTAATGGAGAATGAGGTAGAAGTATGCTTGAGGACTGTCTTTGTCATATGAGGCTCAAGAAAAGGACTGTGTGACAGCCCCTACTAAGCTTATAAAATGTTTGCTTGACTCCTGTCCACCCTTTTGCACCCTGATGAAGACCTTGGGGTTAGAACTGGTTAGGGTTTTAATGTAAGCCATGTTTTGTGAATACAGGCTTTTAGCTTCATTCAAGTGCATTCGTTCCTTCTTCCCAACGAACATCTTCATCTTTGGGTTTGGGGAAAAGTATCAAGTATTTTCAAGACAAAATAAGTAAAGTCACAAGTCACTGGTGTTAAGTCCAGGTCAAATTGAAAGTATTTTTAATTTGTAAAGTCGAGTCTAAGGTCATCAAATTTATGATTCAAGTCTGACTTGAGTCAAAGTCATGTGACACGAGGACACACCTCTGCTAAGAGCCGACTGTATCTTGAAAATGTTGTTGAAATGAGTTCGGCTTTGACAGGTTCATACAATGATGTCAAGTCCCATCCAGCCCGGAGGCTTTACATGTAGGCTTCCCTCCCTGCCACAGAGAGTTAGTTGGTGAGGTCAGCGCCTGGTTACATCACTGCTTGGCACTCAACCAGATAAAACTGCCCTGGGAGAGAATCGGTCCAGTCGTCTAGGACTGTGGCTGTGTACGTACGTACTGTATCATGTAACAAAGGATACAGAAGAGGTTTTAGAGTACAAAGTGCCTGCGAACATCACCTAATCTTTACGACATTGACCTAAAGACTCAAGATTCGTCGAAGCCACAACACACCACCTATGTGCATAAAACATTCAATGAATGTTACTGTTGGGAAAAGTTCAGCTGTCACAACTACTTTGAATACAAATACTTGTTTGACAGCACAGCACAACAGGGAACAAAGTGTGTAGAAAAATAGTACTGCAAATTGTCCTCGCTGTCACGTCGGGTTGACATTAATGAGCACGTCTGAACGAATAGAAAACCGTCTCATTTCTGATCGAAGCTGTAGCCGCGTCACCCACAACTGCAGCGGCCCAGAGCAAGACTAACATCCTCAGATGCATCTCAATTGAGTCACTGATGCAGCCCTAACCCATTTCCAAATGAGCGTCTGGCAAGACCCTCCTTGTCAAGGCAGATAGGATGACTGCACAGAGTCGTGTGGACAAATGGTGAGGGCGTTGAGCTGCAAACAGAATGAAAATGACCGGGAGAGACAGAGGAGATACCGGGAGAGAGACAAAGATGGAGGGAGGCATTTCACTGGCTTATGCAGCTCCCACACACTTAACGTCTCCATAATGTCGTTCCTTTTTTTTGTTTTTGCAAGGATGATTCTGCGATGAATCACCCTGTGACCTACATCTGAGCACCCAGGCTTAGAGAAAATTAAATAGATATCATTAGTTGGCTGCTCCCATCCACTTGTTCCAAATTACAGTCATTTAATAGCCTACCGCTCTTTCAGGGAGGCTCCTGCTTAACTGTTGAGGTAAAGTGCATGTGATTGTTTGTGTGGCTGCTGGATAATAGGTTTGTCTGTTTATGAATGCGTGTATGCAAATGTGTGTGTTTTTAGCCGATCACAGCTCTCCTGAGCGAGTCTGAAGGCTGCAGTAGTAATAAATCATGAAATTTGATTCACTCCTAAATGTCAGAGTGTAGTCAGCTGGCAGCTTCTTTTAATTTCAAGAGAAAAATGTCCAGGACTTTCCCTTTTCCTCTCCCCACATCCTGTACAGAATCATGAAAGGAAATATCACTTGTGATAACATTTTTCCTTTTAATTTGATGTCTGGTTGGCCTTTTCTTAAACTCTCAAATCAACTAGCCTTTCCAGTTTGAAATTGAACACATGAATCCCATGAACAAGATTTACAAAGTGGACTTCTAGTTGATCAGTAAGAGAAAAATATATTCTCGCAGTAGGCCGACTGGTCCTCAGCTCACACTGTTAAACTTAAACTATGATTTGCATTAAACTGAGAAAGGCAAGCTAAGCCTCAGCCTCAGGATCTGAGCTGCACATTCTCATTTCAGGACCAATGAATTATAATAATGAGCCGTCCATGGATGTCGATGTGTATGTATAACAAACATGCTGTTGCAAGTTTCCCTGAGGCGCTGTGTACATACATACACTGCACGTCTTCGTGTGAGTCCACTTTACTGTTGACTGAATGATTCGGTGCAATGTGCACTCCTAGAAAGTAATTTTCTCGCTCAACATGGGGGATGAGGCTGCACTCAGAGGAGCCGACAACAAATTGCACATGAATATATATATAAAGGCGGAAAAAAGGAATTTATAGGAGGAGGTCAGACGATATGTTGGAGAAGCCAAGGTTTTATTTAGAGCTGCTACACATGAGGGTAGAGAAGATGATGGTAGACATAGCGGGGAGGGAATTAATTAATTTGTGGCCTAATGGTTTAATGCTGCACTCATCACTGTCACTTCAGCTATCCAATGACAGTGGAGGAGGGGCAGGGCAAATACCACAAAGACCGACTGTCTTATCATTTAGTGATAAACAACAACAACAACAACAACAGAGCAGAGGATTAATGGAGGAGACATTAATACCCATGGCCAGGTCCTCTTTCCCTTCCCTTCACCCAGAGCAAAGGCCAGAGAAGTTATCTACCTTGTGCCACCATTTTACTTCAATGATATTCCCTATCATAGTAACCAGGCGCATCCAAAGCGCGTCAGCTGAATAACCACTGCACCTAAAAAGCACTGTGCTGCTCTCAGCTGGGTGTTTTCAGAGGAGCGCCTGGCATTTACAGCTGGGAAAAAAACACTTTGTTGGACTGACGGCCCAATGAAAGTAACAACAGCAATTGTTCGACCAATGGGAATGCGGTCGAACAAGAGCGCATCGACCCACCAATCATTTAACCAACTGCAAGGTGTCAGCCCTACTACATCCTGTCTAATCTAATGTAATCTAAACAAGTGTGATTTGAGACTCATTTATTGAACAACCAAGGTTCAATTAAGCTATTAAGCCACAAATTTAGAGTTAGCAACAAACTTTCTGTCACTGCCGTTAATGTTAACATCACACAGGTTAAACACAGCAGTGAAGGACCATCTTCCGAGCCACTCTCCCCCAAATCAGTTCACCATCTGCTAACAACAGCACCTAATGTCCCACACAGAGCTGTTTAACAGTCCCAACAAAGTCACAACAACACCAAACCAGTTCGACTCTGTCATTAATCCCATTAAACTTTAGGTAATGATAGAAGAGTTTAATGATAAGATTTTACCCATTTTAAATAGTAAAACGTAAAATTAATGCTCACATGTGGGAGGGGCAGTGAGTGCTCTATACGTTGCACAAATACCGACATCCAAACAAGTACTCAAGTACTAATACCCCTCCTAGTTCAATGCAGTGTAATGTGTTCTTCTATAATGAATAACACATGCAAAACAAAAACTATATTAAACATGTTAATTTCAATTACACCTTGCTTTGAATAAGTAAAATCAAATTATACAGCAGTACAATTACACTATCAAATAGTCATGATATGACTCAATAAATAACAATATTGAACAGACATTGTGACATGTCACGGTGCAAGAAGCAAAGCTGTAAATGATGAAGGGTGTGAGTTTTGTTTCAAATTTGGGAAGGCCACATGTGAAACAGGGGGTTTGGGAGTCCTCATCCAGAAAATCTTGAGCATCAAACACTTAACTTTGTGCATTGTTGTGAATTTATATGAACCAATTTGTGCCTTTTCGGCACCAGTTTATGGTTTAGATGTCTCATATTTTGTTTAAATACAAGTTCTCTGCTACTAGTTTCATGCTTTTATTGCGGGAGGGGGACATGTCCCCTGCGTGCCCCTCAAAATCTACATCTATGTGAATTATGATATTAGTAATCAGCTGCTTCAGTTTCAGGGTCCTGGTATTGTGCATGCTGGCTCACTGTCACACTGTAACAGCTTACTGAAACACAACAAAGCCATTGTAGTTGTTATTTGTAGCACCTGTGCTTCCGTGCAAGGGATCAAAATGTCCTCTGTAAAAAGGGTCTATTATCGCCCAGCCCTATTACCCGATCATTCCCACATGAGAGAGTTACTGGCAGCCATAACTGCGCCTTCTATACATACGGGTTGGGACGACATCCCTCCTAAGAGTGCCCTACAATGTTAAGAAATGAAGGACAAAATCCACCTTCATATGGGCTGGAAGGCACAGCTTTTGATTTACTTGTCAATCAATGCTCCCACCTTCACCTTTGGTCATGAGCTTTAGGTAGTAACTAAAAGAGCGCAATCTCAGGTACAAGCAGCCTGAATGAGTTTCCTTTGTAGGGTGGTTGGGCTCACCCTCTGAGATAAGGTAAGGAGCTCAGACGTCCGGAGGGAGCTCAGAGTAGAGCAGCTGCACCTTCATGTCAATAGGAGCCAGTTCAAGTGGTTCGGGCATCTGATCAGGACGCCTCCTGGGCGCCTTCCTTTGGGAGGTTTTCTGATCTTGTCTGACTGGTAGTGGAAGGAAACCCGAAACACACTGAAGAGATTATATATCTTATCTGGCCTGGGAATGCCTCGGGATCCCACAGAAGGAGCTGGAAAAAGTTGCTGGGGAGAGAACGTCTGGACTGTCTTGCTTAGCCTGATGCCACCATGAACCTGATTCTGGATAATCAGCAATGGATGGATGGATGGATGGATGGATATGGGAATGGGATTTAGTTGCTGATAACAACCGGATTTGATTCTGAAATAGATTTTTTTTCAATCTGTCAATTAATGTTTTTAGCATCTTATTAAAAATGCTGTAGTGAAATAACAAGAATGTAACGACAGATTTCAGCAAAGGAAAAAAATAGAAACTGTCCCATTTGAAACAACCTACGTGGCCCTTCCAGTACAGATTACAGATGTTTACAAGGTGCACCTGAATGCACCACGAAGTCCCTGTGGCTGTATGATTGTCAAATTCATCTTGGGCACAGACGGACAGAAAAAGACAGAAGCAGTGTTTTCTGTAAATGACACCAAAACACGGTAGAGATTCTCGGCATACTTTTTTACGTGACTATTTTGGCACAAACATCCACCAGTGTGGTGAACAGCGTTCTAAGATTTACTCCCCAAACAGAAAAACTACCCGCAATTGGCACTTGGCGGGTGTTATTTTCGGACCCTGACACAGGCTCATCATGTGTGACCTTCTGAAAGCTCTCAGATGGTGCAAACAGTGTGTCTGAAACACAAGAATTGGGCTTAATACAGCTGCTGTTGTCTGGAAGAAGCCAGAGTGCAGTTTTGAGTCCAGGAATGAAATAAAATTGAGTTTGGGGAAACTGTGATCATGTTTCCACAGACCTTCCAAACACTAGTCGACCACTAGATCCAAATATAAACACTCATTCACTCTTTCTATCTCTTTCCTCTCTCACACACATACACACACACGCACAAACCCCTGTTATGGGTTTTTTCCCCTCAACATTACTCCCACTCACACACACACTTCTCTCTCAGAGGCACTGCATGCAGGCAGCGCTGGCAGCTTCAACCCCCCAAGCTAGTAAAGCGACAGGGGGAGCAAACAAACGACACATGTGCACACGCAAGCGAGGACCTTCCCTGGCTGCACACGCAGTCACATGGCACAAGAGCTTCCTATCATGACCAAGAAAGACTATAACTCCATTAAAGTCAGGACAAACAGGGTACAGGAGCTGTTGTTGTAGGTTTGAGGCACTTGAACAGCGAGTTAATGGGATGTGAACACAGTCTGACACATTGGGGAACCCCGAGCTGACCTACAAAGTGGCAAGGACTTCGCTGGTGCTGAACAACTCTCCTGTTTGCTGTTACACAGAAAGATATTAGTCCTTTCAGTTACATTTTAAGTTAAAATGATTTTTTTGGCCTTGCAAAATGAAGTTGCAAAAAGGGCGTAAGTCCCACCTGGAAATCCTGACCAAAATTTAAACAACTGGCCCGATATGTCGACAAACATCATACAGTAGATGTTTTATTACTCTGGTAAAGCGGCGAAAAATAGCTACAAAAACATTAAAGATGGGAAAGAGTGTATGTGTGACAGTTGAAAAGGTAAAAACAATGATTGAAAACATAAAATATATCAACAGAAAATGAACCCAGCGATTCTAGATGAAGACTGTTGATATTTGAACTCAACATCACCGCAAGTACACCCCTTCTGTAATATTATGTCCCTCTTGCTCCTGTTGTCTTTATCTTAATACACTGCTACAGTGCTTTTCTTGCACTGCAAGAAAAAAAGTATGAGGAAGACGAAAACCTGCATGTATTATTATTATTATTATTATTATTATTATTATTATTTAAAAGTGGAGTCCACAAACCAATTGCTGACGTCACGGTGGCTACATTCATACTTTTTGATTGGGTCATTTAAAGGTTTGAAAAGAATGAAAATTTTCACCATTGACTACATTTTATATAAAGAAAAAAATGTATTGATTTGTCCAACAAATTATCAACATTAAGTAATAATTAAATTAATTAGGGGGTGCAGTTCAGCCCTAAAGACAAAGGGTCAGCTGCCCTCAGGAAGTGGCTACTCAGCTTTCCTTAATCTCTCCACTTCAGTTGTGGTTTGTTGTCGGGCAGTTTTAGGTGGCTGACAAATAAAAAATAAAGCCTTCAGTTTAGCCATATTAGAGTCACAATAGAATCTGTAGGTTCGATAAAGATTTAGTGAGTCTAAAAAAAACTCTTTTATTTTCTCCAAGATCAAAAACCTGAGCGCGAGAATAAGTCATAATGACCTTTGGAAACGATACTCTTTGAAGCTATCTGCCACCTCCATAATCCTCAAAAGAGCAAAGTCAGAATGCAATTGTGAATAAAACGAACTGAGCTCGCACCCCCACACGCATACACACACACACACACACACACACAAACACACTCAACCCAAATACACACACACACACACACACACACACACACACTGGACACAAATACACACACACATACATGTCCTTTTCCACTCCCTCAGTTATATAACCTTAATGCAAGAGACAGCTTGACTGAGACATCCTGGGCCCATCTTGTGATCGCCGTTTACTTCGGCATGCTAGGGAATTCATTCATTCATTACCATGTTGAGCTGATGACCTGTGTGTCAAGAGAGATGAATCATGTGGACAGGAAGCACTGGCCTACGAGTGTGTGTGTGTGTGTGTGTGTGTGTGTGTGTGTGTGTGTGTGTGTGTGTGTGTGTGTGTGTGTGTAAAGGAGATGTTGCTGCATGTCTCTATTTCTGCCTGATGTTTTACATGAAGTAAATCCACAAATCCCCTTTTACAAGAACACACACACACACTGTTCTTTCTTTTGGATTCATATTTCCGACTGCTACGAACTGCAAGACGAGGGTCATGTGACCGACAGAGAGAGCCATAGACTCATCAGCAGGCTGATGTTCGGGAGCCTTGTTCCTATAGTAGCATGTCTACTTGTGCAGAAGAAAGTGAAGAATAGGAAACCTGTAACACATCTGTCCATGGAAATGTGTGACACTCTCCTCTACTAATTAATATTTTTACTGGAGCCTGGCCAGGATTCCTACAGCTGAAGACAAGTTAGATATTAAAGTTGTTAAGGTGTTGTTTAGGAATTAAATTGAAGAATAATTTCACAAAAACCATTAAAGGAAAAAACATTAACCAACATCTATAACTTATGGTTGGGGAGCAAAGGGGAAAAACCACAACATGCTGCCATTCTTTATTTTTTTCGAGGAATATAAAAGGAGCAAAGTAAGGACCAAAATACAACTACATGTCCATTATGCATATCCTTGCAAGTACCACAACAAAACGTCAGGATCTGAAAATACAATCTCCTTGTGCAGCTCCTTCCTTTCCGTCCTAAGTCCCTCCCACCAGATGACCAGGGGCATGTGTACGTGCTTCACACAGTAACCCAGTGTTTCCCATACATTGACTGATTAAATCATATTTAATTCTAGCGATGCCCGCAGCTCATTCACTCAGCTCCATCTTCCCCTGCTTTCTCACTCTCCTTGTTTACTGGACCACAAATGAGACAAGAACTAGCTGGCTAACCACCCCATGGTCCCTCTGCCTCACTCCCCACCACTGTGGACTGTTTCCCGAGGTCAATTTGATCAGTAGAGTTGGGCGGTATCCAAATTTTGTTACCGTTAAACCTTCCCCACATTTTCCCAGGGTATACGGTTTTAACGTGACTAATTAAAAATCACTTTAAAGGGTTCAGAGGGAGTCGCCAAAATGTCGGCTTGTGCCTATACCGTTCAGAAACATAATAACAAACATTACATAGGCCTAAGAATACTGAAAAAAATAACAAAGCATTACAACATTAATCACTTTTATTAATAAATATTTTTTTAAAAAGGTCAAATGCTGCAGTCAACCAATCAATGAAATAACAACACTGTCTGTGGGCTACAGTCCACTTCCAAAAAAGTATCAATAAATAACAATGGCGGTAACAATAATGTGTGCTATACAGCGTATCCGACAGCAGCGGCTACTGTGCGATGGTTTATTTTTAGAACCTATCAACATAAATCAAATACATTAAAAGCACAGCTCTACAGCATCCAGTACTAGGGTTTATCAAATAAGAAAAACGGAACAATAAACAACAAGGCATGACTGAAAATGGGCATATATAATCCTATCCTGAGAAGCAACGGGAAATACTTTTTCGCTGGTTTATTTTTAGAGCCTACCTTTAGTTTGAAAAGTTCACCCTCTCCAAGTCCCAACTGTTTTGACCGTCAAAACAGGCTACTGCTCACTGAGAATGACATAAAAACAAAGTATAATGATAACTATAGCAGCATCATATGCTTCAAAACTATTCAAGGTTTTTCGCCAGACAAACCAGCATGTTTACTTTTTCCAGCTGGAAGAGCCGCTTTCTCTGCAGGATTCTCTGCCATTGATTCAGGCTTTCACCAACGGGACGTGCATGCACATCTGCATTTCTAGAACAACCAACAAGAACACCCTTTCTCTGAAATGACCTGTGATTGGCTTAAGTTTCCCGTCAGACTAGATTTTCTTAAGCCTGAAAACAGAGCCGAGAGGAGGTGCAGAAGTTACGTTGTTCTCTCAGTCCACTTAAATTACAATATACTTGAGGTTAGTTGTGGGATTTTTGCCCGATGAAGCTTAAATTAAACTGTCTGCCCCAGGTTTAAGGATCTTCTCTAAGTAAGTCACATTTCAATTTAGTGAAAGCAGATTGTGGAGTCTATATGTTCTCCCCATGTGAGCGTGGGTTTTCTCCAGGTTCTCTGGCATTGTCCCACAATCCAAAAACATGCAGGTTAGGTTAACTGGTGATTTGAAATTGCCTGTAGGTGTGAATGTGAGCATGAATGACCCTGTGATACTCTGGCGACCTGTCCAGGGTGTACCAATGACAGCGGGCTAGGTTCCAATTCCAACTTAAATGTGTCCATTCTTATTTTAATTAAAAACTCATAAAGCAACATCATCAAACCCAGAGTCACTGTGGTCAATTAAATAATAGTGTATTGGCTTGCACACCTAATAGGGTCTCACAGATTTGCTTCCACTGTTGGTTACGTGACCCTCGCTTTGCAAATCATAGCAAGTCCATCGAGAGTCTACTGGGCTGACACAGGTAGACAGTAGTTAGGGCGAAGCTTCCTCTTTTGTACCCTCTCCATCACAAACACACACACTTTCATGCAGAGGGATCAACAGGCGTTCAGGTTCCTGCCTGGCAGATGCATGCAGTGAGACGCAGGGTTCCCAGAGGCCTTTGCTGCGGCATGCGGGCAGGCACGGCTGACAGCCAGGCACACAGTCGATGGTGACAAATAGTAGTGGACTTTTTACGCCCCAGCGATTCGCAACCCCCGCCTCCAACACACACAAACCCCCATCTCCTCCTCCATCTCTTTTTCCATCAATGACATGCACACAGAGATTGGAGGCGCAGTCTATCAACAGCTCCTGGCTTCCCGTGCAGGGAAGGAAAAAACAAGAAAAAAAAAAAACAGCAGAAAGAAAAAGCCAAATCTGCAGAAATATGATGCACTGTCATATTCCACCCTGACTGAATCTGAGGGAGGAGAAGTTACTGATGGTTTACAAGACTCTGTTACATTTCTGCACTGATAATCAAGGATGCACCGATATGGATTTTTTTCAACCGATACAGATAACCGAGAATTACCTGCTTCTCATGGCTGATAACTGATAAGATAACTGATGATGCCACACTTTTGTATTTAAAAAAAGTGAATAACCTGTAGTTTATGTTCACCTAAAGGTAAGAAAGGCTGAGATGTGGTGAGAAAATACAGCTGATTTACTATTCCATAGCCCTGACCCAACCAAATCAAACTGACATCACTGTTGCTAACACAACAGAAACAGTTATGACTCTTCATACCTGCCAACATTAGGTCAACCCTCAACGGCCCTGCCCCCATATAACCCTACACTACAGATGACCATAATAAATACAAGGATGTGAAAGTGAAATGACTTTTAATCAGCATTAGAATTATAGTTATGATACGAGAGGGACATGATGGAGCCCAGTGTTACTGTGTAATGCTCTGGTGGATCAGTAAAGTGTATAAACTACTACTACTACAGGAGTCATGTTTCCATCACTGTTGATAGCAGCCGATCGGAGCTGCAGCCGATGAATACCCGTGGCTACTGCAGAGTCATTTGTCCTGGGAATGAATGCAGATTATAACCTCTTCCACTAAATTCAAAAGCCAGATGTTAGTGGGTGTTAGTGGTTTTCTGTCCAGTGGGAAAGGAGCTTTATTGATCCCCGAGGGAAAATCACATCAGAAACACACAGGCCAAAAATACACACGAGCACAAATAGGACCTATATACATGCATTAATGGAGAGATGTCAGAGCGAGGAGCGTGTCCATGTCCATGCGCCTAAGCAGTTGGGGGTTGGGTGCCTTGCTTGAGGCCATGTCGGCATCACCCAGGAGGCAAACTGGCACCTCTCCAGCTGCCAGTCCTCACTCTGTTCTTTGTCCATACGGGGACTTAAACCGACGAATCCCCACAGTAGACTGAGCTGCTGCCTCAAACCGGCAATATCAGATTTCTTTAGCCATTTGTGGGCAGGAGAAACGAGTAGTGAACACAACATTTACACATTAGATAGTATCACCTTGTACGTTGACATGGCGAACGGTTACTCAAGCGCAGCAAACAGTTGCTTATTTAACACCCAGCAGTTATGAGGGAACACTGTCATTCATTTGGAGTCCTGAGTTGTGTCCACCTTATAAATGTAAGTCCAATATTCCCTCTCTTTTCGCTCTGTCTCAGACCAACTCCTGAGGGAAATATCTGGCTCTTTAGCTGCTAAATGCTCCACTATGTTCACCAGCTAATCTCTAGCTGGGTCTGTCTGCTGTTGGTGCTGAGCAGAGAGTGTACAGGGGGTATTTAAACTGTGTTCACTGAACTGCTTAGGCCAAAAACGACACTCTGAGAGCAGTAAGAGTGAACCTTAACGGTAAAGCTATGGCTGGACGGATGAACAATTAGTTGAAGGTCACTATAAAGCTCCGTAAAGCCGAGAGAAGCTACAGATTCAAGAGATAACTCTCTGTAGGTTCATCAGTATGAGCAAAACACACTACGAAGTCCCTTCTACATACTGCCATTGCATTTTCACACAGAAACAAACAATGGTGGGCAGAATCAACCTGCTCCAGTGTGTGACTTTAGATAACATGCAGGATCGTGGAAGCAAAAGAAGCATGACAGCCGTGACATGTAACACAACAGTTCACAACAGTTATCCGCTGTGAGGGTCCAAAGGACAGAGGGATGTTGTATGCTGTAAAGCCCTGTGAGGCAAATTGTGATTTGTGATATTGGGCTTTATAAATAAAACTGATTGATTGATTGATTGATTGATTGATTGATTGATTGAACAGCGTTGGCCTCAGTGTGACATATAACATACCCACTGGCAGCCCTTTCTAACCTGATGTACACCTCCCCAGAAATGTAACTACATGTTGCTGCGATACGGCTTATTTTTGTACGCTGAAAACCAATACCCTCGGTGGAAACGAAGCTTTTATTTACTTTAATCTCACAGATAAGAAACAATAAATTGTGTAGATAATATAGTCCCCACAAAATGCATTTTAAGTCTTGTGTGTGATTTATTCTGACTTCATATGAGCAGAGGAAATCTCTGAGAGTCACTAGGCTAATTTATACAATGTAAAATGCCATGAGGTTGTGCTCAAAACATTAGCATGTTGTATTTGTGGGGAAAATGAGTTATAGTGAAGCTGATTCACAGAAACCACACTGCCGACTAGTGGTTTGGAGGTGTAATTGACATAGATTGACACAGGCAGACCACAGCACATGTATAAATGACCACAACAGCGTAGGCCATGTGCGTAGGCTACGGTATAGGCTCTGCATGGAGCTGACGCACATGTATAAATCCCTGTTTAGCTGCTAAGTGCCGGTAGCTGCTTTTAAAATCCACCGTCAGTGCACGCAACACGTTATCAAAACATCACACCCGTCCTACAGGCTGTCTCTTTTACACAACCGTCTATTCAGACATGTTACTACCTTCGCTGCCAGCATGACAACTCCGTCCCCCCACTTCCGTGATTGTACCTTTAATACAAAATGCTAGGCAGAAAAATGGAGTGAAATCCCACCTTGAACAGGCAATGTAAAAGGGGCTCAATTATAACCACTTTAAGTAAGACTTTGAATGCTGGAAATGTACGTGCATGCAATGAAATAGTTTCACATCTTTCACTTAAAGAGGAACTGAGAGCCATGTTGGGTCAGTTCTAATACTTTAATTACTTTAATCTGTTTCATCACAGCAACACAGAGTTCACACTGTACATGTAATCACAGCGAGTGTGTGTAGCCTATATTGATCTGTGAATAAGCAGGATTTAGATAATCATACTCAGTGTGTTTGTGTGTGCACATAGACAGTCTTATGCCTGAGAGTCACTCCCAACAAGATAAAGACCAACATTTCATAATCCGACTGCAACTACCTCCAGAAAAACAGAAGCTCCGGTTCTAAGCAGGGAGAATGTCCCAGAACATTGACTTTATTATTGTGCCAATATTCAGATGCCCTGGAGGGGCCTTTGTATCACTGCCGCTCTGTCAGAGAAGTCACAGAGAAAACGTCTCAATGGTATCTGCTATATTTGAATAAAGCAGTCATGTACAGATATCTAAAATCATCTTGGTGCACTTATCTCTGCATTTACCTGAATTAGATATTGTTCACTGGTTTGGGTTGGGACATACTGTCATTCTGCATGGCCAGAATAATCAAAATGGGTTTTAAAGAGTTGAGCACTGGACTTTTTCTACAAATCATCACTATTTGGAAATACATGATTTTCACTTGATTAAAACAGCTGCACTAGTTTAGACTGTATAATGTAGCTATGCCTACATTTACCACCATGCATTATGCTGGACTGAGAGGTTAGTAGTTTGCAGTTAAGTTTGCTGTTTTATGTTCCAAAATGTCACTTTTTATTAATGATTATAATGTGTATGTTCAGAACATGGTGGTTTATGCTGGTTATTGTCATTTTTGTGTTATAGTTTACACCAGTGGTTCTCAATTGGTGTGCCGATGCAAATCCAAGTGAATAAATGGATATGTTATTGGTGCTTAAACACCAGTGCAGACCATGTAAACAGAACTCAAGGTTTCCAAGCAAAACATTTCACTGTAACAAGACAATCAGTGTTATTCACTTTACCTGTCAGTGGTTTTAATGTATTGGCTGAGCAGTGTAAATACAGCCCTTTCGCATGCCTTTGGCACAAAAAGTTTGAAAACCACCTGTTTGCGTCATCAGTGAAGTGGCTGTTGCCCTCAATAATCACAGCTGTGTTTTAAATTTAAAGATTTTAAAGTGATGTATCCTGCACTGGCTGTCATATAATAAATGACATCACATCACATGAAACTTCATCCTGTCTCACTTGATCTACAGTTTGCAATAATACTTACACACTATCAATATAATAAAGTATTTCATTTGAAAGCTTGGACATAATTGTTTGTATCTTATTGCACGTCAGCATGATTAATTTCCACTGTATTTGAGTATAGCGTCTCAGCTCTG
Organism: Epinephelus awoara; assembly: GCA_035609425.1. Lineage (NCBI taxonomy): Eukaryota > Metazoa > Chordata > Actinopteri > Perciformes > Serranidae > Epinephelus > Epinephelus awoara. The sequence goes on from CM069294.1 coordinate 8,121,753, forward strand.
CCTCTTTCTCTTGGTAGGTAAAACTGTATATTTACAGCTAAACTACTATGTTAACATGTGTCACATTTTATTACTTATCACTCAAACATCTACTTAATTTCCACTTGCTGCTTTCTTGTTTTCTGGCTTTTGAGATGACTCCTGTTGAGATGTAACAGAGGAATGAATATGTGCCACAGGTTGGGTCAGACAGACTTGACACACCTCACCATGTTATGCTAATTACAGCTAATTCATGTTGATGGAGTAACTCACCAGTTTAAGCTAGCTCTAATTAGCTTAGCATCGTGCAATAATATATAAAGTTAAATGTTTAAACTGTTGTCAATAAGGACACATTACATATTGTTAGCTTGATTAGATGCTCCGTAATTTATTTGGTAAGTTAATTTTACACCATGAGCACCAAATGCTAATTTATCAGCTTTACCCACAACTAAACAGGAGAGATGGACCAAACTGCTAACTTCCTACCTTTGAGACGGTCCTTAAGTCCGAATATGTGTCCATTCCTCGATTATTTATATTCCTTTAGTCCGTGAGGGTCCGCCGAGCAAAAGAATGAAAAGTGTTTTTTACAGAAATTAATCCAAGTTGTGAAAACTGTCATGTGAAGTCCACTGCTAACTGTGCTAACGGTGCTAACTGTGTTCACTGACTTCCTCATCAAACAGACCGCACTTCTTCCGCCATGATGGGTTCGTTCGAAATGAGTCCCGGGGAAGAGCCGGCGGCAGCAGCGGGGGGCGGTGATATAAACCCACGCTGAAGTCAATGGATGAATGAATGAATAATTTTTATTTCGGTAACATACATCTAGAAAAACAAACATTATGTCACACAAATTTTAAACATTACCAAAAAAAAGAAAAAATAAATTGATTAATAATTTAATACATTATAGTCTAAAATTATAATCCTGAACTCGTTTACAGTTTCATAATTATTTAACATTTAAAGTTGTTTTTTTTAAACTACACAGTTTCAAATCAGCGCTGAGTCCATTCAATAACTTAACTCCCAAAACTGAGACACATCTGTATTTTACATTACTTCTCACTGTTTAACAACCCTCTTAAATTATAATTACCTTCTCTGAATCTAAAAAAAATGTGAAAAAGTTTTTCCAATGTTTTTAAATACACAGTGTCTGGAATTACAAGTGACCAATACAATATATGCAAACAATTTTTATTTAACAACTCCCTTGTCTCATAATGAACAGCAATAGATTTAGATAGTTTCCATTTAGTATGTTCTATGTGTGGCTTCCAACATAGTTTATGATCTATTATCACTTCCCAAAAATTTTGATTCATATACTCTTTCAATTTCAACACCATTTAAGTTCAGTTTTATTTCACAATTAGCCCTAACACCACCGAACACCATAAATTTTGTTTTATTCATTAAGTGATAACTTATTAACAGCAAACCATTTTTTCAACTTGATTTTCAACTCTTACATGTCATCTCCTGAACAAAATACATTTGTATTGTCAGCAAATGTTACAGATTTCAACATATTGGATACCTTCATAATATAATTTAAATAGAGTGTAAATAACTGAGGTCCCAATACCAACCCTTGTGGAACACCACGGGTTACTCTTCGAAGATATGTTTCAGTATTATTGATTTTTACAAACTGATATCTGTTATTTAAATAACTTTTTAACCAAAGGTGTGCGACACCTCTTACACTATAATGTTCACATTTCTGAAGTTGAACAGTTTCCCAGTAGGCTTACTCCAAGAAGGCCCTTTTAGTGAGAAATCATCAGAATCATTTTGACCCAAACTACTACATTTTTCCCAGCCTTAACCAAGAGATCCCTTTCTGGTAGAAAGCCCTTACGGAAAATTTCTCCCAACAGCTGAGTCTTGCAATCGGTGGAGAGCAATTGCAGTGCCTGGCTCTAAAAACTGTGGCCGCCTGCATGAGGTCAGAGCATGTCAGGATAAAGTCGGACACAAATCTAATGGGCATGCTTTGTGCAGTGATCGCTGGTGATCAAATCTGTGTAGGCCTGGCTCAGCCTACTTTCTTGTCCTCGAGTTCAGTACCACGTTGTTTCCCCTGTAATACAGCATGTGTTCCCAGTTTAAAAGGCCAGTGGGCTCTGCGGCTACCACATTGCAGACTTTTAACTTTATTCAATCAACTTGAAAACGATACAAAAAGATGGAGGAATACAATTTATAACAAGAATAACAAAGGACAAAGGGGAAGAAATACACTTAAAGGTCACGCTTGATGTGGTGGATAATTGACTTCCTGTCAGACCATTTGCATTTATGGATGAAAAACTTTCCACATAAGATCATTTTTCCAAGATAAAAAAAAATCTCTTTTCTGTAAATTTATCTTCAACACAACATTTCAAAAACATATTCAACATCAGCCCAGAAGACTTTTACATAAATGCATTCATTCAATACCTGTATCTGTATTGCAAACTTTAAAGGACTTTACCTTAAAATCATGGCTCAGTGTCATTATGCAGCCAGCGTATCTCCTCCCCTTCAAGCACCCGCAGAGCGCAGGTGCACCCAGGGCTCAGAGCTTCAGTAATAACACAAAGGCATGTGTTGCAGGCACTGTATTTTTCTGGCCCCACGGCCCGTCTTTAATTATGATTTAACCTGCATGAGCACATTTTCTGATTGAAAGTTAAAGATATTGAAAAATATATCTACATCCCCATCTCGCCCCGTGGTCTAATCCGAGCATGTCGATAAGCATTTTATTATGCACTTTAGAGAATCTTTTAATGCACATTTAATGTTCCTGGTGGAGTCATTGACCCTCAACACTGTCGAGATCCTTTCAATTAGATAAATCAAGTGCACCTGCAGCATTTAAAACATTTATAACTATAATACACACACACACACACACACACGCTCACTAATGCCCTGTCATTATTACTGTAGCTAATAGATTCAAACAGCCTGTAACTGGAAATACATATAGAGTGCAGTAATAGTCATCATCATCACTGTCCTGTGAAAAAGACAAATCTCCAAAAAATTAACTTTTCACAAACTTAGAAGAAACAGTTTTAAGATTTATGATGATGCTTATTTTGAGATGATTCAGAGGGTTTAAAAGAGTTGTTTTAGTTGAAGAGGAAGAAACAAATTTGACCTCTAAAAGGACCATTTAATCCTTGACTTTTTCTACAAATCATCACCGTTTGGAAATACATGATTTACACTTTATTAAATCTACAGCGACAATGATCACCAGCTAATTTTAAAATCGTATTGGTCTGAATATTTCCTGGTTTCTTTATTCCTCTATGACAGTTTTAAGAGCCAAATATGTCACTTTCACTTTGCAGATATGTATTGTATTTACCATATGTGTACACTGGGTGGCGCTGTATTGGTATTTGAGCTTGGTAAATAAAGGTAGGAAGGTCATCGTTGCTGTCAGGTGTTTGACCTTGGAGGGGTTAATGGTTTTTGTCTGCTGTGGCACAGAGGAGTGTTCAAAATGCTGAAAGTTGTGTGTTGGACATTTATTCAACTTAACGCATGCTGGTATGAATAAATACGAAGATTGTTGCCTGCAGTTTATTATCTGAACTCAACACAACCGAAGAAGCTGTGGTGTCAACCGAGGCAAGTGCGTCAGCCAAGTCAGGCCAGGTTAAACATCTCAGTAGCTTAAGTAATAGACTAAGCTTCTATTCTTCTTGGTTTGAGGCCAAGACATTTGAGAACGTCATTCTGAGCTTTGGAAAACACTGATCGGCATTTTTCACCATCCTCTGGCACCTGGTAGACCAAACAACTAATCAAGAAAATAATCAGCAGATTAAGCACTTCCCTTAGTCAGTCACTGGTAAGATTTATGATACTAATAATATCTTTATTCATTTCCAAACAGAGTTACAAGGTGATTTACGTGTCAACAATTAAAACAGACAAGAAATGAAAACAACGACAGCAAACACTCTGTCCCCTTTAGTTTTCAGCTGGGCCTCTGGAACAGATAAAAGACCTCTGCCCGAGAACCTAAAAGTACATCCTGGTGTGTATGGTACAAAGAGGTTGTCCATTTTCAACCGCTTATCCAAAGCCAGGTTGCGGATGCAGCAGGCTGAGCAAAGTGTTCCAGACGTCCCTCTCCCCAGCAACGCTTTCCAGCTCCTCCTGGGGGACCCCAAGGTGTTCCCAGGCCAGATGAGATATGTAATCCCTCCAGTGTGTTCTGGGTCTGCCCCGGGGCCTCCTACCAGTTGGACATGCCTGGATTACCTCTAACAGGAGGCGCCTGGAAGGCATCCTGATCAGATGCCCAAACCACCTCAACTGGGGTTCATGTGAGGTCTGATAAATCTCCCATAGTATTTTACAGTATTACAAGTTTTACTTACTGAGTGTTTCTTCTTCTACTGATTAATACCATGCTGCCCTGTTAGTTTATTATCTGTCACACCCTTGCAATGCAGAAATTTGTGTCTTAGACCTTCTGTGAGGCAACGACAGCTTCACTTAGTGAGAGAAGTTCAAAATGAACATGTTCTCCCTCCTGTCTGGGTTTCAGAGGGAAATTTTAATTCGTGGCCTTTTTTCCTGCAAAGAAGTGACAGCTTAATCTGATGCGATGGTCAAATTAACATTATCTCAGCGAAAAGAAGTTCAGACTGAACATAATGCTCCCTTCTGTCAAGGTTTCATACAGAGAAATGAAAACCATATTCATTCAATTCATGGCCCTTTGCTCCTTTCTAATGTGAATGTACTGTTTCTCTAAAACTTCATCTGACGGTTGAATTAATGTTATTTCAGTGAAGGAAGTTCAAAAGCAACTACGTTTCAGCTGTTAATCAAATGAAGCCATGTTGCCCTTTTAATTTATGACCTTTCCCATGTAGAAATTTGTTTCTTAGATTTGAATGGATGGCATCTACTGTAATGTTATTTAGCAAAATGTGTCTGTGCACATCCTTCACCAGCCCAGACGCTGTCATTGTATGTTTATGCAAACCACAGATATATTGCATTTATACATATCACACTTATCGTACATATTTTACATATCGTACATATCGTATTAATGTTTCTAAAGACACGTAATATATAGGCTAACTTCGTCATGGAGGTGGTGGTGGATGGCCAAGCTGCAGACTACTAATTGAGACCAACAAACAACGAAACAGTTTGTGATTTAGCAAGTCCTTGCTGTGTTCAGCAGCTGTTTAGTTTTTTAAGGCTAGTGTTTCTAACAGAGACATCGCTGCTTTTCCTGCAGGGATAGTGGCCTGAAAAGCAGTTGTTTTTACTTAGACATGACTGCTTTTTCTGCCAAGATAGTGGCCCAAAAGGCTATTGCTTTAACAGAGACATGGCTGTTTTTCCTGCAGAGATAGTCGCTGTAAAAGCGTCTGTCTTTTACTGCAGCATTATGCCCCCTGAATTTTCAACGTATCAGCTACATAACAACATGCATATTAGCATTGCACAATGTAGCATAACACATGCACAGATTGTTGCATGACTGTTGACTGTATCGTATGTTACTGTGACATATTCCTAGTGTTTTTTTGGGTTATTGTGTTCACAAGGTTATGTCACACACAGTGGCAGAACAGAGGAATATGTGAAGAGTGTTTTTCATCCCAGCTGTAGTGTCACATCCAAGGCCACGGCCTCCTGCTGCCGTCCCAAAAGTAACAACCCCCCCACCCCGAAAACCCCCAGATACACTCCATCCCCTTGGAGGAAGATCAAAAGCCAGCTGGTCAAACCACCTTGGAGAAGGTCTAAACACCCCGGGACTCTGAATCTCCTCTGACTGAATGGGATGTGACCCAGAAGAGGGCAGAGGGAGAGGATGGAGGGCCAGATGTTGAGGCGCTACGCTTCAGGGAGCGAGCGAAAGGGCTGAAGTGAGCCCGAGCGAGCAAGTGAGTGACAGGCGGAGTGACGTATGTGGAGTATGGTACCGTATCTGTATGCAAAGGGATAAGAGCCACATGTGAGCCTCTTGTCAGCACACAGGAGCTTTACCCTGATGTGCGTCCTTGTAGTCGCTCCTCTTTTTTTTTTTTTTTTTCTTTCAACAGATGCACCGGTGACATCTCTTAAAAGCCGAGAGGCAGCTCAGTGAGAGGTTTTATTTCACACAGCTCCTCAGTATTAGGCTGAGGGGAGCTTGAAAGCTACCGAGGCTCAAAGTCTCTCAGTTCGCTGAGCCAGTCACTCTCAAATTGGAGGAAATGTAAATGACTTACATAATCAGCAGCACCCTCCTCACACACACATACACACACCCCAAAACTGTGAAGTCAGCGCTTAATAACACTGTTGATAAGTGTATAAAAATAGCCAAATATAATCAGTCATGTTCAGCAAGTCAATTTACGGTTCGACCAAGTGAGCAGAATAGAAGTGACATTTTCTGTGGCTTCCTCTGCTGCATAATGAGGCTTATCCCTGACCCAGAGTCATGATCATCATGTGGGTGAAGTCGGAGCTGTTACTCTGTATTATTCATACCGTATTAATCCATTTCTGCATGTTGTGGATTTCAATAAACTAAATATCCAAACCACTGCTTCTTAAAAATATGTACCGGGAGCGTGACGGTGCATACATTTGGCCCGTATACGTGCACAGGTATTACAGGAGCAGGCAGCGAAACAACTCTTCTCAGTTGCGAGTGGATTTGTTTCACGGTTACAGTGGGGGGTTTTTTCTTCTTCATGCTGGATTATTCCAATTAATTTCAATTTCAGTTGGCAGCCCTTGACCACCAAGACAATAGACTCTTTTTTTCCCATTTTATTGAGACAGATTGGCCCAGAGTGCTGCTGCCATCTATAGACTCATGATCACATCTCTTGCCCCCCACCCCCCTCCTCACACACACACACACACACACACATACACACACACAATGTAAACAGTCAAGGCCTTGAATGAAAATGACCTGAGATGTCTGTGCCTGCAGCGGAGACGTTCAGGATGCAGAGCATACATACAGCGAAACATGAGAGCAGATTATGTTTGGACCTCCTGCAGGAACAGTCGCAGGCCGAGCTGGCTGAGAGCTGTGAAGGTTGAGCCCTCGTAAAATATTCTGCCTGCTGAATCACCTGTAGTGCGTCTCTGACATCACCGTCTCTGTGTATGGAGTGTACTCACACAGATGTTGACACACAGTCGTTCGGTAGTTCCTAACCTTTGTGGCATGTGACCTCTTCAAACAATGTAATGTCTATTTGCAGCCCCTTGTCAAAGGTTGCATATCTTTACCCAGTGTGGCCAGTTAGCTACTGAAGGGGTTCCCAGCCTTTTTCCTTGAGAGACTGCTTTTCTATCTTTAGGTAAACTGACAACCCTCCGCCTCAGTGACGTATTTTACCAGAACAACTGATAAACTGTACAATTAACCTAAAGAGTGAGCGAAATAACTGCAGGAAGTTATGAAATGAGCGATGTGGATGAATTTAGAGCAGATTGTTTCCTGTCTTTTGTGTCACTTTGTGGTGGTTTTGTGTCTTTTTATGGCCATTACGCATTGTTTTGTATGTCTTTGTGGTCATTTGTGTCTCTTAGGACGCATTCACACTGGCGCTATTTGGTCTGCTTTAAACGAACCCCGGTCCGCTTCCACGGATGGTTCGGTTTGTTTGGAGTGGTGTGAACACTCAATCAAACTCTGGTGTCGACCAAATGTGCAAACCCTGGTCTGCTTGAAAACTGGGGGTCTTGCTTACAGTGGGAAATGCAAAAAGACTATCCAGCAAACCAAAGAGAGGAAGTGATGTAGGTATGGTTGTTGTGTGTCTGTTTCTAGTTGTCTGTGTCTCTTTGTTGTCATTCAGTGTCTCTTTGTGGTTGTTGTGCTCGTATTTGTAGTTAGTTTGTGTCTCTTTGCAGTTCCTTTGCATCCCTTTGTGGTCATTTTGATTCAAATGACATTTTGCAGGTGAAGTCCAGGTGGGCCCCTGACACTTTGGGCCCCTGGGCCTGTGCTCTGTAAACCTGTCCAGTAATTCATCCATGAATTTAGAGCAGATTGTTTCCTGTCATGGGCAAATTATGAGACAACAGGCCCCTGGGCACAGATATGCAAAGGGTCCCACCACCTCTCCTACACAGGAGCCAAACTCAAAGACTCTGTGGTTGGATTACATCTCTTTGTAGTTGTTATGCATTTCTTTTTTGAGGTTTTGTGTCTCTTTGTGGCCACTTTGTGTGTCCTTGTGGTTGTTTTGTGTCTGTGTGTAGTCATTTCGATTCTTATCCTGGTTAGTGCGTGTTGATTTGAGTGACATTTGGGGGCCCGTGACACTTTGGGTCCCTGGGCCTGTGTTCAGTAGGTCCGTCCAGTAATTCACCTACGTTTCCTGTTAATATTTCTAAAGAGATTAGTTTTCCTTTCAACTGTGCATGTTACAATCTCTTATTTCAAACTCCACTCCAGTCCGAAACATTGCAGTCAAGACAGTCAAAGCTGCCGCACCACGGTAAAGTTAGTTTTAAGTTGGATTTTCAACAGCTGTTCACTCCAGATCCGGCAGCGTCCTCTTAGCTTCACTTTCACCCGATGTGGGCTTTAGGAGGACGGTACGTTCACCTCTCACCGCCCTCACCTTTACTGCTAAGGGCTGACATGGACCCACAGTTGTACTATGAATAGAACCACGTGCATGTTTGTGTGACCGCAGCTGTCCACGAACGTTCAACGAGGGAAGTATGTCCGAACCGTAATGGGGGTCGTGACCCCCAGGTTGAGAGCCAGAGGGCAAAAGGGTCATTTAATTTCAGATTGATTTATGTGAATTTTTAGGGGCATGAGGAGGAAGAATTATCCAGTAAACCACATAAAAAAGAGGAAAGGCTGAAAAATGAAACACCATATTGAGCAGCATACGATATTGTTTTCTCTCTATTAATCATCACGACCCCTCGGATTTATCTTGCGACCTCTTTGGGTGGTCCTGACCCACAGGTTGGGAACCTCTGCAGTGTTAATGCTTATTTCCTTTTAGGAAACACTAAACTTAACTATACTTACCTAACCTTAACCTTTACCCGACCCCCGCGCCGACAGAAACCGTTTTAGCTCGTGATTTATGTAACTGCTGTGAAACCAAATCAGAAACAACAAATTCTTCAGCAGCCGCGGTGTCCCCAGCCAATAAAGTTAAGGTAGAGAATTATGTTAATGTACCTAAAATTAGACTCCACACACACAGGTTCCTGTACCCTTGGGTTCCCCTGCCTTTGGGTGACCCTGGGAACAAACGCCTGCATGTTCCTCCTACTGTCACCAGCTGCAGCTCCCTGCCCGCACAGGATCACCCCCCAGGAAAAAAGGTGGACGGAAATGGGCGCACAAGCCCCCCCCCGGACTGAAAATAACATATCTGTCTGCTGGATGGGCCAACAGGTCGAGGTGCAGCGGGCGGGTGACATGTGCACCGAATGGACAACTGAGTATTGGAGGAGATATTTTGGAAATGTCATGCACTGGCATTATTAACATACCCCTTGTGTTAGCCTGAATGCAGGCTGTCACAGCAAGCAGGCAGAGCAGGCAGGGGAGGCCTGCACGGCTGGCGAGGAGGAGGAGGGAGATTTATTATGGTTTTCATCAGTGGGGCACAATCGGTTGGGACACACTGGTTGTTCAAAGGCTTGTCATAATTTCTGTCGTCTATTTAAAGTCAAACTCAAGCAACAAGCAAAGGCAGAGGCTGTGTCAAGAGCAGGACTCGCATTCCACAGATGTCTGCTCGTTGGAGAAGAGCCCTGTTAAAAACTGCCATGTGCTGAAATACTTTCACTCCAATGGAAACTGCTCAATCCCCCCCCCCCCCCCCCCCCCCCCCCCCTTATGAGGAAATAAAAAAACACAACTCACCCGCTCATTTTGCCAGGGATGACTCAGCTTTCACGAGGTGTGCTGTGAGAGCACCTTCAAGGGGTGCTGCGACAATACACACGGATTTCTGTTGTTTCATTTCACCACGTGTTACACAGAGGGCGCATGTTTTTACCTCACAGAGAAATGGCTTCATTTGCATTGTTAGCGGTCCCAACGGAAACCAATTAGTAGTCTGTGGCTGTGAGCTGACCGGTTGCCATTTGATTTTTTTTTTTTCGGCTCATTTAATAGCACACTGAGACGCATATTTCTGGATGGATGAATTGTGTGTTTTTCCACAAACAAATAAGCAGGTAAAGTTCAACGTCCAGGTGATATTTCTTTTTGTGTGCACATTTAAAAAGCCACATTTCCATTTCCCCTCTTCCTGAACACTTTGGGACACCATATTAAAGCTTTTCTGCCATTCTGAATTAGACACGAGTGTGTTTAGGGAGGGGGTAATCCTCAATCGCCTCTGGGTGTTTTGCACACACTCTCACCAGCTGTTTTCATCAGTGTGGTGTCGTGGTGGTGAAAGCCTGGCGGGTGCTGCCTCCCTGTGTTTGCACGCAGTAACTGCTGCCACTCGTTGTAATGACACCATGCACAGTCACTCTCAAATGTACGAGGGGTCAAATGAGCTGGCCTCGCACCCAACAGCAGAATAACTCCCATTACACACCATATAGCTGTCATGGTATAGGTAATACACTACAGCAGCAGCTGTCAGGAATATGGCTCACATCCCAAATCACTACAGTACAGTAACATTAGGGAATTGACTGTGGTTAATACACTAATGCACCTGTAAGCTGGTGCCAATTGTGTAAGGGCCACTGGTTACAGGCACATGGTTCTGTCTTTACACAATGTTTTTTTTGGCAGTTTTTGGGTTGACATGAACTGATAACTGTGAGGTGAAGGACGTGGCTCAGCAGTGTTGCTGTTTAAAGGTCCAGTCTGTCGGATTTTGGAGGATACACTAGCAGAAATGGAAGACAACTGACCCTTCACTATGCAGTCTGTGTTTGAAGGATATATCCAGGATGTCAAACTGACTCAGCAGCAACAACAGGTTAAAAAGACAAAGATAGTTAGAAGCTAAAGCCGAACTATAGGCTACAGATCACAGTGTAAAAGTGAACCACCACATCACTGCTGATCGCCACACAAGACAATGAATATAAAGGGAAACTTTGCTGATATTGAACCAGCTGTGTGGCATCACAGTGTGTGCAGATGAACCCTGCTGCCACTGCCAGCACCTGGACCTCCACCACCGGACGGGCAAGGATCTCCATAGGAAGTCAAACAACAAATCCACAACACCAGCCTGAAAATGAAGGAAATCAGAAGCGATTGCATTATTGTCAATGGAGCACAGCTGTGTTGTTGGACCCTGGTCTGAGCCGGCCTGACGCTACATTATGATTGGCCAGTCTGTGTCCGAGGGCGGGACTTAATAATACAATAAATGTTTTCTTTAGTGTATAATCACCTAAAAATAGGAACTGTTGTGTTTTTGTTACCTCAGAATGAGCTGTTTTTCTACATAAGGAGCGGGTCCTTGTCTACGGAGTCTGCCATGTTTCTACACTCACTAAGAACAGACAAATCCAAACACTGGCTCTACATTTTTTGATGTGAAACTACTTTATTCAGTGTTTTAATAACCAGGGGTCTCATTTATAAAACAATGCGTAGGATCCGTACTAAAAATGTGCGTATGAACAAAAGCCAAAAATGGCGTGCGCCAAAGAATATTCACCAGTTTCTACTATCAAGCTTCTACCTGACCATCTGCGTCGCCAATTTCTCATCTCCAAAATGTTCTTAAGCCTGGGTCAAAGTTTCACCCATCAAATCTGTTTTTACAGATCACAACTTTTGCTTGGGAAGTGGCGTACGCCTCTTTCAGGCCTCGTTTTGTGTGTTTGCAGTGTTTGTAAATGAGAACTCATGTCTGTTTGTTCTGAGGAGAAAAAGACCTCTGCAGATAATTCAGCTCCGGAGCAATATCCACTAAAGGAACTCTGAAGAAGTCTGCGGGAGAAGTTTCAGCTCTTCACAATGTGCAGTCCGCACCACTAGAGGCTACTAAATCCCCCCATGAATCTCACACACTGCTCCTTTAAAAACCATTACAATATTTGGTATATTTGTCAGTTAGTGTTTTTACAAATCATAATCTCTCACATTGACTAAAGAAAAATGTTCTTTTTACAACGCTCATGTTGCAAACTGATGCCTACTTTTCCTGAGGAAGCAAACACAGCAGAAGCAAAGTGTAGTGTCGATCAACGTTTATTCAAACTAGAATAACTCCTGGATTATCACAAAGACAGAAATACAGCAGATTAATTCAGTGTTGTCTTTGAGGCACATGGTAAAAGATCACCGCCAACAGTGAGTGACTATCATTTCCTACCAATGTGTCTTATTAAATACAATAATATAGTCATGGTTTATAGAAAAGTAAAAACAAAATCTTCATTTATGAAAACAATCTAAGAAGAGAGACATCAGTAGATACGTGAATAAGGCTGGAAGAGATACAGTAGGTCCTCACACAAAGTTACGGTCGACAACTTTGGCATCAGTGGATAAATCCCTTGTATAAAAAAAAGAAGCAAACATGAGGCACTTTCCTATGAGCGATATTAATGGCACTGCTTGTAACATTTACATAATCACTTCATTAACATCAGCCTTTACACCTCAGGGTTAAAACGCTGTCGTTGCCGTGTCAAATGGCACCAGTTACGCTGTTGAGGAAGGCACTAACTCGTGACCCCTCACTCAGCAGATACTGTGTGCTTCTCAGGAGGTCGTCGGGGTGGCAGAGTTGATTAAAATCATGATCAAACGCTGACGTGTCGCTGGGAAGGCAAAAATAATAGCTCATAAGAAAGCACCTCAAGTGTTACAGAAAACAATCATTTACAAAATATAAAAACTAACAGTTCAAAAGTTTAAAAGGCCTCTATCGAACAAATAATTAAAATGCATGACTGGCTAGTTAAGGTGGAAACAAAATGCTGCTGCAGTTGAAGAGGGCCCCAGAGGTAGGCTTGTTAAACCACGCTGCTGGGGAAGGGGAAGCTGCTGCTGCTGCTGCTGCTGCAGCGGCCGGGATTAACATTTCCTGCGAAGTGCCAGTTTTACTCCGCTGGTCTTTACGGCACTCTCCGGTGAAGCACCTGGTCCGCAAACAAATGTACATCGAGGGAATCGGAGTGGAAGAAAACTACAATGTTTTGAGTCCCAGGGAGGTTGTCCCACACTAATTTACACAATCTGTGTTAAAATTCCCATCAGTTGCTCTCTGAGGCTTTTTTCTCACAGCGCTGTGATCTTGAAGATGTAGCTGAGACTGCAATTTGAGTGCCTAATTACTTCAAGAAACCTTGTACTGTTATTTCCACCCTTTGTTTACCAAAATGAGATCCTCAGATGTGTGATTTTGATCCCTCGCCAAATTTTCCTTCCCCTATGTGCAAGGCAAAGAAAAGAACCTATGGGCTATTTGAGTATGGCATGCGGTGATGAAGTTACCTCCTTCACCCACACACTTTTCTTCTTCTGCTGCTGCTGCTCTTAGTACGGCTCTGCCTTTAGACTTCGATATAGGCAGCATGTAAACACCATGCCTATGACCTGGGGATTGGATGGTGGGGAAGGAAAACATAGTTTAGGATATAAATCTCTGTTTATATGCAAGCGACTTCTTGAAAAAGTTCTTTGCCCACCTGTACACAAGCAATCCCGATGCCCACCGCTCCGATGATCTTCAGATGGTCCAGGATGAATTTCTCCAGTTTGGTGATGCAGCCACCCTAAATGAAAAACAAAGAGTGTCTTCATGTTGCATCAGTTGATGTGGGAGGGGGCTGCTGGAGTCTCACTGCAAACAAATGTTATGTATACAGCTCGGATATGAGGGCTCTTCTCTCTCTGCTACTCTGACACCACACAATCTCAACGCTGACATACTGAGACATGACAGAAATACCGATCTAGCCGCCGGCACTGAAAAGTCCACCCCGTCGACGCCCCCCCCTCAGCACCCTTCATCCTCTCACCTCCACCTTGTAGATGTTGGATGGGTGGTCCCTGCGGCCGCAGAGCTCAGTGGGAGTCTTACAGCAGCTGTCAGGCACCATCCTGCTGTTTGCGTCTCTGGAGCGAATCCAGACGCTCTCAGCCCAGTCGGATGAACTGTTGCTGCCACAGCACTTGAACTGACGGGAGACAGAGGAAGACACATTTTCTATCTTTAGAGAGGGAGTTTTGATGGCAGCAAAGAAGTATAAAAAGAAATGTGAAGCATCAGAAGTTGTTTTATCCCAGCGGATAAAGCATTTGAATACCGCACTTCACTAAAGCAAAGACTCAAACTGCAATTTGCTGGAGACAGTTTGACATTTTGTGCTTATTTGTTTTCTTACCGATGGTTACATCAGGAGATCAATACACCTCTGATATTTGTACAGTAAATATGAAGCTACAGCAAGCAGCTGGTCGGCTGAGCTTAGCATTTAGACTGGAAACAGGTAAACCACTTGTCTGGCTTTGTTCAAACCAAGAATGGGACTATTTCTTGGGGTGGGAGCAGTAAACTTCCTGAAGTCTCCGTTGGCTGCCTGGCATCTACTCTGACTTCTAAAACAGTCCAGCACCAACCGCCTGCAAAAACACAGTGTGCTATTTTGGCCACTTGGCCCTTACTTAACTTAGTGTGAGCTAAATCATTGGCAAAATGGCTGCATGAGCAACAAATGAAACTCACAAATGTATTTTATTCTTCAAACTGATTTAGAAATTACAATAACCATCATGTTATCTTACTTCAATTTTAATGTATTGGTCCTTTTCTTTTAGAAATCGCTAATATGCTGTTATCTTGGTGGCTAACTAGCTAGCTAACTAATGTTACATTGTTATTGCTGATGTGGGCATAGTCAAGCATTGTGGCATATTTCCATGTCGCATTAGCCCTTCTGATGGTAAATGACATTTGAAATATAACTTAGGTCCAGCAGTGAAGTTGCTGCACTTGTTACAGCTCAAACTTCAGTTGGGAACAAATCACAAGCGCCTTGACAACCGCAAAAGAAATCAAAACTGCAGATGTCGGCATACTCGCAGTAACACGTGTTTACGTATACAGCAGCACACCGATGACGCATCAGAATCTTGAAGTTTTCAACCACTACCCCTTGTATCTCTGAGAGGCAAAGGGGCACTCGAAAAAGAGGGGTAAGGGGTAAAAATATAAAATGGGATTGGACCTAAACGCATTTCCGAAAAATGTAACAAGTCCAAACTAATTTTTGAAAAGTTTAGAAGAAAGAACAAAGAATAAATGTTGGCGTCTGACAGCCCGGGGCGTCTCATATTTAAAACACTGAGCATAAAAAATGAACTAACTGGAGTCTCGACTGCTGCTCAGATTTATCCGTTCCTTCATGTGCTGTCAACGGGTATAAGCAAAAGAGATGGTAAATTACAGCACCGGGTGCAGACAAGCCCATCATGCTTAGCTGAAGTCAGAGCGACTGGAATCGGATTTGTTTTGACTCGCCCTCATCACCAAAATCTCTAATCTGATGGGATGATAGGTTACCAAAACACTGTCCAATCAACAGGCCACGTGTGAATCCATGTGACTTTTACTTAGAGGCTCTGGTTCAACAACTACTGTCCAGTATTTTGGGTCAAAGAAAAAACTGTGAGTGTGGCATTAACCTCCACCTTGTGAAATGGGTGGTTGTATCCGTCCATCTATCCATCCTGGTGTGCAGACACTCACCTCCTGCTGCAGCTTGTCCACAGCCCTGGTGATGTGCTCGTGAGTGCTCTGTTGGTACTTCTGTGTCATGGTGTCTCTCAGGTTCTGCTTCAGCTCCTCATTCAGCTGTTGAGACACACAGACACATACATTCACACATTCACTAAAAAGCAACACAAATACCTCAGGCCAGCACAGAGCATGGCCAAGTGTTAAAAGGAGTTGTAATTGCTGACTCTGCTTCTGATGAGATTTACGGCACACAGAATTTAAAGGCCCTCCTGACGATACACGACACGGACAGCAGGACCTAACAACAGAGGAGCAGATGAGGATGGAGCCGGGGCGATGGCAGAGGAAGTCGGTGATTTTTTTTTTGTTCTCTAGACCAGTGGCAGAAAACGCTCGCTGGAGGAGTGCGAGGTCTGGGGGGCTCAGTTTCTATGGCAACAAGCCAGCTGGGAAACCACTGTAAATCAAAGCGTGAAGGAGATATCAAGGGAATGAATGATGAAGAGAGGAAGGGAGGGGCGGAGAGAGATGAGAGACGGGAGGTGAAGACAAAGAGGAAAGGAGAGGACGAGGAAGCAGGAGGGAGGAGGGAGGGGGTTAGCTTTTCATTTTACCTGTTGACAGTTTTGGAAACACTGCGGCAGCGAGGTGAAAACAGCAATCCGAGGTTTAAAATGGCTCAATAAGTAGAAACAGCCGGTGTGTGAGTAAACAGCATTATGTGGCATTAAGCAGATACTAATAAAAGCAAACATGAGTTCAAGCATCTACTGAGGCGATGGCTGTGAAACCAGAGCTGCAGGTCTGAAACCTGCAGCTCCAGTCCAACCTGGACCAGCTGCTCTACAGAAAAGTAACAACAGCGGTTTAGACCTGCAGATGTTGACAGGTAAATGTGTGCCATCTGCAGGTAGGGACGGTTATAGCATGTGCTGTTCTGACAACATGTGACTGCTACTGCTGCAATATTTATCTTCTTCAGGGCTGGTGTTTGACAGCTTAAACATTTTAAACACGTAAAATGTAAGAATTTGTTGATGAGCATACTTCTGCTGGGTAGTGACAGGCAAAAACGAACAAACAAATCTTTCTGAATGACTCTTTTTAGTGTCCGGTATGCAGTGGATCAGACTGTCAAACGTCCGAGTGCTCATGAATCCCTGACTCCCACTTGCCCACTCACTGTTATTAACGTAGCACAGCAACAACACCGAATGAACGAGCAAGAACTGATTAAATCTCAAGTCATGACCTCCGCTGGCCAAGGCCAATGTTGCTTTCACTGACTCCTCAGATGGTCGTTCTTCTGACTTTGGTGCGTTAAGGATCTTTAAATTGTAAGGTGGAAACAACATGGATGCCTCAAAGAAGATGGTGTGTTTTAATGCTGAGCGTTTCAACAAAGAGCAATGGAAACAAATCAGGTGAGAAATATGATCTGAAACTTATTTTTCAGAATATGTTGACCAGAACAAAGGCATACTTGGCACATCTATTTCCAAACAGGTGCGTAAGAGAGAGATAAGCAGAGCACGACTGGAAGAAAAACTCCTGCACACTGTCTAACTTGCTTAAAATATTGATTTTAATGCTGCAATGTTTATGTTACTAGAACTTCATCGGGCAAACAAGTTGTGTTCAGAATATTTTGACACCACAAAGAACGACAAATCGTTGGCCAGTGACATTTCTGTGACATCGAATTGAGCTCACATAGCCTACCTACAAGTGGGATGCTTAATCAGTGTATCAAAATGGTATTTTATCTTTATTAATGTAAACTTATACATGATGACTGGTTTGAAGAGAAGTTTTGAGGGGTGGGAAACACCAGCTGTCGAAAATGCAGGTATTTTAACAGGGCCTCACGGAGAAACTGACACCATATTTTGCAAAATGTAGAATTCACACTATTCTTTAGTGTCTTCAGTTCACTCAAACTGTACTTGCCTTTAATGACGGGACAGTTTCAGGCGTGAAGGGGGGAGAGAGAGGGGACAACATGCAGCAAAGGGTCATAGGCTGCAATCGAGCCCACGACCGCTGCAGCATGGACAGTGCCTTTGTACAAGGGTGCGCCAGCTCTACCCACTGACCTACTGGGCGCCTCGGGGAAGGACTTTTCAACCAAACTTTGTCCAGAAACAAACTTTACGTTTGGGATACAAAGCAAAAGAAAAAAGTAAATGTTGACTGATGAATTGATTGCTAAACATCTGAAATTAAAATTGATCACATTCTTGTTAATTCGCAGAATAAGTTTTCTTTGGACAAGTGACTATTTCTGGACTCATTTGGCTTCACCAGTCTGCTAATCAAGCTCCTGACAAAGATTTATGTTCATTTCAGGCCATACAAAGACAGATCAGACAGCAGAAGTATGAAATGTAAAACCTCACATAATGAAAACAGCAGCTATAAAACAGAAAGAATGGCAGATGGAGCACTCATTACCGTCAGCGGCGGAGAAAAGTTGAGCAGCTATTACTTTCTTTGCCTGAAGGAGGCAACACTGACGACGTTTCAAGCACACTAATATTCCACTATTGTTCTGAAAATGGCAGCATTCAGTCAAGTCAACAGCATATCAAGTTTGGATATTCTGCATTACGCCTTTTCCCAAATGAAACATTTCCTAATTATGCAATGTGGGATATGCTCATATTAGTCAGGTATTAATGGCATACTTTGGACATGTGTGCAGCCCACACTATGTGACATTTTTGTCTGTTTCCACAGTCCTTATGTCAGATTAGGCGACTGTGGAGTCATAAAATCGTGCCTTGACTTGGCCGACAGACATGACAGACTACACGCTGGTTTGCAGTCAATCATCCCTGGTTGTCTTTCACGACGTGTGGAATGTCATCGGGTTATTCTTGTCCTATTTTCATCATTATTACAATTATTTCAGTTCATGCACCAGCCAAAATGTTTTTGAAGTAACATAAAAAGCGCCACCAGATGGGCGGAGCTACATTGAAGTACCAAATGCAAACTGCACAAGTCACTGAATCCTCCACAACAAGTTCCTGTGAATGTTTCACAATAAAAGCCTGTTTATTTAAATGAAGGGATTCTCTCAACCAAAATTATAAGAGGGCTTTTAATTTTAATAAGACATGTTGAGTTTGAACTGACGGTGCGATGCATTATCATCATCAAGGCAAACAGGATCGGATATAAAGTAAAAATACTGTCTACGGCAGCAGATCACTCTGTGTTTCTACTGGTCAGAGTGACGGCTGCGATGGGGAAAGTTGTGAATGACAAAAAGAAAATCAAACATCCTAGACTCTCTGTCAGGACATCATGAGGTGTATCAGATACTGCATGGGTTGGAGTCTACTATGACACACTACACGAGATGAAACGCTGGGTTATCGTGTACGGCACTCACTGTCGTTCACGATCTGAGCCAACACCGTACGACAATGCGTAGGGCTAGAATCGGGCTGATATTGTGTGGTGTGAACCCGGCATAAGTTGACGTGTGGAGAATCTGCAGCTTGCTCTACGTGATAAGTGTGTTTTCCTGTGAGTTACATGCTGGTTTCATGAGGTTTTAGTCATCTTGAAATAAAAAGCTCAGAACTAATTATCAGAGAGAATAAAGAGAAATTATAACAATGGATGAAGAACAGAGGGAGGCAAAAAGAGAGGCTTTAGAGATTTTAGCAACACTTAATTAATGCAACAATCTTTTGAAGCAAGTATGGGAGTTAAAGCTTTAGGAAACAGGAGAGAGCCGTGGAGCTCAGCGACTGCTCATGTTCAGACGAGTTGTGTATTATGAATGAGGCCATTATAATGAAAGCAGTGCACCTCCAGACTGAAAAAATGTCCTGTTGCTGAGCTACAAGCCACCAGGCTTTGAGATCTGTCGGGGTGGGAGTGACGCCAGTGGAGAGCAATGTTGTGTTAATATAATGCAAGTTAAAAAAAAAAGCCTCTCATTTGCTTGCCATGCAGTCAGTCATAAATATAATGTAAATTTTAGTTAAGTTTTTACATCAACAGGACTGCTTGAGATAAAACAATCACTTGTGAGCCTAACTGAGTGCATTTTGTAGTTGTTAGCGGTATTTTCACTCTCTTTAGTCTCTGACCTGTGTCAGCACAGTGCTTCATTTCTTTGTTTTTAAAAGGAACAGCTCTGTCTGAGTGTGGCTCAATCCAAAAGCACAACAAAATGCTTCTAAATGACTCTGACACAGTGCATTCAGCCTTGTTATGTGTACCACTGGAGGCATTTTTCATTCCATTTGGACTAAATGTATCATGAGTAATATGGTCAGTCTGATATTTGTATTTTTAATGGGCTGTCTCATATTTCTCGCCCGCAATCTGATTTATCGTGCTGGTTCTGTTGTGGTTAATATTACAGCGTAGCAGCTGCCACGTGGGAACTGAAAACAGTCGTCTGTGTTTTATTACAACTCCTCTGACTACGTGCTCAGATTAAGAGGCACAAAACATGTGTCAAGCATATTGATTGTTTTAGTCTAGTACATCAGAGCTGCTACACACACACACACACACACACACACAGATATTAGGTTTTCATATCAGACGATGAATTTTTGTATAGTGGTTGACTTGTGATAGCTTTATTATTTACTTCAGCAACAATAAACTGGATAATTTATCCTAACAAAAAAAAAAAAAAAAGACAAAAAACTCATAAGATTCCCTTTTGTAATCCACCAACACATTTCAGTTACGACTGCATTATAACATGACAAACCCTAACTGTGTCTCATCTTCCTACATCTGTCATCTACACTGCCGTCATTCCAAACATGCATCCGAACATACATTACAAATCCCAGGGTATATTGTGAGATACATTTCAAAGGACTCTTTTTGTTATTGCCTTAGCGGGGATTACCTGCTGGTAGTAGATATAAGCCAGGACGCCGGCCAGGATCTCCAACAGGAAGATACACAGCAGCAAGACGAAGTACTGGGGACAGCAGAGGAGAAGAAGAAACAGTTAGTGGATGTGACAAAGCGACAGGTGTCTTAAAAATCTGATGTGCAAGCATTTCAAATCACACATGCAGCGAGGTGGGTGAAGTTTTGATGCGGTACAAAAACTTTACTTGATCATGAAGGCCAAGGTTACAGTGTAATTCTCACAGAGACAAAAAGGGTGACAGCTGACTCACATGAACGGGTCCAGCACGGGCTGAATATGCATCAGCAGGTTTTTGGATTTTTAGAAACTATTATCATCTGGTCATATCTCGCTGTGTCCACACACCATCTCAATTCCTCTTCTCTCCGTGCAGTTCTTCTACTCGTACAACTTAAGTTAATTCCAGTAACGACTAAACCAACGGCACTTCACCAGCTCACTGTTGACAGGCTGTTACTCGTGACGTGTAACCACAGGACACAGTTTGGATTAGTTCTGGGGGCTCACTGGAACCACCCAGTGGATGAAGCCAAAAATGCACAAGGGGATTTGAATATCTTTATTTTATCTATACTTTTTATACATTTAGACAAAGAATGAATAATTAGTTACAGTATCAACCTTGTCAACCAAGATAACAAAATGACATTTTGTGGTCTTTTATTTACTCAGGTAAATTGAGTCCTTGCATTGGAACAGACAGCTCCTGCTTTCCTGAGCTGGCGGCCATGGTTGCATTCGTAAATCCAATCCGACTCTTCAAGTTTAAATAAGAGTGCTGCTGGTTGAAGGAATATAATATTCTGTTTCTATATGAATTAATAAACGGTTCAGTTCATCACAGATTCACAGCTCTGCCGCTCTGAGAGTGTGGCGCTCTGAATATCAGACCAGTATACTCCAATAGTAATCTGAGCCGGCAACTCTCGTCGACTCTGGAGAAAGTGGGATCCATATCTAGTTTACTGTTGAGTTTTGCAGTTTGTGCAAGTTCAGGTTCTCTGGTAATAAAAAAAACCTTAGGGCTGGTATCCCGATTAATATTCATGTAAACAAAGCCTTAGTTGTACACATGACAGTTCCTCTAGATTTTCTTTAACCCCCAACCTTAAAAGTTCAAACTGCACCTATGTGCTGTGGGACAGTAAGTGAGGCTATAGAGTGGTGCCTGCGGACAAAGACAGGCAGCTGTATCAGAGTCAAAGTAGACAAAGGGCCACCACGAATGAATCAATGTATGAGAAACACTGGGTATAAAAGACTTAAACCTGTACCTGATTTCTTTAAAAATAAGCTGTGAATGCAACATAGACATATCATCACCTTTTTAAGTGTTAGCATACAGTTGCTTATTTACACAGAGCAGCAACATTGTAATTCATTTGGAGGTATGCTTGTGTCCACGGGATGAATGCAAGTCCAATATTCACTCTCCTGTAGCTCTGATTCAAATCTCTACCATCTCCTGAGGGAAATATCTTTCTCTTTAGCCACTAAATGCTCCACTATGTCCACCAGCTAGTCTCTAACCGTGTCTGTCTGCTGTTTGGAGCCTTGCAGGTAGTGTAAAGTGGGTTTCTCGAGCTTGTTTTCTGCCTGCTGCGGCAAAATAAAAACGCTATGGGAGTGGTGAGAGTGAACCAAAACAGTAAAGTTGTGGACTGCACAGTTAAACAACGAGCTGATGCTCACCGTAAAGCTCTGTGAAGCTGAAGGGACCTGCAGATTCAGGTGGTAAGTCTGTCGGTACATCACTACAAACGACCCCTTTCACACTGTCTAAAAGTTTTCACATGGTGATGTGACATTATGTTGATTTCTAGTAAAGTATGGAACTGATTTCTGATTGTCTCTGACCTTTATGCATGTAAATATGATGCAATCAACTGCACCACCATGTACGGCCTTGAAAAGCTCCATAAAAGTAGGATTTACTGGAGTGCTGATGTTCTGGATTGAATTACACTGTACAGGTGTAACTAATTTACCGGTTAATAATAGTGCATATAACATGTACAACTGCGCCAGCCCATAAAAAGAGGCCTCACAACAGATGATGACACTTAAAGTAAACTCAAGTGTTTTCTAATGGCTTTCCATCTATGTTCAGCTCCTCTGCTCAAAGTTGGTTTATTAAAACCCAAAACTGCAAAAGTTATTGTTAACTGGCACATCTCACACTCTGCGCCTTTGCGTGAGCTCTGCTGTTTATCTCCGGTATCTGATTCATGACCAGGCCCATGGGAGTTAGAGGGAAGGTTTGCTTTTCGTGCCATGTTTCTGCAGAATTAAAGACAAGAGGAGATACTATCAGCCCAAAAAACCTTGACCCAAATTCCTCTGGCCTGCTGCTATCAGAGAGAAAATCAGGCCGGTAAAGTGGACTTGGTCTTTGATTTGATAGCTGGGGCTGATTAGACCTCTGTGTGGCTCTGAGCCTGAATGCTGAACAGACTCTATGATACATTTTGATGTTGTGTTGATGGTTTAAGAAGCATAGCAACAAAGATAGATAGTAAATACATAGGAAAGTCACATTAAACGGTTGAGCTTATGACACTTAACAAGGCGTGTGAGGATTTGATCCGACCACAATTTATATCAGATCCTTTATGTCGAGGCTGTTGTACATCATTGTTGCTCAAATTGCAGCCCAACTGACCTCTCGTTAAGCCCCGCCCCTTTGTGATGGTTCGACAAGCTGTCAGAGTAAGCGTGGAGCCCACACTGTAACAAACTGCACTCCCTGAAGAAATATTATCATATTTTTGGAAAAATGAAAGAGTGATGTCAGAGAGAAGCAGACAGAGGAGTCTACAGTCTGTGTTTGAAGGATATATCCAGGATGTCAAACTGACTCAGCAGCAACAACAGGTTAAAAAGACAAAGATAGTTAGAAGCTAAAGCCGAACTATAGGCTACAGATCACAGTGTAAAAGTGAACCACCACATCACTGCTGATCGCCACACAAGACAATGAATATAAAGGGAAACTTGGCTGATATTGAACCAGCTGTGTGGCATCGTAGTGTGTGCAGATGAACGTGTTCCCGGATGGCCGGGGATCTCCATAGGAAGTCAAACAACATTCATCTGCACACACTGTGATGACACACAGCTGGTTGAATATCACAAAGTTTCCCTGCTTCCCTTCACTGGTTCCTGTACAGCAGGGTCGGTCTTTGTTTCACTGTATAATCATTAAAAGGCAAAAGCAGCACGTGTATACATTCAGTAGGCTATCTCTTCAGTAGCTAGTTAGCTAACCCTACACTTTTCAGGGTTTGATTTTGGTTTAGGAACAGGGAAGAAACGTATATCTTTTTCCAACCTGTCCAGGTAACGAGTATCATTAATACACGACGTGTCCCAGGCACAACATTTAGCTCCAAATCCACAACACCAGCCTGAAAATGAAGGAAATCTGAAACGACTGCATTAGAGTCAATGGAGCACAGCTGTGTTGTTCTCGGACCCTGGTCTGAGCTGGCTAAAGGTAACAATTTTGGTGGCCAGCCCGCACCTGCACTTTTCCTGTGTGGCCTTCAATCATATGTTGGCTCCTTAAATTGGCACTCAGTCATGGAAATTTTGAACACCCCACTGTACATGCTTTGCAGTTTAATTCAGCGTCAAAATCCAGCTTAAAGACGCCAGGACATACGCTTCTCAAAGCATTTTTTCGTTCAGGGTCATTTGGTTCTTTGTCAAATTAACCAAATTGCACTTTTGCTTGTAACAGTGATGGGCTGGTCGATCATTTTTCACCACACCGTCAAACAACTTAATATGCTCAGCTATTTTGCCGTGTAGCATGGGATGGTTACAGTTCTGACTATAACAGCAATATTTAAATATCAGTAACAACACAAATATTGATAACTTATTTATTTTGGGGTGCAAGTTTTGCAGTTTGTTGTCCTTCCCTTTTATATGTTTAAAAGTGGTTGCCACTGATGGCAAACAAAGACTAGGAATTGGTTGCTGATTTCTCAAAATGGATGCCAATGGTGATGGGGCTGCACAATTAATCAGAATATTATGCAAACAGCAAAATTTATTTTTATATTTTTTACAGTGAAAATAAACACAAAAATTACCATATCCACGCACATCACAATCCCAATATCTGTCAAAACTATTGTATAAATGTAATATTTAATATCATGCAGCTCTAAATGGGAACCTGGCAACTGTTATTGTCGTGTTCCGACTCTACCATACTTTGTCTTTGCCTGTGCTTTATTTTTTAAACACACACACACACACAGACAGCAGCGTGTTTCTCAGGCCGATCCCATTTGGACAGTGATGTGTACAGGGTGTGACAGAGAGAACCTGTTGTTGGCTGTAGAGACAGAGGCGCCTGAATTACTGACTACAGTGACTCCAGAGGACTCCTTATGATCTCAGGCACACACTCTCTCTTTCACAGACTCATTTTACGTCTGAGCTGCCATTCTTCTCCCGGGCGACGTTAAGGGCACAGTGTAATTACTGCCAAAACGACTCTCAGCAGGTTCATATGTACAGAGCCTTTTTTAAAGCTCTACATGGGCTTCAGACTTCCTGGCTACACTACAAAATGTCTAACATCTCGTGGTAAACTCAGACTCACTTTGCTGAGGCTATTAGAAAGTATCTGATCAGTTTCTTTGGCTATTTGTGTTCCTCTTTCACAGCAGCTCGTCTCTCCTCCAGCATACATAAATGAGCAACATTTAACTGCAGCGTGGATACACACACATTTGTATGCAGCTCTGTGTTTGACTGTGTTTCTATTTCAGACTTCATTAGAAGTGTACTGCTGCCTTTACAATTACAGAGCGAGGGGGAGTTCAGAGTCACACTGAAGGTGACTTTAATCAGACTGATAGCTGTTGGACATGTGCTGGGTTTTGAATGGAGTCATCCCGCGTCCTTTCGCCTATATGGTGAACTCTTTGGCCACACGCAGCTAATCAATCAGAACTTTAAACTGCGTCAGCATGATGCAAACTCTATAAAACCTGTGTCCAGCAGCTGGCGTTTATTAAACTAACTTTAGCTTGGTGCCTGAGCAGCAGTAAAGCCTGATTTTTCTTCACACAAAGTATAGAAACAGAACCTTGTCTTTCCCTAAGCCACTGCAACACGCTAATCTTCATTACAGCTTGGTAAACATGTGATCAACAGTCACCTGCTGGGCTGAATCACGACTCCATCACGTCTGTGTCACAGAGATGATGGTTTACTAAAGTGGTGCCTTTGCTGTCTTTGTAGTGGCTCTGCTAGTTTTCCTGAAGCTTACTATGTTTCTTAGTGTATTTATTTCTCCTGCCATTAACAGAGGTGCACTTTACTTCAAGCGAGGAGTTTTACTTTTATTTTAATTATTCTACTTATCATTGTCTAAATTATTTATTCAGTCCATTTAGGTTCAGTGTCATGGAAATTGCACCACCATGTTTCTACAGTAGCCCAGAACTGACAAACCGAACAGTGGCTCTAGATAGGGCCATTCCTGTTTTGCTTATGTTGCCGTAGTTAGCAGCCCCTCTATGATGAGCAATGTCGGGGGAAAAAAAGCCTTTGCTTCAACATGAAACTGCTACGTGTTTTTACATTGGGTCCGTTTGTTTTGGAGAGAAAGAGACCTTTGCAGATAATTCAGCTCCTGGTAAAAAACCTCCTGAACAAAGAAAACTGAAGGCATCATGTACGGGACAAGTTTCAGCTGGTTGCAGTTTGCAATCCTCACCACTAGATGCCACTAAATCCCCCTAAATCACTGATAACACTGGACCTTTAAATATCAGGAAACTGTCAACAATGCCACACAAATGTCAAAGGTGACATCTCCAAATTGTTATCAATTGTTATAAATTCACAATAATATAAAATAAAGACAAGCACAAAGTCTTCACGTTTGAGAAGTTGGAAGCAAAAACGAAAAAGTTACAGATTCATTTTCTGTCCATCTACTAATCGATTAATTGTTCTTGCTCAACATCAAATCCTCTTGACAAAAGCTAAAGACAAACGCGTCGTATTAATGCTAAATACATACAGTATCTCATTAGGTCGACTGTAAATTCTCCCTGAAACATAACATATACAGCTGTTCATATCAGCCTACTGGCAGTGAAATATAACTAGGTATGATGTGAGATTTAATAATTCCTTGTGACAATGTCACACTGCAAATATGTTGAAACAAGTAAGAAACTATAAAGCCAGCAAATGTAGTTGGACTATATATATTTATAAAAAAGGGATAATCAGTCAGATTTATTATAGAATATAAGCCAGAGATTTCAGCTGTAGTTTTATGGACAATTTGAAAATTCTTGAATAAAAGATTTTGGATGAAGACGTTCTAACGACTTAAAAATGCAAATGCCACTAAATATCGGTCCGTGAATTTGCTTCTTTTGATGCGCAACATAAAACCAGCATAGCGCCTGTACACTTGCACACACATACACACACACGCACACAGAACTCCATTATGTTCTCCATCTTTGGCAATCTCTTGCGATCCCCCCCTCCCTCATGACAAGTTCATTCCTTCACCGTGATTCATGGCTGTGATCTCAACTCTTAAGATGCACCATGCATTCAGAAAACACACACAGAGAAGGTGTGCACAGATTTCAAACTAAGCATGACCACTTTGCACTATAGGCCATATAACCTGTACCGCCTTTAACAGATTTCCGTCACACACACACACACACACACACACACACACACACACACACACACACACACACACACACACACAGGCTATATTTGTTATTCAATACCATAAAGAAATCCATTTAAATGGGCGTTTAATATCCTCTGTCGCACAACACTGTACGCAGATCCTTTCATCTCTCTTCTTCCTCTTGTTGGAGCCTACAGAACTGTCCTGAGAAATGAGCGATGATCATAACTAAGTCATGAAAGACTCATCAGGTTGCAGGACAGGCGGGCTGCGAGCTGAGCAGCCTGACAGAAAATTAACTCTGAAGCAGCGCCCTCTTTAACCTTTGCTTCTGCTTGCAGCTCTGCCAGCTTGTTGCCTCGTATAAATAAAATTCAATTGAAACAGCAAAACACCAAATATAGTTAGATAAGAAAAAGCAAATACAAAACTAAATGGAGAGAAAATAGAGGCGGTGAAAGACAGACAGTGAGACAGAGAGTGGAATAAGTGCTCCCATGGAGCATCTGTCCTTTTCAAATGCTTGATTGATTATAAAAATAAGCAGATGACGTCACATTTTTAGGGGTTTAAGCCAGAAGGGCTGAAGTCTATTGTGTTTGTGCTGGTTTATCGGTTTCCTTCAAAAATGATTCAAAATGATGGTACATCATAGACACATGACATTTTACCCCAATTATTGGAAGTTTCTGCTCAAGAATTATAACCCTTATCAGCGTGAGAGGGGTGCTATAATTAAAGGTCATCTTCAGAAAGTCAAAACTAGTACGTTATAGGTCCGATAAAGCTGGATCTGGGTGTGTCGGCAACAGCCTGCCCTGCCGTCTGCTACAGAGACAGCAGTATTAAACTGAGACTGTCTCATAGGAAGTTAAAAACTCCTTGTGGTCACATTAAATAACGTCTCTGCTTTGGTACAGCTGGTGTTCACACCTGATGCAAACTGTAACGGTGTACACTTAACCTGTACTTGACACTACCTTTCAAGTGGGCTCGGGCATGGATATGGTACACACTGTTCACAAGAATCACACAAACTGGACTTTGGGGTCAAGTATACTCAGATCCAGACCCGAGTCCCTGATGTGAAAGCTCTCTAAATAAATACCCCAAGTTATAATTAGAATAAATACAATTTGTAACTTTAGATAAATCATTGCTGATAAAATGGAAGAGACGAAAAGAGATTAAGAAGGAAAACAGGAACAGATCAAGTGAGACAGACAGAAAGAGACATGAGAGAATGAGAGAGAACTAAAGAGAAAGGCAGAGAGACACACTCAGACTTGTAATATGTCCGGTCAAACTGCATGAAGTCAGTTTCTCCACAGGTGGATCCAGCGTCTGTTCGGACTGCTTTCCATTTGGCTCTGTCATTTGGAAGGAAAGTTTCTCCCTCCTCTCCCTGAGTCATTACACTGTTCTGTCGCTTTTCTCCTACAAAACAATGAAGCTTTGTGTTTGCAGACACACACCACACCCCTCTTCCCATGGGAGAGTTTTCTTCTTTTTCTCTTCATCTTGGTGACCTCTCTCATACTTTGTAACGTACAAACATCACTAACAGCCTCACAGACAGTCTGATATGGCCTCCCCTTTAATCTAAAGGCAGCTGCAGCTGGTTTATTTAAGCCTTACTGCTGCAGAACTTGTGACCTTTAGGTTACAGCACAGTGTAGCCAATCACTGCTGCTCTCATGTACTCTCAGCAGGTACTGGGCACTCTCCACATACAGGAAAACAATTACTCTACCTCTATCCCCCCACCACCACCAATCTGCCCTTATGTTTGCCCTCTTTAACAATCTCGATAGCATCTCTCCTTGCCGACAAGTTCATTCCTTCACTGTGATCCATCGACCTAATCTCAACTCTTCCGGATGCACAGAGCATTTCAAAACTACACAACACACAGGACAAGAGGTGGCGAACACACCTCAATTTACACACAAGTACCGAGTTATAAATCAAATAATCTGGACAGAGTGGGGACTACATTTATTGTGTAGCACTCTATCTACAGACGTTTCAATTATGTATTAAAGCCTCAGACTAGCTGCCCTGGTTTCTTCAATATTCAATGTGGACAAAAGCAGCAGACACTTCCTTAAAAATCATAAAATTTAAAGCAATCTTAGCTTGTTTGTGTGTCATATTAGAGTATCATCAGCATACCCTTTCAACTACTGTCTTTAAAGATTTACACTCAACTAGGAAGCAAAATATTTAGTTTTAAAGCTCCGGTGTGTAGGATTTAAAGGGATGTATTGGCAGAAATGTGATATGATAAAAACAGTGTTTTCTTTAGTGTATAATCAAGATTTTCGCTACCTTAGAATGAGCCGTTTATATCTACATAGGGAGCGGGTCCTCATCCCAGAAGATCGCCATGTTGATTTGCCTTGTTTCTACAGCAAACCAGCTTTGCATTTTTACATCGGCCGCCATAGTGATGCGACAAAAGCATTGGAAAAACACTCACTTTTAAAAATCTGACACTATTTTAGGACTTCTCTGCAGATAATTCAGGTCCTGGTAAAATCCTGAATGAGTGGATCTTAAGTTAATCAGAGAAATTTTTTTAGCACACATTAGCAGGTGCTGGGCTAATGGCCCATCTCTGATAGGCCAAACAGCATCGGAGAACACTGACTGGCAATGGAAACTGTTTTATTCAGTATTCTACCAGTTTAAATCACTGAGATCTGTTTGTTATGGAGAGGAAGAGACCTCTGCGGATAAGAAGGCTCCTGGTAAAAACCTCCTGCACAATGAAAACTGAAGAAGTTGTAACTAGGAAAAGTTTCAGCTGACTGCAATATGTAGTCCTTAACCCCAAGACATCACTAAATCCCCCTGAATCTTACACACGTTTAAGTCAAATAAAACTGGTTTTACTATTTTACTCTTAAAAAAAACCCATATATTTTAATGGGACAGTTCACCCCTCCCCCATTTTAAAAATTCAAGAGCAATGTCTCTTTCTAGATATCATAACCTGGTTGCACGAGAAAATCCACAGATCTTGTTGTGAGCGGTTTCATGTGGGAACTATTTTCTTTCTACCAAACTACACCCACCAACTGTAACACTGCACAGGACGAATGTGCATCTATTGCTAGCTCACCTAGCACCACTGAGCTAGCTAACGATACAGAAAGACACCATTAATGTCAACTTCTTGCACTGTCACAAGCACAAGCCTCTTGTCCATGAGTAGATGCACACTTCCTTCTGCTCAGTGATATGGTTGGAGGAAAGAAAATAGTTCCCACATGAAACTGCTCACAACATGGTCTGTGGATTGTCTTTAGTAACTGGGTCATGATTTCTGGAAAGAGACACTGCTGTTGAGTTTTTCAAAAGCATTTTTGGCACTTTGAGCACCACAAGCTGAGTGCCATCTAGTTCCATTATACTGGAGAGAAGGCAGACAACTCTACAGCTGACATCTCCAATATTCAGCAACTCACACCAAAACAATCCAGACTGATAAACAGCACTTCAGGTAGGAGGAAAAATACCTATATGTGATTTTGATTTTAGGGTGAACAATGCCTCTAAGAATAAAACAGCAATTGTACTTGTCCTTGACTGATTATTTCTTCATTTTCTGTCTATGTTTTAATGTTTAAAAGATATACAGATACCAGTGTAGGTGTCCCAAACTTAGCTGGAGTACACAATTACAAGTTTATTTTTCGTTGCTACAAATACTAAAACAAGCACTGACAGATGAGACAGTTGTTGCATAATTTGAACGTAACTGACCAAAAACACAAATATCAACGCCTTTCTCGTTTGTTTGTGTGAAAACTTAAAAAGTATGTGTCATAACTTTTTTTTGGTTGCCATCCTTGTCGTCTGGAGAGTTCTTGCTACTTCATGAATGCTACAAATAAATACACCTGGTGGGAACTGGCTATATTTTGGCATCTGCCTCGTCTCAAGCTCAAAATAACTGGCTGTGCCGAATTCTTGTGGACTCATCACCGGTGAAGAGTAGATAATGCCAAAGATGACGCATGAGTATGTGCATAAATGTACCATGCTGAAATGTGTGGATGGAGTCTGAGCGGTGTGCGAATAGTACAGTGTTTCTGGGTGCATATTTAGTGCCATGCAGATCTCTGTTGGCGAAACACTGTGCTGTGTACAGAGTGTGCCAAATCAAATACGGGCACAGGCTCCAACAGAATGAAGTTTTTGTTTTGTCTGAACTGAACCCAACCGAGGTTGACACCTTGGCCGTGGTGTGTGTGGCACCACAGTGTCCTTCTAACGACCTATTACTTCTGGAAGTGATATACAGTGTCCTATATTTACCTTTTGGCTTATTCTAGGGTGGAAAAAAAATCTATTCACATGCAAAGAAAGATGTCAGTGCCCAAATAAATTGATGTACATCATGAAGAATATACAAACCTGCCTGTTTTATGTCTGAGTGCATTAAGTTGAGTCTTTATCTAGAAATTCCCTCATTTACTTCACAATGGATGTTAATTTGTAAGTCTTTTGAGGCTTCACATCTGCGTATTATCACCACATGAGAAAATTGTTTTGTCTTCCAACAATGTGCGAGCTAGCCATCTGGCTGAAGACAGGACAGAAAGACTGCCAGTGTGCGAGTTACTGCTTCATGTCGAACACAATAACAGGCAGCAAATAAAAAGCCTGTGTGATACAGAACCTGTGTTTTCCTTTGTGTTGTACCTGGACATGGGGTGGTCTATGGGGGGCCAGCAGGGACAGAATTTAAAGAGAGCACATTCCCCAAGGTTGTTCAACTCTTTAATGGTACAATTTATAAGGTAAACTACACAGGATTGTTGGCTACTGTTCATAAACACGCTCGCCAGTGAAACTGAAAGTAAAAGCCAACCCCAGATTAACTCTTGTTTGGTGTTTTGCCTTTCTAAATTTGCATTCTTTTGGTGCTGTGTCTTTTGGATGATGATTGGTGCTTACAGTCTAGCCCTGGCCGCTATCCTTTTCAGGTTCCCTACAGCCAAAGGCAAGTTAGATTTTAGATTCTAAGACTATTTTAATGCCACTCATAATGAAATTTAAGGGCGCTTTCACACCTGACCTGTTTGGTTCGGTTCAATCGAACTGAAGTTAGTTTGCCTTCTGAGTGCGGTTCATTTGGTCAGGTGTGAGCACAGCAATCACACTCGGGTGCACACCAAAACAACTGAACCAAGACCTTCTTGAAGAGGTGGTCTCGGTCCGGTTACAAACGAACTCTAGTGCGGTACATTCATGGTGAGAACGTGTTCTGACTTCGATTCAAACCAACTACAGTCACATTACACATTGTTTGGGTTAAACATGAGCATGTTACAGTCCTGGAGGATTATTAATGTGGACAAGTGGAAAATCCTGCCTAACATATCTTTAAGGGTTCTTTGTCTCCAGCTTAATTTGGTATTTTGTGGATTTTAAAATGTATTTCTGTGTATAATGGCTTTAGTATTTAGTGTGCTGTCGTGAATGTTGCCCAGACTGTCCATTCACCAAGGCAGGTTCCTATATTTGTAATTAATGGCAATAAAGTTAACATAAAACATTCACGATCTAATGACTGCTGTTCATTTTTAATTATGAATAGTGAGTATGTTGTTACACTTTTTAGTTTTATCTTACATTATTTTTGTTCAGTATAACAGCTCATACAATTGGTCATGAAAATAAAGTTGTCCTCCAGAGATGGGTGGTGGTCGCAGGAGAAAAAAAAAAAAAAAAAATCAGAAAAACAAATATGCATATATAACAAACTCTTATTTTCCCACTGTTTGTGTTCAGGCTGCAGAGAACAAGTGATTTCTGTTTCACACACTTTAACATTTTGCCAAAGTGTGCAGCTTCTATTATCTCTCTTGCCTGACGTGATCTCTTACCACTCGCAGTAGCCTCCTCTGCTCCTTGAAGGTGGCACAGCAGCCCAGCACGCCTGTTACCATGACGATGGCTCCAGCCAGGACCAGTATGTAGGCGGAGGCAGCGTAGGTCTTGGAGGAGAGAAGGCTGATGTAGTCGCTCTTCTCCACCAAGGTCCAAACGCCCACTGCCATCACAACGCCCCCTGCCAACTGGGAGAAGATTACATGGTTAGAGTCTGATCTCAGGCGGTGACCGGTACAAAAGGACTGAGACTCTGGCCCGCAAAACGGCACAAAGTACAACACCGAGGAGACAATACCTGAGACTAACAAAGAGGTCTGACTTATTTATCACCCGAGTCGGCTTCAAAGTGATGAAGAAGAAGTAAATGCCTGCCAGAGGTTGATTGTGACCTGATACAAACGAGCCATCGCTGCCACACGAGATAATCTAATCTTGAATCAGTCTATGCTGGCAGATATTTGTGAATGAGCCGAATGGAGCTGCTCAGGTCAGTAATCCAGGGCTGTCACTACTCCTGTGACACGTTTAATGAAAATATGAAATTTAGCTGCAGCAATTAGTCAGTTGACAGAAATGTAATCAACTGTCATGATAATTACTTAATTGTTTCAGTTATTTTTCAAGCCAAAATGCCAAATACTCTCTGGTTTTAGCTTCTAATATGAGATGCTTTTCTTTGTCAAATATTAGGGTAATTTTAAAGGTCTTGTGTAGAATTAAGGGGGATATATTGGAGACAGGCGGTGAACTGAAGCCAGATTGCGGAGATTAGATGTGAGAGGAATCATTATATGTATAATAATCTTTCACACATTTAAATTTATCACACACGTTTCTATAGATCCACTTCATAAACAATTAAACACAGCGCGTGATATTTTATATCACCATAAGCACCTTTTAATTGTAAAAGATGTGTCACCTTAAATCAAATCAAATTCCACTCAGTATTTCATTAGCGCTGGCTCATTATCACATTCCCCATCACTGGAATGCAGAGGAGAGGGTCAGGGCTGGACTGTGTGCTGCTGACACTCGTGGTCAGCTGTGGAGAGCACCACGCACAGCTGAATGATGCCAGGCTGTGGCAGATGACAGGATATTAATGACCTGATAATAAGTGTGAATATACTGAGCATTTCACCTCAACAGCATTTTTTCCCCACAAATTTTTAATTATTATTCTTTTACATTTCATAATCTGGACGATTCACTGAGATAATAACTGGCAGATTAATTTCTATAAATTAGATGACTGTTAACTGCGGCCCTGAACATTACTCTTTTTCTACTTTTATTTTATTTTAATAGGCATTTTTAAAAGGTTCTGAGTTTAAAGTCAGAGGAGTTATGAAAATCAACAGAATCCTTAAACCCACAGGATGGACTAAACCAGCATAAAAACCAGTGCTTCCATCCAGAAAATAACGACTGTCACAGTCTGGCATCTTCAGCATTATCAAAGATAATGGTTGATGAAAACATGAGGAAAATTAAATCAGTAAGATATCACTGTGCCGAGTCAGCAGATGGAGCAGCACTGCAACAGAGATCTGTCACTGTGCCAAAGCCTTCAATCTAACAGCCGGCCTAATTTAGATTTAATTTATAAGAAGGGAAGGATGGCTTCAGACTGTACCACACCCAGAGACAGTGTGGCTGAAAAACAACAGGGCTAAACAAGATGCTTTAATCAACACTCATAACTTACCATTACCGTTTTAAAAATTAACCATAGTGCTTTTTTTAATTGGCAGGAATTAGCTGCAGTACCTTCTGTAACAATGCTTTATATGCTATTTATTTCAGTATTTTTCTTTCAGTCCTTATGGGTGCAGTTTATAGGTGCAGTTCAGAACACAACCTAATAATAAGAGTCAGGGATTCTCAATGTTTTTGCTCATGACCGCTTGAATCAAAAGCTACATAAGGCCTCCTGTAACCAGTTGCTAGTGAGATCAAAACATTTGTTTCCCTTTAAGATGCTTTCAAGAGAATATTCAGCATTTTACCCACATAAAACAATATAAACAATATATTTTTAAAAGCATACATAGAGCAAAGCATCTCACAACTTTTCAAAAATCATTTTGCTACCCACAGAAAAGATCCCAGCCCAGTAAACCACAAAAGAAGCAGAACTGGGTTTTTGCCTTTGCAGTAATCATTCCATGTGTTGAATATGATGCTTGCTGTAGCTTCACCTGCTGTTAAAACTCAGTGAACCACAGGAATTAGTAAATCTTGTCCAAGTCTAATTGAAAGCTGCACAAGAGAAGTACAAACGTTGGCGACCTCTAGTGGCTGCAAGAGGTAAAAACTGAGACTGAGTGAATGCATGACATCTGATAGCTGGATGACACAACTATGCACAAACACATATATACATTTTATTTTTCCTGCATTTTATTCTAAACGTTTGATGCAGTGTAACTGGTGCCACAATGATATCCATTATCAAACCATTGCTGCCAGTATGAATGCTTTGTGCTGTGCAATGTTAACACAAAGTTATCTTCTTGGCCTTCCAGATTACAAGGTTTGTTTACGCAGATATGGCTTTGAGGTCTGATGGCCAGTCATGTTTATTTTCCATCCTCAAGTCAACCTTATCTTGAACATAGCTGTTGGTGAAATGTCTGAGATGTAGACTGTGGTCTGAAAATGTATCATTAATCCCAACACAGTATATTATTTCAACCTAAAACCTCAAACAGAGGAATATCTAATGACCTACTTCAAATGTAAACATTGAAAGAACCCAAACTACATTTTTACAATAGCGTTTTACTTATTAGTGTTGATAAGTTCATGAACCCAAAGTCAAACAAATCCTTGACTGTGCTTTTAAATGCATCACCAGAGGGGCGTACGCAAAGCCAGATCAGTGGGTTAGCGAGGTATGTTGATTGTTAAGCCAGAGTTTTCTGTGTCACAAAGGTGGCTCTCTTTTCACTTAGCTATGCTGCATGGTTAACCGCGTTGGGACCAGTTTTTGTTACGAGTTTCAACTTAAAATCGGCTAACAATGGCCTTTTTTTTATCAACTCCTTTGGAAAGAGTGTCACTATGCAGTCAATAGTCGATATATGAGCAACATAGGTTCTTCACATTATGTTTTTATGCTTTGTCCTGATTTGCTGAAATCCATTTTACTCAACTTTATTTATGAAGCACAATTAAGAACAACTCACGCTGACCAAAGTGCTGTACAAAGGGTATAAAACGCAAAGTAGGTTTTGAGCTTGGACTTTTACACTGCTAGTATATTACACCAATTAGAAAACTGATATATTTCCCACGGATAATATTCAATCAATAACATTCATTTTACTTTGATTTGGTCAAAAACTTCATTGTGCAAACACATCTGTTGCATCAAGTTTAAAGTTTAAGAGGTGCAGGCTATAATGTGAGAGTATCATGTTAGAAATAAAGGGAGTGGTAAAGTAAACAGGCTGCAACTTGTGAATTCACACAATTACTAATTTCCTGAGCACTACTGTCTTGCCTTGCTTTTTACTGTAAGAATTTTAAAATATTCTTTAAAGGTAAAAGGAGGCGGCAACACATAGATCTATTTCAAGGGTCAAATGATGCTGAATGTGTCACTTGACTCGCTTTCTTGGAATGCGCATCAAGCCTGAAGAAGAAAGCCTGGATTAACAGAGCGAGTTGATGACCACCTTTGTGCCACTTGTTATCTCTGACCAAGGTTTTTAGGGATTGTCGAGCCAGCTAACACAAAGAAAAACATCCTTGTCGCTGCCGACATAAGCCGCAGACACAAAAGGCAGACAAACAAAAATCCATCTCATCCTCCTGAAACACCTGTAATGCCTCAGCACTGATTCTTTTTTACTCAATTTGGTGTCTTGATTCAAAATTCAATCACACCAACAGAACATCAATAGAAAAAGGGACATATGGTACTCCTGAAGTAAATCGACAGCTGCCATTCAACAATACACTTTTAATATAGTGCTGAAGTGTGTTCATTTCGGTGTCTGGAGTTCAGAAATTCTCTTTACTTTCAATAACTGTGGTTCATGTAGCTACACTCAAGGAATTTTTAAAACAGATTCAATAATCACAAGGAAATAACTACAATATCCTGAAATATCCATATGCTTGTAACGCTGGTTTAGTGTTGTTTGTCCGCCAGTTTGAGAGGGATCGGATTCTTTGGCAGACAGATGATTATCACATTTGGGCAGAACTGTGAGTACGATTTCACACTGTGAATGAGTGAGACACTCTTCCTTTGGTGCTGCGCTGATGTTTGACTCTGTTTTTTGTTTTCACAAAGCACATCCAAATTACAGAAGCGCTAACTTGTAGTGCTTTTCTCCCGGAACACCACGTTCTTGATACTGGAAAGTTTTGGGGGAATTAGGCTTTGAATGCATCTTCTGTGTCCTCTGTAAAAGTATGCAACTTGGCTTTGATTCTATGAACTGAAA
Source organism: Epinephelus awoara (assembly GCA_035609425.1). NCBI lineage: Eukaryota > Metazoa > Chordata > Actinopteri > Perciformes > Serranidae > Epinephelus > Epinephelus awoara. Next base: position 8,159,433 of record CM069294.1, read on the forward strand.
TAGCAGCAGGCATTCATCTGCTGCCTGAAAAAGGAAGGCTTTGTAGAAGGGTTCAGAAAGAATTTCATCTGCTAATTCTTCCTATTTATGCCATGTAAAAAAGAACACTTCTCATTGTCAACACAAGGGCAATATGGTGGGCATGTGTATTACTGGCCTTTTGTTGTAAAAGAAAAACACTTTATAACTAGAAATATTATCTCCCTATCTTTATCAGGATTGGGTTTGGATGCAATGTCTGAATTGTTTCTACTTGAATCAATATCACAGTTTGGCTTGTTTAGGCTCTGATAAATGATCAAGACCTCTGTGTTGATCCCCCTGGCTTCTTTCTTTTAACACCAGTTAGACGGATTTGTTTTTATGGATTTGAGCAATGGACACATCAGAACCACTGCCAACACTGTAGAGTACTGCAGACACCTCACATCAACACAGACAAACAGGTATGGAAACAACAATCTACATTCATTTATGATCTACATTCCTTAAATACCATTGGTTAGGTATGTCTTTGTGAAATCATACGAATGGAAAGTTGAGAGGAAAAGTGCCTGAAAAATGAATAATTTCATGCCAATCAAATGAGGGGGGCTAATTTTAGACTTAAAACCAATCTAACCCGCCTCGATGGCAGATACCACACAGTTTAAAAGGGAAAATCTGGTTTACCATTTGTGTTTTACTTTGGTAGTTTGACCATCATTCAGTTGTCCTGTATGATAAAACAAAGCAACTGCTGAGATGTGGAAACACAACAAAATCACTATAATGATTTGATAACCGGTCAACAGATTACAGACAGGTTGTAAACACAGACTATATAAAAGAAGTGGACATAGCCACCGTGCAGACTACAGTTTTGAGGCTTTGAGTTTGGCATTAAGGCCGCTGCCATCTTGTTATTTAGGGACCAGAAGTGAGCATATTTGAAAAAGAGGGTGGGGCATCTGACTGAGAACCTGAGGACGCCACTGTGGAAGCAGCTTGTCAATAACATGGTAACCAGACCCTAAGTAGGGCTGTTGCCACATCATCTCGTTCATGATAACACTGGTATCATTTTTAATATATACTTGCCATATTTCAACTTGGTAGTATTAGTAGTGTAAGTAGGGTCATTATCTCATTGACTTCTAAACAATCGGACTTGTTCTTGCAACCAGGGGAGTCGCCCCCTACTGGCCAATAGAAAGAATGCAGGTTTCAAACCCTGAGGTAACCCCATGGTTGCAAACACAAATAAAACAACGTCTTTATAAACAACTTTGCTGAATATCTAAACCATTTTATTTGGAAGTCACCAGGTCTCTAAACTTTGATGCATACTCACACTCACTGGTAAATTACTTTACTGTTGGTGAGTATAATTTTATTACAACCAATAAAAATGATGTCCAAACCAACAGACAAAATAGACTGTACGACGAGTTACACATCCTGATCATAAATGTCTTAAGACACGCCTGTGTTTTAGAAAGCACATAGGTGCTTGAGAGCCACTTCAGACCAACACTAGCACATGTGTGATTAAATCCCTTGTGCAGGATCAACTGCGCCAGAATGGAAACTTACCCAAAAGAGAAAGTTGAAAGTAAACAGGAGGTATTTCAGGCAGATGGTCCCACATGTTTCCTTTTTCTCCTCGTACACCCCCATGCTGCAAAAGACAGCAGATTTTAGGTCAGTTATGGCAATTATAAACAGTATAAGTTATTTTTAGTCAACACAGTTGATACAGTCTGTGATCAAAAACTTAAATCTTGAGCATTCTCACAGAGAAATATGTTGATAAAAATGACTGACAAACATGACTCTTGCTGGCTGGTTCTTTGTTTGTGCTGCATATAAAATTCCTTTGTGTTGGCATTTGGTAAGGTTATAATTTGTTTAAGGCCAGTCCCAATATGATGATTTAAAACTTTCTTTGAAACCTTACTTTGAGAAATATCAGAATGTTTTCTTTTTTTCATTCAACACAGGAAGTAAAAATAATTATCCAAACACGAGAAGCTGCACAAAAATATTGCCTACATACAATACTTTATGGAATTTGTAAAATTAGCTTAACAAAAATGGAAGAAAAAAAGAACAGTGCTAATCACAGAGAGCATTTGATGCCAGCTTACAGCCCTCATTGGTTTTTGATACCCAGTGCAATAGACATGTTTTGGTCGGTATTACAAAAGTATTGACGTTCGATTCCCAGTCTACTTTAAAAAGTAAACATGACGGATTTCAGTAACTAGTTTGTTGAAGGTCATACAGTCAAGAATATCAAACTGAACTAGGGCTGCAATTAATGATTATTTTATCATCAATTAATCTGATGATTATTTTCTTGATTAATCAATCTATGAAATGTTTACAAAACTAGAATTACCACCTCACAGTTTTATGCCTCCAACAACCAGTCAAGTTACAGTTACATTTGACATCCATTACTGTCCAGACCTGCAGCAAAAACAGTGGACAATGCTAGAAATATAAATGCTGCTGCGGAGAAAACATAGATGCTTCACACACATCCTTAAGCCAACAGCACAGAAGATCTATACAATCACTACAGTTTTGAGATGGACACCCAAAACTAGTGTCACCAATTCAGTATCTAACAAAATGTCTCTCCTTCTGTTTCTTAGTAATAGCGTTGAATAATGGCGAGAAACGTGTCTTTGCAAAACATTATGATGTCACAGTGAAGCTGACCTTAGACTTTCGTCACTTGATCATTGTATTTCCTTAGACATTTGTGTAAGATATTGTCATAATAAGTTTATGAGTTCTTGAGTTATGGTCAAAATGTGTTTGCTGAGGTCACAGTGACCTTTGACCACCAAAATCTCATCAGTCCTACAGTCACTTAAGAAAATGGTTGCAAATTTAATCAGTTCATTCACTAACTGAAGCGACTCTGAATTGAATGATAGCTCAATTACCCCCCCACAACTCTAAAACAAATAATTAAAGTACAATGCAGGCTAGTAGTTGGCACAGAGGATACAGAATTAGATCTTGAAATAAAAGCCAACCTTCCTTTTTATGGTGAGGTGCTTTTAACAAATGAGATGTTACAGGGCTAATGCAGAGCATGGGGGAGTAAGCATTAGATCAGCAGTGTAGGCAGAATCAGTGAGCTGAGTTATTACATGTGTATGCAGAGAGATCCATGACTAAGCACTGAGTGGGAGACGAGAGTCGGCCAAAGGCTGGAAATTATAACCACCCGCTTCCCTGGTGCCTGCTCCCAACATCCAACGCTTCGAGAAGCAAAAATGTCTTCTCTTAACGGCAAATTAATATTTTCAGCAGGGTGTGTTTCATCAATCAATAAATTAAGTCAAAATGATTACTTGTACTTGCGTTGAAAGGTTAAAAATGTCACAGTTAGATGAGATTGAAGCTTATCCAAACTCTCTGTATTTAAACCGCTGCAATTGATACTGTTTTAAAATCTGACAATGTTTTCAAGACTTATTACTTGCTGCCTTTGTGTAATCTTTGTTCCCCAAGTCTCACATCCTTTTTTTCTTTTAACCCCACAATTTTCTTGGCTTACTTGCCAGTCAAGCCCAGACTCGCCCTCCTCTGACTGCCTCCTATCAAGCTCACCTTCCCCTCCGCTCCCCACACACCCACATCCACCACTGTCAATGCACATGAGTGCACTGCATGAATGAGTGAGTGTGTCTGGGCTCTGTCTGGTGACCATCTGTTATCGTGGGACCACTTAGCGTGATCTTGTTAATTAAATTCAAACAAGGCTGAACTGACAACTCCTTAATTTCAGTTTGGAGCCGGTTCGGAAACAACTGAGTCAATACAGAGAGTTTACTGTTCAAAGTCTTTTGGAAAAACAGTACAAAAGAAAAGTCCCTTCTGTGTGGAGGGTCTAGCTTTGGAGAACAGCTGAGTTTCAAAATTATGCATCTTATTAGCTTTTGTTTGTTTCAGGGCGTGATATCTTTACTCAAGGGCACATTAAAGTTTACTGTTGCCTGGTAAATAAAGCTGAGGTATGTCACCTGTCTGACACACTCACCACATATTGCATTTCGTAAGAAAATGACTGTCTCGTCTAGGAGACGACGGCGGTGAAATAATTTGGAAGATGGCTAAAATGTTTATCTAAATCACCTTTGTCTACACATTGTCATTGTTTTACGTAATACTGGCAATCCACCTTGAGTTTAGAGGAGCAGTGTGATGCTGGATTTAGTGGCATTAGCGGTGAGGATTACATATTACAACCAGCTGAAGTTTCTCCAATGTGCCAAGCATGAACTCCCTGTTTGGTTTCCTTCAGTGTTCATTGTTCAGTAGGTTTTTACAGGGTGCCAAATTATCCACAGAGGTCTCTTTCTCCCCAAAACAAACAGACACAGAACACAGCAGTTTCACAATAAAAATCTGTTTTCCTATGCTGTTCAGCTTATCGCAGATGGGCTGCTAATAATGTTGGCCAACGCAAAAATGCGAATGGCCCTGTCTCGAGCCAGTGTCTCATTTGTCCGTTGACACATGGTGATGCAACATGGTGCTCTCCTGCTCCTTAGATAGATATGAACCATTTGTATTAAGTAAACACATAATGATTCTTATTTTGAAGGTGATAATCCAATAAAGAAAACAGACTTATTATATTTTATTCCATTTCTGTGAATATATCCACCTAAATCCTACACACTGGACCTTTAAAATGAGACACCACCAGAAGCAGTGTACTGATGCTTGAAGCATTTCCAGGATGCTCATAATTAATTGGCAACTATTTTGATAACCAATTAATCATTTTGAGTCTGGTTCTAGCTTCTGCTTAATTAATTGCTGGTTTTCTTGTTTCTCTTTAATTGTAAACTGAATATTTTGGGGTATGAGACCATTGGGTGCAGAAATGGAGACATCTGAGGATGTTATCTGGAAAAATGTGGACATCATTCATCGTCTTCTCTCATATTACTGACAAAGGAATTAATTTGAGAAAATAATCCAAAGAGTAATTCATAATGAAAACAATTTTAGTTGCTTCCCTACTTGAGATAATTTCAATATCTTCAGACTACACACAAATCCTATATTTTGACTTGAGATATAATACAAGTGTTGAGTCCACACTGATGTTTGCATTTAATTTGAGCAGCCATACAGAGACAAGACGCTCAATATTTCATTTAAATTGCACTATGTACAATACAACATCTACAACTGGGTCATCTGATTTGCTGTAAAATGTCACTTCTGTACTTAAAGTCTTGGAGAACGGCTGTGTTGGAAATCCAGTGCAGTAAACAAAATGCTCACTTAAAAAGAGCTTGTTGATCTCTTGGGGAATTACCTGATTAAAAATGGGTTGAATAAATAAATAAAATACACAGGTATACACACTTATCAGCCAAAAAGCCATTGGAATATATAGGAGAGTATACTCATTTCCTCCTCAGTTACCTACTCATCAACCCAGTGGTACACCCACCTCTATCAAAACTTGCAAAACCCTTTTTCAATACATCATTTGAGTTGAGGTGGTGGCCACACAGATGCCCTCCTGGTCAATTTAGTTGAGAGACAAAGGCCTAAATACAAGTCTCAAACTTAAGTCATGTTTAAATCAGATTTCCCTTTAAAGAGTGATGTTTCTGAAAGTCAGGGTGGACTATCTCTGCTGTAAAAACCTACTTCCACAAAATCTGTGGTCCAGACTTGGAAAAACAAATGATCTGGTTTCAGTGTGAGTGTGTCAGATTTGTGCTGCCAGTCCGAACACAACCTTTCATCAGTCCTGAAAGTTTCTATTTAAAACGAGTCACTTTTAAAGCCATATTGATCACACCATATCTCCTACATTTAACCGACAGTTAACTGGAAAAACACCTCTTCTATTTATAGTATACACACTACTCATTCTCTCCTTCATTACCTACCCATCTACCCAGTATACACCCACCTAACCCGACCACTGTTCTTAGCTATTAAAACAAAAACAACACCTTTTTTTTGTGTATATCCCTTGAGTTAAGGTGGTAGACAAATAGATACCCTCCTGGTCAAATTAGTAATAATCAAAGGCCTAAATAAAAGTCACAAACTTAAGCCTAAGTCTAATGTTTGAAATAGATTTCCCTTCAAAACTTAATGTTTTACTATCGTTATTTTTTTTAAGTTGAGGTGGGCTATTTCTGCTGTAAAAACCTTCTTCTGTCAGTTCACAGTCTGTGGTCCAGACTTGGAAAAACAAATGATCTGATTTCAGTGTGAGTGTGTCAGATCTGTGCTACCAGTCGGTCTGAACACAACCTTTCATCTGTCCTGAAAGCGTCTACTTAAAATTTTAAAGCCATATTAATTACACTGTACCTCCTACAACAGTTATCTGGAAAAACACCAGCAGCACGGGAAACAGTTGTTTGATTAAAAATGGGTTAAACAAATAGACAAAATACGCAGGTATCAGCACCTATCAGCCAAAAAGCCATTGAAATATAGAGAAGAATATACCCATTTCCTGTCTACCTAGCAGTACACCCACCTCTATTAAAATGTACAAAACCCTTTTTTAATATATCCTTTGAGCTGAGGTGATGGACACACAGATGCCCTTCTGGTCAGTTTAGGTAACAAACTAAGGCCTGAATAAAAGTCACAAACACAAGTAATGTGTCAAACAGGTTTCTATTTAAAGCCTAATGTTTTATAATCATTATTTCTTTGAAGTTGGCGTGGGCTTCTTTTGTCAGTCCACAGTCTGTGGTCCAGACAGGAAACACAAATGATCTGGTTTCAGTGTGAGTGTCAGACTAACGCTACCAGTCTGAACACAACCTTTCATCTGTCCTGAGAGACAGAGGTGAAGTTATGGTGAAAATGAGTCATTTAAAAGCCACATTCATCACACCTTTCCTCCTGGATTTAACCTGCAGTTAACTGGAAAACACCAGTAGCGTAGTAACCAGTTGTTTGAGTAGCTGCCATGTTAAAGTTACACTGAACATAACTAAAATTAGCTTATAATTAGCAGCCCTGGTGTTACCTGAATGTTACCTAGCTAGCGCTGCCTAGAAGTTAGCTCAACATTTCAACCGCTCAACTATAAAACCACTGGAGAGTAACGTCTTCTTGTGGTTTTTCTGACACGTTTGAGCTCACAATAACTATCTATAAACCTCACACTAATAACGAAGGGTAGCCTCTATTGTGTATTAATCTAAATTACCGCACAGCTACATAAAAAACATAGTTTGTATGTGATTTTAAACTGACGTTGCAGCGCATCTTTTCGCCGGTGTAAGCTAACGCTAAAGTTAACTGTTAGGTCTTTCACTGCCGCCTGAGCTGCTGTGCGGACATACAAACACACATTTTATGAAGGCTGGCTACTTTTACAAACAGCAGCAACATGATAAAAACCTGAGCATTTATAGAAAGCTACTAAACGTGTCGGTTGTTTGAGAAAAAGACGACAACGCTGGCTCGTCTCGTCAATGCGACACCGCAGTGAGGAGCTAACATCACCGAGCACTTCCTGTTTCCACTTAACTTACCTGCCGTTTTCTTTGATTCTCTGCCGATGTAAAGCGATGAAATGCGTTTGAAATATTCCTACAAGGAGTCTGTTTTCATTCCAGTTTGCTCTGATGGAGGCCTGTCCGTCAGCAGGGTGGATGTGGAGGCCACGGGAATCAAAGTGCTGAGCTGAGGCAGTGATTGTGGGGCTGACTCCACCCCGGGCCACCTTACTGTGTGTGGCTGCTTTTTTCCTGTCCCGGGGCGATGCTTTGTGATGCAGGCAGATACACACGGAGACAAGAGGAAAAGTAAGTAAGCAAGTTTTGAGGGATTTACATGCATTTATTAAAATCTTCAAATCTAGCAGTTCATAATATTATTACCAGCATATTACAGCATCTACAGATGTTTAATTCGGTCCCTAGAAAGTCAACTAAGGTCTATTAAATTATAGCTCAAACCTTTTCAAAAGGCTGAGACAGTGCTGGATGAGGTAGACATTTGTGTTTGGCAGATTATTTTTGATGTAACAGTGCTTCCTCACAATAAGTCTTATTATACCATTGGAAAGCCTGTTTATTTCCCTTTTAAATGGTGCCACATTTGTAAGGAACATACATTTGTGGGATGAGCAGCAGAGCTGGGTATGTGGGTTGCACCCATGAGAAATTTGCCAAATAATCTCTGCCAGTGCCAAACAGCTTCTTTTTTTTTGCTGTTGCTATTGACAATCAGTTGCCCCAAATTCTGCAACCAGTGGCAATCCCATACCTCCACAGTCTGGGACCGAACTCTATCCTCCAAGATGACGACGCTCGCCCCCACAGAGCGAGGTTCGTCAGAGGCCATCTCCAGAATTTGGGAGTGGAGAGGGTGGAATGGCCTGCCAGCAGTCCTGACCTCGACCCCATTGAACACTTGTGAGATCAGCTTGGGCGTGTTGCTCGTGCCATAGTGACGAACCCAACCACGTTGGCTGACTTGCGTCAAATGGTGTTTGAAGAATGGGATGACATCCTACAGCAGTGTGTGACCAGGCTGGTGACCAGCATGAGGTGGAGGTGCCAGGTGCAAGGTGCCAAGAGTCAACAGCAAGCGTTCTGTAGTGCTCCTCAATGGCAATAAAAACCGCTTAATTCCAAAAACACTTTTTACTTTTTTAGACACCAATGAGGACGTGCAGTTTTGTTGATGTGGTTTCACAGCTTTAGCAAAACAGTTTTTTTTCCACTCATCATGTGAGAAAATAAACCCTGTAGAGTTATATTGTCCAAATTGACCTTATGCCCCAATCACCCTTAATTCACCCTAAAAATAAAAGTTATCATTATGTAGCAGAGTATTGTGAAAAAGTCTTACCTCCACCTATCATAACCAATGAGGATACACCTCTTGCAGTGGAATAGACATAAACATTTAAGTACAAATACCTCAAAACTGCACCTAAGTATAGTACTTGAGTAAAAGTACTGGGTTTCTTTCCACCACTGGATATGGACCATCCCTTTTTTATGGCTGCTACTGGAGGTTAATACTCAGTTTTAACCTGAGGAAGCTGTAGTAAAATAGAAGCCTCAACAACAGGCTCATAATGATTGTTAATAGACAGTCAGGGAGAACAGTGATGGTCCACTGTCATCTTTATATTGCAGATAGCTGGTCAAAACTGTACTTTGAGAAATACTTTAAGTTTCAACAAGTTAATGTGTGGTAGGGCTGCCACGATTAGTCGACTAATCGGTGACTAATCGACTATTAAAATAATCGGTGACTACTTTAGTAGTCGACTAATCGGTTTGAGTCATTTTTCATAGAAAAGTACAATAAAAGTACCCCAAAATACTCTTACTGCAGCTTCTTAAGTTCAGATATTGGCAGCTTTACACACTCTCCCGTGATGGTGAACCAAAACCCTTTGGCGTGAGTATGAAACAAGACATTAGATGACGTAATTTTGGGGTTTGGGCGATACAGACCAACATTTTAATCCATTTTTCGATGAAATGATTAGTCGACTAATCAAAGAAATAATCGACAGATTAGTCGACAATGAAATGTTGTTTGTTGGTCTCAAACCATAGTCTGCAGTGGACTGCAGCTAGTTATTGCTCTAGTAAAGAAGTCATCCATTAAAAAAACTACAACTGCAACATTCACCAGTTCAGTTCAAGTAAACACAAGAAGTTTGTGCTCTAGAGAAAGGATCAGCGCATAGTGAATAACCTCCTAAGCCCTATGATAAGCTATTATGGCAAGGCTTAACTATACAGACCAATGAGCAGTGATAACTAACATGTCTTTGGGGTCATCAGGTGGGAACCTCCTTTCACCAGTGTTTCATCTAGTTGGTCCCACGACACCTCCAGGAGGCCAGACAGTGATCTCTGGCATCCCAGAGACACTCCCCTAATGCCAGGTCTCACTGCTCTCCACACCGACCCAATGACCTCCTTTACCTTACTTACGCATGGCTTTCTCAGCCCAAACAGCACTGCCACCTCCAACAAACCCAGGCTCCGTTTATGCGAGCTCCAGGTAGTGACCATGCCTAATGAAGAATAAAATTATTAGAAATTATAAGTTAGATTCTTCCCTGTTCCAGATCTCTGAACTGCTGTCTAAATCTCAAATCTGATTTTTTTATTTCAGCAATTCAAATAGTCGGAGTAAAACAGAAGTAATAAAGTAAATCAGTAAATTAAGTCATAAAAAATAAAGGTAACAGCTAAATAATGTGAATTGACATGGTGACACACATTATGTACCCTTATAGGCTGTCATGACAATTATATTAACAGGCCCACCCAAACTACATTAGATTTAATCTAATTATTAAAAAACAACTGACACTGCTGGCTCCTTATGGTTCATGACTGTGGGGCAGTTGCCCATTCTGTCCATTATCACAGTACCTCACCATGAAAAACAGTGCAGCTTTGTCTGTGTTTGTGTGTAGTGATGCACACTCACCACTAGATGACAGTGGTTTATTCTGGCTCGACTCCAGATACCTGTCGTAGAAGCATTACCGTAATCTTGAATGGAAATGTGACTGAGAAAGCCAGAGAAAGCTCACACAGCGTCCATTTATAACACGTCATCAGCTGCTCATACTGTTGTCCGTTGTAATAAAAGTCAGTCCACAGTGAAACAAACAACTTTACTGAACAAAGTACAGAAAGAAATTGATTTTACAACATTATTTTTTGTCATTTAACTTTTGCTGGTTAAAGAAAACTCTCATGTCATGTGAGAAATTCTGTCAGAGTGAAATAAAAAGACAGTGTTACAGGAAAGCTGTTGCTATGCGTGGCATTGAAACAGGCAATCCTATTGATCTTTATTTAGGTCCAAAAAGCCAGAAACCTTTTAATCTATTGAGCATTGATGACATCTCTACCAATGCATCTACATACATCTTTCAGCGCTATCTCTTAATCCTACATTAGTCAAAAGCTGCAGTATGCTGTCATGTAAACAATCTAACCACAATGTCATAGCGGAAATCCCGTGCCTGTCTATTAGAGAGGTGTGTGTGCGTGTGTGTGTGTGTGTGGTGGGGGATAAACCCTGTGACTAGGAAAGACAAGCTGTCACTCTGTGCTGCACACTTGAGTTGTTGTGACCACATGCATCATTTGGAAAGATACGACCCCAGCCTCTGACATCAACCTTCATTTACAGGTACACACGCTTTTGTTTTTTGGGTAGCAGTTTAATGGTGGTACTTTATATTCTGAAATAGTAAAAGCGAGGATGTGTGACTTCTGTGTAAAGCAACAAGCTGTTACGGAGTTTCCTAAGAAGATTAAACAGTACTAAGAACTACAAGATGGAAACACATGAACAACAACTAAGGCTTTTTAAATTGTGCCACTATTCTTGTCGAAGGAGAAGGAAATATCTAACAAACTGATAAATTGTTGATTATATTTTATAAGAAAAGAAAAGAGACATTTATGTCTTTGGAAGGCCTTGTTTCTCCTGCAACACTTCTGCCTGGTGTAACCTTCTCTTTGTTCATGTACAAAGATGTTTCACCAAAGAGCTAGTCGTTCTGCTAACCCACAATTTCAGTGGGACGGCTTTCACGAATAAGTCTTCCTCAGGTTGATGCTCCACTGTTTAGAAGTAGCCCTAATCTTCCTCACACCTGCCACAGCCGTGTCACAGTATAAGTACGGGGTTTGTAAGAGGATCCACCTGCATGGTGTCAGTGTGAAGGAGCCATGTTGGAGAGTGATCCCGGCTCACAGGATGCCGGAGGAGCCAAGGCACAGAGTTACAGTACCTGCTTCACTAGTGGTGGCAACAGTAGTGAAAGGAGAGGATGTGTTTTTGTAATCCACAACAAACTAGTGAAGAAATAGTTTCAACGTAATAGCTGAGAAGTAACCTGAAGGAATACCTGTATCAGTGTTGGGGCTTGTTTTAAAGGTTAAAGTGTGAGTAGCTATGTCAAGATATTTGCAAAAAAACGACCCCAAGTATCACTGATTTCTAGTTAAATTTTGTTGTGCTGAAAGGTTTGGTTCACCAAAATTATTAAAACATATTTTCCATGCAGATAGTTTTGGTTTTCGTCGTCCAGGTGTTGAAACATATACAGGCCAATACAGTGAGTTTCAGTTTTGGTGCTCTCAGTTCTGATGAAATCAAGGGCGTAGGTTTCCTTTTCAAAATGGGGGGTGGACCCTTATGAAATGGCAAGGTTTTGGGGTCCTCCAGGAAATTTTGAGCGTCAAAACTAGGGATGCACGATATTGGATTTTTTGCCGATATACAATGTGCCGACTTGTAACAACTCATTTAAACAATAACTGATACTAATCAACATTTACTCAGTAAAGTTTGTGAATGCTTTTTCCCTGCTGATTAATGTAATAATAAGATTAATACTAACTTGTAAACAAGAAACATTTGCAAATGAATCTAACATATGATAATATTCCTAGCTCATACAACTCTTTGTGAATTAAAATTAGGAATAATTGAATTGATTAATATTTGTATTTTTGTGTCTTATAATTTACATGAGCCTTCCTTCATGATATAATGGACACATTTACCAACAACAAAGCAATAAATACAAGCAGCCTTCATTGTCCTGGGAGATATCGACCAATGATATTTAAATAAGTAGTAAGTAGGGCATGATATTAGATTTGGATTGGATTGGATGACGTGCTGATATTATTGTGCATCTTCAGTCAAAACACCTAATTTTGCACCAATTTGTGCATTTTCTGATCAAATTAAGGTGGAAATGTCTTAAATTTAATCAAAATAAGTCATCTGCTATTTTCATATTCTAAATACTGAGAGGGACATGACCCCTGGGTTCACCCAGAGATGTAGGCTTGTTAACAAAATAACATTTCAACAGCACTTCTCTCTCCAGAATCAGTCCCCAGTCTGGCTTATTCACAGAAAACACCGTCTCCGGAGGGACTATTTCTTTTAGTCGGATGTTGTTCCACCAAAAACTAAGAAAGTGAAGGAGAGACTCAAATCTGAGATGGATATCTCAATGTGAGTAAAAAAACTACCTGCATGGATCGATACCACTGGAGATAAGAGGATATATCTTTTTATTTTTACTCAATAAAAAAATTAAAACTAAAATGACCAAGCAGGTCAGTCCTAATCATTTGGCAGGTACGGCCTCTCCTTAATGGAATGTATCCAGTCATCAACATGCCAGTAAATGTTAAACTCAAAGCCTCAGAGCAGCCAAGGTTACTCATACTTCAGTCACTGCTGTATGAGTTGCTGCTAGAAGCAGGGATGTCCCTCCCTTTCAAAGATTCAGGGACCGGTTGCACAAAACACCTCAAGTATGACACTTAAGGCTTAATTATTCCTAAGCTAAAGGACTTGTTGCATAGAATACCCGAAAAGATTTCCTCAGTAAGTTTCCATGGACATTGTTTGTTTGCTTGACTCATTCTTGTGATGCCTGTTATCGTCTCACAAAGTTGGTGTATAGTTACATAGTGAAAAAAATGGCAGAAGAAAAGAAGACAAGAAAACCATACTGGTCAGAGGAGAAAGATTATCCTCATGCAGGAATACAATCACATAAAGCACAAACTGCAAAGTACATTTGATTCCAAAATACCAGAAAACAGAAACCGACTGTAAGAAGAAACGAATGAAAAATAAATTCAGTCAAACTTATGGTGTAAAATAAAAAGCATATCCACTGGGTCCTCCTGGTCTCAGAACACTCCTCTCACTGTTTGTTAGTTTTTTTCTTTTATCACCACAAACTCCATCATGTTGCAGTTAAGAGTCAGAGTCAGACGGACCTTCATTTTTTTTTTTACTTTGCTTTGGTTGCAAACGTCTTTTGTGCAACAGTCCTCAAGTATAAGACCAAAGACGAGGAGAAAACCACAAAAACGTAAGTGAACATTTTAAGGAAACCTTAAGGATCAGACATAAGGGTGTTTTGTGTAACCAATTTTATTTTGAGGAAACCTCAACTAGGACTTGAAGGAAAACGTTCTGTATGAGGAGTCTGCATGTTCTCCCTGTGTCAGTGTGGGTTTTCTCTGGGTACTCCAGCTTCCTCCCACAGTCCAAAGACATGCAGGTTAACTGGTGACTCTAAATTGTCCGTAGGTGTGAATGTTAGTGTGAATGGTTGTCTGTCTCTATGTGTCAGCACCTGTGATAGTCTGGTGACTAGTCCAGGGTGTACTCCGCCTCTCGCCCAATGTCAGCTGGTATAAGCTCCAGCCCTCCTGCAGGATAAGCAGTTATGGTAAATGAATGAATGAGCGAATATGAAAACCAACCCTTTTAAGCCCAGCTCAGACTACAGGAGCTCTAATGTTGCATCACACGACAAGATATTAAGGTTATTGTACCAGAGAGAGTGTGAATGCACCACCTCAGAGAAGTATCAGCATCAGTCGGTTAAAGTAGTTCATTCTATGTGAACGTCTCCGGCTACGTTTGGAAGGGACCTCACATTATCTGATTTTTGACCCTCTATCAAATCAAGTCTCTGGTTTCAGTGTAAATCTGCAGCAGGCTGAGAGCTGTGCTGTGCAATAAATACACTTTTTCAGCATGCTGTGTTCCAGCAGAATACTAATGTGTTTCCTCTGTCTCTTTCCACAGTCCCTGCTGGAGTTACTTGGATGGACTGTGGACTGTACTGTGCTACCACATCTGGTCATGTTGGAGCTATAGAAATCAACACTTTGAACATGTTGACATCAGTGATTTCCATGCAGCTCGTCCCAAGGCCTGACGCTGTTTCATATTTTGAGGGGACTTCAGTTTTTCTCAAGTGAACAGTCTAATTTTGACAAAAGAAAATGGAGCCCTAATGCATCAATCAGACTTCAGTGGAGCCACTTGAATGCCTCACTGAGACCCCCAAACAGTCAGGACTGTTGCTGCATTTGGATTAATGTTTCTATGTAGTGTGTGTGCGAGCGCAGTGCAGCCTTGGATCCATCGTGGAACCACCACAGTCCGCCCGGGCGCCCAGCCTTCGGGCCGGAGACGCTCCAAACCAGCAATTACTCTCTGGTGTTACTGATTCAGCTCAGCCTGCTCTCCTTCGACCTGTTCGTAAACTCCTTCAGCGAGCTGCTGAGGACTGAACCGGCTGTGCAGCTCGTACTTTTCATGTAAGTCAGAGTTTCCTCACAGTTTCAGCAGCCAAAACATTATCTCTGACTTGAGGGGGGAAACTAAAAATAGTACACTTCAGTTGTTTACACTGAGTCATTGGGATGCTGGAATGAAATGAAAGGGCTCTGTGTAAAGACAGTAAGCTGGTAAATCTTTCTGTTTCTGTCCCTTTTGTTTCTGCTGGTCACACATTTCCCTCTTTCTTGTCCTTTCCTTCCCTGTGTGCTTTTCTTCAAAAGAATCCAGGACATTGCCATCCTGTTCAACCTGATCATCATTCTGTTGATGCTGTTTAACACCTACGTGTTCCAGATCGGCCTGGTGGCCATATTGCTGGAGCGATTTAGAGCTCTGCTAATGCTCTCTGCTCTCTATCTGACCTTCAGTATCATACTCCATTCCTGGCTCATGGTACGTTCTCTACGTGCGCACATGGTCAGAGATAAATAAGAATCTTAAGTCCTGAGGATATTTTTTTTTATCATTTCAATTGTCAATTTGTTTCTGCTACATTTATGAAAATGCTAAAATTATATTGTTTAAAGACAGATGAGGGGGCAGTAGTAGTCATTTTAACAGTATATTTCAAACATGTAACTATTCTAATATAACAAATTAATTATTTATTTTACAATAAATTTGTCTTACAGCAAGATATAAATAATTACAAAAATACTTACAAACTAAAAATTCATGAATATATATATGTGTATATATATAATCACACACACAGAGAAAAAAAGTCTTTTGCCTCCTTTTAAAAGTATTTTTATTAACAGCATAACATAATGTAACACTGTCTGTCTCCATCACCCACCACTTACAGCATCATGGTTACTTACGGTTATTATTATAGTATTATTATTATTATTCATAATCGCACACATTTATAGGCTACATATTATTACTGTTATTATTACAAACATATGGTGTGTATTTCTTATGAAATATGTAATATATGCATATTTTATCATATATATTATATACACATTACACATACTTGTAATTATTCTTATATCTATCATGGTATTCTACGTCATAAAGTTTAACATTCGTTTGCAATTTTCTACTATGCAATATTTCACCACTTACTGTGTAATAATGTTTATGTACTTCTATACTTTTCTGATTATTATGATCATCCTGTGCAACTATGAATCTGGGTGTACAGTCCTTTATATGTGAAAGGGGTATATAATGTAACTAAACTTAATGTAAATTAATGACTTTTTGTCTTTCTTCTAACTCTTAAGCTGCTGTAACATGAATAACGTGTTAATTTCCTCTGTGTGGGATTGATAAAGTCTTGTTAAGTCTTATGAGTCTAATAAGGTCTTATCTTATAGCTGTGACATCAAAATGATTATTAATTATTTCTCTGTAATCTTTGCAGAATCTGCGTTGGCTAAATACCAACAGATTTATTTGGACAGACGGCCTTCAGGTGCTGTTTGTCTTCCAAAGAGCCGGTAAGACGACATATTATTACCTTCTTTATCATGCCATACAAATGTATTTATTTTAAATGCCTACTGCTGACGCCAGAGCGTCTGTTATGAGAAGAAGAAGGCAGTACTATGTCTACAAATTATTATTAGAAATGACTTACATCAGAATACATCAGAGCTTTGTGGCTTCTCTCAGCTGAATATGAGATGTAAGAGATAACATTAATCCTTTTTGAAGGGCTAAATAATCTGTACCATAATTTCCCTCTTTACCTTTTACCCACAGGTTGCTGTGTGTATAAGTATGCCTATGTGTATTGAGCTGTTCTTATGTCACCTGGTTTCAGACCTCTGAACCACTGTGCACATCTCTAATTTGATTGATGGTTCAAACAGAACAAAATGACAGTTGTCAGTTTTAGTTTTTATTCTCTGAAGAGACAGAAAGCTCATAGTTCTCATTGTTTTTTTGTCTGAGTGTGTTCGTCTTTGTTCTTCTCTGGCTCCAGGCAGTGATCTCACAGCGCCATGTGGGTGTGATTTTCATACACATATAAGCTCATAAGTGGATAAAAGGATTTATTGTCTTGTTATTGTTCTTCTCTGCAGGTGATCCCATATTAAGTATGAGAACGGACTGTAGCCATATCTGTCTCTCTGTTTTGTCTGCTACTTAAGACCCACCCAGACGCTTACTCAGTGTGTGATTCAGTGTTGCATCACCTGTTCACAAATTCTCTTTCATTCTGAACCTTCCTTAAGACACTGTAAACTCTGCTGGGCTGAGTTGTTAATGCTGGCAGGGATTTCCAATTTCTTTGTTGCTGTACAATCACAAATTATCTCTCAAGTAACTGTAATTATTGTGCAAAGTCATAACACAGAAGCCACACAGTGGGTGCTGTGCAGTGTTCACAGCTCCACCTTCTAGTACCAAATCTGTGTGCTAGGTACCCCAACAGAGGGGGGACCAAAAATGGGGACGGTACGGAACGGTTCCATTGGTATCCACAACTTTTTACAGTGGAAACGTAAAGAAAGCTTACAGAACTTTAATTTTCTCTTTACCTTACCCTCATTTCCTAACCTACCTTTACCTCCTTACCTTTATGGAAACATTAGTGAGAGTCAGAGAGAGAAGTGGTGTGAAGAGTTTGTTGTGCTGCAGTATAGAAAGCGCAGCTTAGGGTTATTTTAGAGATTTGTAGTGTCGTGGCTGAGAATCTAGCTGATGTTTTTAGTGTGAAAGAGATTTCAGAAAGAGACTTCAGTGTTATGGATTTACTTACTTAGTCAAGTCTCAAGTTTTCGCAGGTTGTAGTTGTCGGATTAATCAGACAAAACATTAACACGTTCTCTCAACTGAAATCTGAACTAAAGTTTCTTGATTTCACGACAGAACAATAAAACCGTCTTATTAGAGATTCAACAGAAAGTATATACTTTATTTGGTTCATCATTAAGTGTTTTGGATGTGTTGTGCAGCTGCCTGTTTACTGAAAGCACTGTCCTCCATTAGCTGAAAAAACTGTGGGATGGGTAGATATGTCCGCAGCACCTTGAGCCATCAGTACTTATCAACAGATATTTGAAACCCCTCAGTCATTTTTTGGGCTACAGGACCATGACGCGGTGAAACAAGTGCATTTTCTGTATGTTATGGTGGGGTTTTTTTTCTGATAAAACCTCCTCACGAATTTTTCTGTTCACAGCCTCTGTGTTGTACTACTACTTGTACAAGAGGACGTCGGAGTATCTAGGAGACCCTCGCCTCTATGAGGATTCACCGTGGCTGCGAGAACTCTTTGCTCGGGTCAGACAGTGATCTCACTGCGACAGAGCATGAAGCCACTGAGGCCAGAACACGTGTAAAGATTGCACAAGAAAGAAATTGTCCACTTATGTTACAATGACATATGCATATAAAAATCCATACAATTGATAAATAATTTAATACAACTTATTTGAAAGGTTTCTGACATGTACAACAATGACAATTACATGTGAAAAACATTCATTTTCAAATGCAAAATAAGACATACTTTCAGGTCTAAAATGCATTTCTTGCAACACAAGAACTACCAAATCTATCTGAGAGGAATCGTAGCCAATAAATTTAATCCACAGAACATTTCCTTCCAATGCAGGAGGGACTGTGCCAAAATCTGGTAAGTCGTTTTAGTACAACGACGTCTCATCAGGCTAGTTTTGCTGTTCATATTTTAAAATGACGTGAAAAGTGAGATAATGATTCAAAATACCAGTCACCACATGCCCTATTTCTTTTTCTTTTTTGTTAATGCTATTGCAGTTGTTTTATACACATTTGACACCTTTTGTGTTGCTTTGAATTCTTGTTTGTTATGTTGATATTGAACAGGGTTTAACTTTATCATGGAACTTGAACAGTTACTGAACTCCACCGTCTTTAACATCTGACCCATCATATGGATCTAAGCTGGCTGTTTCATTTTCAAAAGTGTTAAATGCTTAAAATACAATAAAATATGATAAACAATAAAAAATTTGAAATGGTGGTCATTTAAGGGCCGTACACATGCCACAATTTTTGCACCTTCAGATTTACTGTTGTTAATGTAGACACGTGGCAGGCAGAGTGACGCCGTCCAATTACAGCCGACGGATATCTTTCCCTTCTTCCGTTAATTTCAGCCTGTGGTAAATATGGAGAAGTTGATCATTTTAGTGCATGGCTGCCCCACAGACAACAGGCCTACTCACAAACAGTCCTGGAATAAGATCAGCTCTGCACTCAGGATTTCAGGTAAGCAGGCTATGATACCGTGCGTGTTAATGTTGCTTAGCAACCTCAGGAGCAACCTGCCATCGTGCTCTTGACAGCTGGCACAGAAAAGGCCAAAGAGTAGTAGTTTAAAGATGCAGCATGTGTACGGCCCCTTTAGACACTGCTGTATCTGTGTGTTTGTATGACATGTACTTGGTCATCTGATTCATGGGCTTGTTTCAAAGCAGGACTCCAGATGGCTGAAACGCAGCTGATCCTTGAGGTCATTGAACTCTTTGAGGAGTGACTCTTTCTGCAGCTTGAACTAGACACCAGGAAGAGACAAAAGTGTTTTATATCAGAGTTTCTTTATGTAAAATGAAAACAGAGATATGACTTTTAAAAAGGTCTCAGAGGACAGGGACAAATTTAGTCAAATTAAAGGCGAACTACCCCCGTTTTCAAAATTATATACGTTATTCCTGTGGTCTAGGACAGCCAATTTTTTCTTTTGGAAACAGGAACAACTCTCTCCCAAATCCTGTGAGTGCTAAAACTTACATTCGTTCTGGCCCACCAGCCGTATGTTTGACACCCCTGATCAATCCCTTTGTCCTCCGGATGTGAAACTCAGCTTATATGCATAATCTCAACTTCCTCACTGAAGTAATGTGGATATAATACATATGAAAGGTACAAATGTAACATATCTGCAGGTTCTTCTGGTAACTGGGCTGCTAGAATTTTGTCTTTGTATGACAACAAAACGAAAGAAACTAGGAAATCTTCATGAAAGTATCTTTTCTTTACTTAAAATAAATATCAAGTGCAGCAGTAACAATTCCTGTATTTTGACTCAAGGAAAGATAAAAAAAAATGTTTTTGCTGTGTTTTATCTTTAATATAAAAACATTTCTAAAAATAGATTTTGGAGTATGAGCAATAATTAACAATACATTTATAACTGATCCCAGCCCTACTTTAAATGATTGATAAAAACACTGAACTAACTTACATGTGTTGCATATTTATAAAACTGCTCTGCCTCCTCTCGTCTGCCATTCTGAAAACAAAAGGTTCATTTCATGGTTAGTTCAGGTCCCTGCAGCCTGTCTTGAAAAATGAATTTGCAAACAGTGAAAAAGTGAATCTGTGCTGAAATGTGTCCCAGTTCTGAGGCTGCATTCCTGAGGGCACATAGGTCACAAAGGTGTGTCCTTCGTTGGACCTGTGTGTCCAGCTTGGTTTTCCTCCTCTAATGCAGTCAAATCTCACTGAACAATATGACAAGGTTATGCGATCAGTAAGCAAAGGACAGTGGGATACCAGGACCAAGTGTCGACCTATGTTGTCCTGAAGTATAGACTTCAGGGGAAGCAAAGCTCAAACTGGGACACATCTAGTGTGTTTTCAAAGAGTCATCATCACTCACCCTGAGGCAGATCAGAGACAGGTAAGCCCACACCTCTGCGTTCTGGTTGTTCAAATGATTGGCCTCAGTCAAAGCCTCCTCAGCTACACACAGCTCCTCCAGCTACACAGACACACACAAACACAAGCAGGCTCACTTCGAAACAACTCCACAGCTGTCCAAACCATTTTTATAAACTTTATTTACAACTCTACAGTAACGTGACCTTCACCTCCTACCTCAGAGATCACAGTTCTTTTCCATCTATAAGTTAATCACTTCACTTTTCACAGTCAGCTTTGGTTTTGTAATTAGTGTTCAGCTTTGGGGTGATGAATAACCCCAATGTTAACTGCTTTTAACTCCTGAATGTCACAAGGCATATCATAAGAATAAGACTCCTTTGGAGCCTTTCAAAATCAGAATTAAATCAGATTTAAATCAGAATTAAATCAGATTTAAATATATGTTCAGGTTTCTATCATTTTTCTGGAGAGGGAGGTGGATTTTACCCGGTAACAGGCGGCACCCAGGCCCAGCCAGGTCAGGCAGGACGGAGACTGCTCACAGGCCTGCAGATAGGTAACCTTGGCTTCCTTAAACTGAAAGTTAAAAACACAAAAGTAAGAGATTAGTTATACTGTGGTTCGTTGCTTCATACAAGATGTCTGAGACGTGCTTTAATGTAAATTCAGTAATAACTGATTTCTGCCTGGTTTCTACAGTGAAAACCTGACCTGTAATCCCATTGTTCCTCATGACTATTTTGCCAACTTTATTATTTTAGAAAACATCCTAAGACTAGAATGCTTCATGACAATATTTTAGTTCCTAGTTTTTCCTGGAAATGCACCAGGTTGATTCATCAGCAGATATATCACATATCAATAAACGGTCCATAAAGCTTGTCTCAATATCCTACCTTCCCCTGCTGGAGGTAGATGGATCCCAGGCGGAGGCGGAAAAGGTGAGCATCTGATGGTTGCTGCTGAAGGATCAGGCTCCACTCATAGCTCTCCTGGGCGTCGCTGAGTGCCCGCTGCAGGTAGTGACAGTGACCACTGAGGGCCCAGGCATCCGCATCCTGCTCACAAGGTGGACAACACTTCTCAGGTCAGAGTTCAGAAGAGATGCTAGTGTAATCAGGTGATAACTTTGCCTCTGCTGTGCGGTCACATCACATTTATATTAAAAAACTAAATCAAATGAAAAAGACTGTTTATTGAAATAAACGTATACATCAAGTAAAGAAAATGATTTAAAAATCAATCAAGAATAAAACAATGTCGTTCATATCATCATATAATAGAGGAGGAACTGAGGTAAGAGAAGTTCATGAATCCAAAACTAAACGTAAATATTTTCTGCAGTTTAAATGTTATAAATTACAGCCAGTGGTCAGTGTGCGTACCTGGTTATTGTGAAACAGCGCCTCCCTCAGGCTGGCGGCAGCACTGCAGTAGTCAGCTCTAAGCAGCTGCAACTGGGCCAGATGAAGAAGATAGGAGACACTGCGACCACCGTCTGAACACAGCAGCTCCAGGGACAGAGCATGCTCCGCCATCTGACAAAAAGACAGGGGCCGCTGATAATTTTTGTTGAAACTTTCACAGCTGACAATTGAAGTTAGTGTATTTTGACTTCCTAAGAAAAGACTTCCATAATACATGACTTTTCCACAGCCAACTGTCAGCTCACAGACGTTGGCGCATCAATAATGGTCATAAATAACTTCTGCCTCATAACATAAAAAAGCCAGGGTCACAAAATAACACTGCATTTGTACTACACAATGTAGGTTAGTTTGATTCATATTTGACCTGTGTGAGTCCAGCTGGCTGCTCAGATGGCCAAACCACCAGACACTTTGTGTTTTTTACCTGCAGTGCAACGTTCTGCAGCAGGAATTGAACCGTCTCTGTGAAAATGGTGGAGGAGAGTTTAAATGTAGCTGATCTGGAGCGAACACTCGGCACTGGGGGCTTTCTTTGCATCTCTGAGTCCTGGGCTCCACACTCTGGGTCTGAGAGACAATGGAGTTAACATTGTTAGGCAGCACTGGCTGCTCTGGGAAAACATACTCAAAGCCACAGGTCTTCAGATGCAGTGAGAGTGTATGATAGACAGGGGAGATGAGACAAGTCTTATTTTTTGCTGATTGTTGCCATCAAACAGTGCATCTAAGCAGTGTATAAGCAGGTATTACCAACAGACTATGTTGTATATGCATATTTTTATCTGGATTTTAGGTTTTTTGTCCTTGTAGAAATGAACACACAAAAATTACTATCAGTTTGAAAAATGTTTTGGATGTGACTGTTAACAGATCTCAGTGTGCTTCATCATTTACCCAGTGTATTTAAGATATGAGCAGATTTTCAATATTACAGATTCAATAGAACGTAGGAGAACTGGAACCAGAAACACTTAGGTACAAGCCAAACCCCAAAATACCCTTTCTAAGTCACCACAGGCACAGATATAACACCAGAATCGGCTCTAGCAATTCAGCTTTTCTCTCCATGGTTGGCATTAAGAGAAAACTAACACATCACTGCAGTCAGATGAAGACACAGTTTACTTCAGCTCACCTTGTTTAACAGTGGGAGACTGACGTGCTGCCGTGGCCATCTCTTCCTTCTCTTGCTGGTCTTTCTCCTTCTTATTTTTCTCCTCCTTGCCATTCTCCCTCTTCGTCTTCTCCTCTTCCCCCTGTGTTTGCTTCTTTGCTTCTTTTGCCCTTCTGGCCTCCAAGAAAGCCCTCTCAGCCAGGATGGATTCGCTCTGGCTCTCATGGAGCAAACCTGGACAGCAGACTCAGAGACATGAAATGAAACTATACAATTCCAAGCATGCATCTCTTTTGTTTACTGCATTGGGTTATTTTGGGTCAGGTGGTATGAATATTTTTCAAACAAAGTTTCTTAGTGTTTAAACGTGCTGATTTCTTTGTTTCTTTGATATTTACCACTATTGTGTATTTTTTTTCTTTCGATTTTCCTCTTTTATCTTCACAAAAAGCCTCTGAAAAAGCATTTTTAAAAAAACAAAAAACTCTGTACTGAAACCTGACTTATAAATTTAAAGTTACCAGCTTGTAAAAGTCGCCAGAAGACAATGCTGGCATTTTATGTATGTCTTCTGAAATCTATGAACACGTTACATTTGCATGTTTCATACCTATCATATCAATCCTTCTAAAGTGATGTAGTATATGAGTTGGCAGTGTAATCGGGAGGAGGAGGGAATGGTGTATGGTGTGACACCTAGGCCACACACCTGCAAAGCTGCAGTCCATTCTTCAACACCAACAAACCACAAAACCGGTTGTTATTGTGACGGTTTGCCAACGGAAATAGTGCCATGAAGAGTGTGTTGTTTTTTAATGAGACATCACATTTGTCTCCTAGGATTGGGCCACCAAACCAGGTATTTTAAGCCTTAACTTAATCTTTTCCTAATCATAACTATGCCTAAACCCATCCACACATTAACCACAGCTTTGTTGAAATGTATAGAAAAGTAAAGTTTCAACATATCTCCTATCTGTTGAGGGATAGACATAAATGACCGGCTGTTGTTGACAAAAGAGTGTCAGTATTAGCAGTCTTATGTGTTGTGTTGGCAGCAGTGGATAGAAATACAAACTTATCTCACCCAGCAGTGTCCAGGCCACCACACTGTCTGGGTCTAAGCTGATGGCTCTCTCCAGGAAGGTCTGGGCCTCCTTGTGTTGCTCAAACATCGCCGCCAACACCCCACACATCATCAGGCTAAACAAGTGGATACAGACACTCAGGGTTAACTTCCTGGTTCATGTGTTTTTGTTGCTGACATCAGATTAATTGACTGAAATTGTACAGTTTGGGGTTAATGTTCATATGGTTATTATCAAAATTCTGGGCTATGACAAACCTAGATCATGCTTGGTATTGTACTTTGCAATGTAACAGGAGGAATTGTGCCGAGACAATACAAAGCAGAACCACCAACACAAGATGAATGGCTGAAAATTGTTAACAAAATATTTGATATAGAATTGTTAACTCATAGGATAAGAGCTCAAGAGGAGCAATGTCAAGAGGAATGGGAGACATAGTAGGTAATGCTTACATGTCAATGACAAGATAAGAGACTCTAGTTATGATTAGGCTTTGTGAGACAGGGCAATTGTTTCCATCCCACACCACTGACATGTTGCTGTCTTGCAGTTGCAGACACTTTTGGTACGGTTTAATCTCATATGATACGAAGCAGCCTACTTCATTCATGGTTCTGATTATGTCGCTCATAATTAACACCCCTGCCTCATTCACATGAACGCGCTCATGGCTGGATAGGAAAACTCAGAGTTGACTGAACTGGATTATAACCAGCTTTGTAGTATTGGTTATCCAGATGGCCAATATGACGGGTTAGTCAAACCAGGTAATGAGCAGATATCCTGGGTAAGTTGAACTGGCTTCGTAGTACAGGCCTCTGTTTCTCCTCTCTTGAAAACCAATAATTTGCTCTTAGTTTAATATTGTACAGATATTTTAAGCATTTCTAACCTGGGTTGGTGTGCCTGCTGGACAGACACAGCGTCACGGAAACACTCATGAGCCTTCATGAAGTCTCCAGTTTGCATGTAGAGGCTTCCCCACTCAAACTTGTGGGAGGGCTCATTGGGGTGCCTCACCACCAGCTGCACGAAAACAAATTCACAATGAAAAATTTAACCAGCCGACGTCATTGTTTGCATAAAGATCATTAATCACTGCTGTGACATGATTTGTGGCCACCTGATACAATAAACACTGATATGCTCTGAGAATAACAGAACAGAGGCACAGATGAAGAAGAAGTACATCAAGACGTCTTTATGTCGACAAATCAGTAACTGATGACTAAATCAGTTTTAGGCATGCATTTTGATTTATGGGTCTGAAAAGAGTGGATAAACAGAAATCAACCCTGCTCTGTTCTTTTCCTCATTTATTTTGGGTGAAGAGCAGAAGCATGGTGATGCACCTCTTGGTAGTACTGAACAGCCTGCTGATAATCCCCAGTAAGCTGAGCCTCTCTGGCAAAATTTCGGAGCTGAGAAGAACTCAACTGGATCTCGTCTGTGGAGTCATCGTCGACGTGATCTGAATGAACCTGGTGATGATAAAAATTAACATAAATACAGAATATATCACACATGCTAAGTATGTGTGTGTGTTACCTTGTTGAGAGCTAAGTGCATCTCGTCCACCAGGTAGACATAGAGCTTGCTGATAAATGCTCTATGCTCCTGAGGGTCAGTGAATGGCTCTGTCTGCTGTATCTTGTCACGTACGATCGCCGCCACTGCATGCTACACACCAGGAACACACACATTTATGTGATCAAATAATGACAGAAGAGCCACCACCAGTACAAAAAAACCTGACAGGTTACAGATCATAGTGTATAAAACAATGGATTTAGCTACTGTGACTTCACCCATCGGTTTGTGGACTCCTGTTATGAAGCCTGAAGTTTGACATTTTGACCATCGCCATCTAGGAGCCACTGTTTTCTGTCTTTGAGTTAGCTGCTAACTGCTAGTAGCTGCTTTAAAAATCTCCTGGAGGTGGGTCACATGCATAACACGTCGTCAAAACAACACACCTGCCCCGTCCATAGACCCATCCTGCTGACTGTCCCTTTTACACAGACGTCATTTTGGTGCTGTGACTTTCTCTGTCCCTCTTCATACAGAACCATGAGGTAGAAGAGAAAGTGTAAAACGGGCTATAGACTGTGGTGACGCCTCACAGACAGCCTGTCACTCAAAGTGTCGCCGCCTTAAGCTATGCGCAACTTTAAGCCTTAACAAAATGTAACCAGGTGAGTTATTAAAAAAAAAAAATCTCCCCCACACAGTTGTCATAAATGTTGAAATTAGCTATGAAGACGATATCTGTTTTTGCACCAGGCTGTAAACAAATCGCTTTTGGTGCCAGGCTCAAGTGGCCATTCACAGGAATTCAGTTTTTGGAACTTCCATATTGGCCTTATTTTTCAGCCCCGGAGGTTGTCGCTTGCTGCAGATCTACTCCAAAAAGTTCCTTCAGGGTTCCTGCAAGTTTTATCAATCCACCAGGGATGTGTGCAGTTGTTCTGACCTTTATCTGTTCCTTGAAGGTGAAGTATTTCCCAGAGACATTAAGCGCTCCCATTAGCTCAGTCTTCATCTGCTCCCGGCTGCAGTCTTCAGACGCCTTGGCTCCTGCTCCAAACAATTCCTTATATTTGTCTGAAATTAGGGCCACCGTGTTGCCTATCTGCCTGTGGTATTCCAGCACCGCCTGATGGAGAGAATTCAGCAAGTGAGCAACAATCCACTGATGTGTGTTGTGTGTGTGTGTGTATCTGTGTCTGTTTATGTATATACATATATATATCTGTGTTTTACTCTTTCTGCTCTGCTAGGACCCGCTGGATGTGGACGCCTGGGAGGGATCAGTGCCTTCACCCTGCAGGAAACAGAGACACATCTCAGCACATTCGCACTCATTTGTGTTCCACAGTCAGTCAGAAAACCAAGGGGCAATGACCAAATGTCCCCAATCTAGAGAGACAGTGAAATCAATACACCCAGATACAACTTAGTGCTCACAGACACTTAGAGGATTTATATACCACATAACAGGCCCACACAGAATCAGCACCTGCAGTTGTGCTGTCACTACCCTGGTATTTCTAACGTTGACACAATAACTCGAAAAAGAGCGATTTATGAAAATGAGGGCAGACAAATTAAACTATAACAAGGCTGTAACATGACAACTACTACTTTTCCTTTCCTGATAAGTAGCAGAGAACAGCAGAATGAACGTCCACAGATTTTCCACAAATAAAAAGACAATTAGCATATCTTAAGTGAATATTATCTTTCACATTACAAGCAAAAAAAAACATTCCACTAGATTCTGCAGGTTTTCGTTCTGAAGATTCTGTCTGGGTCTGCACGTTACCTTCCGGCCAGCTCCTCTGGAGATGTTTTGGGTACCAGCGGTTTCTCCAAGGCTATCTCAATGATAATATAGGTTCTGGCCTCCACATACGTCTGCCATTAACAGGAATGAGGGGTTAATATGCTGAAGGCTTTACAAACAACAAGCATGTAAACTGGATATAGGTTTACAGTAGGATGTATAGTAGCAGTTCAAGCTTATCAAATCAAATCAAATACATTTTATCAATGCAGCATGTTTAAAAACAACCACAGTTGACCACAATTGAAGTTAAAATTGAAATAACAACAATAAATGGCAGTAAAAATTAGAAAGTAACATCATATGTACAAAAATCTACAACCAAATAAAACTGGAAATCTTGATTACGTACATAAAAAGTATAAAATACTAAAATATTAAAACCACTAAGAGCAACCAAAGGCCATTGAAAACATGTAGACCTATGTCTTAAGTGTCAGTGGAGCGAGAACATTTGAGTACAAGTGTGAGGCTATTCCTGAGTTCTGGAGCAGCCACTGTAAAATCACGATCTCCTTTACCAACTAGCTTCGATAGTGGGACAGTTAAAACGTTGCTACTGCGCTCACTGTGTCTGTATTAAACTGTAACTACAACCATAGCTTCCAGTAAATGAGGCCGACTGTGTTTGTGATTGCAGAGTTGTGTTGCTGTGTAGTGGAAGCTTACATTTTGCTCCATACTGAGGGGCGGCTCAGTTTCAGCCAGGGCATCGGCCACGCTGTCGGCTACAGACAGCCTGCTCTGACTGCTAGGTTGCTGTCGTAATGAAAATAGCGTACAATTGACTCCAATTCTCATACTCACAACAGATACAAAATGTAGAGACTTAAGAAGAATAGAATCAACTGCTGGTTTTGCTCGTTAGAAAGGTTTCAAAGCATTTCAGGGACTTGTTTTTGTCTTGTATGATTTTCCAAGCCCTTGGAAGTGATCTTAATTAAACTTTGATGTAAAAATGAATCTCAGCTGACCAACACAACCTTGCTGACCTTTTTGGCTGCCTCCTTGGATTCCTTCGTTCCCCTTCCATCCAAGTTCTTCCCTGCCTTCCCCTTGTGAGAGCCTGTAGCTGAGCCAGCACGAACTTTGACCTGTTTGGCTGCAGTCTTGGCCTGCTCCTTTAACACACTGACACTCCGCTTGGCCTTTAAGTACATGATCAGAGACAAACTCACTTTAATAGAGGCTTTACAGTGCACACCCCATGGGAACGGTGTTAGTATTATTCAGTAGATTATACTGAGTCAAGACTTTATTTAATGTATGTATTACACATGACACAGCAGGATTGTGCAGTAGTGATGCGTGGGTCGGGCGGTTTGGGTAAGCTTGTTAGAAAATATCACAGGTTTCAGGCGGGTCATAGAGTGACAAAGCAGCATTCTGAGTGAATTATTATAACCTACAGAAACCTTGTGCAATAATCTAACTTCCACCTCCTCTTCCCCTTTCTCTGTTACTCTCACACAACAAGCAGCTTCATCATCAGCACTGCTGTGCTCAGGCTTCCCGTTATCTGGCTTTTGACCAGGAAAAAAAAAGTCAAGACATATTTAAATCTTTCCGGTCATATGTTGGCCTAATACCATGTCCTAACAGCAAGTGTCTCTCTCTGTCCACACTGGCTCTGGTTAAGAAAGCTAGAAAGTGTTGATGGAATTCCATTTGAACAGATCATTTCTACTAGACATTATATGAATGAATACATGAACAAAAATTAAAGCAAATAAGTTATATGTGTATATCTGTGTGACCTTGTTTAGTAACTCAGCCTCAGAGAAGGGCTGAATGCTGTATGCTCCTCGGATGCGGCTGACTCCAGGATACAGCAGCCGACCCATGTCCACAAATGCCACGCCATGGAAGGGGATCTCTGGGTTCTTGTCAGCGGGCTACACACACACACACACACACACACACACACACACACACACACACACACACACACACACACACACACACACACACACACACATACACACACAGTTTGACTGGACGAATTTGCTAATCTGTCACTGAACTTTGTTTAAGATTTTAAAACAGGAAACAAGCTTTGATTAAACTAAAATGCAGTTTTGCCTGAAATCACTGTGCATGTTGTCCTTCATTTCTTACGCTAATGCTGAAGGGTCAATACATTATAATATAGCCCCAGTTTCCACCAGGCAGTACGGGATGGTACCAATGGAACCGTTCCACACCGTCCCCTCTTTTGGTCCCCCTCTGTTGGGGTACCTAGCACACAGATCTGGTACTAAAAGGTGGAGCTGTGAACACTGCAGTCTGATTGGTCAGTAGAGGACGGTCACTCTGCTCAGGGCTGAGTTGTGGCTGGTTTTGAGGCTCATGTAACCACTGTTCATACCGTGGAGAGTTTTATTAGTAAAATGTTTTGCTGCCTCTCACAGCAGCTGTAGTAAAAAATAACTTAATTCACTGGACCGACTGTCGATGATTTTTTAGGTGGAGGGTTAACTTTTAATGTTACTCAATGCATGAGTTGACGATTTGAATCCATCAGCACACCTTAAATTTCACTGTGACAACTTTGACGATTGCTTAAGTTTCTATATGACAGACACTTTTAGTAATAAGTGGATCGTCATCCATATATTCTGCATATATTCTAATCCTTACTCAGAGAAAAAAAAACTGTTGCAGAGCATCATTCCTGTGGGCTACGTCAACACTAAACCCCTGAGCTTGCCTGAGAAGGACTAAATGCACAAAGCCGCTATTTTTAAATATCCCATGGAGAGAGACTCTCACTGCAGCCTGTTCTGTTTTGTACTGAAAATGTCGGCGTGCAGCCTCGTTCTGTGAACAAAAGACAGGGTGCAGACTTCCATCTGTGTCACTTGTAATAAGGAAATACAGTAAGTGCTGGACGGAGCAGTGAGTGACAACAACCCCGCCCACATTTAAGGGTACTGTTTGCGGTGGAAATGCTAGGGTCTAGGTACCATGTCTGAAGGGCTACTTTTGGCTACTTTTCCAAAGGTACCATACTGAAAGTGTTTGGTGGACACTGGGCATATTTCTGATCCTATCCTTTGATAACAAAGTTGGCTCACCGGCTTGGTTTCTGCTGCCTTAGTGAGCACAGCCGACGACCTCATTATCTCCACTGGCCACAGTCTGCTCTCAGTGATCTTCTGCCGCAGGCTGAAATTACAGTCAACACTGATAGACATATTTTCACATATTTTTCTGTATCTATCTCTCTCTTTCTGCAATCTCTACTTGGTATTTACCCATCCAATGCCTTAGTTCACATCATATATATTCTGATGTTGGCCTAAAATATTATTTTCTCTTTTTTGGTTTTGCTACAATATTTCCCAAGGAGTTTTCTTCATAGGGATTCGACATTTCTTCAAAGCATTAAACCTGTTAACTTGTTTACTTTGCATGGCCCTGAATTATTTCTCAATGATTTTCTGATCTTTTGGCCTGAAATTTATTGAATGAGGACACAAGTTTTCAAATACACTCTGTTATAATCCTGAAATTTATTTTGTAAAAATACAGACGCAGTGCAAAGGAACTTAAAACTGTCCCTTTTGGCGTACAGGTAGCATGATGGTCAGACAGGAGGAGGAGTGAGCTGTGCATGTAGCTGACCTGGTAGTTCCTCCTGCATCCAGGAAGCAGCGTATCTCTGTGTCCCAGCTCACCCTATGCTTTGTGATCTCTGCCTCAGTACGAAACTTCCGGTCCTGTAATAACAATTTCAAAATTCACAAGTTATTTTTATGATCTAAGACTGTCCAAAAATTGAACAATTCTCTACCAAATCCAAAAACTAGAGTGGAAAAACATTCTGTGGGTCCACAACATCGGGCTCCCATTCACTGCCTATGAAGCAGCTTCAGACTTTATGCAAGGGGTTTATATGAGTTATAAGCACTTTCCTTAATCAATTATTGGTAAAATTAACGATTGATTAATTGCTTCATTGTGATTTTTAAAGAAACGTGAAAACTTTGCTTCTACATTTTTTATTTAATCAGAGCTCACAACAACATTTTACAGATACTCTGACAGCACTTTATAGCCTATCAATTTATCGATCAAATTTTACTTGTTTGATCAAATTCTAAACAAACGATTAATCGTCATCACCCCTACTTTGTACTCTAGACTTTGGTTTTGGACTCTGGTTTCTGTCTTTGAGAGAGAGGAGAACATGTTCACGGTTATTGATTGAACTTTCCTCGGCCGTGGATAGAGTATACTGGTAATACTGGTAGAGTAAATCTTAGTTGTCTATCAAATGAAAGGCATTTATATGACATCTATCAGTGCACCCAGGCATTTCGCAGCAAGTGCAGGCCACAGTTGCAGTTACCTCTAAGCCAGTCAGCTCGCCATCCTCCTGTTCGATGGGCTCTACCTGAAAAGAAGTATCAGGCAGGAAGTGGTTCCCTGTGACCAGCAGGGCCTGATGGGGCCTCTTCCTCTGTCGGCCCTTTTTCTCCCTCTGCCCTCCCACCTTCAGGTGCCCCTCACAGAACACCAGCACCTGATCTTTCTGGGAGTCAGAGGAATCATACAGCCACACTGTTAAAATCCTTCACCTGGGTTAAATCCAGATTTGAAGTTAGTCTGAATGGGGTAGCATGATTTCCCCCCCCATGTTTCATTTTGGTCCAGTGTGTAGGATTCAGGAGGATATATTGGCAGAAATGGAATATAATACAGTAGGTATGTTTTCACTAGTCTGTAATCACCTGAAAAAATAAATGGTTGCGTTTCCAAATGACCCATTTATATGTACATAAATTATGTAGCTTAAATAAGATACATAAAAAGCACAGTGTAACACTCACCTCTGCACTAAGTGGGACCTCCAGGGCAGCAGTGTATGAGCAGGGAGTAGTGGCAGGGCCAGATTGCAGAACCCATGACTCAGGGATGGAGTAGGCTGTCTCCATGGTTACCTTCAGGATATTGGAGGCTGAAAGTTCAGCCTCAGACAGCATTGGCTCCGACACACTGACACACACATCCAGCGTCGACCTCTAAAGGGGTAAAATCGTTAAGCACATTCATGTTTTATTCATCAACTTTTACATTATAGTATTAGTGAGTTAATGGCTGTGATGTGTCTCAGTTTTCCTTCCTGATGTTCAAAGTGCTGGTTGCCAAACACGGGTTGGGGATTTTCTTATTTGGCCTAAAAACTGGCTGTGGGATTACCTTCCTCTTCCACTTGAAAATGTCTTGGGCTGCCAACTGCTCCTGCCTGGCCTCAACTCCTGCCTTCAAATTCTGGATGAATTATACCAAAATGTCCACAGATTGACAAATCTCTATTGTATCACTCTAAATATTGTCATAAACCATATTTTCACCTTTGTATCAGACTGGCCTCTCTACATGACAAGGCTACAAATAAGCTAACACTGCAGAGTCTGCCTCGGTTGATATTGTACTTCTGTTGTACTCAGTGCTCCAAACTTATTAATAAATGTAAAAATAATCAAATTACCAAAAAAACAAACAAACAATTGACACAATGAGAGTTTGGGGTTTTTGGGGCCTTTGGGGGATCGAGGCCCCCGGGGCAGTTAAGATGAAAACACACCGGTGCCACCGCGGTGTTGTGCATCATGTGAAGCACGTCAGGTGCCAACCTAATACACACTGGACACATTGCGCTGCAGCACATCAACAGATGAAAAAACTAAGTTATTACTACTTTTGTTGAAAGATCTGTACATCCTCCACCTCTCTATAAGCTTAAAGTCATGTGTGGACAGCCCCTAATTAAACTTGATTTCTCACCTGAGGAGCCTATCTCCAGAGCTGTGACAAGCCAGGCAACATGTTTTTGGCCATTGTGTTTATAACGATGGGATTGTGGGTCGTTTAGCTCAGAATATTTCTCAACCTCAACAATGGGTCTCTCCTTATCCATTCTGTGTCACACACGAGACACAGCAACAGCTGCAGAGTTCGAGCCGCTGCGGGAGCTGGTATGTACAAGCAGAGAGCGAGTGGGGGAAAAATGCATTTAATTCCAGGAGCAATGAGGCTGGAAATAGGACAGTGGTGTGAAGGGCTGCAGGATGGTGCTTCCAGGAGCACCAACACGTGTCTAGCTGCTGCCAGTGTGGGGTTGTTCATTGAAAATAATGGAGTCTTATTTTTTGATGCGCTGTGTTTGCCACCAGTGTGTTTTGGCCTTTAGTCTGCTTGGTAATCCAGGCTTGATTACAGGTATAGTTAAAATGCCTTTCAGGCAAGATACATATAATAAGTATACAAATTTTTAAGGCACAACTTTGCAAAAACAAAAAAAAATATTAATCTGGAATAGACGTCTGTTATCTAATGTAGCCATGACCCTGCCCCTAACAATAACTGGTCATTAACCATCTGACCTGGCTGCAGAGGTCTGGGGGGGACTCTTTGGCTGAAGAGCTGGTCGCTGCAATCAGTGGAACTGTGGACGAGAAGCTGCACTGACCTGAAACAGAAGAGAGAACCACTCCAACAGTCAACATGTTGTCCTGTAAGAAAAGCTCTTCGAAGGCACTTTGATCTGACCTCCACATGCAGAAAATGGCATTCAGTACACATACACCGGTTTGTTTTATTACAGTTACAACATATCATTTCTGGCAGGTACAGTTGTACCTTGCAGCAGTGGCAGCAGGTCGATCACAGCCTGGCCCAGCACCGGTGTCTTCGCCTGCACTGGTGTCATCACTGGCACCGATGTCCTCGTCTTCTCAGGCAGGAACTCTCTCACTGTTACTGATTAAAACAACCAAACCAAGAAACAACGCTGTGAAAACTGAGGGCCGTATAGACAATAAACTCCAGGCCCTACTCTGCGTTTGTTTACCAGTGAGAAGATTACTACCAGTGTTATTGCAATAATTAGTGGTAACTGTTTCAGTCTAGGCTGCAGTGGATTTGTTGATATGCCCAACTGTTTTGGGATTGGTTCAGGGGACTGCTGTGTCAAGGCAGCATATCTGCATAGAATAAGTCTTGCATGGTTGACAAGCCTACCAATTATTCTGACGTCAATGTCGCCATCAGCTGACAACAAAATTGCAGAAAAACAATCTGGCGATTTTAAAGGTTGAAGGCCTTTTTCCCGCAATTAAGTGAAACGTAATAGCAACAATACATGAAAATAGTTAGCTAATGCGATAGTGAACTTACAATAAGGCCATTGCATTGGGATTTTACTGTAGCTGGAGTTGCATCTACTGGTGGTGAATACTGAGTGACTACACTTAATGTAAGCACTAACTTAAGTTTGTGTGGTTTGAATTTAGGGCATAACTGTCAGGTTAATAAAACTAGTAGGACTGCTCAAAATATGAGCGAACAAACTCCTGGCTGGAACAGGTTTTAAAATAACATATATCAACATTATAAATTCTAAAGCATCAGCATATGTTAAAGCCTATGCCTTGCCATCTGCCATGCTCTCCTGCTGTCCACAATGGAGGTGTTTCATTTTTTTTAGGATGTGTGACATTTTCAGTTGCGGTATCATGTGGACATTACCAGCATTACCACATTACCAAGTGTGGGTGTCAAAGAGATGCTGCTGGTCAACATGCAGAGAGTAACAGCAGCAACAAGAATTGACGAAAGTTGAAAGAAGAAACAGAACGACATCAGTGTCAGATATCAACAAACTCAACTTACATATGATGGGTTTATGGGCTATGTCACTGAGAGTCTGATTGTTATTGGGGCAGTGGAAGCTGCAGGTAAAGTCATAGTCAACACACTGCTCCGCAGGGTTGACTTGCTTCTTGTCTGACTCTCCCAGCACATTTCCATCCAATTCAACCCGTAGAAAACTCTGGAAGCCATCTGCCTTATTTCCTTGCTGAAAAGAGGAGGAAACAGAATATGTAGCATCAGGCGGATACTGTCATCCACACAGATTCTTACCCTAGCTAGTCTTGTAACGTTGTTCTCTTTGCCCCAGGCATTTAAATTCCAGTCCAGTTTATATTAAACTACACAATAAAGTTTCAATCATATTGAAGTTAGTAAAACCAATCCAGTTTATGTAACATGTGCTTGAGATAATGTCAAAAGCATTTCCCATGAGTGTGCCAAACACTCACAGGACCTGTAGCTGAGCAGAGGAGGCTCTTTGATCAGTTGTCTGGTTTGATCCCAGTGTGACATAAAGTCTGAAAATTGCATGGTGTTTGCCACTAAATGATAAAAAAAACTGCTTTGAAGAAAAATATGGAGGAAGGTGAACTGGGCGAACACACCTCAGTTTACCCTAACATTTTGCAAATTTGAGACTGGTGCTTTACATGTTACAGAATAAAATCTTGAATGCGTCACTTATTTTTAATTGAGTGTTTTTCATTTGTGGCAGTTGCCACATTTACTAAGTTTGCAAATGCTTTTCCTCAAGCTGATGATGACTGTTTTAATAAGATTAATGCTAAGTTGTAAACAAGGGGAAATTAAATAACAAACTGAAAAATACCCCCCCATTTTATTATTACTATTTCTTCATTTGTTTATCTCTTATTCCTTTTCCTTCCTTTTTTAATATTTCCCTTTTATCTGTCATCATGGACAGTGTAACCTCACGTCAAGTTGTATTGTCTGACTATTGGTATGTTGGTCTTAATTGGACTGTGCTAATTGTCTTTTAATCAATAAATAATTAGTTAAAAGACAAAATAAGTCAAGCTCTTGTGCTGAAACATGAACCAGGAGATAAAGATAACTGAAATTGTGGTTGGTTAACCAACACAGTCTGTACTCGCCCTCCTGATTGTTGCTTCACACAGTAGTTTGAACGTCAGTCAGTGGTGGTCAGTTATGCTAAGCTAATTTAGCCGTTGGCTATCTTACTACGTAGTTTAAATTAAACTCAAGCTAAATTAGCTAACGTTATCTCGTGAGCATACATTACACTTAAAGTAACGCTGAAGGATCTTACCGGGTTATTAGCGCGGGTGACGGTTATATTTATAGTTTTATAATCTGTTTCTGCGGCGTTTTCAGGCGTCTCCATCACGTAAAGTTCGACTAAAGTTAATGTTTGCTAACTGTCTTGTTTCTATACACGTTGGACACAATCCCGTTTCCACGGCAACGACACTGCACATGGTGGTGCGTTCAAATACAATTTGAAATCCCAGAGGTTTGACACAGAGCAGTGACAGATGACTTCAACTCTGACGTAATTTACAAAGGGTTTTTCATAAATGAAAAAAGATTAAAAAAATAAACAATGAAACACACCAGACTCCCCTGAATAGAGTAAAACAACAACAACAAAAATAGATAAGTATACATTATTTTTGCTTCTATTGTTACATTCTCGTTACATTATTTTTTGTTTTTGTTTGTTTTTGCTACAGCCATTGTATTAAGGGAAATTAGATACCGAGCTATTAATAGATATTGTAAGAAAGGAAAAATGCCCCTTTTCAAAATCTATACATGTCATGTTCAGCGCTGAGTGGCTCATGTTAAGAAATATCAATCAAACTTTACCAGGCCATGAAAATAACATATTGGAATTCTGAATATAGGTGATGTTTCTCTTTTCTTTGTACTTATCAAGTTCTCAATAAAGAAGGGGAAAGATCTAGCTGTCTGGCTCTGTAGTAGAGTTGGTGGAGCAGCAGAGGTCACTGCTCTCACAGCAGACCTTGCTGGAGGTGCACCAGTTCAGTACAGTCTGTTGTGTCATTCCTAAATAGGGACCAGTGTTTCTCAAAGCTCTGACACCATTTTTCCTCAGTCAGTTTCTTACTATGAGTCATGGCGCCTGCAGTGAATATACAGGCAAACCCTCATCCCAAAATTAGAGCACATTTGGTTTTTTCAACTGAGGTGACACAGATATTATTCTTAGGTAAAGGTAACAATACATCAGTGTATAAATAGGCTACTCTGTTACGAGCCAAAGTCCTCCATTCAAAATGTATTTATGCTTTATGCTACTTATTCTTCTACTCCACTACTCATCAGATATGTGTTTACTTTATATATAAATATATGTCCTTACCTTGCTCTCTGCCATCACTGTTAGCAATTTCTTCAAATTTAATTCCAAAATATATTCATTGAATCCCAGACAAGTCAATCAGCTCCACCTCAGATACTGTGGTGCACAGATTTGGAACACCAACATACATGTTGTCAATAGCTCCATATCCTTTGAATATTTTAAAAGGAAATTATCATTACATTTAATTCATGATGGCTGATTATTTCTTGATTTGTATATAATATATAATTATTTTCTCTGCACTGTGTTCTCTGTGTGTCTTGGTTTTTATTGGTTTATTTTTTTACTGACTGCTCAGAGTGCTTCATGCTGTCAATTATGTTTTGTTGAATTTTTCTGTATAATGTTAGTTTAGTTATTTGTCTCTGTTTTTAGTCTGTTTTTCTCTCCTTAAATTGAGGGGAGGTATATTTGTATAAGCCTGTGGCTTCTTCTCCTGACACATATCTTTTTCTTTCTTTCTTTTTACTATTTGGATTTTATGCAGCTTTATGTCTGTGCAAATAAAATAAAAATAAAATAGGATTAAATAAAACAGAATAAAAAATAATACAGATTGAGATGTTATAAATTAAATATATGAAAAATGTATATGAATATAATACTGTGCTATATATTAAACAGTATATAGAGTAGTTTATTAATAATAATATGACTTTTGATATTATATTTACTTTTCTGTGCAACAAAAACTAAAGTGCGTTTTGCAGTTTTGTTACTTTTAAGTAAACAGTGTGAGTACGTCACTGCTGAATGTAGTGGAGTACAGTATTTCTCTCTGAGCAGTAGTGGAGGAGAAGGATAAAGTTGCAAGAAACAGAAACACTAAAAGATAAGAAATTCCACAATTTCTTTCACAAACATGGAAAGGAGGCAATGAGCAACTTAATGAGAAATGAGAAATCCTACACCTAAAAAGGTGAATAATAACATAAAAAAAACAATGAAAACAGGAAATCATTTTAAAGAGGAGCCAAAATAAAAAAAGAAATAATAATATTAATATTTAATAATAAAAAAATGAAATAATAAAAGCTAATAATAACAAACATACAGTGTATGTATATATATTCTGTTACCTAATTTTAAAAGTATGATTATAGTAATTATATTATAATACATTATATAATTATAAATATAATTTTGTGGGCATTTTTCCCTAGCTTTTTTTTTTTTTTTAATTATTATTATTTTTTATATAATTGTCTAATAATTCTCTCTCTCTTTCTGTCTCAGTCTTTAAGTTAATTTTCAGGTAATTTTCTTGTCACTTTTTATTCATTCCTTGTAATATGCAGAACATTTTACAGAAATCAAACCCAAGCAAAGAGATGTCGCTCCAGGAGTAATTTTCCTCTCCACCACTGTGACTATTGAGACCACACGGCCTCCGCGACACGAGGGGGCGCTCTCACTCAGTGTCACCGCTCCTCCGCTGCCGTTACCTCGCGATGCTAAACGGCTCAGCTAACTACTTCCGGAAGTTTTATTATCAATGATTTTGTCACTTGTGTGAGATTAAAACACTACGTTGTTGTTTGTCTTTTGTTGTTGTCAAAAATGTCGTACAACTACGTGGTGACAGCCCAGAAGCCGACGGCAGTCAACGCCTGCATCACAGGTAAACACCCGCTGTTTGTTGTTTTTCTCTTTTAGTTGTGCAGCGGTTGGAGATTTGCCACCTGCGTGCTAGCTGAGCTCCCGCGCTGCAAGTAAAGTGCTCCAGACGGGCCTGTAGCAGCCGCTAGCTCTTGTTTTGCTAAGTCAAATGTTTACCAGCTCGTCTTGGCACACTTGTGTGTGTACAAGTCATGACACACACGTCTTCTTGTCTGTTTATGTCACGTATGCTCAAAGGCACATACGATCCGGTGGAGCTGTCGTTGGCTCTTCTTCTTTTTCACACATTAGCTGCGGTCGTGTCTAGTTTGGTTACCACAGATCTAAATGCGTTTTCTCTTGGTTACAAACATGTCAAATAACCGCACAGCTGCTTCAAAGTGCGTGAAACATGCGTTACA
Source organism: Epinephelus awoara (assembly GCA_035609425.1). NCBI lineage: Eukaryota > Metazoa > Chordata > Actinopteri > Perciformes > Serranidae > Epinephelus > Epinephelus awoara. Next base: position 8,199,255 of record CM069294.1, read on the forward strand.
TGTGCGTTACATGTGACAAATAACCTGCCCCCCTTGAAAACATGATGGGAAGGCTGGTGCTGTCGTTTAATATGACGTACATAGGTCATACAATACAAGATACGTGAAGATACTGTTGCTGATAACAACACATAGTAGTGAATCATTTCACATCTCTGCCATGAATCAGGCGACTTGAAGCTAAGCACGTCACTGCCCCATTACTGTTAAACACATTTAACATCAAGCTAACGACTGTCCTAACTTCCTTTTGCCTTTTAATAATATTCCCTTTAATAGTAATAATATGATTCCAACAAGTTGCATGCTCTCATGACACCACATCTCTGTAAGCCTCCCTCATAGTTCAACACATCATGTCATTGTAGAGATGTGGATTTAAATGTTAAAGGGTCAGGTATGGGCAATATACAGATATACAACCTGCAAATCATTTCGAGATTCAGTGCTCAAATGATTTCTTTAATTACTGATCAACTGGAGTGTCAAGAAATGCTGCAGAAGAAATAGGACATGCCCATTAGTCATCAAAACTAGGGCTGCAGCAGTATAGCAGTGTCACAGTATATCAAATCAAATCAGGTATACAACAGTAATGCAGGTAAAACGAAAGTGTTTGCAGTGGGTCGTTCTAATACTAAATTAATAAATACTAATACCATAAAATAGACATCAATAAAATATAATAAAACCCTAACTATCCAGCAATAAATCACAATTAAAAGTCCAGTATGACACACCAGCAGTGACTGCTTTCAGGAAGGTGACAATTGGCATTTAAAGTGACCATGCGCAGTGCTGTGCAATATATGGTGCATTGAATTAACTGTTTAGCATCCTAACAGCCTGCGGGAGGAAGCTGTTAAGCAGACTACTGGTCCTAGATTGTGATATATCCAGGTTAATACGTTTAAATTATAGTAATACAATGCTTGTTCTACCAACAGTAAACCGTCTGTTTTCATTTCTTTCAGGGTCATTCTGTCTGATAATAATATACATTTTGTAATACTGTGATATTTTTTGAGATGGTTATAATACTGTGAAAATCTTGTTTCATTGCAGCCTTAATCAAAGTACAAAGAGACGTCTTATAGGTCCAGTGTGGAAGGGTTAGGGGGATTTAGTGGCATCTAGTGGTGCGAATTACAGATTGCAACCAGCTGAAACTTCTCCTGGTTAGAATTCCTTTAGTGTTTATTGTTCAGGAGGTTTTAACTGGGAGCTGCATAATTCACAGAGGTCTCCTCCTCTCCATAACGAACATACCAGATGATTTAAACCAGTAAAAACACGGAATAAAGCAGTTTCATGATGCTGCTTATTGGGGACGGACTTCTAACTACAGTGGCCGATATGAAAACGCAGATGGCCCTATCTAGAGCCAGTGTTTGGCTTCTTTGTCATGGTCTACTGTAGAAACATGGTGGTGCAACACAGCGATCTCCGTAGACAAGGACCTGCTCCCTATGTAGATATAAACAGCTCATTCTGAGGTGACGAAAACACAATGATTCTTATTTTGAGGTGATTATACACCAAAGAAAACATACCTATAATATTATATTCCATTTCTGCCAGTATATCCTCTAAAACCCTACACACTGGACCTTTAAGTTTGTATTTAGTTTGACCAATAAAAAACACAGACCATTAAATATATACCCGTTTTTAAATAACAAGCAAATTTGGGGATTTTTTTCTTACTTAATGTCCTGAATGATAAATTAACTTATTGTGCCATCTAACTGATTGATCAACCAGTTGCGTGTCACTAATAATGGGTGGTAAAAGTCCCCAAACAAGTTCTGAAAATGTCCTTGCTTTTCTCTCCATGTTTTACATTATTATGATATTATAGAATATTATGGTACATTTGTAGTCTGAAGCATTTTCATACATCACAGGTAAGGTTCAGGTATTTTATGATTGGGGGTAATTATTGACTTACATTTAATTAAAGTCATGACTAATACAGTAATCCATAGTGAAAATTTGATTGTTAGCAGCAGCTCTAGTCTATGTAATATTTTCAAAACAGGAAAGAAAGACACAACTAAACGCAGACATAACAAACCAACATCAAGTACAGACAGCCCTGCAAAACAAAAGAAACAAGTCATCCTAAAAAATAAAATAAAAATGGGAGTCCAGGGAACCTGTATCTATTTACTGGTACCCAGATATTCAACAAAGGGCTCCCAGATCCAGCAGTATAAAAGGGTTTGTCCTTGAAGGCTGTGAAGAAAGCTTCAAACAGGATCATACTTGATACTGTGCGCAGCCACTGACTTAGAGTGGGAGCTTTATCAGTGATCCACATGACTAAGATACATTTCTGAGCAGAGTGCAACAGAAAATGCAAGGTTTCTGTGACAAAGACATTATCTAAATATCTTCTAGAGGCATGGATAATAGTTATTCCCCAGATATCGCCACACTATAAATACAAATATTTGCTCAAGAACATTGGGATTTTTGATGTTGTCAACATTGCTCTTTGCTATGTGTGCACCTTTGTCATTAGTCATTTCCTCTTTTACTCTCACCTAAACCACAATGTGAATAACACATTATAAATTCTGACATGTCTACAGGTCACTTCACCTCTGCGGAAGACCTCAATCTGCTCATAGCTAAAAACACACGGTTGGAGATCTATGTGGTCACAGCAGAGGGGCTGCGGCCCGTCAAGGAGGTGGGCATGTATGGAAAGATTGCTGTCATGGAGCTCTTCAGGCCAAAGGTAAGTGTGGAGGATGTGTGCGGGTGGTAGCAATGTGTAGAAATTTTTGGTTTTGGTTGGTGGGCTGTTGGGGGGGGGGGGGGGAAGGTCAGTTAGGCCCTGATGACACAGAAAGTGTTTTAGCAGCTGGAGACGCCTAGAGGTGCATTTCTGGGCTCTCTGCTTTTTTACCATTGTGTGGATGACTTGAGAGACGGGCCTTCTGTGGTGGTCACAACAACAAGTTGACAGTCGGTTGCTGGATATGGCCCGACGATAGACAGCAGGTTGCCAAACTGCCCCTGAGTCATCCTAAAATATGCCTGGAAACGTCCATCATGGAGGAGAAGCTCCTGGACCGACTGGTGGTACTCCCCGTGATCCACCTTCTCTTTTTTTTTCGGGTCTCATGTACCCACACAGATCTCTGTTTCCCTGAGCCCAACTAACTATTTGCTTTCTGTCTGTTTTTTGGATTGATATTAAGATTTTAGTGCTTGTTTAAGGTTTTGAATCTGGCGCAACCTTATCTAGCAAAACTTTTGTGTCTTAATACTCCAGTAAGACCACTGAGGTCAAACGATTAGTCGCTCCTGGATGTTCCCTGACACAAAAACAGTGCCTGTCTCTGAACTATAGAAGAGCTTACCTATTGAAATAAAAACTGCCCAGACTACAGAAACCTTTAAGTCGCAGCTGAAGACCCATCTCTTCCTTTTGGTGTACAATTGATTTGAGCCAGACACTGTAATTGACTTCATCCTCTGTTGTGCTGCAATTTGCTCTCTATTATGTGTATTGTTCTTCTGTTCCTTTGTTCTCTATTGGTATTTTGTGCCTGTTCAGCACTTTGGTCAAACATGGTTGTTTTTAAATGTGCTCGACAGAAAAGTTTCGCATGACTTGACTTGACTAAAAAAAGTTGCTGTTACTGAGCTGTTACAAGTCTGTCCCAGATTAGGCTGGTGGAATTAGATGAAAAGCGGCACCTCTGGGTCTTTGATGACTTTGGTGTCTTTTTCCCTCGTTTGTTCAGGGTGAGAGCAAAGACCTTCTGTTCATCCTCACATCCAAGTACAACGCCTGCATCCTAGAATACAAACAGAATGGGGAGAGCATTGACATCATCACCCGTGCCCACGGCAATGTCCAGGTGAGTGAGACATACAAATATGATTATAAAAAAATCACTTCATTATTCAATAAACATGAATTTCAAGCAATTTGTACATTTTTTATGGTTTATATGACCAACAGTATGAGTTCAAATGTGTATTGACCTTCTCTCATTAACCTTGATTTAATACCTCAGTTCACTCTTGATTTATGTGCAAGACTGTCATTAATCAAACTTAAACTGCTGTATGAATTCATCCAAATGCTGTGCAGAGTCTCAGTGTGCACTTACGACGTATGTTAAAAGAATATGGTGTAATTTAAAGGTCCAGTGTGTAGGACTTAGTGGCATCTAGGGGTGACGATGCACAATTAAAAGTTGTGCCAAGCGTGTAGAGCCAGGCTGAATCGAAATCTCCTGACTTCACTGCACTTGCACACTCACGGACTTTGCGGCGCTCTCCTGGGAAGTCTGGGAGTGCTTAGGGCCGTCCAAATCTACAATTCATCCAGTCTGCAAAGGGCCGCAAGCTGACTCTGCAGACTTCTAGAGAGTCCACTTGGGGTGCCAACTTCAGCAGACTTCACTGACTTATTTGTCCACAATTCATTGCAGTATGGATGTTAAACAAATATTGAATCATGTAGGCCACAAATAATATTCAACAACAACATCATGAGAAAGAAATATGTAGAGGCTAAGAAGATCTGCGGATGTAACAAATAGGCCTACCCGATTTATTTAGTCATAGCCCAGTCCTTATTTACAATCATCTCTGTATTTGAGTGTCTGCAGTCTGTATGTTATACTGAAATTTATTTTGTTCATTCACAAAACACCACTATACATGGGATTTATATCTTGTTATCTACACGGACAGATGAGCAGACAGAATGTGACAATTATTGTAATGATGACAATGAATAAAACAGTCTCGAGGGCCGTCTAACAGCAGCTTGCAGTCTCTGCCCTCGCAGACTTTACGTGATGACAGTGAACTCATCATAATATGTTCGACTGGACTCAGGGTGGACATTTGGATGCAGCTCCAGTGTTCGATTTGTCAGTTTAGGGCTACTGAGAGGCAACATGGCCGACTCCGTGGAAGAGGGCTGCCTCAGTATGTAGATATAAACGCTCATCAGAAGGCAACAAAAACATAACGATTCTTATTTTCATATGATTATCAACTAATGAAAACATTGTACTGAATACTGTATTTAATCTACCCTAAATCCGACACACTGGACCTTTAAAAGGGCAAGAATCTTTCATCTAATATTTTGGAGTTGTTATTTTCTTCGTGTCTATGTCTGTAATGTTGTGGAATTCTTAGGTCTCATTCTCAAGTATGAAAACTGAAAAAGATTCAGCAGCAGTCTGAGAAAACACCAATGGGACTTTTGTCTGAAGCGTGCTGCTGACCTTAAACTCTCCTCAACCAAACGCTGTTTTGCAGGATCGTATTGGGCGTCCATCAGAGACGGGTATTATCGGAATTGTAGACCCAGAATGCCGCATGATTGGCCTGCGGCTGTATGACGGGTTGTTCAAGGTGATCCCACTGGACCGGGATAACCGTGAGCTCAAGGCCTTCAACATCAGACTGGAGGAGCTGCAGGTCATCGATGTTCACTTCCTGTACGGCTGCCAGGCCCCGACCGTCTGCTTCATCTACCAGGTACTGGAGGAGGAGTATTACTTAGATGTGGGAGTGTATGTGTGTGTTTAAAGGAATAGGTATGGCCATGCTGGCGAATTAATACAAGTGAGACTTTTGCATTTGTTGTGGGACTTTTTCAAGCAGTTTGATGTTGGAGGTGCTCCTGCAGGAGTTTTCCTGTAAACAACCAAAAGTTAACATTCAGTTGTATTCACCGAAACGTATCGTGTGTAACCTCGGGGTCTAACATATGTCTTGAGTGTATTTTCTTCGTCATAAAACATTTGATGAAGGAAATGCACACACCTATGTTTGCTCAAGTGGAGCTTCTATGCACACCAGTGCTCAGACATGCTCATGGTGCGATACTGTAGACAGAAGTGTTTCATATTGTAGTGTTTTAGTAGAAATGCATGTGTCTGAGAAGCACTGAGCACACGACTGCACTGGACATCTTTGTAAACAGAAGTGCAGATGCAGTTTTGCCATTGTTGGATGGAGAATATCTGCCTTCTCTGGACTCTACTTTTACGGTGGAGGCATGCGAGAAATACGTCTTCTTCATGAAGTCAAGTAACAGACGGTTAGCAATTGATACACAAATGGTCATTTTGTGGGTGAGGTATTCTTTTAATGTAAGATTGTGCTCATTCTAGACATTTTTTTGTCCTGTTCTGTTGTAGGACCCCCAGGGGCGCCATGTGAAGACCTACGAGGTTTCTCTGAGGGAGAAGGAGTTCAACAAGGGACCCTGGAAACAGGAGAACGTGGAGGCTGAGGCATCGATGGTCATCCCAGGTAATCAGAGCGCATACTGTGTATTTTATTCAGTTCAGTTCAATTCAGAAGAACTTTATTTATCCCAAAGGAAGTTCCTGTATCAGAGAATGCTTCAAATTACAGTAACACTGAGTACAGGAGCCACAATTTAACATTCACAACCAGTAACAACCAGTGTGTTTTTAGGACAGGGTCACTCACTGGGCCCAGTTTTAGAACAATAGAGTATTAGATATCTGGCAGCACATACAATACAAGATAGAAGTGTTTTTAAGGAGCAAAAGCAAAAACCAGTGCCTAATAGAGTAACAATAGGAGTACAAGTACATTGGGAAAGGAAAATAAAACGCTCCTCATCTGATTTTTGCCTGGATTTTAGTAATAGAATTGTTTTCGACCAGTTTTTAAAAGTTCAGAATAAAGGTAACATTGAGTTTTACACATTAATCAAACCCTTTTTTGTAAGATGATAAGTTTGAGTTATTAGATAGTAGTAGTCAACTAAAAAAGTTATTAAAAACATTTAAAGCACCAGCACAGTAATCATCCACAGTAAAAAAACAAACATCTGGTATATATATTTAATACCTTTATTTCCTCTCTAAACCCCTTTTGGTCTATTCAACACTCATGATGAGGCCTAAATAATTTAATTGATGAATTAATAATGAAAATGTCATTAGTTTCAGCCCCTCTTCACAACATGTTACAAATGCACACTGACTCTCTGCCTTTGTGCTTGTATTATAGTGCCAGAGCCATTTGGTGGAGCTATAATCATAGGACAAGAGTCCATCACCTACCACAATGGAGACAAATACTTGGCCATTGCACCACCGACTATCAAGGTAAAGACATCAAATAATGTGTATTGATATGTGTGTTTGTCACCTGGCTCATTACGAAGGGGAATGTTTTGCTGTTCTTCCTAAATCCCTCAGCTTATTAATAACCATTCAGCCGTCATTGGGTCGTAGTATATTTCTGTGGAGTAGATTTACATTGTCTTTGGTCACATACCAGGAATAATGTTGTTCTCACAGTATGTGAGCAATGACTTTGGTAATTGGGAGGTGAAACAAATGACGGATCTTAAAGTCCTTTTTCATTTGAAGCTATTAACTCTGTAAGGAAGGCTGCAGAGAGACAAGGGCATGAGCTTCATTTAAAACAAAGTTTAGTGGGATTGATCATTAAAGGTTTTTTATAAGCCATAAACATTTCCGTTATATGCTTTTTTTTACCACGTTTGCATAGACAACCGACTGAATCGTGACTGGAGTTGTTCACATACTTGACTATGTAGTACACGTGTTGGACGATTCTAATAGAGGGCACACACATGATGCAAACAATAAACATAGCGACCCCAGAATAGGTTACTACATTGTTAATTCTGAGATCATGGCAAAAAGCAACAGAGGCGCCATCTTAGAGGTTACTTAAGGCCCCTAAAACGAGCACGTCATGACAATGTAAAGTATGTTCCTCACGCTGCCCCTACTGTTTGTGGACATGTTGTATTATTTTCTCAGGACGTGTACAGCCAACGCTCCAAACGGATCTGAGATGCAGCCATCGTGCACACGAAAACACATGGTTTTTATTTTTATTTTTACTTTATTTAACCTTTATTTAAGCAGGAAGGGTCCCATTGAGTTGCAGTAACTCCTCTTCCAGGGAGTCCTGGCCAAGACTGGCGGCAAAAGTTACAAGTACACAAAAGACAAGACAATGGACACACATTAAAACCACTAGAACACAACGTCAATGAGAACACATTACACTCAGTAAGACACATAACAAGGTAAAACAGACATACTATTGAAAGGCACCAAGTTAAAAGCAGTGGCACTGTTCAGTAATGGTTGATTTTAAAAGGTCTTTGAATATGTTGAAAGGTGGAAGTGACTCCAGATTTAAGGTGTTTTGGAGTTCATTCCAGGCGTATGGTGCGTATGAAGACAAAGCTGTTTTACCAAGTTCTGTTCTTGTTGAAGGAGTGGTTAATAGTAATTTTTTTGATGAGCGTGTGCTGTAAAAGCAAGTGTATCCCTGGCTCTACATCCCAGCAAGAAGGTACAATTTGCTGGAACAAAGTCATTCGCAGAGTTGATGTAATGCACCGACACAAGTTAGTATTCTTACCTGTATTGTCCGATTTCCTAATAGTCATTAGGATGAAACTGTTATTGTTTCTAATATAAAGCAAAGTTCAGTTAGTATCCAGAGGATGGGAGAAGCTCCAGCAAAGTCTCGTCAAGTTAAAAAGAGGTTTTGCAAGAAATGTCCCAGGTGCACAGCTCTTTAATATAATGAAATGAAATAAAATGGTGGTAGTAGTCATCAGTATCTGTATTACATGCCGATATTAATAATATTTTTCTACGTTTAGGAGACCCCGAGGTCCAGGCGTTAGAGTTTATTTGTTATGAACGTTGTGATTGATGTTGAAGGGGCATTTAAAGGCTTTATAACTGCTGTGATGATGACTTTAGCTCCCAGTACACCACTGCTTTTAGTTTTATCTTATCAAGATTAAGTTGCAGTCTGTACTGCTCTGCTCACATTTAACAAAGCCCAAGGCCCAAAGGAGCTCCTCAACAGCATCCCGCTTCTATAATTAGAGAATGTTCTCTTGCTGCTTTTTGGTACCATGGTCTCATAAATTTTGGAAGGGACATTTTAAGTTGTTCAGATGTAGTAGCTTCTAAATTATAGTTACACAACTTTGGTTTGTGTTCATGATGAAAAACAAGATGTCTTTGCCAGAGTTATTGGCTTTGTTGATAATAAGGTTGGGCAATATACTAAAAATGTCTAACTGGCGCTTGTCTGCCCAAATACTGTCGTGTGCCCCATCCAGTCCCTGAACAGAAACAAAGTGAAACTCACCAAAGCCATCTCGGTTAGTCTCTTTACTGTTCCAACAATCACTAAGTCCGGTCTGGTGGAAATGAACCTTTAATTCACAGATGTAAGTATATATGCTGCCTGTACATGTTGTTATTCCCTGCTGTCTGCCGCTGAGCAGCAGCTCTCACTCGTTTTTAGAGGCAGACCATTAAATTAGCAAAATAAACGGACAAAAATGCCCTAAAAATGTTAACCCCCTGTGTAACCTTGTCAAACACTCCTGCAAATATAGACAAGGAAAGTTTACAAATAACAAAATCATCTTTATTTGGATGTTGGCTGCAGCAGGATTGCACTTCTGCCCTTATGACAGTGAGATATTAGACCTCATGGCTCCAACTTTGCATCCACACACACACCTCTGTGCAAAAGCAGTGTTCATTGCTCCACAAAAAGCCATATAAATCCTCGTTATTATCTACTCCTGAATTCACTGCCTTCCTCTGCACATCAATTTATAAATGAAAATCTAAACTCTGACTTCTGAGTGGCCTCCGTCTTTACTTCCATATAACAGCGTGCTGTGTGTGACATTATTGTTACTGTTGTTTGTGCATGCTGGTCAGTTCACAGTGGAACCTAATGTTGGTCACATTTTTTAAAAAAAGACAATGAGAATTTCCAAAAATCGAAATTACTAAGGCTTGCAGTTTTAATGTAGCCTAAGGGTCTGTGTACACCAAAGTACCTCTGAGACCATCATTTTTTTTTTAATGCTTTGAAGTGGGAGCACCGAATAGTTTTGCTGAGTGAAAAAGCCCACTACCAGTAGGGCTTTTTTTTTTTTTTTTTTTTTTTTTTTGGGAGTGCCGAGAGTTGAAAAATTGTTGAACACTGGAAAACAACGCAACGCTTGTCACATTCACGTAAGCCTTCAAACACAGCGAAGGAGGGACAAATACCGCAAAGACAAATCGTCACGTCTTGTACAAGTGCTGAACAACAACAACAGTTCAATGGTGGAAAAATCTGTTAATAAATTGTACAATGTTTCCTCTCATGAACCCACACAGACTGACGGGTTTGTCCTGACTCGCGGCATACTTTAGCCCTGCCTCTCATCCAAAGCAAATACTGTACCTACTCTACCGTGTGGCGACATGATCAATCAGAGCATGTTTTAGCAGCCTGGGTGGCATTTTTGTAATAGTTTTCAGTGAGAGTCAAGTGTTTTGCTTGCCGTTTTCATGTTGCTGACACTTGTTTTATGCACTTTGCAGAAGCACCCTGAATGCCTCAAGTTGAAAAAACTTTAACTCAGATAAATTAAGAGACAGGCGTTCGTTGGTGGCAGTAACAGCAAGTAGTAGTGTACATGGCTTGTGTAAAGCTAACATGAGCTAACTTTCAGTGTTGGCCCTTGACATATCTAAACAGATAATTTCCTCAACTACTTCATAGGGTTTTACCAACCATAAGTAGGCCTCAAGACTCACAGCAGGTTGTCAAACTTTCCCTGACTCATCTTACAATAAGCCTGGAGCTGACCATTGTCCAGACGAGGCTCCTGGACCAGCTGGTGGTACTCTGTGATTTTGTGTCTTTCTGAGGGTCATGTCCCCACACTGTGAACAAAATACTGTTTGGGAGCAACCTCTCACCCTCATTCAGAGCCACAGCATTTATGCAAGTTTGAAGGTACAGAGTTGTGAGTTTACCTCACAGCAAAATAGCAGGTTGAACTCAGGACAGTTGATGCGGTGGTTGCTTAGCAACAATTAAAAAAAGACAGGAAACTGCAAAAGCGCTCTGTTTAATTGGGGCAGCCAGGGTTAAACAAGAGAAGGTAGAGCAGTGCGCCTTACGTTTTGCAACCTGCAGAACTCGCTCAGTCTGAGTGGGGCTTTAGTTTTTCGCCGAGTGTTGTTTAGCTGCACATCAAAGTCGTCCTTACAGAGAGACAAAATGCAACACAAGTGTAGCTTAAAATCCTGCCAAGCCTGCTGTTGTCCCATTGTTGTTTCCTGGCTCATATCTGTGTCCTGCTGATTGGTTCACTCTTTAAAAGCCCCAAACAGCCTGCACGCTCACCAGCTCACAGTTGCTTTGCAAGCTGTCGTGTCTCTGTTACTACTCTGTTTTCACAGTAGCATTGCTCAGCAGATGTTGGAGAGAAGAGGTAGTGGGGCATCTGTTGTTGCTATGTGACCAATGAAACCCCACTCTAAATGAAGTTGAAGGTTTTTTTTTAGAAAATCTCAGTTTTGTATTTAATGTAACATCACACCCACAAACCTTTCATCAGTCTCAAGGAAACACTGAAGAAGCTTATCCTTTGATGTGTAACATCATTTTTGGCAGCTAATTAATAAATTGTCATTCATGAGCGTAGAAGTAAAATACAAGTGTGAGACACCAGAGATTCTGCCTGTGTGGAAGTCTGCCGAATGTGTCTGAGCTCATATAATACTGGTCTACGGTAGGATAGTCGACTGGTTTCGCTTGTAGAATCCAACAAACTAATTACCTGCCATTCAGCTGAGAGGGATGCTCGAGGTTTGTGACAATAAAAGTGAATCCACGGTTTGACAGAAGGTGTAAACAGTACCACAGGCTGGAGGATTGTGAAAATAAGTTTTGTAAAGGTTCGATCAAGTGAGAAATTGACTCAGCTTGTACTGTAGACATCGACAATAACAATAGCCTCCATTGAAGGAAAAGTGGAGGAAGCTCAGTCACACTCTGTGATTTTAATGCCAATTCCAATCGTGGCTACTGTTCTAACCAGCTTATAGTGAGACAGGAGACTTTGGCTCTACAATAACTCCAGTTCAAAGCTCCTAAGATGTTTTTTTTTCTCCCAAACATATTTCGGGGAAGACAAGTCTGGTTAGACTCATGTTGTGTGAGGCAGCCAAAATCTGAGAGTGAAAATATCCCAAGGGAGTTTTGTTCACATGGAAAGACGTCTCGTCCTGTTAGAGTACAGTTTATATCAGTCGAGTTTATCTAACTACCCTACTTTAACTCTGTTTGTGTCTGCAGATTTATTTAAATGTTCCATCTTGCATTGGTTAGACCACAAATGTCTGAAATCCTATAAATAGCCAGGTTGATATCATCAGCCAGTGTTAGCACATATCAGCTGGTAGGTCACAAGATATTCATGTAAACATGTATTGGCCTCAAAAGTCCAGATCAAACTCAAACTCGTATTTCAGTTGGGCTCTAATTGTAACTATCTCATCAATATTAATACTGTGTCGCATTAAGTTTGGTTAAAGGACTTGCATTTGTGTAGCCTCTTTCCCACTACACAAAAAGCCTGCTAACATCTGGCTTTTCAGTGTAAAAGGATGGGTGTCAATCGGCACTCCCACCTGGGTGAAATTACTCTGCAGTAGTCTCAGAATTTATCCGCTCCAGCTCTGCTTGACATTAATGGAAACGCAACACCCAGGTGACTGCGCTAATGTTAGCCCCTTAACTGGCGAGATGCGATGACACGCTCCAACAAAATGCCATCCGTCTCTGCCCAAGCAGCACTCAAACATCAATCCAAATTAGTCTGCACCGAGTTTAAAAGAGACTCTGAATAAGTTTGGCAACCACTGTCATATTTTCACAGGCCTCCATGCTGCTTTCTGTTGTTTACTAACCTGTTATCCAGTCTGTGACGTGGAACGTGACACAAAAACAAGGTGCCACCTGCTCCGTCGGTAAACACGCTCACTCACCTTGGGGTTCAGTATCTTGCCCAAGGATACTTTAACATGCAGACTGGAGAAACTGGAGTTAAACTGAAATGTTGTGACTACTGGACGACCCACTCTACCTCCTGAGCCACAGCTGCCCCTTTCAGACTGTAGTCTCTCAAACATGGAGCAGAAAATGTTTGTGGATCTCAGACTTGTTTAATCTTTGCTTTTCTTGTCAGGCACAACCTGAACAGTGTGTAGTTCTCGGAGTCCGCTTTAAGATGTACTTTCGGGAAACTCCTCGTAGTGTGTTTTCATAACGAAAAAGAACAAAACAAACATTGTGAAGACAGGTCTCTGCGGCTGTGCTTGGACATGCTCATATATATAGATAATGCATGAGGCGGGGATGAAGACTTCTTTTGCACTGATGTAATTCAGGGAGCTCCTGCAGCTCCTCCACTGTGAGTGTTATTTTAACGATTTGTTTGTGTTCCACTCTCGTTTGCAGCAAAGCACCATTGTCTGTCACAATCGGGTGGACCCCAACGGCTCTCGCTACCTGCTTGGGGACATGGAGGGACGTCTGTTCATGCTGCTGCTGGAGAAGGAGGAGCTCATGGACGGCACAGTGGCGCTCAAAGACCTGCACGTAGAGCTGCTCGGAGAGGTCCACTATCTATCTTATTCCCGATGCCTCTATCTCAATCTCTCTCCCCTGTGTTTATCCACCTGCCTTTCCTCTGGCACTTCTCCCGTCTGCTTCTGTCTACCTGGCTCGGCCACTGCTTCTCCCGCTGCCTTTTCCTTTTAATACCCTCTTTGTTACGATTGACTCTTTAATGGTTTATAGCCCCGACAGGAGCTAATGGATCAGTCTACACTCGTACAGAAGATGAGGAAAAAATGATCCCACCTCTTTGTTGCCGGCTTGCCACAGCGTCACTTATCCCTTTTAAGTTGATTTAGACAACGACTGTATGTCAATACTGCTCTCGGAGCTAAATCTCATGTTAAAAGCGCGCAGCATTTGGCTTGTGACACCTTCCTCTAATGGCTTGCCAAGGAGTTTAGAAAAGTAAAATGTGGCCGAGTGATGCTGGAGCTAGAAACAATCAAGGAGAGTCGGAGTGCTGAACTGGAGACAGATTGCTTCTCAAATCATGCTTAACTTTATTCTTAGGACCAGTCTGTTCAGTCAACAGGCGGCAGCAGGCCTTCATTAAAATTTCAGACAGAGAAACTCATCTTTATTGTCTGTCATTAGACTATGTTCAAACTAATGAGGGTGAATTTAAAAACATCATTTATGTGTCAAACAGAGCTCTGTCTGTTTTTAGTTCTCTTAAAAAATATGTAAAACACCTAATAGTGATATTTCAAAACAAGAGGAATGGTTTTGATCTTCCGTCTCTTCCATTTGGCAACAACAAAATGGTGCATTAATACCTTTTATCTGTCATTGTTTTTATGACTTAATTTGTGTTTCATTATATCTGAACAGAGATGTCCTCAGTGACATTTCTATTGTCGCTGTCAGACGATCGCTCAAGTTGGGCTGCAGATAGTCATTTTTTCTCTTGATGAAGTAATTTGCCAATTTTTATTTTATATTATTTTCTGATTAATGGTTTAGTATGTTAAAGGACAGCAATAATAACTTCCCATCTGAATTTACCAGAGCCTAAAGTGACGTCTCATGTGTCTGATTTTGTTTGTCCAACAGAAAAACAAAAGCAGAAGAATTGATAATCTTAACTAATCTCTGATGAAAATGGTAATTTATTGAATTATTGTTGATTGATGGATCATTTAATTTAAGCACTGCGCATAAGTACAAAATTGTGGTACACAAAACTGCAAATGCTGAACTGATGGGATTGAAGGTCCAAGTAGAAAGTTAAAAATGTGTATTTTTGAATGTGTCTGCATTAGTGTTGACTAGAGCTGAAACACTGAATAAATCAATAGTCAGAAAATTATTAGCATCTATTTTGATGATTGATTAATCACCTCAGTCATTTTTCAAGCAAAAATGCAAAATATTCCTGGTTCCAGCCTCTCCAGTGTGAGGACCTGCTGCTTTTCTTTCTCTCACATGCTGGTAAACTGAATATATTTAACTTTTTGACTGCTGGTCGGACAAAACAAGCAATTTTAAGACATCACCTCGGGCTCTGGGAAATTGCGATTTCCATTTTTCTCTTCCGACTGACTGATGGACTGTGACATCCCTTGAGCCATGCCGCTAGCGTAGCTTAAAAATGCAATAATCAGTAGTTGCAGCCTCAGTGTGGAAATGGCCTCAGAGGCTGAGATGTTTTTGTGTCTTTCTCCGATGACAGACATCCATCGCCGAGTGTTTGACCTACTTGGATAATGGTGTGGTCTTTGTGGGCTCCAGACTGGGTGACTCCCAGTTAGTGAAGGTAAGCAGCAAGAGACAGTTTAACACCTTCTGCAATCATTAATTAAGGGCCGTACTGAATGTCTTTCTCTTTCAAAGCTTCTATTAAGCTTTTTGTATGAAGTTGGAAATGTTTGTTGTTATAATTTATGACCTTATCACCCCCCAAAAAAATCATCAAACAAAATTCTTAATTTGAATAAAATTGATTCATTAGATTAAGTGAGTGAGACTTTTTTATTAATCATCGTCTTTAATAAATACAAGTAAATAATGGTGCCAGACAGCCCCATTAATACAGTTGACTGATGCGGGAGAGCAAATGTTTTTGAAAAGCTGGACGCCAAAACTTTTGGATTCAAGCAGAATATTTCATAAGATAAGAAATATTGAGTACTTAGGAAATTATTCCATTATTCCATATCTTTCAATAAATGTTTTGCTTTTTTTTTTACTTTACAACACTCTGAAGTTGTTTGAATTGTTTGGATCACACAGTCCGGCGAAGCCACCACTTGAGTCTAATTTAACAAGTCGTATGATACTAATAATATTAGTGTAACTTAATCTTTATCTGCAACTGTGCAGAAATACTGGGTTGAAACAGAATGAATAGACATGCAAAAAGAAGCTGTGCACCATTCAAATGTTGATTTAGAAATTGAATGTGAACGTTATGAATAAGACTTCAAACTCAAGTACAGCCCCAGAATTTTATAACCTTGAAATTGTTCCATAAACTCGTTGCATCAATAAAATTGTTTGCTGCGGGTAATGAATAACATTGTGAAATATGATGGAGTATGGCTGTATTTTGTCCCTTCTTTGGACGGTCTTGTTTTGACATTTTTTCAAGTACCTTTTTTACATTTGCATTTTAATATCTTAATATAAAACTTTTCATCTTGGTAATCTTTAAAGGGCTGTTTATCTGCGTTCTTTTAAAAAACAAATTCCGTTTTTTCAAATAAAAATGCTCACTTAATCGCTGGCAAGAAGCGGGAACGTAGATTACAGTGCTGATGCCCTCCCGTCCGTCTTAACCCCCCCCACACACACACACTTCACTGACAGTGTAAACATGTAGAGTAATTACTTGGAGATGGAAAATGGTGCTGTTTCATTATTATTGAACCTTTATTTAAACGGGTGAAGACACGTTAAGATTCAATATAATGAAATACTGCATTTGCCCTATATAGACATATTTATAGATCCATAGTCTGTGTATTACCTACAATAGTTTGCAGTGGGCACGCTCCCAGTTTGGAGAAGCAGACAGAGGTACTGCCACATAAGCTAAGCAATATACTGCCATGGGCGCCACGTTAGTTTGGTTCCAAAAGTCACACAATATCACAAACTAAATAACCAATCAGAGGCAGCAGCAGACCAGCAACTCCTTGTGTTCTGCGAGGTAAAATTACTGCTTCTGTCAAAGGAGTCTGGTGGCAGCAAGAATTATTTTAGCCTCCTAAGAAAGAACCATCATATTAAATTAATATCCGTCAGACAACCCTTTCCGACGGTGAAGTGAAGCTATTATTTGCACTCTTGAAAGCTGCCAAACTCCATTGAAAGAAGCAGTAATTTTACCTCACACTGGACTTGCTGGTCTACAGCTGACGTTTGTTATTATGTGACTTTCTGAACTAAACTAACATGACATCCACAGCAGTACGTGGGTTTATTGAGCAACATCATCATGCAGAAATCTACATAAGGTCAAGTGGAATAAAGCTTTTTGAAAGGCTTTGGAAAACAGCATTATGATACTAAAACATACATACTTAAAGCTGAATTTTTGGGTTTCAATACATAAAGAACACGACTGGAAAGCTACAGATTGACATGAAACCCTAAAAGAAAAAACAGGAATCTGTACAAAATGACACCTGTATCACCTCTGTTTACCATGTACTCTCATCCTTTCTCTTGATTTGTAAAAAGGCGTCTGTTTGTCTCTCCGCAGCTCAACGTGGACAGCAATGACCAGGGCTCGTATGTGGCGGTGATGGAGACGTTCACCAATCTGGGGCCCATTGTGGACATGTGTGTGGTAGACCTGGAGAGGCAAGGCCAGGGCCAAGTAAGACCCAGAACCTGAATCCTTATGTTTGTGTGAGAAGTGAAAAATATGTTTTATTATTGCAACCAGTGAAGCTGGAAGCCCTAACATGTGTTACATATTGAAAGGAAATCAGTCAGATAGAATAAAAGGTTTCTTGGGGCGTTTGCCAGAGGATGCAGACATGACATGGTGATTACCGAATACTCTCTTTACAGTTACTGGGTGCACTTTATAGCTTTTGGTGAATCTTCATCTGTGTTTCCTCTTTATCATCCTCTTTGTCACAGCCTTCAGGGAGCCTGGGCTCACACCGCCAATGTAGCCGGCTTCTTGAGTCGTGTTAACAGTGTTTTTGTCAGCAGAATTAAGCATGCAACGTACTACAGCACAAACCTGCCACTGGCCAGAATACCAGGGTGAAAGTATTCAGGAGATTCTTGCTGACATCAAAAAAACAGCTTCCTGAGCCTTTTTATAGGCAGTCTGGGTGTTCTTCTTTTGTCTAGTCTATTTTTTTTTGTTGACAGTGCTCCCTGTACACCTGGCATTAACGTGCGCCCCGGTATCCCATTTGCATCTAGATATGATTTAGCTGCACTGCAGTTGCACCTGATGTTTAAATGCATCTCTGGTACACAAACTCAAATTGGCTTTCTGGTTCCGTGGCAAAAGAAGTCTGATTGCTGTGCATGTTATTCCCTCTAATAATATTTACACCTTTTAAATCTGACAGTGAAGACCTTGTTTCAGTCACTCCCTGACTGCGTGTATCCGAACCATCCATCATCTTTTGCACTTCTGTGTACTTAAGGTTGTTTACCTTCAGCAGTTGTTTACCAGTTTGTATTCGGAGTATAATATGATTCAACCTGTGCTGCGGCTCCAGATTTAAAAGGCAAGAACAAGACAAAATGACATCTTTCTACCCAGTAATCAGGACCCAAGCACCGGTCAGTGTGAGGACCCTATTGAAATTGCTCTGATTTTTATTATTTCACAAAAATAATTGCATTTTTGAGGAGCTTAGGATGCTCAGAAACTTTACATGTGCATCAGAACAGATGAAAAATGTGGACATTTTATGTTTTGTTTTTTTTGTTTTTTTACGTTAGTTTGACAGAATGGTTTGACAGCGCCTCCTAGACCTTTTAAAAAAAAAACAAAAAAACAGTCCCTCGCAGAATGTTTCACCTAGAGGTTTGAAATTGGAGAGGCACAAGTAACATCCAAAGTCTTTTGGAGCCATACCCTAAACCCAACGGGAAGTCAGCCATTTTGAATTAACCTCTCATTTTCAGGGCATTTTTTGAATTTCCATGTTTCACCATGGAGCAGGAATTAGATTGCAACTGTACTGTACACGATCAAATCTCCCCCAAACTTTAAGACATCCACATGTCAATATTTAGTTACAGTCAGAGCGCCACCTACTGTCAACAGGAAATCACATGTTTTAAACTTTAATGCATTGCTCCTAGCAAGTTGACCTGATTCACCACAAATTTGGGCAGAAAAGCCTCAAGACCTTGATTATACTTTTTTAAAAACTGTGAGTTAGCGTTACCATGGTGGTGCAGCAAGTTACAGTGTTCTGACATGACACAGGAAGCCGTTGTAACTTGATTTTACACAGGCCAGTCTTTCACATGCTGGAGAAGTGTCCAGGCCTAGAGACATCTATTGACAATAGGAAGTTCACTTTAGGATCTGCACACATGGCATATCTTTAATGCCTAGAAAATGCGAAGTCAGGTGCTAAATGCTTTCCTTGTGCCTACTCTGTACTCTGTGCCAACCTTCAAGAACACGAAAGCAGGTTTGTCTGAGGTGGCTAAGTGATCATAACCAGCACCTTATCATAGCCTACTTACCAAAAGTCCTGAGAGCAGAGCTGATCTTCCTTGAGGCATTGCAGTGAAGTGTGTATTTGCTCTAAAATATTGTCCATGGGACAGATGTAAAGCTCTGGGTAGCCCAACACAGAAATCGTCTACTTCTCCTACATATATACCACGGACTGATATATGTGGAAGATGGGAAAGAAGGCACAAAGAAGTCACAGGAAGTAGAACACAATTTTTAATATGTCATTTTCAGTGCAATGCTCACAGTGTCCAACGGTCATGGGAATGCACAGCCGTGATAACTGGTGTCCCGCTGGCCCCCCCTTAGGCGAGAAGGTGCGAAGGCCTGTTCATCACTGCTTGCAGCTTTAATTTGAATTAATTTCCTTCTTGTTCCTATTAGAATATAAATTCTTTTTATGCTAAATGAAACCAGATGACGAATGTCTGGCACATTATTTGACATATTTCTAATATAATAGTTGGAAAAAAACACATTTCTTGATTTGAACATTTGTTCTTCTTTGTATCAAATCAGTGAGGCTTAGAGAGATGAAACAGTGAAGCAGCGAGAGATACAGTACAGAAGGATTTATTGGCAGGGTTTGACACCAGACCTCAGGGTACTTGATGTTGTTCCAAAGGCAGCGGTCCACCAGAGCACAGAGCCACTCTCTGGGTACATACCAGCACACAATTCGACAGCCACTGACTGCATTCATCCACACACTCGAGGTCATTTTAGTCTGCTGAGACCCAGAACTAAATAAAATAATTGTTTTAATTTGCCATTTGCAGTAAATCCACAGCACATTTGACCTGGTTAATTGGTGCGGACACGCTCCAAGACAGTAAAGACAGGATTGGTGCACAAGCTGCGGGGCAAAAATAATAACGGGGCCCCTCGAAAAATGATTGTATTCACAGATGTGCGACCACAAACCAGATTGGGGTTTATGAAGGATGAAATAAAATGACAAACAAATACACAAACATAATATATTATGTGCAGATTATGAGGATTTAGACAGTCCCGTGAGAGTGTGAGGGCATTTGAGAACACACTCGGAGGGGTTAGGTGGGTTGCCAGGTTCACAGCGGGTATTTCCATTAGGATGAAGCTGTTGGTGGCAGGTGGTAGGAGCTGAGATTATATGGGCTCTGGTATTAATCCTGTTAGTGTACCGTGACTGGATGAATAAGTAACATTCGGATGCTCTCCAGTCTGACTGTACAGGCACCAGAAATATTTACCTTCAGGGTGTTGGAACTCAGCGCTGTTACCATGTTTGAACTGGCAATCTCAGAGAGGCTTTTCTATAAACTGATACAGATTCTCAGATCCTTCATTACTATACCTGTCAGTGCTTTGACACTGACTTCTATTTATTCTATTTAAGAGGAACCACGCACAGTTTAAAACACAAATGTCACCATTTGAGCCAACACAGCAGATGATCGCTTGAAGCTAATTCTCACCTGTAGTCCCTCGGCAGCAAAATAACACAGTACAGGGTAAAAACATAAAACAAAGTTATACTAAAAAGAACACACAAGACACACAGTGCAAAGCTACACGTAACAGCACATCATAAGTGTATGCTTGTCAAATAAAAGAGAGTCATGAAGACCTGAGGATAGAATGCAAGGTCTGTGAGTTCAGAGCTGAGCAGCTTTTAGCAGACCTGTTTTGCTGGTTTTCAAAGTGCTAATAGAGCCTCAGCCTCCACTTGTCTCGTAACTGGTACTTTAGATGATATTTACCACCAGAACTTTGACCGTTGAGAACTGTGAGATTCCACCTGCGATGTCTACAACTACTATTACTGCTGCAAATGACAATAACAATAAGCTGAAGCACAAGAAAATGAAATGGCAACTCTTTTGATTTTAGCTATTTTTGGTCTCTTAAAGTCATGTGTTTAACAGTCATGTGTTTAACAGCAAGACCAGTCAGCCAGCTGGTCATGTCATTGTCTCCAAATCAATAGCAACATTTTTATGAACAAATGATACGCCATGTGTTATGTTTCTGTCGGCTGTAGTGAGTGAAATAACGAACAACATGTGAGATGCTCAGTGATGTGATAAATGTATCAGGAAGTTCAGAGAGCCAGCAAACGTCCTGCAGCTTGTGTGTTATAGTTGGGCCATTCTGTGGTGTTCAGAGGATGAGGCACTGACAACTGCACTCACTGTTGGAAATAAGTTGTAAACGGAGGCTTTGACTGCATCCCTATTGCTATGGTTATTCAATTTTAGATACAGGCTGATAGTATGTGGCCAACGCATTAAATTATAACAATGAACAGACAGTTTCACTGGAACTACTTAGTCAATGTCTTATATCAGGATTAATGAACACCCTGCAGTCAGTCTGAATCTAATATTCACCCAGATTATGGTTTAAACCCTTTAATTTGAAGGTAAAACAGAAAGCGAGTGCACCTGAAATAATAATTGCAGGCCAAAGATGAGCCCACTGGTTAGCTCATCATCACCTTGTTGCACCATTTCCATTGTTTAGCGCTTTTTATGGAGTTAGCTCTGTTTGAGCTTTAGCCACCTTCGTGTTGAGAACCATGTCCAGACAACTGGACAAGTAAGACCCAGGTTGTATAAAAATGGAGTTATGTAAGACGGTATTGAGAGGTAGAAATAGCTAAGAAAAAATAGTAAAAAATAATTGGATCAGCTACACAACAACCCTATAAAAAGGACAAAAATCACACCCTTCATATCTCAATCCACGTCTTTGTCTCTTTGTGCTGCTTTCAGTTGGTGACATGCTCAGGTGCATTCAAGGAGGGCTCTCTTCGGATAATTCGCAACGGCATTGGGATTCATGAGCACGCCAGCATTGACCTGCCGGGAATCAAAGGTTTGTGTGTTCTGTATGTGTTTGTGTCGCTTCCAACACCTCCCTCTCAAGCCGTGACATTATCTGGACCTTATTCCTTTACTGACTTGACACTAGAGTCACTTCAGCCTGCACATCTGTTTGCCTCACCTGGCCAAGACGCCAGCTGCTGTACGTCCAAGCTCCGCATGCGAGCGCGAGCAGATGGCGCAGATGTCATAGGTCTTGGCTCGGTACTTTCGAAAGAACAGGAAGATTGCCAAGGTTAGTTTTGGAAGCATTTGTTTTCATTTAGCGAACCAATGAGCGCTGCAATGTCTGCGGGAGCAAAGTGTCAAGTTGAGGAATCCCGTCAGGTGTAACAATGGCAGACACCTCTTAATCCCAGAGAATGAGCTTCCTCTCTCAAGACTGTTCTCTGATGCTTAAATGAGACACACAGGTCAGGTGAGGGCTGCTCGCACTTGTTAGGCTTCAGCTGTTTATTGACCATCTCTGCCCTGAAAGCCTCGGCAGCTGCCTGCTGCCCCTGGCCTCTTGATGAGAGACAATTATTCACTAAGCCAATCGATGGCTCTCTGAGAGGTGTCTGTGACCTGTACATCTTCCAACATGTTGGCATTTGACAGCTGGAATAGTTAAAGATCGGCTTAGAAACTGGTTGGATATTGTATTTCTCCTGCTCTGCAGAATGGTGCAGAGAGTGACTTTTCTTTCCAACACCCTCTCTTGAATCCCCTTCAAGGTTTGTGGCCGCTCCGCTCCGAGGCAGGAAGAGAGACAGATGACATGCTGGTGCTGTCTTTCGTGGGTCAAACACGGTGAGTGCTTGCCGTGCAGCATGCCAGATAAGTGTAAAGTCAATTCCGAATGCCTTTATCTCATCTTTAGAGTGTGTTTTCCCCCCAGAGTGTTGATGCTGAGTGGTGAGGAAGTGGAGGAGACTGAACTTCCTGGCTTTGTGGACAACCAGCAGACGTTTTACTGTGGCAACGTGGCGCACCAGCAACTCATTCAAGTGCGTACACACACACACACACACACACACACACACACACACACACACACACACACACACTTCTGTCATAAGTTCATTTGCTGTCAGAATGCTTCACCAGAGCATGCTTCAGTTAGATTAACACTGACACTCATTTGATGTCTAGAATTAGCTGACTTACAGTATTTGTACATCCTTGTTCAGTGCAGGAAAACCATCTAATTTCACAAATTCTAAATTAATTATAGAAATAACTTATTCAACTGCGGCCTTTCTCCATTTAATAAGATATACTCTGCCGGCGCTGAGTCCTACATGATTGAAAGGGGAGTTGTGAATATGAGCAGCGCAAAAGGACTTCATGTATTTTACACGTGGCTGAGATGAATATTGCACTTCATTTAAATTCAAGTTTTAGCCTGCCTTCTTGAAATGAGGATGAAACCTGCTGGGAGTTCTGCCAGCTCTTAGACCCTCAACCATAAATCTTTAGGTTGTTATGACAACACTGCTTGTGGTTTAAGGCAGGAACATTTTCACTAACGCTCTCACCTCTCACAGTTGCTATACTTACACTGCACATTTTCACATTTGCGTGAGTGTGACACAAAACATTCTTTGTGGCAAAGACAAACTCACTTCAAATGGTAAAAGTTGCTAGTTGCACTTAAACTTGGATTGAGGCCACTAGCTTTAAAGTTCTATTACTTTGGCCTTCAGTGGTCTTATCAGAAAACACATTGTGGTGGACAGTGTTGGACACTTGAAGGCAGCACAGATTGTGCCAATTTTCAGCAAATTATTAATATTGTAAATACAAATTAAACATTTGGCTAGAATATTAAATCAATTGCAATAAGTAAATTTTTGCTGCAATAAAAAAAAGATTAAAGTCACATGAACAGACTGAAAACTTAATTTTTTGGGGACATGATTTCCAGTTGAAAAAAGGCAGCAAGTCTCATTACATCCCAGTATATGTTACTGCAGTACTCAGCACATTGTAAAACATTTAAAATCACAGTTATATTGTATCATAACTTGGCAATCCTTCTTCGCAACAGTTCAGGATAATTCAGCAAATCTCTGCCAACCAATCTCACTTCTGCACAACATTGCAATTTGATCCGCTCACCGCAACCTTTCCTCAAATTTGACTAAGCACAGCAGTTTGCCATAAGTTTCCCCTGTCATAGCATACCTCTGCATAAAGTCACCAGTCTCACTTCCTTGTTTCTGGCTGTGAGGATGCAGACATTTTTGACACGAACATCTCACATTTACCAACAAAATGTTCTGCTAAAGACTGAGCAAGGCAGTTCCATAATGTCCTGCAGTAGTGGGGGTAAACTGTTTTACAGAGTGTGTAATGTGGTGGAACGCAAACAGAAGTCATCATCTGACAAATACCATTCTACTGCACAACACACCTGTAGAATTGCTGAAATGCGTTGATAACAGTCAAGACAAATCATCACGACACAGGCTGTTGCATCCAGGTCTGTTGTGCTGAAACAATCAAGGTGAGCTAGGTTAAATATATAAGGTTAATGGTAATGTTAGTGTAGTATACATCACACTCAGAACAGTGCAGTTTTCTTCTCACTAGAACAAGTTGCCTTTGATATTTAATGAATTATACAGAAAAAGCTGTTTTTGTAGTTTTCATTTGCTTCCACAATTTCATTGTAAAAACGCCTAAAAACGTTGCAACATGCTCTGCAATTATTTTACAAAAGCTGCTGTGAAATCAGACAATTTAGATGGACACATTTCCAAAAACCTGAAAAATCCTGAAGGGACTTTAGCCTTGTTTTACCTCATTATTTTGGCCCTGTATCCTGCACAGTGTTTGCTTAAGCTATGCTCTTCCAATAAACCCTTCAATAATAATAATAGTAAAAAAAAAAACTGTAGGCAGCAGTTTCCAGCAAACAAGCTCTGAAAGTTGACTCTGTATTACCTGCCCAGCAAGAATTGCAAAAATCAAAAGAAGTGCCCCGTAAATGATGCTAGACATCTAGAAGGCCCCAGGTATTCTTGCCATGGGGAGTTGGGAGACCAAGCCAGAGCTGAAAGACCTTTGGACAGTTGGCCATAACATACAGTAGTTTGTTTTGGTGAATTTGTTCTTTGGTCACAATTTGCTTAATGCAACAATGCACCATATACAGAACAGGTTCTATACCAGAGTTAGCTGAATAGCTAATTTGCATCTGTGGTCCCTGGGCAGGAAGTTAGAAGGACAATAAAACACATTCTAAACTTTACAGACAGTATCAAAAACAAAACAACAGCATCAACAACATGACAAAGTAAACATCGTACAAAATACATAATACATTTGGTGTTCTATATACAAGGATAATTGATCGCATGATTGATTCTCTTTTAGCCATGTCTTCAGAGACTTTTTAAAACTGTTAAGACTTGCACAGTCTCTAATATGGAGTGGGATTGAGTTCCATTTTCCAATTGCTTGGAATGAGAATGCTGATTGCCCAAAAGTGGTCTTCCTAAATTTGGTGAAACAATCGCCTCTCATTGAGGCCCTGGATACCCTTACAATGTCCCTGCAGAATGACACACATTGCTTGAGTGGTGGTGGTGCAAGGTCATGAATCAATTTGTACATCAAGCACATGTCAGAAAACCAAAGAAAATTGTCAAAGGTTAACAGGTTAGGGTTTTTTTTAATGGTACAGTGGTGGTAATTTCTTGTTTTGTTTTTTTTTATCAAAAACTTTCACTGCCTGTTTGTAAAGAGGATACAAAGGTTTCAGCGTAGTCACACCTGCCTGCAATAGGATAGGTGTGAAAGGATCATTGAATGCATAAATAATTTAGCAGCATGTATGGGTAATTGATGTCTGATGTGTCTAAAATTAATTAAACTAGTTCTGACATTTTTGGATATCTTTCTAATATGCTTTTTAAAAGTTAGGTTAGAATCAACGGTTATGCCCAGGTATTTAAAGTTGTCAACAATTTTAATTACTTCTCCTTTGTCAAAGATATCAGGTAGTTGCTGTGCATTTCTCTTGTTGGAGAAATCGTCTGGGCAAATCAGAGGCAGGTCATTAATATATAAACTAAATAAAATTGGTCCTAAAATTGATCCCTGTGGGACTCCAATGGTGCTGTTAACAAAAGAAGAGCATGCACAGAGGATGAATCCTAATGACTTTGGTAATCCCCTGACTTCCCCTGTTGCACCACTATAATGTTGATATTTCAGTTTTTTAAAGTGAATTGCCATGGAATTTTGTACAGACATTCACAATCACCACTGGATAAACAGCAGTTTCTTTGGTGAGCTCCCGACTTGTTCTCTAGTGGCATCATCAGGTCAAAATCTTCATTCATTCAGTACCCATAACTTCTTATGTTGTTCAGGGTTCTAGTAAGTATGGAGCCTATGCCAGGGTACACCCTGGACAGGTCACCAGACTATCACAGGGCTGACACATAGAGACAGACAACCATTCACACTCACATTCACACCTACGGACAATTTAGAGTCACCAGTTAACCTGCATGTCTTTGGACTGTGGGAGGAGGCTGGAGAGCGTCAAGAAAACCTGCGCTCATATGGAGAGAACATGCAAGTCAAAATGTTAATTTGTCCAATTGTTTGGTCACCAGTTACCTGCAAAAATAATGTCTTTCCCATCAGCCTCAGTTCTACCTTGTGTGTAGTGCTGATTTGCATATGTGAACGTGTTATTATGATTAATGAACTGCATGGTAACGTTAGAAACTGTCTATGTAGTAACTATGTAGTAAACCTTATACCTGCTGAACAGCGTAGCAGCAGTTTCATTGTGAGCATGTTAGCACACTGATGTTTGTATTCAGCTCAAAGCACCACTGTGCCTAAGTGCAGCCTCGCAGAGCTGCAAGTGTGGCTGTGGACTCTTTGTCTCGTCTGACAAAATAAATTCCCAGTTCTTTGGAAACTTGCTGTTTTCCTACAATGTGTTGTGACTTAAAACTTAAATTTAAACTGTTTTGGTCTCGTCAAATGTGCTGTGATTTGCACTACACTGCAAAGGTAAACAAACTGCAGAGGCGGAACAATGTGATCCTCATAAGTGCTCTCAAGGACTCTAGGATTCTCGAATCTTGAATACAGGCTGTGTTTTCATATCTCATTACACCGCCATATTTTGTGCGCTCCCTAACAGTGCAACAGCTCCATTTATAGTTTGACTTGTTTGAACCTGCTGCCGTCTGTTATTGAGGCGTCGTCAGCTCTCCTTTTTTTTCTTTGTCCTGTCTACCTCCTTCAGTGCTATATGGCTCTCTCCATGGCATTATTCAAATTTCAATATTACATCTGTATTTCTCCTTAACCTGAGGGGCTCTTACGTGGCATTCACAAGCCACTTTGGTGCATGCAATACAAGTACTGTCAAAGTAATGGGTCTAGAAACACAGCCATCTTGTTCTGATGTTTTATTAAAGAGTTTTTTTTGGGGGGGGGTCAAACAAATGCTGGACATTCGACCTTTACTCTGTTTGTATCAAGCCATATTTCTTAATAGTTGTGTTGCCATCAAACTGCTGTATTTTCCCTTCATACATTACAATTCTTAAAGGGTTTCTAGTGAGCAAACTGTCATTGTAGCTTTATAAGCTCCTGGATTGCTGCAAGTGTCCTTGTTGTTTTGAAACAATATATCAGGACTCAAGAATCTGGTACAAGCACCATATGTTCTCTTTGCAGTTAATCATAATTTCCTTTCAGCCATTCAAAAAAGAGCAACAACAATCCTGGCACACAACCACATAGAAACAATGAGATTTGCTTTGAAGTGACTCCACATTTTAGCTCCCAGTCTCTACATCATCCTCCCTGTCACTCCCAGGAAATACTGTGCAAAATAAGATTTTTTAAAAGGGAAAAACTGTGTGTGCCTGCAGATCACGTCAGGTTCTGTGCGCCTGGTGCTTCAGGAGAGCAAGGCATTAGTGAGCGAATGGAAAGAGCCACAGGGCAGGAACATCAGCGTGGCTGCCTGCAACCACACTCAGGTGGTGCTTGCCGTGGGACGAGCCCTCTACTACCTGCAGATCCTGGCTGGAGAGCTCAAACAGATCAGGTAGGACATGGATACACACACAAGGGATCAAATGATGGACCCATTGTCTGTTCACTGATATTTTCAGGCGGCACACTGTAAAATCTGACAAGATCATCTTACCTCAAAAGAATCTAAGAAACTGATTGCCTTGAAAAAGGTCATTTAATTCTCTGAAGTTGATGCAACTTTAAAATGAAAGTTGAAAGCATTAGCAACTTGGGTAAACCCACAGACTGTATAAATAATGAGTAGTGTCACCCACTGGTTTGTGGACTCCCATTGTGAAGCCTCGGGTGTGGCATTTTGGATGTCACCATCTTTGTTTTTTGGAGCCAGGAGGAGGAGGAGGAAGGGGATGACCTGATGGAGAAGCCGAGGACACTCGATACGTTTACATGCACAGATAAATCAAGTTACAGTTAAAGCTCAACCAGGCCATTTAATTGTCCCAGTATAGAAGCACAGGAGGGGAATCGATAAAGTATGTAAGTATAAGTTAATACAACTCCGCTACGATAGGTGCTGATATGCCCCCTCTTTGACCTTGTTAGTATTGGACCTTTTTCCGTCACAGACCAAACAATTGACAAACAAGTTAGCCACGGTTAGATAGCGACTTCTGGGTCAAAGCCCAGGTCAGAAAGCGCCTCTGCCAGTTTGGCTCTGATTGACTATAGACATGCAGGAGTAACTCAACTCCCAGTGGGACTATATGGGTGTGTTAGTCTGACTGTATTTTAAAAGGCCAGATTTAGTCGGACTAACACAATGAATCAATTTTTTCTAATGTCACCCAGTCACCCAAAGCTGCCCACCCTTAACTGTGTGCTTTAATAAAATGTGAATGGGTAAGTTATATGAAAATTCACCCCCTGTAGAGTTGTCATGAATGTTGAAATTAGATATAGAGACCAAAACCGTTTTTTGTTCTGGGCTGTAAACATGTTTATATATGCTGTAAAGTTACATTTTAACATGACGGTCTGTGGGGTTTTACCCTGTTTTGGAGTGGCCATTCGATGCACTTCTGCATTGGCTTCATTTTTCAGCCTTGGAGTTTGCAGCTTGGGTAAACCAAGTGAGTCTGACTTGATCATGACAAAGGGGATTTTGCATGTTGTGGAGTTAGGATAGCATATATGCTTAATATACATAATGAAATTAAGTTGTTAGTACCTTCAATAAACAAAATAAGTCTGACTTAATTGAACAGTTGAATTTTAGTGGCATAGAATATTAAAATATTAGTATTTGTGATTAATGGAGCCCTGTTGAAATCTCAAGTAAAGTCAGAGAGAATGATTCAGTCTGAATATTTCGAGAGTTTGTTTTTAAAGCTTATGTTTTTATGGCTTAAAGGTGGATTTATTATGAAAGTATAATTTTAGCTCTCTCCACAAAGAATGTAATTTTGTTCAAATTAAAAATAAGTCTGCGAATTAATCATTCTTTGTTTCACTTACTTCATCTACGGTTTTCAGTTTCCTAGATTCCACTGAGTAAACACAACTGTTCAACTAAGTCAGACCGACTTTGTTTACTGAAGGTGCAAACACTTTGAAAGAGCAACTTTTTTTAATTATGCATATTAGGCATATATGCTGTGTACTGTAATTAACAAAACAACACTGTAGGTTCTGCATTGTGCTATATGTCTGTATTCTGCTGGTTGCAAACTAGTCTTTTCAAATCTGTAAATAATAAAACATGTTTCAAAACCAAACGTGCAGGCATCCTAAACTCACCACATGCAAAATCCTCTTTGTCATCATCAACTTAAGTCAGACTAACTTGGTTTACACTTTTAGACAACTTATTTTCACTTGGGTTTTTTAAGTTGCAACAACTTCACAAAGATAAGTAAGTACAACTACATTTGCAGTGCACTTAACAATTAGATATAAAGTAAACATAACTATAGAGATAAATAGTTATAATTACTTACCTCTTCAAGGCAATCATTTTTCTAGAGTTCTCCTGTTTTTTAAGTAACATCAACTTGTCAGATTTTACAGTGTACTTACTGATGAACTGGGGATTTACCTGCCGATAATCTCCTCTACTACATACGCAGCTGAATATGGTCATGCTATAAGCATTTTGAATCATGCACAGAGCTTCTTGTTTGTGATAAATACACCACGTTATATATAAACCTGTATTAACCCGGTACGACATTACAAAAAGAGATCAGTCATGTGCTAAAGGAACCATTTAAACACACTTTTTCACCTTCTTGGCAAAAGTTAGATAAGAAGATTGAGGCCAGCAGCCGGTCACCGTATACACCCTACATATTTACCTTACATTCATGAGAGGGCTATCAATCTTCTTATCTAACTCCTGGCAGGAAAGTGAATAAGCCTATTCCCCAAAATGTCAAACAATTCACATAAACCCTGCCATGTCTGTCTGTGGGTTTGATGGTAAGGCGCCTCCAAACTGGGTCAGCTTGCAAGTTCAGAAAAGCTTAAGAGTGATAAAAAAAAAAGAAAAAGAAAACCTTCAGTTATCCCGTGGCGGTGATCTTAAAAGAGATGCCCTTTAGCTCATCACATAGCCAAGTCACTTAATTTTTCAGGTAATAAAGTTGACTGCAGAGACTCTTCATCAATCCAACTTACTTTTGTTAACAAATTAGTCTGAGTCATCTGAGTAATAGAATTGCAGGTTAATTGAGTACTTAATATGATACAACAGCAGGGAAGAATCTTACATATATAGATATATATATACATATATATATATTGGATACACAATACCCAACGCAGCTCTTGTATGAAAGTTTAATTAATCAAACAGTGATTTATATTCCCAAGAGTTCAAGAACTTTGTCTCTGACTCACAGTTGTGTTGTTATTATTATTATCCTGCACTATCTTACCTTCACTTTTATTTCCTCTCTCCTGATCTGTGGGAAAGTTTGAGATGAGGGATTTGCATCTCATTTTTAAGCAAATGCTGCAGCAGAACTTTAGAGTCTTACATTTTAATATATTTCTTTCACACTGCTGCTGTGGTTTACCCTCGTGGCTGTCTCCGTGCCACTATTGCAATAATACTGCTTTGAGACACTTTTTTTTAACATTAGTTGTTTTAAAAAAGTCAAGGATACACAAAAATGTAATTTTTTTTTTTTTTTTTTGCAGAGAAAGACACACAGCTTGTAAAAATGGCCACTAGGCCCGCTTGAAGCACAAAGTGTTTGTTTGCAGCCTTGAGAGTTTTCGTAACTGATGAAACAATGAAAGAGACAGAGTGAAGTGTCTCACCAGAGCTGTGAAATAATGTTTGGCTTACATCAATATGCTGCTGGTTTGCTTTGTGAGTCCTGAAATTCTGCAAATACTAGATAGTCATAGCAGGATAAAAGATGTTTACATGGAGGAAATGCTCCTCTGCAATGCAATTAAAATGTAAGAACTCAACACACTCCACAGTGATTATCCCTATATTATATTTGCAATATTGAGGAGCCAAGTTTTACTACAACGCAGGATTTTGGGGCCTTTTTTAAATGAATTTTATGCACATTTGTATTACAGCTTTATCTCCTCATGCATAAATTATTAAATCGTGAAATAATATATATTTTTCCATGTTAATTTTTGTTTTTACTTTTAAACAAGTAAGAAATGATGCCCATAAATATATACAAAATATGTTTTATAGATTTAAAAATGAACACTGACAGCTTAATAACATACTGTAGTTCACCAATTTATGAAAATTGTTATTGATTTTCTAAGGAGGTCGGCGAGAATACCTCTTAAAGTGGATTGATGACTATTGTTTAAATACCTGATATATCAAAAAAGTTCATCACATTAATGTCAAAAAAATCCAATGATACTATAAATGATTCTTGGTCTATGATTTGCAGCATTGCTCACATACAACAAGAGATATTAAAGGATAGCGTCCAACTCGAAGAAAATGCATATTAAGTGGTTATCAGACATTTATATTCAGAATAATCGGTATCCATATTGATATTGGAAAGGTGTTTCATTTTTGGGGTCTCCCAAACAAGCACTCACAAATTAGATTTTAAATATCAAGGTATCGGGTGCACTGGGGTAGAGTCATTATGAATTATCACTCGACAAAACGTTTTTTCTGCTTTTGTACTTCTTGTCACATCATCACCTTGATGAGTTAAAACAGAATATTAAGTATATTAAAGGAGCTGTAAGCTAACAGTACGAACAGTGCTAACAGTGGGGAGTCTGGAGGGTGGACATTACGCTTCCACGATGATCCCCATCCCCGCACTTTGAGTTGGGACGTCATGATCGATGGTTAACATATGAGTGCAGTACAGAGTAGAGCCGTTTAGCTCGCCAGTGGGATTCACACACAGTCACTCACATGTACCAACAACATGCATGCACAGCCAACCAGCCACCACAACAAGAACATAGAAGGTCAGATTATAACACACAAAGATAGTGTGACTTCATTCTCAGCTCCGGACGCTGTAGCTTTGATGCTATATCATTACTGTGAGTGTTGTATACAGAACCTTGAAAGAGATCTGATCACTGTTTCACAGAATTGTTCATAAAACTCGATCTTCCTGCTGACAACAGAGTCTAAACAAGGAAGAGCAAAAACCTGATGTTCCTGTGTAATGAGCAAAAATCCACTTGTGGCCAACTTACCTTTGAGACCAAAATCTTGTTGCCTGGCCACACATTGCTTGAGATCCCACCACAGCTTTATAGGAAATTATTGTCATGTGGCAGCTTAAGTGTGAACTCACAGCTCAGCTCACCAGATGACCATTTGCATTTCACATGAGAAACACATTTTTATCTTAAACTTATACTCTTGTCAAACTTTGTCATCCACATTCACACAATGTGTGGGGCAGCTTGCTTCTGTTTTTCACACGTTCTCTACACCCTCCTCAGTACAACGGAGATGGAGCACGAAGTGGCCTGCCTGGACATCACGCCTCTGGGGGAGGGTGGCGGTGAGTCACCGCTCTGCGCCGTAGGACTCTGGACCGACATCTCAGCCCGCGTGCTCAAACTGCCCTGCTTCACAGCCCTGCACAAGGAAATGCTGGGCGGAGGTGAGAGAAAAGAGATAGGGTGCAGCTGATGGGAGAAAAGGAAAGCTGTTACTGTATGTGGAGAGAGACGGGTAGATGCTGATAAGCTCAAGTCAAGTGAGGCTTTTTTCCCTCTGTAGCTCAGTAGCACATACAATGTCTCAGTGGGTTTCACAGATACACAAAAGCAATGATTGCTAACTGAACTCATGCTCTATCAGAGAGCAAGAGAAAAATCTTCACATAGAAAGGGGAAAATGAAAAGAAAAAAATGGAGGAGGGTGAAATGTTTTTTGTTGTTCAGTGCTTATTATGCCTTCACAAGCCACAGACTGAATACAGGCCAGGTGAGTGTTTTGTTACCTTATTTGGGCGTACTGTTGAATCCACACTCAACCTTGACGAACTATATGTTTGAGAAGCACAAAGCATCACAGCTCAATCTGTGTGAGTAATTTGAGTCTCAGTATTGCTGCACCCACAGCTGCTTATTTGGTAATAATGATAAACAAACAGTAAAATTTTCAAACAAAACCAAAAGGCCAGAAACAAAATTACATTTTTACCATGTTTTTGCCTCAATAAATTGCTGTGGCCGGAGGCATTGTTTTTAGGATGTCAGTATGTACGTCCCATTCTTGTGAACGCGAAATCTCCAGAACCCCTCGAGGGAATTTCTTCAAATTTGGAACAAGCGTCCACTTTGACTGAACAATGAACTGATTAGATTTTGGTGATCATTTTGGTCCAAGGTCAAGGTGACTGTGACCTTGTCTGTGTCACTGTCGTGAACACAATACCTCAAGAATGCCTTGAGTGAATTTTTCCAATTTTGGCACCAATGTTTACTTGGAACTTCACGATGAATTGATCATAATTTGGTGGTCAAAGGTCAAGGTCACTGTGACCTTGTCCAACTCATTCTCGAGAACGCTGTATCTCAAGAACACCTTCAGGGAATTTCTTCAAATTTGGAGCGAACAGCCATTTTGAGTCAAAGTTTAATTAAACTGTCAAAGGTCACCGTGACCTCAGAAAACATGGTTTGGGGCGTAACTCAGGAATTCATATGCTAATATGACAATTGAATTCACACAAATGCCTAATAGAATAAAGTGATGACATTTTATATCCATAAGCCCAAAGGTCAACCTGACTGTGACATCATAATGTTCAGATGTGATGTAATGTGCAGAAGGGGAGACATTGGTCCGGCACTGATAATTGAGAGATATGAAGATCATGACTTTAGATAAAACAAGATTTAAGAACCGTAGCCATTTTATTTTGGGGATGTAATGTTTGCGTTTGTGCACAAAATGCTCAGGATGCCTGTAGAACCAAAACTCCATTTAAGTCATTGATGTCAGTTCATGTTTTTTTTTTCTTCTTCAGTTTAGATTTTTGAAAAAAATGTCCTAAATTTCATCCCAGAGGAGTGTTTAAAAAGTCTTGCAAAGTCTTAAATCCCACTTGCATTAAGCTGCAGGAACCCTGAAGCTGGAGCCAGCAGCTGGGTAGCTTAACTTTGCATAAAGCCTGAAAATAGAGGGAAACAACTTGCATGGCTCCGTTAAAAGGTGACAAAGTCCACCTACCAACACTTCTAAAGCTCACAAATTAGCATGTTATACCCCTGAGACATTCAGGGTTTTTTGTGTATCTTAAATGAGATGTGAAGTGTTAATTTGTGAGATTTAGAGGTGATGATAGGCAGGTTTTGTTACCTTTTTAAGTGGACAGAATGTGGAGCTATTCCCTTAATAAGTCCAATAAAGAAGTCCAAGGAATGAGTCTTTTATAGTGTAGTAGTAGCTTAAATAGAGTATCTTCAGTTTCATTAATAGATGAAAATGGAATATCCCATTAAGTACTTCACTTTTTAGTACGTACTTGAACATTAACTGTGCTGCCAGCCCAGATGCATTTAGTGCAGCATTTAGACGCTTGAGGAGAATTTAAACTTAGAGTGTTTAAATATGCAAGAGAGGACTTGACTACTTTTTTGGTTAAACTTATCAAAAAGTCAGCAGTCGCTGGAGACAAAGTTTCATAACATGGTGAACTGGCACAGACAGGACTCTTACTTTCCAATTAGACTGCTTCACCCATGAAGAATATTTCCACACTCTTTACCACAGTGTCACACTTTATTTTCCAAGTGCGCTTGATTGACAGCTGCTCGATGCACAAACTCTGCAAACTGTGCTCTCTCGCTGACTCCCTTAACAAGGACAGTCTGTCTGCAGTCTTAAGTTTTTGTAAGTTCTAAACAGTAAACCTTCAAATTAAAACCTAATGTGCTGTTTTAATTGTTCATATTTTTAGCTCTGCCTTTGGAAGCAGAGTTTTAACACTGCACAGTCGTACTTGAGCTGTGTTTGTTTTGCTAACATGAACTATATTTACAAAGATTAGTTTTTCTGAATTGAACACAGCCCTATGTTTGTTTTAATATTTTGGCTCCCTTACTTAAAATAATTGATGTACGTAACTATGGAAACATGCAACCCCTCAAGTAGCCAACATTTGGCAGACTTTTTTAATGTTGCTGCTTGGTGAGTCGGCCAACAAGCATTTAATCAGAGCCAATACGGATTTGATGTAATTGGCTCTCAGTCAGAGAAACTTATGTTTGGTAAACGGAAAAGACAGAAGACTTTATATTTACCCTGCAGCATTCAAATGGTATTTTTCCCCCCCTAAAAGTTAGCAGCCAGTCTGGCCGGTAACCCTTATTGATTTTTCTGACAAAGACATTTTAGCAGACATTCATCACTTTGGTGTTCATCCATGAGCCTGTGACTCCAGTGTGCAGGAAGGATAAATCATCTGACTGTGTGTGTGTGTCCTCAGAGATCATCCCTCGCTCAATCCTAATGACCACCTTTGAAGGCAGCTACTACCTGCTGTGTGCACTGGGAGACGGCGCGCTCTTCTACTTTGGTCTGGACCTGCAGACTGGTAGGTCTCTCACAACAAACATCCCTACAACTGTTAACATAAGAGCTTCTTAAACTTCCCAGACTGATAAAGTCCTCCAGGCAGGGCCACCGGCGGCTGTCTGAAAATATTTTTAGAATATTATTTCATGGTGAGTTGCATAAATCCCAGCACCATATTTGAATGTAATTGTAGAGAAACTTTGCAGCAAACAGTTGCTTATATTTATACATCCAGCTGTTACAGAGCAACATCATCATTCATCTGGAGTCGTGTTTGTTGCCACCTGCAGAACATAAATCCAGTGTTCACTTTCTTTCTTTTCTTTTAGTCTCGTATTTCTGGTCAAAATGGAAGCAGCAGAGGCTGATACACTTTTATTCCCAAGTATGGGTCAAGCTCCAAAACACTTGATCCTTCACTTTCTCTATTATAGCACAGTAGTGCCTATCATGAGACGCTCCTTGCCTGGTAATGGTTTCAAACTCTACACCCCCCACTTTGGAATGAAGGCATGCTGTTAAAAATGTGTAGTCTCCACACTCAAGGCTGGGTAACATCACTGATATGACACCATCTGGTCAAAAAACCCAGGTGATATCATTTCAGAAATTAAAAGTAGTACATTAAGAGACACAGAAAACATCATTCGACTGTAGTTACAGGCTGAGTACCAGTGCTCTCTGTGAAGAGCCTTGCAATTACTGCATCATTGAATGGCTGTCTGTTTGAACTAAAGCCGACTGTCAGATCTCTCTTTTGACCTTTAAATAGATGCACAGATGGGAAAACATCTTGTTTATTCAGCCTCATGAGGCTATATGTTTCAGCAGTCTCTGTTAATGTCTTCTCTCTGTTGATAGTATATTTGAATTCAGTCAATTATCAAAAAATATGCAGAGTAATTACATGTTGACTGACTAATCGATGAATTGACAAATCATTTCCAGTGTCCAGGCAGTCAGAGAAAACCCTGCAGTCATAATAAACCTGGATGTTATTAACATGTACGCCGGGTTATCAATGTAATCAGGTTATTTAATGTTCCGTGTAAACATCTTGCTCTGAATTGAATACCCAACATATTAGTGTGCATGCCAATGTATTCATTGGCATGCACACTAATATGTTGGTGTGCATGCCAATGTATTCATTGATTTTGATCTGATCTGATCACCACACACATTATGACTATGATCTGAAGGGAGACATACAAGGTTATCTAGAGCTAAAGCCTATGCAAACTACACATACTGCTATAAAGACTTAGTTGTAGGTAAGTAGGGCAAAAGTTTTGACGAAGAGATGTCACCATGAAGCTTCTCTCTGTTGATAACTTACAAAAAATAACGGTCTTAATATATTTCAAGTTTTTCAAACTGTTATCTTTAAATATGCAAATGAGGAAACGTCCAGTTAAATATGCACCAATTTGCCTATATTTCCAGAACAGAAATCTAAACATGTTAAATCCAGGTTCAAAATTCTTCTTTTCTGGACATTTTAGGGTCAGAGGTTTTCACAGAGTGAATTTTTAAAAATATGTTTCTATCACTCCATGAATATAGAAAACAAAGTCAGTAGCTGTTAAAAAAAAAAAAAAAAAAGTTTTCGTTTGAATAAATCAGGCTATGAATGATATATGATCAAACCCCTCAGTAAAAACTGAAGAATACAAATAGGAATAAAACTGGAAAGTTTGGTGCGTGAGTGCTGCTGAAGTGGAGACTTCTGGCTCACAGAAAAAACTCATTTTGAGAAAATGGCCTATCATCGTCTAGCACAGTGGTTCCCAAATGGTGGGTCACGGGTCCATTCTGAATGGAGTGCAAATGACGAATGTGACAAGTTTATAAGAAATCCTCTTTAGTTTGAGGTACAGTGAATATCCAGCACAGAGCTTTTATTTTTAAGTGCCGTTTCCTGCTGTAGAGTGAGTGAATAACGGACAGCTACTTAACAGAGACAGCAAACTAGCTCGACGACATGTCCAAACGCAAGTATGATGCTAAACGTATTAAACTGTGTGGACCTTGAACTAATGACTAAGGACAAATCTGGCCCCGCTCGACCAGTTGGGAACCACTGGTCTAAACGTCTCAGAATCAGGCTGCTGGTAAGGATAGACAGTTATGTTCAGTGGCTTCACAATTCAGCCTCTAGCAACAACGTTACATAGGGCCAATGTTGCCAACTCTTTACCCCATGGATGCAGAAGGCCCTATCGAAAGTGAGCGTTCAATTTGTCCATTCTAGGCTACAGTAGAACATCATGGTGGACTCTGTGGAAGAGGACCCGCTCCTCATAAAGATATATAATGTGCTCAATCTAAGGCATTATTTTCAGGTGATTATAAACTTATGAAAACATAATTATGAATACTGTATACAATTTCTGCCAATAGATGCTTTAAAGTCCGACACATTGGACCTTTAAAGAAATGTATTCCACACATTTATAGACAAAAAACAACAGACAGCAGGTAAATAAATAATAAATTCCAACTAAGTGACACTTCCCAAGTTGATTTATAATAAGACAGTTATTGTTAGATTACAAGTTTTCGTCAATTTAATGTTCAGATATACAAATTAAACATTATTTAAATAAATATGCATTTTTTGTATAAATTTCCAGAACACGGATCTGAGCAGAATTAAACACCTAAAAAGTAGTTTTTGGTGTTTTCGTGTCACTGGTTTGACAAAAAAAACAGAATTGACGGCTCCCTGAAAAAACTATTTTCACATTTTCCTTGAAGGGAAAATCTGAATAAAGGCGTAGAGAAACACAAAGAAGGCAGGTGCTTCCATGCAGGGCTCACTGAAAGGTTTTACCAGCACAGAAAGTTTAATGAATATTCTGCACACAAGGACAAACTTTATTGTCTAAAGACACTCAGCGAGCAAACGATGATTGGTACACCCCCCTTTTAAACTGGATTTACCACTGTGTCCCTGTCCTTCCCCCAGGTGCCCTGAGTGAGCGTAAGAAGGTCACCCTCGGCACCCAGCCCACTGTGCTGAGGACCTTCAGATCCCTGTCCACTTCCAACGTCTTCGCCTGCTCCGACCGACCCACTGTCATCTACTCCTCCAACCACAAGCTGGTCTTCTCCAACGTCAACCTCAAGGAGGTCAATTACATGTGCCCACTCAACTCCGAGGGATACCCCGACAGGTCAGCAGCAGAACTGGCACGACTCATGTATTTTTATGGGTCTGCATCGTCGTTGGAAACTGTTGTTGTTTTATGTTTTCTTCCTCTGTGCTTTGAAGAGTTTCTTTTGTTTTGATCCTGGAGCAGACGCAGTGGGCTCAGACGTGTTCTCTGTTGACTACAGAAATGTATCCAGTCAAACTTTGTTTTGATTTGTGGGAAGTGGGTGTATTACTTTTTTTCTTTCCTCAACACTAATGCTGCGTGTTGCTGTGTTTGTCTTTTTATAGTCTGGCTCTGGCCAACAACAGCACCCTGACCATCGGTACCATCGACGAAATTCAGAAACTCCACATTCGTACTGTTCCTCTCTATGAGTCTCCCAGGTGAGTCCCACTGTCAAATATTGAGTTAGTACTGAACCCCCAACGAACATTTCAGACCCGTCATCTTTACAAATACGCTCTGTCTTCTGTGACTTTGTCTGTTTGCTCTGATTCAAGAGATGTTCTCCTGTATTTTTTTTTCCACATGTGCTGAAAACGTTTCAGTTCCCTGTTTTTGTGCTCAAACATTTAAGTGACAGCAGTGATTCATGGCTGTTAAATAAGTTATTAAAAAGTTGACTGCTGTATTATCCAGTCAGAAAACAGAAAGCCGTCTCTCAGGGCACCTTCTTTTGTTTAGCTTACCCCTGTGTGCTCTTTTTATGTTTACCAGCATCTTCCCTTTGATTTTTCTCACTCCCCTCCGCTCTCTCCCCCTCTGTTAACGCCCCACCAGGCGGATCTGTTACCAGGAGGTTTCCCAGTGTTTTGGGGTTCTATCCAGCAGGGTGGAGATTCAGGATGTGAGCGGCACCACATCTGCCGTGCGCCCCAGTGCGAGCACTCAGGTACCGTAGCTCCATGTTATGTTCGGCTAATAAACACCCAAGGGCTTGTTTGTTTTGCACTCTTATCTAACCAGCCGTGTTGACTAAGAACATTATTTATATCGTGGGACTGGGAGCTTGTCAGGACAACAAATGTCTTGTCCTGTTAGTCACTTAACAGGTCTACTGGAGCTAGATTTGCTAAACCAGGATTTAAATGTTAATGATGATGTGTTGTGATTGGTCATTTACTTTTAAAGTCGAAGAATTGTAACACCAAAACCGAAGCTGTTATTTGCAGGTTGTTTTTCTGTTTCTACTTTTTAATTGTCCAAAAGGTTATTTGTTATAAAAAAAATGTTATGATAAAATTTCTACAATATATTTTCTTGGTTTTGTAGGTAGTCAAAATAAAGACAGTATGCCTTTTTTTGAACCCCCTCTACTCCCCTCGGCCAGCTGTCTTTAAGAGGCTGCAGTTGCAGTGTAGAAAGGTATCATATAGGACTGGGCAGTATATCGGTATTGTATCAATATCGTGATACTAGATTAGGTATCGTCTGAGATTTTGCATGTCTTATAATTATAATATAATAATAATAATGCATTTTATTTCTAGGGGCCTTTCAGAGCACTCAAGGACACCTTTCATTACAAAGTTAGGTAAAAAAACAAGTAGCAATCTATCCATAGATCATAAAATCAAACAATTCCATAAT
Organism: Epinephelus awoara; assembly: GCA_035609425.1. Classification (NCBI taxonomy): domain Eukaryota; kingdom Metazoa; phylum Chordata; class Actinopteri; order Perciformes; family Serranidae; genus Epinephelus; species Epinephelus awoara. The sequence goes on from CM069294.1 coordinate 8,240,115, forward strand.
ATACAACAAAAAATAATAAAATGACTAGACAGAAATCGTTAGTATAAATATTAGGTATAAAATCATCATCTGTGCAGGTCTCAAGATGTGTGTCACCATTAAATCAGATGGAATTTGCCAGCTTAACAAGGTGTGTTTTCAATTAAAACATCTTGTGTAATATTTTGTAAAAGCATCAAAGTTAACTATACAATATTGATATTGAGGTATTTAGTCAAAATCATTTTTGATTTTGTCCACATCACCCAGCCTTAGTATCATATAATCACGCTAGTGAGTCTGCAAGGGGGTTAAATAATGCTCCGAAGTTGGGCTAAATTTTGTCAAAAAAAAAAAAAATAGGTATGGCCATTTTCAAAAGAGTCACTTGACCTCGCACCTAGCCTCGCTAGTCCCATGCAGTTTTTCGCATGCAATACAAACGTGTTTTTTTTTTTGCCTATTTAAATATTTCTGCATGGGTTTTCTGATGGTGTTCCTCAGGTCTTGGTGTCATAATGTGGTATTTTGGAGGAATCTTTGACCATTTTAATAAATTCTCAAGTAGTCAACAATGCTTAAATTAAGCACCAAATCTGTGCAACGAATGGTATCAACCAAATGATTGCCCTAACAACTTATGTGACATAATTGAGCATGGGAATGGCCATCATATATGTAATGTTCTAAGCTCCTATACCCTTGTAACTGTCAAAGTTTGAATAGGTGCCTACCTAAACACAGTGTTATGCCTAGAAAAACTTAAGCTGCACCTCAAATTAATCCTCAGGTTCCAAGCTTTCAGGTGATGTATACCATTTCTATATAGCATATACTGTTAACTTGCTATCTTCCCATAAATCCCCTGTCCCCTCTAAAAAAAGACCAAAATGGGTCTGTGGCAGGGAGGGGTGGAGGAAAGAGGTTGAGTGCACTCTAAATTTAGCTGCTGCAAGAGTTCAAAAAAAGTTCAACCTACATTAAACATAGCAATCTTTTGTTTGATGTGTTGTCAATGAATACTGACAATGATGTTTCAGCTGCCAAGAAAAAAAAGTAGGATCAACATTTTAGAGAGATTTGTACTCAGAGCGCTAATCAAAAAGTCCTTCCAGCCAGATTTACAGTGACAGCATGTGTGATGTCCACTCAGCTTGGCTCTAAAGCTTCCCCAAGGGGACATGTGTGCACTTTATTTGTGTTTGTATTTATTGCTGCAGTGCACAACTTTGTGGAAACAAAAGCAGAGCCAGTGCCTCTCACACGTGATGACAAGAAAGATGTTTACCTGATTTTAAACGCTGCACATCTGGTGCTGCAGATGGTGCCTACAAGTGCTGTCGAGCTCACACAGAAAATAGAGATTTGAATTGCTTCACAGCTTTTATTAGGTTTATCTTATGTCTACCTCTCTGCCTGTCCTGCCCTTAATAAATCTACATCCTTCCAGGCCCTCTCCAGCAGCGTAAGCTCCAGCAAGCTCTTCCCCAGCAGCACTTCTCCCCACGAGACCTCCTTCGGCGAAGAGGTGGAGGTTCACAGCCTGCTAGTCGTGGATCAGCACACCTTTGAAGGTGAGACAGCCGGATGTGCATTTCCGTTTGATCTCACAAAGCTGGTGCTTTCATATGGAGCTTCAGATGGTAAAACATTGTGCATTGTGCTTGGGGAATAACCAGGTGAGAGAACTCCTCCACAGCCTGGTCCCAACACTCAGTTTTTCATGCTTGTATCTCATCTTAAAATGGGCTCACTCTCATTTTACCAATTAATTTTGGATTTATCTGTTTCAGCATTGTTGTCATCCTTAATTCAATCTTATTTCCCACTTGAATATTCACTTGTTACTCTCTTATAGTGTGTAGGAAGGTGCTCCATGATGCTTTTTACTATACAGTATCTGTCTCTTCATGGTATAAATTAAGGATGAAACATGATGGGCGTCATGCAGATCATTTTCGTGTTGAAGCCCGCTGAACGTGGTTTTCACTCCATTCTGTTTTGCAATGCAAATTTCGCTGCGCCAAGCCTCCCCTTTTAAAACATCCAAGAGTTACCACACCCGCATACATTAGGGCATGTTATATGTAAATGAGGGGCTGGTTCAGCACGTTGTGTCCACAGCTGACTTCAATTTATCAGTGTGCAATCGGAGAAATGCTCATTTTGATGTTGTGAGGTCTTCATCAGTCAGACGTGGAGATGTTCTTATGCAGCATGGTGTCGGGTAAAGGCACTATGGATGCACATTTATGCATATAACTGCACTGGTGCTTATTTGTGAGGAAATGTGGAGTTCATATACATAGTGTAATCAGTTATTCAGCGCCTGCTACACCACTGAAATCAGCACTTATTATTTCTAATAAGGTTCGTCTATAATGAGTGCTGCTGTCTCACTCACACACCACTTAGATGCCTTGTGTTCTTTAGCTGCTGCATAATCAACATTAGCTGTGCAATTTTCATCTTAATGGATCCATAATTATCTGCATGTCTTGATGTTATTAAACATGTAATCTATTGCCATACCTTTCCCAGGATAACATGTTTTTTTTCCCAGGTAACTCTTCACTTGCTGGCAAGGTTAATCCCCAGGTACCAGGGATAAAAACAAGAATAAGCAACACCAGTGATAAAAATGAAAGATGTCCTTCCGTGACAGAAGCAATCAAACTCACAGGAGAGTTAGGGAGGTAGATCAATAAATAAAGACTGTACAGATCTATTTAGGCAAAATACAGTACCAGAAAACACCTGTGTCTCTGCACCATGAATAAAACACATGGATAATTCAAGGTTGATAACTAATCTTGATCTAAATCTCTTTGAATCGATGTGTGGTGGTAACTGACGACGGGCTTGTTAGCAAAACTTTTGTGTGTCCTGTGTACCTTGTCTGAATTTGGAGGGAGGCCCATGAATGCAGCAAAATCGATACTCTTCATAAGTTTTATTTTTCCTCAGTAGGACTTTCTTGACTTTCAGTCGTAGATAATTTATCAGTTGATCAGTTTGTAGTGAGAGCAATAAGAGCTGATCAGATTAGTTTGATGGATTAGAGAAGCAGCTGCTTCAGAGGCAAGTGAAAGCGAACTTTTAGACCCAGCACTGGACCGCAGGGTGCACGGTTTCCATGGGAACACAGCCTGTTTCATTTAATGTAGGCTGGAAAAACTGTAGACAATATTACAGTGAGAGCGATGTTGTTTTAAGAATGCCATTCTCTTTCTGTATGGATTAATGAACGGTTCAGTTTCACTCTCACTGTACCTGGCATTCTGCTGCTCCATCTGTGCCAGGAGTAACTCTGTGCTCAGAATAACCACAGCGCTCTTAATGAACAGTCCAGCTCCAAAAAATAGAAACTCAAACAGCAGTCAGACACTAAGGCTTGTCCACCTGCATCTGTGGTCGGTGGACTTCAGAATCGACCAGCCACTCAGCAAATCTAGCAGCGACTTGGATATTTTACAAACATTTGGCTGGTGGCCGGTGCTTATTTCCAACTGAGTGTCCTGAGAGATCTTTGACAACGATGCTGAACCTGTTTCAGTTTGAGAAGGCCGGGGTTAGATTTTTGTCTGGATGGGTGGAAATGGAGACTTTTGAAAACAATGATGCAGAGAACCACGTTCACTTCCCAATAGGGTCTTGTCAATTACGATGTGTCAAGACAAAACACTGCAGCTAGGGCTACATACCTTTTGGGATTTTCTCCTAATTTGGGTAAAATTACTCCTTTCTCATCTCTATGGCTTCTTCTGTCGATGCATAATGCCCCTGGCACTGCTCTGATATGTCGCCGTATTTGCTTTGCAGCTCTTCCCAGTCTGTTTTCTGCTGCCTTATACTCACATGTAGCTTTCAGTAACAGTTCCACCCCTTTGTCGGTCCAGGCAAAGAAATCTCTGGTTTTACCTTTAACCATTTCCATAGTATTTTATGTAATCATGCAGCCAACGGCAGAATAGACAATCTGCTTCCCATTTACATCAGCACAGCTTCCCAGTGTATTTGAATGGTCATGTGATAGGCATTTTCACAGAGATTATTTCTCAAATAATGCTGAAATGATTGTATCTACAAAGATTACATGCCGTTTTAAAATGAAAACATATTAAGATGTGACCTAATACAAGTTGTAAACAACCCCCTGTGTTAGCCATAAGTTATTTGAAAGAGGAAACTGTTTGAAACAAGAGCTCCTGCTTCAACTCTGACATACCGTACTTGCCAGAGTTGTGTATTCGGTATTCACACAGTTTTCCTGTGCGATGAGTGATTGTGATGGACGTGGACGCACCTTGGTTTTTACTGGTAAATCAAGGGGTTTTGACAGTCTGGATAAACTAGCCGCCTTTAAAAACCTGTCTGTGTATCTGACCACTCATGTGTCTTCAGAAAGTAAGTTGGAATAAAGTAGTAGCTTCGGTTCAAACTGAATATCGAAAGACAGTTGTGAAAAAAAGAACAGATGAATGTAAAATCCTCAAACAGAGAAACGTATTGTTGTTGCTGATGTATTATTCTGCTCTCACACTGTGTTCCGTGTTCTGTATCACTATCAGTCCTCCATGCCCATCAGTTCCTCCCCAGTGAGTACGCCCTCAGCATGGTGTCATGTCGTCTGGGAAAAGACCCGTCAGTGTACTTCATCGTCGGCACTGCCATGGTGTACCCAGAGGAGGCTGAGCCCAAGCAGGGACGCATCATTGTCTTCCACTACACCGACGGTCAGTAGCTTTTCTATCGCTTTCTCTGTTTCCAGAAAACAAACACAAAGCCACTTTTCGTGTCTTGTTCGTCAACCTTATCCTGTTTGTCTTCTCATCCATTTTGTTCTCTTTATCCTTCACCCGGTTTAATTTTCTCCTCCCCGCCCTCTGTCCTGTTTTTCCACCCACGGACACTTTGTCCTATACCGTGCTCTTGTTTCCCTCCTCACTTAATCACTTTCTTATCTCTTCTTATCAGACTTTTCTCCTCTCACCACTACTGATTCCCCCTCATTTTCTTTCATACTCTGTCCCTCTCAAGGTGCATTGCTCGCCTTTCATTTATCCTCCTTCTCATTCTACCATCGTCCTCATTGTGAGAGCCTCGCCCGCTCTTATTCACTTTTTCTCCACATATCTCTCTCATAGTTGTCGAGCAGTTTGTATCCTCCGCCTCATCAAGATCTTGTAGGTGCTAATTCAGGTTGGCATTGAGCGTGTAACACTTTTAATGTTAACTTCAGTCTGACTGACAGACATTGTGCTCTCTCTTGCAGGTAAGCTGCAAACCGTGGCTGAGAAGGAGGTGAAAGGAGCTGTCTATTCTATGGTCGAGTTCAATGGCAAACTGCTGGCCAGCATCAATAGCACAGTAAGTGGTGCTTCAAGGTGTTGGACTTTTCAGCAAGACATACAGAGCACTTGACTTTTTCGTTGCAGAGCTGCACTTAATGTTCATGTTCAGTACCTTTGGAGAGTTGAGGAGAAATGTAGCTCGAACCTTAACTTTGCTTCAAGGTACACTTTGAATTAAATTCATGTCTCTGATTATTAGTTTTTTTATTCACTAACTATTAAAAACTCCAATGCCAAACACCGTTCATCTGCACACACTGCGATGCCACACAGCAGGTTCAATATCAGCAAAGTTTCCCTTTATATTCATTGTCTTGTGTGGCGATCAGCAGTGATGTGGTGGTTCACTTTTACACTGCGATCTGTAGCCTATAGTTCGGCTTTAGCTTCTAACTATCTTTGTCTTTTTAGCCTGTTGTTGCTGCTGAGTCAGTTTGACATCCTGGATATATCCTTCAAACACAGACTGTAGACCCCTCTGTCTGCTTCTCTCTGACATCACTCTTTCATTTTTTGCAAAAATACGATAATATTTCTTCAGGGAGTGCAGTTAGTTACAATGTGGGCTCCAGGCAAGGGGCGGGACTTAGCAAAAGGTCAATTTATATACAAGTGGTCATTTTGTGGGTGAAGTATTCCTTTAAGTTACTGGGAATGCGAACCGGACGTTTCCCACTGCTGCAGCTTCACATTACAAGCATTAAACTGGCAAAACACAAGTTGACTTTGATTATGTAGCTGTCACGGGAAATGCTATGTTTGTTAGTGGTATTAGTGTTTTCACTATTATTCATCAAGATGTCGGTACACAACAAGACAACGGTCATTTTGGGCATTTGTTGACAGCAGATTAGTTTTAAATATAGCAGGGAGTAATGGAAAAGTCAGGAGCTGCCACAGTGAGCTGCTAGATGAAGAGCTGCAGGCGACAGACTGCACTCCTCCAACTTCTTAGCGATATAACCACCTCCTCTCCCCTTATTATAACGTTATCAAGTTTCCCATTAGCATCGGGTTTAAATCAGACATATTGCAGAATGGGCGCTTTTCCTTTTTGCTTTGACATCAAATCCTCTGCACTCGTCTTTTTAGTCAGCTCTGGTGACTTCAAGTGAAATCTGATTGCTGCTTCTTTGCTGCTGCTGTAAAGAGCGGACACTTTCAGCTTATAGCGTCCATATTCCGAGTTAGTATTGAGGGGAAAAAAGAAAGCAAAACAGTCATGTGGGCGGTGGGCAAGTAATGTAATCAGCAGGCATAGTGCTGACCAAGTGCCCCTTTCAAGTGCACCTCTATAGTAGTTGCTTATTCACTTCCCACATCATAATTCACCACCTGGTCCAGGGATTAAAATCAGCACTTCTCAATACTGCTTCTGTTTCTGCCCATATGTCAAGAAAACTGTCTGTTGTAATATAACTGTGTTTTCACTGGAGGTTGATAGAAATAACTGGCCAGACTTTTCAGTTGCTAAAGTACAGTTTCTCTATTCGGAGGCTATAACTCAACCCCAACAGGAGGACAAACTGCATATTCCCTCAGATGATGTGAGAATATGTCAATGCTACATGTAAAAACCTACTTACATGCGGCTTTTGTATTAATAGGAAAGTTTACAATCAGCATTCACACCGGGGTCAGATGACTCTAAACTTAAACTTAAACTAGTCTCGGGTATTTATCGGCCCCAGCTCTGATCAACTCTGAACAGCAGCGATGGAAATACAACACCCAGGTGAACACACCAATTTAAGCCCCTTTACTAGCGAGATGCAATTACTGGCTGCCACAAAATGCTGTCCGTCTCCGCCCCAGCAGCGCTCAAATATCGATCCAGATTTACTCAGCACGGTTTGAAGGAGAGACTGAACTAGTAAGAGATATAAAAAAGAAGTAACCACTGTAACATTTTCCCTGGCCTTGATGCTGCTTTACTCTTTACTAACCCGTTTTACGGCCCATCTGTGACTTCAAATGTGACAGATGTCTTATCGCCTACTGCAAAGCCATGTACACAGACCTCGTCTTCTGGTTATGGAAAGTAGTAATTATTATCGAGTGCTCCTCTGTTTGAAAAACCTGAGAGTACTCAAATGCAGTATTTTTCTAAAAAACTGTGACTGATAGACTCATGCAAAATAATCCCTCGCAACCGTCACTTATGACCCCCTAGATTTGCTGTGTTTTGAATGTTCCTGGGCACAGTGCTCAGGTGAGGACAGGACTTTTTTTAAAATGTAGCAACTAATGCCAGACTGTAAGCAGCACACATCCAAGAGGAAGCAAAAAAAAATTTGTGGACACAGCGCTGAAAAACAGAATTATAATGAGGGTCATTCCAAAACAGAAGTGAGTCTGGAGTTGGCTTCATCTTACAACTTTACAAACGTTAACTGAGGAGTTGAGGAATGAGTATATCGTGAACATTGAGTTTCCAGGGGGTTTCTCCTTCTCACAGACACATAAGGCAAGGCAAGGCAAGGCAAGGCAAGGCAAGTTTATTTGTATGGCACAATTCAACACAAGGTAATTCAAAGTGCTTTGCAGAGACATTAAAAGCAACAAGACACAATTTAAAACAATAAAAACAGTCGATTAAAAAGGGAAATAGAAATTGAGAATGATAGTGATAAAATACAGTAACATAAAATAAAAACAGGCTCAATACGTTTAACAGTCAGGATAAGAAAAGAAGTAGAATAATAAAAAGCATAAATCAGCAGTGTGTAGTTAAAAAGTACAAGCAGTAGAATACAGCAGGTAAGTATTTAATCTAAGAGTACGCTTTAATAAACAACAGTGTTTTTAGCCCTGATTTAAAGCTGACAGTTTGAGCAGACCTCAGATCTACAGGAAGTTTGTTCCACAGGTGAGGAGCATAATAACTGAACGCTGCCTCACCTTGCTTGGTTCTTGTTCTTGGAACACACAACAAACCTGTTCCAGATGACCTAAGGGGTCTGGATGCTTCGTAGGGAACCAGTAGATCAAGCATGTATTTTGGTCCGAGACCATTTAGGGCTTTGTAGACCAGCAGTAAGATTTTAAAATCTATTCTTTGACTCACAGGAAGCCAGTGTAGCGATTTAATGACCGGTGTAATATGGTCCAGTTTCCTGGTGTTTGTAAGGACTCTGGCGGCAGTGTTCTGGATCAGCTGCAGCTGTCTGATTGATTTTTTGTTAAGGCCTGTAAATAAGCCATTGCAATAATCCAACCTACTAAAAATGAATGCATGAATACGTTTTTCCATGTCTTGTTTAGACAGAAACCCCTTAATTCTAGCTATATTTTTCAGGTGGTAATAGGCAGATTTAGTAATAAACTTTAAATGGCTGTTGAAGTTCAGGTCTGAGTCAATAATAACACCAAGATTTTTGGCTTGATTTGTAGCTGTCAATGACATAGAGCCAAGGTGGCCGCTGATCTTTGCCCTTTCATTTCTAGGGCCAAAAATGAATACCTCTGTCTTTTCTGGATTTAGCTGGAGAAAATTCTGGCACATCCAGTCACTGATGTGATGAATACAGTTGCTCAATGAGAGTAAGGGACTATAGTCGTGTGATGACACTGAGATATAGAGTTGTGTGTCGTCGGCATACGTATGATAGGAGATGGTGTGATGTTCCATAATCTGGGCTAGGGGAAGCATATAGATGTTGAATAGAAGTGGTCCGAGAGTGGACCCTTGAGGAACCCCACATGTGATCGCAGTTCGCTCAGATTCATGGTTACCAGTTGACACAAAAAAGTCCCTATCTTGTAAGTAAGATTTGAACCATTGTAGCACAGTGCCGGTGAGTCCCACCCACTTTTCCAGTCTGCCAAGTAGTATATTATGATCAACTGTATCAAATGCAGCACTGAGATCTAGTAATACCAGGACAGAGGATTTGCATGCATCATTATTCTGATGAACATCATTTAAGACTTTGATAAGTACAGTCTCAGTGCTGTGATGTGGCCGAAATTCAGACTGAAATGTATTAAAAAGATTGTTTTGCATAACACACAACAAGAAAGACGTAACCAACATGATTCGTCACACACGCTCCTCTGCCCATCCAGATGACTTTCTGCTGAGCAATACCAGGTGAGGTGTGTTTCTCATCTGCAGGGCTCCAGAGGTCCTGTTTAGTCACATTTTGTGACCATGGAGCACCAGGGAGACTTGCGAATACTGTCAGTATATGAATTGAAGAGGTGTGAGTTTGTTTCCAGCTCACAGTGAAAAAATCCTCACGTTTGCAGGCACAGTGGCAACAGTTTAACTTGGTGCGAACTGCTAACAACTGCTGAACAGACATTTCAAGCTGACAGAAAAAACATCAACGCTTGTGAGCAGAGATGAGCTGGGAGCTTCAAAATAAAGCACCAGTAGTTCCGCTTTGATTTATTTGATTCTAACAATATTTTATTCAACTTATTATAACAGTACTTAATTTAACTGTGTTATAATATATATATATATATTACCCAGTCCTAAATGTTTTGAAAAAAGAAACAAAAAAGCATAACAAGATCTAAATGAAAGAAACATTTTAAGACGTTAGTATGAAAATATCTTATCATAAAAAACTGAACAAGACAGAGACTTTGAACCTTTTGATGGCATGTCTAGATTAAAGTGTTGATGTTTAATACAGAGCCATAAAAGTCACAATCAGATGCTTCAGATAATCAGATAATTCAAAGAGATAGTATATTTTATCATTTTCTAGATTATAAAACCGTTACAGTCCTTTACCATGTTCATCTGAAAACTTCACTTTTTGTGAGGCTTTATGTTTTTCTCACCAGCGGGTCAGCCTCTGGATGGCTTGTGTGTTTAGACTTTCCTTTCTTTGATTTGTTTAAGAAGCATGTGATCTGTTCAGGAAGAGAAGTGCCTCCTCAGTCATTTCAAAGTGCAATATCTAAATAGATTTATCCCATATGCATTGCTCTGTGAAATCGCTTGACATACAGTGTGAAAGAAAACAGCTCCCCTCCTACTGTCCTGTAATACCACGCTCATCCACACTGAGCTATAGATAGATTAAAAGGATTAAACGCTTGAAAAGGAAGATTTATCTTAAGATATCAAGAATCAAATAGTGATGGGTTGCAGATTTCTGGAGCTCATCACACAGTACAATAGCTCACTTCCTACTACTTCCTTTTCTTAATATTTTCTTCATCAAATTGGACTTTACAGAAATTGTTTCTCTCAAAATTACTAACTACCTTGCATTTCTTGATGCAGCTACAGAAGAGTTTAATCACAGAAAGTAATTAGATTTCAGACACTTGTCACAAACTTTGTTTTATTTTGTTTCAGCTTGTCTGAATCAGAGAACAAATGATTTCCTCTAAACTCACTGTTACACACCAAGGTTAAAACAGTCATTAAGGGCTAATTCATCACTTTCCCCGATGACAGCAGCGTCCGTAGAATATAATACAACATAGTGACAAGATCTGACATTAGTTGCTTGTGAAATGCCCTCTTAAATTACCTTTTTAATAATTTCATCAAGTCATCAAAGCACACTGGTCCATTGTTCTCTTTTCTCTGACATTTTCTTGGCTGAAAATAGTTAACTCTTCGTCATTGTCACTTGCAGAAACTTCATATTTTTTTAAGTACCCCTTAATATAAAGGTTATAAAATTTTGAGGGGAGGGTAATAAAAATGAAGCAAGGTGATCCATCAATTTAATGTCACATTATTTTATATATTTGGTATATAAAGTGCATGTAAATGTGAAAACCATTGAAGTGATAATCTTAGTTGGTGTCTTGCCAAGGAGACAAGAAGATTGGTGCCACTCTCATGTCTGTATGGTAAATATGCAGCTACAGCCAACAGATGGTTAGCTTAGCTTGGCATTAGAACTTGAGGCAGAGGAACAGCTAGCCTGACTCACGAGGTAAAACAGAATCTGCCAACCAGGTGTTGGTTGGCAGATTCTGTTTCACCTAGGGACCCTGACACACCAAGCTGACTGTCGGGTCGTCACTTAATGTCTGGTCGACAGTGAGGGTCTGTTGCCCTAGTTTTTGCGGTGCGTTGTGCAAAGCTGGCACTAGTCGGCCCTTGTCAGCCGTTGTCAGCCATTGTCAGCTTTTCTTTCTCGTCGATTCATTATATAGAATTGCTGTTGTGAAGGGCAGAGCCTGTCAGTGAAAGAAATCCCACTGACCAGCAGTTCAGCTCAGCACACAAGAAGGGAAACAGAAATGAGGAACGTAAACAAACACCTAGGTCAAGAGAATGTGAGCTCGAAACAAACTTATATTGGGTAAGATTTTTTGTAGTTGTTTGTGGTATTGTTTGCTAGTGCAAGAGATGCTGGTATGAGGGGCATCGGTGGCTCAGTGGTAGAGCAGACGTCCTGTGTACAAGGCTGTTGCCACAGTGGCCCGGGTTCGACTCCAGCCTGTGGCCCTTTGCTGCATGTCACTCCCTCTCTCTCTCCCCCATCACACTTGTCTGTCCTATCCATTGAAGGCTAAAAATGGTCCCAAAAATACCTTTAAAAAAGAGATGCTGGTATGGAAAGTATTTCCTCTAATGCCGGTGCAGAACGTGCGCGCTGGTTGGCCGATGGCTGTAGTCTTTGTGGTGTGTTCAGGTGCAGCTTGTTGGTCGAGACACAGGTTATGCAACAGTCGGCATTCATCGCCACTAGTTCTTTGATTTTGGTTTGGTCTGTCCGGGTGTTCAAGCTACTTAACATGTTATATCTGGGTTGTTTATATTATTAGGAGCTATTTCTCTGCGGGGCACAATAACCTCCTGGTGTATGTATGTTTTGTGGTCGATACAAAATAAACAATTTGGAAAATACAAATTGAAATCAGGGGTATTTGCATATGTTGACTAAAAGTATTACAGTTCTCTCAGTTGTTTAAATTGATCAGTGATCAAAAGGTGCTGATTAGCTTTAAAGTCCAGACAGGATCAAACACCAACATTGATACTCTAACCTTTAAAGCCAACTGAAATTAATTACATTTTTTCTGTCTGTGGTAAACTGTAAATGGACTGTATTCACATGGTGCTTTTCTAGTCTTTGCAACCACTCAAAGTGCTTTACAAAACACAAGCACCATTCACCTATTTACACACATTGATGCACTGATGGCCCAAGGCAACCGTACAAAGTGCCACCTGCTCATCAGATAAACATTCACATGGCCTCACACACCATTGGCACAGCCATCAGGAGCAGTGTCGTGCTCAGTATCTTCCCTAAGGACACTTCGATATATAATTAATATCAAATTTTCAGTTTCATGATGACGCCCCCTAGTTTTGCATTAATTTAGTGGAGCGCTGTTCCGGCAACTGACTACATCAATGGAGACCATATTTTGATTCAGCCAGTCACCAGAGCAGACAGGTCACACTGACACTGAAGCAGCGGCTTCAGCAGCAACACAACACAAGAGCCACAGACTCTGAATAACAACCCACATTAGCTTTCCTAATCTGACCTACGTGTCCTTATCTTACTTACAGACATGAACACTTGTCTTGTTCTTCACTGTAGCGCGTTGAACAAGCACATTAAGCTGCATGTAAACGTACCCGCAAATGTCACTCTGGTCTGGTGGTCCTTACGCGTCACTACCACTAACAACACACTGTCTGCCCATAACATGAAGGCTACAGTGAAAGCTTCTTTACTTTACCTCGCATTCCCTACGTTGTAACGCCGACACTGGCAGCCTTCCAGCTGCTGCCAATCAAACACTGACAAGCTCCTTCACCTGAGCTGAAAGAGAGCATTTCTCATTGAGCTTTTTTTTTTTTCTTTTGGTAAAAAAAAGACTATCAATGATACGTTAAAAAAAAAACACATTGGCATTATTGATGACTACAAAAAGAAGTGAGGATCTGAGCAAAAATCAGTAAGCATGCAGGGTTTTTCCTTTCCTTTTAGATAATGAGCTTAAGGTTTCCTGCTGGGCAACCAATATAATAAAAATAAACTTAAGAAATAATTAAATAAGTCAGTGAAATTAGGAGAATTTTCCTCTGAAAGTTTTAAATATTCATTTTGTGCAGCATCATTCATACCAAGATCCAGCCTAAAGTGTTGCACATTAAAGGATTAAAATGAAGAAACAAAGTTAAACAGAATATTAGAACAAAAAAATGGACACAAAAGTAAACAGGAAGACAATAAAGTGAAACAAAAATGGCGGAAAAAGTGGTGAGTTAATCAGATAAAACTGTGAGAGCCACATGAAGAAAATATGAAAGCTACATTACATTTGATAAAATGCCACAGTAAAAACATTGCACAATTGATTTTCTCCTAAAACTGCAAACTGAGCTTCTCCTACTAAGATTGAGTGGACGACTTTTATATACTTACATTTGTACCAAATCTCTGATGTCACGGTACCCTCTTGGATGTGTTTTGGACATCAGGCTGGCATCAAGTGAACTTCAATTAGATTCAGAGACACTCCTCCATCCCCCACTCACTTCAAAACCAGTGTTACAAAAATGTCAGAAGGTGCATATCATGTGAAACAGTGAGTGAAATTAGCTGTTAACTGATCGTGTTATGTGGCAGCTGTTAACTCACTCACACACATTAAAAATCCAGAAATGTGTCAGGAGAGGACAGGAAGCCACAGAATTATACAACTTAACTTAAGGAGAAAGACAAAGTAAAGAACTAAACTAAAATATCTCAGAAATACAGCAAAAGATAAATGACAAACTAACCAATCAGTGGCAAACAATCCAATAAAAACAAAGAAAAACATAAAAAAAAAAAACAATGCAGAAAAAAGGGGGGGGGGGGGGATATTTATGTATTTTTTTAAGGCTGCCCCAGACTAAGAATTTTCCTCGTCGACCAACAGACATCATTGAGGGCCATTAGTGGAGTAGTCGCCTGCAAAGTGGTAACGATTGAGCTAAGTGGCTAATGGGCATGTAGCTACTTCCATGTTTCAGATGATACGTCATGTTTGTAGTCGACCAATGAAGATGAGTTTACATTTCACCTTGGGTTCGTCCTTCACCTTCTCGAAATGATCCCACACTTTGGATTTCCTGCCCGACATGTCATTAACTAGCCTGTGGAATAAGTACCAGCCCTGGAAATTAGAGGCCGTACACATGCTGTGTCTTTAACCACCTGGAAACTCAAGGTTGGGCTCGGAGGTGCTACTCTTGTGCCTTTTGTGTGCCAGCTTTCAAGAGTGCAGCAGCAGGGTGCATCTGAGGTTGCTAAGCAACCTTAACAAGCTTCGTATTGCCTATTTACCTGAAATCCTGAGTGCAGAGCTGATCTTCTTCCAGGAGCTGTTTGTAAGCGTGTAGGCTTATCGTCTGTGTGACAGATAGAAAGCTCTGGGTAGCCCTGCACCAACATGATCAACTTTTCTGTGTTTATCAGACTGAATATTTACAGAAGAAGGGAAAGATATCTGTCAGCTGTGATTGGTTTGTAATGTGACTCCTGTCTGACTGCTGAGCGTGGACACTTCCGGTGTCTGTCCTTTCAAATTAAATTCCAACATGGTCCAGTCATATAGGTTTTGATTTATTTTGACAAGGCGTAGCTACTGATAGGTTCATGGGTTTTTTTTGTTGTTTTTTTCTGCGACAGAGCGACCAATGACATCGCCAACTAATGACCTTTCTGGTTAAGTAAAGTTGGTCGACTATTAGAGGGCAGCCCTATTTTAACACGTATCTGATGAATATTTTTGTCATCAACTTAAAACAAGGCCTTGTTAGAGTTAGAGGAAGTTGCTGTTAATGAGCACTCACTGAGGCACATTATATTCCTTTATTACATAACTAATTGATGATCCTTCACCTTTTGACAGTTACTCACCTTGACTGTTTCAGGTCCGTCTGTACGAGTGGACGGCTGAGAAGGAGCTGAGGACCGAGTGTAACCATTACAACAACATCATGGCTCTCTACCTGAAGACCAAAGGAGATTTCATCCTGGTGGGAGACCTAATGAGGTCCGTCCTGCTGCTGGCGTACAAACCCATGGAGGGCAACTTTGAAGAGGTGAGGCTAAATAACACAAGAACTCTAAAGGGCAAACAAGCTGCAGACTGTACGCTTTGCTCTGTGGCAAATCACAAACCAAGGTTTTCTCTTTCAGCCAAGGCGGCTGGTTTTAGAAACTAAGTGGTAAATACTCTGATACCATCACACATCAAACAGATATTTGGTTGGTGTCTGTTTATTCACAGTTGCACGTTTCAACTTGTCTTTGGTGTATAAATGAGTCTTCTCTCTCTCTACCGAGCATTGCAGCTGACATACCTCCTTTTGATGAGCAAAGTGTTCAAATTGATTTGGGCAGAAAGATGAAGAGATTTGAGGACGAGTCACGCACACTGGTGTGTAGGCATGCTGTGGTGCAGTGCTCAGTGTAATAAGCGTGAGAGACTTGGAAAAGGACTTCGTTCAGGGTCAGAATGCACTGCAGAAAGCTTCAAAAATTTAGATTGAATGTAGAAATTTGTAGCTACTGAGAATACAGTGTAACTACTGGGAACTCGGGTTGCAAAGGTATACCTGCTTCAAGGTATACCGTGATATAAAAGTTGACACTTATCACACCATGTACATTTGCTCATCTACAACCAGGGCTGGGCGATATGGACAGATAAAAAACAGACTGATCGAAATAAAATGCATGTATATTCCCTGTTTGAAAATATATAGCTGCACAACATGTACATGTGAAATGATATAAAATAAATAGCAGGGCTGTATGTTAACGTTTTGCACACAGCACTGGAGCTACAGAGGTTTAAAGGTTTGCAGCACAGGATATTAAACTATAACATGAGTATAAAAGTATCAAGTAGGTCTAAATCCATTGTAGTTTGAAACAATTCAAAAATTTTGTGGGGGGGGGTTAAAAAGTCATTTTCCATCTGTTGGCCTTTCAGATGAAAATAAGTGCTGGAAAATGATTAAAATATTCATTTATTTATTTATTTACTTATGCACAGAGCATCAACAGAGAGGCAGAGGGAGGGAAGGAGTGAGAGACATTTTGTCCTTGCTATATACGTCTTGTATATGAAATGTCTGTGTTGCTCAGATCTGTTGCCTGCATCCAGGCGCTGTCTCCTTGTCTCAAAGTAAACTACAACTACCAAGAAGAACGGCAATGAGCCACCTCACACAAAAACGAGCAGCGCAGCTTTTTTCTTTTCTATATTATTTTAGTAATAGCCAAGTATCACTGCTAGACAAGCATACACAGACACACATGTGCACACATACACAGACGTAAGCAGAAAGACAGACAGAGACCCAAGACGAGCTCTGTGTGTGATTAGAAAAGAGCAGAGGAGCAGAGTTGTGTTTCAAGGCAATATTTCACCCCTGCAGCTTGTTCAAATATTACATTTTTATTACCACAGAAAAGGTACTGAAAAAGGTATCAATGGGTACCTGTTCTGAATTCCAGGTACCAGTACCAGCTCAAATGTGAATAGTACCGAACCCTATATGCCGCCTGCTCAGCACCAAACTACACACAGACGCAGTTAGACACTAGCTGGTGAACAAAGTGAAGTGTTGAGCAGCTAAAGAGTCAGATATTTCCCTCAGGAGTTGGCAGAGACCAAAAACAAAGCTACAAGAGTCGTGGCCAAGAACCTAACTTCCCCAAATGCGAGACAAGTGTTTGTTAAGAAATTTGCTCCCTCAACTTTCCTCTCTGCTCTTCAGTTTCTCCTGTTCCTTTGAGCAGTATCGACCTTCTAAAGTAACTCTGAGCAATAAAGCAAATAAGCGAACATGTCAAATGATCCAATTACTGTCTGGCACATATGTCACTAACTAATTAAAGTGATGTGAGGCAATAAGCTGCGAACATTAACACTCTGCACTCTCTTTTCAAATAGTGTAACTGAACAAATTGGTGTTTGTTTTTTCCTTACAAAACTTTCTTTGGTCGAGCAGTCGTCACAAGTTCTGATCACGGTGCTCAGAACAAGCAGGCCGGCAAAGGTAGAACAGATGTTGCAGGCATTTCTGGATTATCTTCATTTTTTGGTATGCAAGTGTCTTCAAGGGTATTTAAAAAGTCTATCGCCCTTGTACTGAAACAGAGTGACTGTGTTTGGGTTTCGGCACTCGTGTGGAGTCAGCACTTCTTGCTCATAGATAATACAGTGTTTACTTGAAGGCAAGAACCACACAGATTTCAGCCAAACACCGCTGTGTTGTTTACAGTTTTATCAGACGCATCTCATGTTTCTTTCTTTTTTGTGTCAGATTGCACGTGACTTCAATCCTAACTGGATGAGTGCAGTGGAAATCCTGGACGATGACAATTTCCTCGGGGCGGAGAACGCATTCAATCTGTTTGTCTGTCAGAAGGACAGGTGAGCAAAACATCAAATCTGATTGTATATCAATAGTGAAGTGTGGTGAGATTTTCTGCACATGAATTTCAACTTTTCCAGTAATCATTACAGTGCCCTGAGCTGCTCCTCTGTGGCCAAAATGACAAAAAGTTTCTAAATCATCTCCAATATTAATCCTCTGAATTCTACAGTATGTCATTAGGAGGCTGCTCTTTCTGCACTGAGTCCCGTGATGCCTCTCAGAGCAACATCACTGATACAAATGTGGTTTAACAGCATTGTCATCCCATTTGTTATTGAAATTATGAGTCATCTCGCCACTGAGCTTTTAGGCGCTCGGCTTCATTTCCCACTTTAGTCATTTTCTATTAGACAAGTGTTGATTTCATGCAAAAGGAAGAAAGATGTGGTCTGAAAGTGAGTGTGTTACATTAATGCCACCGCTTATTATCCACCTAATACATCAGGTCAGACCACTCAATGCTTTTGACCTTTATTTTTGTATCGCAACTCTCTTCACGTTGCTCTCTGCGCTTTTCCTCACCCTTTTATCCATTACTGCTCTATCATCCTCTGACCTTTTCCAACGCCTCTGATGACTCTGCCCCTCTCTGTTGTTTTTTTCTTTTGCTTAATCGATCACTCGTGCCCCCAAAACTCTCACTCTGCCTTTGACATCTTTTTCTCTTTGTTTTTACGCTTTCATTTGATCGCTCCTCTTTCCATTTGCTCCTTTCGTGACCCTGCTACCTCCCACGTTCTTCCTCCAATGTTTGTAATGCCTCCCTCTACCCTCTTTGTATTTCTCTCCCATTGTTCCTCCCGCCGTCAGTGCGGCCACCACAGACGAGGAGCGGCAGCACCTGCAGGAGGTGGGGGTCTTCCACCTCGGGGAGTTTGTAAATGTCTTCTGCCACGGCTCGCTGGTGCTGCAGAACCTGGGCGAGAGCTCCACGCCCACCCAGGGCTCCGTGCTCTTCGGCACCGTTAACGGCATGATTGGTAGGCACACGGACAATTTCACACTTGCAGAAGCATTTACACACACACACACACAAGAATATTGCTGCAGGTAAAGCCCCTGCTGTATTAAACATCTATTTCTCATGAACCACAAAAGACATTTTTATCATGCCTTTTTGAGTCTTTAAAGGGTTTAATTTGACCTCAAGTGTTCATATTAACCTCTCAAAGGAATATTTCAATATTTTGGAATGTAATTTTTTGCTTTGTTGGACAGTTAGCCTGGCTCTGCCCAAGAGTTACAAAATCTTCCTCCTAGTTCCCCTAAAGCTCACTGAATATCATGTTGTATCTTGTTTGTTTAATCTGCACAAAGTGTGCAAATGAGATTTTGGGCTTTTATGGCTTTGGTTCATTTTGGAATATTTCTTGGCTGGATGCAGTCACTTCCTGAAGTCTCCTCTGGTTGCCTGGTAACTGGTCATTGCCAAGAAACAGTCCAGCACACAACCCTCCATAAAACCTCAATTTGTAAAGCTTAAACAAACACGATTTAACTTGTTAATTCGTGAGCTTTGGTCGTGTCGGTAGGCGGATTCTGTCAGAGCCAGACTCACTGTTTCCCACAGTTTCCAGCATGGATGTATAAAGAGAACTGGATACAGCGTTTCATTTCTATGAAAGTTGCTTTGTGACACATGAAGCCAAAGAGTTTACATGCTGCCAGGGCTGGATACCAAACTGTACTTTTAAACGTCCCAACCAAAGCACCCTGAAGCCAGGAAGCCACTTGAAGAACTCCATGGCTGGCTGTGGGGCGCTTTGCAGCAGAGACAGTGGAGCTCTGCAGTGCTGCTGGTTTGGGCAAGGAGGCAGAGGCCCCGCAAAGAGCCTTGAAGCCAGCCAAGGAACTCCGCCGGCTTCCTAGCACGCCAAAACTATCGCTGCAGCACTGATAGTTTTGGCCTATCTGGTCTATTTTCTATTTCTAGTAACACTGTTGTTTGTGATTGAGTTTTTTTAAATTACGTACTCATTTCACATATTTGGCAGTTGTGTCGAAGCAGAGCAAAAGATGCGAGTAGATACACATATACACACACAAGCAAGCAGACAGAGATGCTCTGTGTGTGATTAGCAAGGAGCTGAGGAGCAGAATCGTTTAATGAATGCAGCTTGTTGAAAATTTTTATTTTTATTATAAGCTCACTAAAAGACTAAAGTACAGAAAAAGGTACAGTTGGGTACCGGTACCAAATTTTTCCCCCCAAAATATCAAACCATTCCTTTAAAATGTGGAATTCTACCCTTGAATTTCCTCCTGAAGGTTTACGTCACTCACATCACAGAAACAGTATATTTCCCACTTTACCTCTGGTAGTATCGAGCCTTACAGACAGCTGTGGATTTATTTGCTGAGATTTTGTGATATCCACTGCTGAGACTTCTGCCTTCACCTTGATTCAATGGAGATGAAAAGAATCTAGTTTGAGGATCTCACAGCGCTGAAAAATTACATTTTAAAAGCTCAACAGCAGCTTGTCTTTTTACACACAGTGTCCCTGTTCCTCAGGATCATCCACAAACATCTCTGAGCAGTTTTGTTTTCTTTTTTTGTAAAACGTATTCCACAGTGACACCAGTAAACACACTGAACAGTTCCCAATCACCAATTTTAATAATTTGTCATATTAAGTCGTAGAATCTCATGAAAAAGGTGATTTTCAGTCAGCAAACGCAGCAAAAGAAAAATCAGCATAAGCATTACGTTTCAGTAGATCAAGAGTTCACGGCTGGCTGTCAGTTTGAGGCAGCAGCAAGGAGACGTGTCTTATTTCCAGTACTTCCAATAATCAGCAGACTGCAATAAGGAGACCTCAGTCCAATTAGGGTGTACACAAACTTTTGTCGAAACCATTTATTCAGAGTTAATGTTTTCATTTCAGAAAGAAAGAAGAAAGGGAGAAGAAATCATGGTTGCACACCTCATTACTCAGATTTAAAATAGTAACTTTGAGTCTGGCTGTAATGACGGCAGAGATGAAAAATAGGCAGCGCACATCATTTGGACACAGCGGTAATTTACACCCCGCGCTCTCACAGAACCAACAACACATTATTTCACCTCAACACCTTCTACAGTTCTCTAAAAAGACTCTGAGGAAAGTTTAACAGGAAATGAGAACCACCATTGTACATCTGAGTAAAAATCTGTCTGCAGCAAAGCAAACTGGGCTTCAGAGTGTTTTATCTCTCTTGGAGATGGTGTGATATAAAAGATGTTTCTGAGAAGGAGCTGCAGGGCACACGATTATTCTGCCAAACAGTGAGTGGACAAACTTCTGAAAAACTTGTTTTGGTTTGTTCTTGAAAATCTAGACTTTTGTTGCAGTTACTTCAACAATATTTCTTCAGTGCTGCTGAAATCATTCTGATCGGAGATTCCAACTCAACTGTCCACATGGACTCTACATAATGAGATCCGATAGTGTGCGTTTACATGTCCCAAAGCATTTATTCAACTTTTTTTTTGGCTTGGGCAAAGTGGTTCTGCCTGCTGTGAGGCATCTAATCTGCCAGAAATAATATAATATAATATGTTGTTGTTGTTGTTTTTTTTTCCAACTTTATTGAGACTTTATTTATTCATTCAATAAATACAGTACAGAAGGAGAAGAGGTGCTTCTGCCTTTTAATGCAACTTAGTAGTAAGTGTAACCCAGGTTATTTTCTTTCGCTACACATTACAGATGTTCCCTAAACACATCACACACAGACAATCAGTAGCTCTATAAACCAGTGGTTCCCAACTGGTAGGTCCATTTTCAATGGACCGCAGGTGACAAATGTGTCAAGTTAGTGAAAATAAAACACTTTATTTTTAAGGACAGTGAATATCCAGCACAGAGCTTTTAATTTGATTTGAAGAATTGCTGTAAAGTTTAGTTGATTCAAGACACACATTAAACATGGCTTAATGGTGGTGACAGTGGTTTCAAATACAAATCCATCCTGATGAAACTATCACATGAACATATGAACAGATTGTTTTCATCTTTACATACTGTCGATAGCTTTGACTGATGACACAGTGAGATGGAGATGAATGGACTCAGCGAGTGGTTGATTACATCTCGTTTGTAATGGTCTCATATTTTCATCAGAAGATTGATCACAAGTTTCATCATTAGTGAATTGTCAGGCGTTTTATTTGAAGCAAAAATACCAAACCACCAGCTTTTAAACGGGATGATTGGCTGCTTTGAGTCAACATCTCTTGGTTAATGACTTCTTGGACTAAACAAGTTATTAAAGATGTTAAAATATGGAAAGGAAGGAAAAAGACCCAAATACTGTGAAGGCCCTTCTTACATTTTTTCTGACATTTCATCGACAAATCAATTAAATCCATGAATCAAAAACAACACTCCTACACTCTGGTGGCCTCATGTGCGAAGAATCAAGCTCTACACTACAAATCACCCTTTGTTCTCAAGTTTGCCTATTTTCTGCACACTGTCAATGTCAGTGCAGATTATTTCCCCCGAGCATCACAATAATGCACTCACTGTCACAGAACTTGAATATTTATCACAGAAGAAAGCAAGTTACTCCCTCAAAGCTCTGCGACGCTTCAGATTTACAGAGAAATCACTCTCAAAATAAAACATTTTGGAGCGGTTGTGAATTATTGAAATATTGAAATCATACTACATTACTCCCAACATCGTCGCAGAATACAAGCATGAAATTTGAATAAGGAGGAGCACAGTCACACTAATTATCTTTTTATTTATTTATTATAAAGCTTTCATGACTCCTGTAATCTAACCTTAAAATGTCCTCTGTCCTCCTTCTTTACCATCTGCTGCAGTGAGGTGTAAATCTGTTTTGTATTTTCCACCTTTAAAAAGGGTTGTGTTGCTCACCAATGTGTTTTTGTGTGTGTGTGTTAGGTCTGGTGACGTCCCTGTCTGAAGGGTGGTACAGCCTCCTCCTGGACCTGCAGAACCGCCTCAACAAGGTCATCAAGAGCGTGGGCAAGATCGAGCACAGCTTATATCCTTCTTATATTTATAGTCAGACTCGCCATCTGTTACAACCTGCACTGACAGGTGTAGCTGGAAGCAGTAAACCAGGAGAGTGAAGTGGTGATGCTTGTTTAAATTGACTTCCAAAGGTTTTGAGTAGAGATGGCATGCATTAAACATTGGTAGTTTTATGCATGATGATACGATTTGTGCATAGAGCAGAAATTTGGTATTTTTTTAAATAAGTATTTCACTGCTGGAAAGTTTATCTTTTCTGTGAACTGGGTTGTCTATTTAGAAGAAATACTTTTGAAATTGGTGCTACACGACCTGAGAACAGATAAAAAGGACTGTGGCATTTGCTTTTGCACAACTTCCGCAATGCCCTGCGCCGCACCAGACGTAAACGTTCCCATTGGTGGGTTATGTGATGTGAGTTGCCGGTCCGATATAAATGCGATGGCTGCCTTAGTGACCTCGTATAACGTTTATGCTGTTAGTTACAAAATGTTTGGAGTTTTCCAGCCTCTGTTTTCAAAATACAGGAAACAGTATAGCACCCACTTCCTGTTCACAAACTCTCCTATTACAGCCAAACAGTGCACTAAAATATGTTTGTTAAAACATTTAAGGCTAGAAATAAGCAATACAGTAACATAACCTTGGCTGATATTTGATCAGCACTGCCTAGATTTACAGTTTGATCTGAGTTTGCAGGAGAAAGACAGAGCAACAGCCCCAGAGTAGGGAGATCTTGACGCTGGTAAGATGTGGGGAAGTTTAACAAAGTTCATTTACATATATTACATACTACCCACATTGTTTTGGTATGTTCACACCGAATGTGATGCGAGCATTTCACACATCGACATGACAAGCAAAGACACAAATTTGCGATGGGAAACTCGTGTGACACAAAGACATGAAATCTGCACTGAAATTTTTCAACTTAGGCGAGAAATTTGTGTGACAGTGCTTCACAGAAGAGTAGAGACCTAGTTGGGATTCTCCTGATGTTACCGAGATGGAGGACAAACGTTGTGGCTGTCTGTGTGCGTTAACAGCTCTACCACTCAACTTGAGTTCAGCACAGAGACAGATCAAAAAAGGAGAGGCCTCTGAGATGAGTGAGCGAAGCCACAGGACTACCTGGTTAGTTCTGAAAAACTACATTTGTGATTGTGTGAGCTTTTTCGTTGAGTGATTCTTACCAAAACTCTCTGAGTGGTTTTAAGTTGTTTTTATTGTGGAAAGGAGTGAAATGGTAATGCACTGCTTTCACAGTATGAAAAATAATTAAGAGTGTTGCTGCCATGGTTCATGCTGGTTCAGTGCACAGAGCCTCTGTGTTTTCCGTGTTCATATCGCTTTATTTCAGCTATTGGTTTTAATGACTGCAAACCTAGTTGGCCTTAGGTGCCCTCCCCACTGAAGCCCAGTTCAGACCAAAGATTCACAACAAGACGAAAACATTAAGAACAGACAGAAGCTGCGGAGGTGTGAACTGGCCGTCTGAGCTCGACTCAAGCCGGCTGACGGTGTCACCTGCAACTCAGCTAGTCAAATTGCTGATGGCTGGTTTTAGAACATCAAACACGTCGCCTGTTTGTACAGCCAGTCAGTTTGTAGTGAAGTCAGCTGGTCAAGTCAAAATGACTGCAGATGGCATGTTCGCTTGCTGCAACAGGTGCTCTGTCCCCGCTGAGCCCTCTATTTCTGTCCTCATGTGGGCCCCGTAAATGTATAGATGAAGTATAGACGTATGCCCCCTCACACACACATACATTCTAATTGACTGATTAATTGGTGATGGTTATTTATATTACTGTGGCGTATTTATAATGAATACAGTCCATCTGATGCTGGTTTTGTATTGTTTGTTTTTCGCTGTTTCATCACTACTACAAATGCAGCTGTAGCCAGTATCTCACTATCACTATCCTCATTCATATCGTAAGAAGCTACAAATTATATTCAGCCACAAAATAAGCCTGAAAAGCTGCAAATCAGAACGGAAGTACAGAGAGTTGTTGCATAGAGATGATACACCGTCTTGTCTAGTTGCATTGGTGTGAACCAGCAGGTTTTTAGAACATTGCAGAACTGTGCATTGCAAGTAGTCGCATGTGTCAACTAGTCTCATCGCAAATCTTTGGTTTGATGGGCTTTACCTTAGCACGCCTTTAAGCAAAAATGCCACAAGTTCCAGCTTCTCCAGAGCGAAATTTTGTAGGTTTCTTTAGTCTTTTACATTAATCAATTAAATATATGCAGGGTTTTAGACCGCTGGTCGAGCAAAGCTATAATTGAATGATAATGAATTTATCAAGAAAATAATTGTCAGAATAAAATGATAAATGAAAATAACTGTTGTAATACAGAGTAGTATGATGGCAGTTCTCAACAAATCAAAGAAACTCCTTCAAAAGTGTTTTGTTGCAGATCATTTCTGTCATTTTCAGGATTGTTGTGTAACCTAAAGAATTGAGACTTTGGAGATTTAAGGGTGATTGCACCTACAACCCAGATAAACTGGAGGTTTTGTATTGTACATCTCATATTAGAATACCTTAAAGAAATGTATGTTTTGCGATCAAATCTGTTGAAGCTGCAGTGTAAAACCCAGCTCTCTATAGGGTTAGCAGCTGTCTGATCGTCTGAGCAGTGCTGTTTTTATTAGACTTCTACACATCCCGCTCAGTATTTGTTGACTGTGCCTCAGGTAAAATATGTGATATTGTACCTAAAGTGCGACCCTCAGGCAAAGCAGCATCTTCTTATTGATTTACCTTGACTCCGCGTCACCTGGAGGTCCTTCCACACGGAGCGAAAGACCGAGCAGGCCACAGGATTCATCGACGGGGATCTGATTGAGAGCTTCCTGGATCTCGGTCGAGCCAAGATGCAGGAGGTCGTCAGTACTCTACAGGTACGAGCTCTTGTTCATCCACTCCCACTGCTTACACACTGTACGTTGAAGCAGTCGAAATGTGAGCCTCTCTTTTTCTGTGCTTTTTTTTTTTATCCCACATTTAAAGAAAAAAAAACAGGACTTTTTCCAATATTGTGAGTGCAGTGAATTAATTTGAGGGGCATTAAGCACTAAGCTTACTCAACAGCTCTCTCATTGCCA
The DNA here is from genome assembly GCA_035609425.1 of Epinephelus awoara. Classification (NCBI taxonomy): domain Eukaryota; kingdom Metazoa; phylum Chordata; class Actinopteri; order Perciformes; family Serranidae; genus Epinephelus; species Epinephelus awoara. The sequence goes on from CM069294.1 coordinate 8,265,938, forward strand.
GCACAGCTTGTGGTGACCTGTTAATAGACCCGAGTACGAGCGTAAGTTTAAAAACATGGAGGCATAATCTTGTCATTAGCCTGAACCTCTGCTCTAATAACAAGCTTATCTGGTGAGGAAGCAAACTGAAACTGTTGTCATTTGTGTATTTGGCTTGAATCAGTGTTGAACTTTGAGAGACCCTCAAAGACAGTTTTATTAGTTGCTCCTGTGCTGTGTGAGAGCAAACTGGGAATAATTTTCACGGCAGGAACAGGTGGCAAAATTACATTTGGCAGATAAACAAATAAACATATTCTGCTTTGTGTCTCTCTCTCATGGTGTTAAAAACAAATCACACTTTTAGCTCATAAACAAAGAATATTCCCTGTTTGCCTCTTCAAGACCAGATGATAAAGATAGTCTGTAATATTTAGATGATTTTTTTGGGCAGGAAATTTCTGTTGAAAGCCAAAGTTCTACTTCAGATGGAAGATTAGCTTTGGCATAAAATGTGTTGCAGCATCAGTTGCTCACTTGCACCCTTGTACGGCTGAAAATAGGCACCTTTTAAGATGAATAATTATAGACTTGATCTGGAAATTAGGGCTGGGTAATCGATACCTTTAAGGTGTCAAACGACATAGCCCAGTACCAAGTTGAAAACCAACCAATCAACACAAGTGGTCTTTGATTTAATGCAACATGTGATCAGCTGACCACCACAGCAGCTACCATTCATACAGTCGATGATGTGGTGAATCAAGTGCTGTGTATTTGATAGAATTGGCAGTTTAGCGTGCCAAGATGCCATCAAAGCGTTCGAAAGCATGGCTGTACGACACGCCTGTGACATCTGGTCACTTTAAAGCTTATGGTATCGGTGCTGGTATCATAATATTTTTCTGATTGTTTTCAGAATCCTGTTATCTGACTAATAGCTTTGTTATTTGATTTTATGCATCAAATGTTTGACATTTTTGCATAACAAATGGCTTTAACTGTTAAAGGATTATCAAAGTAACTGCTAATTATAATTAATTCTGTCGACTGACTGATCAGTTAATTCTTTAATCTTTGCAGATTCACTGAGGAAAGCCAATAACACCCAGATGATAGTCCGGTTTTTAGCTCTCTTTTGAGTTCAGCATCACACTGACTGAATATTCCTACAGTGCTGTTTACATTGCTAATGAAAATTATCATTCCATTAATTCTCCTGTTTAAATGCAGCCGTGCATACTACGATTAATGTGACCTAACACAGTGGTTCCTAGCTTGTGGGTCCACTTTGAATGGACCACAAGTGACTTGCTAATGTATCAGCTTTGTAAAAAAAAAACACACTTTATGTTGAAGTACAGCAAATATCGGGCACAGAGCTTCTATTTTTAAGTGCCATTTCCTGCTGGAGAGCAAGTGAATAATGAACAGCTACTTAACAGAGACAGCAAACTAGCTTGACGATACGGCCAAGTGAAAGTATGACGCTGAATATTTCAAACTGTGTCGACCTTGAACTGATGACTAAGGAGAAATCTGGACACCCTGGCTGAACCAGTTGGGAGCTCCTGCCCTAACATGTTGTTCATCATGTCTTCATTCATGACGCACTGTACACGTCAAAATAATGATCCTAAAACCAGAATAATACCAGCGTATCCCAAATGTGTTAATTGGAAAATGCTACATTCAGAAAACTAACTCGGAATATCCAAACAGAATATGCTGTTTACATGACCTGTGTCAAATTCAGAATCATGTCATATCTGTAATAGTAGTGGAATATTAATGTGCATGTAAACATAGTCAGAAGAAAATTGATACAAAAGTACACTGATACGATAAATGAAGTGATCAGTCCATGCAACATAAAAGATTGCCAGGAGCTCATAAAATCATCTTACCTCAAAACAACAAGCAAAAATGCAAAAAAAAAAATAAATAAATAAAATTTGAAATTGAAAACTGAGTAAAATGCTTTTGAGGAATGTGCCTCTCTCTACATGTACCTGTTTATCTTCATCTCATGTGTGACGCACATGAGTGGTGGGGTTCGTCTGTGCAGCGGATGCTCACTGTTTGGTTGTCCTTCAATTCCAGATCGATGACGGCAGCGGCATGAAGCGTGAAGCCACAGTGGACGAGGTCATTAAGATTGTGGAGGAGCTGACGAGGATCCACTAACCCCAACCGCCATCCGGACCCCTGCTGAGTGATAGGAGGGTCCTTAGAAAACGGCGAGGAAGGGAACGGTTTGGGCTTTGCAGAATTGTAAATAGTTATAAATAAACAATGCGTGCATGTTCGTCCTTCAGACTTCAATGATATGTCAACCGTTGAGGCAGTTGTCAGTTAGACAAGAGTCTCTGGGCGAAGTGCGTAGCATCCTGTTTGGACAACAAAAAGACCAAAGTAAAGACATTGGTCAGAGTGTGTTTGAGTGTGTGTGCGCGCATGTGTGATTGCGTCCGTGTGGAATAATGTGTGACTATAAATAGGAAAAACCAGAGATTTTCCTCACCAAAAACGTTCTCTGGGATATCTGTGACCGTTAACAGGCAGGAAAAAGCAGTTAGCAGATCCTTGACACCATTCAGTTTAAATCTGACTGATTCACACTTTTCAAGTTTAATACTGAAGTCTGGAGTTACCACGCTGTATGAAAAATAAAATGAGGAAGATGATAGATTTATAGCTATTTTGTCTTTGTGATGTTTTCTTTGTTTATTCTAATAAACTTTGCTTTAGTACTGTTAACTCCTCTGTCTCAGTTTGTCCCGACATTTAATACTCTCAAAATCAGGTTCCTCCTCTGTTTTTACAAATAATCAGCAATTATTTTCAATTATTAAATGCCATTTTTAGCCATGCTGGCGCCTTAGGACTCATTTATGCCCACTCTGGTTTCATTGCGTCCATATTTGTGCATGTGTGACAAAGACATTCATGAAGACATTGCCATGAAATTTTGATGCCACAGATATTCAGGGTCCCTGTTAAGGATGGACTCAGTGCTATTATCAATTCTGCATATCGGCCCATTCCCTTATTGATTCCCGATCAGTTTTCTGTGAGGAAAAGGAGTAGGCCCTCACAGGTTTGCAGCATCAACACAACTGTTCTGTCATCATTTAAAAGGGGTTAAATGAGAAAATAATTGTACAGCATTTGCTTTTATTTAGATTTTCTTAGCCAAATAAAAAATCTGCTGTTCCTGCCTGCCTGGTGCTGATGTTATTATAACACACTTATGATATAGGTTTATATGCAGTGGCAAGAAAAAGTACGTGAATCCCTTGGAATCAGCTGCTTTTTCTGCATTTATTGGTCTTAAAATGTAATCTGATCTTTAAATCAGAAGTATAGACAAACATAATGTGCATAAGCTAATAACACACATACAATTTTAAATTTTCATGTCTCTATTATTAGTGTTTATCAGGCAGCACGGTGGTACAGTGTTAAGCATTGTTGCCTCCCAGCAAGAGGGTTCCTGTTATGAACCTGGGGTGGGGAAGCTCTCCCGTGCAGAGTCTGTATGTTCTCCCAGTGTCAGCGTGGGTTTTTTCCAGGTACTCCAGCTTCCTCCCACAGTGGTTGAACCTCCTTTTGGCTGCAGTAACCTCAAGGTAGCACTTCGGTTAGCTGCGGATCAGAGCTGCACAACGTTCTCGAGGACCATTCCTCCTCACAGAGCTGCTTCAGCTGCGCCATATCTTTCAGATGTGTGGTGTGAATGGCTCTCTTCAGGTCATTTCATATCCTCTCTATTGGCTTAATGCCCGGGCTCTCAAAAAGGTGTTTTTTCTTTTTTTTCAGCCCTTCTGCAGCGGCTTTACTTCAGTGTCAAGAGTCATTGTCCTGCTGCATCATCCAACTTCCACTGAGCTTCAGCTGGCGGACAGCCACCCTGACATAATCCTGTCTTGATAAACTAGGGAGTTAATTTCTCCCTCAATGAAGCCAAGCTGTCTGTGCCCTGAGGCAGCAAAGCAGCCCCAAAATCATGATGCTCCCTCCAGCGTACTTCACTGCTTTTTTACGCCATACATAGTACACCATGTTCTTCACAAACAATTCAATCTTGGTTTTAATAGTCCACAAAACATTTTCCCTGGCGTGTTGTGGTATGTGAGGGTGCTCTCTGGCAAACTTAAGGCATGCAGCAACTTTATTTTTGGAGAGCAGTGGCTTTCTTCATGGTGTCCCGCCATGGACACCCTGCCTGTTCAGTGTTCTGTGTTTGGTTGACTCATAAACAGAGATGTTAGCCAGTTCTAATGATTCCTTCCAGTCTTAAGCTGTTACCCAAGGGTTCTTTACCTCACTGAGGAGTCTGCCTTGTGCCTTTGGAGTCATCTTGGCTGGGCGCCCACGTCCAGGGAGACTAGCCACAGTGCCAAATCGTCTCCATTTACAGACAGTTTGTCTAAATGTGGACTGATGAAGATGCAAATTTGTAACCCTATCCAGCTTTATGCAAATCAACGCCTCTTGATCGTAGGTCTTCTGAGATCTCCTTTTACAAGGCTTCCTGTAAATAGCAAACTGAAAATGTTTGAATGGTTTTAATAAGTCAAAGTCGCTCCGACCCACTCCACCAGAGTCGTTTCATTGATTGGACTCAAGGTTTGCTAACTGCTGACTCCAATTAGCTTTTGCTGAAGTCATTAATCTCGGGGTTCACTCCCTCTTGTTGCAAAGGTACAGCAGTGTAGACTTCATGTCACTGCTTTGCAATGCACAACCATTCAAAACGATTCCTATCCCCAGTCCCTCGAGGACAAAGACTAATGACTGTGGTGATCCCTTGACTTTTCCTCCAGCACCACTGCGAGGTTGACATTTGTGGTTTTTAATTAGATGTCTCCACAATTATTGGATTTTATTGCTGTAAAAGTTGGTGCAGACATTCAAGGTCCCCAGAGGATGAATTGTGATTATCCTCTGAACTTTCATCTGGCACCATCATGTGTTCGTTTTTTCACTATACGTTTATTCATGATAAAATACCTGAAAGATGTAAGACATTCCCATCCACCTATTAATTCAGCATAGCAATGTGAATATTTGCTTCAACTAAATATCTTTGGGTATTTAAAGCAAGCAATCATCTTTGGAAATGGTGATTGGCATTTTTAATGTATAGTGACATCTTTTGATAGTGAAAATAATTACTTGCAGGCTGATTTTGATGTGAACTGTTCCTGGTATTTGAGGCATTTTGACCATGGGCAAAGCAGTCATTTCTAGCTCTTTCTAATAAAAGAGCTGAATGTAAAGTCTCTCTATTCAGACTCAACTGTTTGTATGTAGACTGCAGATTTTAATCATTTTCCACATTTATCAGGGTCCCCATCAGTCATTGAAAGCATTATTTTGAGGCTTTTTGTTTGTGCAAGAATAGATATTTCAAGCTGATGTATTTTCACTTGAAGGTCCAGTGTGTGGGATTTAGCAGGATATATTGGCAGAAATTAAATATAATAAGCATGTTTTCATTAGTGTATAATCATCTGAAAATACCTCAGAATGAGCCATATACACCGATCAGCCAAAACATTAAACCCACTGACAGGTGAAGTGAATAACTTTGATTATTTTGTTCTAATGCAATGTTCTGCTGGGAAACCTTTGGTTCTGGCTTTCATGTGGATACCACCTGACACGTTCCACGCACTCAAACACTGTTGCACACCAAGTACCCCCCCTCATGGCAACAGTACTCCCCAATGGCAGTGGCCCCCCAGCAGGATAATGCACCATGCCACACTACAAAAACTGTTTAGAAATGGCCTGTGGAGCGTGACAAAGAGCTCAAGGTGTCGACCCGGCTTCTAAATTTCACAGGTCCCAATCTGCTCAAGGATTCTTGTGATGTGCCGGTACCCCAGGTGTACCCCTAATCCAGGGATTAGGCTCTCGGCTCTGACCTGTCGAGGCATGGACACAGGATCTCTGGGAGTGTCCCGAGGTGTCTGGCACCAGTGCGTTGGCGGCAGATCCATTTAGTCCAGTGGGTTGTGAGGTGGGTTAATGGCACGTGCCACAGATGCTCATTCAGATTGGGATCTGGGGAATTTGGAGGCCAGGTTGACACTTTGAGGTCTTTGTCACATTCCTTGGGCCGTTCCTGAGCCATGTTTGCAGTGTGGCATGCTACATGGGAGTACTGTTGCCATGAGGGGGGGTACTTGGTGTGCAGTGGTGTCTGAGTGGGTGGAACATGTCAGGTGGTATCCACATGAATGCCAGAACCAAAGGTTTCCCAGCAGAACAATGCACTGGAACAATATGATCAAAGTCATTCACTTCACCCGTCAGTGGTTTTAATGTTTTGTCATTCAGTGTATGTCTACATTGGGAGCAGGTTCCCATTCAGCGAGTTCTCGAGTGTTGCACCACAATGTTTCTGTGGTAGCCCAGGTGGAAAAAAATCAAACAGTGGCTCTACATAGGGCCATTTGTGTTTTCATGTTAGCTATCATAGTTAGCAGCCCCTCCATGACGAGACAAACAACATTAGAAAATGGCAGATTTTTAATGTTGAATGAATCTGCTTTTATGTCTGGAACTTCCCATGTACAACGGGCTTAAGATGCGCCCTTGATTCGGCAGTGGGAGCTTCTTGCGACCACATTGCTGACGTCGACCCCAGCGGAATTCGAACCCTGGACCTTCCACATGGAAAACAAGTGCTCTAACCACTACACTAGGATGCAGATTTTCAACTTTAAACTGCTTTATTCAGTGTTTTTACTGATTTAAATCACCTGGTAATAATAATAATAATAATAATAATAATGATCGTCATAATAATGCTAATGCTAATAACAATAATAATAATAATAATACATTTTATGTATAGAGTATTTTTTTTTTATTACTTTAGATTAGTTAAAAATGATCAGAAAATAGAATACGATAATTTACACATAGCATCATTCACGCATTAAAAGGTTATTTTGATGAGGGGTGTGAATGGGGAGAGGTCAGTGCAGTCTCAAATGTGTTTTTGGGGAGAGTCCCAGAGGGAGGGGCGGCTATGCAGAAGGCTCTGTCACCCCAGGTCCAGTGCTTGGTCCTGAGTGGTGAAGTCAGGAGGTTGGCATTAGAAGAGCAGAGGCTATGGGGAGGTGTGTGGCGGTGACGTAGGACGGGGGCTGGTTATGGAGAGCTTTGTAAGTGAGGAGAAGGACTTTGAATCGGAGGCCTTGTTGGACAGGGAGTCAGTGGAAGTTCTGGAAGACGGGTGATGTGGTCTCGGGAGTGGGAGTGGGTGAGCAGACGTGCAGGTCTGGATGTACTGGAGTTTATTCAGGACTACCATAAAGATGCTGTTACAGTACTCAATTCTGGATGTGATGAAGGCATGGATGAGAGTTTTGGCAGCAGAGGGGGAGAGCGATGGGTGGAGACGAGCTGCGTTTTTTAGGTGGAAGAAGGGAAGAAGGCAGTGCTGGTGATTTGATTGACATGTTTTTCACCTGGTTTGTTTGTTTTGGAGAGGAAGAGACCTCTGAATAATTTGGCTCCCAGTAAAAACTTAGGTGAGGGTACACACATTACCAGCCTGGCTGTGACAAGCCGAACACTGTCAGAGAAACACTGATTGTTTTAACGTGAAACTGCTTCACTCAGCATTTTTACCAGTTTTAATCATCTGGCCAGTTTGTTTAGGAGATGAGAAGACCTCTGTGGATAATTTGGCTCCCAGTAAAAACCTCTTGAACAACGAATACTTAAGAAATTCTCACTGGGAGTTCAGGCTTGGCACATGGGAGAACTTTCAGCTGGTTGTAATCTGTGATCTTGACAGCTAGATGCCACTAAATCCGACATGTTGCTCCTTTAACGTTCTTTTATTCCTGTCACTTTCACATTAGTGAGTAGGCCGTGTTCCACTGTCTGCATGTGTCTCCTGCAATTGCATCACTGTTTCACGCGCCACCTGCCACCGCCTACACAGCACAACTGAGAAGTGTTCACGTCTTTTTAGTTGTCTGTCTGAGCTTCTGTAAAGCCTGCTCGCTCTCATGAAAATTCTCAGTGTTGTAAGAGTAATTAACCTTGATCTGTGTCTCAGTGCAGTGTTGAGCCCTTGAATTTGAGAGAATGAGGCCTGGAAAGTCTTTAAAAAGAGCCCTTGATTTGGATGCTGAAGAAGGTGTGGGAACCCTGGTTTGTATACAGTTGTTAATGCTCCTGAATAAGAAGCCGTCGGCAGTTGCTGTTGTTGACCTCGTCTATCAAATTAAACAGGATCTCGGGTCTAGTTTACAGTTAATGCAGCCTTGCTACTTGCAGCCCACGCAGCTATAATAAATATTAGGCATCAGTAGATCAGTTTGTGTGGATATTAAACACGTCTCCCTCTCCTCTCTCGGCCAGACCTGCAAAAAGTGTTAGGTTTTACTTTGCATTGTTTCCTCAAGCACCTCATTATTTCTGTTGTGTGTATATTTATTTTCATCTGCAGTTAACACTGTGGAAATGGAAGATGCCAGCTCTTTCGGTTGAAGATATCACAGGTCTTACAGACTGAAATGCTGGCAGTGTGACAGTGCAAACCAGCCTCAGTGAGAACTCTCTGCACGATTGCAGTTTTTTAACTGAGGTTTTTGAAGCAAACTGGTCAGAGACTGGCAGTGGACGTCCTCTGCCAGTTCTCCGGAGCTATTTTTGTCCTCCTGTCACCATCCTGAGGCACACAGGCCTTTGTGCTGCTCTGGTGTTTCTTTACCTGTTTCCTCCAATCACATTGTTTGCACCCTCAGTCCATCCTTTTATTTACACCCATTCTCTCATTCTGTTCTGCAAATATCACACTGAGAAAAGGTAAAAGGAATAAACAGCTTCTCTTAAATTTCTCATTTCTCTTAACTTTCTGTTAAGAGAAAATATAGGAGAATCACCTCCAGGTGCACCAAATGTTCTTAACCATCCAGATCTGCTCTTACCCAGGTGTGCTCAGGGTGGAATCCCACTTGATCATAAGTATTAGCATAGGTAACGCCTTCTAAACACTACATAAGGGCAGGTGTTGTGTTGTGTGCAAAGACTCTGACACATGAGCGAGAGAATTAGAGAGATGCCTCCAAGCGGAAGACAAAACTCAGACAAAGTCAATTTGATTTTCCAGTGTTTTTACAGGAAAATAAAAAACCCAGCAATGACAAAACATTTGCCATGTCAGATTTAATAATCCAATCATTATAATTACTCTAATCATAATCTACACTCACCAGCTGCTTTATTAGGTACACCTGTTCAACTGCTCATCCACGCAAATAGCTAATCAGCCAATCACGTGGCAGCAGCTCAATGCATTTAGTCATCTAGACATGGTCAAGACGACCTGCTGAAGTTCAAACCGAGCATCAGAATGAGGAGAAAAGGTGATTTAAGTGACTTTGAACGTGGCATGGCTGTTGGTGCCAGACGGGCTGGTCTGAGTATTTACTGGGTTTTTCACACACAACCATCTCTAGGGTTTACAGAGGATGGTCCCAAAAAGAGAAAATATCCAGTGAGTTCACTGTACTCCAATGACCTCCACATTCACCAGATCTGGAGATTCTCATCATGTATGCGCAGCCGACAAATCTGCAGCAACTGTGTGATGCTATCATGTCAATATGGACCTAAATCTCTGAGGAATGTTTCCAGCACCTTGTTGAATCTGTGACACCAAGAATTAAGACAGTTCTGAAGGCAACCCAGTATGAGCAAGGTGTACCTAATAAAGTGGCTGGTGAGTGTAAGTTTGATTATATGATATTCATGTGTTGTTTTTTTTCATGTTTCTTAGATTTAAAGTTATGTTTCTTTGTGTTGGACATGAATTTGTGGACTGTGAAAATGATATATTTTTTCTCGTCTTGGTAAGAGTGCTCTCTGCCAATTTTCTCATACCTAAAATAAGATAAAAAATTGGTATTTCCTTTGCTGCATGAGGCTCAATGTGACTTTGACTGACAGAATAAATGAATGTATGAATGAATTAAACACTAAAGTCATCCTCTATTCATTTTTTGATTTGGAGATATTCTGTTATTGAAAGTCAAAGGGAAAACATGCTGCTGATTTTCTCATTTTAAGGATTTATGTGAACGAAATGCAGTAAATCTGTTGTGTTTATTCACACTCTGCAGCGGTGCTCCAACAAGGACACGCACTTATCCTCAACACAGAAAGACGAACACTCATGTTCCCAGGCAATGATCTCAGAAATTTAAAATAGGTTTTAGATTCCTGGAGTCTTGATCTATTATTTTGCTCAAATCAACAATCATAAGGCCATTTCACACTTTCTCTGCAGGGCACAAAGGAGGTCGGCACACAGTTCGGCTTCAAATAAATAGTTCATTTTCTCTTTTTCTCTTTTCAAGGCAGTGTTTTGATCTACAAGATCTGCCCTGTAGTCAAGTAGTTTTTTGTCAGGCACCTGAATATTTGTGCCTTAATGTGGGCTTATAACACACTTTTTCACAAAAAAACAACAGGGTTAACCCAGAATTTATATTTAAAACCTCATATACTGCTGCTGGTTCCTTCTCTGGTGTTCTTACAGATATTAAGCTACTAAAACCTTGGCTTCAAATGTAAAATATTACTCTAACATTAACATTAAATATTCATGACTCAAAAAGCAGAAATCGAAGTTAAAGGTCAGGAAATAAACACCCCCATGTATTATTTTTAGTGTTTTGAGTTAAACCCAAAAACTCAGCAAATCTGCTTCATTAGCGCTGTGTTGGGGTAGTTTGATCAAATTTAGGTTAAGGATTCAAGGACGCTAAAGGTGCACTAGATCAGAGAATGTTGTGAAGTGTTTTCTGATGTAACTACTAAGAATAAGTGAGACTGGTGGATCTAGATAAGTGGGGATGACAGCGGGACTACTGAGAAGTTCATGGCATTAAAGGGATAGTTCGAATCTTTTGAAGTGGGGCTGTATGAGGTATTTACCTATAGTCAGTTTATTAGGTATCAGTCGGCACGCCCACACTTTGGAGGAGCAGGCTGGAGTCCAACACGGAAGCTAATCAATGTACTTATTTTTCCAAAACCTCATCAGGTGCTTTTCTTGCCTAGACCTGACCACATGTTTGTGTTGCCTAAACCCACCCAGGTGCTTTTGTTGCCTAAACCTAACCACGTGCTTTCGTTATCTAAACCCACCCAGGTGCTTTTGTTGCCTAAACCTAACCATGTGCTTTCGTTATCTAAACCCACCCAGGTGCTTTTGTTACCTAAACCTAACCACTAGGGGTGTAACAGTACACAAAAATCTCGGTTAGGTACGTACCTCGGTACACAAGTCACGGTTCGGGTTTTTTCGGTACAGTAATGAAAAAAATAGACAACTATTAAATATCTTCTACTTATTGTTAACCTTATTAAAACATACCACCACAGCAGATAACTGTTTTTACACAATTTTTGAATGAAACAAATATATATAAAATCCTGCTTTTTCACATTGTTTGAATGAAAATAGAAATATAAAAGTGAAAAATAAAATCCTGCTGTTTTTTTTTTTAACACATTTTTTGAATAAAAAATATAAATATACATTTCTGCTTTAACAGTTTAGTGTATAGTGCAGCTGGTCAACTTTAAAGCCTGCTCAGATTCAGTTTTACTACGAACTTACTTAGCTTTCCCACTTTGTTAAACTGCAGTAAACAAAACATGCTTATATCTAAAGTGCAGCTTAAACAATTTTACTCAACTCCAATGGCGTTGGTTATTTCTTCAGCACAATGATCAGGGAAACGCTCTTTCTTTTAAAACAACGACGATATCGTAGTTTGCACCAGATTGCTTTTTCTAGTCGTGCCGGTTAACGTTCAAACTCGGGTGGTGTCGCTTCAGATGCGTTAGCATGTTAGACGTGTTTCCAAGTACATCCCCGACCGCTGTTCTGCAGTGTCGGCACACTGCTTTTGTCTTGTCAACTTGTTTATTTCCATCTTCGTATTTTACCCTGAAACCAAAGTATTCCCAAACGGAGGACTTAAGGTTTGCGGGTGCGTCTTCAGGTTCGTCAGGCTCACTTGCCATATTGTCAAAATGCGCTGCACAAAGTCAAAGCGGAGATTTACGGGACTCGGTCCGTCACTCAATTATGTCCGTCGGGGAACTAGATATTTTAAATGGTTCGGCTCGCAACAATGGAATTAAAATAAAACAAAATAAAATAAAATAATATCCTGCGCCCAATAATTCGGTACAGGGTCGTGCCAAACCGAAAGTCACGTACCGAACGGTTCGACACAAATACATGTACCGTTACGGCCCTACTAACCTGCAATTTTAAAAAAATTCAACAAAAGCAGCAACATCACAGTTTGAATCCCACCAAAAAACTAAGCATCCCTACATAGGAGGGTTTTTACACAGCCAGACCTTATCTCCCTGTGAGTCACTTTAAGACTTGTCAGAGCAGGGAAAGCACAGGTGGAACTAATGATATTAACGATGGCTGAGCTGCGTGTCCCAGGAAGCCACGCAAGTGAGCCATCATCCATAACACCAGGGTCCTGGAACTGACAATTAAATGGGTTACAGCGATAATTAGAGGTATTATTTACCCCTGTGCTTTCTGTGCTGTGAGGTTTATGTTCTGCCAAACAGCACTGCATCACCTTCACACTCAGAGGACGAACAATAAGGACACACTGATATTTAAGTTTTAATTTCGTAGATTAAAGAGTCTTTAAAATGAACCTGTCCTTCAAGCTTGAAGTGGTGAAATCATTTTTTTTCTGTCCCTTCAGATCTCGTCGAAGTCTGCCAGACTTTCTAAAAACATTGCTCAAAGTCAAACACTCAGACGCTTGTGCAAATATTGTTTGTGCTCCCAGTGGATGTGTTGTGTCGGAGCAAAGACAACAGGAAGAGTTTCCTTGCAGAGGACCTTAGTTGTGAACTTAAGTTCTAATTATTCAGATAATACATCACGTACAGTACACCTGATTTCACAACACCCAACAGAAACCTGTGTGTAAAACAAGCTGTGTGACTTATTAGCTGCTTCCACCTACACAAACTTTGTCGAACTCACAGTGCGGTACGAGTTCAGGCCCTTCTCTGGTTCTTCTTGAAATACAGGAAATCATTAAGCAGACATTTATTATAACAAGGAGGGTTCGATTCCAGCTGGATACACCAGAAAGACAAATTAAAACACATCCTAAAATAACTCCTGCAAGGCACCGCACATCACAGATGGGTCATATCTTCCTGTGAAACAGGCTCTAAGGGCGGATTTTACTTCAAAGAGGAAGAGGAAGGTCAGCCATGTAGAACCACCTCTGGGAAATGTCCAGCACAACCGCCGCTGATTAAACTGAGCAGCTTCACCGGAGCAGCTAGGAGGCTGAAGCAAATAATTTCCCTTCAGTTTGTTTGACATGCGGTTGTCCACTTGGTTTAAACAGGTGTCAGAGAGTCAGCTCTCTTTTGGCCGACTGTTTCCACTGAGAAGTATTTTCTTTTTTCTCGCCTCAGTTTGGTCTGGCTCCCAGCTACATCTCTCACATGTTTTAATCTCAGTGAGCCGGAGCCAGAGGACCCTCCTGGCCATCCCCGGCACCAAATGTGACTTTGAGTCTTTGATGTCGGGGCCCTGAAGCTTTGAAACACCCAGTCCCCAAAAGATTCAACAGCCACAGTCAGTGTCTCTCTTTTCTATCTTTGTCTGCATTTGTCTTTATCTTAGTATCTGTGATGGTTTTAGTCTAATGTAACTCCTGTCTGGTCACTGTCTGCAGTTTTATTCTGTATTTTAGAGAAGTTGCATTGTTAGAAAAGTGATTTTAAAGAAACAACTCATTAACACAAGTGTCTGGCTCCAGGCCCAACACATTCTCACTCTGACCTTGTCATATATTGACGTTTGGACATGGAGTGTCCACGTCCAGATACGTGGACATTATGCCTTAAAGACATAAAAACCTGGATGAGCACCAATTTCCTGAGTTATTGTTCTTGGCCCCAAACAACTCAGAGACTCTTTATCTTAGTTTAACATAACTTTAACATAGTTTCTCTCGATGGCATTGCTCTGGCCTCTAGCACTACCATAAGAAACCTCGGAGTAACATTTGACCAAGATTTGTCTTTTAATTCTCATTTAAAACAAACCTCACAGACTGCATTTTTTCATCTGTGTAATATTGCGAAAATTTGGCCTATCCTGACCCGAAGAGATGCAGAAAAATTGGTCCACGCTTTTGTTACCTCAAGGCTGCATAACTTTAACTCTCTATTATCAGGTAGCTCTAGTAAGTCCTTAAAAACCCTCCAGCTAATTCAGAATGCAGCAGCACGTGTACTAACAGGAACCAAGAAACGAGATAATATTTCTCCTGTTTTAGCTTCTCTGCACTGGCTCCCTGTAAAATCCAGAATTGAATTTAAAATCCTACTGTTAACTTATAAAGCTCTAAATGGTCAAGCTCCGTCATATCTTAGAGAGCTCATAGTGCCATATTATCCCACCAGAACACTGCGCTCTGAGAACGCAGGGTTACTCGTGGTCCCTAAAGTCTCCAAAAGTAGATCAGGAGCCAGAGCCTTCAGCTATCAGGCTCCTCTCCTGTGGAATCATCTTCCTGCTACGGTCCGGGAGGCAGACACCGTCTCCACATTTAAGACTAGACTGAAGACTTTCCTCTTTGATAAAGCTTATAGTTAGGGCTGGCTCAGGCTTGCCTTGTACCAGCCCCTAGTTAGGCTGACTTAGTCCTAGTCTGCCGGAGGACCACCTATAATGCACCGGGCACTTTTTTGGGGAGTTTTTCCTTATCCGCTGTGAGGGTCCAAAGGACAGAGGGATGTCGTATGCTGTAAAGCCCTGTGAGGCAAATTGGGATTTGTGATATTGGGCTTTATAAATAAAATTGATTGATTGACTGACATCCTGGGACGCCGTGTCAGCTTCAGCCTCTTACATGGTTTGTCTTCTTTCAAAACACACTTCTGGTTTCATGGGAAATTTACCATGTGCGTACAGTTTCTTTCAAAATAAACACACTATGTCAGTACAACACTGCAAAGTGAAACACAGTTGGTAACGTTTTGCCAACACATGCACAGGGCTGGGTTTAGGCAACAAAAACACATACCATACCAATTTATTTCTATAGCACATTTAAAACAACAGAGCTGAGGGTGGAGGTCAGTGGTTGTTGGACCCATATGCCACCCCTCCTAGCCTCCCTACTCGGACTTCCACCATATTAACTTTCGTTCAATCAGGAGAGACATGATTATTTACATATGCAAATAAGATGAGAAATGCGAAAGTCTTTGGTGATTAGACCCCATCAGGATGTCATTGATTCTGGGAGGATGGTCAAGACATCGTAGAGTAGGGAACCCCCTATGGAGTCTAGACGCTGGTGGTGGTGATGAGATGAGATGAAGAGGGAGCTGAGGATCTGGATGTGAAGAGGAGTGGGCTTTCGATGAGCTCGTTCTGGGCTCTGGATAAGGTGACAGGAGGTGAATGGGGTGGAGGAGGGCATGGCGATTCTGCCTAATATGACAGCTGACAGGAGCAGAGAGGAGAACAGATTTAAAGTTTGGCAGCAGCAATATGAACGGCTGAAGGAGATCGTAGCAAAGTTTGACTGGCTAACTGGGAGAGGGAACGTGTGAGAAGAAGTGAGACTAGGTTGCCAGGCTTTACTGTCTAAAACAGATACTAGGAGTCAGGTTCCCTAAATTTTTTTTGTTTTTTTGCAGTGGATGTACAGACACAATTTAAGTTTCTAAAATTCTTGAAGTGTTTCCAGGTAAATGAACTCTCTGCTTAGGGCAGACCGGCTTTACACACCTCAGTGATTTCCAGCCTTTCCCGGAGATTAAAGGATAAGGACGGCAATATAATTCTGTATGTTGCTTAATTGTCAACAAAAAGTTCAAACCAACAATGTGTTAGTTCGTCTCGCAGTACTGTCTGACTTTCCCACCGTGTCTGTGGCACCCAGCCCAAAATCCATTTGTTCATTCTGAAGATGATTAGAAACTGATTGTTGGGTTTTATCTATATAGCCCCAAATCACGAATTTTCAATCTGCGCAGCACACCAAACCCTCTGCATACTGAAGCCTCAGACTTTTTTCCTGTATTTTTGTGGATTTTGTTGCCAACAAGACAAATACAGAATGTCATCGTCTGAGTCTCTGACCTGAAACAAGGTCAACCAAACAATCATGTCCTTTTCACATTATTCCATTTAAATGATAATCCAGCAATTTAAACTTCTGTAAAGTTGTGGGTCACCAAAGACAGAGAGCTTTTAATGCTCATAATTAATTCTCCCAGAGTGTTATTATGTATTATCAACTTGATTATTTTCTTTTACACACAGGACCACAGGAGACATGATACAACTGCTCAGTAGGACCAACTATGATGAGCAAACTGGTCTTAATAAGCTTTAAATAGCTTTTAGAGACCTAAAGTGGTCGAAGTCTGAAAAAACAAACAAAAATGTTATTTGGAGCTAGCACTCAGCTTGTGGTGCTCAACACCAAAAACAACACATTTTTAAAAAAACTCAACAGCAATGTCTCTTTCCAAAAATAATGACCAGGTTATTCAATATAATCCACAGACTTTTAGCAGTTTCATGTAGGAACTATTTTGCTTTCTACTGAACTACACTCACCAATCATATCACAGTGCATCTACCCATGGACGTATTAGGGCCCCTGAGCACATATATGCAAAAGGCCCCACATCTCTCCTACATGGAGCAGGACACACAGATTTTAGGAATAGAAAGCCTTGATTGTCATTGTGCTACATTAAACGAAGACAAAGCCTGTTTTTTTTGTTGTTTTACGTCTCTTTGCATCATTATGCATCTTTTTGTGGTTTTGTGTGTCTTTGAGGTAGTTTTGAGTCAGCATATGTTAATTTGCGGGACATTTTGCAGGTGAAGGCCAGGTGGGCCCCTGATACTTTGGGCTCTTCAGCCTGTGCCCAGTACGCCTGTTCGGTGATCCATCAATGCCTGGACAAGAGCCTCAAGACTGTGCAAAATGGTAAATGGACTGCACTTGATTAGGGCTTCTCTCATCTCCCGACCACTCAACATGCTTTTCACACTGCATGTCACATTCACCCATTCATTCACATGCTGGTAGTCGAGGCTACCATACATGGTGCCACCTGCTACACAGTAACCATTCGCACACTCTCATACAGCGATGGAACAGCCATCAGGAGGAATACAGGGTTCAGTATCTTGTCCAAGGATACTTCGGCGTGCGGAATAGAGGAGCCGGGGATTGATCTTCCAGTTAGTGGACGACCCGCTCTACCTCTGAGCCACAGCCGCCCCCAAAATGTAAACATTAATGGCATCCTTTCCAGCTGAAGTTTAATGATAACTAGCTCAGTGGTGCCAGGTGAGTTAGCAGTAGATGCACACTTCCTTCTGCACAGTGACGTGGTTGGCAGGTGTTCACTTGTTGTTTTTTGGCACTTTGAGCACCACAGGCCGACTGCCATCTAGCTACATTATTGTGCTGACACTCTTCACCTCGCACCACAACAATTCAGACTGATAAACAGAACTACAGGTGAGAGGGACAATATGTATGTTTGACTTTGGGATGAACTGTCCCTTTAATTGTGTGACATCCTGGGAGGTCCTGACACCCAGGTTTGGAACAACTGCACTACACCAAGACCATTTTTAGACCCCCAAAATTCAATATATAATTTTAAAATCCTGTCCACCATTCATCTGCTGCTGATTCCCCATTCAGAGGAGGAGCACTTACTGAAAGTGTGTTTGAGTGTTTTATTGGATTCACTCGTCTCCTCCAAAGAAAACCTGAGCTCTTTGTCTCTGATTCAAGCGAGTGAAACTCCACATTGTACCCGGATGGACTGCATATTTCCCCCGAGGACAAGAGTGGACTATTTTATGGAGTCTTAACAGCATGGTTAATGCATTCGGCCCTGGCAGGGGGCCCCCACTTTCTGGCACATAATTTGTTACTGCCATTCCCGTCCTGCAGCAGCTGAGGGGGAGCCTTGCCCCGATTGCTGTACCCTCCTGCAAGTCTCTGATCCAGCCAGAGTAAATCTGGTCCTGGCTGTTTGTTTTCTCTTTGTTTTTCAGTGTGTTTTGCTTTCAAGTGTTTTTTAGTCTTAGCAGGATCAGATACATTCTGTCTGGGTTGTTTTGTTTGCAGGATTTTATGTCTTGTTATGAAATGTGTTCCTTCCCATTCTGACTTTGAGGGATTTTATAAAATATTGAGATCATTTCTCATCCAGCAGATGAAAACATATCTGCAGCAATGTATTTAGACTTTAGCACCCCACAGAACTATTGTGGAATTGGATTACGAGAAGATTGCAGTGTTGCTTTTCTTAAAGACCGTCTGTATTGCCATCCCAATCCCACAATTGTCCATAATAACACAGGCGGCAGAAGATGTATGTGAGCGCTGACAGTGATGTGGAGATTTCAGGGTCGACTCAAATGCATGAAACACGTGATGGTCGGACTAAAAAGGAAACTGAGTGTGTACCAGTGACAGGAAGAGCAGAGATCTCGCTTTAAAAATAGACACAGAAATGACCACAGTTTGCTTCCATGAAATCAAACTTCATTGTGAAGATAAAATGTGATGGAAAACTGTTCTGGAGATCGCTCTCTGGAATCATTTCCACCCAGTTGTGTTAATAATGTAGCGTCTCTAATCACATTAGCTTGGACGTAAAATGGGATTGGTTTTGATGCTCGGGCAAACTGCATGAAATATTCAAATCGAGGTGCCCTACATTTGGTGGTGAATCTTAATTTTTTTATTTATTTCTTTTTCAAGCACACTGGAGGCGAGTTTCTGATAACACAGCCTTTATTCTGATAGCCATGCTTAGATGCTAATCTGGTTGTCCAAACACATAATTATGTTGCAGAGGGAGAATCTAGACATTTTCTGATGTTGTTTAATTATAACGTGTAGATAAAAGTGGGCTTGTGAACAACAAAGAGACAAAAAAACTTAGCTCAGGATGGAGCATCTTTTGTGTCTGAGCCAGGGGCGGTTTAGGGATTTCACCTCAGGGTGGGCTTAGCCTTAAAACCAACACAAGGCATCCTATTCAAAGCACAAGAAAAACAGTCAGTGCTGGAAATGGACAGATATTACTGTGTCTTTTTCTCTTTCTCCTGACAGCAAGTAAACAACTGAAGTCAGAGTGAAACAAAATCAGTGATTCTTTTTTAAACACATTATACATTTTAGAAGACACTTGTTGAAAACGTGAAGTCTCGGAGCTGTGTAGTTCTGAATTGTGCAGTTAAGACTATTAAACAGTTTTTTTAAAACCAATTCTGTGTTCAGGATTTTTTGGGCTTGCCTTAAAGCCTGCTTGACAATGCACTGAAGCCATCCTCAACATAACCCCACCAGTACTTCAAGAATACTATGTCTGTATTACGTTACTACCAATGTCCCATTTATCTGAATATACACACTGCAGTGACTTTGTGCCCCCAAAAGTCACTGGAAAAGCAGCTTTGGAGCAATGGGGTTTGTTTTGGGGTAATGGGCTGTCGAAAAAATGGGCTTTCGGTCCAATGGGACATTTGTGGGACTAATGTGTAATCAGAATTTCAGGCCCTCGGAACAGTGTCATTCATCCACTACAACAAAGAACAAAGAAGCTCAGAGCACAACACACACACAAAGGTTGCATGACTTTATTCTCTGCTCAGGACGTTTTCTCTCCACTATATCTTTACATAACAAATGGTTGGTGGTTTGCTGCTGTCCTGATGCTCTGAATGTCACATACAGAAATGGTGCCTGAAGAAAAATAAGTGGAACCAACTTTTCTCAATATTCATTTTAAGTACGCCTTTTAATGTTTAGTGTTTGTGTGTAAATGGAGTCTATTAGTTTCAAGTCAGGGCAGTGACAAAGGATGAGATGTGTTCATCAGGACTGTCAGGAGTGTGGGGCCGTGCCTGGAAGGTGAATACGGTGTCTGAATGTTCTAAAATGCATAAAATAAACGAAGGAGAGCCGAGGAGGAACTAAAGCTGTCACATAACCAGAGGGGTGCCTGCAGGAAGATAAGAGAGAGATACTGAGGAACAGAGCCTAGATTTTAAAAGCTTGAAAGTGGGTATGGGCATTTTGGGTGACTTCCATTTTTGAGTACTCACATTAAATTACTATACTTATACTTATTATTATACTATTGAAAAATTCTAATGAAAGAATAGGGTCCGAAATGAGCACCCAGGGGTTAGTCTCCACTCCTGCTCTAGACAGACCGTAGAGATTAGCTCAGCCTGTTCTGTTTGTGCTCTTCCTTGTTTGATGTTATTCATTCATGTTTATTGTGTTTCCTGTTTTAATTTTTAGATTCTCTCCTCATGTGTCATGTCTAGTTTTATGTCCTGTCTTTGTGTGTTTTCCCGCTTGTTGTCTATCACACCTGTCTTCCATCAGTCTCATTAGTCCTTCCCTGTTCCCAGAGTCTTCCCTTCACACCTGTTCTGTATTAGTCTTGATTGCTCCACCCTAGTGTTTCCCATCACACCGTTGTTGCAAGCCAGTTCCCATTTCCCTCCTTTTGCCCGCGTCCTCCTACTCCAGCTGTCTCATTCTTTTGATTGTTTTTTTTGAGTATATATACCTGTGTTTTCCTTTGTTCCTTGTCAGTTCGTCTGCGTACATCGTATTGTTTCCTGCTTTGTTTCCTGCCTCTTCTCTTGTGTTCCATTTTGGATTTCCCCCCCCCCCCCTGAGTTCATCATATTATCCTGGTTGGTTTTCAGTTTGGTTTCGTTCTTCTTTCAGTTACCTGCTTGGATGTTTTTATCAGCTTCATTAAAGCTTGCCTTTTGTCACCTACTGCTCTGCATTTGCATCCTTTCCTGACCTGATATATTTCATATATATTTGAAAGACAGCACAGAAGCACTAATCGTGGCAGCACATGAACAGGCACTTAGTACAAAACCAATGTGTCAAGGTGCAGGCTGTGCAGAGATGCTCCTGAGACAGTTCAGCACATAATAGCAGGGTGTAAGATGCAGGCAGGAAGAGCGTACATGGGTTGCCATAACCAAGTGGCTGGCATAGTGTACAGGAACATCTGCACTGAGTATGGGCTGGAAGTCCCAAGGTCACAATGGATGACACCTTCTAAGGTGGTTGAGAATGGCCGAGCTAAGGTCCTGTTGGACCTCCAGATCCAGACTGACAAACTAGTGATGGCTAACCAACCGGACATCAACAAACAACAGATGAAGGCATCAGGAAGAAAGAACACGAGAAGCTGAAAAGGAGCTAGAAAAGATGTGGGGAATAAAGGCAGCAGTGGTGCCAGTGGCAATCGGAGCACTCTGGGCTGTGACCCACAAACTGGGAGAGTGGCTCCAGCAGATTCGTACAACATCTGAGGTCTCTGTCGAGAAGAGTGCAGTCCTAGGAGCAGCTAAGATACTGCGCAGAACCCTCAAACTCCCAGGCCTGTGGTAGAGGACCTGAGCTTGAGGAGGGAAGACCCCTTGTTTGAGGTTTAGCTTATGAGCATGCAAATGTTTGCAAATCACAAAACACAAAGTACAGTCGGAAATGTCTTTAAATGATTTAATGAATTAGTTAATAATTTTGATGGTGCAGGATTTTCCTTAAAACAATCTCTGGACTCATACAGAACTAATCCCTCTCAATCATCACTAATGGCTCACTCTCAGTGTGTGGCGGTGTATTTTTCTCTGCCTGGGTTTTCTTATTTTCTTCTTATTTTCTGTGCTCGAGGCGTGTTTGGGTGTGCACCCCCCACAGTGCTCAGGTGAGGTCGGGGCTCTATAAAAAAGGAAATAACCAGGCCATAAGCAGCAGGCATCCGGGAGACACAGTACACGAAAAAACGTGAACATATTGAGGGGAGACGCCACACAAGAGTGAAGTTCAGGTTTGCTTTTACTTTTGCATTCACTGGTGAGGGTGTTTAAAGACAGTAACTGACAATCCTGCATAGAAAACCCTCAAGAGTTATTATAATCCATCAGAGGGAGGACATTTAACTCCGTCCCAAATGCCATGGAAACGTTGTCAAGACATTCCAGTAAAAAAAACCCACAAATCTCGACCTTGCTGTAGGGCCAGAGCAGGAGTCAGGGGATCACCATCAGCTGGATTTGGGGGATTTGAATATCTGTGAGAAATTTACTCTTGATCTCACAACACTTGTATGGCTGAAATTTTGACCACAGTGTTGAGACAACAGCCATGGCCCCCTCATATAAAAAATGTAAAATCTGGACATGAATTGTGCATGCATATGTGAGCCTGTCATACAGTCTACAGGCCCTCATTTCAAGGACATCTTTAAACATTAATACCAGCCCTGAGGTTGCACTCAACACATGACATGGACCTGGAGGTCATTCACCATCCTGCTGGAGTCTCCAGTGCTTAAATCATTCAACAAAGTGATGCTGTCATTAGCTGAGTCTGCCAGTGCTGTACATATAACATCTACAGGCCAACAGTGGTGACAACAATGACAATTCAAGCCACAAAGTAGTTTAAACAATGTTTTAACCGCCCGCGACAAGAGAAAACATCTTTGGCTTGTTTGTAATGTATCACGGAGGGATTCCTCTTTGTCTGGCACGACACTGGCTGGTTGGGACGTCTCCAGTTTTCAGGACTTGTTGCCTCAGCTGACAACCAAGCTTTAGTCTCATGTTCTTCTGTGGATAAATATTTAAGCTTGCAGTGTTTCAACAGGGAAGGCTGGCAACTACTTCAGGTGATACACAATGGATGGTATAATTTGTGTGAAATTATTTATCAGTGTCTAATATTTTAGCAAATACAACCTTCTGGATCAGACCCACTGACTTGGAGGATGTTTTTTTTTTTGCTTTTTGCCTTTATTTGATAGGAGAGATAAAGAGAGGGGGCGTGAGAGGAGAAGACAGGCAGCGAAAGGCATGGAGCACCCGCTCTAGTAGGTGAGCTACTGGGCTCCCCTTGTTCACTTTCATTCAGTGAGAGTGAAGGGGCAAATATAACATTAACTTCTGGTGGCAAAACAAAGATGCATCTCACATCGCGTGGAGTCCAACTTTGGTGAACTTTGACCAGCAAGTCAACAGCCAAGCATGTGTGAAGGAGACACTGATTGTTGCCATGTGCTAACTCGCCAAAATGTTGTGATATTGGCCATAAAAATGCAAAACTGCTCCATGTAAGACATGCTGAAAGGCTGGCCGTGACTCAGGAGACAGACATGGAATGAAAGAAAATGGAAAATGTCTGGTACATTTTCCATTGCTAACATTATATTTCTCAGTGTTTTTTAGGAAGCTAGCTAACATTAGTCACACCCACAGATCTATAAAGAGAACGGGACACAGCGTTGGAGGCAGGATCCCATTCATTCCTATGAAAGTTGCTCAGTAGCGCATGGAGCCAAAACATTCAACTGTTACGTATTAAATTTATGATGATTTAGGATGATCTGTGCTGCTTCTGCACCATTGAGCCCATAGAGCAAGCGCACCACTGCGACCTCCAGCAGCTGAGCGGCTAACTTGAATAATAGTAAAATGATTATCTGTGTGGATCTTCTAGACTTTCAAAATGTTATCAGACTGACTGGATCAAATCCAGATGGTGAAACGAGTCATTTCATGGGGGTTATACCACTCAAAAACTTGTATCTACTGATTTACAGACATCTCTTTCACAATGTAAGTCAGTGGGAAAGTCTTTTATGCCCATTGTCCTCATGTGACGGACCTGGAAGCTGTAATTTCACTGTTCAGGAGCTACCAAAATTGGCCTCAAAGCCCAGCACATCTTCTGGGGGCGCGGTCACATCCAGCACTGCCCACATTTAGCCCCACTATCGCCTCAGCAGACAATGCTCACTCACCTGCATTCACTTGTTTGCAACCATACCCTTGGTCTGACGGGTAAATGGTCAGAAACTCGACAGCGCAGCCCCACCTCCTGAAAGAGCTTTTTCACAGCAGATATTTTGGCCTGTCATTGTAGGAAAAGCACATGTGTTACCAATAACACGAACGATGGCTCTGTTCTGGAGTGACATGCACACAATACCAGGACCCTGAAATCAAAGCAGCTAAATGGAATGAAGCCATCGTTAACTTCATTATTTACACCTGTGCTTTTCCTATGATGACATGTCAAAATGTCAAAATGTCAATGACCTATTGCTGCTGTGCAGACTGTGACTTTAAATCACATCGTTAGCACAGGATGGCAGCGCTGGTATCCGTGACATGTTTGCTTAATGTCTGTGCAGTGGAAGGAAGTAGAGACATGTTGTCCATCTTTAAACACAGTCTGTGAACCGAACAGACATGAAATGAAAGCAGGCAGAAACACAGAAACACACTTCTCCTCACTTGTTGACAAAAAAAAATTCAAGCCATTTTTTAAATTTTAATATTTCAATTTTTTAGAGGACAAAAAATAACTGCACGAGAGAAGGGGGAGAAATATAACAGTATACATCATTAATAAACCTGATAAAATAATTTGGCACACTGGAAAATCAATTAAGAGAAGCTCCACTGACACTTCAAGGTTTTGCCAAAGGAGCAGTGTGTATTCATTTCATGCCAGGCTGCAGTCAGACAGTAATGTTGGCACCACACTTAAGCATGAAAAGAGAATTAATGGTTTCGGATCGTAAATCAAAGGTTACATAAAGTGTCACATTGTGGAAAAGCAATCGCAGGAGTATTAAATAGTCAGTTTGTCATTTGTGTTTTTCCACCTCTCATCCTGAAAAATGTAGAAATGTATTAAGGTAGAAGTGATTTTCTGCTGCTTACAAATTGTGCTGTAATTTGTTGTGTCAGTTGATTGGTGGGGATTTAAACAAGGGCAGCCAGAATTTGACGGATGGCCACATGCAGGAGAGGCAGCCAAGTGTGACCTTTCAATTTGACACGGTCGCTGCAAAGTCAAACTAGGCGAGCAAACTTTTTTTGTTCACTGAAAAACTTTCTGTTGAGATTCACTGTGTAGATGTGGAAACTTCTTTATACTGATTAGATAGATATTTTCATTGCCAAACCATTTTAAAAATTGGGTTTCTTTTCTGAGTCTAAATCTGCTTTTCTTTTGAGTAACGAGATACACGATATGATCAATGCACGTGTGGACACTGCTTGTGATAAGTAGGTTCAGCCGCCTCAGCCAACAGGTGCATACATGGCAACACAGCCACAGCATTCTCCATAGACCTCCACAGCACACATTTCTATTTGTCACAATGTAGAGCAGGGATTTCCAGTACAGCTTCACCCACTTACGAGGTGCACGGTGCATACTACAGGTGTTGCTGGAGTTTTACCTCTTCAGAAAAAGCACAGGTGGAACAAATTTCGTTAACGAGGCCTCAGTTCCTTTAAGTGTCCCAGTGAGCCAGTATGCACGAAACCAGGACCCTGAAACGAGCTGTTATAAATTCCACCTGTGCTTTTGCTGCTACGATGAGCCCAAATGTCTGCCTTTCTACATTTGCAGTAGAATGTGTCATACTGAATAGCTCAATAACTTTTTAATGTGACACTATCTTTGTCATAAGTTGCCATCTTTCCAATGAAGGTAACAATGACATTACATCATGATTTTCTTACAATTACCTTCCCATTCTGTGCCCCCACAAGTGAAGTGGATGAACTGGAACGCTGACTGCATGTCAGCTGGTGAAAGTGGGCCAACACTGGGCCAAACCAAGCAAATCCCTGCAGCCAAAATCTCGTGGGAAGCTTTCCAAGAACAGTGGAGGCTGTTTTAGAAGCAGTGTGTAGGGTTTAGGGGGATATACTGGCAGAAATAGAATATAGTATATAATCACCTGTTTTTGTTGCCTGAGAATGAGCTGTTTATAAGACCTATATTTTAATAACTATCTAAATAAATATCTATATCTTAGATATCTATGCTCCTGTCCAATGGTTATTTGGAAAATTTGCCCTACCTACAACAACACTTTAGATTTCACCAGATTCACAGTTTTGTTAGTAGAACATTCCCTCAGTTTCCTAAATTGCCAGTTGAATCACCTTTGGACACATTCCTTAAGTCAGTATCTGCCCTGAAAGAAATGATGTCATCTATATATGCTCAAATTAATTCCCTTGGGGAAGTGGATCTGGGAGAGGAGATTCCAGAGGAACACTGGGAGGGTGTCCTTGATAAAGTACATAATCATCTATCTGTGCAAAACATGGACTGATTCAGTGCAAAATAGCACACTGTGCCCATTTCACAAAGGTTAGGCTCTCTAAGATCTATAAAGATGTGAACTGGACTTGTGTAGCTTAGCACCAGTGAGCCATGTGCACATGTTCTGGTCTTGTCCTGTATTACAGACGTACTGGAGGGAAAGCTGTAGATCACTATCGAGGGTTACTGATAAATCTGTTGGACCTAATACTATGATTGCAATGCCTGATGTAACTCAGCAGCCTTTACAGCCTTTGTGACCCTACTAGCCAGAAGCTTGGTGTTACTCAAATGGAAGTCCCAAATATATCCTTCACACACTCTATGGATAAGGAAAGTCCTTAATTTTGTCAAACTGGAAATAATCAGGTGCATAATAAAGGGCTCTCTGAGGAAACTGTGCATGATGTGGGATCCTTTCTCCGAGTATATACGAGAGCTGGACTTTCGAGATACTCCTGATACTCCTATTAAACTGTGATGTGACAGGCAGTTGTCCGACCAACAATCGTAACATTATGGTTTAGTATTTTATGTTATTTTTATCATCATGCATGCACAGCTACATATTTTAATATTCTAATTTTATTCCTATGTTGTTTTGTTCTTTGTCTCGTTCTGGGTACTGATTTAGTTTGAAGTGTTTGTCTCGTCTTCGTCCTGTTTTGGTTTTGTTTTGTTCTTATTTTACTCACTAATAACTTTTTTGTTGTGTCACTTTTGGATTGACCCATATTACTGTGTTTTCTATCTCCTATATTATATTAATATATCTATATTAATAAACAGATTGAGGGGGAAAAAAGAACAACAGTAATAATATTATAAAGTTTGTTAGTATAGCAAACATCAAAACCATTGTAACAAAGTGCTTTGTACATAAAAACACAATAAAATACACAGTTATTGTTTAAATAACCAGGCGAGCATAAGGGGGTAGAGAAAAAAAAGGAAAAAAAAAACTTGCAAGAGCAACGGATAACCAAAAACTGTAAATGAAACACCAAGGAAAAATGTAAAAACAATGGCAGTGCAAGTCTTACGTGCAATGTCAGTATAATTCACTGGTTAAGAAGGTTGAAAATTCAAAGGAAAAATTATTGGAAAGCCACTGGACAAAAATAAGTCTTCAAAAATTATTTAAAAGAAGATAGTCGTCCTCGTCTACAGAGATTGTGGCACCACCATGTTTCTACAGTAGCTCAGAACGGACAAACGAAACATTGGCTCTACAGTAGATAGAGCAATCCACATTTTCAGGTCAGCCACCGTAGTCAGCAGCCCCTCTGCGAGAAGCCAAACAGTGTTCTTACTGATTAAAATCACTGGGTCTGTTTGTTTTGGAGAGGGAGAGACCTCTGCAGATAATTCAGCTGCTGGGAAAAAACCTCCTGAACATCTGGATCTTCGGTTATCAGAGATAAAAGGCGAGCACACATTAGCAGGCGCTGGGCTAGTGGCTTCTATGATGAGCCAGACAGCACTAAAGAAACACTGATTTATAACTCAGTACTGCTGTATTCAGTGTTTATACTGGTTTAAATCAACTGCTGCATTTGTTTTGTAGAACTAGAGATGTCTGCAGATAATTCAGCTCCTATAAAAACCTCCTGGCAGTTTACACTTGGCACATGGGGGAAGTTTCAGCTGCTTTCAATCTGCAATCCTCACTGCTAGAGGCCACTAAATCCTTCACGCTGCTCCTTTAATGTTAAGCAATCACGTACAAGTGTAACTTTTGGAGGGCCAAATACTTTTGTGGTGTAGTGAAGCTTTTTTTCCTTGTCTGAAGTGTCTGCCTATGCGTCAAGGTGATGAGGAATTTTATATGCCAGCCTTCCTGGTGACGGTTTTTTCACAATATTTTGGAGAGTTTTCATCAGTCCAAGTCATCGTAAAGTTCAAACATAAGAGGCACTACCAGTGATTGGTGACCCTTTTGTCCTCAGCAAAGTCCATATAGTGATTGCAGACATTCAAGTGGAGTCTTAAAGCACATGGACCTGACTATAAGTGGTACAGAAATGTGTTCTAATAGCTGAATGTGCTCACCTGTATTTTGCAGGATACTGACCAAGCCTGGTACCCTTGAAATTATTCTGTGGTGATACAATATTCTGGGCTGTGCCTCCTTTTTGGGGTAGGACACACAAACACAAACAACAACTATCTCTTGCAAGCACTGTTTGGCAAAGACACCTTTTCTGGGTTTGAGGGAAAAGACTCTAAGAGAGTCATAACTACAGTGACTTCCTTTCACTACCTAAGTTAGAGACACAACTCACGCAGACAAGAGATGGCCTGAAATGCAGTCATTTTCTCTCAGTTTGAAAAGGCCATCCATCCATGTTGTTTTATCAGCTCAGTGTGGACTCACGGTTTGGCATCAGGAACAAGACGAGAGGATGGGGAGGTGAGGGAGCAAGCACACAGGTATGTTTTATTGATCAAGCACAGGATGGGAGAAAGCCTGTGAACATGAGAATGAATAATGCATTAGGTTAGGGGGGAAAGAAACACAGATCTGCTGGAGCGATGAGGTGAATTCAAGAGGCAACAGAGGGACATGAAGAGATGTCGGGGTGTGGAGAGGGTCTGTTGTTTTGTAAGAAGCCACATTTCCAGGCTAATGGAGCCAAAGAGTCTTCTTATGCTTGTCTTTGAATTAGTGCGCACACCTGTGAGAGGTCTGCTGCCTTTTACATGCTGATAAGCTTATGAGATAATGGGCTCCTGGATGCAGACATAAAGGCTCCAATCCCCACTATTTAAAAGATTATTAACAGACTGTATTGGACTCCCTGTGAATATTAAGCTTAAAGGTGACCCTTGGTGCTGGAAGTGCCCTGATGAAGCTACGTTAACTCATGTCTTATGGGATTGCCCCAAAGTACATGATCTTTGGACATCAGTTCCTGATTGCATCCAGAGAATTATCGACCAGGAAGTCCCCTTTTGCTTCAGTTTATTTCTGTTGGGAGACCCGTCCACCCTAAGAGACACAATTCCCTCTGTCTACACTGGATGGGTCCAGACCACTATTATGCTGGGTCGGAGACTGCTCAGTCAACAATGGAAGACAGCTCATGCACCATCAACTACAGACTGACATAACCTGCTTGCTAAGGTGGCAGAATATGAACTGGTATCCTTCTCTCTGCTGGGCTGGATAGAAATGTGTTATTTGAAATGGGAAAGATTTCTTGGCCCTTAAAGACAAACCCCGTAGCTCCTTTCCATGTATACACACACTCATACACACACATGCTTTTGCTCATTTGGCTCTGCTTGTATCACAGCCTCTTACTTTGCTTGTGCTTATATACACTCACCGGACACTTTATTAGGTGCACCTGTTTGACTGAGAAATATCCAGTGAGCGGCAGTTCTCTTGATGCCAGAGGTCAGAGGAGAATGGCCAGACTGGTTCAAGATGATAGAAAGGCAACAGGAAGTCAAATAACCACTGGTTCCAACCAAGGTCTGCAGAAGACCATCTCTGAAGCAACAACACCTTGTCCAACCTTGAAGCAGATGGGCTACAGCAGCAGAAGACCACACCAGGTGCCACTCCTGTCAGCTAACAACAGGAAACTGAGGCATTGAACATGACAATGAGTTCACTGTACTCCAATGGCCTCCACAGTCACCAGATCTCAGTCCAGTAGAGCCCCTTTGGGATGTGGTGGAACGGGGGATTCTCATCATGGCTGTGCAGCTGACAATCTCCCCTCTCTTCCCACATCAAAATGAGGGAGTAGGGGGAGGTAGAGCGTACGGCCCAGTCAAGCAGGGAAGAGTTCTCTCCTCGGCTCTGCCTTCATTTTGCTCCTCTTTACTTTTCTATTCATCTAACCTTAACCCTTTTGCTCTCACTCACAAACCCCCGGACAGCACCATCACTCTCAGTCATAGTCTCAGTATGTGCATCAAAAAAACTGAACTAAACTAAAATTAATCACAAAAAAGGCAAGACACTCAGACTGAAAGCTGTGCGATATAATCCTAAACCATAAAATGTCACAGAACACTCATCTTGTGTCTCTTTGAAGTCATTTGGCATCTCCCTGTGTTCTTTTTGGTGTCTTTTTTGGTTGTTTTGTGTCTCTCTGTAGTTGTTCCGCACCTTTTTGTGGTTGTTTTGTGAGTCCTTGAAGTCCTTTTGTGTTTCTTTTGAGGTCATTTGGCATCTTCCTGTGTTCTTTTTGGTGTCTACTTTGTTTTTTTTGTGTCTCTTTGAAGTTTTTCTGCACCTTTGTGGTTGTTTGGGCTCTCCTTGAAGGCCTTTTGTATGTCTTTGAGGTCATTTGGTGTCTATTCTGGCCGTTCTGCACCTTTGAAGTCCCTTTGTCGGCATTTTGTGTCCCTTTTTATCATTATTATTTTTTTCCCTCATAAAACCTTATTCTAGGCCAACGTGTACTTTTCAACTTCATCATTTGCTCTGTAAATTATTTCCACTATGTTTTTAAGGTCACATCAACCACTGGTATTCAAGGCTCATTTTCACCCCCAGAATAGCTTATTTCCCACGTCATAGCTGCTGCACTAGAATCACAGTTTCTGATCCATTAGATGCGGGAACATATTCTTACAGTATATGCTACTGTACTGTGAAAAGCTTGTGCACGGTGGTTTTCGCTGCTTTAGTTGAAGAGAAGACTGAACTACTGGTGCATTTTGTGTAATGAGATTTTAGTGGGGGGTTTTCTTACTTTCACTGAAGGCCTGAGATTGTGGATTGTCATTTTCATTTATCGTTTTAATTTATTGTTTCATAATGCCGGCACAGTGAAGCCTTTGAGACTCTAACTGCATTCAAGGGCTGAACACATAAACTTGACTTATGTCTTAATAGAAACGCTGCATGAAAACACCAGCGTGGAGACCCATATATAAATGACCAAACGCCTAAAATCATAGTGTGAAAAGCCAGCAGTATTTGGTTTGGTGCAATTGCAGTGGGGGCTGAGAAAATAGTCTCCATCTGTCCTGGCATTTTTTAAACTACATCTCATCATCGGGGATCGACTGTGGGCATCTGTTAAGGAGAAAAGCAAAAATATAAGCTTGTGGCAATTACTGTTGCAGGTCAAAGGTTCCAGGCCCTTCAGTCAAACTGATACCATATGAAAAGTTTATCGTCTACTCACAGAATACAACCATTTGTGATCTGACACAACTTGGAGCCCCATCGTGTTCTCATTTACACTGTTTTTCACCTCTTTGACAGTCATTTGTGTGTTAAGTTTAACATGTACTAGAAAATTTGAGGCAGTTGTTGAGTGTGCTGTGGGCAAAACCTGGTGAAGAGTTATTCAGTTGAACTGGAGTGTACTAGATACATAAAAAAATGAGTGAATGTGAGTGTGACTGTTGTGTCTGTATTTCAATCAGGAGAGACTCGCTCTGAGAAAAAAAGAATATTTATTCATGTGCACATATGATGAGAAATGTGAAAAGTCTTTGGAGATTAGATCCCATCGTGATGTCATATATTCCAGGAGGGTGGTGAAGACATAGTAGATAAGAGATACCCCCTATGGAGTCTAGACGCTGGTGGTGGTGATAAGATGAGATGAAGAGGGAGCTGAGGATCTGGATGTGGAGAGGAATGGGCTTTTGATGACCTCTTTCTGGGCTCTGGATAAGGTGACTGGAGGTGAATGAGGTGGAGGAGGGTGCGGCACCTCCGCCTAAAATGACAGCTGACAGGAGCAGAGAGGAGGGCAGATTTAAAGTTTGGCAGCAGCAACATGAATGGCTGAAGGAGATCGTGGCAAAATTTGATTGGTGGAAGCGATGAGAGTGGGATAGAGAGAGAATTGTGAATGGATGTAGCATAAAGAAAGTCTTCCTGATTGAACTTACACTGAGCTTCCTGTCAGCCATGTGACAGTGCTAAAAACAAGCCTTACCTAGTCTGTCACGGGCAACATTTTGACCTTTGTTGTGGCTCAAACCTACATCCATAGAGAGGTTTGGACTTGTTTTGAACATGAGCATCTGTAGATTAATTCCATTCCTTATATGTTGTGATGCAATAAAGTTAGGCACAATAACAGATCAATAAGTCAACCGTTTTATCTTGAAGGAAGGGACAATTAAGTGAGATTCAACTCTTCTTTGTTTGGGAGGGGAGCGGTAGTTAGGGAGGGTGTTGCATTGGACACCGTATCCAAGGTTTGTTTTCATATAGCCTATCTACTCTGGTTAAGTGGACATCACATTCACCCATTCACGCACTGGTGGCCAAGGCTTTCACACAAGGTGCCACCTGCTACTCAGTAACCATTCACATGCACTCACACTCAAATGGAACAGCCAACGGGAGCAATTTGGGGGTCGGTGTCTTGGCCAAGGATACTTTGACATGCCAGCTGGAGGAGCCAGGCATCAAACCACCAATCTTCCTATTAGTGGACGACCCGCTCTACCTCTGAGCCAAAGTCGCCCCTGATAACAGGCTGTGATACGCATACTGTGTCCCCTCATTCAACCATAGTCATGTATATACGCTTAACACACAGCCTGACCTGCACTGAGAGCCCTTCCCTAGTTTTAGTAACTTACAATATCTTACATTCGATTGACTACAAAAACAGGGGTCTCATTTTTTAAGCAGTGTGTAGAGTTCATATGAATTTGTATGTATGGACAAAAGCTAGAAATGGTGTGAACCAAAAACATTTTTAAAACATTCCACTATGAATTTCCCTCTCATGGATTAGCCTCGTATCCTGTCATCTACCTTCAACCATAAATGATCAATGCAAAGCACCTCATACATGCTGATGCATAGAAATAAGCCTGCTGATCAGTGGCTCTTTATAGTGAGTGCCGGGTGTCCCTGCAGTATTAACAGCGTCAGACTGACTGCTTCACATCTTACAAAAATGATCATGACCGTTGGTGGTATCCCCCACTGTGGGATATCATTTGAATATATTAGATATCTGAACACAGTTTATCTTTTTACAGCATTTAAGCTTTTGCAAGGTGATCTAGCCCTGCATTATGATTAGGACTCAAAATAAGAGTGTAATGATTATGTGAGAGTGGTCACTGGCAATTCACACAGGTGGTGAAAATGGAGGTGAATGACTGGAGTGTGTGTTGCAGTTCCTGCAGTGTCCCCAGTGTGCTCTGTGTGTGTACAGTTGTGTTTTACATGTTAAAACTACCTGAAAACTAAAGTCACACTTGGTAATATTACATGCACACAATATTAGGAATATCATTTAAAACAATTGGCACTCGGTTCTGCAGTTATTTAATTTTGTTTGATTTGTGCATTCCACAGCTGAAGGGTATGTGATGGTGAGGCGGCGCAGATGAAATATTGAGTGGGATTTGATTTGACATTTGAGTTGGCTTATATCGTTTCTAATTCAAAGATGCTTATAGAAGAGTCTTGGCTCACTGGGACAAGCACAAATAAAACTGTTGGATCTGATGTTTATGATGAAGTGCACCTGTAAGTAATGTGAGATTTGAAGTGAAATGAATGAGAGGCATCATAATAGGTATAATGATGCCTCTCACATTTCATTTCTACAATCTGGCTTCAGTTCACCACCTCACCATCTGCGTCCCCAATTTCCCCTGTCTCCAAAATGTTTGATTGTTTAGGTCAGAGTCTCTGTGCAGGTGTGTACATTCTCCCATCAGGTTTGTTTTAAAAGATCAAAACTTTTGCATTTACAGCGGTGAACAACCTCTTTCGGGCCCCTGTTTGGGCAACAGTTATAAATTTGGGCAGGTGTGAACACAGCAATCGCACTCAGGTGTGCACCAAAACAACCGGACAGAGACCTTCTTGAAGAGGTGGTCTCGGTCTGGTTACAAACGAACTCTGGTGCGGTTTGTTTAAGGTGAGAATGTGCTCCAACCTGGATGTGAACCAACTGCAGTCACGTGACACACTGTTTGGGTTAAACATGAGCATGTTACAGTCCTGGAGGATTATTAATGTGCACCTCCTCCTGTACTGCCTTAATATGCACATTCAGCACATCCAATGCATCAAAACATTGTTTTCTAGTTTGAGCCGCGCCTCGTTTTCAAACTGTATGGTTTGACTAAAATGAACAATGACAGCAATATAGTCCATGATGAGCAGCGCTAAAATCAACCTGCGTAGTTGTCCCTCCATTGTGACATTAGAAAGTGTCACATTTATCTTGCAAGTGTACTCTTCTTCAACGTTTGCTTTACTTCCTGGATTTTTCCCACATGGAAATTCTGACCAATCAAGAGCAGCTTTCTCACACAAGGCATTTGATCTGGTCCACCCAGAATCAGTCTCTGATTCAGACCAAAGCAAGACAACTGCTGAAAGATTGATTGACTGATTAAAATGCCAATGTCAATTTGATAGAATACTGATGACAGATGACAATGATAGTTACTGAAATCCAGTGTCTTCCTTACGTCTCACAGTAACGTCTCCTTGACATAGTAAAACGACTTTTAGCTGTAAAGTATGGGGAATAAAACCCAGTGTCTGCAAAACATCATAATGTTAACGTCCACATAATGTGAAATTCTGAAGTCATTAGACAGTTAAAATACCGTCTACTGATTTTCATTCCAACCAAATTTAAGGTCTCTCCAACTTAAGAGTCCAAAGTCTGTCTGACATCATATTGATGTCCTGTGCAGGCTGGGCAGGTCTGCACATTCATCACTGCTTGAAAGGTAGCCCCAAGTTGAGCCTCTCATGTGCTCCTGTTACATTATATTGCAAAGATACACTCATCGAGAACATCCTTTATCTTTGTCACACCTCCATCCAGCTCCAACATTCACTTTACTGTCTCCTGTACGCACTCGTGTCATTTCAGATCCAGCGGCTCCCTCCTGCCCAGCAGTGACCCCCTTTTTCTTGTAGTTTTCCATCACATGACCTTCCCCTGCTTCCTATTTCCTGATCACCTTGCAGTATTTATAGCAGCCCATCTCTGCTCATCCTGCCCTAGTTTTCCGGCCTTTGTTTCTGCCTGTCTGACCCCTCTGCTTGATACATGGATTGATGATTATTTGCCCGCCCCCCCGTCTGGTTATGTTTGCCTGTTTTGACTAATTACCTGTCTGCGACCCTTGCTTGTCTTTGGACTTCAGAGAATGAGAACTTTTATAATCTTCTGCCTGTCTTTGTGTCCTTCTGGGTTCAAGCTTGTTGTGTTTCTGAGTCTCTGCTGGAGCAACACACTCTTCACTTTCTGCCACAAGACACAGTATGCTACACACAGCACATGTGGGGAGAATATTAGATAATATCTTTTAATTTTTCATGATTAAAAAAATGGCAAAAAAACTTGTGCCAGGAACAAACCTGTCAAAGCTCCACATACTGGCTGATCTGTGTAGCTTCTTTGGCTGACTTGAGGGTGAGATTTGAAGCGTTTCCACATATTTGATTGCTCTGGGACTTTTAATCTCTCAGGTCCAGACTGTTTGAAGGCATAAAAATAAGAAGCAAAGGGAGGTGGAAATCCTAACAAATGCAAAAAGGGTTCCAGCACCTGCAGTGCTTGGACTTCAAATTGCAGCTGAAGACGCCTCTTAAAGTATTTTCACCCCTGGGGGGCTATTTAATCAAAATGTGTCTCTGGTGTCCTTATGGCTTGGATTATACTTGACGGCCCAAGGTAGCAAGAAAAAAAAAGGAACTTAAGGAGCCACAAAAGAGCCGGAGGGGGCTTCAAAGACGGCAGATGAATCTTTGTCATTGGAGCTGTGATTGGTGCTGGGAGGGAAATCGCCCTAGGGCAGTCTGGAGGATCCTGCTTGGTGTTCATTTTAAATTCCTCTGACAGAATCTTTTGGTGTAATTCGTATGTCTCATGTAAATCCAGCCAGTAAAAAAAAGCCACATGTTCCATAGGGCGTGAAGTCGTAAAGCAGTTCCTTTAATACGATATGTGTAATTAATACCCAATTGACTAGATGCTGCGAAATATTTTAATGATTCCAGCATGTCTCAGCAGAGGAAATATATAACCCATTTAACATGCCCATTCCTGGTGAGTTTCCTCAGTTTCTCCTGTTTGCCGTCCAGGATTTTGGGCACAAATACACCAGGATTACACGCAAACCCTTCAGCGTTTCCTGCTGAGGAATGACAAGATGACGCGTCTTGTTTAGTCAAGCCAAAACATTTAATACACACCATCGCAGGAGACATGCACTTGAAGCACTTTCCCAACTGTAGCTCCCATTTTGAAAACACATACAAACCATAAAATAATTTAGAACAAAACACATATTAAAAAAAAGGGGTTACACTTTTTTATACATGTTCATAATACTGCTTCATAAAATGTATCACAGAAATTAGCTTTTGACACAGAGCAAACCATAGGAACCAACTCAGGTATTACACCGACACTGTGCTTGTTGATAGTTAGCGGAGAAACTGTGAACTGGTGACATCCGAGAGGGAATGTCACAGAGAGGACAAGGAAAGAAGAGTCTGTCAGGGGAGGAGGAGGAGGAGGAAGAGGAAGGGGGGGTGGGAGGGTGGGTCTATATCTGTCCCTCTCTGATGAGAAACAATCCAAGTGTGCTGAAGGACAGAGAGGTCGATCGCTAGGCGTAGAAGGTCTCTACTTTCACTGCCTGACAGAACATCGTCATGGAGAAGACCAGGCCCAGGATCTGCACAGACACAGGAAACAAATCAGCCATTAAAATCTGATGGGCTCAGATGTGTTAAGTCACAGTGAGATGAAAAGGAACTCTTCCGTCCGTTTGGCTCGTTCTCTGGATCATCAGAACGTACACCTGTTTCACAATAAAAGCCAAAAAGATTTATTCTGCAGTACTGTTATATCCAAATCTCATTACGTTTAATTCTTGGACAACAAAAGGAGGAACATTCACACTCTCCAATCTCTGCAATATTCATTTATTAAATGTTGCACAGACTGGAGTGTGTGGATGCTTTTCCTTTATTACAGATTGTATCTTACAGTTCCAGCATTTCCAACAAACACTTATCTGATGAGCACTGATTTTTGTTTTCCCAGCGACCAGAGAGCTTTTCAGTCAGGGTGTTCTGCTACTGTAATGTCATTGATCGCTTTGTGGACTCCTGTTTTGAAGCCTCAATTCTGGCATTTTGGCCGTTGCCATCATGTGTTTTTTGGAGCCAGAGGTGACCATATTTGGGCAAGAGGCTGGTGCTGTGGAGGAGTGTGGGAGAGGATCTGACAACACATTCTCACTCCGACCTCCTCACATATCGACGTTTGGTCATGGACTTTCCACGTCCAGATACAACGTGCAAGTTACCCTGAGTGTGTCGTTGGTTGCTGATTTTCTGGGACGCCGTGTCAAGTTTTGCCTGTTGCCTGTTCTTGTTCTTGTCCCGCTGCGTTTCCCCCTGGTGCTGCTGGGCTCTGTTAAACTATAACGGTGATTGGCGGCGTATTATGCTGAATAAAGGACAGCTTTTGTTTGTCACTGTCTGAGGCTGCAAGTCGGTGCCCAAGCGCTGGATTCTAAGGTTGGGTCTGACTCAGCAGACAGCCTGTCGCTCAGAGCTGCCCTTAATTATGTGTAACTTTAGGCTTTAAAAACATTTAAACTGGTGAGTTGTATAAAAACTAACCCCCGTACAGTTGTCATGAACAGGGAAATTAGTAATAAAGACCAAAATGGTTTTTGGCTGTAGTTGGGCATTTTAACACTGGGGTCAACTGGCCATTCAATGAACGAGGTTTTGGCACTTGTGCATTGACTGCATTTTTTTGGCCCTATAGGTTTGCGCTTAATACCAATGCCTCATCAGTGGCCCTCTGCATCAGATACTGACGCACAGAGGCATAGTATATGGAGCAAGAAATAAGATGCGTTCGTAACCCGAACCATAATCTTCTTTTTAAACCCTAACCAATTACTTTTGTTGCCTAAACATAAAAACACAGAACTTTATTTTGAAAGACACTGTTACAAGCAGAAATTGAAACGCCATCCCCAAGCATCCAAAACTGACGCTAAAGGGGTAACTAGAGTCATCGTTTGATACAATCTTGTCAAAAACTAACTAACTAGCTAACTAACTAACTAACTAGCTAGCAATAATATAATACATTTGGCAGCGCACCAACTTTGCACAGTACTACACAGCATGTATCTGACCTTTACATCCACATGCAGCTGGTTGAAAATGTGAACACGTCTTTTTCTTCATCTTTTTTTCAGACAAATATTGAGCTTTACAAAAATGGCCTCCAGTGTCTGAAATCTTAAAACTCCAGGTTAAAATGTCAGTGTGTATGGGGTAAACAGAGCTTTTGGAGCTTTTGGGGTTGTGTGCTGTGAAGTTCAGCAGACAACCTTTAGCTGCCTCTAACGTTCTTTTACCAGGTCATGGTAATCGTAAGTGCGTCATCGTAGGCAACTAGACTAAGTTTCTTGAAGGTGTTTCGCCTCTCATCCAAGAGGCTTCTTCAGTTCTAATGGACTGGTGTGGAGCTGCAAGTTTCAAACTCCGTGTGGGTGTGAATCCCTACAGAGTCGTCGAGGTCACATTTGAGTCGTTGACCCACCCAGCCATCATATGTGTCATTAGGGTCAGATGGGTCCAGGTGAGAACAGGTGGAGAGAGATCTCAAGACTGCATTGTAGATGGGTGATAAGTGGTGTCGTAGGCCAACTCCTCCGTTTATCGATGGTCATTCCAGTTTGACATGGATGGCTTCTTTCACGCCTCTGTCAAACCATCTGTCTTCTCGAGCCAAGATGGGCACATTACTGTCCTCAAAGGAGTGTCCCTTTGTCCTCTAGAGGTAAGTGGACAGCTGAATCTTGACGTGACAAGCTGGCTCTCCTGTGCTGTGCCATGTGCTTGTAGAGTGGTTGTTTAGTTTCCCCAGTGTACAAATCTGTGCATCCTCTTGTCAGTCCCAGACAAAAGCAGAGTAATTTAGTTTATGCAGTTTGATCGTTAAACAGAGGAGTTGAAAACAGGGTTTCAAAATTTACCTGTAGTCTAATTTGTGTTTCTGTTTATTAATGAATTAAATGATGTTCTTGCATGTTGTTGAAAAAATTACCCACAGTGTCATGTTTTAACCAGTTTACTGTTACACTTCATGGCTGCTGTTAATAAGGTTTGTAACACATTTAAGACATTTCCTTTAGATACTCCAGTGTGACTCCCATGAAGGCTACAGTTGATTCTTGTGGGGAATGGTGATGAAACACTTCCTTGAAGGCTTCAAACATTTCTTCCCAGAGCTTAATTTTAAGTGCAGACCAGGATACATGAAAGCATGTTTCCTAATTTTCATACTGCAGTGTCTTCCTCATTTGTAGGAGGGTGTTTGGAATTTTGGTCAATATGTTGTCCTGAAATAAAACTACTCCTCATATCAGTTCAGACTCTGTCTCCAGGTGTAATGCCTGTGATTATTTTAATCCCCTTGAACTCTGTAATACAGACGGTCTGTAATGTCATATTCCTATGTCTTTTTACTGGGATAAATCACTGTGGCAACTTTTGCTGAACAGTTAACCTGCTCCGGAGCAGGTCACATATAGTCAAGGGATACAATTCGTGCCTGTTTATTCGGTTCTGTATATTTCTGGAAACGGGTATTTATCTTTGCGTTTGCACCTCTCGTTTATGCGTTACCGGCGTTTTTCTCGACGAAACTGAGATTTTAAAAACGGCTTCCAAAGTGAAAGTTTTTAAAAATATCCGTGTCTATGGAGACGCGTAAACAGGATAGACGGAGATTTTGGAAAACGATGACGTTGCAACCCAGTTCGTGCATGCCCATTAGGCGCCTGGGAATCACAACAACAATGGCGGATATATGCCGGGTTGAGCTTACAAATGAACTTAGCACTGCTGCATCAACATCAACGCTACATTGGCGAACAAAGACGTCTGCTGTGCCCAATATTAGTAAGTGCATAGCAGCTAACTATGCTACAGAATGTTAAAATGTAGGTTATCATTGTTTTTATCACTAGCACCAAGAGGAAAACAAATCACTGTGCGTGTGCAGAACGTTCTTCTGTAGTTGATGTGGTGTATCGCCACCTATTAGCCTGACATGCTAATTGCAGCAGAAAGCTGCCGTTTTTGTGTTTTCATGTAAACAGGGATATCGTTTTCACAGCTGATCGTGCAAACCCGGAATCTTTTTTATACGGGATAAATAAAAATCTGTTTTTATTTGTATCGGTATCCATGTAAACAAGGCCTTAATTTAAGTCTCAGCCGACAGTGAATTTTAGGACAGTATTTTCAATATTTCTGCATTTCCGACAGAGTATTGTTTCCATCCTACGCCACTGACATTTCACTCTCTTGCAATGGCAGACACTTGAGGTCCCGTTTCATCTCATCTCATATGGAGCAGCCTCCTTCATTCATGGTTCTGATGATGTCGCTCATAATTAACACCCCTGCCTCATTCACATGAAGGTGCTAATGGCTGGATATGAAAACCCAGAGTTGACTGAACTACTTGAAAACAAGCTTTGTAGTAACGGTTATCCAGACGGCCAGTGTTGGTCAGTTAAGTCACGTAATGGAAAGATATATCCTAACTTCTAATTTCCTGAGCTTGAAGTTAAATTGTTTGAATTGTACAATGCTGTGACTCAGCAATCGTCACAGATATTTGAGATAAGTTTGGCAGTGATTGCATCTTCCCTCTGGTTCTCATCTCGCTGCACGTTCGAAACGGACACTGAGAATCTAACCAGTGATTAAAAATGAGCCTGCAGCATCACAGGAGCCTCGTGTGACTGATGTTTTCGAGAACAGCGTGTTTCTGCTCTCAGCTTGTGTAAACGCATCACGTAGCACTTGGCTGGGAAGGACATAAAAAGAATTTTACGGAAAGTCAAACCCTCCTATGTGGTCGACAGCGGCAACACAAGAGGCTTATATGGGCTCCTGCTGTCCGGAGAAATCCTAGCGTTCAGCTCTTAATGCAGAGGACACTGGAGGTATTAGGTTTATTTATCACAAAGTAAGAGCCTCCGTCTGAGGCTGCAG
Organism: Epinephelus awoara; assembly: GCA_035609425.1. Classification (NCBI taxonomy): domain Eukaryota; kingdom Metazoa; phylum Chordata; class Actinopteri; order Perciformes; family Serranidae; genus Epinephelus; species Epinephelus awoara. The sequence continues at coordinate 8,307,227 of CM069294.1, forward strand.
ATATCGAGGAGCGAGTTAATGACTGCTGGAAAAAAAAAACACACACAACTTAAAAGCTGTAATTACCTGAGTAAGTGCTGTGCATAGAGCAAAGATCCAAAGTGCCACCAGGTTCTCATTAAGCCAGTCCTTTACACGCTCGTAGCACGGCTGTGGAGACACACACACACAGAATAAGCAAAAATTAGCACACAAATTTAAAGTCACCATTTAGATGTTCAGTGTTGTATACAAGAGCATGGTTTGCAGCAAGCCCTCTCCTCCTGTAACTGTGATAGAAAATGTTCTTTGGCTAAAAGATCCCCTGTGGCAACATCCTTATCTCCCCTCTCCTCCTCTGACCTAATATTCTTTGGGAAAACTTTCCAGAATTTAAGCGAGTCCCCGCTGTCCTTGTCTCTCCTCAGCTGTACAAACAGGAGTAATGTGAATGCGGGAGCAGCGCGTACACCGCAGGTATCATTTAGACATGAGAATGGGGTGAATTTTTCATGTCTGGCATTGTGTGAATGCATTTTGAAGGCAACTTGACAAAAAAAAAAAAAAACCAACAACCTGCCGCTGCTTCCCCATTTCTTGTCATTTCTTGTCATTTTCAGCACCTACAGTACATTTCAAAATCCTTTTTCAAACTTTGGGAAAATGTCCCCGAGTCGTATTGTGCTCAAAAGACTGAAAGAAAAGAAAGATAATTATTATTAATAGAGGAAATAGAGCCGTGCCCTTCTGGGTCAGGGATGTGTGCATGTAATGAAAAGGAGTTGGAGCCACAAAGCAAAGAAAATGGCTTTCTAAGAACGGTTAAAAGGTGACATTAAAAGTGATGGGAGTGGTATTTCAACACTTTGCCTCTATAAGACATTTTAAAGATATGTGTGCCAAACTTGTTTTATTATGCTACACTGGAGCAGAGACTGTCTGACCCACCGTAGTAAAAGAAAAAGGTGCTATCATAACCGTCTACGGCGCTGCTCTAATTTAATTATTCATTTCTGCAGACATGCCTTCCAGATTGTGCTATTTTTTAAATCTCCTTACATCAAGAAGCTGAGTCAGAGCTGTGGAAACCAAACACAATCTACTCTACATTCCACTGCTACCCCAAAACATTGGGTAAGCGAAAAAATATATATTTTCCTTAGCACAAGGTGAAATAATTCTCTGCTGGATCAATATGGAAAGTCGTGCGGGCGGCCAACATTTAGTTCAGCTTCAGTGTTATTTATGAAACTGCTGCCCAACTGCAACCCTCCTGGACCACAGAGCTGCACCTGAAAATATATATAAATTCAGATTTTTATTGTTTGACGTGACTGCAGACTCCCATAAAAACAGGGGGAAAAAACAAATGAGTAAACTGCTCATTCAACCTGCTCGGTCAGTCCCAGCACAGGGACTTCAGGTGCTGGAAAGGTTTGTATTGAGTCTTTTCGACTTGAAAACTCTGGCTACAGTCTCACTGGGATGCTGTTGGTGGTCCGTGCTGGTTCAGCAGTGTTTGTGCTCGTCTTATGTGAAAGGGGGGTTTCCCATCACCCCCTCTTGATGTGGACAGCCCCGCTGGACCTGCTTTATCTCTCTGTCCTCCTCCTCACTGATAAGATGTTCTGCTCTGTGTAGGAGGATCGCCTGAGAGCTCAGAAAAACTCAGTAGGTGTATAATTGGGCTTAGATTATTTTGTGACACTGACTGTTACAAAAGGTCACAAATGAACTTCCACGCTGAAAAACAAAATTGTCATTGCCTTCCAAAACCTCTCTAATGGGTGTTTTATAATATTAAGGTTTGCTTGAGTTCAAATAAAGACTTTGTTCAGGTTAGAAGAAAATCAAGGTCATGGCTAAAGACTAACTTAAAAAAGAAGTTATTAAACGTACACCGCTCTTCCAGGTGAAAGTCGGTGGTTGCTGATCCATCCACCACCTGTCCCGCCCCCCGTAGTCGGACTTTAACTGCCTTAACTTTCATTCTCCTACTGCTGCATTTCCCCCTGATGCAGTAGAGCGCCATTAAACTGTAACAGCGAACAGTCGCGTATCATGCCAATGTTAAAGGAAGGCTTTCTCGTCAGAAAAGAAATAGATCTCTTGAAAACACGTGAACCTATCCTTTACAACCCAGTGATGGCCAGAATAAGTGCTGGAGCTCTGCGTTTCTGCAAACCGCAGATACATTACATTTGTGTAGCGGGTACACTTTGTTGTGGATTGGAAAAAAACATGTTATGGCTTAAAGTACCCAGTTTTGGAAGCTAAAAAGACTCTGGACACGCAGCTATGTCTTGATAGAAAACAACCACTTTTCGTTGCATTACCCCGCCAGGAAACGCGACGACAGGTCAGTAAAAAACAACCATGTCTGGTGACTGAAAAACTGCTAAAAAAAGCAAACAGTTTTGCTGTCAGTTGGTCTCGCAGCTCGGCAGGTGTCTTACTTAACCGACACGTCACAGTGTCAGTTATTATACTACATAATTCCCTCTTTTACTGAGAGATTTCACAACTGAATATATTCATTTCACTTCTTTGTTACCATGTGATGTCCTTTTTAAGTTAATGTAAACATGCGTTGTTTAACTATTTCAATAAGCAATGCTGACATTTCTCAGTTAATTACAGTCTCAGTATTTCTATCCACAGCCCACATTATTGACGTACAGAGGCAACCTTGAAATATTGACAGGCTTTCAATTGTGTGTGTTAAGCCTATATTTTTCAGTGTGCCCCTTTGTATTCGTGTCCGTTTGCTATCAATGAGTGTGAAGGATATTTCTTTTTTTTTTTATCTGTAGAGAATATTTTAGTTCACGAACTCTCAGCTATCAGAAAAGAATCAGACTTTATTCCAGCTCTATTCACTGAAAAAGTTATGTGAGGTCTTTATAACATTTGCCTCTGGAAAAAGATTCACTCTTACAATATATCTGCCTTTACACCTTTCAAAATACAAACCCATTGGTGTCTCTGCACGCTCTCTGAGTAAGATTTGTTTTAAAACTGAGAAGCGAGGGTTAAAACTTTGGCATCAAACTTGGTGTTTCATTGCACCACAGAAATATTGCTTCATTGTGAACTACACTAACTGAATCCTTTATCTGCAGGGCAAACATTAATCAAAACACAAAACCATCTAGATTAATTTGTCTTTCACACTGGAAGAGCTGCTGGAATTTGGAGGTCTACGTGAAGGCCAGCGAGCTGTCACCTGAAGGAGGTAAATATGCATAATTTTGAAAAATCTTTCAGTCTGTCGTGCAGGACCTAGTTTGAGGGAAGGTAATAGAAAAACATTTGAAAAGGTTATATTGTTCACTCCTAAAATGAAAACAGCTGCAGTTGGGCCACAGCTTGGCCTTTCCATCTCTGAGTGGACAAATTGAATCGTGTTGCAAACATTTGGAGTTGAGGGTTTTGTATTTAAAGAAGAAGGGCTGTCTGCTCCCAAGTCTACACCTGTGACCATGATGGCATCATGTTTAATCTGCCCTTGGGAAGTGGTAGGTTTACTACAGATTTACTAGAAATAGGTTTTACACCGATGGTTCATTTGCTCTGGTCTGCACTGCACTGCTCTGGTTACAATGTTCCACGTTGCCTTTTGGTTTGTGTTTACATGACAGCATTTAAAAGCAGAAGAAAATCGTTGTCTAATTGGTCAGAATTTCCATCAGGCACAATCATCAGGTATGCCCATGGTCTTCAACACAGTCTGCACCTGTGTAGCACTGATGTAAATACAGGGGGAAAACATAGGCTCTTTTGTACCCAAAGTGCACACACAGGCACAACACAGGGAGCTGGTTTGATCTGAGAAAGGACTCAATGCTTCCTCTAGTTGGGTTGGATCGAGGTCGCATTATGTTCTCACCACAGACGAACTGCATGGAACTGCACCATGGTTCGTTTGTACTTGGACTGAGACCACTTCGGACTGGTTGTTTGGGGGGATAAACACTCCAGGGTTCAGTTCAACTAAACTAAACAAGGCAGATGTGAAAACACCTTTAGAAGCTACAACTTTAAAATAGGGTCTCTGAATCATGCAGTGGTGCCTCCAAAGGGGATCCAGGGGGGCCATCAAACTAGCCCCTCCTTGTGAAAGAAATGAATAGTTGTAGGATGACATCACTGTCTTTAAGAGGCTGTGATGTACTTATATTTTAAGTGGTATCTTATAAAACCAGACAACCTCAGGCATCCATTGGTATCAACCATGTCATATTAGCTTATTGGGAAGGCTGTCATTAATACTCCAAATTTAGGCTAAATTTTGGAGAGGGAAAAGCTGGCATGAACATTTTCAAAGGGGCACCTAAATTCAGTTATGACTTTTGGATTTGGTTTGCCACCTCAAGATTTTCATTGTCCTTATCCGGCAACCCCTGGGGAACATTCCTGCGGCCAGTGGACTCCGGAAAAAAAAAGAAAATAGTTTTATCATCACAATATTCAACTGTATTATAAGACAATTCCACGACAAGGCTCATTTAGCAGCAGTTCTGAAGCTTTCAATCATATTTAATCTTCATCAGCAGGTGAAATTTGCCTTGTAAAAAAATGTGTTAAAGTGCTCAGAAGAAACATCTGACAACTACAGGTCCATAACAAATGGACACCTTTGCCTGCTGATGGATATGCATATGATTTAACTGAAAGTCCCAGAACAGCTAGGAAATGGATCTTGTGGTGAGACTGTGAGCTCTGAACTTCAAATTGTGCGCTAAAAAATATGTTTGGTTATTTTTAATCTATTCTTAAATACAAAATTGAAGTCATCCAACAACTATGAAGTTTTTAAAAGAGACGTATGACACATTTAATGTGGATCTTTACAAAGCGTGGCTGTTTCTACAGGCAACATCTGGCACACTCAATATGATTTCTTAAATGGGCCTATTTACCATTTTGTTGCATCGACTCAGAGCGACGCTGAAATCATCGTCATTACTGTTCATCATCTTCCCTCATTATGACGTACAGAGACTACTGGAGCACTGCTGGATGACAGGAGCAGATTACTCTGTGTATTAAGTTGCCCCAGTGTTATAATGATGACAATGTGTTGACTTCAAAACTTATTTTTAACTCTAATTTTCCTGCCAGCACATCTTATTGTGACACTTTATTTTTCATCTTTCATGCTGAATAATAATAGTGCAATGATCAACTTTTGCAGTTGGCAGAGCTGAACAACAGCTGTTGTGTAGGTCTGCCGCTTTTGGGTATTTCATTTTGTCTTTTTTTTTTTTTGTGAACTGAATAAGTCAAATGAGAATTTAAACCAGCAAAAATACTGTTTCTTGCTTTTGTAGCTACAAGATTTTAAAGGCGACTCAGTGTAAAATATTGTTTAGTTTATCTCCTGGTACGTTTGTTTACTAGTCGGTTTCTGAGATGTTCTGTTCTTCAAGAAACTGCAGTGCAGCACGCACTCTAAAAGCATCAAGGAGCCCTAGAGCAAACGGAAACACTCTTGTAAAGTTAAACTTTGTGACAGAAAACAAGCATCAACCTACAGAGCCCCTCTGGGGTCACACTGTAGAAAAAAGTTAATGCGTAAAATCTGTGCAATTGGGTTTGTGAATCGTACCCTTAGATTCGAAATCAGGTACCTCTGACTGGGCTGTGGATATTTGTCCATAAAAAACACCAGGCTGTTGGTTTGGGATCTCTACAAATGACAAATATGCATATTTTGTGATCATTAGAAAGATAAACTTCTTATCTTGGATTGAGAGTGAGGATAGAACAGAGTGTAAGATAGATTGGTGGCTTGGTGCAGCGTCTGCAGTGATGCTACATCCCAACCCTCACCTATTGTCATGAGCTCTAATGACCGAAAGAATGAGATTGCGGATTCAAGTGGCTGAAATGAGTTTCCTCAAAAGCCTTGGAGACAAGGTGAGGAGTGCAGACATCTGGAGGGAGCTTGGAGGTGAGCTGCCAGAAAAGCAGATGAAAATAGATGGATGGATGGATGGATGGAACATCTTATCTTTAATTCTAACACATCTCTGTTAGATGAACACAGATGTCACTGGATCTCTGGGAATGGAACCTTTCCCATTCCCTTGCCTAAACTATTAGCGAGGTGTTTTGAGCCTTAAAATGTATAAGAATAATTTTACATTTTCATTTGAACCCTTCTCTGTAGTAAGTAACAGCCATAAATAAAACATCAACTGAAAGAATGATAAAGTAGCTCTGATAATATCTTTGTTGAATTTTACAAACTGGGTCACTACCTCACGGGCAACATCAAATTTGCATTCCTATATAAAATCAGATTACAAAACCTTTTTATGAGGGCACAGATTACAAAACTGTAAAAACACAGATTGTGAATCTGAAGGCACAGATTACAAATACATTCACACAGATTTACACATCAACCTTCTTTGTCTGCCATGTGACCCCTCCTTGAGACAAACTGCCCACTTGGGAGCTCCCTCGAAAACTTCATACCTTCAAAGGCTTTTTACCTGTTTACATACACACAGTCAGCCATCACACATATGCTCAATAAAGCCTAGACCCTAAACTATTAAAAAGTTCCTCTGCTGTAAAAACACATATTGTCAGTTCCACACAAAATCATCATCAGTCTCTTCCTCTCAGCTCTAGCGCTCCTTTACACAAAGTGAAGCGAGTGTCTTTGAGCTCAATGTTACGGTTATATTTTACAGCTTGCGACTTCACTGTTTTTTTTGACTCATCGCTCTCATCTGCCTCGTTTCCATCAGCAACGGGCAGCTGCGTATAACAATCAATCTCAGAGCCCTTTCGCTGATCTGTCTGATGATGATACGATCTGCAAACATATGCAGATATCTGTTTATAGAGAATAATCAATGATAAATCTACTATACACCACATGCACAAGTTAGCTACTAGCTGGTAAACATAGCAGGGCATTTAACAGGTAAAGAGGCAGATATTTCTCCTAGGAGTGTTGGTGGAGGCCAAAAACAGAGCTAAAAGTGAGCAAATATTGGATTTATATTTGCCAGGCAGTCTGAAGCATGACTTTAAATGAGTGCGTATGTTACTCCATATATGCTGGATGTGTAAATAAGCAACTCCTTAGTAACACCTCTATATCAATTATTGTTAATCATATTGTAATACAGTATTAATGTTGTGTTTACAGCTTGTTGTATTGCCACCAAGCGGCAAAAAATAATAATAACTAATGCAGGTTAAAGTGCTTCTTTTTTGTTTTTACTGGCTGTCAGATGAAGGACCCACCAGGGAATATATGGCAATATATGCTTTTGTAATTTTTGTCCTCTTATAGGTTTATATCTGGAGCATGTGGCTAAAATCTTTTCCCAAGTGACTGTAACCCACCATTGAACTGACTCTATATCCCAAATAACATAAGCTAAACTAAATTTGCATCCAAAATCGGATTTTTTCAAGACATGTGGGCCAGTGGGACCATAAATAATGAATAACAAAGGACCAAAAATCGAACCCTGAGGGATCCCACGGGAAACAGTAGAAGGAGGAGAATGAATTTCCAACACAGAACTTCTGGTTAAATCCGATAGAAAACAGTAAAAGGCTGAGTCAGAGACACCTTCACTGTGTTTCTGCATAAGGATAGTCTGTTCTACTGACTCCAAGGATGATATAAAAGCTAGAGGAAGGTCACAATTTGATGCATCAGCTGCCAAGAAGAGACCATTAGTCAAGAGGGCTGATTCTGTCCGATAGAGCAAGGCCTCTGAAACCAGACTGGAATTTTCAGAGATAGTGTCTTGTAGCAGGAAAGACAGCAGTTCAGTTATAACCTGATGTCTCTGGGACTTTGGGGAAAAAGAGAATTTTAAATATGAATCTGTGGTTGTTGATGACTAAGATTTGTTTTTGGACCATTGTACTTGACAGAAAAAGGCCAGTTGTCAGTTTTCTAGCCCTGGCTTCATTTAATGACTGAACGACTGCTGGGACTAATTGTGTTAATGACACGTTTATAAGATGGGTATCGAGAGAACAGGTGGTTGCTTTCATGTGAGACACAATTTGCTTCAGTGCCAAACTAATACTGTAGTAAAAGATTCCAGTGCGGCAGAGTTGACGAATAGGTCACAAGTAGGCGGAGTAATTTAAGATCTGAATGAATGTGTAATTAATACCAGCTGTCCCTACATATTATCGCAACTCACTTAATTAACTCTCCTTGCAGTCTTGCTAGATCATGTTACATGTGCAGATTGATCTATTTGCATACTTTCCTGCTGTAGCAACATCACTACACGTGTTACATACTCATTAAGACTAACTTGCAAAAATGATGTAGCTTGTGTTTCTCTGTTTTGACTGATGCAATTCTCTGCACATCCTGTTTTCAGCATTAATAGTCATGCTCACACTCAGACATCCTCTTGGCAGATTTTCCACATGACACTAATTAATTTCAATTCAAGTGCCAACTTCTTTTTTTTCAGCTGGTTTACAAGCGGCAAAGAGGCATCAATTATTTGTTTTAACCTGGTCAAGATACAAAGTCTGTGTTGACTATCAAAGGTTTAAGAGTTGTGAAGAGACTGTGAAGAAGTATTGTACCATTAGGAAAGATGGTCTTTTCATAAAACTAGGCTGTGTTTGCAGTAGGAAGACTTTTGAAATTTCGCTTTGGCTCAAGAGGTAGAAAACCGATTTTCCACAGAACACAATATGATGGCCGGCTGGAAACAAACAATCCCAAATTACACTTAAACAATCAGCTAAAATAAGCTTCTGAAAACATTTTAGGTGAGAAATAGGCAACAAAATTTTGGTTCATATTTGATCAGCACTGCTTAGTTTTATTGGTTGATCTGAGTTCGATCTTAAGCCCAGTTCAGACCGATGATTTGTGACAAGACAATGCATTCTCACCCCAACTCACCGAATATCCTTGCCTTGTCAGTGGACTTTCACCTCTAAATATGATGAGCTAGGCACCCTCCTGCGTCTGTTTTTGATGTTCATGGACAGCATGTCAAAGTACACTTCTGTTTTCACAAGAAATGTATAGTTTCTGCTCGTTACATGCATATGGTCTGTTTCAAAATACATGGACAATGTAGGTAAAACACTTCGTTTTTATGTTTATTTCCTTGTGCAACAAAAGCACATGGGTTTTTTTTTAGAAATAAAAGCATCATGGTTTGGCTCTACATCCACACAGAAAGCAAACAGTGGAGGAGGAGTGTCATGGAGTCTACTGGCTTCCTGCTGCTTTTAACCACACCCTCCTGCTGCTCCTCCTGCATACACCCCTCTGATCATTCTCCAGTCAACACCTGCCAACTTTTCCCACCAGTAGACCGTCCACACCCATGGGAACCTCCCCTGTATTGACTGTCAGCCTGTCAGTGACCTCCCTGGCCAGTCTGCCACACACCTGTTGCTCGTTTACCTCTCAGTACAGTTTGCCTTTGTTGTTGTCGGATTGTTGTTTGTGCTTCTGCCTGCTTTGTATCCCAACTGTTGTTTGCACTGCCTTTTTGGATTTTGACCTGTGCCTGCTTACCTGCTTTGTCTGATGCCTCTGTACCTCTGCCTGGTAATCTTGATTTTTGGTCTGTACTTTGCCCTGCCGAAATTACTGACAAAGCGGTAATATTTGACAAGGTTGGAAGGACAATGGGCTGGATGAGATGAGTTGAAACTTGCAAGTACTACTTGCAATTCGCGTTCTGAAATATTTTGAAGACACCAATGCAACGAGATGAAACGGTGTATTATCTCTATGTATTTCCGTTCTAACTTCCAGCTTTTCAGGCTTATTTTTAGAGTTGAATATAATTTGTAGCTTCCTAAAATATGAATATGACTGTGATAGTGAGATACTCCTCACAGTTGCATTTCTATTAGTGATGAGACCGCAAAGACATGAACAATCTGGGCTGTTTTCCTAAATACCTCACAATAGCCAGCCCACACGACACACTGTGAGGACGGAGACCGACATACGTGTCAGCTGCTGCAGGACTGTTTCTTAGACAGACTCAGCGGGAAGAGAGAGCTGTTGTCAGAGAGTTGGCAAACATGCCGTCTGCTGACTGTTTGTGATTGACTTGGCCTGCTAACTTCGAAGCCACTGGTTACTTGACAACCTGAGCGCAGGTAAGACCATCAGTTGGCTTTAGTAGAACTGAGACACCGCTGTAACTTTTCTCTGCAACGTCCTAAAGCAGTTTTGCCTTGTCGCGAATCATTGGTTTGAAAGAGGGAAAACAAGAAAGGGGCGGGTCTCAATCTTGATCTACTTCCATATTCTTTGTTTCCATGGTGGTTGGCAATTAAAAACAAGTAAGCACAATCTAGAATATCTTCTGGATATCGAGCTGAGAGATGTGCAGGGGGATCTAGGCGCTAGCCACTTTCTTAGGACACAAAACTGGTTGAACAGCGGCAAAGAAGAAGAGAAACACCACAGGCACAAGACCTCTAAACCTCAGTTGTTTTATTTATTTCATTTCATAATGTAGATCATGTCTTTTATTTGTTGTGCAGGTGATTTCTTAACCTTAAATCACAACCCGAAAGACAACAGCAACTCTCTGCACAGTAGCCTACAGCTGCTAAACATTAAAAACACTGATTATACATCAGATGAACATTAGTAGCAGCAGCAGTCAAGTCCTTCTGGAGAGAGGTGATTAATTCAATATCAGTAATTATGAATATAAATCTCTCACTATGTCCTGCTGTTTGCTTGCTGGGGTCTCGGGCTGCACAGCTGAGGTAGGTCCAAAAAAAAGACAGAAAAACAGCGGCCCGCTTTTTCTTTTTTTTGTCTCCGAGTCTTTGGTGAATTGGATGATTTGTGAGCCATTGTTTTTCAACACATAACTGGATACTTGAGTTTCTAAATCTTCTCAGAACAGGAAGAAAGACAGACATGTTAAGTCATATTAATTATGGTTCCTGAATGATTTGGGATTAAATGAGGAATTACCTTTCGACACTGCAAATTTGCATTTAAATTAAATGTGACCAGCACTGTGACGACCTCACTTCAGATGTATCGCCTTTTTGTTTTTCTTGTTTTAAAGTCCATACCTGAGATGGAATTGGACCATGGTTCCCCTGTACAGGTCAGGTAGACCCTCACCACTGCAGATAATCAACTTAAACGTTACGCAAAGTTGATTATCAAACTCTCCGAATACCAGTTTCTCTCTTACAGCCCCATGCACACCGCTTTACAGGCCTGCTGTGCCTAGTTACGGTTGCTAAGGTATAATTCGACAATCCCTGGGAAAAGGGTTTAGCAAACAGTGAGTTTATAATCCTGTATAAATACAAAGCTGGAAAAGATTAGAAAGTTATTAGTAGCACCGGTTTGGAGGCATACTTTAGTTTTCATGCCAGAACTTACCGCTGTCCACCATGTTCCTGGGTTGTCCAGGCCGCAGTTGTCGCTGTACTCCAGGCAGCAGGAGTCCGGCACACGGGTGGCGTTGTAAACTTCAAACCAGTCTGTGTGGTTGGTAACTCCACAGCAGCGAAACTGCACCAGATAAAGACAACAAGTCAAGCTGAGTTTGGCCTTTTATTATCACGACACTGAAATCCTAATGCTTGATATCAAATGAACGACTTCCGCTGATGGAAATGAAAATTATTTACCTGCCAAGAATAAGATTCACTGGGCAAAAATAATTCATATGTGCTGTGCGTAGAAAACCCTTAATCTTCCTGATACTGAGCTTCAGACGCTTTTGTACAATCCACATCTCATTTGTCTCAAAGCCCTAAAATCATTTTCTAACTCGCCTGCTTCTTTTTATCTACATCTTCCCCCTCTGTGATTGGTATGGATTTTTGATAAGGGATCATGGCTTCCACCACAATCCAATTCATCAGTGTACTTCATGGAAAGATAAAGTGCCCCTGATGTTTTGCTCACTCGCTGGACTTTATTTCCACACAGGAATAATGCTGCCCGAGCCGCTCCCCGCGCCGCTTCGTGCACAGAATCAGGGATTGTGTGTTAATTTAAAACTCGCTCGCCCGCTTAGACAGTAGATCAAGTTTGCAATCTATCATGAGGTAAAGCTGAATTCAAATTACGTGAAAGCAGGTCGAGAGCGAATCAAAGGGTAGAAACTGCACAGCATCGGAATATTCAAATGTTTTCACCTTGAAAAGTTTACAGCCGGCGTGGAGTATGACCCCTCCTGATTTATTGTGCCCGCATTTGGCGCCTTTGTGAGTGTTTTTACTACTTCTTCTCTTGTATGTAGATTCTCTTCTATTCTATAGGCGCCCATTAATAATATTCAGGGTGAACTTTGCTCCAGGGACATCTGCTGTATTATCTATTCAGTGACTCAGCATGTATGAAGGAGGCTCGGGAGGGAGAACAGTGACAGAATGAGAGCTGCCTTTTAATGGACTTCATCTCAGCCAGACTTTATGGAGCCCTGTACACACAGCCGCCCTTACTTGACAAGAAAAAAGGTGCACATTCACGCTTGCACACATGCATTGTCAAAGGGTGGCTCATTCAGGCAGACTCACCTCATGCTATCACTCTGAACACAGTAAAAAAACAACCTCTGCATATTAACACCCACACATGCAGACACACGCACACATTTGCATATATTACTTGCATAGCAATACATTTCTCTGTCATCATTTGTGCCTTTGCAGTCCCAGTACGCACACACAAACACACACACACACACACACACACACACACACACACACACACACACACACACACACAGTTTCACAAAATGCCTTGCAGACCCTAGACACATGCGAGCACACAGGCAAGAGCCAAACACTCAGTGCTTACCGCACATTTGCTAATGGAACAAAACTACAAGCCATAACACTGATCTGTGATGTGAAAAAGGTCCAAAGAGCCCCGAAGTCTCCGATCTATCACTTGATGTCTCCCAAAGGCATTCACCAGCAGCGGCACCCGTCCTCTGCAATCCCTAATTCCAAATCTCTGTTCCTCACATTGTGTTTTCTTTGCAGTGGAATTTAAGAAAATATAAATAAATAATACAAAGGGGGAAAAAGCACATCAAAGTGAGAGCTGGAAACAAAGATTACCTCAGAGAGTCTACGATGTTTGCATTAATCTCTCTGACAGCATTTTACCACAGCATTTAAACTAGCAAAGCTCCGAGTGTTTGCTACTGTCGGTTGAGATATTCCCCACATTTTTACTGATGCCATTTTTTTTATTTTAGATTGCCAGTATTTTTTACCAGCCTGCTTGTAAATGTCCAGATCCCATTAGCTGCGGGATGGATTGCACTGTTTTATTCAAATTTTACACAAAATGGAGAAATGTAAAATCGAATGGCCCCTTCAATGTTTGACGACTCCCTTTTAATCTAATGTGATCACAGTGGTGCGAATGGTGAAACCTTGCCAATAGCAACAGTAAGCGCTGCCACGATGAATAATGCAGTCAGATCGTCATGTATCTCAGCTCGTGACAAGGTATTTTGTATGATTTGACTTGCTAAATGGCACTGAAGTTAATTTTGAATGGGCTGCAATCTTCACAACAGAATGTTTTTTAAAGCATCATTACCTCAACAAACTGTGACTAAGAGGGGAAAATGTCTTAAAGGGGACCCATTATGCTTATTTTCAGGTTCATGCTTGTATTTAAGGTTTCCACTACAACATGTTTACATGCTTTAGTGGGCAAAAAACATTTTAATTTCCTCAAAATGCCTGTGATGGAACACATGTATTCACCTTCTGTCTGAGACGCTGTGTTTAGTGCATTGATGTATGAAAAGATCTGGATACAGTATTGAGGGCAGGACTCTGTTCATTCCTATGAAAGTTGCTCAGTGACGCATAAAGCCAAAAAAGCTCTATTTACACAGTATTAAATTACCCGAATGATCAGTGCTGCTTCCACATTATTGGGCATGTAAAGTAAGCGCACCAGAGACTGGCTACTCCTGGTTTGGTGCTCTGCTAATTTCAATGGCCTTAAGATGACTCAATCGTACGGCTCTTGTTATCAGAACAAATAGATTAAATCCTGACAGTGAAACAAGTCGTTTTATGGGGGTTGTGACGCTCAGTCCATGGATTCTTCATTTTCATTTTCAATCCTCTTTTCCAGTGTAAGTGAATAGAATTTTTTGGCCCAGTGGCATCGCATGGCAGATCCTGAAAGTTACAATACCGCTGTTTGGTCACTACCTAAAATTGGCTTCAAAGCCTGGTTCACTTCCTGTAGGCCTGGTTTAGCATCTGTCTTTTAAGACCCTCCCAAAAGTGCCCAGTCTGCTCTAAATGGTCAATGTTTTTGTGCTGTGTCTCAAATCACATACGTCCGTCAGTACACTTCCATGTAGTATACTATGTGCACTTTGTACTTATTGGCGCAGTGCGCGAATTTCGACAGGGTAGTGTTGTCTCAAACCAAACACGGCTGTTGTGCACTTCCTGGAAATGACGACCGCAACTGTTAGCTAGTTAGCAAACTAGCATTAGCATTCGCAAATCATTACAGACTGCTGGCTTATACCCGACAACAGAATAGTGTTGCTTAGTGCAAAAAACATTTCCCCTAATTTGCTCAGAGGGGTTACCTTTACCTAATTATATGACACTTTGGCAAAATTTAATATGAACATCCTTCATTTCAACACTATATAACCCATAATAGGTCCCTTTAAAACTAGAGGGCTTTCTGTCTTAACTATGTTCCAACTTGAGTTTCACATCAGCACCTCCCACCCCCCTGCAGTGATCAAACAACTTACATCAGTTTGTACTATCATCCAGGCGTTGGTCAGACCCACGTTGCCCTCTGTGCCGAAGAGTTGGAGACCCTTCTTCAGATCCCTCTGGGCGTAGTGATCAATCTGAGAAGACAGGATAACAGAAACGGTTGCATCAGAAAAAAGAGTAGTGTTTCACTCCTGGAAAGATGGTCTTTTCATAAAACTAGGATGTCTATGCAGTAGAAATATGTAAGTGCTTTTGAAATTGGTGCTAAATGCCATGTGACTACCAGAATGGACTGTGCTGCACCAGACCAATAACGCTCCTGCTGGTGGGTGACGTCATGCCAGTTTGTCTGTTTTGACGCAGGACACAATGACAGCCGGCTGGTAACAAACAATTTGGATTTAGAGTTAAACAGTACTCTAAAATATGTTCCTGAAAATGTTTGAAGTGAGAAACAGGCAACAAATTGACAGTGTCAGTTTAGTCGGAGTTTGAGAGACACTTCTTTCTCTTGATCCACTTCCGTGCTCTTTGTGTCAGTGGTGGTGGGCACACCAAAATGCAGAAATACAATCTGTAGTTTGAGCAAAAGCCCAAGAGCCAGCGAAAATCTGTCACCCAGCGAGTGTGACCAGAGAGATCTGGGCGCTGGCAAGAAGGAGGAAAGTTTACCTTACCTTACCTTAGCTCATACTCCCTAAATTATTATGGTATAAAGCAGGTTGGCAAAAATTGGAAAACTGGAAAATTGGCAAAGTGTCCCATTAACAAATCTCATCTCTACCTGTGTGAGTGTGAATGAGGTGTGATAGAGTATGCGGCCCTTTTAAGCATCAGATGTTCGAAGTAACTTATTTCCATTTTCATCAAGTGAGAACAGTCAAGTGGCCACACTCTGTAAAATATCTTCTAAGTAAACTGCAATGCAATCTGTTAGAAGTGAACTAACTAATACTAAGTAACATCAATTTTATGCCATGATTACGTTTATATGACAGCAGACAGTAAGAACAGAAAGGCAGGAAGCACTGTGTTTATATGGCAGACCAGCGGTTCACATAGCAGACCTGCTTAGAATAGATTTGAAATGAATAAAATAGATCTTTGTTTCCCATTTCCCCATTTGTCTTTGTCTCATAAATAAAGATAATAAGTACAAAGCACAAACAAACTCAATAAAACCACACATTACAAATACTGTACAGCAGTATCCGTGCAAAGGTCAATGAGACTTATCGAAATCTCAGTATGGGAATATAACATGTATCTTTTTGTTTACCAAATGTGCTGTATTGCATTGTTCAGAAGGGATTATATTAGATTCAGGCTGGAGGGGATGTGCAGCATCATTAAAAACAGTAAAACTTTTCTGTATAGCTTACAGCAAAACATATACACAATATCTAATGGTGTATTGTGGGAAACTGGTGTAGGTGGGTTACATATTAGAACACTAGCCTATCTGGTTACAGGTTGGACAGTAAGTTAGGTAGGCCTTTTTTTAAGTGGATTGCAAACCGCCGTCTACAGTAGAACACTGATCAGTTTCCATGGCGGACTCTAGCCTGCATCTCCAAACTGGAAGCATACCAACCGCCATCTACTGTAGGTGATACACTGACCATAGAGAAGTACCTCATAAAACCCATTTGGGGTGGCTATGGCTCAGGAAGTAGAGCGGGTTGTCCACCAATCAGAAAATCAGCAGTTCAATCCCCAGCTCCTTCAGTCCCCATCTCAAAGTGTCCTTGAGCAAGACACTGAACCCCATATTGCTCCAGATGGCTGTTCCTTCAGTGTGTGAATGTGTGAGAGCTGAGTAGCAGGTGGCACCTTGTATAGTAGCCTTGGCCACCAGTGTGTGAATAGGTGTATGTGATAAAAAGTGTTTAAAAAAAAATCACTTTAAGTGGACAGAAGACTAGAAAGGCGCCATACAAGTGCAAGTCCATTTACTATTTATTTCACAAAGTCCAAACTATCCCTTAAATGTTGCAGCTGGTAAAGGTGGAGCTCATTTTCATTAGCTTATGCAGCAACCTATAATAAATCATGATTTATTTGTTGATTACATTATCTGTTAATAATCTGAATCTGCAAAGTAATCAGTAATTTAAGTTATCAAATAAATATAATGGAGTAAAGAGTACAATATTTGCCTCTGGAGTAGAAGTATAAAGTAGCACTATATTTGAATACTCAAACAGAGTACAAGTACCTCGAGGAGTACTTAAGTACAGTACTTGAATAAATATATTTACAGTTTACATTCCACCACTGCAAAGCACAACTAAATGGACAGAGATTAATGATGCTGGTACTCAGCTCATATTTCCTCAAGCAGTCTCACATAAGACTAATAAACTGGTCACAGTAGAAACCAGTTCACCCTGCTGAACTCAAACGGCCTAAATCGGACTCGCTGCGAGTGAACCAACACGCCGCAGGACGACAGGTGACTGCGCCGCTGTTCAATAAACAAGCAACATGCAGATCCATGTGGGTTTAATTTAGAAGCTTTAGTTCAGCGGTGTGAACCTAAACAAACAAGATAAAAACATTTAACAAAATCAGCTTTTCCAGTCAGCTTTGAATCCTAGAAAACAAACTGTAGGCGTGAGCGCGGTCACAGAGATAAACATGCTTAAACACACCCAAGCTTTGCAGTTACCGAATCTAAAACACATACATTAATTTAAAATCCTCAATACAATCAGAGAGCGTGGACGCTATAAGCAAACAGCAAACACACACGGGAGCCGCTCAGCCTTGTTTACACATCTAGATGGTCAATCCCATCACACATCAATTGCATTGATCTCCGCTGACCTTGCTTTCACCTACACTGCAGCCTTTTACCCTGCGAGGTGCTGCGGACACTGAAGACTTTGTGAAATCTAATGTCTTTAAACACTCAAACAAAGAGGATGGCCTTCAGTCTGCCAAACATGGGTTACTGAATACATTTAATGGTCATCACTGACAGTACAATAAATATTTCAAAGAGATGAGTGGGGTGAGTTGTTTAGTGACAAAGCCTTCCCACAAATATTGCCAAATGTAATCTGACATTTCCATGAGACAAAAGTTATTTTATGTATACGCCACAATGATGAATGATTAATTCACTCATATGTCGACACACGTCCTACACAATTGGATTAAAACACCCCTTGCTAGGCTTTTATTCTTATTTGCCTTCCATTTTTAATCTGGAAACATGACAGATATACTGGAAACACCAGATTCCGTCTTAAACCATCCACCAAAATGAGTTTCTGAATAAAGTTGAGTAAAGAAATAGACCAAGCATCTTGTCTTAAGATACCCTGTAGGGCTGTGAGGCAATTGTTTAACAAGTGGATCCCTGTTTAGTTTGAGCATTATGCACGAGCACAAGGACATTGTGATGCAAAACACATTCCTGCCAAAGATTTCATGGCGTTCCACTTAACAGCTGGAGGAGGTGACGCGCCAAAAAACATTCAGCAGTGTGCCAGCAAAGGTGAGAGAGAAGAAGACTGAAGAAGGCTGCAAGACAGTCAGCGTGAATGGAAACAATGGTGGAAAACTGTACGGTATGTCATGGTTTGGTATCTTAGGAGTACTTCACAACTGGCATGCTTTATGTGAGGAGGCTCTGGGAGTCTGAAGGTTAAGATTCGACGAGGACCTTGATGATGTTCTCGACCTATGTGGTAAACAGTCTGTAACAAGGGTTACACAACACTGTTTTGCCTCCTCCGTGATAATACGTGACTCTGTTATGTGGGACATATTTATCAAAGCTGAGCGAATGTGATGTTACTTTATGTTTTTGACATATCTGTGTCCGACATGTTCCACGTGCTGCACCAGGATCTTCTCTAACAGGGTGCCAGCAGCCGTGATCCTGTAGGCACCATACATACATTTTTTTCTTGACAATTTATTTTTTTTAGCCAACACAGAAGTTAACACCACCCTGGTTCCCTCAACAAAAAGCCTATGGCATTGTTCTATTGGATTACTGCAGAAAATCAGCTCTGTGGCAAACAAAAGTTTATAATACTTTCATGTTTTGTTCAGGAGGAAAATCTTCACAAATGAACACCACTTTTGTGATTTTTGAAGTGTAAATGCAGTCGCCAGAGGTAAAAAGCTACCGTTAGGCTATGAACAAACTACACCACAGTTGCATGAGTTCAGCTTTGAGGCTGTAAAGCAAGCCTCTTGTTAGCAGCCACCTTTTTAAAGATACATAAAGGCTTCAAAATTTAAGAGATGGGGTATTTACTGGCTTATTTTTTGCCCGTTTACAACCCCCATGGGCGCCACATACAAATGTTGGCTGGGAATATATTCAGATGTAACCCCTTTGTACATATATATATCTTTATTTCAGACTCAGGGTCCATAGTGAGACACACATGGACACAACAGCAAACATATAACATAGAAAACAAAAGAATACAGCTAAAGATGTAAAAATACAGATTTACGCATTTGGTATCAAAAATAGAGATTTCTACAAGGCTAAAAAGAGGCAGCTGTACCAGTGTCTCCAGAACAGAGATTGGTACCTGATGGAGCTACAGTTGATGTGAGTCAAGCTGTTAATTATATGATTTTCTGAGACATCGAGGTTTCTGAGTACCGAGTTAAAGGTGTTGACGTGCATTTACAAACATTTCTCTTGCACTCAGCCAGCGAGGTCTTTTTAATAAAATCCGTAATGCATCGTTCTACGCAACCTGTAGTCTTTTCATGCTTGCTTTCTTGTACTTAACCCACAGGTGTGCGGTGTACAGAGGAGTACCGTACGCTTTGAACAGAGATATTTTAACGTCATCTGAACATGAATAAAACCTGTGAGCAAGAGTATTTGCCTGTACCTATAGTTTGCAGCACTGCCTATGAATATCATCATCATCTGTCATATCTTCTGTAAGGAAATGGCCGAGGTATTTGACCTTTTTACAGGGAGCAATATTATTATTTGACAGTTTAAATGCAGGAAAGGCCATTTTCTGGTCCTCTCTGGTGCGACAGATCATAACATGACTCTTGCTGGCGTTATACTTTATGTCGTGTTCAGCACCATACACAGAGCAGACATTCAGCAGGTGCTGCAAACCAACACTGCTCGGGGAAAAAACAACCAAATCATCCGCGTACATCAGATGGTTAACTTTTTTGTTACCAACCATACACCCAGTATTACAGGCAGTGAGTTGCCGTGATAAATCGTCCATATACAGGGTAAAGAGAAAGGGGGACAATATGCTCCCCTGTCTGACACCATTGCTCACACCAAATGGGGCAGACACACTGGGTCCCCTTTTAACCTGCATAGTTTGGTTGGTGTACCAATATGCCAGCACCCTCACTATGCTTGAAGGCACACCTCTTTCAGCCATTTTAGTGAACAGTTTTTTATGGTTAACTTGATCGAAGGCCTTGCAGGCATCAACAAAACACATGAAGACTGAAGAGTTCTGATTTTTATACTTACTTACAATTTCTTTTGGAGCATACATACACAGATCGGTGCCGTGGTTACGCTTAAAGCCAAACTGATTATCTGAATAATTAATGACATTAATCAGTCTGTCAAGCAGTATAGAGTAATCACCAAATGTTTTGTAGTCGGCTAACTGTAATTTTATTCCATTTTTTTCTCAGTAACTGTAACTAAGTGCAATTACATTTATTTTTTAATTTACATGAAAGTAGTTACTTTCCCAACACTGTAAAAAGCGGCTTACTGGTAATATAATGGTGGGTGAAGCTTCCATGAATAGCCTGGCTTTTATTTGCTTCAGTCACTGGACTGAACCATTTGGGGCAGGAGTCTGCAGGCATGTGAGACCGGCTTTTTATTCCTTTGCAAAAACTCTTGACTGTGGCAGAGAGTTGCAGCAATATACAGCTTCTAAGGTTTACTATGACAGAAGTTGATGGTTAGTTTGTTGAACGCCCCCTTCTTTATTTTGCAGCGAGGGCCGCAGGCTGGCCTCGAACTCGCGGAAAGGACAGCGACGCGCCCGCTCTCGTCACTGGCCAACACGGGTCAGGTAGTGTGTGGACAGGCTACAGTAGCTGGTTTCAGTCCTCTGAAGGCCTCGTGTGGACTGGACACAGTGTGGATGAGGACAGACCCTCCGCGCTCACAGACTTCCCGAGCACGCGCCCCCAATGTCCGCGAGTCTGCAGGTGACTCACCTGTCTGTTTGTGAGCGAGCTCATTGTTACACCGAAAATTTAAAGGAGCGAAACCTGCACAGAGAAACAACAAGAGTTAGCAGTTAGCACACAGTGAGCAGTGGACGTCACGTGACAACATTCACTTGGATTAATTAATGGAAACCTTTTGACCCTCATGGACTAAAGGAACACACATGATGGAGGAGAGGACACATGTTGGGACCTTATGGCCGCTCCAAAGGTAGGAAATCACATTTTGTGTCTCTTGTTCTGAATTAATCAGCTTCACTTTGCTGCTCATGGTTTTCCTCACATGAGTTGAGGGATTGAATTTTGGAGAATGTTTCCTCCATATTGACTAAAGTTGAACATTTACATGTGTGTGCACGAGTTGACCTGGTGTGCTTTAAGAGGTTTTATCTATCTGGAGAACTGAAATAAAATGAGCTGCTTCTCAAAGTAAATGTGTATATTGTGTGAGATGTGGCTGGCTGCATGGGCAGATTATAAGACAGTGGGCCCCTGGGCACAAGTATGCAAAGGGCCCCACCACCTCACTTTGTAATCAGTGTGCATCTTTTGTTTTGAGCTCATTTTGTGTCTCTTTCAGATAATTTAGTTTCTCTGTGTTAGTTTGGCCGTTATTATAAGTATTATGTGTCTCTGCAGGTTTTTTTGCATTTTTTTTTAGTCTTTTTGGGGTTGTTACAACTCGGGGTGCGAATCTGCAGAGGATCCATGATACAATATTATCATGATACTTTGCCTACATCGTGATACAATATTATCGTGATTTTAAATGTGCTGCAATATGAGCATTGCGATAAAATATATTGAGACATATTGCGATTTATTACCGTTTTTCAACTGTAAATTATGTCCTCAAAGGAAAACTTTGTCGACATCTGTTTTATCTAACAAGATAAAGTTTTCAGTCTGTTCATCTCGCCTCAGCCGGGTTTTTTTTGCAGCAAAATGTATCTAGCAAACTGAAAGTATAAGTTCGATTTTTCATTAATAATTTATATAATAAAAAAAATAGTACTTGGCTGTGTGATGATATAAAAAAATATTATGATAGCTGTTGAGCCGTTCTCTACAACGTTTTTGGTTCAGTATGCATTACAAACTGAACGATACATTGAACTATCATATTACATTTTGGAAAGAAAGTAGCCTAAATTGTGTTTCATATAGTTCTCTCAGATTGTACATGGTCAAAAAAGCAGCCCACATAATGTAACAGACAACATGCTGTCTGCACCCTCCACCCCCAAACCAAAACCCTCTACTCCAGTGAGACATGCCTGGAGGTACATTATATGTAACCAGCTCTATAGCTGCTAAGCCTAAAGCTAAAGCCACTGCGGGGCTGCATAGACAGGCTATTTACTCATTGACACTCGCCTGACATAACCGACTGCTGTTGATCATGTGAAAGACTGCTCTGTGCTGCCGCTGCCACCCTTGTGGACGTCTTGATCTGTAGGCAGAAGGGTGTAGATAACAAACTTTTCAGCAGGCGTCAGTGTCCTCTTGCAGGAGCTGGATGCTGCACCTTTTCTTTGTAGTTTTTTGACTTTTAATAGCAGCTAAGCCTAAACTTAAAGCCGCTGAGGGGCAGCATAGTCAGGCTACTTATTAATACATTTTGTATTTTATAAGGAGCTGCTTTTAAAAAGTCGAGGAAATTTCTCTGGCATTTTTACATTGTTGCTGTATTGATAAAAGGACGCTTCCGTGACACCACTGTGGCGTACTGTACCGAACTGTGACTTTTGTCGACTGTTACACCCCTAGGTCTTTTTGTGGCCTCTTTGAGTCCCTTCCTGGTCAGCACGTGTTAATTTGAGTGACATTTTGCAGGTGACACTTGACACTTTGGGTCCCTTGGTCTGTGCGGTAGTCCAGTTAAATAATCCATCCAAAGCCTGCTGTTTGTGGTGTATTTGTGTTTTTGGCCTAATGCACGACTCTTCTGTAAATATGAACTACTGTAGGAGAGCTGCAGTGATGACTGTGTAAACCTGGCCTGTTGGCTGATAATGGAAGTATGTGGAGTGGGCTGATCAGAGTTTCATGGTGTTTTTGTATTAGTAATATCCTACAAAAATAAAAAAAAATCTCTGCTTCTCTCTTGCTTGCTCGCTGAGTAGACTGCATATGTGTGGGAACATACTGAACCTAGACGCAGGCGAGTGATTTCTGTGTGTGCTATAAAATAGAGTCCTGCCGGTGCCATTGTTCTGTAATATCTGATTTGTGTTTTCATAAACCTATTCGAGTATTAAAGTAAGGACAGGCTCCACACTGAGGCTCATCAAGCTTGTCTGCTGTTCAGTCTATGTGGAGGCTGACCTTAGGTACAAGTATTCAACATTACAAACAATGCAGGACTTCATAAGTACTTAGAAAGTTGTCTCTGCAAGTGTTTTAAGAAGAATGAAATGCATTCAGCTTTTTGTTGGGGCTCAAGGATAAACACAAGAAAACTCAACAAGGTTCATAACAATTAGTTATTTAGCATCCACACAGGAGCTTTAATAATAGAGTTCATTTTGAAGGGTTACAATAAAAAGAACATTTTCACAGATTTTTCATGATTTGTCAGCGAAGCTGGCTTCACGTGATGTAGAGAGAGAAGGATCCTCTTGCTGTAGTGGAGGAGATCACATGAAACTAAACAATAATAGAGCCACGACTAGAAATGTGATAATTTACACACTATAACCCTTCAGGCTGTGGCTCAGGAGGTAGAGCAGGTCGTCCACCTAGCAGATGATAGGCGGTTTGATCCCTGACTCCTCCAGCCTGCATGTTAAAGTGTCCTTGCTTGAGATAGAGCCCCAAATTGTGTGTGTGAGAGAGTGCTCCAGGACTGAGATAACATTTTAGCACTAGTGGTTCCCTTGTCTTGAAGTCAGTGAGTTTCTGGTTAGATGCCTGAAATAAGGTCTGTGGTTAACACCAGCTTAAGAGATGTTCACATTTTGTTCTACGACATAAAATACGTCAGTCAATACCCCACTTGTGAATTCTGAAGCTTTTATGTGTCTTGTCTTGCTAACAAGGAGCCAAATGAGACAATAGGATGTCATCATGCCACACTGCCCCAAAGACAGATTTACAGCCTCGTTAAAGTGGTGACATTAAGTAATGCAACTGTGGTGTCGTTAGTTTATAGCCTGAAGTTAGCTTTCTACTTCTGGTGATTGCATTCAGGCTTCAAAAGTCAAAAAATGGTGTTCAATTGTGACGATTGTTGGAATGTTGAAAAAAACCCACAGGCCTTATGATGAGGCCCCCAGGGCGATGTTAGCTTCTGCATCGGCCTACAGTCAAACGTCATACCTGGAGCACTTAATTGTGTATGAACGTTGAGAAAAGGAGGCTCTGACCGGTTGACGAACGTTGGATTTAGGAGGAGCAATGCAGATTCCGCTCTGGTTGTGTAACAGTGGACCAGTGGGTGCTGTGCCAGACTGTCGTGGTGAAGAGAGAGCTGAGCCACAACACAAAGCTTTCGATTTGCTGGTCCATCTATGTCCCAACCCTCACTTATGGAAATGACTGAAAGAATGAGGTCATGGATACAAGCGGCCGAAATGAGTTTCCTTCAAAGGGTGTCTGGGCTCAACCGTAGAGATAGTGTAAGGAGCTCGGACATGTGGAGGGAGCTCAGAGTAGAGCCGCTGCTCCTTTGTGTCGAAAGGTTGAGGTGATTCGGGCATCTGATCAGGATGCCTCCTGGTGCCTCCCATTAGAGGTGCTTTGGGTAGGAGGCCCCGTGGCAGACCCAGAACATGCTGGAGGGATTATATATCTTATCTGGCCTGGGAATGCCTTGAGGTCCCCCAGGAGGAGCTGGAAAGCGCTGCAGGGGAGAGGGACGTCTGGAATACTTTGCTCAGTCGCTGACCCCGTGACCTCAATATGGATGGATGGATGTTTAGGTTCAGCTGAGCAGGTGGCACATTGTATGGTAGTCTCCATAGGCCAATGTGTGAATGTGGCTCTGCAGTGCAAAAGCGCTTTAAGTGGTTGGAAGACTAGAAATGTGCTATACAGCCCCATTCCCCATCACGGTAAACGGTAGTGTCTACTTGCAGGTACGTAGATGTATCTAAGGCCGTATTATTTATTCAAGGTCATTAACATGCCTGCAGGAGTAGTTTTGTAAAGCAGTTTTATTAAACTAGTGGCTGTGGGGTAAAATGGGCCATATGCCCTGGAGAAAGATGAACCATATGTTCAGTTTATATTCCACTCACTATAATTACACCATGCCAGACTGTTAAATGGAAAACCAGTGGTGCTAAATACATTTACTCAAGTCCTGTACACAAGTATAATTTCAAGGTACTTGAACTTTGAGTGTTTCCACGTTATGCTACTTTATGTTTCGACTCCACTACACCTTGGAAGCCAGTATTTTACTTTTCACTCCACTAATTTTTTTTTCACGGATTCAGATTGTTAATGCAAAATATAAATCATCTAATAAATTCTGTTGTGTTATTATGGATTAAGCAGCCCAGCAGCATGTCAAGTAGTGGTGGAATTAGCTTTACTGTCACCAGCTTAAAAGTCATTGATGCTTACATAATAATGCGTCACTCATTTCAAATTAGTTGAATAATAAATATTATTCTGAAATGTGCCTTTCTGCATATTGATTACTTTTACTTTTGGCACTTAAAGTATAATTTTAACCTAATACTTTTGTACTTTAACTTAAGCAAGATTATAAATGCAAGACTTTTTACATGTTAGTGTTTTTACACTGTGGTATTGCACTTTTACTTTTTTTTTTTTAAAGATCTGAGTTTTCCTCTACCCATGCATAAAACAGAAAGGGTCTCATAGCCCACAAAAAAACAAAAACAGCTTAAACAGACAGATACAAAGTCACTGTGAATACACACATTGAGGGAATCAGGAAAAAAGGCGACTTAACACGAAGAGGTTATGACAGAAACACATGAAGATGTGATACCAATCTGTCTCTCCCTTGTCACGTCTGAAAACAGTCTGTTTCCTTTTGGGTTTTGTTTTTTAAATGCAATTTAACAACAGAACATGTTTAATACAACAAACCATGTTGACAGTTTCATATTTTCACTCAAAACAACAACACTGTGAAATTTTGCTCAATAAAACTGCCAGACTCAATTTTGTGTGGGTGTGGTGACTGTATATCAAATCCCGAATGCCAACATGAGACTTGTATCCTTGCAAGGGTTGTTTTTCCCCAAAGAACCCCAAAAACAATCCTCTCCGCAAAAGTAAGCAAAAACAGAGAAGCACTGTGACAGTTTGAGATGGACAGTGTACTCGATAAACAAATGTCCCCTGCTGTTTCAGCCTGCTTTTCAATTTCATACAATGCCATTTAGGAAACAATTATCATTATCATGAACTTTTAAACCCTCATAGTAGTTGGTCTGTAGCTGTTGCCATGGAAAACAACTAACATCAAAGAAACATTTTATTTGCCTACAAAAATATTAGGATTTCTTTTCATATGATGATTTCCTTTGATCCAAAACTGTTGTAACTTGCATTAAAAGCTGGCGTGTCCAAGGGGTTTTATGCATTTTGCATTCATTGTCATTGATCAAGCTAACATCCAGTGCCTTCACATCTTTTTGCCTCTTATGCTACTGAAAAAGCAAAAGTAAAGTTTTTTGGTTATTTCACATTTTACCCCCACAGACCCAATTTACCTCTGTCCAGAATTGGAAGTATATTTACAAAAGCTACTAGTTTTACCAGTGATCCCAGCAAATTTAGAGTGTATGTGTGGTGGTAACTGATGCTGCTGCATCGCAGGTGAAGCTCTCCATGAGTTATTTTTTTTCTCAGCAAGGTTTTGTGTCATGCTGAAGTGGAAATTGATCCGTTGATCCATTCAGAGTTGATCAGATCGATGATTGAGAGGAGCAGCTGCTGCGAGTGAATGCAAACTTTCATACACTGCAGAATGAATGGTCAAGTTTCACTCTCAAAGAGCCTGACGTTCTGCTGCTCCTTCTCTGCCTTGAGTATGCTCTGGTGCTGTAAATAAATAACCGAAACAGTTTATGTAGTATAATAGTGCTAATCAAAATCTATTCATAGTGGCAGGTGTTTTAATCATTGTGAGCCACCACAAATTAATTTACTTGTGTGACACCCTGTATACAAGGAAGTCTTTGTCTTTGTATCTGCTCTACTGTTAAATTTCTATTGTCATGAAAAGAATTTTTATGTTTTCGGTCACTAGGGGGCGGAGAACTTTGTAGCAAGCTCACAAACCCACAACCCTAACATGTTATTGCCTTATGGAATTGTTATGATTAAAATGCTAGTAACAAAATGACGATACATTCAGGAGACACAGAGTGCTGTTAGCATTTATTTGTACTTATGTTTTCAGCTATCTAATTTCTCTAACTCTCATATTACCTCTCCTAGTTTCTGTTTGGTTTGACTTTGTAGCAGCTACATGTTCATCTCTCTGTGCTTTTTCAGACTGAACCTTAAAGTAACAACCCAGCTGCCTGAATAAATGATGGTATTGTAAGTTTCCGCAAACCAGGAAAATGTTTTATTTGTAACAGTGCTGTGGTCAGTGTGTTGGTTAGGAAAATATCCTGTTTTTTCTGATGCTGCCTGGAAATGCAGCAATGTCTTGGTAAAAAGTAGCGCTTTCTATGACACTGTTTCAGCAGGAAATGCAGCGATGTCAGTAAAAAAAGACAACTGCTTCACATGGCACTATCCCCAAACTTCAGCGACAGATTGATAAACAACATCCACATTTGGTGGCTGCAAAGCCACAGGAAACGCAGCGATGACTCACTAAAAACAAAAAAAGTATTTTTCTTGTTTGTTGCTCTTGAACTATGGTCTGCAGGGGTCGGCACCTTGGCAGATATCTTGCCTAAGTAACAAGCCATCCACCATCCTCTCCACCTCCCGAAGACAAAGTCAGCTTATTTACTACATTACTTCAGAAAAGCTGTTAATATATATATACAAAACATATAAATGTAACATATCTGTGGTTTTCAGAAACATAGAAAACCAACACTTTCATCTGGCTACTGGGCTGAAAGCTAAAGCTAAGCTTTAAAAGAGGCTAAATACTGCGTAGAAGTGCAGAGTTCAGTGGTAATTCCATATGAGTTTGTCAGTTAGGGTGGCCCTCTTTCACATGTCAATAAGTAATTTCAGTAACTGTTATGAAAATTATTGATTAGTGGAGTTTTGATATTGTGCACAGCCATTTTCAGCCAAGTACATGTTTATTTAAGTTATTATTACTCCTATTGTACATCTACTCTGATTACTCTCATCCAATCGCACAGCTCAGTCAAAACAAGATGTTATATTAGGATCTGTAAACATAAAAAAATGTCCTAATTTGGATCAAAGAGACGGAGATGAAAGAGAATTCTGAATGCCGAATGACACAGTTTGTAATTTCTTGCAACAATAAAGAACCATTGATCTGTTTTCTACATAGACTGGTTCAGTCACTGCATGACATCACAACTCTGGCACAAGGCAACATACAAGCTATCTGATGTAAGAATGTAGAACAGGGAGCCCTAATGTCCCATTTGAGTGGAGTGCATAAAGTCTCCTGCAGCTGTGCAAATGAAAAAAAAATGGAAATAAAAAAGACTTTTTTATTCAAATCTAAGTAGGTCATTAGTAAAGAGTGACTCCTGTGAAAGTGCGGCAAGCAGACTGTGCCTAAGCCACGGCTGTACTTTCAGCTCAGTATTGATGTTGTCCTCGGGACTTCAGTCGCCCTTTAACTACACCAGGCGAGTCAAAGATGGGCCATCAATTATTTATACGGCGGTGATACAAGGAGAGATAAGAGATGTATATGGAGGGGAGAGGAGAGGCAGAAAAATGTGGATTTAAAAATGAGATGAGAGGTGGGGAAGAGAGTGGAAGCTGGAAAAACGTAAACAGGGGAGAACAGGGGGAGGATGAGCCAGAAGGCAACGGAGGGGAGAATGAGGAGAAGCAAACACACTGTGGGGCAGATGAAGACGTTATACGACTCCTGGACTCTAGATGCTAGCAAGGAGAGAAAGGGAGCTTTCCATCTGTGACAGCTCAGGAGAAAGGACATTATGTTTGCAAGAGACACAAGAAAGAGATTTCAGAGGAGAGAGGAAGTAATGAGAGGAAAAATGACTCAATTTACTCGCTCCCTCCAAACAGTGGATATCCATTACCTGTGTCATAAATGTAGAAGGAAGTCAGAACCAGAGTTACAGTAAAGTAGATAAAGAAGAGGAAAGAGGGAAGATCTGTGATCATATTCCCTGCGGATGTTCCCATAGACACATTATTTCTTTTTCAGACGCCAAACTGCATAAAACATGCCCCACTTCATCTCCTACGATGACGTTACTGACTCTAAAAAAAAAAAATTTGGTGCCTTCAAGTTTTCATCACTGCGACGCCGGCGGCTTTGTACCACAGCATCATCCCAAATCAAGGTTGTATTAAATGTTTGATTTAAAAACGTCATGTCTCAGTCGTTTCAAATATGTGTAATTTAGTCACCCAGTCGTCTCTGTATTTCCTGAATGTACCTAAATGTCCCAATACGCTTCTGACTTCTTCACCTACTGGGTGCCCACGCTTATTGGCGAGGGCTGGTTTCCTGCAAATACTTTCATTTTATCCTTCCTCCGAGGGAGCCCAGATTACATTCCCTGGACTCCGACCCAATTTGGACCAAAGTCAAGGTTTTTCAAGGGCATTTTGACGGCAGACTGACTTGCATGCACTTTATTTCCCCCCGGCTTGAGCTTAAACCTTCGGAAGTGTTGCACTACATTTCGGAAAGAAGTTATAGGGGAATGCCACCCTTCTGAAGAATCCACATATGTTATTCCTGTGCCTCAGGACGGATCGGCCAATAACTGTGAACTTAGACGACTCTTCTGTGAAGCTAGAAACTCAAGAGCTAACCCTTAAATTTGTGAAGTGGGATCTGACAGTGCTCTTCAGATAATGAATTGGGCAACTGAACCGCAAATTCAAGGCTTCTGTCTCTGACTTGTGATTCTGTCCTGGGGCGCAGCAGTAATGCACCGTACGTGAATAATTTAAATTGTGTGACATTTGCCTATAAGTTACTAATCTCAGTCCTTTGCTGGGGCAAATCAATTACAATCCGAGCTCAGGCAAATCAATTATAATTTACATTGTCTGCTTCTAATCAGTTCCTGATTAACTCCTGGCAAACCATGTGAGCAGACAATCAATGCAACTAACTGGGGGGAAAGCATTGAACTAGCAGAGTGGTGGTTATAAGGGATGATACTGGAGCAGCAGTAATCAAGGTGGTAGTAAGTTGAAGGGTTTTAGACAAGATGTTGGAGAATAACACAAGTTCAAAGCTCATTTATCTCTGAGGTTCACCAGATGCTTTCATTGTGCTTTTACTCGTTCATTAAAACCAGAAGTACAGCAGAGATCCTTGTGATTCCATGAACAGAAAGTGAAGTATGAAACTATTTGATGCGTAACTAAAATACTCTTTAACCTGCAGCTATTGACAACAACAGGTGCATCTTCCCAAGGATGGCATCTGATGCCTTCAGTCTGTCGTAAACTGTTTAACATCACAGTATTTTGATCCTTTTCCTGAGGTTTTATCCCCTTTTTTTCCTCTGCTGCTTTTCCTGCACTGTAGTTTAGTCAGCCAACTTACATGGAATGGATTACTCTGTAAAATATGCAGAGTGTTGATATTGGGCGTCACGAGGAAGCATCAGGCAGGGAGCAGGGAGTTATGATAAAAAGATAACTTCCCTCGCAGGGGAATGTAGACGCAGAGCCTACAGGTGGATGTTAGGGTGGAGGCAGGGGTTTTGAAATGCTGTATGAACAATAGCAGCAGAGGACAGCATATAGCTCTCAGGTGGGCGGTGAGGCAGCAGGCACGGCAGTGAAAGAGCCAGCGGTGCACAGTGCGTTGGATATATGTTGCGGTGAGAGGCATATGCCATCTGAGTGTAGTGGCTTACAGGAGCTGCCTGCCTGAACTCACTCAGGCTTTTTATTCAGTTGTTTCCTGAATTAAATTTTGTTTAAATTAAGTAAGAAGAATTATGAAGGAGGTAGATGTAAATGTGTAAAACCAAACTTAGGATTCATAAACTACAGTTATCAGTGGCCTCTCTTTGGCGTATCACTGCATTGTGATTGACAAAAGGCAAAACCCAACATAATGACAAAATAAAAAGAGCTGCAGTTTCCATAATATAGTATTAATTCTTGAAGAGAAACAGACAGAGGTAAACCATAACCAGGATTTAATAACTACTGAGGCCACAAGTCCTGTTTTCCCTGACTTAGAAATGTTTAACAAGCTACCTAAAAGTATAAAAAAATGTAAAATACACATTTTTCTCTAATCATCTGTATATCAATGTAACTGGTGAGCAGATTTTATCCCTCCACACAATGTACTGTTTCTGTCCTCTCCTGGAATATAATTGTGGTAGAGAAAAACAAATCCCTGCATTTTAATCAAATTAAATCACATTTGTTATGTAAAAAAACCTCTAAATACCAGAAACAATAATGAGGACATAGTAATATAATGCAGAATCTGTAGGCAACAGGTCAAGATCTTGGTATCTTGGTTTGCAGTCCGCGTAGTATTGACCAACCGCGTTTTAAGGGACTTTAGTTTATGCAGGTAACCAGTCCATGTGAAGAGTGGGCCGATACTGGCACTATGTTCAAAATAACAATTTCAACACATTTGACAACACTTATTAAAGTTAGTTGCCAAAAACTATATTTTACAAGATTTCATTTGAACACATCATGAAGATGTTATAATTTACCTTCACTGGATACTCACTTTTACCAAAGAGGGATTGAAGGCATCATAATAAAGCTCCAGACACTGGTTGCTAACAGCTTACAGCTAACTAGCTCTCCTCCTGCTGGTTGTTCATAGTGAATGTCACATTATCTGGGGGGAAATAGGGTTCATCCTTTGACATGATGGTGAGTTTACAGATCTCTGTTCATTCCAAACATTTTTTCTGTTGTCCCCGGAAAGACGGGACGCCATTAGTCTTGAGCCCTGCTTTTTAGCCTGTGCAAAATTGATGTGACACAACGGAAAAACATCGGCCACTGACATTGTGTAATGTCATCTCATTTGCCAGTAGGCTGATGGCAGTCGACAAGGTGAATACTGTCCGATGCCGGTGTGCAGCCAGTAAGTCTGTGTATCCCTAGTGCAGAGCAACAGAGGCAGAACGCAACACACTAAGCGTCAAACTGATCTGCTCCAACAAATGGGCTTTTCCGTATGTGATTGTTTCCGTCTGACGTATAAAGTTCAGGATCGACAGTAAAGGAGCTACAGTGACGTCTTTCTGAAATGCTTAGACATTGTTAACTAGAAGTGCTCGGAGCGTTCGCACAAATGATGCAGAGCTCTGAAAAAAGAAGTTAGGTGCAGCACCTTTACCCTCGGTGTCCACATGTGGCTACATGTGCTTTGTCCCTATTGGAAACAACTAATTAAAATTCACAGGCGCTCAAAAATGTTAACAAAATAAAAAGTAATGTGGAAACTCAGCCTGAGACACATTGTGACTCTCAAAACAGTATCTTATCTCATTTTTAAGCTTAACTCCAAAAGTAATGTGCTAATGGGAGACTGAACAGTTCCTTTTGTAGTGTGTACATAATTGTCAGCTTCTCATTCACAGCAATGGATTTATTTTTCAAACATAATTAAAAGTTTTAAAGTCTTGAAAGAGAAAATTGTTGTGTGACTGGAATTGAATGGGAGAGAATAAGCTGCACAAATTTGCCTAAACTAATTTACATCTGGCAAAAAGGGATTTAGAAGTATTTTTAATTACGGCACATGTAACCAGATTTAATAATTTTCTTTTTTTTTTAATTTTCAACTCAAAATGGTGAACTGTTTTTAATCCAAAGCAGCACAGTAAATTGCTTATTGTCCTAAAGAAGCAGCGAAGCCTTGAGAGATCCTGCAGCAAGGCAGATGTTCAGTTGAGGCAAATGTTTGACAGTGCTGTGAGAGGGTTTTAACCTTCTGATGGAGCACTCTAAACTCGTCCTGTTTGATCAGATTCATGCAGCAGAAAGAGAACGAGAATACACATATGCAATATGTGACCCCCTTTAGCTATGTTACTGCACTTTGTTGTTCATGTAAAATCACTTCCAATCTGAAACCCAGAAGCCACTTGTATAGAAATCAATTAAATAATACAACACCATAAAGTTGCGATGTAACTGACATCTTGAAAGAGACTGAATGCTCCAAAGCAGGTGGATCGAAGGGAATAACATGGCTGTCCAACTCCAGCTGGACAAAAGCTTATCACGTTCACAGGGCTTCTACTGAGAGGTGACATTTAAACTGGAAAACATATAATTTGTGGATGACACCTCACACTACAGCCTGCAACACAGCTTACAGTATATGCTTTGTACATATGAAATGCAAGTGAACAAGCCTGCTTTGTTTTACGGTCATACCCCAAAACTACACTGTCCTAATGGAGCTATCAACACATTTCCAATACTTTGTCTTGGTGGTAGTTAATTATCATTATTATACTGTAATTACCCAGATGGTAATGATATGATTCCCCCCAGGAAGCAAATGCCCCAAAACGACCTTATCCATCCACTTACTCACCTGCATCCCATTTCCCCTAATCAGCCCAGCAGTGTACTGCATATACTTGTTCATTTTCAGCAGTACTCCCCCAGATTGTATTAATCTAAAAAGACATTAGAATCAAACATCAAACAAAGTAGTTAATGCTAAATTATCCATCATAAAATATCAGGTCTTTATCAAAGCTAATCATGACTTAAGTAGAGTTTTTTATGTGTTACTTTTTGACTCCACTTCATTGCTTCATGGTGTCTCAGAAGGTAAAGCAGGTTGTTCATTAATTGGAAGATCGATGGTTCAATTCCCAGCTCCTCCAGTCCGCATGTCAAAGCATCCTTGGCCAAGATGCTGAACCCCAAATTGCTCCCGATGGCTGTTCCATCCATTTTGCCTCAGGGGGTTATCATTCAGTATTCCCTCTCTAAATTCTGACATTCTTGATGGTCTGTGAACGCAGCACAGGTAGAACTCGTTATAAGTTTTGTTTTTCCTCATCAGCATTGGAGTTTTGACTTGCTGGGTGGATAATTGATACAGTACGATCAGAGCCATGAGTTGGAATCAAACCCAGGATGCTGCAAATGACTCAGCTAGCATGAGGCGCTCACTACACCAGGTGAGCTAGAGGTCACCCTCTCATAGGTATGTTCTCGGCGTAACATGGATTTCACCATTGGCAGTGTAATCTCCCTTTGACAGAGGAAACAGATTTAACTTTAAACTTTTCAGCAGTTGCACTGCTCCTCGTGCAGAAATGTGCACAGCATCTCTCTTAATGGAGTCTGCTGGTGTTCCCACCCTGTGTTTCGGATCTGCTTCAAAATGTAATGGGTTCATCCTTGACCCATACTACACCCTTCCACCAAGTTTCACTAAAAACAGGCCAGTAGTTTTTCCATAATCCTGCTGACAGACAAACAAACAAACAAACAAAAACACAAACCGAACTGAAAACATGACCTTGTTGGCGGAGCTAATTATTCATAATCACCATCTTTGCAATTCCTCAACATTATCTGCAGCACTCAAACCGCGCACTCCCTTGTCACATATATTCCAAGACACAAACAAATGTCTTGTCTGTTTGCTGATCATCTCAATTTGTCTCTCATATTAACATTGCCCTGACGTGGGTGTATTTTAGCAATGTGATTAGCCAGGGGTGTTTATCTAATTGCATTTCTCCAGTCTACATGAAATGAAAATTTCTCAGGCTTAAAATGTATTCAGACAGGGGTGCTGCATTTTGATATCTTGACAAGCTAAAGTGTTTTGACAGCTAATGCTGGAACAGTAATGATATGGAAAGAGTGGAGCCATCGGGCTTGAAATGGGATTGCGGTGCATCTCACGTGTCATACGACCGCAGTTTTAGATATATGATGCTTGTAGTTTGCTTTACTGCATCAGCGGCTGCACTTTACCTGCATCTGAAGTAGTCTCTTCACAAGAGGATACCTTTTCCATTTCTTCCTCCTTATCATATCATTTCACAATTTTCCAGTTTAGTCTAACAGCAGTGGAACAGGGCCAAGAGGAGAATACAGTGATGTGAGAGTGAGAGTGACAGAAGAAACAGACCCCGTTTCTCCGGAGAAATGATGCATGTCAACTGAATTTACCACGAGACATATTTTCACTGGGAAAACTGGATTTCAGTTTCAAACACATCCAACAGGATGTCACAACGTGATTCACGCAGCAGACACAGACAGTGTGAGGGCAGGTCTTTGTTCAGATGTGCATAAAAAAATCACCCAAAACAAAGTGTCCCTAACACTTAACTTTAACCACACTATTTAGCAATCACATGTAAAATGATAAGAGTTTATGAATTGTTTAAAGCATTATATTGTAGCTGTAAGCAGATATACACTCAGGACATTTTTAAGTGTTTTAAAAAATTAAAACTTATATCAAATGAACCACTCATAACTGGTGTATGACAAGTTAATGAATTAATTATAACACAGTAGAAGAGCAGAAGAGAACAAATCCTCATAGACTTATAAAACAAGCCTAATAAGAGTCTACAGTCACGCTAGCGGCTCTGTGAGGCTTTGAGCTAAATGCGAACATCAGCATGCTAACATGCTCACCAGAAAAGTTACCAAAATTAGGATACATACTCTGGGCACCTTGGATGTCTAATCCATTCATTGTTGAGCTATTTCAGTCGTGACAAAAGTGGTGAAATGGTGCTAATCACGTTAATTAAAGCTAGGGTAGGCAAAACTCACCCTACTCCTGCAGCTCTCCCCTCTCTGTCCTAAGCCCCTCCCACTAGACGACCACAGACAGGCATGTGCTTCATACAGTAACCCAGTGTAACCCATACATTGATTTATTTAATCTTACTTCACTGTAGAGCACATTCACTCAGCCCCTCCTTGTTCCACTCTTTCTTTCTCTGTTTAACAAAATGGTCAGGCGTCGAAACTCGGGCGTTACGGGCGGCGCGTTACTCGTGTTACGAGCGATTAAATCGCGTTCATCGCGTTTGGTGGGAACACAGCATAACATGTGTAATGGCATCAACAGAAAGTTTGCTGATCTGGAAGCAAGTCAGGGTTCTCCAGTCCCTGTGCTGGGGTTTGCACTGGCAGGATTTAGGGAGCGATCACACCGAAATGAAACGCTAGAAATGCCAGTAAAACCATTGTTTTCCTATGATACGGCGCGTCTGACCGGTGTTCAAGCATCTTTTTAGACGGGCGTTTTTCCAGCGTTTTTTTAGACGGGCGTTTTTGTAGATGCTTCTTTTAAGACGCACATAGACGCTGAAAAGTTAAAATATTTTCAACTTTTTTGAGTGTCAGACGCCAGTAGCTATTCCAGTGCTTCCATTGCTTCCAGTGTTTCAAGCATCTTTCAAGCGTCCGCGTCTCTAGCGTCTCATTTCTGTGTGATCACCCCCTTAGGTTGTTGTAGCTGCTGACTAGGGGTCTGTCTCCGGAGCTGCTGCCCGCTCTCCTATCAGCGAGGTGGGGAGTGAGGCCCATTGTGTGTCCTCACACAATGGGCCTTTCCAAAACTGGACTCTATCTACTCCTTCTCTGTCGTGGAGTGTAACTCCATCTGTAGTCACCTTCACAGCACGATGAATGGTGCACAGCAGAATAAATGGTGCAGGCTCGCTGTCGGAGGGTTTCATAACTCACTTACACTCCTCACTAGTTGGTTTGGGATGGCACTCAGTGTGATAGATACTCCACATGAACACGTAAAAGGAGTGAATGTGGGTAGGAAGAGGCTGTAGGCGGTGGCTTGGGAAGGGCCCAATGTGATTGATCGTTGTCACTAGCGTTAGCTACATGAACGTGAACTTGAAGCTGCAGCTGTGAGCCTTTAGCTCTGGTTAGCAGAGGTCAAAACTCTTAGCAACATTTTCCCTCCATCTCTGAGACACTTTGCTGATATGAGTATTATTTTGTTTATTGTCAGACTCTCTTTAGACTTTCTTTATGGTAAGTCCGTCTTCCTTTTTTGGGTTGCTTTGCAGTGTGAGCAGTTGTTGCCAATGCTGGAACTGAAGCTTTTTCTGCAGGATTCTTCATTATTGAATCACCATGTAAAAGGACGTGCGCGTGCATCTGTGGCTTTGTAGAACAGCCACACTTTGAAATGTCCCATGATTGGCAATAGTTTCCCATCACGGATTAGATTTTCTAAAGCCTAAAAACAGAGACACGGGTAGGTGCAGAAGTTTCCTCTCAGACCACTTGAATTACTATGTGCTCAAAGTTCATTTGGGGATTTTTGCCCAATAATATCAAATTTAAGCAGTCCTACAGCACACATGCATAAACCATAATAGTATCTATAAATGTGACAAGTGAAAACGTTGAGCTCAATCCTTCACTCTTAACCACTGGGATAAAAGCTGTTCAAAAAAAGAATTGCAATTCAAGGCCAACTTACTCTATTTCTCACACAGCTTTCAGCCACCTCTTGATATCTCATTGCCTTTAATAGATTGAGTTTGCTCAGTTGCAGAAATTATTTGTAGATATAAAAATGCTGTCAAAGATTTACAATTATTCAGTACTTTACATTTCATATTTAATATTAATCTAAAATACTAAGACATATCTGTTTATACACAGTTACAGATGCTTCACAGAAGGAGTTATAGCTGTTGACAAATACACTGACACTTAAAAATGTCCTTTTCTCAGCTTACAACTATATTATAGTGTATTAAATTGTTTCTAGACTTCTGATAAAATGTTTAAACACTGCTCACATAGACTTTATAGGAGGTTAAAAAAAGTATTAATTTTTAATTGCAAAATACAAAATACAGTCCATCTGCTGTTGTAGATGTAGTAGTAGCCATGATTCATTTTAACATCTCCAGTACCCTTTGGGTTAGTGTATGAGGTCTTCTGGGGATCCCACCAGACCATAGCTCTTCATGACTCAATTTTTACAGCAGCATTACCTCACCTTGACTCGTCCCAAAGCACACAAGCAGATAGAAATCACCCTCACAGCTGCACCATGACAGGCGCCTCGTTCAACCATCAACTGCTGAGCTGCAGAGGAAATACCTCATCCTGCACTGACCTGATAGTAACTTAGACCGTGTGGAGGCGAGAACACAAATGATCCTGGCAGGATGAGCCAGACTGTAGTTACACTGTGAATGAAATGACCAGCTTTGTTATGTTCACTTGTTGGCTTTTTTTCTCATTTTTGTGTCAGAGAAGACTGAGAAAGAAAGGTCAGAAAGACTGAAAGCAGATTTGAAACAACATGAAGTATGAATGCTGTTTCATGTCAGGGAAGTGAGCAAGACATGCCAGGGTGCATCCCTAAGGTGGGAAAACATCTGAAATATTTTTCCCAATAAGAAAACCTGAGTACTGATGTGGAACTAGAATACAAACTTGTTTTTATAACAAATATTTTTTTTTTTGTTTCTATACACTCACCGGCCACTTTATTAGGGACACCTGTTCAACTGCACAGTAACGCAAAGCAACTCCATGCATTTAGGCATGTAGACATGGTCAAGACGACATGCTGAAGTTCAAACCGAGCATCAGAATGAGGAAGAAAGGTGATTTAAGTGACTTTGAATGTGGCATAGTTGTTGGTGCCAGACTGAGTATTTCGGAAGCTGCTGATCTACTGGGATTTTCACACACAGAGGATGGTCCCAAAAAGAGAAAATATCCAGTGAGCCAAAATGCCTTGTTGATGCCAGAGGTCAGAGGAGAATGGCCAGACTGGTTCAAGATGATAGAAAGGCAACAGGAAGTCAAATAAGCACTGGTTCCAACCAAGGTCTGCAGAAGACCATCTCTGAAGCAACAACACCTTGTCCAACCTTGAAGCAGATGGGCTACAGCAGCAGAAGACCACACCAGGTGCCACTGCTGTCAGCTAACAACAGGAAACTGAGGCTACAGTTCACACAGGCTCACCAAAACTGGACAATAGAAGATTGGAAAAACGTTGCCTGGTCTGATGAGTCTGGATTTCTGCTGCCACATTCAGATGGTAGGGTCAGAATTTGGTGTAAACAACATGAAAGCATGGATCCATCCTGCCTTGTATCAACGGTTCAGGCTGCTGCTGGTGGTGTAATGGTGTGGGGGAGATTTTCTTAGTACCAACTGAGCATGGTTTAAACACCACAGCCTACCTGAGTATTGTTGCTGACCGTGTCCATCCCTTTATGACCACAGTGTACCCATCTTCTGATGGCTACTTCCAGCAGGATAACGCACCATGTCACAAAGTTCAAATCATCTCAATCTGGTTTCTTGAACATGACAATGAGTTCACTGAACTTTCAAGCCACTTTGCCTGAAAAAAAATCCTGTCTATATTTTTGTGCAGAATTATGATTCATCACCAGACGTCTCTTCAAACAATAAGTAACAAGGCCATAAATGTGACAAAAGCACTTGATGCAGATTTTCAGCACTTCACAGTTTCATTATTCTTTTGGCACATTTAGGTCAAATTTAGCTTGTTACAAGCCACTTTATTAAAAACACAACATTTCTTTCCACCATTATGAGGATGATACACAGATCTGGCTCTCCCTCGATCCCAATAACTGCAAAAACTAAATGATTGTAATAACTGGCAAATCCTGGATGGCTGTAAACTGTCTCTAGCTCAAGGAGAATAAAACTGCAGTTATTTTATTTGGACCACAGCATTTGAACATTATTTCTCCTCATCTTGTCCTGATAGCCCCCTC
This sequence comes from Epinephelus awoara, assembly GCA_035609425.1. Classification (NCBI taxonomy): domain Eukaryota; kingdom Metazoa; phylum Chordata; class Actinopteri; order Perciformes; family Serranidae; genus Epinephelus; species Epinephelus awoara. The sequence goes on from CM069294.1 coordinate 8,347,060, forward strand.
TGTTAAATCATATGCGGAAAAAAAAAAATCTGAGGATTGAAGTTTGACCAACAAATCGGGTAGTAAAGTTAAGCCCTTGCAGCTCTGCATCATCTCCAAACTCAGATCTACTCTCTGTACTCCTGACCTGGAGAAAGTCATCAACGCCTTCACATCCTCTTGCATTGATTATTGCATCTTGTTATATTTTGGAATCACCCAGTCTTGTTTATTTTGTGTCCAACTAGTTCAGAAAGCTGCAGCAAGCGTTTTGACAAGGTCAGAAAAGAAGGAGCACATTAATCGTATTCTTGCCCCCCCACACTCGCTGCCCTCTGGCTACAGAATTGATTTTACAGTCCTGATGTTTGTTTTCAAGGCGTTAAATGGTTGCGCCCCCTCTTATATCACTGAACCCCAGCTTTGTCTCGAGAACTGAGATCGTCTGACCAAAGATTTCTGCCTTTTCTAATAATCCAGGACTAAGTGTTATGGGGACAGGGCCAGTTGACAGTTTGTTGCTTTTCTCTTCCTTCCACCTAAGAGTGGGCGATATGGTGTTAAAATAATATCACAATATTTCAGGGTATTTTTGCCGTAACAATATCCCTCTAATCATCACGCTGTAACCTGTGACAGGCTGTTATGATACCAGAGCTATTGCACATTCACATACATTTAGTATTTTGTATCGTCACATAGGTTTAGGTCCAGTCATAGAGGGTTTGTTTGTTTTTTTCCCCTGCAACTTAGTGACCGAAAAATCTTACCGACTAATGACCTTTCTGGTCGACTAATGTTTGGTCGACTATTAGGAGGCAGCCCTACTGAAGCGATATATAAATTAAGTTGATTTAATTTGATAACTTAAAAAAGTTTTACACTTGCTACCCAGCTTTACATATCATCAAGGTGTACACTGTAAGAATAAATTCACATTAGACCATGTTATGGCTTCATGTTAAGCAAACCTTAACAACTAAAAGAGAAATGAGATATATTTCGTAAGAGAGAGACACTCAAAGTGCTTGGAATAGGTTATAAAGGTGACAGCTCTTGGCTATAAACTCTCAGTCATTTTCTCTTTGCTCCTCAAGCTAAGTGTTAAATCCACCTTTCGCACCTGTTCTCTGACGACTTTAGAGGAAGTAGATGAAGCAAGTCGAGGTGAAGTCAGCACAACCAAAAGGTGAATGACAAAAAGCAGAAAAGAACTGCAGTGAACATCACAGACTGATGACACAAAGCAGTTTAAGAGGAGCTGAGGGCAGACTTTTTCTTTCAATTCGAACCCATCAATGTCAAAATGAAACCTTTTTTGCTACAGGGCCTGTGCTGCAATCAGTGTTTGAACTCTGAGGTCCCAGTGGATGCAGAAGTCTGCCGGGTGTCACTGTTGGTGTCAAATGAGCACCGGATTTAAATCTTAAATCAACATAAATCTGTGTGATTGATGTCTTCTCTGCTGCTCACACAGCATGGTGTTAACTGCCTGTGCATCTATGTCTGAGCACCCATTAGCAAATATTGATATTTGGTTTCATTCAACAGTAGATGTGTGAGACTATTACAATTATGCAGTACACAGAGGACACTGTTTATACATCTGTTGCTATGTAAAGGATTCTGGTGTAATAAGCCTCCTAAATCAGCGCACACAAACACACAGCCTTTCAGGTATTGATCTGGGTTTGAATCATTTATATAGCAAACAGACTCCAAGTCCTATCAATATCATTGCATAACAGCTTTATATGCACCTCAGGGGTGACTTATCAGGGAGCCAGAGAAGAAGGACCAATAATTTCTATCACTTGCATTGTGCCTATTGAGTGTAAGCACTTTCGATTGGCTGGTTTCATTCCAGTGTTCGCTCCGAGGCCCTCTAACATCCCCACAGGCAGTTTGATGAGTAATTGAATCTAACAGTCTGCTACCATAGGTACTATTATGACCACAAATAGTAGTATGGTTGAAGAGTTTTCAAGTCCTTTACTTAAAATGGGGTGTCTACAGCTATAAACAAGATCTTTTTAATGCCACTTAAAATGAAATTTCAATCAATCAATCAATCAAAACTTTATTTATATAGCACTTTTCATACATAAAAAATGCAACTCAAAGTGCTTCTCAAGATAAAACGTAATAAAATAGTGAAACATACAACAATGAAAAGCGAAAGCCCGTCCCTCCCATCCCCACATGTACCCCCCCCCCATTCACCCACACACCCACACACACGCCCACACTCACACTCACAAACATCTGCACACACACCCACAGTCACAGATACAGTAAGCAGACTGGTAACATGGCTTGGCACTGAGGATCCAGGTGAGGAGAAGCCACCCATGGGGGCCATCCACACCGAGAGGCACCACAGTCCGCAGCTACAGGGAGCACCGCCACAGAGACCCCCCCCCCTCAACCCGGACAGACCAGGGCAGACACCACACCAACTGCAGAGCCGCTCCAGTCCCCCGGGTCTGAGGGATCCCCAGGGCGACGCCCCCGTGGGCAGACCAGACACAACTCCCGGTGTGGAGGGCCCCCATGAGGAAACACTGGAGCTAAAAACTAAAAGATTAAGACAGTGGAATAAAAACAGGCAATAATGATAAAATGTATAAAAAAAAAAAAAAAAAGTGTTAGGGTTTAGAAAATTTAAAAGTAATAGAATGCACAAGACATAAAATAAATAAAAATAAATACAATAAACAAAAAAGATTAAAGGGATAAAAAGTAGTAAAATAAGGGAGATAAGAGAGTAAAAGAAATCAGTTAAAAGCGAGATTAAAAAGGTGAGTTTTGAGCTTCCTTTTAAAAATATCAACAGTCTCTGCGGCCCTGAGGTTCTCTGGGAGGCTGTTCCACAGATAAGGTCCATAATGGCTAAATGCAGCCTCACCGTGGGTTTTTGTTTTAACTCGTGGTGTGGTTAAAAGGCCGGTGCCAGAGGACCTCAGGGTCCGCGAGGGTTGATATGATAAAAGCAGGTCAGATAGATAAGATGGTCCAAGACCCTTAAGACATTTAAAAACTAATAAAAGAATCTTAAAATCGATCCTGAAGCGGACGGGGAGCCAATGCAGCGATTTTAAAACTGGTGTAAAATTTAAGACCAAACTTGTGATGGAAATACACATTAAAAGTAAAATTATACTCTTTCTGAGTAAACACATTTATGTCAGTTTAAATCAACAGTCAGGTAAAATGACACTGATGATAACTTTTGTGTTCACCGCTCTGCACAGAAAGAAAATAAAGTAATGAGCCAGCTAGCTAGCAAGGCTTAAGTTTAATGATGCAGGATGTGTAGAGGGGGCAGAAATAGGGGCATTGTTACGTTAAAGTCTGTGAAGTCTGGTGTATCCATCCTGTTAAACACTGGAAACTCTTACAGTAACATGCGGGGGTGTAAATTACTGGTTTCATCATCATGGATTCTTTGGACAACGATATGATATTCGGCGATTCGAAGATAATACGATACTTTTTCGATGCGATGTGATTCAGGGGCCTGTGATCGATATGAAATGAAATCATCTGCCCATTTAACACAATCGATTACAGGAAAGCTGCCTCCTCGTTCTTTTTTGCTTTTAGCCATAAATGATAAAAAGAACACATAAATAGTGTAAATAATTGTAACCTTTAAGTGCAGTAAAGTTTACTTTAAACTGACTCCACAAACGCACATGGAATAAGTTAGCCTTCAGGGCCTCTTACAGAAAACCATCATCTTTTTCCTAAAACTTCAGGTCTATTTGGCTCAAAACCCCCAAGGCCAGCTATAAAACATGGATTAATAACATAATTTAACAAAGGTATAAAATTAAGCTCAATATTTTTGCCAGTCATCCACTATGAGCTCAATTGTGTTTACGTTTCATAAATTAGCCTAGCGACTAGTGGACTTTCCTCCACTCGTAACTTAATAAATAATGTGTTTTTTATACTTTTTTCCTTACATACCGTTTAAGTCTCTGCATCTTCCGACAGAACAGCTTGGTTGAATTTCAGCCTGCATGAAGCATTTTTCAGCAGAACAGTTGAAACAGAGCAAATAATGTTGCTGCCGGAAGTTAGTGTAGTGAGACACCCTGCCATGTAAGTAACGTTACGTTGTGTTTTATCTCCTAATGGCATTGTTTATGTACAGCAGGTGTTTTGTCTGTTGACCCGTATTTTCTTTTATTCCCAAGTAAATCACTTTATCCTTATCATCTTTCTTTCAGCTGTTTGCTGCCGCTGCTTGATGGTGACACAGACTGGTGACGATATAGATCGATGTTTCCACTTTGCATCGTTGACACTGCTTTGATGATTATTGCATCAATATTTACTGATCTAGATCTATGGGTCGTTACACCCGTAGTAACATGACTGGGAAGTGAACAGCAGGCTGACTGGTTAAAGTCCAGGGTTTGTTTGACCCATCCGCCTCCCCTCCTGCCTGCCCTATATTGCGTTGTTACTGTCAGTGTTTCAAACTGACGCATATGGCGGCGTATCGTACGCAAAAGATGCCCTTTTGCGTCTTTGTCTGACGCCGAAATCACTGACAAAGCGGAGGTATTTAATAACTTGAGAATGAGAACAGACTGCCCTCTCACATAATTTAATCTTGTGTAATAAAAATGTATCTCACTTATTCAGTCACTGAGAATGTGGTTGAGAAGTGAAACTTGATTAGACGCCAGCGTATCAACGTATCACATATTAATGCAGTCTTATCTCTGACCTAGAATCAGAGTTATTAAAGGAATATATTTAATAAATGAAACATCCTCATTAGGATGCTGTTGAAACAACGTTAATGTGTAATCTAGATGTCTAATAGACTCTCACTTCATAACCAGTTTAGTCAGGTTTTGATTTGTTTTGACCTTCAAACCACCAAATGAATACAAACTGGCATTAATTCTTCATGAACGTGTTGCAACATTATCTAGGGATTGATTTTCTGCATGTAGAGCCTGTTTTCAAACTACGGTTTTGTATAAATGAAGGTGCAGACAGAGCAGGCACAGGTGACGTGCAGAATAGGGTGATTTTTGGAAACTTTGATAGAATATAATGGAGCAAAAGCCTATCATTACTATTTTGGGCCCACCTGATAGACACATAGCCACTGACAGTCTCATATTTTTGCACCTGATGGTTCGGGGAGAGATGGAAGGCAAAGAAAGGGCAGACACAGTGTTGTGGTGACAGCTTGAAGAAGTACATTAAACATTTATCATTTTAGGTCTTAGATCATAAATGCCTAACCTTTCATGTAATATTACTTGCATAATCTAAGATTTTTTATTTTAAAATGCTTCAAAAAATGCCAGTTTAGCTGTTGGGTTTCTTGAAATTTCTCCTGAGGAAAAATCCCCCTGGATGGTTGGATTGCAGGAGGCCTACATTAAAAATGATCTCTCTTAATAGGTGATCATGACCCTGGCTACTACTCTTACTTCTACTACTTACTAACTACCACTGCCACTAACTGAAAGCACATTAATACAAATCGTTGAAAGATGAAGATGGTTGATGATTATCTAATACCAAAAGATTGCTGGTGGCGTGGTGTTGTTATTGCTATGTTTATGTGCGTCTGGTGGTGTGATTTTCCCTTGAGGTGATAATAAAGCAGAGCGGACAAGATTGTTCACCCTCTCGGATGTGGTTTAAAACACCCATACATCAATTTTCAATATCACGCCGCTGAGTCAGACTCATTTTTATTCACCCTGACACTTTGAAACACAACGGCTCCACTGAAGTTAACCTCGCAGGACCTTTTCATCATCCTTAGGAACCAACAAAGTGAAACAAACGGTGACCGTTTCGGGTGTGTGGAAGATCTGTGAGCTGTTTGAAGTAGCTTCCAGCTGCGTCACAGAGCTTTTTATCAGGTCTAAAGCAGGTGTAATAAACTGGACCACTGAGCGTGACCATCCCTGAAGCCTGGGACGGAGTTCATCAACATGCACCTATTGCTGCACTCTGTTTAAGTTATGGCATCTGGAAGGCTTTTGCACACTGGAGGAATGACACTGGCTTGTGCGCCGACTGCAGCACTGCTTCCAGGGTGTTACCATGGTGACGGCGGAGAGAAAAAGCAGCAGGTCCCGATAATAAGAGATAAACTAGAGCTCTAAACTGTGGGACACTCTCGAAGATAAAAATAATAGTAACACTGACAAGAATCTCTTAAAATATGGGTTCAAAAATATTTGTGTGATAGAAAAGAAGCATTACATGTTTTTTTTCACCTAGTAAATTTATGTTTGCCACAGGGGTCGTCACAATTTCTATTCTAAATTGAAAAAAATGAACTTTTGATTTTGATCATCAATTTCAAAAGCAAGATTGGCAATTCGCCCAGTATTTTTCTTTCCACCTCCGCCTACTTGCGCATGTCCGAAGGGGAAAAAAGCACTTCAAAGACAAAACAGGGTATCTCACCAGTGGCATGCAGCTACACTTTTCAAGACGGATATAATGGAGAAATATCCGAACTAGCAAATCCTCCTGCTTCTCTGAAGTCACTGATGTGGCAACATTTTGCCCTACCCGTGAGCTATGCAAACAACAAACCTGACACTGACAGAAAAACTACAGATTGTGGGCTATTCTAGTGACGTGAAAGTGAAGCAATGATCTGGTGGCTTTTCGCAGGTGAGGAAACTCAACCTGTTGTTGTAAAGTACCACACCGCCATCTAGTGTCTCTTTTTTTGTGCTGGGCAACACATTCCCAAACCCAACTCGTCAAATACCGAAGCTCGTTCGATGGCCCATCATGTCAAAATATAATGCGCTAGGTACCTTCCTGTGTCAGATTTGGATGTTCAGGGACAGTGTGTCAGTTTATGCTTGTCACATGCATCATCTCTTTTCAAAATAAACGTAAGTATTCACAGGAAATGTACAGTTTCTCCTTGTTAAATGCATACAGTCCATTATTTAGATTAACTTACAGTGTAGGTAGAAAAACTTTGTTTTTGGCTTTACTTTCTTAGGGTTGGGCAACAAAAGAACATGTTTAGGTTTAGGTAATATATACAGACTCTGTAGGCAAACCCCAGAGATCTTGCCTCTGGAAGAAGAGCGGAAGAGCCCTGGTTTCCAGTTGTACGCTGTTTGTAGTCCGCGTGATATTGACCAATCACGTTTGAGCTGGCTGCAGTTGTTGCCAGGTTAAACAGTCCATGCGATGAACTAACGAGGCGGAACATAATTGGCGTCACTGCAAACTCTGAATCCATCGCAATGGTTCAGCATATATAGAAACGGAAATTCGCCTCCTCCGCCCAAATCAAACAGGAATGCCAAAAAATCGGGGGTCTGCCCCCAGAGGTTGTATCGCCGTCTGCCAGAAGTCAGACGCCGAATACAGCTGATGGGTTCCGAGAATGAGGTTTAGGAAAAACATGGTTTGGTTTAAAATAAGTATGCGTGTTACTAAAATAATATGATGTTACATGACATACATCATTAGCATTGCATGCTACACATACTGGCACCCCATGTTATTTAAACAATTCCTTTGACTTTTGCTCGATTCACTGCTTGATTCACCCTACTGGAAGCGTTTACAGTATGTACACTGCTACATGTAGCTACATGCTAATGTCAGGGACACATGTAATCCCGGTTGCCGAATCTGAGGCTGTTAATGTTAGTTGTTGTTCTGGTAGAAACTCATATTACAAGTATAAACCTGTAAATAAACATATTAAGTCACATTTTAACAGTTTGTTGTCATTTGACGAGTGAAATAAGCTATTGTTATTTCATTTTAAATTAATTTGACCATATGGTCTTAGTGTGATATCACACTCAATAGCCTATTTCTTAAAAAAGAATTTAGTTGTCAGAGCATCAAACCAATAATCTGTTGATCTTTACATATCAAAACTTGGTAGTCTAACAATCGCCAAGGCTTCAATGCTGGAAAAAAATGTTTAAATTAAAAAAATGCAATCAAATTTTGACTTTGAAATCAAAACCTGGATTTGGAGAATCATGCCATCCCATGTATGCAATATTCAAAATAAATTTCCACAAGTAATAAATCATTTAATGTGTTTATTTTGATAAAACTCTAGATTATACGATAAGTATTTTTGTGGTGTTGCACTGCCGTAGTGCGTTTATTTTAAGAGACTGTATGCAAACTTTACATTTCCTGTGGAAGTGCACTTTGGAAAAAGACAATACATGTAACAGGCTGAAGTGGACATGGCATCCCAGAAGGTCTACAACCAACGCACCCAGGGTACCTTGCATGTCATATGTGGACGTGGAAAGTCCTTGACCAATTGTCAATATGTGATGAGGTTGGAATGGGAATGTATTACCTCAACACACTGTTTAAAGTACATATCAACTACTGAAATATCAGAACTAAGACACCACATAAACATTGTTCAACTCATGTTTTAAGGGTTTTTGGTTGTTCTGAGTTTGCTTTTACACTCACAATAACATTTTGGTATTGAATGGCATTACTGGTGTCAGACAGAAGTTGCCGTGGGGTGGTCAGTACCACAAAATCTGTTTTTTAGCAGAGAAAAATACCAAGGCCAGAATCATAGATGATAATACTGAAATGTTGAATTATTAAAAGTGGCTAATGTACTCTCATGCTGGAGGGAGCAAGTTAACTTGATTTATGAGGTGAATGCATCATTAATAAGATACAAAGAATACATTTTCATTACCATCAAAAGATTGTCAAACATGAACTATTTCTTTTTAACTATCCTCAGTTAGTTTCTTTGTCAAATGCATGAGGAATAGCTTCAAATAATGCACCTCAGCCACCATTCCACTTTCCACTTTTGTGTGTGTTTCTTCCCTGAACTAACGAGGTGAATGCTGCAGACAACAACAGCGGAGCAACAAAGAATGAATCCAGTAAGAGGTGGTTTTGTGTCCAAAATGTGATCTAACATAACAGGAGAGGCAATGCCTGTATTCTTTAATGAGGTACAATGTAGAGGAGAGATTGGTTCTTTCTTTGTTTTTGTTTTCGTATTGGTCTTATCAATGCTAGTATGGATGCTCAAAACAAGAGTAAAAGTGGTAGTATTGTATTCACCTATCCTTAAATCCCTTTGTTTGCTGGGGATGTTGAGAGTTATTCAAAGAATAATGACAACAAAGACTGTTGATTCAACCAGCTGAAAATGTCGCCATTACTTATATTTTCTCATAGCACACAAAAAGGCATCGAAAGGGACAAAAGAAAAGGTGATTTAAATACAACTCGATCCACAGAAATCCATGGGAAGAAATTTTCATTGTACAATAGCCATCTCAGAAAATATTGCAATTTCATGGTATCATGGTATTACAGAATTTATATCATCAGTCAGAATGACCCTTAAAGGAATGAAAATGGAAGGGTCATTTTAGGGTCTTATTACTGTAATTAAAACTTGAAACTATTTTGTTAATGTTAGTATGTGTAGAAAGTCTCCCCTTTGAAAATATCTAAAATAATGGGAAGATTTGTTTTGCCTTTTTTGTACATGGTATGATTACCGTCACCTTTGACATCATGGTATACCTTAGAACTGGTATATCACTGCAGCCCTAGTTTGTGATCACCTGAAAATAAGAATTGTTGTGTTTCCATTACCTTAGAATTAGCCTTTTATATTTACATAATGGAGCTCTATGATTCTTTTCATGGAGTCTGCAAAGCTGTTTCTACAGTAGCCCAGAACGGACAAATCAAACACTGGCCCTAGATAGGGCTGTTCAGGTTTTCGCAACCTTGGTAGGCCACCGTGATTCTCGTATTTAAGTTCTGCAACCTCACCCCTAGATGCCACTAAATCCTACACACTGGATCTTTAACACAGCATCATGTGGTGGTGCCACATAATGTTTTAAATTACATGGTGGTGACAGGACACCAAACCTACTTGATCAGGTTTAGAGAGAGATTATGGTTCCTCTTAAAATAACTTCATTTGTAGCATACAGGCTACAGGGTTCCCACGATCATTGAAATCCTGGAAAAGTCATGGAATTTCACAATCACATTTTCCAGGCCTGGAATAACGGATGATAACGGATGATAAAAGCAAATATATTTTCTGGAGCTGGTGACCTAACGTAGCTCTAATATGTGTTGATGTGCAAAAGACTTTTGCTAACCAACACGTACATTTCTTCATCATCTCCCTGCTTTCCGTCTCTCCCATTATGTTGGCCAGCTAAGTTTTGTTTGAATACAGGTTTAATCTGATGCGTTTGAAAAACACTGAGCAAGATTTTTTTTTAAATTTTCTCAACCATCGGCATGGTTAGGTCTAGGTCTCAAAACTACTTGGTAAGGTTTAGAAAAAGATTGTGTCTTCTGTTTAAATAAGTAGGTTTGTTGCGTATGGTATCTAAGTACGTCCTAAGAAGATGTAGGTACATCACGTAATGTGACGTAACTATGTAAAGGAAATAGGTACACAAAGTTAAAATAAGTCAACAGTGACTTTTGGTTTCAAAGAGTACACAAACAGGGCACCCAGAACCTCTGAGTGAAAGTCCAGTGTTTGTTTGACCTATGCACCACCCTGGTCTGCTCCCTACATGGTCTTTCTCATGCTATACTACCTATGGGTTCGTAACATTGACCACCTCCAATTGCGTGACATTGTTGAACCACAGACTTTATGTGTCACCACGACAAAGCATTCTAATTGACTTTACATTGGCATTGTGGGGATTTAACACTGGAGCGGCTGTGGCTCAGAAAGTAGAGTAGGTTGTCCACTAATTGGAAGATCGACAGTTCAATTACCAGTCCGCATATCCAAGTATCCTTGGCCAAGATACTGAACCCCATCAGAGTGTGAGTGCGTTTAAATGGTATCTGAGTACCTCGGCCACCAGTGTGTGAATGTGTGTGAATGTGACATGTAGTGTAACAGCACTTTGAGTGGTCAGAAGACTAGAAAAGTGTTATACATGTGCAGTCCATTACACATTTCTCTGAGAACAGGTTGTTAAAATATCTGACTTAGGGTTTGCATCTTGTATCCTATCTCCTAACCTATCAGACAGCTACACTTTGTGGCTACACATAACCAAATCTTAACTACAGGGATAGTGGTAGGTCAAAAAACATTTGCTAGTGCAAGTTTAAATAGAGTGTAGAAAAAGGTTTTATTCAATAAAGATAATCAACTGTACCCTCAGAATAATTCCTAATACTTGGGTCAATAATACTGTTTGTAGTGAGACGCCATGCACATTACCTTAATAGAAACATAATACCACAGTGATTTTTCATGTTTGGTTAATGTTCACAAGTTCAAAAAAGTCTTTTCTGTGCAACAGAATAAAGTGACCCCTGTTGTGAAATTTCCTTTGTGCTGTCGCACTGTACTGGGTTTGTTAAACAAAGTCCCTGCTGTTTTAAAAACTATCAATGGCAGTACTGATAATGGCCACCCATTTTTTACTGTGAGCGATTTCCCTTGCTGCACCAGCTCTGCAGAACATCTACACCATCACTAACTTTTTACTGCGTTCTGTCGCTAATCGCCTCCTGGGTGGATGAAACTGAATAATTCAGAGGCTGAATAATGGGGTGTACTGAACATCAGGGAGCACAGATACTAAGAGAGAGGTGAGGCGTGACAAAAAGACAACATTCATTAGCAGAGCAGTACTGATTGGCTGAAAGCCCAGAAGAACGTGCCAGTCCAGAAATACTCATCGGGTTACACCGCCAAAGACAAACTGAGATGGAAATACAACACATTAGGCAATTATATAATCATGCCGAAATTAGAATAACAAAGAGAAAAAAAGCCATTACATGGAATGTGCAGGTCCAAGGTCTCTGGTCATGAGTAGAGTTCAGACAGAAAGTGGGGAAATATCAAAGTAGGATGTTATTTACCAAAATGTACAAAGGCATTAGAGTCAGGGTTGGCCTTGGCTCAAGTCTTCAGGGATACACTCTCTGCCCCAACACATGAATAATGTATTGCAAGTGGTTAGAAATTGCCAATGATTTATGATGGGCTTCTCTACGTTTCAAATCCACTATCATATTAGGTGCCTCTAGAGGCCATCCAGTATAATGTTCTCTGAATTGAATTACAGCACCTGCATATTTTTAGTTCATTTTATTATTTCATCTGATTACAGGATACTCAGGTCCTGCATCGGGATGAAGAAATGTCGGAAATCAAGTCAGTTAAATTATCAATTTCTCGCTTAGTGAAAACTTTCTGTTTGTGCGGAAACAACTGGTTGATTGAATTAATCAGTCGATCAAAGGTAAATTAATCTGCAACATGTTTTTATGGTTGGTTATTTTACAGAACAGTGTGTGAGATTGAGGGGAATTTAGTGGCATTCAGCTGTGAGGATTGCACATTACAACAAGCTGAAACTTCCCGTGAGAATTCCTTTAGTGTTCTCAGTTTAGAAGGGGCCTGATTATCCGTAGAGGTCTCTTCCTCTCTAAGACAAATGGACCAGGTGATATGGACCGATGAAAACACAGAGTGAAGCAGTTCCATGTTGCAGTTCAGTGTTTCTCTGATGCAGTACGGCTTGTCGGAGACTGGCCGCTAGCCCAGCACCTGCTAATGTGTGCTCACCTTTCCGCTCTGATAAATTAAGATACAGACGTTCAGGAGGTTTTTACCAGGAACCAAATAACACCTGGTTATAATAACCTGGTTAGAATAAAGCAGTTTCATGTTTAAAAATCTGTGTTTTCCCGAACCTGCTCTTCACTTTGGGGCTGCTAACTACAGTGGCTGACATGTATTCATGAGTGACCCTGTCTGGAGCCACTGTTTGGTTTGTCTGTTCTGGGCTACTGTAGAAACATGGTAGTGCAACATGGCAAACTGTATGTAGATTTAAACGGCTCATTCTAAAGTAACAAAAACACGCTTCTTATTTTCAGGTGGTTATACACTAAAAGAAACATACTCATTATATTATATTCCATTTCTGCCAATATACCACCCTAAGGCCTACCAATTAATCGCTTAATAGTGATTAGAAAAAGCAACAACATAAAAAACACCTCTAGTTCTTCACATAGCAATTTTTTAATTCCTTAAATCTAGAAATAATGAATTTCGCTTATTGCTCCTTTAATCTACAGTGAAAACAAATATTAGTTGCAGCCTTAAGTGCCATGCCAAATTTAAAATGGTAATTTAAGTGATAATTGATAAAGACTCAACCGTGAAATCATTTGTTTACTGCTGCTGTTGTTGTCACTGTTTGCTGTGTTGTCTGCAATTAAATTTAACTTGTAAACAGATTAAAACACAACAATACATGTTGTGGTGTTTTGATTCTACTATTTCAATAACGTCAGACTCTCTTTTGTTGAGATTTTATTGTATTTTTAATTGTTTATGTGAAAAGTCAGAGTCGTCCTCTGACTGTGGCAGCAGCAGCTCTGGATTACAAGATAGCAATCTTCAAGGGCCTTGACGCAGTTTTTGTTGAAGGCACTTGGACTGTGTTTTAAAACTTTTGAGTCATTCGTAGCATCAATAGAGACTCGTTCTGGGAATGTAATTCCCTTCAGTGTCCAACTAATACCCATTATTAAGATGATGTTTGCTCTTGTGTTGTTGATAGATGTTTGTGGACAGAATAGAAGACACGTTGTCACTGGTTACAGTCGAGTCTTTGGGGATTAATATTTGCAATGCCATGTAACAATATTATGTTGTACCTTTTGTTAAATTCACAAATCCAAAATCCAGCCCCCAAACCGTTAATTAAGATTAAGATGGACGGAATTTAGCATTCCCTTTTAATGCATTATTAAAACCTCAGCTGAAAATGTGAAGGGATTATGAATTCATATGAGGAGAGGGATAGCTCATCCGCTTCTTGTCTCTTGCCTGACTTGTTTATTTACAGGGGAAATCATCCAAAATGGATGAGCTGAGATAAATTGAGATTTATTAACAAGGAATGGAAATTGTGGACAGTGTGTTTTCTCCAACCATAGCCCGGAGATATCTCCCCAAAGATGTGTATGCATGAACCATCTCAGAAAAAAAAAAAAAACTTGAGGCAGTTTATTAAACCGTAGTTTATGCACAATGGCAGCTGACATGCTTTTTTCTGATCCAAAAAAACAACACTGCTTGTATGAGCTTCAAAACATCCTCGCTGCTGAGACGCATCATTTTACATGCCAGCTTTTTTTCTGAAGCCTCAGCAATCTGCATGACATATGGAGGGCTTTGCCACAAGCCACTTATTATCTTGATCAGGTGGAGAAAATCACAGGATATAACATGCTGGGAGCAATTTAGGTGTCTTACCTCGTCTTGGTAGATGAAGAAAAGCATGATGGACAGAATTTCTAGGAAGAAGATGAGCAGGAGGAGGATGAAGAACTGTGGAGACACAAAGGGAAGAAAGAGGAGTTATTTAACACACCATTTATCAGAGAAGAGGAAATGACAACAAGGGAGATAATAAGCATCTGTCTGTGAAGAATGAATGAAGTATAAATTGAAAGGAAGGGGAGAGGCAGCCGACACCACAGCGTGAGAGGGAACGAAAGGAAAAAAGTAATAAAAGAAGGAATAAAATGGCCATAGAATGACAGGGAGAAGGAGCTGGAGAGGTAAGGACGATCGAAGAGCTGTAGATCGTTCAGCCTCAATATTTCTAACTGACAGGTCAAGAGAGCAGAGAGGCAGAGGAGGAGGTGGGACAATCATAGTAAGTAGGGCAGACTGGAAGAAGTGATATACAGTTTTCCTCTATCCACTTCTGAATTTGTTAAAGGAGCCTCATTTTATTCCTCACCCGTCTCCACCCAGCCCTCCTCTGCTGAATGAGCTGCTTGATGGGTGATGCATCTTCTTCCTGTGGGCCCGTGTGAGCGCTTAAAACAGTTACGAGCTCAATCATCAACCACTCTGCCAGGGACATGTCTCCCACGCATGGGAGTGACTGTCTGAACCAGGGAGGGCTGAAATGATTTCAGAAACAATGGTGTAATGTTCCAGAGGGTCACACAAGGATCCTGATGAAATGGCACTAGATTATCAACTGATGTGTCTGCAGGCGGATGAATCGACACACATCGACGCTGCGCTACTGGGGTCTAGGGAAGTTCGGTCTTTCGGCTGTTTTAGTTGGGACTTTAATATCTCAGCAACTTCATTCTGTGATATTTTCCGATGGGTGCTTACTGGAAACTAGGAAAGTCAGAAAGTGACAAAGCAGCGTTCCGAGTAAGTTATTAGGTTAATTACTTACAGAAATGTTGCATGCAAAACTTCACCTTCCACCATCTCTTCCCCATGCTCTGTCACTTTCTTTCTCTTTCTCTCAAACACACACACTCTCACACACACACATACCCAGCACCACTTGTCTCTTTCCTCAACCTGTGTCTTGTGCTCTCACTAGGCCTCATTCACCAACCATACTCTAGAGACCATACTCCCAGTTCAGACCAAAGAACCCAAAACCGTTTAAGAACGTTGCAGAGAAATGTTGCAGCGGTACGAACTGGCCAGTCTGCGCTCGACTCAAGCCAATTGCTGGTGTCCCCTGCAACTCGACTGGTCAAATTGCCTGCGGCTTGTTTTAGAATGTAAAGCACGTCACCTCTTCTTACAGTCAGTCAACTTATGATGAAGTCCACTAGTCAAGTCAGAATGACAACAGATGGCGTGCTCGCTTGCTGCAGCAGGTGCTCCATCCCCGCCAAGCTCTCCGTTTCCGTCCCCACAGTGTGCCAGTGTTGGACAGTGGGTCGCTGCTGGTGCTCGCTGTGTGTGCTTTGGCCCCCCCACTCACATATTACACACATTTTTTCACACAATTTCCTAAGGATTCAAATAACAACAATATTTTATAATTAAAATATCTGTAATAATTATTTTTTATTATTTTACAAAAAGCATTGTGGTCTTTTAATATAACCACTACACTAAAGGCCCAGACACACCAAACCGACTTCAGAGCGCTATGAAGGCCCCCTGCTGCTTCGTCTGACATTGTCGTGTCTCGGCCAAGAAGTTGCACATGAACACACCGCAAAGACTACAGCCAATGGCCAACCAGCATGTACGTTCTGCGCCTGCGTTAGAGGTAATAACTCCCCATACCAGCCGACAGGGACCAAGGAGGGCCAAGGGTGCAGGACACACTACAACAACTAGGGCGACAGACGCCCACCAATGGCCCACATTGACCCAATGGCTGACTATTGGCACTGCAGTTCACATTAATAGGAACCATGCCAGCTAATAATATCACTGGGCGGGTGGGAAATAAAGTGATAAAGCAGCGTTTTGTGTATGTTTTTAGTATTTTATAGATGTGTGAAATAGCTCACCTTCTCTCCTCCTTTCTCTGTCTCTCTCTAAACACACACACACACACACACACACACACACACACACACACACACACACACACACACACACACATACAGGCATACATGGTTTAAGAGACCAATTTTGCAGATTCTTGCATGGCAGTGGTTTATGAGACCACACCTAACGCAACATCTGGTGAACTTAAAAGACATATCAAAAATTTGTATTTTATCTGCAGAACACAAATCTGACTTCAAAATCATCATTTCTCTTTTAGAAAAATATGTGACATATCACAGGCTTACGGGGTCAGACAAATAGTGGTTTGTGAGAACAACAGTGTTTATGAGGCCTGTTTACATATAACACACAAACACAGACCAGGTCATGGTATGAGAGGACTGACCAACATTACAAGGTCTGTTTACATGTAACACACATACACAGACCAGGTCATGGTATGAGAGTACTGACCAACATTACAAGGTCTGTTTACATGTAACACACATACACAGACCAGGTCATGGTATGAGAGGACTGACCAACATTACAAGGTCTGTTTACATGTAACACACATACACAGACCAGGTCATGGTATGAGAGTACTGACCAACATTACAAGGTCTACAAGAATACAATACTATATTTAATCTCTTAAAAACCCTTTTAAAGACCCACTCCAATCATCCTTTTTACCTATTTTCATTCGCGGTGGTATCTAAATTGTTGTTATGCACCCTCCCCCTCACATGCCACATCTCAACCGAGGAAAATAAAAAAAATAAGTTAGTAGCAAGGTTAATATATTTTACAAGTCAAAGCAATCTGATCCCTGCATCCGATGCTCTCTGCTGCTGTCCCCTTCGCAGGGGAGCCTTCTGCTTGCCAACTGTCAGCCTGCTCTGGCTGCTGAGCAGCAAGCAACCAAAACTGCAAGCTTTGGTTGCTGCTGTAGAGTCAGTACAAAGATTACAAGCAAACCTGCAAGTTTTTAGTATCACATAAAAAACTTACTCTTCAGATTAAGAGAATAGACAAATAATTCTGGGTTAGATTAATAATTGGATCACAAATTAATGAATGAATGACAACCATTACTTCTTCAATGTGAGGATGAACCACAGAGACATGGTCGGTACATGTGCAGCTCATCATGTGCTGATTGTTCACATTATTTGTTTATTCATTTCAAGATTATGAGAGAGAATAGCGGCGTTAGACGGCAATCTGTTGTTTGATCTTTTGTTTACTCTAAGGAGCACGTTAGGAATTTTCCATCATTAATATGCACTAGGTCAAACTAGGCTTTGCAGTCATGGCAAGGCCACCCCAAACTTTGGGTTTAGACACTGTCTCCCCTTGAGATAGAGGTAAGCAGTGAGTCTGCTCCTTTTGGAAAACAGGAGGCATTCTCATAGCATTGCTATAGCAGCCAAGGCCAGATATGTGTTTGACCTTTTTCCCTGAACAGGGTACAGGTAACTGGAATCAGAGGTTTGATATTATGTTGGCTGGTGGACAAAGGTCCTGAGTGGCATCTAAGCAATGTTTTGTCTATAGACCAGTAGACTAAATTCTGTATATTGTAGATGTGTTGGACCTGTCCATATTTGGGCATGACTCAAACCTATGGCATTATCTGTGTGGTTTCCCCAGAGGACAGACAATTCAGAATTGAAAGGAACATCAGAACATAGCATGTACTGATCATTCATTCACTTCTCCTTGATCAAGTAAATAAACCTTTTCAACGCAAGACATCCTGGACTCCTGTCTACTCTCTCCACTGATGTATGGGGCTGCATGATTAAAATCTCTAACAGCGCGTAAAGTAGTAGTAATCGTGCTTCTTAAATGGCTTGTTTATTATTGTTTCTTATTGTTTCTGGAAGCTGATAATGCAGTAAATGTATTTTTCCTTTATGATTTAAGGTTATCAACCTGAAATTGAAACTCCTTCTGAATTAACAAAATTAATTCAGAAAGGGAAAGGAAAAGAAACTGAGCTGTCTGCGTGTCATCTGTTTTCTAGGCCTTTCAAGTTCAGCATGTTGAGGAAGAGTACGAAACTTGACAAACACAAGCTGTTGTATGACACCATAAATATATTCTAAAAAGACAACCCAAAAAATGGAGTGCAAATGCAGCAGTTGTTGGTGTTGAAGCCTTACTCACCCCTAAAAATGTGGTAGACGTTAGAGGTGCTCCTATTAGGATTTTTCGGGCAGATAACTGATACCAATCACAGGGTCTATTTGAAGCCTTAAATGTTTTGTATAGCATTACATATTGATGTAACTATTCTTAAGAACATTAACTATCACAATTAAGAGATTTCAATTTCAATTCATTTATTTTAACAGGACAATGTGCAACATTGAACATATTAAAAAAAACCAAAACAATATTGCACCCAATTGCAGCCAGAGGCTGATTTACATTGGCTGTCCCCCTGCCAGATGTTACCGGCAACTTCCTTGAAAACATTAAAAACATTACATTTAATAATATATAATGTTATAACATGAATTGATAACTATTTATTGTTTATTGGCTGAACAAATTGTTTCGTTCATTGTTCTTCAGTGTGGATGACAGTTTTGGCGCTTAAAAGTCAGCCCCTTGTTTCTCACAAAGTCTCTAATGTTTTGGCATGTTCTATTTTTCAGTGCTGGCTGTTCACATTCTTTGCAAACCAAACACTCCTTCTTTGATGCCAAATGGCCTTTAACTATGTGAGACTTGAAATGTCTCAGCACAGCATTTTCCTCTGCTTTGGTCCATGGTCTTCGTGTTGTGCCTTTGCGTGCTGAAAACAAACAAGATGACATAATTGTTTGTTAGTATGGCTGAGTACATGTTTCATCCGGGTAAAAAAATTGACTAACCATGAGAATTAATGGGAGATTTGTTTGCCACTCACAGAGAAAGAGGCGGCTGTGCCAGCTGTTTACTAATTGTAATAAATGATAATGTACTTGCTGTATGCGTACACCTGTAATCCATAAAACTGTTTCCACTGCAAAAGGTTGCATATTTCGTTTTTCTCCCAAATCTCCAGCATTTCCATTCAGATTTTTTCATGTGCAAACTGAACATACAAACCCCACGTTTCTCTCTGTTTGTCTCTCTGTCCTTACATGTTGATCTAATGATGATGACCTTTCTCTATAGGCCTAGATACTCCTGAAGGTTACGCACTGGATATTATAAACTTGATACGTATTAAATTTCAACTTGATCATACCATTATGTACAGGAAGGAGTCCATCTGCGTCTGGAGTGTCCATGTCTGAAAAATGTGTAACAAGAGAGCATAGTAGATGCAGTATCTGTTGTTCAATTTTGTAATGCAGTTTATTGAACATTATTTACAGTTGCTTATTTTTACTGTAAATATGTTCGTCATTATTGAGGACAAGAAACCTGGCCCAGAGAGCAGGTTCAATAAACACTAATTGCCAACATCAGTTAGCTCAATGAAAGCAGAAATAGATCAGACAGGTTTAAATTGTATTGAAACCTCATATGCCACATAAAGAAAGAAAATGAAGAAAACGTAACATTAACAATTCCGCATACGGTTGGACTCGATTTCAATTTCGATTTAAATAAGAAGACTTTGTTTTCAAGCCCCAAAGGCCAAGATCTAATTCTAAGCAGTCTGCTGTTGACTTATCTGTTTAAATTTAACACTGGATCACAGCTTTAAAAGTAGTTAATATTTATAAATGAACTCTGCCATGGCCTGTTTTAACGATGGACCGCTAATATCCGTCATAAAAAATGTTGAAAATTGCAATAGCCTAAATCAAAATTTTAAACAATAGTACACTGTAAATCGGAATCGCTGTAGCTGCACTGAGATGCCAGATTTACAGTGATGGTAAATAGTTAGATTACTAAAATGTAAAATAGGCTACAACATTTAGATATGTATTACATTACTGTACAATCATCGCATAATCACTTTATTCGCCAACTGCATCAGACAGATACACAGGAATTTGACTTGGCAATCAGCGCTAAAAACTATGACAAACAGAAAACAGACAACGATAATGCACGTTAGTTGCAAAAAGATATGCTTCCATAAAAAACTAACAACAAAAACAAGTAAATGACCACAGCAAAGATAAAGTACCTGTGAGTAAAAATAAGTTAAAACTATTGATAAAATCATAAATATAAATAGTTCAATGAGTCATTGTTTATCAGGATGATGCGGCTTCATTCCGAACAATTTCACTGTATAATACTGGTCGATCGGCGTGTCTGGAGATATAGAAATAATATTCAATGAACTGCTGGTGTTGTGCGTCATGCGTAAATGCGCATGAGGACACACATTCTCCCCTCCTGTTCAATATGAAGGAGACTGGACCTCATTCAGCGCTTGTAAAATGTCAGTATGCATGTTCGGATACAGGCTTTTCAATACAAGAAACAGACAATTCACACAGTTTTATCAAACATTTTATTTATTTTTCATCTTTTTCGGGCGGGTGGTGGTGGTGATGTGCCAGCTGAGGACATTCATCCGGCTCTCTCACCGCTCACGATTATATTCAAAACCGTTAAACAGAGATGAATAAATAGCCTAGTCAAATACAGTGCTGGTGTTAAGTAGCCTAATTATTTTGATATTTTTTTAATTTAAAGTTTTGACCATTACATTTCCTCCCGTCAGCTGTGTTGAATCTATGTTAACATGCTGTGTATGATAAGTACAAATATATGTTCCTACTTCACCTCAAGATTTAATAAGAAAACATTGTGACCATCCAATGTTGACCTGAAGTTGGTGCCAGTGACTATTAGGCCTATATTACAATAGCCTATTATTTTTCTGGTATTAACACACACCCCTGTTAATTTTCTTAGTTGTGAGATCACAGAAATCCAGATAAACACAGAACATGAATTAACAGTATCATGGCTAAGATCCTAAGAACGATCTTTATTGGGAAACGCGGCCATTTCAGCTTTGTCGCAACCCTCCCCCACCCCATTCACCCCCGGCCATCAAATGAATGAGATTAGGCTGCCTGTTACCTTCAGAATGGTTGTTTGTGTTCCCTACGTAACCTGTATTGAAGTGGTAATGATTCAGTTACAGGTGAGAACAGTGAAAGTGTTCAATAAAAGACGACATGCAGAGCCACTGGCTAAACACTGACTCATTGAACTCTTTAGATTTATGATTTATCAATAGTTTTTACTTATTTTTACACACATGCACTTTATCTTTGCTGTGGTCATTTACTTGGAGTTTTTTATGAAAGCATATCTTGTTGCAGCTAATGTGAATTATTGTTTGTCATAGTTTTTTAGCGCTGATTGCCAAGTCAAATTCCTGTGTATCTGTCTGATGCAGTTGGTGAATAAAGTGATTGTGCGACGATTGTACAATGGAATATATATCTAAATGTTGTAGCCTATTTTACATTTTAGATGAGTAATCTAACTATTTACCGTCACTGTAAATCTGGTATTCTCTTGTCTGTTTGTCTGCAAGCGCAGTGTAGTTTGCAGTTGGCAGCTCCAGAGATGGCGCCTATGATAAAAGATCTTCTTAACTGCTTTTGGGAAACGTGGCCATGACAGATGACGGCGAGGAAAGAGACCGTTTAAGTTTTGACAGCTAAGATGTGATTAGTTGCTGCACGATGTGTGGTGTACAATGATTGGTTAGACAAGGGGCACACCCCAGATTAGCTGATAGGAGGGTTGAGAAAATGAATGAATGCGTGTGAGACACACGTGTTGCACGCGCGCCCCTCCTCCCTCACCTGTAGTAACTTACATGATTGAAAAATGGAGCAAGGTGTGTAGACAGGAAGAGGCTTAAAAAGCATAAAGCACTACAGCGAAGTGCTGTAAAATAACTGACATGTTTTATTTTGTAGTAGGCTACTCTGTCCTCATCTCACACATTGTAAGTCAAGCTATTGAAACAAAGGCTTTGAAAGATTCATCTTCAACTTATACCTTCAAAACGAATAAACAAACATTTTTCCATCTCTGTGCATGCACTTTCATGTTTCTGTGATCAAACAAACCAAATCCACCCCACACAAGTGTTATTTAAATGAAATAATCACCCCGACAATATAGCCACAAAATGAAGTTTAGACCACTTTTATCTTTCCCTGAATAAAATTACACAGCACAGTCATGAGTCAGTGAGCACCCAGCGCCCCCAGCATGCTGAGCAGGCATCTCAGAGCAGCCACCTCCGACAGCGATTCCGATTTACAGTATACTATTGTTTAAAATTTTGATTTAGGCTATTGCAATTTTCAACATTTTTTATGACGGATATTAGCGGTCCATCGTTAAAACAGGCTATGGCAGAGTTCATTTATAAATATTAACTATTTTTTAAGCCGTGATCCAGTGTTAAATTTAAACAGATAAGTCAACAGCAGACCGCTTAGAATTAGATCTTGGCCTTTGGGGCTTGAAAACAAAGTCTTCTTATTAAAATCGAAATTGTAATCAAGTCCAACCCTACGCGGAATTGTTAATGTTACATTTTCTTCATTTTCTTTCTTTATGTGGCTGGTTATGTGACTTACAGTTTCCTACAGAAGCATTCGCTGCAGTAGGCTACATGTGAACTGCTACTTGAATATTTGTGTATGTTTATGAATTAGTGATGAATCTGGTGACGGAAGCACCACATTCATTGATAAAATGACACAAGCGATTGGAAGGGGGACAATTTTTATTAGTTTGAGTAGACTGATATATTTAATTTATTCTCTATCAGGATGTAAACATTTCTGTGACATCCTGTATATTCTGCTTTGAAGACCGCTGAAAACGGTTAGATTCATGGACAGCGGCACTCTTCATTGCAACTGACATTGTGGTCGAAGTTGGAATTGTCTCTACACCATTTTAGCAGTATTCAAGCTCTCTGCTGCCACCTGGCAGCTGCAGTTGCCAAGTGCACCCCCCCCCCCTCAACTCCTCACATATGCATAACGATTTGGTGAGAGAAGTGGCCAAGTTAGTGTGTTACCCACTGTATGTGTACCAACATGCTAGATCACATTCAAAATACATACCGTTCAGTTCACGAGGACGATCCACCTCTGCTTCTTTATCAGTGGTTTGTTCCTCCTCACTCTCATCTTCATCATCATCGGTGACATCTGGACAAATAATGGGAAAGTATTTTAATTTGGTTATAAAACAAATTAAAAATGTTACACCATGTATCAGTGTCCCAGTGTCAGACAATGAATAGATTTTAATTTGAATTCCACATGTAATATCTGAATGTTGGAGCGTTATGTAAATGTTACTTTGGTAACTGACTCAGAATGAAAGTGATCTGTTTCTGGATCAAGTCAGTTTTCATTGAACACACTTTCTGGAATACCCCCCACCAATACATCACCATTTCATTCACCATGATGATTAAATCTAAGTTTCAATGAATAAATAATAAATTCAATCAGTGCCCACACATCCTTTGTATACTGCTTATACTGCTATATTTTACATACTGCCTGTCCAACATATAGACTCGTATATTAATGTCATCACCACATTGGACCAAGCAAGACTGGTCTGTAAATAAACACAGGTAAACAGAGAAGCTGGGGTTTTCTGGATAGAAAGCACTACACTACTTTACATTTCTCATTTGATCTCAATGAGTCCACCATGTAAAAAAAAAATCTGACTTGTTTCACCCATTTATGACATAGGCTCATGTTGATGGGCGGATGTAAAATACGATCAGGATGTATGCACAGGGCTACTATTTTGAAAATCTACTGGATGCAGACGCACCGCATTTTATCAGTATAGTGTCAGTGCCATGGACTACATATATCATTACCATAGTTTACATGTGCCAGGTCCACAACTGCATGTACCAGAAATTTTCATTGTAACTCTGTATATTCTGTGATTGTTGATTGCTTTGTACACACATATATGAATGTACATCTGTCCGTCCTGGGAGAGGAATCCCTCCTCTGTTGCTCTTCCTGAAGTTTCTTCCAAATGTTTTTTATAAGTGTTACAGTGCTTTTTATCCAGAAAAATCACAGTTTCTATCTACTTGTGTTATCTTTCCCAGAACTACAGTGAGTAAGGAAAGTATTCAGACCCCTTCAAATT
This sequence comes from Epinephelus awoara, assembly GCA_035609425.1. Taxonomy (NCBI): domain Eukaryota; kingdom Metazoa; phylum Chordata; class Actinopteri; order Perciformes; family Serranidae; genus Epinephelus; species Epinephelus awoara. The sequence goes on from CM069294.1 coordinate 8,371,526, forward strand.
TTTCACTATTTGTTAAAGGGATAGTTTGGGTTTTTTGACATGAAGTTGTTTGACATCCTCACCCTCAGTGTCATGCATTAACAGTGACTTTTCCTCCACTGTGTCCTGTGAGCAGAGTTCTGTCCTGGTTTTGGTGTTGAAGTAAGTAATTCTGGCTAGTTTGCTGGGGTCACAAAAATAAAGCGTTTTGCTTCACAAAACAATGTGTTCAAAAATGTAACACATTTGCATCACAAAACCAGTGTCCTGAAAAAAATCAGATCTCACAACTTCATCAGATGGAGTTATAACGGGCAGAGAGAGAAAGGAGAGACAGAGAAGCGGTGCGAGCTGAAGTTGGACCCACAGCTGTAGCTGCGAGGTGGAGTGAATGATGAATGGTGGTACTACAGCTGTGGGTCCAACTTGAGCTCGCACCATTTCTCTGTCTCTCCTCTTTCTCTCTCATCACTTGTTTCATAGTCAGACATGTTAACGTTAACTATTCGTTAACTATTTGAGCTCATTTGCCAGGGGATGGAAGTCATCATCTCAATGACTCCCATCCCCTTGCAAATGAGCCTCAGCACATGCCATCAGGCCATAGAATCAGAGTCCCAGGGTCAAAGACCACACGTTAAACCACGACCAGTGAGCTTGATTTTCTGTCCATGTCTCTGTCCTGTGCTGGGTTGAGTGTCCCCCTGTCTTTGTTTTTGTCTTTGTGTTGTTGTTTTCTTGTTTTTGTCTCAAATGTTTTATTTTCTGTAGATGTCTTCACCTGCTGCAAAACAAGTTTATCTACAGGTATTAAAGTGAATCTCTCGCCAAAATGCAACCAAGGCTTTATTTGTGATTGAATATGAGTCAAACCTTCGGGTAAATGCATAATTATGACGAAAGAGGCACTGTTAAGATTTACCGTAGTTTCGTTTTCAGGCACGTTAATTTTGAACGGGAGTGTTTGGGGCACAGATACGATGACATCAATAACGATTTTGATGCCATCGTATCCGTGCCCCAAGCACTCCCTTTCAAAATTAATGTGCCCGAAAACGAAACTACGGTAAATCTTAAACGTGCCTCTTTCTTCATAATTATGCATTTACCCGAAGGTTTGACTCATATTCAATCACAAATAAAGCCTTGGTTGCATTTTGGCGAGAGATTCGCTTTAATAGTTACCTGACCTGAACTGTTCAAGCATGTAAATACCATGAAACAGCTGATGGAAAAGTGCGCAGCTCTCAACAGGCAGCAGCGTGCACAAAGGGAGAGAAAATAGTGCCAAGTGATTGTGAGGTCTGACTTTTTTCAGGACACTGGTTTTGTGATGCAAATGTGTTACTCTTTTGAACACATTGTTTTGTGAAGCAAAACGCTTTATCTTTGTGACCCCAGCAAACTAGCCAGAATTACTTACTTCAACACCAAAACCAGGACAGAACTCTGCTCACAGGACACAGTGGAGGGAAAAGACACTGAGGGTGAGGATGTCATAAAACTTCATGTCAAAAAATGAGATGGTTCTACACCTTCAGAGTCCAGCTGTGTTGAATTCCTGTCTAAATAAGGTCTTACAGCTCATCAGAGCAAAAATGAGATCCATGCGCTCAAAAGAACTGCCCCAAGAGCTCAGAGACAGAGTTGTAGAAAGGCACAGATATGGACAAGCAGAAAAAAAATGCATTCTGATATGGAAGAAGTTCAGGTCAACCAGGAGAGGTAACTAAGAACCTAAAGATGACTGTGACTGAGCTCCAGAGATCCTGTGTGAAGATGGAGAAAGTTCCAGGCCGACAACCACTGCTGCAGCTCTGCACCAAAACTGGAATCTATGGCAGAGCAGGGGTCCGTTTCACAAAAGTAGGATTCAGACATCCAGGAGAAGTAAGTAAGCCTGGCTCAACCAATCCAAAACAACAGAGTCCAGGCTTAATTGGTTCCACAAACGCCAAGCCAGGATAAGTAGACACGGATTCATCAAGCCAGGTGAAACCAATTCTGGATCAGTGCGCGCACGCGGCTTCCTCAAATAGACCCCGCCAGAGATCACAGATTCACCGATTCACCATGACAACAAGAGCGGCGTACTTTTCCCCGTCGGAGGCAGAAATCCTCATGGAGGCTTATGAAGAGGTAAAGGATCACATCAAAAAGAAAGGCAACACCGCCACAGTTATAAAACAATGAGAGAAAGCGTGGCAAAGTATCGCAGACCGCCTGAATGCGTAAGTAGTGCACAAATACACACTCACTGCTCCACTGAAACCATCACAATTACAATCCAAATAGTTAATTAACATCTCCGAAAACGTAGTTGTACTCTAATTATGAATCAGTTGAAATTGTAAGTGAAACTGACTGCAGATGTGAGTGAAACTGTGTAAATGTAACTCCATCAGACTGTATAACTCTTTGATAAATAGATGAGCTCACTGACTTAATTGAATTTCCCAAATAAAGTTCCTCTTAGCTTATCTTAGCTCCTCGCTCCTCTGCTGTTTCATTGTATGTATGCAGTTTTGTGTGTGTGTATTTGTGTGCGTGTGTGTGTATGCTGATTGATCATAAGAGAATCCATATATCTATTTATATATATATAATCCCCCTCAGGTACCCATGAGGGGGATTTTGTGAACATGACTTTTTGATATTGTCGATTAATGAACACTGTGCATTGCTTGTGATGGGCATTGATTGGTTTAATAGTCTTCATTTTATAATTTCAGATGGTCTGCAGTGAAACGGGAGTTGTTTGGACCCAAATGCAGTACACAGGCGCACAGGAACAGCTGGTAATGACCTTTATCACCACCACAGCAAACAGGGTATGCAGCAGGCAGAATTGGCACAGAATAAAGTCCGTTCTTCGGGCTGAGAGCCCTCACACAGTCTCTGGGGCTCAGAGGAGGGAAAGGGAGGCGACTGGGATCAGCCGCGGAACCGAGGGGAGGCTTCTGAGCCCCCGGTTCCACACAGTTCGATTCTCTTTCGTAGTGAGGGGAAGAAATGTAGCTTACTTCAGTCGAAGAAGACGAGCAGGACGCTCTGCGGTCTGGAGAGCTGGCTGCACGTGCTGTGAGGCCGGCGAGGAGTGAGCTGAAGAGAGGTCGGAGACAGGCGGGGGGGGTCGTAGCCAGGTGGGCAGTCAGCGAAGACAGTGGCACCGTTGGGGAGCAGGCAGGAGAGGAGACGAGGCCAGGCAGAGGAGTCAAAACCAGACGAGCAGGCAGATACCAGAGACGCTGAGGCAGAGCACGAGGTCAGGAACAGGAGGCAGGTGAGTTTACCGGGAGGCAGACGAGGATGGCAGGTCAGGGACAGGCAGAGTTGACACCGGAAGATCAGACAGGGAATGAACGCTGGAAAGTCTCGCATGACGCTGAAGAACAATCTGGCAAGGAGTGAAGGTGCTGGAGAGACTATATGCAGGCCTGATTGGCATGAGCTGCAGCTGTGTGGGCAGGTGAGCAGAGTTGGGCTGATGAGGTGGGAGTGGCTGACAGGTAGAGTGGATCAGAGGGAGGGAGAGTGGAAAAATACTGAGGCAGTGTGACAGGAGGGGAATGAGAGGCAGGGACTGTGACAGAACCCCCCCCTCAAGGGACGGCTCCCGACGTCCCAAACTGCCGCAGAGGAGCCGGGTGGGCGGAGGGGGCCTGGTGGAGGGCTAGAATTCTTCAGAGGCCTCCATCCCAGTACCCTCGTCCGCCAAGAGAGAACTGTCCCCCTCCGAGGCTGAGCTGACGTCATCCCCTTCAGATGCAGATGCCCCAGACGCAGGAGGAGACTGAGTGTTGGCGATGGGACCCCCTCGTTCTGAGACGGTGTTGGAAGGCTGGTCGGGGTGCAGGCGATGAAACTCCTTGATGAGTCTTGCATCCAGGATCTGACGGGCCGGGACCCATGACCGTTCTTCTGGACCGTACCCCTCCCAGTCGACGAGGTATTGTAGGCCCCTCCCACGGCGACGAGAGCGCAGCAGGCGGTGCACTGTGTAAGCAGGGGCCCCGTCTATGAAGCGAGGAGGCGGAGGTGGCTGGGAGGCAGGTTGCAGAGGACTCTCCAGGAACGGCTTGACCCTGGAGACATGGAAGGTGGGATGAATCCGCATGGTGCGGGGCAACTTGAGCTGAACAGCCACAGGGTTTACTACCTTCTCGATGGGGAACGGCCCAATAAACTTGGGGGCCAATTTCTTTGACTCCGACCTCAGAGGAAGGTCTCGGGTAGACAGCCACACTTTCTGTCCCACCTGGTAGGGGGGAGCCTGGGAGCGACGGCGGTTGGCGGCCGTCGTGTACCGGTCAGTGGCACGTAGGAGAGCCGTCCGAGCCTGCGTCCAGGTCCGGCGGCAACGGCGAATGAAGGCCTCCACAGAGGGGCAGACGGTCTCTTTCTCCTGCGCAGGAAACAAGGGAGGTTGGTAGCCATAAGCGCACTGAAATGGGGATAGGCCGGTGGCAGAGCTGATGAGGGTGTTGTGGGCGTATTCCACCCACAGCAGTAGAGTGGACCAGGAGGCAGGGTGTTTGGAAGCCATGCAGCGGAGCGCCGTCTCCATCTCCTGGTTCATCCTCTCGGACTGGCCGTTGGATTGAGGATGAAACCCGGAGGACAGGCTGGTGGAGGCTCCCAGGAGGCGGCAGAATTCTCTCCAGAAAGCAGAGGTGAACTGGGGGCCTCGGTCTGAGACCACGTCGGATGGGAGGCCGTGGAGCCGGAACACGTGCTGCAGGACCAGTTCAGCTGTTTCTTTGGCCGAGGGGAGCTTGGCCAGGGGCACGAAATGAGCCATCTTAGTGAACTGGTCCACTACTGTCAGGATGGTGGTGTAAACTCCTGACAGTGGCAGCCCGGTGACGAAGTCTAAAGAGATGTGGGACCAGGGTCGGTGGGGCACAGGCAGAGGGTGCAGGTGCCCGGCGGGAGCCCGGCGCGGAGCCTTGTTCTGATTGCAGACTGGGCATGCGTTCACAAAGTCTCTGATGTCGTCGTCCATGGAGGCCCACCAGAACCGCCGCTGCAGAACCTCCTTGGTGCGGAGTATTCCGGGATGACAGGTGAGTCGAGAAGCATGGGCCCACTGCAGAACCTCAGACCTTAGCTGCTGGGGGACGAATAGGCGCTCTTGGGGGCAGGAGCTGGGCCCCGGCTGGTCCTCCAATGCAGCTCTCACCCGCTCCTCCACCTCCCAGGTGAGAGCGGCCACCAGATGAGAAGCGGGAAGGATGTTGTCAGGACTGGAGAGGCCCTCCTCCCCGACCATGAATTGCCGGGACAGGGCGTCAGGTTTTACGTTGCGGGAGCCTGGCCGGTAGGAGAGGGTAAAACTGAATCTGGCGAAGAACAGAGCCCACCGGGCCTGACGGGAGTTCAGTCTCTTAGCTGAGCGGATGTACTCCAGATTCTAGTGGTCGGTCCAGACGAGGAAGGGGGTCTTGGTTCCCTCCAACCAGTGGCACCACTCCTCCAGTGCCAGCTTCACCGCCAATAGTTCTCGGTTCCCGATGTCATAATTCATCCCCGCTGGGGACAGACGCCTGGAGAAGAAGGCACAAGGGTGTAGTTTCTGGTCCTTGGCAGAACGCTGAGAGAGCACAGCCCCCACCCCCACATCAGAGGCGTCGACTTCCACGACGAACTGTCTCTCGGGGTCAGGGATCAGGAGAATGGGGGCCGAGGTGAAACGCCCTTTCAGGAGCTGGAACGCCTCCTCGGCGGCCGAAGTCCATCGGAAAGGGACCTTGGAGGAGGTGAGGGCGGTGAGAGGTGCTGCCACCGTGCTGTAGCCCCGGATGAACCTCCTGTAGAAGTTGGCGAATCCCAAAAAGCGTTGCAGCTGCTTGCGAGAGTCAGGGACAGGCCAGGAGGTGACAGCTGAGACCTTAGCGGGGTCCATCTCCATGCGGTCCCGGCCAATGATGTAACCCAGGAAGGAGACAGAGGAGGCATGGAACTCACATTTCTCGGCCTTGACAAACAGGGAGTTCTCTAGCAGGCGTTGCAGCACCGTCTGGACGTGGAGAATATGTTCCTGCTTGGACCGGGAGAAGATCAGGATATCGTCTAGGTAGATGAACACGAACTTGTTGAGCATGTCTCTCAGCACGTCGTTGATGAGGGCTTGGAACATAGCCGGGGCATTGGTGAGCCCAAACGGCATCACCAGATATTCGTAATGTCCTGTAGGGGTGTTGAAGGCCGTCTTCCACTCATCCCCCTCTCGGATCCGCACCAGATGGTAGGCGTTGCGGAGATCCAGCTTGGTGTAGACGGTGGCCCCTTGGAGCAGCTCGAAAGCTGAGGCGATGAGGGGGAGAGGATAGCGGTTCTTCACCGTGATGTCGTTCAGACCTCGGTAGTCGATGCACGGCCTCAGAGACCCATCCCTCTTGTCGACGAAGAAAAAACCTGCCCCAGCAGGTGACGAGGAGGGTCGAATGATTCCGGCGGCCAGGGCATCGCTGATGTAGGTCTCCATGGCCTCCCTTTCAGGTGCGGACAGCGAGTAGAGGCGGCCCTTGGGGGGGTACAGAGCCGGGAAGGAGGTCGATGGCGCAGTCGTAGGGCCGATGTGGGGGTAGAGAGGTGGCCCTCGCCTTACTGAACACCTCCCGGAAGTCGTGGTAGTCAGAGGGCACCATGGAGAGATCAGGGATGGAACAGGGGCTGGCAGACTGCGTGGGGGCCCCCGCCGATCTGAGGCAGATCTGCTGACAGGAAGGACTCCATCCCAGGATGGACCCCGTGGACCAGTCTATATGGGGGTTGTGGCGTCGAAGCCAGGGGTAGCCGAGGATGAGGGGAAGACTGGGAGACCTCAGGATATGAAACCGGATGGTTTCATGGTGTGTGCCGGACAGGAGCATAGAGATGGGGGTGGTCTGATGGGTGACAGTTCCCAGGAGATGACCATCCAGAGCGCTGGCCGGCATGGGGCAAGGGAGAGGATCTCGGCTGATGTCCAGTTGACGGGCGAGTTCCTCGTCCATCAGGTTGACGTCTGCCCCAGAGTCGATGAAGGTGGCGAGGGTGTGGGACCCCCCTACCAACAGGAGCTGGACGTGAAACAGAGGTCGTGGGCTAGGGGCAGAGTTCTGGGACCGGCTCAGCAGAATGCCCCCTTCTACTGCTGAGCCCTTCCTTTTGCTGGACACCGGGAGACAAAATGGCCGGCTTGGCCACAGTAGAGGCAGAGATTTCCCCGGCGTCGTCGTTCTCGTTCCTCCGGCGTAAGGCTTGTTCGCCCCACCTGCATGGGCTCCACCCCCCCGTGCATAGGTTCAAAAGGGGGGACAGGAGTGGCTGGGACCCCATGTGGACGGGCAGAAGGCCGGTGATCACCTCTCTCACGGCGTTGTTCCCTCCTCCTCGCCTGTATCCGCCTGTCCAGCCTCGTAGTCAGCTCAATGAGTCCGTCCAGGGAATTGGGGAGGTCGAACGGAACCAGCTCATCCTTCACGTAAGGAGCCAGCCCGTTTAGGAAGGCGTCACATTGGGCAGCAGCATTCCAGTCACTGAGACGAGCCCGGGTTCTGAAGTCTATGGCGTAGACAGAAACTGTCCGATCCCCCTGCCTCTGACTCATGAGTCCCCCTGCTGCATCAGGACCCAGGGAAACAGGTCCGAACACCTTGCGAAGCTCCTCAGAGAAGGCTTGGAAAGTGGCGCAGGCGGGTGTGCCTCTCTCCCACTCTGCCGTCCCCCACAGACGTGCTCTACCAGTGAGGTGATTGATGGCGAAGGCGACTCTAGCTCCCTCTGTGGCGAAGGTATGGGGTTGCAGGGCAAACAGAATTGAGCAGTTCGTCAAAAAAGGATTGCAACCCTCAGGATCCCCATCGTAGCGCTTTGGCGCCCCCACCCGAGGCTCAGATGTGGAGCTTGGTGCTGGCCCAGGGGTGGGAACAGGAGGGGCTGGAACTGGGACAGAAGCAGCGTGTTGCGCCATGGAAGCTGCCATCTGCTGTACCTGGGCGGCTAGCGAGGTTAGCGCTCGTTCCAGGGATGACGCTGACTGACGAGCCTCCGCCGCGTTGGAGGCTAACAGAGCCTCATGCTGCTGAAGCATTCCCTCCACCCGGGCTAGGCGAGACTGGGGGGAAGTGGGGTCTGCTGGGTCCATTTCTGGCCAGATTGTACTGAAACGGGAGTTGTTTGGACCCAAATGCAGTACACAGGCGCACAGGAACAGCTGGTAATGACCTTTATTATCACCACAGCAAACAGGGTATGCAGCAGGCAGAATTGGCACAGAATAAAGTCCGTTCTTCGGGCTGAGAGCCCTCACACAGTCTCTGGGGCTCAGAGGAGGGAAAGGGAGGCGACTGGGATCAGCCGCGGAACCGAGGGGAGGCTTCTGAGCCCCCGGTTCCACACAGTTCGATTCTCTTTCGTAGTGAGGGGAAGAAATGTAGCCTACTTCAGTCGAAGAAGACGAGCAGGACGCTCTGCGGTCTGGAGAGCTGGCTGCACGTGCTGTGAGGCCGGCGAGGAGTGAGCTGAAGAGAGGTCGGAGACAGGCGGGGGGGTCGTAGCCAGGTGGGCAGTCAGCGAAGACAGTGGCACCGTTGGGGAGCAGGCAGGAGAGGAGACGAGGCCAGGCAGAGGAGTCAAAACCAGACGAGCAGGCAGATACCAGAGACGCTGAGGCAGAGCATGAGGTCAGGAACAGGAGGCAGGTGAGTTTACCGGGAGGCAGACGAGGATGGCAGGTCAGGGACAGGCAGAGTTGACACCGGGAGATCAGACAGGGAATGAACGCTGGAAAGTCTCGCATGACGCTGAAGAACAATCTGGCAAGGAGTGAAGGTGCTGGAGAGACTATATGCAGGCCTGATTGGCATGAGCTGCAGCTGTGTGGGCAGGTGAGCAGAGTTGGGCTGATGAGGTGGGAGTGGCTGACAGGTAGAGTGGATCAGAGGGAGGGAGAGTGGAAAAATACTGAGGCAGTGTGACAGGAGGGGAATGAGAGGCAGGGACTGTGACATGCAGTGCTGACTATCTGATCAGCAATGTTGTGTCAAAGTGGCCCGGCTCGGTCCATGACTCCTGAGTCTTTCGGCCCTCTGGAATCTATCAGCACCTATCACAAGGTATGTTCCACAACCTCTATTCATAACCACTTTTTACATCATGGCTGTGTCAAGAATGTCACTCTATTTATGAGGTTGTGATGATGAGCTTTTGTATTGACAGGTGAATTCTCTGGTGTGTTGCTGGGGGCCTTTTCTCCTCACACCATACACAGACCCTCAGGAAGCACAGCAGGCCTATAATCAAGCCCATGCCAGGACAAGGGCCAGGATCAAAATGACCTTTGGCCTCCTGAAGGCACGCTTTCACTGTCTTCACCACTTAAGGGTCAGCCCTTTGAGGGCATGTGACATCACTGTGGCCTGTGCTGTCCTCCACAATGTGGCCTGCCTGAGGAAGGAGAGGGCCCCCAGAGTGCCATCACACATGGACTGGAACAATCCTGACATCTTCTCTGATGACGACAGTAGTCGGCTGGTCAGGGACCAATATGTGTTAAATTATTTTAGTTAACATGCATGCTTTAAATTTAAGTTAAATATGTCCTGCAGTGGCAGAGACGCATGCTGTGAATTTCAGTTAAATATGTCCTGCATTGGCAGAGGACTTTGTGGGTTTTTTTTTTTTTTAATTCAGTTTAAATTGTTTTGGCCTCTTATGTTGTTTGTGCTGTACACTGTGTGTATACACGCTTGCAGGGAGGCTACTGCATCCATTCATTTGTCTGTTCATTTGTTGCTTATGGATTTTTCCTGCATTTATTTTTTCAGTGTGCAGACATGCAGGGTGTATCATATACAGACCTTTGAATGTGTATTTATTCTTGTGTTGTATAATATGCTTTGATTCCGTGCTTTCTATCTTGTAGAGTCACTGTGTGACTTCAGTTTTGAAAGGAGCTGATGGTTTACTTGCTATCCTTATTCAATAAAGGAACATCATGTTACTCTTTGATGTGTATTTATATTTATATTTATATGGGATGTGTATTTTATATAGTCTATTGGAAACTATAAATTATCTAATGATTGCAAAATCATCATTTATCTAAAATGATTGCAATTAATGTTCACAAATGTTTAAATAATGACAGTGGGTCTGGTTGAATGTGATAACAATGTGCAGTGGGCAGTGGAATAACTATTGGTTTCCGTTTGTGGTGACTGCTGACTGAGATAAGGGATGAGATTAAATAGATCCTGGAACTTAGCCTGGTCTGGAGCAGGCTAGCTCCACAGAATAAATCTCCATGGTAACTTATGTCAAAACATATCCCACTTCCCCCTATCCTGCTTTTGTGAAACTGGATCAAGGATAAGTTGATCCAGGATAACCAAGATATCCGGCTTAATCCCTTATCCTGGTTTTGTGAAACAGGCCCCAGGGCTTGACACTAACTCTGTTGTTATTTACACATTGTCCATAACAATAACATTGTCAGCTGACAAACTGCGCCGGGCTCGGGTCAGGTTTAGTCAGGAAAATGCGGCCCGTGCCGCTCTAGCATGCTTACCTGTGTGTGTGGCGGAACTCCGCCATGCGTGATACAGAGAGCTACTAAAACTGCGGCACGTTGCTCCACTCCTCCATGAAATGCAATTATTAAAAAAAATGTAAAAAAAAAGAAGAAAGAAAAAGGGGGAAAGAGGTAGATTTGTAAGTCGCACTGGTGCTCCTAGTTAAAACCCTATCCCACCTTTCATGTGGTCTGAAACTTTCTCAATCTCCACACAGGATCTCTGGAACTCAGTCAGAGTGATCTTTGGGTTCATAGCTACCTCTCTCACTAAAGCTCTTCCCCAGCTGTTCAGTTTGTCTGGACAGTCAGCTGTAGAAAGAGTACTGGTTGACCCAAACATCTTCCATATCAGAATTATGGAGACCACCGAGCTCTTAGAAACAATAAATGCAGCAGATTTTTTTTTCCTAGCCTTGTCCAGATCTATGTCTTGCTAGAGCTGTCTCCGAGCTCTTCTTCAGCTCTTTTGACCTCATGGATCTCATTTTTGTTCTGATATGCACTATGAGCTGTAAGGCCATATTTAGACAGGTGTGCTCATTCAAAATCATGTCCAAACCAATTAATTCAAGACAGCTGGACTCTGATGAAGCTGTAGAACCATCTCAAAGCTGAACAAAAGAACCTGAATGACCTTCATAAGTGTGACAGCAAAGTTACGCATTTACTCAAGTATTAACTTGATAGGTTAATTAATTACTTACTATGAAACTACAAGATTCACAAAGGCACGGTCTATAAAACTCCAGTGACGAAGCCCTCTGTAAAATGTTACCCATGAAGATCCCGTAAAACCAAGATTTCTTTAAACACATACATACAGCCCTTTAAGTCTACATTTTACATGAAGAACATACTCATTTAAATACCTTCAATTTCATCAAGAGATTTTCCTTTGAGTTCATGCATCTTTCCCTTTTCCAGTGCAAGGAGCAACTTGGAGATTTTTGCACTTTGTATGGTAGGGTCTGACAGGCGGTAGAACTGTCGATGTACCGATATATCGTGCCCCATGAAATCAGCAAGCTGATCTAGTTCGTTGCTCTTCAAGTTCAGGATTTGTGATGTGGTCGCTATGTCTTTGCGCAGATGAGTTGATCGTAGATACTCTGGCCTCTTGGCACCACACTCATCTGCGAGCTGTCTGAGACACTGATGTCCTCTGTAGTAAGTCAGACAATTTGGTACAGCAAACAAGTATTCATTTTGGTCTGGGACACCACATTCCTTCCTCTTCTCAATCAAAAGGTTGAGTGCATTAACCATCTCAGGTGTCAGCAGCACTGCTACCTTTCTGTCCCTTTTTCCTTTCAGTTCAACACGCTCAAAATAGTTGCAGAGTTTCTTTTCAGACTCTGACAGCCCCAGTTCATCAAGGGTGTTCGTTTCTTTGTTTCTTTCCAGAAAATTCCTCAGTTTTATCTTTGAAACCTCCCCAACACGTCTTCTATTGAAGAGGACAATCTTGGTCAATGCAGCTTTTGCAAGGCTGGAGTAGTTCTGCACTGTTGTGTCCTTCGTCAATGCAGCAGTTGCTGATTCAGCAGTTTTGTCAAGATGCTTGTTAAATTTTGTCACATCATCAGTGAGCGGTAATTTGGCTGCTTTGTTATATTTCAAGTCACTAATGGTGCTTAAGGCACAGTGGGATATGTACTCAGACCACTTTGCAGTATATAGCTTCTGAAAAGCTTTTGAGGATTTAATCAAGTTGTCATCTCCAGCCATAAGAGCATGACAATGAATGATGTCACTCACTTTCAACAGTGAGTGTCCAATTTTAAGTGCAAGGCTTGGAGTTTTGTAACAGTTCTTATCTTTATCAAATCCTGCTGTTTCTTTTACTGCTTCAATTACTTCCATGAAATTTCCTGGGTTTATGGCATCCTCTAAGGTTAGGATTGAAGACCTTTTGCGGATGGTTTGGAGGAATCTTCCAAGCTGACGGATTTTTTGGCGTATATAGTCGTGTTTTGAAGGGTCATGTCCATGTTTTCTGAAAAGGGTGTCAGCATACCGAAGAAGGCAGAAGTCATTACGAATAACACTTGCAATGTCATCGTCATGCATACGGCTTAACATTTTAAGCACCCCATCATTAACTGTGCTTGAACATGCCGACTGGACTGCAGATGCTAGGCCAAGCACCCTTTTTCTTCCTTGATGTTCCTGTTCCTCTTCTTTGGAGAAGCACCTTTTCATATGTCTCCATAGTTCTGGTCGCAAAAACATACCCTTACAATGGATACAATATTCATATTTTTCACATTCAACCTTCTTAGCTCTGCGCTTCACTTTAAGCTGACCACTTCCTGTTTTCAGTACATCTCTGTTGTACTCGAAGTTTCCCCTGTTGCGAAGATTCTCTAGGAGTTTCTTCCTAGTTGCTGAGCCTGCTGGGAGACTGAGGGCATATGCTATATCAGAATTGTCTTTTATGTGAGTTTTGAAATGCCGCGCTATTTTGAAATGAAAATCCTTGCAAATGAAGCAGAAATTTTGTCCTGCTCTTACAACACTGTTTGAAGATACTGCGTTGGTGCAAGATTGTCCCAAGTCAAGGGTGTCATCTGTGACAGTACAGTTCATAGAAGTATCCATTAGTGATTCTTCAGCAACATGGCATGTTGACTTCGCCAAGCCTTTTATTGGTTCCTCATCTTCTGTGTCACTTTCTGAGCCTGGAACGTATTCTGGATCACATACATTATCCAATGCCTCCTCTTCACTGAAGTCACTTTCATTCTGATTAAAATACAAGGAAAATAGAAGAAAACATAAGGTATACATAACACCTGTGATAAGCACTACATGACAATCAACAAGCAACTGGACCTCATATGCTTCTCATTGGGCTTTTATAAAACCACTACTGAGCGCACACACGCACAAACTAGAACTGTTCGATGTTTAAAAATTATTTCACATAATTGATCAAAGCGGTCAAATTAGAGAGTGGAAGTGGCAGCAGTCTAGGGACCGTGTGGACTATAGCAGCGATTGCAACTGCTGAGAACATGGCTAATTAATTATGCTCATACTCTGTTGGTTCACTCTAATTTTTGTTCTGTTTGTTCGCTGGCTTTTATTTTGAAATGTTGTTTCCAGACAGGAAGACACATTTCCTGTGTGTAAAGCTACACCAACAAAAGTACTGACAAACCTCTTCAGAGAGCACTGTGGAGGAGAGCAATGGTGTGTGGCCTGCAGACAGAGACACGACTGGTGTGTGACTTGTAGCTGGAGAGAGGACTGGTGTGTGGAGAACAGGTTTCTCGACTGTAGTTGGAGCCATAGGCTGATGGAGAGGCAAAAAGGGAAAACCAGAGGAGAATGAAAGAGGGAGACATGGCAGTTATTTCAATGTAAAACAATGTAAGTAATTAAGCGGTTGCTCAAGTAGTTGAAGAGAAAATCTCGATTTAGCGACATTATCATAACTAAAAAATTTGATTTACGATGTATAATCGATTTATCGAACAGCCGTAACACAAACACACACACGCAAGTCTTTGTACTAAAGTATTGCTTCTCACTGCTGTCCTCATGTATCAAACAATGGCCTCAAACACTACGAGTAGGCTTACACACAAAACACACAAGGGTTATAGGACCATACCAAATCATAAGTCACCTACAAAAGCAGAAAGTGAGCATCATTTCAGGTCATGTGAAAGCATTTCCTGTGTGTAAAGCTACACCAACAAAAGTACTGACAAACCTCTTCAGAGAGCACTGTGGAGGAGAGCAATGGCGTGTGGCCTGTAGACGGAGGCATGACTGGCGTGTGGCCTGTAGACAGAGGCACGACTGGTTTGTGGCCTGTAGACGGAGACACGACTGGTGTGTGACTTGTAGCTGGAGAGAGGACTGGTGTGTGGAGAACAGGTTTCTCGACTGTAGTTGGAGCCATAGGCTGATGGAGAGGCAAAAAGGGAAAACCAGAGGAGAATGAAAGAGGAAGACATGGCAGTTATTTCAATGTAAAACAATGTAAGTAATTAAGCGGTTGCTCAAGTAGTTGAAGAGAAAATCTCGATTTAGCGACATTATCATAACTAAAAAATTTGATTTACGATGTATAATCGATTTATCGAACAGCCGTAACACAAACACACACACGCAAGTCTTTGTACTAAAGTATTGCTTCTCACTGCTGTCCTCATGTATCAAACAATGGCCTCAAACACTACGAGTAGGCTTACACACAAAACACACAAGGGTTATAGGACCATACCAAATCATAAGTCGCCTACAAAAGCAGAAAGTGAGCATCATTTCAGGTCATGTGAAAGCATTTCCTGTGTGTAAAGCTACACCAACAAAAGTACTGACAAACCTCTTCAGAGAGCACTGTGGAGGAGAGCAATGGTGTGTGGCCTGCAGACAGAGACACGACTGGTGTGTGACTTGTAGCTGGAGAGAGGACTGGTGTGTGGAGAACAGGTTTCTCGACTGTAGTTGGAGCCATAGGCTGATGGAGAGGCAAAAAGGGAAAACCAGAGGAGAATGAAAGAGGGAGACATGGCAGTTATTTCAATGTAAAACAATGTAAGTAATTAAGCGGTTGCTCAAGTAGTTGAAGAGAAAATCTCGATTTAGCGACATTATCATAACTAAAAAATTTGATTTACGATGTATAATCGATTTATCGAACAGCCGTAACACAAACACACACACGCAAGTCTTTGTACTAAAGTATTGCTTCTCACTGCTGTCCTCATGTATCAAACAATGGCCTCAAACACTACGAGTAGGCTTACACACAAAACACACAAGGGTTATAGGACCATACCAAATCATAAGTCACCTACAAAAGCAGAAAGTGAGCATCATTTCAGGTCATGTGAAAGCATTTCCTGTGTGTAAAGCTACACCAACAAAAGTACTGACAAACCTCTTCAGAGAGCACTGTGGAGGAGAGCAATGGCGTGTGGCCTGTAGACGGAGGCACGACTGGCGTGTGGCCTGTAGACGGAGACACGACTGGTGTGTGACTTGTAGCTGGAGAGAGGACTGGTGTGTGGAGAACAGGTTTCTCGACTGTAGTTGGAGCCATAGGCTGATGGAGAGGCAAAAAGGGAAAACCAGAGGAGAATGAAAGAGGGAGACATGTCAGTTATTTCAATGTAAAACAATGTAAGTAATTAAGCGGTTGCTCAAGTAGTTGAAGAGAAAATCTCGATTTAGCGACATTATCATAACTAAAAAAATTTGATTTACGATGTATAATCGATTTATCGAACAGCCGTAACACAAACACACACACGCAAGTCTTTGTACTAAAGTCTTGCTTCTCACTGCTGTCCTCATGTATCAAACAATGACCTCAAACACTACGAGTAGGCTTACACACAAAACACACAAGGGTTATAGGACCATACCAAATCATAAGTCACCTACAAAAGCAGAAAGTGAGCATCATTTCAGGTCATGTGAAAGCATTTCCTGTGTGTAAAGCTACACCAACAAAAGTACTGACAAACCTCTTCAGAGAGCACTGTGGAGGAGAGCAATGGCGTGTGGCCTGTAGACGGAGGCACGACTGGCGTGTGGCCTGTAGATGGAGACACGACTGGTGTGTGACTTGTAGCTGGAGAGAGGACTGGTGTGTGGAGAACAGGTTTCTCGACTGTAGTTGGAGCCATAGGCTGATGGAGAGGCAAAAAGGGAAAACCAGAGGAGAATGAAAGAGGGAGACATGGCAGTTATTTCAATGTAAAACATCTGCTGCTGAAATACTGAATTTTATGATACGAGACAATGAATATAATTTCCAGAAATTAAACATCACTGATTCACTGTTGGTATGTAACACTTCAAAGCTGTGTTTCATAAGATCTACCAACTCACATACATCAAATATTATCTGAACATATTTGGCTAGAACTTTTACTGAGCAGACTCACATTTTGCTCAAAGATGAAAACCTTGTGAAATGTGATCCTATAACTGCTTGTGATTGAACTGCAAGTAATGACAAGTCACTGCTGATGCTGCCATTACATCTTTGGTGTAGTGGACTGCTAGGATTTTTCACCTTTCTGATGTGTTCAAAGTTCATACAATTTCAAATTTAATTTGTGTTTTGTTTTAAAATCAAAACGGAGGTATCACCATCTGTCAGAGTCCCTAATTAATGTATATGCCACAGGTATTAACTTTTACCATGACCGCAGTCAAAGAATTATTTTGGTGACATCAATTTGAGAAAGAATTTTGTTACCTTCACTGTTAACACCAAATCTATTACCCATGACACACAATACACTACTTGAACTAGCACTTTAAATGTTTTGGAAAAGCATTTCAATAAATATATGTTTATGCCAGTTCTTAGTGCTTATGTAGGTGTAGGTGGCATGAAAACTTTATGGATACTGCTTCCAGTAAACAGTTACCAAAATAACTACTTACCGAAGTCTTTTGTCTTTTGTCTTTGGAGTGAAAGCAGTATGTATGCCATACAGTGGTACAAACTGTTAAAACAACAAAATACTAAGGTTAGCATTAATGTTGTAATGCTTCACAAAATTGTGGGTTTTTTATCACTTAAAGGAATAGTTCACCCTAAAACAAAATTCAGTCATTATGGACTCACCCTCATGCTGATGAGTAATCCGGTGTAGTTTTTTCGTGCCTCAGGGCAAACAGAACATAGCCACTGTTAATGGTACTAAAATACACTAAATCACGTTGTTGCGAGTAAACCCTGGATGTTCCCACTTCAGGACACTTGGATTGTTGTGGACGAGCAGTATGGAGGAATATTACAAAGTTTTTGTGTAGTTTTATGGACCTTTTCGTGTCGGTCACAATTAACGCCCATTGTAAGGATTTTTGCTGCAGGACTGGCTCACCGGGGGTCTCCAGGTGCACTTTGAGGAAGAAAAAACTACACCAGATTACTCATCAGCATGAGGGTGAGTCCATAATGGCTGAATTTTGTTTTAGGGTGAACTATTCTTTTAAAAGGTGCATTGCAGAAGATTCTAAAAATGGTTGTTTTCAGCGACTAGTAATGTCAAGTGAACTGTTGCTCTCTCTCTCGCCGTATGTGCTCATAGCATGAGTGACATTCAGACAGATTTCACTAGAGAAAACGTTTTTTGTGCTTATGTGGCCTTTGTGTTGGACTCGTGATGGATGTCACAATGAACCTACAAAGACATGTACAGAATGTCAGTGCTGCTGCCAGGGAAAACAGGAGGAATTTGGCACATTCCACGCAGAGACCCATGGCCAGGTACATCCACTCAACACCATGGATCCCTCCTCGTGATGCTGCACAACGGCGTGTTGAACAGCAGGTAGACAGCATCGCTGGAATGGATCTGTGGTGTGTGGCAGTGGCTGGCCACCTTGCTCAGATCTTGGGATGAAGCTCGCAAAACCCCAGCCTCTACTGTGCTGCTACCACTACTGCTGTAAACATTGTCGAAATATCGCAGGATCACCCAGTGTTGCTAGTAGACCACTAGTTATTTTTCCTCAGTGCATCACGCGAGATTTTGACAATCTTTATAGCAGTAGCAGCAGAGTAGAACCCACCAGGTAAGTGTTATTTTAATAAACTCCTGGTGTACTTACAAACTTTCCAATGCATCATTTTATGAGTACAGACCATATCTGTAGTTCTGTAGAGGTTTGATACCATTCTGGGTTTTTCTCCAGAAATGCACTTTAACTAGCATGTACAACATCTGCTGCCTTCATCCTGCAATGTGGGCCACCTGTTTTTTCACAGAATCAATAGCCTGACTAATTGAACCCCACACTGCTATTATTTTGAACAGCGTAATATCTGATTTCTTCACTTTTCTATAAAATAATAACAAAGTTCATGTTTTTTTTCCTTCATTTCTTGATTTGGAAAAGAATATGCAGTGTTCCTAATGCATGTTCATGTGTGAATATTAAAACTATGATGAGGAGTTTAAGCTTTATTCACTTTTTTTTTTAAAACACACTGCTATTATTTTGAAAACAACTGTAAGTTTGTTGACCGTGAGAAATATCTTTCTACAAGCAATTACAGTGTACATGTGTAATGCAACATGTCAATCTTAGAATTTTTATACAAACCTTCACATCTTAGCCCCCACCACTTCAATGAAGAAAATGGCCCACGGCAAAGTGAGCATTTTTCAAATGAGCCCAAGTTCTCTTTCATAACACAATGTGTCTTGCAATCTAAAAGAAAAAACACAATTGAAATTTATCATGTGAATACAGATTTGATTTTTTTACTTAGATAACTTTCTCTAGGGGGCTGAAACCTAGCATTGCAATGCCAGCTCAAATCCTGTGAACTCACATTCGGCTTTACTTCAAGATAGTAGTCTGGAAAGAAACACATACGAGCAGCTCAGATCTGACAAGAACTCCAATCAGCACATCACCAGGTTTAAAAAAAATCCCCACATTTATAAATTATTTGGAATGTTGTTTTCTCTGGTATGTTGGTGTTGACAAATTTTAGTTTGATGTGAATGTGAATTTGAATGTTAATTAAGTTATCCTGGGGGGATATCGGGCCTGTCTTGAGGCAGCAACGCTGTGTTAAGCAGCGTCAACAGCTGATCCCCGGTGTAAACAATAGCGTCATGGCTGTTCACGGACTCCCCGGCTATAATAAGCATGAAAAACAGTAGTAAGGCCAGAGCAGACACAAAGTCACGAGTGTCCATAGTGCAAATAAATCAAATCCACCTAATAAATCCTAAGAAAAGTAAGATAAAAGTTCGAGGAGAAAGAAAAAAAAAGAAGAAAACAATGGCTTTGCTAATTCTTACCCCTATCTCTCTTCCTCATTCCTCCTGAATTCTCTTGCTTTCTTCTCTTTCTTCCTCTCTGTTCTTCAAAAGCTTAAATAGATGATAATGAAAATGAAAACAATTGGATTGTGTAAATGAAGGATGCACACACCAACTTGTATGGTATCCCCCTCAAATGAGTCACGACTTATAATAAGGTTTTGCCTGGTATATCCTTCCTCTATTATGTTTTATATAGATTTCTTACCATCATTGCAACTACCTGGCCTCTTGGCTTGCTGCTGTGGTCCAATCATCTTGCCATGTGGAAAAATAAAGCAAAACCACAATTAAAAACACAAACGTCACACAGCCATAACCAAAACATCGGTCAACTGGGTAGCCATAGAGTAGAGGAAAGAAAAACCGATCAGTCCTGGAAGAATTACATCTCCAGTACCTATGACATCTACGGTACTTTCAGGTCTAATGCTACTGTGGCAAATTGGCCAAAACACCATGAATAAGCACACAAAACACACAACAAGGGTCATGGAACCATACCAAGTCTACGTCATATACAGAAGCAGAAAGTGAGCATCGTTTCAGGTCATGTCATAACACTTCCTGCATTTAAAGCTGCACCAAAACATGTACTGACAAACCTCTTCAGAGAGCACTGTGGAGGAGAGCAATGGTGTGTGGCCTGTAGACGGAGACACGACTGGTGTGTGGAGAACAGGTTTCTCGACTGTAGTTGGAGCCATAGGCTGATGGAGAGGCAAAAAGGGAAAACCAGAGGAGAATGAAAGAGGGAGACATGGCAGTTATTTCAATGTAAAACATCTGTTGCTTAAACAACAATTTGACATTGAGCTGACTTATCAACTGTTCGAGACAGAGAGGGGACAGAGAAAGGACAGACAGAGGACAGAGAGGAGACAGAGAGAGGACAAAGAGAGGACAGAGGAGACAGAGGACGGAGAGAGGACAAAGAGAGGACAGAGAGGAGACAGAGAGGACGGAGAGAGGACAGAGAGGAGACAGAGAGAGGACGGACAGAGGACAGAGAGGAGACAGAGAGAGGACAAAGAGAGGACAAAGAGGAGACAGAGAGAGGACGAACAGAGGACAGAGAGGAGACAGAGAGAGGAGACAGAGAGAGGACAGAGAGGAGACAGAGAGAGGACAGAGAGGAGACAGAGAGGACGGAGAGGAGTGAAAGAGGACAGAAAGAGGACAGAGGACAGAGAGGAGACAGAGGTGACAGAGAGAGGATGGAGAGGAGACAGAGGAGACAGAGAGAGGATGGAGAGAGTACAGAGAAGAGTCAGAGAGGACAGAGAGAGGACAGAGAGGAGACAGAGAGAGGACGAACAGAGGACAGAGAGGAGACAGAGGAGACAGAGAGAGGACAAAGAGAGGACAAAGAGGAGACAGAGAGAGGATGGACAGAGGACAGAGAGGAGACAGAGAGGATGGAGAGAGGACAAAGAGAGGACAGAGAGGAGACAGAGAGGACGGACAGAGGACAGAGAGAGGACGGACAGAGGACAGAGAGGAGACAGAGAGGACAGAGGAGTGAACGAGGACAGAAAGAGGACAGAGGACACACAGAGGACAGAGAGGAGACAGAGAGAGGACGGAGAGAGTCCAGAGAAGAGTCAGAGAGGACAGACAGAGGACAGACAGAGGACAGAGAGGAGACAGAAAAAGGACAGAGAGGAGACAGAGAAAGGACAGAGGAGACAGAGAGAGGACGGAGGGAGGATAGAGAGAGGAGACGGAAAGAAACATCTTATGCAGTGTTGCAGTCTTCTTATTAAATACTATTCTTTTTTTTTTTTTTTTTTTAAATAGATTCAATTGGTCAAATGTACTCTACCTTGGACATTTGATGCCTTTGGCAAGAACGCCATGGCAGGTTTTCTCCTCCGTAGTCATAAGTTATTTCTTGCCCTTCCTCAATGTCAACAATGGCAAACAAACACAGACTGGGTACACCATCCACCTCTATTTTTTTCATTTTCGCATTCGGCTTTTCAGCATCATTCACAAGTCTGCCAAGTGTCCCATCTTCACGTGAAGCATCAATGCTACAGGAGTTACAAGAATGAGTTACTAAAAATGTTAACAAAACTGTGGTCCAGCAGCAAGAACATGATTGACAAGCATTTCTATCACCCAGAAATTTCTGCATAGGGCCGATTCCACTACGGGGCCAACCGGGCCAAAATACGGGGCCGGGGCAGCGGGTCTGTGTCTCCATTATAGGGCCTTCCCCCTCAGGGCCATCTCCGGGAACATTTATGGGGCCGAAATAAGACCCTGCCTCGGAGTAGGTACTCAGATGGGCCTCGAAAAGCTCCCAGGTGGGGCTTAAGGTTTACTCGCTGATTGGATGAAAACAGAGCGGGACGTGACGTTTTCAGAAAGCACCAAATCAAGCGGCATTTTTAAAACCTAACAGAAGAGAAGCATTAGCCTAGCAGCAACCATCTACACAGTTAAAAACAACAAAAGAAGATGTTCGACAAGTCGGCCAATGACAAACTCGCATCACAAAAAACTGTCGCATTACGATTATGAGGACATCGAAACACTGTCAGGAACTTGACAAGAACTTCCCCTCACTCGGCACTCTTGACTGGCATGTCTCCACTGCAGAGTGGGGCCAAGAGGGGCCCATCCGCGAAGTCACGAGTTTCGATGTCCACATCATCATAGTGCCACTATTCGGCCCCATAGTGGAAACACAGGTCATGTGTGGTTTGGCTTTTGATCAAGAATAACATCCTGCAAATCAGCTTACTAACCAATATTCTGTTCCTTTATGTTTGAAGATGTATGTATACTCATTCCATGCTGCAGTCTTCTCAGTCTTTTCCAAAACTCCTCTGTACTCCAAAATGAATGAGCCTTTACGAATTGGCTCCACTGCAAACACACCTCTTCCTATCAATAAATAAATAACAGTTAATGAAAACCAGCGTAATAAAAAAAGTGAAATTATGATAAAAAATGACAATCACGAGGAAAGAAGGTGAAATTCATAAGATCTGCTAACTCACTCATCAAATATCATCTCAACATTACTGTACAGATTCACAATATTTACTGTTTTTCCCTTGATGAGAAAAGGCATAATTTGATGAAAACATTGTGAAATTTGATCCTAAAACTGCTTGTCATAAGCCAATATTTAAAATCATGCAAAACTGTGATGTGACATACTGTATTTTACTGTATGACCTTGTATGTTTCACTCTGTCCTTATAAACCATTACTGGGCCACACACATACACACGAAGGTCTTTGTACTAAAGTAATGGTTCACAGTGTCTCACTGTTGTCCTCATATGCCAAACACTGGTCTCGTACACCATAATTATGCATACACAAAAACACACAAGCCATACTGAATCTTACTCATATACAGAAGCAGTGAGTTAGCACTGTTTCAGGTCATTTTAAAGCACTTCCTGTGTTTGAATCTACACTGACACAGTGTACTGACAAACCTCTTTGAGCAAGACTGTGGGAGACACGGCTGCTGTGTGCAAAACCTGACCACAATTGACCAAAAACTACAAAACTGATCTAAAAATGACCTAAAACTGACCAAAAACTGAAAAAAAAAAAAGAAAAATAATAAAGATCCAAGCTTATTGTGACTTGGGAGCCTTTACGAATTGGCTCCAATGCAAACACACTTCTTCCTATCAATAAATAAATAACAATTAATGAAAACCAGCGTAATAAAAAAAGTGAAATTATGATAAAAAATGACAATCATGAGGAAAGAAGGTGAAATTCATAAGATCTGCTAACTCACTCATCAAATATCATCTCAACATTACTGTACAGATTCACAATATTTACTGTTTTTCCCTTGATGAGAAAAGGCATAATTTGATGAAAACATTGTGAAATTTGATCCTAAAACTGCTTGTCATAAGCCAATATTTAAAATCATGCAAAACTGTGATGTGACATACTGTATTTTACTGTATGACCTTGTATGTTTCACTCTGTCCTTACAAACCATTACTGGGCCACACACATACACACGAAGGTCTTTGTACTAAAGTAATGGTTCACAGTGTCTCACTGTTGTCCTCATATGCCAAACACTGGTCTCGTACACCATAATTATGCATACACAAAAACACACAAGCCATACTGAATCTTACTCATATACAGAAGCAGTGAGTTAGCACTGTTTCAGGTCATTTTAAAGCACTTCCTGTGTTTGAATCTACACTGACACAGTGTACTGACAAACCACTTTGAGCAAGACTGTGGGAGACACGGCTGCTGTGTGCAAAACCTGACCACAATTGACCAAAAACTACAAAACTGATCTAAAAATGACCTAAAACTGACCAAAAACTGAAAAAAAAAAAGAAAAATAATAAAGATCCAAGCTTATTGTGACTTGGGAGCCTTTACGAATTGGCTCCAATGCAAACACACTTCTTCCTATCAATAAATAAATAACAATTAATGAAAACCAGCGTAATAAAAAAAGTGAAATTATGATAAAAAATGACAATCATGAGGAAAGAAGGTGAAATTCAAAAGATCTGCTAACTCACTCATCAAATATCATCTCAACATTACTGTACAGATTCACAATATTTACTGTTTTTCCCTTGATGAGAAAAGGCATAATTTGATGAAAACATTGTGAAATTTCATCCTAAAACTGCTTGTCATAAGCCAATATTTAAAATCATGCAAAACTGTGATGTGACATACTGTATTTTACTGTATGACCTTGTATGTTTCACTCTGTCCTTATAAACCATTACTGGGCCACACACATACACACGAAGGTCTTTGTACTAAAGTAATGGTTCACAGTGTCTCACTGTTGTCCTCATATGCCAAACACTGGTCTCGTACACCATAATTATGCATACACAAAAACACACAAGCCATACTGAATCTTACTCATATACAGAAGCAGTGAGTTAGCACTGTTTCAGGTCATTTTAAAGCACTTCCTGTGTTTGAATCTACACTGACACAGTGTACTGACAAACCTCTTTGAGCAAGACTGTGGGAGACACGGCTGCTGTGTGCAAAACCTGACCACAATTGACCAAAAACTACAAAACTGATCTAAAAATGACCTAAAACTGACCAAAAACTGAAAAAAGTAAATTAATAAGATTCAAGCTTATTGTGATTTGGAGGCTCTGAGACACAAGACATCAGACATCATCAAATCTCAAATCAAGCACTTACAGCACGCAAGTACACACAGGGTTTAAAGCAAAAACTTACCTTTGATGGGGCCTATGTATCTCCAGACACACGACGCTTTGTCCCTCTTTAGTCTTACGTGGTGCTGCGCATCAGAAATGGGGGCTTGTCTGCCTTGCCGCACTGCAAAATACCATGTCAAGTCAGTCCTTGCAAATATACAGCATTATCAAAACTCATTTTAGCTGTGGCCTAAAACGTATTATGCTCACTGTTGTCCTCATATGCCAAACACTGGCATCATACACCATAATCATGCAAACACAAAAACACACAAGCCATACTGAATCTTACGCATATACAGAAGCAGTGAGTTAGCACTGTTTCAGGTCATTTTAAAGCAAAAGACACAGGGATAGTTCGTGTTATTTGAAGTGGGGTCATATAAAGTCGGTCGGTCTGTTCCCTACCGTAATCACCGATCAGCGCAGCCTTAGTTTGGAGGACGAGAGGTTTATTTTCGATAAAACGAAACTTAACAGACTCCCTACTCCCTACGCAGTTGCGCCAATGCGTAGGGATACGGAGGTTCTACGGTCTGTTAAGTTTCGTTTTATCGAAAATAAACCTCTCCTCCCAGCTCATAAACGATAATTCGGGATTATAGAAAAACAATATTTTATGCAAACAACACAACCAACCCCTCACATGAAAGCGGAGCCTCCACAGCTTCCATCGCTACCGAGCAAAGCCATCGACAACAAAGCGTCCGAAAGCCAGCAGCCAAACCGCAACAAAAACTAATTGCTTCGCCGAATGATGGTTGAAGCCCTGAGTAGATGACAGAATTAGCTTACCAACTAGCTGCAGTGCTAACGCCGTTTACACGAGCTCCGATCCGGCTGTAACGTTAACAGACGTGATGCAAACAACGGGAGACACGTTCTCGCATGACACAAAAAGAACACCGTGTAAAAACAAAACAAATTGCACCTCTCACTCAAACCGAGCTTCACGGCGGAGTGTGTTCAGGCCAGGGGAGGAAACTAACGTCACTGGAAGTCAAGGTTGCGTTCAAGATCGTCTTGTTAAACGGTTCTGTCTCAATCATGTTAATGCTCGTTATTTTCCTCTGACGGTCAAAAAATCCGCGTTCACACAGAGACACACACAGAGGCTAAGCAGGATATCCGATATCGACATAACACTGTCAGTCTCTTCATCGCTAAACAAAATGGATTTTACTGTTCAGAAGCTACCGCTGTTAAGCTAGCTGACGGAGGATCCAGTGAAAGCTGACTCACATTTTATGAAATAAAAACACAAAATAAGCATGTGTACAGAGTGTGTAGTTATCAGATAACTCTGTAATCTGTTAGCTAACAACCAGCATGAACATTAATTCATACAATAAAATATGAAAGTCTTACTTTTCGAAGTTCATCCCACTCGCTGCTCCCGGCTTGCGGGTCCACACTGGAAGCCGGCTGAAGGCGGGGTTTTGTGTGTAAAATTGGCGGGTCAATGTGTGTATTTTCGCGGAAACGTGTGTAACTTGCAATGCCTCTTGCAGCCTGTGGTGTCGCTGTTGGACACACACGTCTTGGTCTCACAAACCCATCCTGTCATGTGAGACCAATATGTGTGAACGTCAGAAAGACAGGGGGTGGGCCGTAACAGTAGAACAACTATATTAACTGATAACACTAGAAACTATGTAATCACACATATATTCATAATGACTTATACAATTGATATTCAAAAATTATGACATTATAAAGTTTTATGTTTACGAGGCCATCAAAATTGGTTCCGTAAACCGATTGGTCTTGTAATGCTGGTGAGTAAACCTGAAAATTGGTTTTGTAAACCATGTATGCCTACACACACACACACACACACACACACCGTGGAGAGCGATATGGTCTCTGTCCTCAGTCCTGGCAATTATGCCATCATGCATGAATACCATTTTTCCACACTTGTGCGTGGCAGGGATTTGTGTCTCCATTACAGCAGGGCTGCCCACTTTAAGGTGTGTTTATAGGCTAAGTGATGACGTCTTGTCTTGAGTGATGACGTTTAAAAGCCACAGGCTGATCTGTCATATAAGTCCCTCATTATTTTGCTGCAAGTGCTTTTCCATCACACAGCAGGGCAGGTAAAAGAAGTTTACCTGTTGGAGGTGAGCTGTTTGCAGAGGTGAAGTTAGAGCCCGTGTCAGCAGCTCTTATTCTCATCTCACTGTGCCTGTTCATGCTTTTACTCCTTTTTTAATACCTACAGAGTTTTCACAACAAAAGTCCCCAGTTATTTTGTTATGTAAAAGCTTTCATTGTGAAGCAGCAAAATAAGGAAATGATTTAACTGCACTCATATATGAGTATCGTGCTTGTGTGTTCTGACTTCAGTTTTGATTCCCAACGTCAGAATTTAGCTCACAGCATCATGAGTACATGAAGCCTTACAGAGCTGCAAACATGGCTGTAGTCTTGTACTCTTGTTTCTTTGCTTTTCGAGTGAGGCACAAAAACCATGAAACCGTCTCAGCGGTTTCAAAAACAGATTTTAAAAGCAGAGATGTTTTCAAAGACATCATGGTTACACGTCCTTTGTGTATTCCGGCTTGACAGTGGATGTGAGTGTTGCTGGTTCACAAGAAATGGCATCGAGCAGGGCTGTCAGTTGCCCCACGAGGTCTCCTTTGGCAGCACCTGCATGAATGAATCACTAAACATGGCAACACTGGAAGGTGAGAGTCGACTAGGTAAGAGGATATAGCCCACGGTGTGTTTGACTCACTCGTGCTCTTTTTCAAGAGGTGCTCTCAAATAACCGTCTGAAATCAATTTCTATTGTTCTGTCAGGCTACATTGTCTGAATGTTATGCTCTGTGTTGTGTGAAATTCCTGGTAACTTCAATTTGAGGGGATTTTTAGGGGTTTATTTAAACTGAAGAAAATATGCTGCACTGTGGATTTGAAATTCCACCTTTTTCGGGCTGATGAAATCCTTTAACAAGCTGGTGGATAATGTCAAAATACAATTCAGTCAAGTGTAGAAGCACTATGGTTTTTCCTTACTTCAAGTATTTGACATTTTGAAGGTTCAGCCCCAGACAGTCATAATATTTGCCTTTTTTTATTGTGCAACACAGTTCTGCAACCAAAAAGAGTTTTTTAAAAATTTAAAAAATGCAGTATGACAGACCGGCACACAGGGGCAGATTTACTTTTTTTTTTTTTTTTTTGCAAAAGTCTGAGCTATTTTGTCTTTTTGTGATATTTCTTGACCCGCTATTGATCTTTTCCCTCTTCAGTGCTATGAGAGTGAAAGTTCAAATGTGCAACTGCTCTGCAACAAATTTAGATTCAGTGTCTGGTCAAGAACTCTAGAGGAGATGTGTGAGGCCACAGGCACTTAAAACTTCCTGCTGAATCGATTCCTGACTACTAGAAGGCACAGGAAGTCCAAAACTAGCTGACCATGAATCTATGTGACAGACGCACAAGGCTGACATCTGTTTAAAAAACAAACAAACAAAAAAAAAGAGCCAACAAATGCTCATTATTACATGCAGCAGTACAGCCTCAGGCCTTGTGTCCAGCGAAGCACTTTTTTTTCCCCAGCTGAAAACACCAGACGCTCCTCCCAACTTGGAGCGCTTGAGAGCGCTTTTGAGGTGCAGTGGTTTTTCAGCTGAGATGATTTGGTTGCACTGGTTGCTATGATGTGGAATATCAGCGGAAGGGAACATTTCAGCACAAGGTAGAGAACTTGCTCTGGATGAAGGGAAGGCTGAAGCACAGGGAAAGAAATGAGGGTTTACGAGAGGAAATAGATATTTCCTTTTAGCTTAATTGAGAGATATTAACGTAATTCTCTTCCATGTCTGTTGCTGCTCAGCACCTGTACATGTAAAATGTGAGTTGGTGTTTGTGGTGTCTTTTTCTGCTCCTCCTCCTCCATGATTTGACGGCTGAATTAAAAGTGACAGTGACGAACGTCTGCAGTTAGGAGAGGCTGATCTAGAGCAGTAGTTCCCAACTGATGGGTCACAGGTTCATTCTAAATGGACCGTAAGTGTCAAGTTCAAAAAACACACTTGATTTCTAAGTACAGAGAATATTCAGCACAGAGCTTTTATTTTGAAGTGCCCTTTTCTGCTGTAGAGTGAGTGACTAACAACCAGCTACTTGAAAGAATCAGTAAACTATCCCAATAACAAGGCCAAATGCAAGTACTGTATGACGCTGAATATATTAAACTGTATGGACCCTGAACTAATGATGAAGGAGAGATCTGGACCCTGTGGCTGGTCCAGCTGGGAACCACTGGCCACTGACTGAAAATGATTCTTAGTCAAGTTTAGGAAAAAAGTCAGTGTTTGGGTTAGAATAAATAGATTTCTGCCAGGCTTTCTGGGTGAAAGTAAGAAAGACTTCTCCCATATTTGTAATGTTTCACCCAAAGTTGAACATTTTTCAACTCTTGGAATAAGTTCCAAAAATGCAGCGCTCAGCACAGAAAAGATGCACCGCGCTGACTCCGCTGGCATTTGTCATCTCTGTCTTCTAAAAATGACATTTGTGTTCTACGAAACTGCTTTCTTAATAACCTTGTTGTGACAACATAATTGCTGCCTGGATGATGTTCGGAGACAATATTTCGTTGGAGTAGCAAAACACAACAGTCTTGTACCATGTAGGCTTTGAAAGGAGGTGGATGGGGAGGATGTCAGGTGTACAAAGTGCAGGACTTTGGCACCACAACTTTGGTTTCACATCTGGACTACTGTCTTAGCTTTAAGCAACAAAAGCATTTTAGTTGAAGTTAGGGAAGGTTTGTGATTTGGGTTACATTACATGCCTTCACAATACAAGCGACACAGCAACAGGCCACAATTCATTTTTATGGGAAGCCGCTGACATGAAGCTGACACCCAACACTTGTCGCTGCTGGCCTCAACTTCTTTCAGCTCCTCAATGAGGCGGTGAAGTGTCAACCTATCATACGAGGCGTTCCCAGGCCAGCCGGGCGATGTAATCCCTCCAGTGTGTCCTGGGGCGGCCCCGAGGTCTCCTCCCGGTTGGACATGCCCGAAACACCTCCCAAGGGAGGCGTCCCTGGAGGCATCCTTACCAGATGCCCAAACCACCTCAACTGGCTCCTCTCAATGTGGAGGAGCAGCGGCTCTACCCCGAGTCCCTCACGGATGTCTGAGCTCCTTACCCTATCTCTAAGGCTGAGCCCAGCCACCCTGCGGAGGAAACTCATTTTGGCCGCTTGTACTGCAATCTCGTTCTTTCGGTCACTACCCAGAGCTCGTGACCATAGGTGAGGGTTGGAACGTAGATCGACCGGTAAATCGAGAGCTTTGCTTTCTGGTTAAGCTCCCTCTTCAACACAACGGACCGGTTAAGCGCCTGCATCACTGCTCCCACAGTCCAAAGACATGCAGGTTAATTGGTGACTCTAAATTGTCCGTAGGTGTGAATGTGAGTGTGAATGGTTGTCTGTCTCTATGTGTCAGCCCTGTGATAGTCTGGTGACCTGTCCAGGGTGAACCCTGCCTCCCACCCAATGTCAGCTGGGATAGGCTCCAGCCTCCCAGTGACCCCCAACAGGATAAGCGGTTACAGAAAATGAATGAATGAATGTGAAGGAGACAGGGCTGCATTTGTAGTGTAGAATTAAAAAAATAACAGTGGCCTCAGGAAAAAATGCTTCAATGGTTATGGCCCCTAATAATCAAACTGAATAGACTTTGCATTTTAAGCTCATTTTTCAGTCTGACACACAGGCTATCTGATTTCTGTAAGGGGGCTCATTTTGCTCCAATCGATCAATACTTATTAAAGTATCAATGTCATTTCCAGTCACCAGAGATGGGGCTGACAGTGGTGGTTGTTAGGAACAGATAACCTCATATTTTTCACTGTCAGTATCAAACCTGGGAAAACATCTGATGTCAGCTGCAATATAGGGGTCTGGAACTAAAACATTTATTTGGAGCCATGTTTCTAGTCTCACAGAATAAAAGTAAGTTAAGCTCAGTAATAACTCCCCTTTGCTCTTGTTTTCCACCAAGAAAAATATCTGCGTCTTTAGCTGCAGGATGTTTGCATTTCTTAACCAGCTGGTCGCTAACTTTGTCTGTTTGTTTTTTGTGCTGGGCAGGTAGTACACAGGGTCTTTATCTTTTAGCTGAGAACAGCTGCCTGCTGCAGCCACAGACATTACTCATAGTCATTTGACTTAAAAATTACTTTGAGCTTTCATACATTGCCCTGCTACTTAGGGAGATATCTTCGAAGGGGGTCCTAAATGTTTAAACTTTAACCTTAACATGGGCGAAGAAATTAACATTTAAGCTACAGGAAAAAAAGAAGTTCCATAATCTTTCTTTTCTCCGATTCGTCCCATTTTTCTCCCCATCTCTCAAAGGCTGTTTGCTCGACTGCGTTTTTCGGAGTGTTTGTTCGAGACCATGAAATCACACCAGAGAGCAAAGGGACATCGTTAAGGATGAGAAAGTGATACCAACACTCGGAAAACAAACAGACCCATCCCCTGTGGCTCTCTGAATATTTCCCCATTAATCTGCTCTTAATAAGAAATTTAACTCCTCGTCTTTGGACCACAGGCAACAGGCGGACTCAATGGGATCATTTGATGGCAGAAGACTGCATTTTGCATTTTTATAAAATACACCAAGAAGGCTATTGAATTAGCTTGAGGAAAATTTCCAACTGCTGTATTTGAATGGGTTACTATTATCTAATGGGTTGCAGAAATTAACTTTAAATGATGAAAACCCATTTGTGAAGTGTGTAGAACGGCCGGTAATAATAAGAGCAATAACAGTGTGCCAATTAAATCAAGTGCAGAGCAATCAGTCTGCTTGCTTACTTGATGAAACATAATTCTTTTAAAAGGATGGATGTTAATGTCCAGTCGCGTTAATCATAGTTTATAAAAAAACTAAACAGCTAGTTGAAAAAATACTTCTCTGAGTAAAAAAACATAAACAGGTTTAATTGAGATGTAAAATAAAAAAATGGCATAATTTTCTCCAAATTACTTTAAAAGGCTGTTGCCTAACGAGACTATAATGACAGTCTTGTTTGTGACAGAGACGCAGCAGGCAGTGAAAATACATTTACATCTGTTTTAATCATGGCAGTTTGTGCTTTCAGTAAGGTTTGTGTAAATAAACACGGTAACAGCATATCTCAGCCGAAATCTAAAGAAGTTGGGATTGTTTTGTGCTGCTGTGCACTCGGTGTCTCACTGTGATATAATTTATTATAAACAAAGACTTGGATCCCATTACAAAAGAACCAAAGCAGGCTCGATATGTTTTTCCTGAGTTGTCATCATTCAAACTGAAATACGTTATTCTGTTTGCAGCAGTGGCTTCCAGCAGCATGTAGGGAAGATTTATCGTAGATCAGAGTAAAAGGAAACAAAATAGGGCTATAAACAGGTTTTCTATGGAGCAAAAAGCTTTATAGCTTTCTAAACTGTTGTCAAACAACATTCTTATGTTCACAGATTCTGCTGTTTCTCAAACGTATTGCTACCTACTGTCAGTGGTGGGAGGAGAATCAGATCCTTTACTTTCAAGGGACACTTTGCCTGTTTTCAACCAGCTTTGTATCATAACAGTGTGGTATGTGTAAATGAAATATGGTAAACTTTCCTCCATATTGCAAGCACCCATATCTCTCTGTTTAACTCCAAGCCCAGGCCCGCCAGCAGATTTGAGCTGGCTTTGGGGTCTTGCTTGAGCTATCAAGCCCCTAAGAAGTGTTTAGGCCCCTAATGCCAATTTGACAGAGTGATTACATGATGCCATTGGGCCCAAAAAGACGTTTTTGAAGTGTCACATCCTCCTTCACCGTCAGAATATCCTTTTGTCCAATTATAATTTGATAATCTAGATTGGATGACCATTTAATCTCCATTCAACTGAGAGGAGGGCTAAACTGCAGGTGTGATGGGAATCCGGCCGGATTTCCGGCATGCACCGATAGAGGAGGGGAAAAAAAAGTTGATGCGGGATACATGTGTGCGTCACAGACAGTAGATAGCTCTGGTAGAAGCGCTTTAAACAGAGACCTCTCGCTCTCAACCTATGGCTTTCGCTCCAAACCACACCAAAGTTAGGCTACTAGCCAATCAGAAGAAGAGTGGGGGTGGGTCCTGGGTGGAGGAACAAACTTGGTTCAGAGCCAACTTCAGATTCTAGTGGAAACCCATGCCATGGACACTGTCATCAAGATGGAAAGTAAGTTAATGAAACCCGGGGAAAACGTCCAGATAGTCAATAAAGGACTATTATTTGTATTTACTGTATTTCAAGATTGCCTATTTTGGCGGAAAACAACTGAATTACATTGTAAGTGAACATTTGTTGATTTGTTCTGTATCAACATTTTTACATCTTGACACATTAATCAGCAATATTTGCTCATTATGTTAACAGAAAATGTATTTTCTGTTCCACATTAAAGGAATTTCAATGAGACAGGGCTGAATCATGATACATGGGATGATTTTGCCTTTTCAGGGGTTAAACACTTATTTAAATGAAACAATCTAAAAAGTATAAAAGAGAAATCAGTCTTTGGTGAAAACTGATAACAACCCATAAACATCTGAAATGTCACAAGGGGCCCCAATCAGACATTGCCTTTATATAAAAGGTCACAAGCTGTAAAGGCTGGGAGCCACTGGTTTCATCTGTAACAATAATCAGTATTTTATAAGGTTATCATGTGGTTTTTAATGTAAAAGCTTAACATGAAACGTAATCGTTGGCATTCAAATAAATACAGTGAAGTAAGAAGTGTAATATTTCTCTCTGAAATGTAGTGAAATAGATCCAGACTAGTACAGCACTCAATTAAATGTACTTTCCACCACTGTGCAGCGTATAGTATGACATCCCTATATATGAACCATCATACGATACTCTCTGTATCTCGTAAGGAGTCTGCTTTCATCCCTGAAATCCTCACTCTGATCATGTAGTCACAAGCAGAGCAATAGCGAGAAAGATTAAGTTTTTTTGCCTCCAGACCTTTTATTTCTCATCGCCAGATAACACTAAGAATGTGAAACCAAGGAAAAGCTTGCTACAGCTCTCACTGTTCAAGCCTATTGGATACAGATAACACTGACACATGTAATGGTGTGTATCATCATGTAAGTCTATCACAAGAGAGATAAAGCTCAGTAAAGTGGTCCTTTAAGGCCTCTCAATTCCTGTCATGGTGGGCCGGCGTCCTGCAGGTTTTTGTTCCATTACAGTTTTTGTACCGTGAGAGTTAATGAGCCACAGCTGGTCTGTATCTAACTGTCGCCTTCAGGGGGGAACGAAAACCTGCAGGACACCGAGTCACAAGGACCAGAATAGAGCTTCCTCTGGGTTAAGCTTTTCTTAAGCATGTCCATGCTGGTGGTTTGTTTCTATTGCAGCAGAAAAGAAAACAGTGTTGCAATTAGTTGGGATTTATGTTGTGATATTTACTATACATTAAGTGGACTTTAATGCATCTGAAGAACAGTAGCTTTTATTGGCCACTCAAGACTAAGAGCACATTGCGTGCATTATGAAAATTTATACACTCCAAACATGCCCCTCTTGAATGTAACTGTTATTTATATTATGACTTGTTCGGCCAGCAGTGGTGATATCCCTGTTTAGCAGAGATTGATGTCTTAGCAGGGCCTTGGGATGAGAACTATAATCAAAGTCCAGGCACAAGGATTGATTCCTCCGTGCTCATCCATGCTGTGATTTCCACGCAGTGTGAAGGCAACAGAGACTCTTTGTGTGTTGACTGGTGAAGCGGTTGTGTTAGACCCTCAGTCCATCAGCCCCTCCGAAATCAATACCTTTCGGGATCTTTCCCGCCTTGAGCGTATTTGCAGGGAAGCCTTTGAGGCGATAGCAGTGTTCTTTTCGTGTGGTGGGTCTAATCATTTTTACAGGCTCTATATCTCAGACCGATGTAAGAGGTGCACGGTTTAAACAACCTGCCTCCATTTCCACCGCGGTGATCTCACCTCTCTGACTAATTTGTGGGCAGATTAGGTCACAAATCCACCACTCTTCGTCTGTAGCCTTTGACTTGCACTATTATTGACTGTCCAGACTCACTGGTGTGAAACATGACTTTAATCACCCATAACCCTGGTGCAAATTGAATTTCTGGAGAAATTCTGTGTCCTGAAATAGCTCTCATTTTCAACCCAAAAGGACAGGGTATTGGATTTTGTTCCAAAATCTGTTTTAATGTCATGACTGGTGCACTGCACTCAGATGATATAAAGTCTGCTGTCTTTAAATACTCCATTTAAAAAAAAGTATTTCTCTGCAACAACTATATGTGACTAAAGCCTTATTTACACAGGACTAATATTACCAGGGGACCTTGTGTGATTTATATCTGACTCCCCCACCTCACCCACAAATGGTTCTGCATGCTGTGTAGCGAGATGAGCCTCCCTCAAAATGCTGTCAGAGCTTTCATTTATGATTGCCAACGCAGTCTCCATCATTCTCGACTGGGAGAGAGGGAGAAAAGGCACAGAAAACAAAAAGCCCAACTAAGACCCCAAATCTCTAAGGTGCCAACTTGCACAGGACTTATACAACAAGTAGTTCCCACCAGGCAATCTGACTGGTTAACAAGACATTTAGATTGTGCTCAAATCAGTATGACAGTACATGTTCCTCATCACTGAGGAGCTGTACACATGCTGCTTCTTTAACCACCTGGAAAACACAAGGTCTGGTGCCGGGTGCTACTCTGTGCCAACTTTCAAGGGCACGGAGGCAGGTTGCGTCTGAGGTTGCGAAGCTACCATAACCAGCACCGAATCATAGCCTACTTACTATAAATCCTGAGTGCAGACCTGATCTTCTTCCAGGCATTGTTTTGTAAGGTTGCTTTCAGACCTAGAGTTGTCTTGCTTTGGTCCAAATCAGGGACTAATTGTGTGACAAAGTTGTATAATTGCCTAGAGTTGGTTCGTGTTCTTCGTGTTTCCATGTGGGAAAAATCCAGGAAGTAAAGCAAACGTTGAAGAAGAGTACACTTGCAAGATAAATGTGACACTTTCTAATGTCACAATGGAGGGACAACTACGCAGGTTGATTTTAGCGCTGCTCATCGTGGACTATATTGCTGTCATTGTTCATTTTAGTCAAACCATACAGTTTGAAAACGAGGCGCGGCTCCAACTAGAAAACAATGTTTTGATGCATTGGATGTGCTGAATGTGCATATTAAGGCAGTACAGGAGGAGGTGCACATTAATAATCCTCCAGAACTGTAACATGCTCATGTTTAACCCAAACAATGTGTCATGTGACTGCAGTTGCTTCAGATCCAGGTCGGAGCACATTCTCACCACAAACAAACCGCACCAGAGTTTGTTTGTAACCAGACTGAGACCACCTCTTCAAGAAGGCCTCGGTCCGGTTGTTTTGCTGCACACCTGAGTGCGATTGCAGTGTTCACACCTGCACACATGAACCGCACTTAGGGGGCAAATGAACTTGAGATTTGATTGATCAACTTATTCTCCATATTTAACACAAACTGATATTTACTGAGAAAGGGAAAGGTATCTGACATATGGTGCGCACTGCTGCACTATAAAAAAAATCATTAAGTTTATCTCAGGGCGCAGCGGTGGCACCCTGAAAATAGGTGCTTGGGAATGCATGCACGCCAAGACAGCGTTGCTTTGGCATTTGAGTGTGGCTTACATTGAAAACGATGAATTTTAGAGCACAAAAAAACGCAACATGTCTATGGCCCCTGAATATATTACTCCGCCATTTCCATGGCAACATTGTAACTGCTGGAATTGGAGCAAAAAACAGACGACTACAAAACTGCGACAAAATGGACTGTTTTTGTTGTTCATTTGGATTTATGTGGCAGACTGAGTTTTGATGGATGGTTGGAAGAGGATGAGAAGAACACACAAAAATAAAAAGACCGATATGTTACAGTGTCAGATGAAGAGCTTAGTTCATCAGTTAGAGAAGTCTCGGAATGAAGTCAGTACTTCTTGGTCTATGTCTTTGGCTGTCACACGCTTCTGGGACTATCTGAAAAACACTGCTGCAAACAAGCTGTGGATTTTGAGTAGAACTCAACAGTAAACAACTGGCTGCTGCTGCTGTTGCCATACTGGACTCACAC
The DNA here is from genome assembly GCA_035609425.1 of Epinephelus awoara. Classification (NCBI taxonomy): domain Eukaryota; kingdom Metazoa; phylum Chordata; class Actinopteri; order Perciformes; family Serranidae; genus Epinephelus; species Epinephelus awoara. The sequence continues at coordinate 8,408,263 of CM069294.1, forward strand.
ACACATATGTCTTCATGTGTTTGGGCTAAAGTCTAGAGACAGACTCAAACTAACACATTAACTATTTATAAGCACACTGGAATTAATTATTTATTAAACTAATAATTTATTAAACTAATAAATCTGAAACATTTTTTCTGTGCTTTATTTCAAATGACCTGATAAGCTGATCAGGAAAAAGCCACCTATAAATGGGTTGTTAGGATATCTTATTAACAGGAGGAGCACGATTGGTGGCAGCTGGTAAGGTGCAAGCCTGGCAAGCCCTCGGGTCTGTACAGCATCCCAGGACAGATGCTTAAAACTTGTGTGACTTTTTTTTAACTCTATTTTGACTGAATCCGTCCAGACTGCATCACTACCTGTTCTCAGGAAAACATCCAGTCCCCAAGAAACCTCACCTCTCTGAGCCAAATCACTGCAGACCAGTAGCATTCCCCTGCATAGCAATGAAATACTTTGAGAAACTGTTGTTGTCTTCCATCATCCATCCCATCCATCATCCGTCCCTGTTGACAGAAACCTCCGACCAGTTTGCATATAAAGCCCAACAAGGGTCAGAGGAGGCTGTGTCTCCTGTATACCCCCCTTCAGCAGTTGGAAACGCCTTGCCACTATGCCAGGCTCCTATTATTGGTTTTAGTTAAACTCTCCCATCTCAACATCCTCCCTTCAGACTCCAAGCTGTCTGGGTGGGCACCACCATAATCACCAACACCAGAGCCGTCCAAGGCTGTGTTGTTAGCCCCTACCTGTATACACTGACTGTCTCAGCCCCTCCCCCATTCAACAGTATCTTAGATATTCAGATAACACATCCATACTTGCACCTCTTAAAGACAATAACTCAGCCACGGCCCATCAGCACTTCATCTTCACTCAGTGGGGCACACCTACCCCCCCACCCCCCACCCCCCCTCCCCCCTTGCCATCAGCTGTGAGCCAGTTGAGGTGGTAGAGAGGTTCAAGTACTTTGAAATCACCCTTGACAATAAACTCAGCTTTGATCATCACACTGCCAACATCCACAAATGCTGGCAACAGACGCTCTCCACCATCCGGAAACTCCGGGCACTCACAGTCCCACCCCACCTTCTGCTCCTCCTGTACAGGAGCATCATAAAACCCATCCCTTTCTATTTTTCCACATGCTACTTCAACCTGCTCACCGTCACCAACAGGAACAGACTCCTCAAAATCACACACATTGGGCCTCATGCAAGAAGCGACACATGAACACATTTTTCTCTTGTATTTACAATTTGTACTTATTTTGTTAGTGCCTATTGATTTCTTATTTTTGCTCTTCTCTCAGGGCAGAGAAAATGTTTTGAGTGGTTGAGAGCACTCTCACCAAGATAAGCAGAGAAACATCTCGTCTTCAAAGTTCACAAAATGTCATTTGTGAGGAAACACAAGTTTTATATTTCATTCATAATGTTCTGTAACCACTTAATCTTGTTAGGTGTTGCAGGGGGCTGGAGCCTATCCCAGCTGTCATTGGGTGAGAGGCGGGGTACACCCTGGACAGGTCACCAGACTGTCACAGGGCTGACACATAGAGACAGACAACCATTCACACTCACATTCACACCTACGGACAATTGAGAGTCACTAATTACCCTGCATGTCTTTGGAATTAATTATCATTATCATTAATCTTATTTAGATTATTATATGTTTTAGAGTTACTATAATGATTAGATTATTAAATCTGTGGGCTACTATACTTGGTCTGTTGATCCTAATTACTGTAATTTTAGCTACTGTGCATCTCTCTGCTGAGCTCTCTCTTACTCAGCTCTTGTAATCTCATGCCACTATCTACTTCTACTCCACTGCAATTCAGAGGGAAATATTGTACCTTTGACTCCACTACAAGAAGAGTTACTTTACAAATGAAAATCTTTGCACACAAACCATATGAAAATATACAAGCTGAAACGATTAGTCAGCTGATTAGAAAATGAACTGAGAACTGATTTTTTTCATTTTTCATGAAAAAACATTAAATGGTTCCAGTTTCTCAAATATGAGGACTTACTGCTTTCCCTCTTAATTAGTTTGACACATGAGCCAGAAAAGAGAGGTGCCTCAAAAAAATCAGAGTCTTTGCACACAGCACAACACCTGCCCTTAAGTAGTGTTTACTTACCTATGCCAATAAATTACTTATGATCAAGTGAGATTCATCATTCAGCACACTTGGTTAAGAGCAGATCTGGATGTTTAAGAATGTAAACGGCATCTGGAGTTGATGTCTCTTAGGGAGCGATCACACCGAGATGAAACCATTGTTTTCCTATTATACGGCGCGTCTGGCTGGTGCTGGTTTTTCCGGCATCTTTTTAGACGCTTCTTTTTGTAGACGCTTCTTTTTAGACGTGAGTTTTTAGATGTGCGTAGACGCTGAAAAGACACACACATACACACACACACATTCTCATTGACTGATTAATTGCCGGTCTTTATGTTATTGTGGTGTATTTATCATGATTTTTTTTGTTTTTTGCAGTTTCATCACTACTACAAATGCAGCTGTAGCCAGTATCTCACTATCACTATCCTCATTCATATTTTAAGAAGCTACAAATTCTATTCAGCCACAAAATAAACCTGAAAAGCTGCAAATCAGAACGGAAGTACAGAGAGTTGTTGACGAGAGATGATACACCGTCTCATCTAGTTACACTGGTGTGAATTGGCAGGTTTAAGTAGCTATCTGTTTCACCTCATCTTGTCACAAATCTTTGGTCTTAACTGTGCATAAAATCATTGGTCTCCCTACTCCCAACCTTCCAGCCATCATTGACACTGCCACCCCAAACTAATTCTTCACTCTCCTCCATGCGGCTGCAGATAGAAATCTCTGATCTGTATGAAACTTTAAAAAAAGTGTAAAACAAATATATTTCTTGGCCTGGCACAGTGACTTCCTGCGCTGGTTGCCTGGCAACCTTGCTGTAATGACAGAACTTCAGTAAGTTTCTGCTGCTATGGAGAAGTCAGAGTTGTTGCAAATTAAAAATTGCTTATTTGTTGTACGTGGGACCAAAATATTGCACCACAGTTGCAGAGTTCACCCAAAGTTTACAAAGAATCTGAGAGTGAATGGCTGAGTATTTGTTATATTCTGCTTGTGCTCGCTGTTGGCAGCAAAAACAACCAAATTTTGGATGTTACTGGGCCAAAGTGTAGCTTGGGAATCATATCGACTTTCCTCCGTAAGTTGGCAGGCGTGTAACTTTTTGACATTTTAATCAAAGCACCAGATATTTTTTAATGCAGTTGCTCATCTGCTGTGCTGATGATTACAGCGGGAGAGTTTAATGTCTATCCGAGCCTCCAACAGACTCCCAACATTATTAATGCAGAAAATAAATTAAACTTTCGCTTCTGTGGGCACCTGAAATACCTCCTTACATCCTTTTGCAATACTGTTGTTGTTACTTTGGCAGGAAATAGTGTTTTGATCACTCACAGTATGGAGCTGATGGAGAAAAAGGTCTTCAGGGTCTTTTTAAAGGCTCCTTTTTTGAGTGATCAGTTTCCACTTCAATATTGCAATCAAATTTTCTCTTGAGTAACTTTGTCCAAATTCTGCTGCAATACCACATCAAGGCTGGAGCTCACACAACGAACTGACTGGCTGTGTTTGTCTGCAGTTTCACATCCATATAAAAGCTCCAAATGTCTTTGAAGTCTTCCAGATCACAGAATTGCAAAAGCATATTTTGAAAAACAGCAAACCACTAAGTCTGATGTTTATTGCAGCAAATTACAAGATACACAAAAAGCAATAATACTTTTGCAAGCACAGAGCGCAACAGTAATTCCTCAAATATCTCACAGCAATGTTGCAATACTCTGTGTCCCTCATCAGCGATCAACATGCTAATTAGCCCTGAAATTTGAAGGGAGAAGAGTCTTTTCTAATCTCCATGAAGAACGGGTAGCGCTGTCACTCATTAAAGCAGACTTATAATTCGCCTGGTCTCATTATTATGACACAGCACAGGAATCGGCCTGGTCACTGTGGGGAAAATGTCATGGATCATGCTAATGATCGACACTAAGACTCATTCCCACAGAGCCCATAATTGCTCACTCCTGCTGTGCCATTTTTCTAATGATGAATTCTATTTTTTCCCCCACACAGAATTATTCTTTCTGAAAAATGCTTCACAGAGTTGCTGCTTGATTACATGAGCGTGTTTGTTTATCAAAATACTTATCAATCTTCTAAGGATCTGACTTTATCACGAGTGCCTGCTTTGAAACTGGAGCAGAATTTGTGTAGATTGGAGCTTAAAATGTTGGATGATGAACACTTCCTGTCCCCTGATTTACATATTAGTAATATATGACTTTCCCATAGCGAATTTCGTGTCAGTCAAGTGTCAGACACTCCTGTTGTAAAATCATACCCTATCAACATTCATCATGGCACAGGTCTACTTAGAAATGTCTAGTTTTTGGGAACTTCTACAGCTGATATAGCCTTTAAAATAACCAGCACACAACATTGAAATGCAATTTTGGCTGAAATGGAGGAGAGTAGATGACTTTAAATGTAATTATATAAGAAAAAGAAAAGAAAACCATAAATCATTGCCATGACTGACTGTACGGCAGCTGAATAATGGGCCTTTTCTCGTTTTATATTGACTCAAACAAAGTGAGATGTGAGGGAGATTTTTTTCATTACAGCAGATAAACATTGTTTTGACACCATATTGGTTTAAAGTCATAGTTGGGATGTGTTGCAGACATTGCTCTCTGCTATAATTACAACTACGCTGTCAGTACGTTAACATGACAGACAACAGCTGTTTAACCCCCAAACAAACAAGCAGGAGCTTTTCTACAGAGATCTGTGGAGCTACTACAAACATCTCCAAGCATCCAGACTTTTAACTGAATAAAAACAGAGCAACCATGTAAGTGGCCAGTGTCCTTGACAACAAGGCTAGGCCCCATAAACTGCAGTAGTTTCCCCTGCAAAACCCAGAGAAGCCAAGAGTTCCCTATTAGAAATATAATTTTCCTTTTTCACAGAAAGATGAAATCATTTTTCTTTGCTACATAATAGCCCCTGTATTTCTATTCTGTTGTCATGGCTTTGTTTTGCCCGCTTCACTAAGTGTCTTCAAATTAGGGAAACAGTGCATCTCTGGACTGTAAGATGTCGGAAATGTCAGGAGGTTTGCATATTTTAATATGTATTAAAACAGCCAGATGTGGCCACTGGCACAAAGCTCAACTTGTGGGATGTGAGCAGTGTCAGTCAAGTAACATAACCGGGAAAGCTAGTGATATGATACGATACGATATGAAACGATACGATACAATACAACCCTTTAATGACTCCCTGAGGGGGACATTCTGTTGTTGCAGCAGCATGAGGTAGGCAAGAAAAACAAATAACAGAAGAAAAAGTTAAAAATAATAACAATAAGAAGTATGTAAACTGGGGTTGGGAATCATCAGAGATCCCGTGATATGATATTATCCAGTCCCTCCAGGATCTCGCTGCAAATAACCCTTGAATTTGAGGCCAATTTTGTCCAAAAATAAGATAAAAATTGCGACATTTTTAAGTGATTTTTTGGGGGGGAAAATTGCGGAAAATGACAATTTGTTATTACTACCTCCAAAAAATAAGTCATGTCATCACTTGCTATAATAATCATACAGAATATTACAAAAATAGCTGCAAATGTTTTTTTTATAGTTCTCTTCGCTAGTTTTATTTAATTAGTTTCAAAACATGGACAGAACGTTTCTCCATACTGCAATGCCATTAGCCATTTGATGACACGTCTGTTGACGTTTCAAAGACGTTGTGTGCGTGTCGACTTCCGGTCCACCGGAAAATGCGGAAAAACATGGACAAATCATGGGACTTGCAAGAATTGCAAGCTCCCGCAAATATTGTGGAGTTTCGTTGAATTTTTGTTAATTATTCACAATTTTCTTTTTTCTTTTTTTTTTTTAATATTTTTTAGGCCACTTTGCCTTTTAATGGACAGGACAGGTAAGCGTGAAGGGGTGCGAGAGAGAGGGAGGATGACATGCAGCAAAGGGCCTTGTATATGGGGCGCCTGCTCTACCAAGAAGCCACTGACGCCTCAAGATCACAATTTTCTGGAGGGACTGATTATCACGATACTTAAGTCATGATACAGTGTTAATGTGATTTTAAACGTGACATGAGCAGTGTGATAAAATATATTGCGATAGCTCATATTACCTAACTTTAACTGGAAATTTTGTCCCCAAAGGAAAACTTTGTCAACATCTGTTTTATCCAGGGCGGCGGGTGGTGCAGTGGTTAGAATTGTTGCCATGGGGTAGCCCTTCCATGGGCTCTCTCCAGGTGCTCCAGCTTCCTCCCACAGTCCAAAGACATGCAGGATAATTGGTGACTCTAAATTGTCCGTAGGTGTGAATGTGAGTGTGAGTGGTTGTCTGTCTCTGTGTGTCAGCCTTGTGAAAGTCTGGTGACCTGTCCAGGGTGAACCCTGCCTCTCACCCAATGTCAGCTGAGATAGGCTCCAGCCGAACTGCGACCCCGAACGGTATAAGTAGTTACGGAAAATGAATGAATGTTTTATCTAATTAGAAAAAGTAGTCAGTCTGTTTATCTAATTTATCTGTTTTTAATTGCAGCAAAGTGGAACTCATGAACTGAATAAGCAATTGTTTTATTATTCTAGTAGGCTACCAAAAGTATAATTTGTATTTTATATACAAATGTAAATATAAAAGCAATACTTGGCATACGTTTATTGATATGATATTGCCACTCGTCCCCCCACCCCCCACCCCCCAGTGTAAACTAAAATGGAACAGTAGTAAAAATCGAAACTTTACATGAGCAAGATAAAATTACAAGGAAAATAATATAATATAACATAACATAATAATATATAGTAATATAACATAGGGTATTATATTGTATAGCAATAAAAGTAAATACTTATTAAATAATAAGTAATGAATATGGGATAATATATAATAGATAATATATAACACACTATATAAATCAGTCCATTGCTTGTTTTATCAGCTTTCTGGCTTTTGTCAGACAGCTCGGCTGGCACTGGTGAAGATGATGGAGCTCTGGAGGTTTTGTCAGTGGAAACAATTTCACAAAAGATCCACCGGGGCAACAAGGTCAGTGGGAAACAGCTAGATATTGTCAATGCCACTTCACTACCTTTGTCCGCAGAATAGCCGCTGTCATTGCACGAACATGTACAAGTTGTTCATATTGTGCAGGTTATGTAGCTTACATGAATTATCAATTGTTTGTGTGTGTGTTATATCAGACATGCATTACTGATGTTGTTACTGTGAGCTGTCTGCACACTGACAACACAGGTAATGTGGACAGGGCTTTGAATAAAGGTGCAATTTCCACAGTTTGTCAATTGTTGTGGTCAGGTAGCCTCTTGGGTTGTTAGTCAGTTTTGATCATTTGTAGCGTGCGCTGGTGCAGCCTTCACGCCATCATTTTCATATTTAACAGTGTCTCAACAGGCAGGAGGGGAACATTTTAGTCATGACCATCAATTTCGATGGCAAATTGAAACAGCTGCAGCTAATTAATGTTAATTTTGTGGGTTTGTCAATTAACCACAAAGGAAACTCTTGGCTGTTGTGAAAATGTCTGTGTCTGTGCTGTTTAAGCCTGCTAAAAGGTGGTTTCTCTCATCATGTTGATGTTTGAAAGGACAGAGTGTCTCTTTTCTGGTGGGCGGACCTCCTCTAGATAAATGGCTTGGCTTCACATCACGTCGCTTTCAGACGGACAGTTGGCAGCTAGCTCTGTAGCTGTTGAGTGTAAACTGCCAGCTGTTCGACAGTGGTCAGACGGCTCAACGTCCCAGTGGTTTTAAGTTTCTGTCAGTACTGTAGAATCTTTCATTCATCTATAAAGCCGTGGTGATTATTCAGACTCATATCAAAGATGCAGTCAGCTCTTCTAATCTAGAACTCTTTATGTCTAAATTCAGCCAGTATCTCCTGATGGTCCGCGAGCTGTCTGTTCTGTGTGGGTGCTGAGAAAAACATCCGGTGTTCATAAACAGGCCTGGCTCTGTAAATAGGAAACAAAGTGTCTCAGGCCGAGCCTAATCCAGCCAATTGAGTGTTTGTGCTTGTGCACAGGACGGGGAAAAGGCCATGGATGTATAAAGCTAAAGGTGATGGGGTTGAGAGGAGCAGTAAATGATGGGAGGGGTGTGTCATGCCACAATTCAGATGGCCCAAAATTCTGAAGCCCTATTAGTCTGATGGACAGAAAACATATTTCTATGAAAACCCGTAATAACAAAAACAAATACCTATCGCTCTGAAGTGCCACTTATCCGAAAATACACGCCCCCTACAATTTGTTTCAGTTCCCCAGCAACATTTAAGCCACAGATCCCTGGTGTTTTTATTGACCCTTTGTGCAATTTCCAAGTGGTGTTTGAGCCACTGAACTCAGGTGTTTTTATTGACCCTTTGCTTTGTTTTCCAGCGATGTTTGAGCCACCGATCCCCGGTGTTTTTCACCAACCCCTCCACACACCTGTTGCTCCTAAGTCCCGCTTATTTGAAAATACACACTCCCTGCAATTATTTCCAGTTCTCTAGTGACAGTTAAGTTACCGATCCCAGGTGTATTTACCGACCCTTCACATCATTTCCCAGTGGCCTTTGAGCCACCAATTCCAGGTGTTTTTCACCAACCCATTCCTGCTTTTCCAGTTGTGGTGTCATGCCATTGTTCAGACGGCCCAAAATTCTGAAGCCCCATTAGTTTGATGGATCAAAAGCCCATTTCTCCGACAACCCATTAAATCAAAAACAAATGCCCATTGTTCTGAAGTCCCACTTATCTGAAAATACACACTACTTGCAAGTAGTTTCAGTTGCCCGGTGACGTTTGAGCTACGGATACAGCATTTCCCAGCAGAATTTGAGCCATTTAACTGTGCGATTTGCACCATTTCCACTGGTGTTCGAGCCACCGAACCAAGGTGACCCTTCACAGAGTTCCTCAGCAGCACCTGAGCCACTGAACTGGGCTGTTTTACTGACACTTTGCTTTGTTTCCCAGAGACATTTTGAACCACTGATCCCTGGTGTTTTTCACCAACCCATCCCTGCTTTTCCAGTTGTGGTGCCATGCTATCGTTCAGACGGCCCAAAATTCTTAATCCCTATTCTTTCAACAACTTGTTACCCTGGAAACAAACCGCCATTGCTCTTAAGTCCCACTTATCCAAAAATACAGACTCCCTGCAATTAGATTTTCCCTGGCAACGTTTGAGCGATGGATCCCTGGGGTTTTAACCAACCCTTCGCACCGTTTCCCAGCAGCATTTGAGCCACCAAACGCTGGTGTTTTTGACTGACCCATCCCTGCTTTTCCAGCAGCTTTTGTGCTACAAAACGTGGCTGTTTAAGCCTAAACATGATCTTTTTCCAACCATTACCAAGTGTTTTTTGCGCCTAACGCTAATCACACATTAACCACAGCATTGTCCACAAACATAAAGTTGCAGCGTTTACGCTACAAAGTAATGTACAAATGTAACATGTGTGTGGTTTACAGACAGTGCAAGCATTTTTCTGGCAACTGGGTTCTCACTGCAGGGAGTGTGTATTTTCAAAGAAACCAGATTTGGATCAAAGAACGTTTGTCTTTGGGATAACAGGCTTTCAGTTCAATGGGACTTTTATCAGACTTCAGGGCTTCAGAAATTTTGGGCGGTTGAAACAGTGGGAAATATCAACAAAATGTACACAAAAGTCGCTGACTCCATCTTTAAGCGTGCCTTTTGCTGTCTGTTGTTTTGTTCTATCACAAACAAACCTCAAATATAAAATGAAAGACTAGAAAGATGTTTTCCACTGTGAAGCTGACAGCAGCTGTTCACAGTAAAAACAGTAAATACAGGTTGAATCCCCAGCGTGCCATTTCAATCGGTAATAGAAAGAACGAAACTTGTGCTGTACGAAAATGTCAAAGCTTATTACTTTATGAAAAGTTAGTAATGTTATTTGTCATGCAAACAACAAAATGTTATAGAAGAACGTGGCATCATCACATCAACACAGCCTTGTGTTTAAAGTCAGCAATAGCCTCAAAACCATCCTGGCAAATAACTTACTGTCAGCAGCAGAGGACGGCTCTCTTTGACAGCTCCCACACAACCCAAACAGCCGATCACCATGATGATGGTCCCCACTGCGATGAGCAGGTTGGCTGCCGACAGGGAGGGAAGGGATGATGATAGGGTGGCAAAGTTTCCCTGGGTCACTGAGAGCCAGACTCCCACCCCAAGTATGCCACATCCTCCCAACTGCAGAGGAAACACAAAGAGGCATAAAGCTGTCAGACAACACAATCAAACTCATCCTAAACAGGAACACAGTCAGACATTGTGCTGTATAAAAATATCTGCAGACTTGTGGCTTTTGGTTTGTTTGTTTTTTCACGGCAGTGAGGACGTGCAAAGATTGAAGAGAGAAAACCAAAAAGACTCTTGTCAAAGACTCAGAACAGCAGAAACAATTGGATCAACAGAGGAAGCAGAACAAAGCAGCCAGAGTCCCCAAACAACAAAAAGTTTAGAAGAATAGTTCTACATTTGGGAAAACATGCTTATTTGCTTTTTTTGCAAAGGTGGTGAGAAGACTGATACCACTGCCTCATCCTTCCTGTAAATGTAAGGCTTTAGCCAGCAGCCAGTTAGCTTAGCTTAGCTTAGCTTAGCATAGCTTAGCTTAGCACAAGGACTGGAAACAGGGGAAAATGGCTAGCCTGGTTAAGCAGGTTAAATAACTCCAAAGTTGTTACACAAAAACCAAAGTGAAAAACAACAGCAGCTAACAACAGCAATTACTTCCAGGTGGACAACTGGCGATTTGAAATGTGGAGATATGTGAAATCGGCAAACTTGCTTATTTCTGTTGTTTATATTTGTTGTATTTGCAGCTGTAACTGTAATTTTTCTTGCACTGAGGCTAAACAATGCATTGCTGTGGACAGGGGCTGAATCAAATGTATTTTAGCTAAACAAAAAAAAAAAAAAAAGTTTAAATTACACTATATGGATGTGTATGCTGTAAAGCCCTGTGAGGCAAATTGTAATATTGGGCTTTATAAATAAAATTGATTGACTGATTGATTGATTGACTATATTTGGAATAGTTTCACTTCTTTACCCTACACACATTCACTGATGGAGGCAGCAGGAAACCGGCAACTCCTGTGTTTTGCAAGGTAAACAATTTTTTTTTTTTTTTGTCAATGGTAAAGTAAAGTGGTGCAAATATTCCAAAATATAGCGTATACTGTATGTTTTTAGGTTGCTCTTTTTTTTAGGTAGGCTAATTAAAAACTAATCAAGAGGCAGCATCCCCTCAGTGCTGCTTTATTTTATACACATACTACATGGGTTTTCTACCCCAGAGGACTGTCTTAGTGCTAAGCTAAGCTAACTTGCTGCTGGACGCATATTCAGGCGTGAGATGGTGGTGTCAATCTTCAATCATCCCTCTGCCAGCAAGAAAGAGAATTAGTGTATTTTCCAAAATGTCAAACTTTTTAACGTCACTTTTAAACCTGTAGTTCAGTTCACCTGAACACATAATAAATGCATTTTTACACTCAATAAATGATCATTTTTTCTTTTAATGCATCTCATTTTCACTTAGTCATACGGATTGAGAGGTAACTCTGGACAGGTTTTGCTGACTGTCAACATGCATTATCAGCACTACAGGTGACTCATGTAATGAGTCATGCTGCACATTATTGCACCTTTTTGTTTGACGTCTCTGGTGTCACAAAGACATAACTGTTATGATCAGCATTAGTCCTGGTTGCAGCTGAGCCTAATATATGATAAATAATGACAAGGGGGTAGAAAACAGGATGAAAAAGGGGCATCTTGTACTGTAATATTATCGGAAGGATAGTTACTGTGTGGTCGCTTCTTTCTCTCTCCCTTTTTAATGAGGAACTTCTCTTTTATCTTTCTGATGTATCAGGGAAAATCCCCGCTCTCATGTGCTGACACATTAGCATGTTCACCAAATAATCCTACATAATTACATAGGGTTATATAGGTTGCTCAAACAGATCTTTTTGAGCATTTGCATTCTTTAGAGTTCACACGAGTAGGTAAAAATACTTGAGCTTATAAATTCATGTTAAATCACACGTCCAGTTGTAAGTCTGCTGTGCTTTCACACCACAGACACACCAGAGTGAACCAAACCAAACAGGATACTCCAATAACCTGTTAATAAGCAGGTTGTTTATTTACATGTAAACACACTGATTGTCACTTCTGGCTCCAAAAAGTCAGGATGGCGATGTCTGAAATGCCAAACTTGTTCATTATCTTCTACAGTCTATGATTATACTCCAAAAAGTGGACTAATTTTTCACAGCATAACTACAAATTAGTATTTGCATTAGTAACAAAATTGCCACCAAACCTACCTAGTTATATTTTGGGCATTAATTTGGGTCAGGTTTGGGTAAATAATTACGGTGCAGTTATAGCTGTCTTACAACAGTTGACTGTAGTGGAACTGAACTGGAATCACAGTGGTTACAGTCATCTTAAGCCCCTTTTACACCACTTGATCAAGGGGGGAATTTTGCGCCCTTATTCCGCCTTGATATTCTGCATAAAAGACAGAATTGTGGAATGGAGGGACAGAGATGTGTCGCCTTTAAGGCAGCAGTGGAGGTACTAACAGAGCCAAATCAACTGTGTCAAAGGGACAGCTGGCAGCACGGTACCATGGAAGGGTTGAGTTTTGACAACATGATATGTGTGTGACCAACTGTGGGAAGATTAAAAAGCAGCTAATGCAGTTAGCAGCTAGCTCAAAGAAGAAGAACAGCAGCTGCAAATTGGGTAAATAATTTGTTACCCTCTGAGCAGAGGACGAGATCAATTGCCATATAACAGGAGCGGAAAACTGTTGTTATTGCCACATTAATGCTATTGTTATTGTATACAAAGTGCTGCTGACGCATATATGTCACACCATAGGCTGATGCTGTTTATGGAAGGCGTTACATGTTACACCCTTCTTGCCATTTGTGTTTCTGGTTTGCCAGCCTGCTGTCTAGAATCACACACAGTGGGGTGGCATTATGCCACTGTTGTTTGGTTCTGTATGAAAACACAAAGGTGGCATTATGGAAGGACTTCATAGCAGCTCTGTCACTCAATCTATGTGTGGAAAAGGGCTTTAGACTACAGGCCCACTCAATCATGTGTCCTAGAAATTACATTTATATATCAATATATTACTAAAATATCATTAAATAGTACTAATCAGCTGGCTAGGTCTAGGCAACAAAAGCACTTTGGATTAGGTTTGAGAAAGATTGTGGTTTTGGTTAAATGTTGGTGCACATTTATTTGTATTAAACCAAAACCATGATCCTCCATCACTGTGGCCAAGTGTCCTTATATAACCAATTAAAAGTTAAGAATGCAGTCGTCACTACCAGTGAATACTTTATTGCAAGATTGGATATTTGGTGGAAAACAAATGTATTAAGTTCAAAAGGAACATGCCTTCTTTAACATTTCCTTATTATGTTAATAGTTAACGTAATCTGATGAGTATTACATTTCCTTAAATTTTTGCTTATGTAGGAAACTAGGTTAACAAGTGTGTATCACAGAAAATAAACACTGTTAAGAGGATTCATATTGTTATGTAACAAGTCAACCCAGAAAAAAAAAAACAGCAATTTGAACCGAGTGATAAAATATTCAGTCATAGGCCATACTGCAGCATGTTGTCAGAGAAGTGAGCAGCTGCTCCAGCAGTCACTGCAACCAGCGTCTCCTGATCTCAGGCCTTGTACTCAGTGTACAACTTGAAGGAATCGTGCACCTTTCTTGTTTGTATATTAACATAATGTCTTGGAGACAGTGAATATGTTTACATGCACAAATTACATGTTTTTTTGCCTTTATTTCAAAGACACAATATTCCTATGAAGCTGTTTACATGGCTAATACAATGAATATTGTATGATATTCCTGTTTACAGGCAGCCAGGCATACTTTACATGCTCTAACATGCAGTTACATGCTCTAATATGCCATTTATCAAGTCTAAATAATTAATAACTTGTGCCTTTTTGCCTCACAAGAGGATTCTTTCAAAGTTTTCCACCTTTAGCAGACTCGTTTCACCAACAACAAACTGTTTAAAATAATGGTTGAAGCTACCATTGTGTCTCCCACTGGTTTATGGACCCCTGTTTTGAAGCCTAGAGTTTGGCATATTGGTTTTCACCATGTTGTTTTTTTATTTTGGAGCCGGAGGAATGAGTGATGGATCCGACTGAGGACCTAAGAATACAATCTGCAGACAGCCGGTCAGTCAAAGTGGCCATGTTTTTAATTATACATAACTTTATGAGCTACAGAGACCAAACTCATTTTTGTACCAGGTTGTTTATGTCTGCTGTAAAGTTGGGGCATTTTAGCATGGGAATTTAAAGGTCAGCTTTGACTCAGGAGGTAGAGTGGGTCAACCGGTGCTCCTCCTAAAACCCATCCTAAAACCAGCTGATATCCAAGTCTTTCACGATGTTTGAAAGCAGGCATTTATCTCTACGCCAGCCTTGCAAATGGTTTGTGTACAACGTATCCATGACAACGCACAGACCTGACTGTAAACAAGCAAGAGGCTGTGCATTGCAAACTGCGGAAAAATTCATATCTGAATGTGCTATATACATGCCCAAGGAATGCTCCTAAAAGTGGCATATCCCACATGTCTTAATGGGAAAATGCTTCATTCAGAAAAAGGCCTAATTGGGACTATCTCAACGGAATATGGTGTTGACGTGACCCGTATCAAAATCGTATAATATTGGAATATTTGAATGCATGTGAACGTAGTCAGGGTTGGCCCACTTTGTCTCATTTCATTAATAAAAACAGGTTTGATCCACAAAGCCTGTAATTCTTTGAACATTTCAAAGAAAGAATGTATGACTTTCCCATTATACGCACAGAATCGTGATTTCAGACTAATTATCACCTCCATGCAAGAGGTTTAATTTATTAGACCAGTTACAGTCGGGGCCATGTTTGAAGAATTCAGCTTCTTAGGGAGGAAATCTGCACTTCTTGAGTCCAGAACAGGAGTGTATCCTGTTTCCTTTGAATATTTTACTGATGAATCACAGCACAGAATAGCAGCAAGGGAGAAAAACATTAACACGTTTGTGCGAGGATCTTCAGATGCATCTATAGGAACACATCCACTGTGCACACTTTCAAGGGCCACTTGCCAGATCCCCAAAGGCAATAAGATTTACATGGCTAAATACACAGTTATTGTACCCCCCCCAAACACACACACACACACACACACACACAGACAGACACACGCAACTTTTCTTTCTATTTCCAGCCTTAACACAAGATCTTATTTAATGAGCTCTTGAGCTCAAAGTAGGGCAAGGCTAAAATAAAAAGCACTCGTGGGGCTCCATTCACAGAGGAAGGTTTCTGTTCACTATCTAACACGTCTGGGAGATTTCAGCAGCTTGCAAATGAAGGGTCTTTGGGTCACTGTCGCTCACAATGGACCCTTATTACGCTCCAGAGTGTATTCTGTAATGAAGATTGGCTTCGGTGAGAAGGGTGAAGGATGAAAAGGAAATGCTGGGAATGGTGGTGGCGAACATTTTGAGGTCAAATGCTCAAGCTCATTGGAGGGGAGGATATAACAACATGGGTGCAGTTTATATTCTACGGACGTGCAGGGCCAAGGACAAGTCCTCCTTAAAACTACAACAAATTATTAACCACAAAATCTATCTATCTATCTATCTATCTATCTATCTATCTATCTATCTATCTATCTATCTATCTATCTATCTATCTATCTATCTATCTATCTATCTATCTATCTATCTATCTATCTATCTATCTATCTATCTATCTATCTTGCCATTATCTCAACTTTAGATAAAAGTGACCCGAGCATGAGATTGATGCATAAAAATAACATAATATTTACCTAACAACAAAATGCATGACGACAATGAGCTACACATTGTATACTGTAGAAATGCATCTGAGCAAATGATTGTTATTAGAGAGACTATTCTTGTGTTTATGCGTCGCGCTGCCAACAACTATGGCTGAAGGCATTATGTTTTTGCGTTGTCTGTCTGTCCCATTCTTGTGGACGCAATGAGGGAATTTCTACAAAACATGTTTTTGGCCATAACTTAAGACTTCATATTTAATTATGACACAAATCATTGTCAGAATAATCACGCATCTAGATTTGTCTGTTATTGTAAGTCTTCTTCATGGATCAGACTATGATCATGGCCCAGTACTGGAAGAATTTGTTAATTGGTGTGACCTGTCTTTCCTCCACATTAATGTGTCTAAGACCGATGAGATGTTTATTGATTTTCGGAGGAGGCCGTGCCTTCATGCTCTTTGTGTGATCAATGGGGAGCCAGTGGCTGCTGTGCAGCAGTACAAGTATTTGGGCACTGTCTTCGATGGCAAGTTGAATTTTGATTTGAACACTGACAGCATCTGTAAGAAGGCAAACCAACGCCTATTCCTTTTTAAGGAAGCTGAGGAGTTTCGATGTAAATAGGACACTCATGAAATTATTCTATTCTTTCTTTTAATATTGTCTGTTGGTTTGGT
This sequence comes from Epinephelus awoara, assembly GCA_035609425.1. Taxonomy (NCBI): domain Eukaryota; kingdom Metazoa; phylum Chordata; class Actinopteri; order Perciformes; family Serranidae; genus Epinephelus; species Epinephelus awoara. The sequence continues at coordinate 8,424,996 of CM069294.1, forward strand.
ACTGTGTTGGAAAAAGTGGTCAAGTTGTGCTGTAAGATCACTGGTAATAACCTAAAGCACCTATGAAGAGGGGGTCACCTCTAAAGCTCGGTCTATTGACTCTCAACATCCCCTCCATGTTGAGATTCAGATGCTTCCATCAGGGCCGAAGTTTTGCCTCTCTAAATGCAGCACTTAGCGTTACGGATCGTCCTTTGTCCGGTCTGCTGTCGCTTATCTTAACCGGCAGTGACCACTAATGTCCATGATTTACCCCTGACAGTGTGTGATACTGGATTCTGTGTGTTACGTATTGTCTGTTTTGTTGTTCTCATGACTACTGTCTATATCTCAAAATGCCCCTTGGAGACATTGAAGTTTTACCTTACCTTACCTTGGTCTCTAAACTCAGAAAAATTGTGTGAAAATACCCAGCATTACCTCCCAGAGCCAGAGGTGATATCTTCAAATCCCATACTTCTTGTGACCAACAGTCCTAAAGGGAAACGATTTGCCATTTATAGTGAGCTTAAGCAAGAAATCCTTCTGAACAACTAAAACCAGCAACTGTGTATTTCACACTGTGTATCATAGTGTAAGACTGAATACTTGTAACGTTTAATCATCAGAGTTTCCAAAATGTGGTCTTGTTTTTGCAGCTCGTTTTGGAGGTTCTAAAAGAGCCTTAGTTGTGGCAGCTTTTTGAAAGGAGTTTTACTTTCACTCTGATCACAACTGGTCTTGATGAGCACCCGTCCCCCCCTTCAATAAACAACAGCTTAAACCTTTACAGTTGCACAGATTTGCAGTGTTTCAACTGATGCAGCCATCTGGACTGCCTCCTCTTCTCACAGCAGGTTTATGTATTTGAAGCAGAGCCTTTGACTCTTGCTGCTGATTAAGGCCCAGCGAGAGAACGTACAGATTTCTTCGATAAATACCTATCAACTAAACTGCCTTTATTGTATCTGAAACATCACAAACGTTGGCCCAGTGGAGCAGAAATACCCACACTGATATCATTTTGATATGGCGATGAAAGGAAGTCTCTCTGAATGATTTCCCTGATAAAATATACATGTGCAGTAGATGTACTTGACTCCTGGGCTTGCGATGTATAATACAGGTGGATGTTTTAATGACTACATTCACAGTGTGTTGCTATCACCGCTCTGATCTCACGGCAATTATGGGCGCTGTATCCCGAGCATGGGTCAGGAATGCATATTAATATAATTATGTTGGTATGATTAAGGTCATAATCTGAATTCTTACTCATACATGAATAAAATGGGATGCTCTCGGGGCCGAGGATTAGTAGAAGAAAGGAAGTTTTCATGCGCAGCAACACAGCGAGAAATGTTAGTTTGAATTCCCATGCTTCATGTTTTATTTCTTTTGTGGCACTTTGATGTGTGAATCACGTATTCAGTTTGTCCCAAAAGAGTGAATCCTGGTCCTTAAATCTGCTTTTATGGACATAGCCTGGTGAGTTTGTTTTTAATATATCTCATCCCTTACATTTGTGTTACCTTTGTGACACATTTGAATCATGAAAATGGTGGAAAAACCTGAAACTTCTGCACTTTGACTGGGGTTAAAATTCTGAATCTGATCACCACCGTTTGGGATAATATGCCGAAATTATTAATCAAGTTGCTGCTGTTACTCATATTTAAAAAGCAGCAGAATTTATGCAGTGATGATTAAATATGTATCTGACTCATTGGAATAACAGCTGTAGCCTAATGAATTTGGCACCTTCTTCTTCATGAGCTACTTAATTTGAATTTTGCAGTTCCTGGTTTAAACGTGCTAAGATGATAAGCTTCAGTTATTCATATGATATGAACAGAAGTTGAATGCCACTCCTGAAATTGACGTGGCGCGATCAGACGTATCACTGTTTTGCACTTGTGGGAAGCTGCCACTTGAATGTTATGTGCACTGCTCTTTACTAATGAGAGAGAGATAGGAGGAGTGTAGCACCTCGATGATTTTTCCCATCCACACACTATGAATTTGCACTCGCAGCCTAATGCTCGCACTGTGGATTGTTGTAAAGAAAGCAGCACTGCAACATTTCCCGGCCGGTAGACATGTTTGTACGTATAGCTATGAAAAGTAATGCACCACACTCCTATCTGTGCTTAGGTTTAGGCAACAAAAGCACACTGATTGATGGTGCTCTCCTGTGCCGAAATCCTTTAGTTGATCCATCCAACCACCCTCTGCAGACTGTGGCAACGTCAGCATCAACTCTGCTTTAATTCCAACATACAATTCCTAAAAAGCTTTGTACTTGAAAATGTTGTTTTCTGGGGGCATTTGTTCAAACAACTGATGCTGCCATTTCTCCTGGGGCTTCTTGTTTTAGCTCTGGCTTGGTCTACACCAGCTTCTGGGAGAAATATCTGTCTTTTTAAGTGCTAGATGTTTGACTTTTTCCACAAGCCACATGTTTGCTTTGGCCCTCTGCCTCTCGGTGCTGGGCAGGTAGTGTACACTTGGCTTGTCTCAGCTGCTTTCCTAGAAATAGCAGTCTTTTATATGGGAGGGCTGCTGTGAGCCTCAAGGGCTCAGCACACATGCAGATTGAGAACCAAAACAATGATTTAAAGTTGGCTAAAAGTCTGTGTGGAGCTGCAGTGGGTTCGGCACTAGGAACAACCCCGTCACTTTTCACTGACTCACTTGAATTGATATTTTTTTTAAAAAGTAACTTAAGGAAACTGTTTGCCTGATGAGGCACAAAATTAAACTTCAACATTTTAAAAGGCCATTAAAGCTACTCATAAGTTTGATTTTAATAAAACTTGGAGAGTTAATTATTTCTGTCAGACTGTATTTGCCCAAGGCATTTCTGAATAATATCTGAGGATGACATGTTTCATTCGGTTAATGTTTACATGTGACATTTTTATTTATACCCACAGTCAGCCCCCACACGTCCTGGGTGTCAGTACTGAGCAACTTTTGAGAACAAGTCATGGCTGCCAATATAAAACTCTGCCATGTGGCTGCCAATCCTGACTGAAACAAACAACTTTGTAATATTTCTTGTTTTACATAAAAATCCCCACCATCAGAACATATCACAGTGTAAAAAGCAAAGCTGTGTATAATTCCTGCCAAAAGCAACCAAGTTTCATTAACAAATCAACAAGAGACGTCATTTGAAGGGCACCAACAAACGCTGAATGTTTCAGACTGACTCAAAAAAGGATTTTCTGATGTGCCACAATTATTTAAGTGAAATTAAGTTTAGAAAACTGCTTGGTTATGGTTTGGCAGAGATCAAAGTTATCATAAAGGACAGTGAGATCATGTGCTGGGGTTGGGGTTTTAGCAGCCTACACATGGTTGATATTTCTTTCGTTAATACCACTTTATTTTTGGCCTTAACATGCTTAAAACTAAAAATGAACAAAAAGTTCTACATTTACCAGCCATTTATTTTTCCTGGAAGTGTGTAAAGGACTTTTGGAGCAGAATTTAGACCTTCATGTTCCACAGAAACATAATTGAGCTGTTTACTGAACAACTGGACTTGGAACCAACACAGTTGCCAGAAACAATGTTGGCATTGTACGTTTTTGCAAACCAAAAATACATTTTTGTGTTATTATTATGTAACTGGTACATTTAAACTTTGTTTTTCTACATTTCAACAATGCTGTGGTTAAGGTTTGATTAGGTTAAGCCACAGAAACCACCTGCTTATGGTTCATGTTTTGGTTTTAAAATCCCCGTTTTTGTGGCACAATCCCAGCTGGAAGTAAAACAATGTCTTAGTAAAAACAACCACTTTTAGTGGCTCTATCCTCAGTAGAGAAACAGTGACAGGTTGTAAAAGAACACTCATGTTTGGGGGCTGAAAAGCTGCAGGAGAACAGTGATTGTACCAGCCCTGGAAATTAACCTGACTCCTGTCTGACTGCTGAGTGTGGACATTTCCTGTGTCTTTCCTGGCCGACTAACATTTGGTTGACTATTGGGGGGCAGCCCTAAAAAACACTGTATTTCATGATGCTTTTGAGATTTTTTTCAAGTAGATTCTGGGAAACACACTGTATGTTCCCCAGTGATGTGGATGGTCTAAGGACCCGTGCATGGCTCTACATACTGATTGTTTTTTTATAAGCCTTACACATAATCCAGCCACATTTGTTTGTTTGAATTCATCCCAAGTGAAATATGAACTTAACTGACTGGCTAACAGATTTTCTTACTAACAGGTTGTAGTGTAGTGTTTGAGGGTAAACGGTTCATACTTAAAGACGCTCTTTTTATCCACCAGCCGTTTTATATACAAGCGACTGCCATAGTCAGCAGGAGAAACAGTTTAACCATGACGTTTACTGATCATTGAATCATTCCTTGACTACTGTTGGAGGCAGAGGTTGGTTCCAGTCTTTATTATGTCTCAAAATCAAGGAGGATTATTCTTGACAACTGTCACCAGTCTCCACACACAGTGCAGTGATAAATCTTTGATCTTTGTGGAAAACTTGAAAGCTTTTTTTTTTTTTAAAGTTTCAGTCTGGTGTCCTAAATTTTGCAGCACTGCCTATGTTCAATAGAGCCAGGCTGGAGAGATTTTTGAAGGCATGATCATTAGAATTGGGCTCAGCTGGCTGAAATATTTGAAAGGCATTTGCTCAGCAAGGCAAATGCCATTCTTGATTGTGGTGGTCACCCCCATAGAGGAGTTTAAAATGTTGCTCTGTGAGAGCTGTTTCAGAGTCCTGAAATGCAGCAGCGAAAAGAAGAAGCTGTGTTTTTTTTTAGATATAACATTTTGTATTGGATACTATACCTCCCCTGCACATTAAAATGTAACAGCTTCAGCACTTTAAGTTATCTGGAGCACCTATTCAACATTTTAAGTATAGTACAAAGCTCCATTGGATCTTATTAAAGTTTAATGTGGTCATGTATTGCCATGTTAATATTGCTCCTTTTCATTTTATACACTGCTGTGTTTTTATGCTCCTGTGATGGCAACAGTTGTGGCTGGAGGCATTGTGTATTTGGGTTGTCCGTCTGTCCCATTCTCATGGATGTGATATCTCAAGAGTGCCTGGGGGGAATTTCTTCAAATTTGGCACACACATCCACCTGGACTCAAGGATGAATTGATTGATTGAAAATGTGGTGGTGAAAGGTCACTATGACCCCACGAAACATTTTTTGGCCATAACTCGAGACTTTATACGCTGACTATGTCAAATAATAGAATAGAAATGATGTAGTGATGAGATTGACATGTAAACTTGACACTGTATTTACCTAACAACACTGTGCATGACGACAAAGAGCTACGTATTGTATGTTGTCGAAATGCAACTTGGGAAATGATTATTATCAGAGACTATTCTTGTTTTTGTGCCTTGTGCTGCCAACAGCCGTGCCTGAAGGCAGTTTGTTCCATTCTTGTGGATGTGATGAGGGAATTTCTCCAAATTTGGCCTAAACATCCACTTGGACTCAAAGATTAAATGTTAAGATTTTGGTGATCAAAGGTCAAGGTCATTTTGATCCTATGAACGCCCCATTCTCATGAACCTGATGTCTCAAGAACACTTTGAGGAAATCTTTTTAAATTTGGCACAAATGTCCACCTGGTCTCAACAATGAACTGATGAACTGATCAGATTTTGGTGATCAAAGGTCAAGGTCATTGTGACCTCACAAAATGCGTTTCTGGTCATAACTCAAGAATTCATGAGCTTATTCTGACAAAATTGAACACACATTTTTAATAAGATAAAATGATGACATTGTACATCCACAGGGTCTAAGGCCAACTTCACTGTGACATCATAATGTTCTGCAAAAACCCTTTTCTTCCCATTACTCAGCGTCATATCTCAGGAACAGAAGGGGAGACATTTAGTCAGATATTGAATTTGTGACACTAGTCTTGGGTTTCCACCTTGATGCTGATTGTAATCTGATTGCACAGATCTTGTTAGCTGCAGCATGATGTGTGTGAAGCATCCATTTTTTAGAATCTGTAGTGGCTTTGCATTAACACTGCTATTTGAAGCATTGTCTATTGTCATAGCTGTATGAGCCTGTGCAGACATGTAAACTGCAACTTGACTGGTTGGTGGAAGCACACAATTGTGAGGCAGTAATTATAGTTAACACTGTTATTTGTCTTTGTAGTCCGTTATTGCATGTGACATGGAGCACTATCTGATGACAAACTTTCAGCCGTAAAGGACTGAAAAACACAGATTTAAAAACCCCCCAAAAAAACACAGAGTCTGTTTGTTTTGGAGAGGAGGAGACCTCTGGGTATGTTTTAGCAGAACATCTGGATCGGAATAAGGTGAGCACTCATTAAGTTATCAAAGGAACAACGTGAGTACACATAGCAGGCACAGGGCTGTAATGTGTTTTTACCAGTTTTGATCTCTTGGTCGATTTGTTTTGGAGAGGAAGAGACCTCAGCAGATAGTTTGGCTCCCAGTAAAAACCTCCTGAAAAATTGACATTGAAAGAATTCTAACTGGGAGAAGTTTCCCCACTAGATGCCATTAAATTTCCCTAATTCTTACACACTGGTCCTCTGAGAGTGCTCAGAAAATTTTCATCCAAACTCATGCATGTTTTTCCTAAATTAGTGTCTTTGATAATAAGCCACTGTATAAACAGGAAACCTGAGGCTGTGTGCTACCTTCAGATTGGGGATTCAGAGATGCTTAACATCCTGCCTGTTGTTGCTAAGGCGAGCGGAAACACCAAACTCCCTTCCAGCGTCATCTTCTCTGGTTCTTTCACAGCTAAAGTGCAGAGAGACACTTCAACACGGACTCAAATTCATGCAGCTAGAAGCACATTAGATAGATGTCACCAGCAGAATATAGTGCTAATTAGGAATACTAATTAAATTATGACAAACTAACATCTTTAAGCCAATGTGGCTGAACATATGTTAGTTCCCAAAATAAAATTGGTAATTGAAAACATTGCATATTTTGTCAGAGAGCATAGCTTGCTTCCTAAATCAGTGGGAGCTTATTAACACCAATCAAGTTTCACACCAGCAGCCCATTTGCAAAGATAAATTAATTTATTTTAACTAATGCAAAACTACCCGCCCATCCATTTTTCATTTGAATTAATTTACAGCTACGCCATTTTTCCCTACATCTGTTCATTTTGAGAAAGTACTTCTCACAAATGGTGAGAAGAGAGGAGAAAAAAAAACAAAAACACTTCTCCGCAGGAATGTTACAGCATGTGAGAAACACGGTCTCACATGACTGAGCCGAAAATCAGAGAGTCAATAATGGAGTGGTGAAATGCATTCACGTCTCATTGATCTGGACTGTCGCAGGAGATACACTATTATGCTCCCATCATTGAAGTGAAAGGCATAAAAGGCTGTTCAATCTTCTGAATATGAAATGAATTTACACAGAACGTATTAACCAGTCTCACTCTCTTAACAATTTGACAAACATCAAAGCAGAAGTTGAAGTTGCTTTGTAAACCAAGAGCACTCAAACTAAAGTTTACATTAAAAGAAAAACTCTTTGGTGAGGCTTTATTAAGATTTACATAAACCTGTTACAATTCATCCATAATCTCGTCACTTTACAAACATTTTGAAATGCAAAAGCCTTGAAGCACAACCTACAATAAATCTGTGAGTGTTTGCTCCATGAGAAGACGAGAGAATGTGTGATTGAATTTATCCACTCAACCTCTTATCAAATAAAGCACAATGCAACACAATTTAACCACAGACATTCCCGCAACCAGTCACTCTTGCGCTGCACTGTAAGTATGTAAATATATAAGTATGTAAATAAGTCACATTTTTTATGGTATAAAAAATGTATTCGCTCCCTCTTATATAAAGAGATTTGTCAAGCCATTCAAGGGACACAGAAATCTCATCCCACAAATCTCTCATTTGATCTTCTTTGACATGAAATTGCTTTGCCAGAATTCTGCAATTCATGGCAGCACGGATTAGAGCCCACAGAAAATATACTGTCACATCTCCTGTAGGAGGTAACGTCTTCCTCCCACTCTTCACACCCAAAGCAGTTCTTCACCTGTCCACTAGTCGCCCCTGTCCCACCTCTGCTGGTAATCCCACCATTTTTCAGTTACCTGGTCATCTGTTCTTGTCAGCTTTTTTTAGTGTACTCACAGCTCAATTTGACCTCAGGTGTGCCAGACCAGTGAAACCAATAACCTCTAAATAACAGCACCTCCAAATATTTCCCTTTCTTTAAGTGTAGAGAAGGACAAGTACATTCCGTTAACATTCATCCATTTAAATGATGAAAACAGTCTGAGATGACTTTCAAAAAATCACTTAATTTTCGACAATATGTCTCAGTTTTTCCACATTCATTGAGTCAGTCTATTATAGATCCGAATGCCAGAATAAATGTGCGTTTCTACTAACAAAGGATACTTTACATTTGTATATTATCATCAGTCTCTCCAGGATGTTGCAATGTTGGGACCACAGTAGGGCTGGACGATATGTCCCTGAAAATTATACCCAATATTTTTTGGCTATGTCTCGATACACAATATATATCTTGGTATTTTTAAATCTTCTAAAAGGGGTTTGATTAATGCTAGGACTGGGAGACAAAATGTAACATGACAATATTTCTGACCAAATACTGTCTTATGCGACAAAATTGTAGGGACGAGCTGTTGTTGACCTTTTTTTCTTTCCAGAAAATATAAGCACAATGAGATTTCTGATCAATAATCATCAATGTGAATGTAATGGCTTAGTGCGTCATGGCAAGTATTAAACAAATCGAGAAGTCTGGTAAGTTGATAAATTTACATCACTGTACTTAAATGCTGCCTTTAAAATTAGGGAAAAACCCCATTTATGCCATACCACGATACAACGATAGACGATATAAAGTCACATATCTCGATAAAGATATAATAACTTCATATTGCCCAGCTCCTAGATCACAACAGTTAATGCAACTTCAGCCGGTCCCTGTGATTCCCAACCTGTTCTCATTTCAAAGACGTCAAATACTGTGACTTGGTCAGTGAATTCAGCATCAGACACCGCCTGGAAAAATAATCCTTTTGTAGTGGTATAATGCACCACTGGGTGACGTTGGTTTGAAATGTTGCTGGAAAACAACGTAACTTAAGGCGCTGGAAAGTTCCCATAGGGCAGGTGGGAGGGGTAGTGAATGGGTCCAACAACACCGGACTTTCACCCAGGAGCCCACTGTTCACTTCCTGTTGAGTCAAATGAAACCAGGACGGTTTTTTTTTCGTAATCCTAACCACGTATGTTTGTTGCACAAGGAAATAAACAGAAATACAAGGTGTTTTAGAGATGTAAGTTTTGAAAAAGACTGTATGAATCTAATGAGCAGAAACTGTGTATATTGATAAGATACAACGCATGTAACTATGTAAGAGGTGTAAACTGACACGGTGTCCAAGAATATCAACAACAGATGCATCCAGGATACCTAGCGCACAATATGTAGATGTCAGAAGTCCACTGAACAAGCTGCATGTGACAAGTTAGGAGTGAGAACATGATGGAATTCTGTGCGACCTTGCAATTTTGTCCAACCACTAAAACTTAACTTCAAATTTGACTATTTAAAACTGGTTTGTCCTTCAGCCCTGTTTCTAACAGCAGCAACATCTGGTTATCAGGGCTCAGCTGTTGCCCCCCCTCCTCTTACCATCACAAAAGGATTCTAATTCTATGGGAAACACTGAATGCTCGTAATAATAAGCCCTGAATCTGTGCAGTTTCTTTGCAAAAACACCTTTAACATGCAGTGCAGTTATTTAAAAAAAAAAGCTGCTGTGAAGAAGAACTGTATTATACAGCAGATAAGATGATAATGCTGTGGTTATGTTAGGGCGCAAACCACTTGGTTATGGTCAGGAAAAGATCATGTTTTGGCTTAAATTACTTGTTTATGGTGGCACAATCCTGGCTGGAAATGCAGTGATGTCCAAGTTAAAAAAAAATGGCTCTACCTTCAGTAGCAAACAGCACCCAGATTTGGTGATTAAAAATCCACTGGAAGGTGGTGATGACTGGCTCAAAGTGTTTATTGGTTTTGAACAGTGGTCTGCAGCTTGGCAGGCATCTCCCCAAGGTGACACGCCATCCAACATCCCCTCTGGCAACTGAGCTGCAACTACTCACTGTCATTATATTTTTCCATATATTTCCATCCCTGTGCAGTACTGCTGGCATCACCACACCAAACTAAAGTGGAGGCTGTAGAGGAAGCAGGTTAAGTTATCACCTGCCTTACAAACTATGTACGAATCAGAAGTTTTGCAAGTGCCTTAGCTACATTGTTTTAAGATAGAAGTCTGATACAGATTCTTTTGTACTAAAGCGACTGATTGGCAACATTTTGCACTGTGTTCAGTGTCTTTAAAAATGACCACAGTCAGGGGCGGGCTGGCCATAGTGAGGTTTGGGAGTATTCCCCAACGCCCGGTCTGTTCCAGGCCGAACTGGCTGGTGGTCAGAACTTTTTTTTTTTACAACATTAAATGCAGCCGCGGTTGAGCGCAGCCTGCCCTCGCAGCCACAGGTGGCAGTGGCACAAAGTCGAATGTCAGACTGAGTCAATCTAATATTTTTCATATTAAGGGGGGATATGAGCGGTTAGCAAGCACTGCCTACATGGCCCTATCATCCCAGATGGGTCGGGCCGGCCCGAGAAACCCGACCGGACCTGCGCGTTCGGCCGAAAAAATATGCAAATGACTCCTTGGCTTCCTTTTATTTCGGGCAGACAATTAGGCTAATGCTGGTGTATCGGCTGCGTCGGGTCTGGGCTTAAAAACCCGCAGCCCGGGTCAGGTCGGGTTGTAATTTTCAGGCCCATTGAGAACTCTAGTTTGTGTTTTTGGATGTGTTCAGGGCACACAGAACATTAAATGTAGCCTATCAGCAATGTTACACCATATGTGCATAAATCATTAATCTGCTTTATCAATTAAAAATAAAATCCATACTGGCTGACCAGAAAAACGCACAAATTTCTTTACTGCAAAAGAAAACATAGCCTATTTCAGTAGATAGTTTGTGTTCAAAGTTAAAAAGATAATACTGGAATATATAGGCTATGCATCCTGTTTTCCTGTTCTGTTTCTACATTAATATATAACCATTTTTACCAGCTCAAGAAAAATACATTAAAGTGAGTAATTCATTTACAGTGTGTGTGTGTGTGTGTGTGTGTGTGTGTGTGTGGCGCTTTTGTTATGTTGATTTTTATATTGTGTTTGTGTTCTAACACTGTGAATTCTTTGCTATAACGTTAATCATTGTTGCTGTTAATGTTATTGTTAGCTGACAAGGCCAGTGTCAGTCGTGGAGTTGATGCAGAGGGACAGGATAATGCCAGTCATAGGAGTGAGGAGGAGGAAGAGACGGATGAGGAGGGACAGGAGAAGGAGGAGGAGGAGATGGAAGAGGAGGTGGAGGAGAAGAAGGAGGAAGAGGAGGAGGAGGAGGAAGAGGAGGAGGAGAAGGAGGAGGAAAGTGGAGCAGGAAAACAGTACCAGATACAGGTGCAGTTTGCAGGACTGGGTTGGCAATAGGTCTTTGCATAGAATTATATTAAATTCAATACACTCTACTGACTGACTAATCTGTGTGTGTTGTGTTTAATATCATTAAATTGTTTTTATACTGCAAATAAAGTATTCGTATTAAAATTAGGGTTCCACTTGCGTCCGTCGTGCAATCAGCAAAAAAGGCCTCTCCAAATCAAGCTCCCGGGCTGAATTTCAACCCCAGCCCGCCCCTGACCACAGTAAGTGTTCATTGTTTTTTAAGAGAACTGTGATCTGGTCTGGGTGGAAAAGCTTCTGAACTATCTACTTAACCTGCTCCTAAAACCTGGCGCCTCGTGGGCCGGTTTGGACCCTTTGGTGAGTGGGTCTGGCCCACAGACCATATGTTTGACAGTCCTGCTTTAAAGTAAGGAAGAGCAACTCAAAGGTGCCATGATTATTATTTTCTGAATTGGATGCAATTTCTATAGTTGAGGGCTGATTTGAGACACTTACACAGAGCTGCTGGAAACGTTAGCATTAAAAAGTTTTACAAGGGCCAGTGGAAAAACCAAAGTCGTCCATGAACGAGATTTATCTCTCTGCTGTGGCAGTAAACGCAGCACATGGGCTCGCCAGCAGCTGTGCTGCATTCACATCTTAAATGTACACTGTGCAGAATATTCCTAAAAAACAATGTATAGACTCATAAAAAGTAATCCCTCTCACTCATCTCTTAAGAGCCCACAGGAGGTATGTCATGATGTATTTATCTGCCCTGCCCTCGGCCTGCATTTTCTTATTTTCTAATTATTTCGCTGTGTTTGGGACGTTCCTTGGGGCACAGCGCACAGGTGAAGTTGGGACTTTATATAAAAAGGTAGCGGCCAAGTGCAAGGCTGCACGCATTTCAAGAGGAAGCTTTGAAAATTGCGGATACAGTGCTGAAAAAGTGTAAATATAGTGAGGAGGAAAGCCAAATGCACTGAATCTACGGTTGGCTTGCATTTTTACTTGAACTGGCAATACTCTATAAATAGTAAATGACAATTCCTGCATAGTACACCATAAGTGGCATGGTTATAGGGCGGCTGTTGCTCAGAGGTAGAGCACTGTACTAAACCCCAATTGCTCCTGATGGCTGTTCATTGGTGTGTGAGTGCAAGTGAATGGTTACTGAGTCGCAGGTGGCACCTTGTATGGTAGCCTTGGCCACCAGTGTGTGAGCGTGTGGGTTAATGGATGAATGTGACATTTAGTGTAAAAGCGCTTTGAGTGGTTGGAAGACTAGAAAAGTACTGTACACGTGCATCCATTTGCCTATCCATTTATGTCTTTGAATTGACATTCCCCAAAGGACACATATTTCAGAGACCCTTGAGTAGGGTCGCAAGCCCAGCTACGACAACAGTATCCACGCAGTAACTCTCAAAGGGCCATGAATGTGCTTCTGGTTCTTATCGTTAAGTGATTTCTAAAGGGTTGTACATGTTTTTATCCTGACCTGAGGACTACTGTTATACACGCCAGGCCTCTCTCTTACGCTTGCAGTTGGTTGAGAACACTGCAGCCTGTCTTTTAACAGGAACATGCAAGACAGCACATTTCCCCACACTGGCCTCCCTTCACTGCCTCTCTATATGTTTTAAAATTGATTTTAGATTTTATTGTTTACCTACAAATCATTAAATGGACTAGCTCCAACCAATTTCTCTGAACTTTTACAACTGCACGTCCCATCAAGGTCAATCAGGTCCGCTGACCAGCTGCTTCCTGGTGTCCCAAGATCTAAGTTTAAGCATTACGGAGTCTGTATCTTTGCAGTTGCAGCCTCTGAACTCATGTTTGTTCGTTTTTTCCTTTTTTTTCTGCAACTAAGCGACCAATGAAATCTTGCCAACTAATGACCTCTCTGGTCGACTAACGTTCAGTCGACTATTAGGGGGCAGCCCTATGCTCAAGTACAGTTTGGCTGCTTAATGCCATCATTGACTTCTGACTCCTCTTAACTGGCTGGTAGGGGCCACAGGTTTTTTTGGAAATCATCTCGGCTAAAAACAACAAGCCTTTACGTCTGTTGCACCTCTGTTTGCCACGTGCTGTCTTACCACACTGGGAGTGTTTCAGAGGCAAAGCGTTTCGCCCGCCGATTTTGTAGACTAGGCAGATTTTTTTGATTTGGTTATTGAATCCTGATATTTGTGTTTTTTCTAAGTTAGCAGGCCACAAAGTTTAGTGTTTATTGTCTGTTTTAATTCTGGTTGTTATTTCCTACTTTGCTGTGCTTTAACCTACAAATTTAATACCGTGAAAAGTCCTGTAATGAACAAGGTGGATCAAAGATTTTGGGCCGTCTTGTACTTAAAAATTAAAATACATTGATCCTCACAAATACATGGTATTTGTATTTTACATTCAGTGCCTGTTGCAGGAAAAATCTATCTGCTCTGTGCAAAGTGCTGCAGCTCCGTCAAAAAGAAAGAAAGAGAAGCATGTATTTTTATTAGCTCCTGGGACGAGTCTGAAATGCACTGCTGGAATTACAGGAATTATCTAGAGTGGCTGCAATCAGCTGGGGTGGCTGCCTGGAAGAAATCTGCACTCAGTAGCACAGTTTTTAAATGTGCTTTATAAATAAATTTGGATTAGATTGCATAGAGACCATCAGAGCTCCACCAGATTCCCTATCTTTCCAGCAGAGAAATCTAAGAGTCTGACACATGCTTTTCATGGCTGGTTAGCTCTGATTACCAGCTCTACCTCACTATCCATGCTACAGTAAGCGGTGATAAGTCAGCGTTCACTGCATCACACAATACGTGGCCTCTGTTGAATATCTTAAATATTCTCAGAGGGAGGGTTCGAGCAGAAGGAGTTTTTTGAAAGGAAGTTCACTTCCCTATTTTTTGTTGCTTCTGCTGACCACCTGCAGTTAACTTCTCATCTTGCTGCAGTGATGTAGAAGTGCACTCCAAGGTGTCATCATTGCTCCATAATAACACTGCTGGGTGTTGTTTATGGGTGCAGCAGAACACACTTTAACCACAGCTGTGCAGCAGTGCGCTGATTTCCAGCTCGTTGTTCTTCTAGTTGCCTCGTCATGCTGTCTCATGCTGTTTGTCTGCACTGGGGTTAGAATCCCTGTTGCCAGTAACACTGAACTATATGACATTATGTGAGAGAGTGTGTTGGCAGGTCACATCTATGATTAATCCACCGTGACATAAAAACACACATTTCCAGGAGCGCCAGTTTTGAAGTCACATCATACTCGTCTTTCAAGGGTGGTAACTGGCACTGGCACTGTCCTGTTGATGCCAGGACTCCTAAGTGCTGTGCTGTCACTGTGGGTTTACCTGACGTGGGTGTGTGCTGAAGATTCCCCTGATAGTATGCAAGTTTGACTAATCCATTTCCACCCCTGAACGCCTCACCCAACAAACAAATCTCTTCTTTTATTTGTAGAGTTGGTGCGATAAAATGTAATAAAAGCCAGGAGGATATAGTGTTACACAATCAAGCAGCCTTGCAGTAATATTATACCGATACAATAAAGTCCCTGTAAAGTGGGTTTAAAACAGAAAGTCTAATGTAATATCAGATAAAGAGTTCTGTGTGTCACAATGAATTAATTACTGAATGACAAATAAACATCATGAATAACAAGCATGTAGAAAAACTCCAAAACAATGAAGTCGTTACATAAAAGAATTCATAATCTGTTAGAGTCACAGCGAAGTCTGTAAAAATCAATTTCTTCCTGATTCGTTTTTCAGAGGGACACTGTGAAATGATGTTTTCTAGTCCCTGCTGCATTTATGATGTGCATTTTTTAAGCGTTAGCAGGCTAGTTCCCTGTCGTGCGTGTAATGGAATTTCAGCAAAGATAACAATGGAGCTGACGGGGCCAAAAGTCCTACGAAGTGCAGCAAAAGAACAAAAGCCAGTTCATTTTCTATTAGCAAAATAAAAGGCATTAGTATTGTGAGTTTTTCTGCTCTTTAATAATTTATTAAACAAGTATCTAGGGTGAATATTTGCCAACAGCTCTTTCATAACTGTCAAACAACTGTGTGATCTTTATTTTCCTTTTTGAAGTCTCCGTCTTTCAAAGAGTAAACAACCCTCCCTGCCTCACTTCATACGTCTTCTCAGCTTTTGTTACTCCAATCTAACTCAATTTTTAGTGATTGTGCTTTTGTTTGACAGTTGTTTGAACCATAAAAGCCCCGAATACCTGTTCTCTCAATCTGATTCTTGCAATTCTATATAACACATCTTAATCTAAAGCCATTTTCTCATATGAACTGCGCATAATGTTCGAAGAACCAGGTCTGGAGTGTTGTAGGAAGTTTCCCTTTCACACATGTAGCACATGAGAGGAGGTTGTCAGTGTCAGAAGCATTTTCATCTGACAGGAAATACTGCATCTGGTTTGGTGGTTCAGGCGAGGTAGCATTGGGTAGAGCGCGCAGGAGGAAGGACCAACACACTCCGACCTTGACACGTCGACATTTGGTCATGGACTTTTCAAATCTAGATACAACGTGCAAGGTACCCTGGGGTTGTTGACGTTCTGGGATGCCGTGTCAACTTCTGCCAATGAAATGCATTGTCTGATTTCAAAATGCATTTCTGTTTTCACAGGAAATGTACAGTTTGCATACACTATGTCGGTACAACACAGCAAATTGACATTTCTTTCCTTCAACAACACATACACTAGGAAAAAGAGCAGCATTTGGCTTTCTGATCAGCGGGCGTTTCCGCTTGACGCCGCCTGGCGTCGTTAAACAGTAATGATCAGCCATGTATCATGACGACATGAAAGGACGGCTTTTTCATTGGTGTCTGACGCCAGAAGTCACTGCCCAAGCGCTGTTTTTTGACGACTTTGGAGTGAGATCAGGTTGGCAGGACATGACGCTGATTTCACAGCAGTCATGTAGCCAGTTCATATTTTGGTCTCTTGCTGCTCCTTGAATTTGTTTGACGATTTCAGCTTCAGCTCTCACCGACACCGAGTTCCTGATTATTTCTACAGTTAGACATTTTTCGTGTAAATGACCCCTCTTCTTCCCCCTGGTATGTTTGTTTTCTTCTGGTTTTGCGCGACCCACATGATTGAAATATCACCAACACATCCACTCTCTTGCTGTGAATTCCCAGGACAAGAGAGTGCTGCAGGGATGACGTTTTTGTTTGTAGGCCGGCACAGATTTTAGCATTGCCCTGGTTTCCTTGTCAAAAATCCCGTGAGATGTTTCCACTGGATTTTGTATTACTGCAGAAAATAAGCTCTGTGGCAAACAAACATTTATGATACTTTGAGGATTTGTTCAGCAAGATAATCTTCACAAATGAACACCACTTTCATGGTTTTTGAAGCAGAACAACCAATGCTCCACCCAGCTTGGTCTTGGAAAGGTGCTGGAAACATCAATAAGTCCAGAGTGGTAGATTGGTTACTTCTACCAGCCTGTCCATTGTTGCCTTATCTATGCTCTGATGAATGTCTAATAGGCAGAAAGCTCAACAATAAAGTGAATTTTGAAGCATGAATGCAATCACGAGAAGTTAAGCTATAAACTGCACTATGTTCGCATGACTTTAATGTCACCACCACAGTCAGGCTGTAAAGCCATGGTCGACATAATAATGTTCTATAGTCTGACGCCTATAAATCTCTAAAGCTTGTGTTAACCGACCTTATTTCAGGCATATAACAGAAAACCCATTCAAAAGACCCACTGACTTCAAGACGAGGGAACAGGGAGTACCAAAACGCTAACTCGTTGTAGGACTGATCCCTGCACCACTCATGCGTGGGCTCAGTCAGACATTTCACAGGCTTTGTACTCAGGAGCTGCCAGGTTACAGTCCAATTAATGTCCAATCCAACTGATTTAGACATTTACATTCTCACAAAGAGTTCCTGAAAGTATCCAGATAATTTCAGGTTTGCAGTGAATGAGTGAAAGGAGGCTGAAGTGAGTGGATTTTGTGAGCTTTTCTGTTTCTGTTGTTGGTTTTTCTCACTGGTTTGAAGTGGGATGGGGTCCAGTGTCAAGTGATGTAACGTGCTTCCATGCACCAATCACAGTTAAAGGGATATTGCACCCAAACACAACACACAACGCTTCCAGGGATCCCAGGGGAGAGGGAGTAGCAACACAACTCCACCTAATGGAGGCTTACGGATTCAAATGTCCAAAAACACCTAATTGAAACCACAAAATATCTCCATACTGCTCGTCCGCAGTGATCCAAGTGTCCTGAAGCCCTGACATAAAAAGTTGTTTGGAAAAACGTCATTTGTACTAATTGAAGAAGCAGCTTTTTATGTCGGGGCTTCAGGACACTTGGATCACTACGGACAAGCAGTATGGAGATATTTTGTGGTTTCAGTTATGTGTTTTTAGACATTTGAATCTGGGGCGCCGTAAGCCTCCATTAGGTGGAGTTGTGTTGCTACCCACTCTCCCCTTGGATCTCCACAAGTGATGTGAGGACTCTAAAACTTCACCTGAGCCTCCATCGGCATATGGGTGAGTCAATAATGACTGAATTTTCATTTTTGGGTGCACTATCCCTTTAAGCAACATTTGGACCTGAATGTTGTTTTTTGGTGACCCACAACTGAACAGTCCCGATAGAAGAGTAGCTGGTTTTTTGACTATTAACGTCTTACTGAGGAACAAATAAAGATGCTGCTTTTGAAAGTAATGAACATTTAACGTTATGGAGAAACACCAGAAGTCAAGATTTCAGGGATTTGAGTACTTTTTGGTGCAAACCAAGTACTAAAAGCTAGCATCAAATATGTGTTCAGTTTTGTAACCATATTTAATATTGCTTGATTTAAACCAAAAATTTGCTTTTTCTTTGCATTTTATTTTAGGATTGAGAACTTTGTGGGAACTTTGGCCTTTTTTACAAAATAAAAACCAATGACATATTCAGCAGCATCAAATCTCAGTTCTCATGTTAGCAGTTGTCTCAAAAATGTCCCTAAAAAAGACAATTAATTAAAATTAATGTTTTAAAATTATTCAGCTTAGTTGGATTTTGTGTTGACCCAAAGTGAGAATAAAGTGGAAAAATGAATGCAACATTTTTGAGGGCTGAGGCGCCGATGCTTTGAGTAAAAACCTAATGAGATACAGCGAACGTATCAACAAGTACTGAGCGAAAGTCAGAGGGATCGCGTTAATTGAAACAGGGCTGCGGTCTGCAGACTCTGAAAGCCGTCACTTCATTTGACACCTGAACAATAACCTCACTCAACAAAAGCTGATTTATTTCCTTCAAACAAAGGAGAAGGCGGGAAATCAGACGCAAGTCCGTCCTGCTGTGATCCGTCAAGGTTAACCGCAGAGCCACCTTGACAACCTACCATTATGATTAATATCAGTCAGTGTGTGATTGTGCAGCTCGTCATGGCAGACAGTAGAAACTCATTAGTCCCATTTGACTCATAGAGAGGAAAACCTTGTGGGCTTTAAAGGTCTTCTTGTGTCTGTTGGGGCTTTATGAGCTGATTTCTAGCAGGTAACTGAGTGAGTGCGTGTGAATGAACCGTCAACTGTGTGGAAACATAGTAAAAGAAAAAACACCTGAAGCTTTTTGGGGGGCAGCTGTGCCAAGTGGAGCCAACTAATTCATCTGTATTAACATCCACATACGCTTCTCTTGATGAAAGACATTGTCAGTATAACCTTCACTCATGGCAAACTACTCCATTATAAGTAAAAGTCCTGCATTCACTATCCAGTACAAATTATTTAAATCATAACAAATAAATGTACTTTTCCCATAAAACTACTTCCATAAATGTCCTTGATTATGATTGGCTGGTTCAAAACCATTGTAAAATACTCAGTATTACTGTGTCAGCTATTCACCTATTAACATTTGGGATGCAGAGCTAAAGAGTGCAGCCACCAGCTGAAGCATTTATTCATCATTCGGTTAGACCGGTCAGAAGTACGCAATGCTGTCACTTAGTGAACGCACAAAAAACCCACAAAGATGCCGTGAAAGAAAGGAGAGCCTATACTGGATGGCAGTAGCTCAATTAATAGGGGCGTCTCCATTTCATGCGTGTATAGGTCCGGTTTATGAATTTCTCCTTCAAAAAATATATCGTCTTCTCCTTCTTCTTCTCTCTCTTCTTCTTCTACTTCCTTTGTTTTCAGCAGTAATCAGTCAGTAATCCAACTGCGTGTGCTCGCTTCATACCTGTCATTGTTGCCACCCAGTCCACCAACCTTTTATCTCCTTCCACAGTGGACAAACTACACCAACGATCTATGATAAGTTAATGATGTAACTGTAGGGAGCCTGCATGTCTTGGATGAAGGGAAGGCAGAAGCATGTAGGAGGAGAAAGAACGGACCCGCCCGTCTATGTGGGTTCATGAGATCAAACATATATATACATATATGTACGCAGTATATCACAATATTCCTTCCCAATTGTGTTTGTTCAGAAGATAAAAGATGATATACTTTTTATTAATCCCTGAAGGGAAATTGAGGGTTGTCTGTTGTCACATACACACAGGCTCAAAATACACACACATGCACAAACAGGACCTATACATGGATTAAACTGGTCCAGATTCCCAACGATGAATAAAGCAGTTTCATGTTATAAATCAGTGTTTCTCTGGAGACGACCACTGACCAAACACCTGCTCATGCGTGCTCACCTTTTTTTCCCGATAACTTAAGATCCAGATGTTCAGGAGGTTTTTAGTGGGAGTGGAGTTATCCCAAGAGGTCTTTTCCTCTCCAAAGCAAACAGACCCTGTGATTTAAACTGGTAAAACCCCAGAATAAAGCAGTTTCATGTTAAAAAATCTGCGTTTTTCCAGCGCTGCTTGTTGCGGAGGAGCTGCTAACTACAGTGGCTGACATGAAACCGTGAATGATCCTTTGTAGAAACGTGGCAGTGCAACATGACTATTTCCGGTTACTTTTGGGTGATTATACACTGAAGAAAACATACTATTGAATATTAAATTCCATTTCTGCCAATATATCCCCCTGAATAATAAACACTGGACCTTTAAGAAGTTTGGAGGAGAAATGTTTCTTTGTTTCCACTGCTAACAACTCATGGACATCTGAACATGACAAGGAGCCCCAACTACACACTGATTTTTTTTTTTTAAAGGTCACAAAACAAAAAGGTTGAGAACCATTCGTTTGACTTTTAAAAGCCTAGCCTCCAAATTGAGTCTAAGTACAATACCTGAGTAAATGTTACCTTTCCACCACTGGATATTGTATAATTTTGCATCTATTCTCATCTGACTCTGGCTTCCTTCCATCACATACACACACAAATATGTATATACACACACCAGTGTGGTATTAGAGTGTTTGTAAATACTAAAGCCTGCCTCTGGCATCTCAGCATCCCCCTGACTTAGACTCCAGTGTCTCATGAAGCCTGGCGAGCTCACGGACAGTTACCTCAGTGTTAGCTCTCACTGCTTGTATTAGCCACTCCATACCTGGAGGAAAGGGCACACTCGGCAGCCGCACGCTGACCTACTTTTCACCATAAAAGCCTGACAGCCTCTGCTCAGCCTGGAAATGACTTGTTCTCCACACGGAGGAGGAAGGAGTCTTTTAAAAATCGGACAGTCTGGCCCGGTCAGCAGAAAAAGAAAGTTAAGGGATCTTGGATAAAAAGAGAAGGAAGGAACAGTGGCAGAACTGTGCAGCAGAATGATCTTGTGATCTTGAGACGTGGCAATCTGATTTAAAGTCACTCTAATCCTTCACACCTCCTTCCCAGCTCCCACTCTTTTCTTTCCATTTAGCACATTTTACACTTCCATTTTAGGCAGTTGCTCCAGTCATAACCTAGAAACAGTGTGACAAAGATTAAAACTTAAATAACATCAGAATTAACAAGGACTATTACTGCACCTCAGGAGCATGCGCACCATGCAAAATGGGTTCACTGACACTGAGCTGCAATTGACCAACAAATAATATACTATATACTGTGATCCTTCATTCATGCTTGCATCAGTTTGTTACTTTATCTTTGTCATACTTTGCTGCTGTTGGCGATGAAAGCATTAGTTTAGTGGTGAGAAACTGTGATTTCAACCATCGAACAATTTCACATGCCACATGTGATCAAGAAAAGCAATGGCACGGATATGACAGAGGAATCTTAACAAAGACTAAATCTGCCCAGAGCTGCTATTATAGACATAATAAGCAGGCAGATTGATATGCTATTTCAGGACTTTTGACTTCATCCTTAAAATCAGCAAGATGTCGGTGGATTCTCTCATTGAACAAACACAATCGGAAAAGTTGATGTCCTACAAAAGAAGTATGACGATTTGGACACCTAACAACGTTTTAAAAATAATCTATGCATACAGGTGCAGCTGTCTGAAATCGACACATGTCATGGCCTTGGACCAAAACCCAACAGTAAGAAAACCAGGAGAGGTTTTTGTCAAGTTTGCGCAATACAACATCAGGGACAAGGATTTCAAAGCAAAGTCTCAAAGGCTCTACACTAAAGACGCACACTCTGGAGAATCTATACAGCCATGGCACTGAAACTGCTTTATAACTTGCAGAAATAAAAACACACAGATGAACTTGTGGCCACTCGCACTCAAGATGGATGCATTTTCCTGCTTACAAACTCAAACCAGCAGCATGTTGGCTATAAACCAGTGAGCTTGAATGACTAAAAACGTCTAGTCCCACTTCAGGCCACGAATGAGGAATTTTACACGAAGGGAATACCTCCACCATCCTTGAGACTTGCAGTAATAACCTTAATTCTTAAGCCAAACAACCCCCCAAATGAGTGCTCCTCTTTCAGGCCAATTGGTTTGATGGAGTGTGACATTAAAATACTCTGCAAGGCCTTGGCCAGAGGACTAGAATGACACTTTCCCCACCTTGTTTGTAATGAGCAAAATTGCTTTGTCAAAAATAGACACATATTTCACAATATTAGGAGTGTCTTGAATATAGTGCATGAAAAATACAATTAGATACAGCTGTGTTATCCTTAGACGTGCGAAGCCTTTAATAGGAAATAGTAGGGATATATTTTTAATGTGCTTCGGCGATTTGGAGTTGGTTTAGGTTTTCTGATTTGGAAATGGCTCTCGTACACAGGCCCAACGGCTCAAATATTGACCAATGATAATGTTTCCAAATCATTTATCCTCCAACAGTCAACCAGACAGGGGTGTCCTTAATTGCCTTTGCTATTTGTGTTGCCTATCGTTTCATTGGCTATGGCCATGAGAGCTAATGAAGGCATCTCTGGTGTAACTTTTGGAAGTTATAAACATCACATGTCTTTGTATGCAGACGATGTCATACTTAACAAGTTTGAAGTAATAGCGGTAAGTTTGGATGACTTGATTACATTTCTGTTATATTTACTTCTTGATGGCTTGGATTTGATGTAGTTTTCTCGCCCCTTTGTTTTCATTGCACATTGAATTGAAATATTAATTATTAATCTTTTGTCTTTATTTTCTTAGCTTTTAGATGTTAGGATCGGGTTTCTTAGTACAGTCTTAAATAACTTTTTCATCACTCTCTTGACACTCTTCAGATCACATCACACTTTGTATGGGCATGGATGATATGAGTCTAAATGGAAATTACGAAGTACTTGAACAGCATTGCTTTAACATTGATGGGAAGCTAAATTGTAAACGTTTCACACCTGACCAGCTGAAATTGGCAAAATGTTGTATGTAATTTGCTGCAGTGAAACCTGGCCCAATATTCTGAACCTTGATGGGGGGAAGTTTTGTAACAAAAAAAGACTTGACAGACCAGGTGCTGGAGTGTGTCTATATGTAGATTTAGGACACCCTGTTAACATATGCGATGACCTCGTTCATCATTAAAGATGGTCACTCTGATTTTCTATTCATTTAAATAGGAGAAGTTTAAAATGAATTAGCTTTTATACTGCATGAATAAGAATAATAAAATTATTTTATTATTTTACCTCTAACAATAAAAATTGTAAAGAGTTCACGATTTTTAGTTTTATCAAAGTAACGTAACCCAGCAGGTCAATTATTAATCATTACAAATATATGCAATGATTGTATTGACTCAGGGTGTTCAAAAGCAAGCCTTGAAGGTTTTCAATGAAGTCATCAGCCGGGGTCACAAAATCACTGTGCTTCCTGACACCAAAATCCAACACCATGCCAGCGTTGATTTAGAAATTACTGTTCTTGTTAATAGTTTCAGTAGTCATTTTATCTCCATAAGTGAAAATCTCTCAAACGTAATAAGCCAATCAAAGGGTGCTACTTTTAGACAATATCTTCAAGGCGATCATTTGAATTCGTTCTTTTTGATTCCAACTGACAGAATAAAGTCTCTCAATTCATTATGAACATGAACAGCTGACATACAGCTGGTACAAATTAAATCTGTAGCAAAATTCTAAGAGCAACTGTTAATGAAACTGTGGAGCCTTTTGTTTAATCTTTCAATATCTCTTTACTTTGTGGGGTTGTGCTTAAAATGACAAAGATTGCCAGAATTGTACCAGTCATTAAGTCTGGTGGTGAAAATGATGCACACAACTACTGACCTCCAAAGTGCTGACGAGAACTATGTATAATAGATTTAGTGATTAAATGTTCTTGTCCCATCACAGTTTGGCTTTAGAAAAAAAGAAGCACTGAAAAAATCAGTGACACTAGGGACTTGCGTTTGTATAGCGCCTTTCTAGTGTTCCAGACACTCACGGTGCTTTTACACTACACGCCACATTCATACACAGGTGACCCAGTCGACTGTGTAGACTGGAGGAGCCAGGGATCAAACTGCAGCTCTTCTGATTGTTAGATGACCCAGTCTACCTCCCGAGCCACAGCTGCTCCTTTGATACTATTGACTTTGAAATTCTTCTAAACTTGAGCATTATCAAGAGGCAGAGGCACAGCTCTGATTTAGTTCAAGAGCTGTATGTATGAGGGGGTCTGGCCATTGGTCCAACAGCCCATTATTCCGACAACCCATTGGTCCGACATCCCATTGTTACGACCATATTAAATCCATTGTTCCGAAGTCCCGTTGTTCCGAAATCACCATGATGCCCTGTGGTTAAGGTCTGGTTAGGTTTAGGCACAAAAACCACTTGGTTAGGGTCAGGAAAAGATCATGGTGTGGGTTAAAATGAAAAAGAAAGTGGCAAACACATAAGCCGTGAGCCTGCTTCGCCTCAAGCCTTTCCCAGCTGACCCAGAGCCGGTCGCGGCGCACCATCAAGGCAGAAATATGCCCACCAGGAGCCATTCAGCAGCGCTGAAAGCTCCCCACACAACCCTGACCCCAGAGTTAATAACAGGAGGTTATGGTGTTTCATTCTCTCCTCTCTATGGCACTTGTATCTCGATCAGTAGCCTATTTTGTTGTGTTTGCTGATCCTCTATGGTACACAAATACAGTATAGCCTAGTATAATCACATATCTGAACAACGGGACGTCGGACTAATGGGATGTCGGACCAATGACATGGACCCATGTATGAGAGGGAGCAACATGTAAATTTCAATTGTCTCAAATCTCAAAAAAATAACAAACAAACAACAAAACAAAACATCAGATATGGTGTCCCTCAGGGATCCATTTTAGGGCCACTCCTCCTCATACTGTATAATAATGATTTTGTGAATTCCAACAGCATTCTACACAAAAATCTCTCACAAAAATCAAAATGATCTGCAAAATAATCGAAATGAGGAACTGATTAAGGTGGATGCTTAAATTGAATGCAATAAATTATCCTCAAATATAAGCAAGACAGACTTCATTTTTTTTGTTCCAATAGAAATTAAAGAATAAAAAAGATTGGGTTATTCAGAGGGTGAAGTCTGACAAATTCCTGGGGTACATATTGATAAACTTTTGAACGTAAAGGGTCATATTGATGAACTGATGAAAATAAAGCACAAATATACTTATTTCCCACTTGAAGCACTTTTAACCTTACACAAATCTTTATTTGTGCCTCATAAATAACTGTAATGTTTTACGGTTTAATACCTTTCCCAGTTATCTTGTAGAGTTACCAACCCTGTCTCCTAAAAATAACATCTGTATGTTATTAACCTGCTTTCTTAATTACATTGTTGCAGAAATGTAATTGCTGCTGGAATTATGTTCAGTGAACTGATGTTCTGCGTATAGCAAGGAGAATGGCAGGGGTACGTCCAGACGACTGTCTTACATTTAGGCAACAACAACACTTTGATTTAGTTAAGGGAACGATTGTGGTTTTAGTTACATATTAATAAAGAGGTAATTAAAAGTGATACTGTATTTCAAGATTCCCTGTTTTGCGGGAAACAACTGAAATATATTTTTGGGACTTGTCAGGTATGTTAATTAAAAACATTTCCTCAGTATGTTAATTAAAAAATGTAACTGGCTCTTTATGTTTTCCTCGAAATGTATTTGCTGTTCCAAATTAGTAGTATATGAATAAACATGAGGGCTAAAAAAAAGAAGAGATTTTACAGAAGAACATGCCATAATATGGTCCAAAACACTTCCACTGACCCTCTTTTCCAAAGCTGTAGTCTTCTGAATTTTAATGAATGTAATATACTTTATAATATTTGTATGATGTTGTATATATCCTCGACAGAAGACAGACTTTGTGACCTTCAGATTTACTTTCTCTCACGTACACATAAGGCTAAAAAAACATCTTGTAAAGGGTAAAAACTCATAAACCTGAATGTACAAGCTTTAGTGTGGTTTGCAGAGGTCCACAGGTCTGGAATACGATTGATAACACCATAAAAAATTATTATCTGTGTCTGTTTTCAAAAGAAGCTGTAGGCAGCAGTTATGGTGAAACTTGAACACTCTAACTGGCTGGAGGCTTATAAAGTAGTTACTCTACTCTCCACCTAAATTGTACTGTTATTTCCACTTGCCATATGTCTCGATTTATTGTATCTTATCTATTTAACCAATGTTTCGACTGATGGGTTAAATATTTTGGGACCATTTAGTAGTTAGACTTTAGTTCTTTGAGTCTTTGGTTAGCCTTGGGAGTTTTGTACGTTGCAAATATTTATTTTTAATACATGTACTTAAAAAAAAAAAAATGTAATTGCAGTGTAGTTTTGAAAAAAAAAATCCATTTAACGCTCTAGTACACATTTTGAATACGTGTAAAATACCTATACTGGGTTCCTATTCTGAAGCTCCAGATAGCTTATCAGGGTGTCCCATTTCACATCTCCATTGTGTCTTATAAATTTAACTTGTGTTTTTCTGAATAAACCGAAGTGATTGACCGAAGTAGGAGCCTCCTGGAAGTTAAATAAAATTCCAGCTGGTCTACTGCCACTTCAGTTTCTGCCAGTATGTAAATCAAAAGGTATTTAACGTAGCAGGTCAAACTGTGCTGCTGGTAGTTTATTCCCAAGATGCTATGTGTGTGTGTGTGTGTGTATTACATTCTGTTTACCATCCAAATGAAATCTCAGCTCTCAAACTACATTAGGATATCCATTACCCAACACGCACAGGATGGAAGCTCGGTAAATGTAACACTGCAGATGTATGTTGCCCATCCACAGTCCATATAAACACATTTTTCATGGATAGTGAGGAACATATCTGCATCTGAAATATATCCAGAGCGCCATTTTCTAGTTTCTAAGTACATGGATTTTTAACCTTGGCCTCTCTGCTGGGAGGCACAGCATCTCCACTAAACAATCTACCTGTACTCTGCTCTATTGCAAAAAGACATCTGTACTCAGATACTTAATATCTTCCAATCTATTAGGAGGGTGCAGCGTGATAAAAGAAATATACTTCCCCTCAGGTCTTTTGATGTTCTGTGATAAAATCATACTGTTGCAGCTCGCACACAAGCGAAAGCTGAGAAATATTGCCATGAAGCCTCCGCTGTGTTGTAAAGCCTCCTGCCGTCATTTTCCCACTCCCACTCTCTGGAAGTCTGGAACACATTAAAATACTCATTTGGGCTGGAGGTATTGTCTCAATCTGGTGTTTCTTGCCAAGATGGAGAATGGGCTAAACCTGCAGGGCGTTTGGCTGGAGGCTTGGTGTCTCCCTCGACAGGTACCATGCTCGGTAAAACTCATGATCTCCGTTCACTGCCCTGGATTAGTTCCTTATTGCATCATTTTCTCTGTGCTCTGTGGTAAGAAGGGGACTCTTTAGGAAAGTAGTACAAGTCGGACAACTGACTCTAGGGGCCTCATCTGTAAACACTGTGTACGCTCAAGACAGGGCTTGATATGTGTGTACGCCGCTTTCGAAGCATGAATTGGGGAAATAAAACATTATTGGGTAATGTGAGTATATTTATATTTACAGAACCTTTGACACGTGTGTGCACATTTTGGAGACAGGAAATTGGTGAAGTAGATGGTGAGGTGGTTATTTGAAGCCAGATTGTCGAAGTTAAATGTGAGAGGAATCACTATATGTGTAAGAATGCCCCAAATACATTTAATTTCACTTCATGTCACACGTTACTATTAGATCTACTTTATCATAGACATTCAGTCCAGTAGTGTAATTTGTGCTAGTGAGCAATAACTATTTCATGAGCAAATAACCATACTGCAGCTGTAAGCACTATTGGGGGGGATTTGGTAGGAAGTTCATCAAACAAAGATGGTGGCACCGGAGAAAGAAATCAAATGGACTTATTTTGGATTTCTTAACACAGAAGGAGAGGAGGACTTGGATATGATACGTGCGATTTGCAAGCAGTGTCATATGATACTAAAATACTCTGGGAATACTACGAACATGAGGCCTCACTTCACACTCCACCAGCCAGAGATAGCTTTAGCTGCTGATGGCCAAGCTAATGCCAAGCCTGCTATGGCGAAAAATCAACCAACACTGGAAACACTTAGCTCAACAAAACTACCATCCAACTCTGAGAGACCGAAAAAAAAATAACACAGTCCATCCCCTACTTCATGTGCAAAGATCTGTGTTTATACACCATGTTGAAAACGAAGGCTTTTGTTGCATGCTAGAAACACGTGAACCCAGGTATGTGACGTTCTTTCACAGACACAGCCGTACCCAAGCTCTACAGAGAGGCGAAGCATAAAGCTGAGGAATCTTTGAGTAAAGCAGGAAGGGTGGCGTGTACATGAATGCCACACCGGAGCAAACACTGCAGACCTCCTGCAAAATGCAGCACAAGAATGTAACAGACAAAGCTTCTAACATGGGTGTTTCCATTCAGTAAGTGGAATACCTGCATGTGAAGCGTTTGTGAGGTGTTAAATCTGTCCACAGTTCAGTCTGTCAGGTGTGTGCAGCATTTCTGACAGGTGTTATGACAGTGTTGGTCAGCCTGTCTGCTCTGTGTCACATTGTGCTGCAATCAAAATGATCAAAGTCAGATGAACAGACGGAGAACTTTATCTTATGAGGTAAAGCTGATGTTGACAAAATTTTCCTTTGGGGAAATAATTTGCAGTTGGGAAAAGGTAATAAATTATATGTATATATATATTTACATATATATTTTATGTATGGGGATAATAACGTAGCGCGAGTCCTCTGGTGATCTCCACCCCGAAGAAGCGTCTTTCAGTTGATAAATATAAAGCCAATTAAAATCTCAAATCAAATTCTGCTCAATATTTCAGCCATGCTGTCTCACCATCACACTCCCCTCCCGGAGTGCAAAGGACAGGGCCAGACTGTGTGACACTCATGGTCAGCTGCTGAAATGTTGGAAGGATTCAAGAAAGTCTGACTTGCCTGTCCTCCGATATTAAGAGGAATATACTCAGTCTTTTTCATCTCAGCCACGTTAACTAATAAAGCTGTACACATTAAAGATTAAACATTAAATCTCATTAAAGAGTTACAGAACAGAGCGTCAATAGTTTTCCGTAATATTCTCTAATATTGTGCATATATCACCAAGTAGGATTTCAGTTTCCATGTAGTTTTGTTGGCACATGTGGATTGTGTAAATTAGCAGAGACAGTGGGATGTAATTATTTTTATTCCTTTCGTCTCCAATTCTAGATGGGACCACTTTTGTCAAATTTCACATACTGTCCTGTTGTTGTTGTGAATTCACTGCATTAACAGCAGCAGCAACATGTTTCCACTTGCTGCAGTTTCTTTTGTTTTCTTTCAGTATGACGCCAGCTGCTGTGGCCACCCAACAATATGCGCTTTCTAACCTCCACCTCACTCACAAGCACTTCGATTTCTGTAACAGAAAATTCCTTTTCTTTGTCCTCCTCTCAGTTGTTGGCATGATTTACTGAAAAGAACCATTGATCAGCAGGCTCGCGTCTGTGCAGCGACATTCTTTAGGTGCTTTGCATTGATCATTTGAATGTGTAGAGGGCAGGATATGAGGCCGATCCACGTGCAGACAATTCCAAGTTGGTTTGGGATTTTTAAAAGGAAACTGTGCACTGGCAGGAGTACGCAGGGTTTTACTAATCAGAATATTATCCAATATATTGGAGTATGTACATTTCCTCATTTGTATGTGTGTAAACATGAGTTTAGATGCTCCACAGAGTTTTATTAATGAGGCCTCTGCTGCTGTATTGGACATCCTCACCTGGCTTTATGAAAGTCGGCTATATACAGACTTTCCAACAGATTCTCCACATCAAATGACACAAAACGTTGAATGTGGCTGCCCTCCAAAACAACAAATGGAAGTGTTTTCTGATTTCATGCCACTATCAACAGGACTAAAACTAATCTTGTATAAATAACAACAAACAAAAAAAGTCAGTATCAGTATGAGCTGCCTAGTCGACTGATGGCCCATCATTTAGGGCCATCAGTCGACTAGTCGCCAGCATGTTTACGATATTAATGTAATTATTAAATTGTAATTATTAAATGATATATTTTGGTGGTTTGAGTTGAAGGTGTGAGAAAGAATAGTATCAGTAACATTGTTAACCCTGTGCTACATTACAGGGAAATACAAAACCGTACTAATGAACCTTCATTAATAGAGGCCTATATTTTATCTACAAGTGCACGTCACACACTGAGCGAGCCGCCTGTTAATGACGCTGTGGGCTAATGGGCATGTAGCTACTTCCATGTTTCAGATGATACGTCATGTTTGTAGTCGACCAATGAAGATGAGTTTACATATCACCTTGGGTTCGTCCTTCACATTCTCAAAATGATCCCACACTTTGGATTTCCTGCCCGACATGTTATTAACTAGCCTGTGGAATAACCGCAGGTACCAGCCCTGGAAATTAGGGGCCGTACACATGCCGGGTATTTAACCGCCTGGAAAACATGAGGTTGGGTGCAGGGCATTACTCTTGTGCCTTTTTTGTGCCAGCTTTTAAGGGCACGGCGGCAGGTTGTGTCTGAGGTTGCTAAGCAACCTTAACAAACACCATAGCCTATTTACCTGAAATCCTGAGTGCAGAGCTGATCTTCTTCCAGGAGCTGGTTATAAGCGTGTAGGCGTATCGTCTGTGGGACAGATGTAAAGCTCTGGGTAGCCCTGCACCAACATGATCAACTTTTCCGTATTTATCAGACTGAATATTTACAGAAGAAGAGAAAGATATCTGTCGGCTGTGATTGATTTGTAACCTGACTCCTGTCTGACTGCTGAGTGTGGCCACTTCCTGTGTCTGTCCTTTCAAATTAAATTCCCACACAGTCCAGTCATATAGGTTTTGATTTATCTTGACAAGGTGCAGCTCCTGACAGAGTTTCACGTTTGTTCCTTTTTTGTTTGTTGTTTCTAAACGACCATTGAAATCTTGGAGACAAATGACCTTTCCTGACGACTAACGTTTGGTCCACTATTAGGAGGCAGCCCTAGTATTGGCTGTCGGCCCAGAATTTCAAAATCAGTGCATCCCTAGTTACAACTCAACACAGACTCTATAACACCGTCACCCAACTTCGCCTTGTGCTGCCAACAGACAAGAATCTAGATAAGTACAGTTAGTGCAGGACTTTGCCAACTTTAGTGTGAACATATGTCATTTTTTTGGGCATTTGCTGAAAGAACTGATGATGTTTTTTTCCTTGCAAAGACAGTCTCGTATTTTCTGCTTGTACTGATGTTGAAAACAGAATTCAGCAGTCCATATCATACTGATAGGCCTGTTCCTATGGGAGACAGCCAGAGCCGACACATCCTGGTGCAAAAAGCCTGCAGCCTCCAGTGAATCTAAACACCAACTGCCAAGTCTCAACCAATAACTGCCCCTGCATCCCCCGTCCGCCCCCGCCGCCCCCTGCCTCTCCATTCATTCATATTCTAAACACAGTCATTGTCAGACAGCGCAAGTACAAGTGCAGCACAATCATCTGCATGTCTACATTTTGCTGTGTTTTAATGCCCATCAGACTGGCAAAGGCAGCGTGCATCCTGCATTTATATCCTACATGAAGTTGCTCAAAGTGCAGCTGCACGAGACACCATGGCGCATTTATAAAGACTAAAAGAGGAGGAGGAGGAGGAGGAAGAGAAAGGGGGCCTGCTTGATACAAGAGCTTATTGGCTTCATGTTCTCCTTCCATTACACTGATGCCGGTGTCTGTGCACTCGATAAGCCTCCAGAATGATAGTTTTAGAGAAGCTGGGTCACTAGAAGTCTGTAACACATTGCAGAGCCGAAAACACTGCCCTCTACGACCCTCTATAAATAAACTGGCAGAGAATGGAAGACCCAGGGAAGATGGTGAGAGGAAGAGGGAGGGAAAAGGGAGGGTGAGACACTGCAAAGGGTAATCAATAAATCTCTAATCTCTTGAGTATTCTCTCCTCCCCCATCGCTCTGTGCAGCCAGGAGCACACACACATACATAAACACTGATACTCTCACACACAGACCTCCAGCTGCCTGCAGGTCTGGTCTCATTATATCGACTGGGATTGGGAGGAGACTGATTTGTTGCAGCGGCGCCCGGTTTGTCAGACGTGGTGACAGCAGTCATCAAGTCCCAGGGCAAAGTCGGAGTGGAGGAACCAGCTCACACACACAGCTAATATGCTTCGGCTTATTTCCCTAACGCCAGGTGCTAAAACTGCCCCGTAAATCATGCGTCGTACATGTGCTCATCTGAAGCAGCAACCTTTGAGTTAAACCCATCAGCGGTGCAGAGACACATTACTGTTGTCTTATTTAATGTTATGCATAGTTATTTTATGAGTTAATAACTGAGTCTTTCTTCAGAATAATGGAGAGGAGTCGTGTCGTTTGACCTACAGAGATTGCTTTTTCATGCCCTAAATTGGTGACTCGGTTTCAGAGCCGTAGAAATCATCAAGCCTCTCATTTGTGAAATTTCCTCAATTTCTGAGCAGCCATTTTTGAATTCATTACAGGGGAATCATATTGAGGTAAATTACCCTCAGTCCCTGGTCCCCTCAAGTGTTGTCTGATCTTAATGCGCCCTCATTTGAGAACAGGTTCTGTGTGCTTGAGTCACTTTGCCCTATGCACACCAGTACATAAAGCTCCCGCAGGATGTATGGGATAATGATAATAACAGAGGTACCTGACGCACAAACAAAAGACTTGTGACTATCTAACAAGGAGAAAACATCTCCTTTACCTTTGTGAGAACTTTAACCCTCAAAGGAAGCAGTGATCACCAGGGCTAACACTCTTTTTTGGGGGGCTTTTATCACCTCTATTAATATGTTTATCACTTACAAGATGTCTTTGTAGGTGTAATGAAGAAACAAGCAGAGAAATCTATTAAGAGTCTGGTGACTATGAAAAGCAGAGATTTGTTACCAAAGAAGAACAGTCACTTTAAATGATCTGACAAAAAATAAGTGGTAGTGATGTAAGCCAGGCTTATAGTTTATACTGAGTAATTTGACAGTATGTCCATGAGAATATGGAATATCATATGTACAAATATTTCAAAAATATATTTTGGATGCAGACATTTGATAAGAGAGCTTCGCTTTCCGTGTGCAGACCTTCATGCTGTTTGACACAAACAAATCCAACACCTTATAATGGGACCAAGCAGAGCACAGCGGTGCTATTTTTCTGCAAGGACACATGGGAAACACAGTTCAACACATTTATAGTTCCAAATACACAAAAAAAGCCCAAGAAATATACAGCGTAATGAAGACGTCAACATAAATCGATGCTAGAGCAATCAGGCAATAGAGACATCAATAAGATTAAAACGCAGAGGAAATAGAAGGGAAAGACGTATTGCAAAGTCATTGGGGAAACCATCATCAAGTGAAGTATCTAAACCACTCAAACACGTCGATACACTCAGTCCGTAAGGTATTATATATATGACATTGCAGCATTTAAACCCTGAGGGTGTAAAGAGCCTCGTATCTGTGTTCAATAGATGCACAGTTGGTGCACAATGGCCACCTTTAATGAATAGCACATTTTCATGCAGAGTTAAATTGCAAAAATGGCCTGAGTCACCACAGGGTTAACCTCCTCAGCAGATCCTTCATTATGCACATTGTTCAGACCCAGAAAGCTTTTGTTTAAATTGTATTGAGATCCCAGGAAACAACATGCTAAGTGTGTCGCGCTAAATTCTATAAATGCATTAATTTCCCTCAATATGAGCATTTTTGTGGCTTCACTTCAATTCAAATTTAATATCTGGGCTCAGCTGGTTAATCCACCTCGGACTGCTGCAATGACATTCTGAACCTTTCTTCATGTTGACGGATAAAGAAAATGGACGTCGATGTCATTAAGTATTTAGAGAGGATATTTAAGGAAGAGGCTGTTATGAAAACACATCCTCCGTGTCCATCTTGTCTCATATCCGACATACGTATGCCACAAATGCAACAAAACTCCTGACAGGAACAATAAGGAAACAGCAAAAAAAAGAAACAATCACTGATGTTTAGATTTTGACTGAGCGAGCCACGAAAGGCACTAAATGTCCACAAAGCCTCGGATTTAATTGTAAACTGTTAAATTGGTGGGAGTTAATGCCTCTGGAATCTAAGAACATCAGGGGGAGCAGTGTTTGCACTTTAAGGTGCACCTGGTGCTATAAAATGGCCTCATATACCTCGGCCTTTATACGACTGTGCAGAGCAATCAGCAGACCTAATGACTCCCACGAGATGGACGCTCACTCCAGCACAGATCCACCCCCGCGTTTAACAGTGGCAGCTGACATTGACAGACGGAGTTAAAGCTGTTTTCTACAAACCATGAATCTGTTTGGATGTAAGAAAAGCTCATCAGACCACCGAGTTAACTGTTTCCACTGTGCAGTGCTCCAGCTTTGTCCGTCGGCCTTGGATACGAGTGATTTCTGAATGGCAGCTCTGTAACGCGATGTGGCTTGTTGAGGTCATGTCATACTGTGTGCTTTCTTGTTCAGAACATCAAGTCTTCATACCTAAATGACAATCTAGGACGCTGGTACAACCTGTATGACCTTACATGAGTTTACATCACCCACCCTGACCTCCTGTTGTGCCCAATCAAACCACTATTTACCACAGCAATCAGTTAATTTGAGTGGAGTCACTGCAGCGCGTGTTTGCAGAGGCAAAGTAAACGTGTGCAGGAGTTTAGTGTACAGCTCAACTTTGATGAACATTTATATGCAAATTCTCACCCAGTTGCACAGAGACTTGACAGTGCTGACCAATGTTGCCAAACGTAAGATATTTTGCTTCTGTGGGATGTATTATCAACAGTGTCCATATTCCCATGAAGTAAGATAATTTGATCATTCTGTGGCATTTAGTACAGAGCAGCCTGTACACGCTACGTCTGCTGCCTTCCAGCGCTGTGGCAAATTAAAAACTCACAACCACAAATCCACAAATTGGACTTAACCTAGTGCAACACTGAAACATCACACTGGCCTAAATATCTTCTGATAATGCTAGTTTCTTTTTCTCAGATAATCCTCATTTGATGAAATATTTAACATAGTAATTAAGAAATGTTTTTTGTGTCCTATTGGCGACCACAAATCTGCAAAGTTGGACTTATGGCATGTAGGTGAATGCAACACGTGATGCAGCAGCAGAAAAAATACAATAACGTTAAGCCTTTGGTACAGTAATTTAACAGAGACATAGTGAGTCCAAAATAGATGCAGTTATTGTACTAGCTGGTTGCACCACCCACTTCCCTATAACTCTCCTCTGTCTATTACCTGCTCCATTAACTTGGCGTGATTTGCAGTTCAGAGTCATGGATACAATATCACTAATGACTTTCTGTCAAGTTAGCAAACAAGCTAATTTAGCGCTTTTAGGGATCGCTTGCATGTAACCAGTTATGCTGCATGGAATTCAGATCATAATTTAGAGCAGCCAAGGTTTAAAAATGTAAAAATGTCCGAGTTGATATTCTGTGTCAGGAGAGATATTGGTATGATGCTCCCTCGTGTCAACAAATGCAGCAGCAACATGGCTTCATCAAAGCCACCACCACTGGCGGTTACATCTAAATGGAATTCAATAAAATCAGTTCAGCTCATTCTGGTCCCTCCAGGATTTCGGAGGCTGTTGTGGAGATTGTTGTGGCCTGAAGTGCCTGATTTCATGGCAGCTTTAATAAAAAAATCACACTCAGTGTTATAATGTGTCTCGTTTTTTTTGTGTAAATAAATTTAAGGGGCAAGTGGAAATGTGCAAAAATACTAGTGATGCTGTCTCGCATTCGAAGCCTGTTTTTATGAGCATTCAGTGTTTCCCACAGAATTAGAATCTACTTGTGATGGTGGTGGTTGTGGGCAGGGACAGCTCGACTCTCTCATTAAACCCTGTAATAACAGGTGCGTAATGTTAGCCGTGTGATGCTAGCTGTTAGCCCTGTCACTGCCTGCATGACTGCGTCCATGTGCAGAGTTCACACTCCTGCAGCAGTAGTCTGATGATAAACAGAGAGAGACGGGGGGCAAAAAGGTGCTGAGTGGATCCATGCGCTGTGTGCAGCTTTACAATTAAATGCGATTTTATCCATTTTAAATGTTCACGTTTGCTGTGAAGTTGCGGGGATTTGACAAATTTGTTGTGCAGAACACAATGGGGATTGGCTGTGATCACAACATTGCAACATCCTGGAGGGACTGATTAACAGATCGCTACGTATTTGTAGTGTAGAAGCTAGTTTTCAGTATTTATCTGGTGTGGCTACATGGATGGCAGGTATACTAAAAATGTAGTCATCCTGAGCAGGTAGATTCATTTGTTGCAAAATTTAGAAAAACAAAACAAAACAAAACATTGGTCCACAGGGGGAGCCACAGCTATCGGTCGCATTTTAGCCATTTTTAAGCATTTTTCTGTTGTTATAGCGCCACCCAGTTGCCAATTAGATTTCTCTAGTCACCTTGAGGCGTCCTGTTCTACATATCTACCAGGTTTAGTAAAAATCCATATGGTGGTTAGGCCTAGATAAGAAATGAGCTCTCTAGCGCCCCCCTTTGGCCAATTGATGTAATGTTGCTTCATTCGCATCCTCCCATGACCCTCTACCACTGTGCCACATTTCACATGGATTGACCAAGTCAGTGAGGAGGAAAACATGGAACAGACACACAGACAGTTTTCGTCATTGTATAGTAAGATATAAGAATGAAATTAAAAATTAAAAACTAAACAAGCCTGCATAAAGTGCTTGTGATTCACAAAGTGAAACATTAGACAATGAAAATAGTGAGCTGCAACAGTGGGCTATGCACCATGGGGGTAACCGTCTTGGAATAATGTCCGATTGCTTCTGTGTCAACATATCAGGTGTTTTTCCTATTTCTCCCATTCAGCCGTCAGCTGGCATCAGCTCTTCACCCACAGTAGTTTGCCAACTTGTCTTTCAAGTAGTCACTCCCAACACCACCTGTTTCACAAGATTCACAAATGATCTTGCTGTTTTGTTTTGTTTTCTTCTGACCAGACTGATTTTTTTTTCTTTTGGCGACAACAAAACAATGTCACACTGTTTCTGCCTCTGCTACTGAAGGCAGTCATCACTCTCACCACTGCAGGGGCTCGTTTGTCAGTAAAACGTGAACATAAGACATTTGAAGTGTTTGAAGAAACGAATGATGCTGTCATTTTCTCTGGTGCAGACAGGCTCAATTATCACGTATCAAAGAGATCAGGATACCGTCTATGCTGTCGGATAGCTGTAAGCACATGACACAAAGACATGAAATGTTTTTACAGTTTTTTTGGTAATTAGTCCCTTTAGAGTTCACATATTAAAGAGGCAATTGATACGCATCTTTTTAAAGTTGACACTTCCTGCTAGTTAACGTTCAGTGGAAACTGATTTTCCAGCGTAGCTGCCTGTATCACTGTGATTCAGTGACTTCAAAGTTCCTTTGTCATGATTTGGTATTTCCATAAATTGGTCCTAGTTTTCTTTTACACACACACACACACACACACACACACACACACACACACACACACACACACACACACACACACACACACACACACACACAAACTATCACATTTAACGGGAAACAGGAGTACAGTATTTCACAAAGCATATGCCTTCTCTGTTTTCCAATAATGGCCCCATATTCCCAGTCAGCCTGCTAATATGCCTTCTGGTGCATTCAGGTGATACTAATGACCGATTGAAATGGCAATACCTGCGCTGTGTGTGCAACACTGCCTAAATAATTCCCCCTGAACGGAGATATGGACCAAACCGAAACTGCTGGCCCCACACGCAGCCTCCCAGTGCTGCGCACCCTTTGTGTTCTCTGCTGATAAAGGCGTCGCAGATGAAAAACACCTCAGTAGCATGCTGTAGGGAGAAACAAATCTCTGACAGCCAAAGTATGAGATCAAACGACATGAGGAGGGGTGGGGGGATGAAGTGGGAGGAAGGCAAGAGAGAGGGTAATGGAAAGCTCAGCGGACAGTGACCAATGAGACGTGTACAAGGGAATGGCAGTGGCATAACAAATCAGAACTGGAGGAGAGAGAAATGGAGACCAATGAGGACTGCCCTGCAGAGCAAGAGTGGCATAAATTATTAATAGACAGGGAGAGGCGGGGAGGAAGGAGAGCAGAGAAGGAAAGAAAGGGCCAGCCGGTAGAAAGAGTAACAAACAGTCCCATGAGAGCGGCATGACAAAATGCAGTGGCAGGCAGCGTTACCGACAAGGAGGCATGAGACGTAAGATGGAGAGAGACAGAGACCGGGGGGGGGGGGTAATCAGAGTGGGTCAACAAAGCAAAGAGAGGTGACAGAAGAACCAGTGGGCTCGTTCAATCAGAGAGTTGTTAAACAGTGGGTGGTCCTCGTGAGGCTGCATTCACAGTAACGAATGCTCCACATCCAAGTGTTGAAACCCACAGCCGGCATCCGAGGAGCTGTGTTCATATTACATGCTCCTGCAGGTCGTGATTTACATCCAGGGAGTGAGAGTGTGAAGGTCGGGGTGGTGGATGGGCGTGTGGTGTGTCTGACCTTCATGCAGGAGACCAGAGTCTGTGTCCTGTCACGGACCAGCAGTTAATGTGTGGGGTTTATTTTATCCAGTCTGGATCTTTCCCTAACCTTAAAGGGAACATTTGCCACCTTTTATGGGGATGTCGAATCAGTGTTGATGGTAAAAATAGCTTATCATTGAAATAGTTTGAGAGAGGCAGGGTTCACCCTGGACAGGTCACCAGACTATCACAGGGCTGACACATAGAGACAGACAACCATTCACACCTAAGGCCAATTTAGAGTCACCAGTTAACCTGCATGTCTTTGGACTGTGGGAGGAAGCTGGAGTACCCAGAGAAAACCCACGCTGACACAAGGAGAACATGCAAACTGAACAGAAGGGCTCCCCCACCCCAGGGTTTCGAACCAGGAACCCTCTCGCTGTGAGGTGACGATGCTAACCACTGCACCCCACCTCTTCCTGCATCGAGCGCCGTCATTTGACGTTACAGTGATGTGTTGGAGGCAAGAAGAACCACAGGCTCTTTCCGCTGGGATTCAAGTCTTCACCTCTGGGTATCAAGGGAGTGTGCTCTAAATGCTGCTCAAAAACTTCCTTGTTGTCTCGTAGAAGATTCGATATCCCTGATGTACGAGCTCATTAACGATATTAATCCGCACTCTCTTTAAAATATAAAAATGGCCTGGCACTCTGATCTAGGATTAGCTCTTACAGATGACCAATGGGACGACATCTTAGACTTGAAACATGCATCATCCACATCATCTAAACATAGCTTGATACAACTGAAAGAGGACCACAGAGCTCATCTTGCTAATGCTAGGCTGGCAAAGATAGATCCGAATGTTGCACTGATGTGCCCTCGATGTAGAGGCCAGCCAGCAGACTTAATGCATATGTTTTGGTCATTTTCAAACCTCTTCACCTTCTGGATAAGTATTTTAAAGCCTTGAGCGAGATGTTTGCAATCCAAGTGGACTGTTGCGTCTAAATATTATGGGCTTAGTAACCTTCTGCATCTGTTGTTGATGTTGCGGGATGGCGTGTCAGTTTACATCTTTTCAAGATACACTTTCATTCTTATAGGAAATGTTCAGTTTCTGCTCCATAGATGCATACAGTCTTTTTCAAAATACACTTACAATGGCGGTTAAACACCTTGTTTTATGTGTATCTCCTTGTGTGACAAAAGCATGTGGTGAGGTTTTGAAAACAACATCATGGTTTGGCTTAAAACTGAAGTACCCTCTGCCTCAACATTTTAGTAACTAGCTACTAATTACTGTGGGGAAAAAAACATTAGATTGATTACATGGGAAGGTTAGTGTGAGGAGGTGATGGGGTGGTCGCCTGGCAACAATGAAAAGATGCAGCAAGCGTTTTTTTTACTCGTGGTATTCAGTTTTTAAACCTACAGAATGCTTACTGTGTGACCGGGACCTTAGGAACTGTGTGAACTTGAAGAACCTGAGTCATTTTAAGGTTCGTCGTCACCATGTGTTTTTTTCCCCAAACCTAACCACAGTAACGAAACCTCCATAACATATCTTTCAGTATGTAACTTTATGTTGTGTAACATCATTTGTGGGGCGCTAATTTGTAGGATATCATACAGTAGGAACCATTGCGTGCAAATTTTTCTAAGATATCGTATAAACTGTTGTATGACTTGGCTTAATTACAAAGTTCACAGTTGCGGTATGACAGGAAATGAGATGAGAAATGACTTGCAGCAAAGGTCCCATACTGGACTTGAACTGGCGAGGTTGCAATTTTTGGTGCTCACGGAGCACCCACTAGCTCACCTGGGAAAGCGGGTGCCCCACATACAAAGGTTGCGTCCTTGCCGCAGCAGCCTCGGCTTTAATTCCAACTCTAGCCCTTTGCTGCACATCATCCCCTCGCTCTCACTGCAGTTCACCTTTCCTATTAAAAAAAAAGCCAAAAATGCCAAAAAAGTCTTCTTTAAAAACAAATTATGGTTGTCAACAGCCTTGAAGTCTTTTTTTAAGAAAAAGCCTCTCTGTGAATTATCTTCGAGTTTAGCCGTCACCTTGAGCTCTTGGAAATTGTTTTGGGCATTTTTAATTATTTCCTGACATTTTGTAGATTAAACAAATAATCATTTAATCATAAAATAATGAATCTTTTATGTTTCACTCCTGAGTCTGACCAGCCGGCTATCAGCAGCCCTCTTCTCTCAGTCCTGGAGGTGCTCATGAGTGTGTTTGTTGTCCTTTGTGTCACTCAGCCTTGCTGCCCCAACCTCTGTGTGTGTGTGTGTGTGTGTGTGTGTGTGTGTGTGTGTGTGTGTGTGTGTGTGTGTGTGTGTGTGTGTGTGTGTGTGTGTGTGTGTGTGTGTGTCTGTCTGTGTGTGTGTGTGAGTGTATGTGTTCACGCTTCAGCTGAGCGAGGCCATCTATAAACCCCTTAACACTCCTTCACTCTGTCTCTCTCGTTCTCCCAGACGACTTCTCTGACATTTTAATTCCTTGTTTCTTAATTGTGCTGCTCTTTCCCTTCTTTCACACCCTCACCTCTCCTCACTCCTCCTCCTACACTCCCATCATTAACACCTCATTCCCTAAAGCCCTTCCCCTTGTTCTGCTACACCTCAGCCTCCTCCTCCTCCTCCTCCTCCTCCTGCATCTTCTCCTCTCTTCCCATCATTAGCGCTCGCTTTTCCCCACCGACTCTCACATCACTCTCTCTCAGTGGCCCCGTCTCCCCCATTTTCTCCGCTTCCCTTTGCATCCTTACCTTGTCATCCTTCTTTTACCCTATCTGCACTCTTGCTATCCGCCACCCCTTTCATCTCATCCTCACCTCCCCTCCTCTTCCGCCAACATTGACCAGTTCAAATCACCACCATGTCCACCGGTCTTCTTGATATGGCAAATCCACCCGGGGTGAGAGGGGCTTAGTCACGAGCAGGCTCAATGTGCCCAATGCTGCCCCGAAGAGCGGACATAGAAGGCTGTGTTAAGAAGAGGATTAATCAAATAAAAGAGGGTTTCTGAGCTTTTTCTGCTCGCACACACACCCACACTTCAGCTGCATAGCAGGGGGCCCTCTGCCACTGTATATCCAGTTGGATACGCAGGTAATAAGATGGAAGGGGTTAGCAGTGAATATTTCAAAAGGCCTGTGCATCAAATAGAATGGGGCGGGCCAAAAAACACAGGGTTACAAAAAAAAAAAAAAAAAAAACGGGGGTTGTGTTGTACTTCGCAGAATCAAACAGCTTTGAATGCGCCGGGGAAGTAAAACTGGTGCACAGGAGGAGTGATCAAACACAGCCCAGTTCCTGATCAGGCAGGAGGGAGCACTGACACAGCGTACAGCTTTAATGCTGTTGCATTATAAAACCGATCAGTCTCCGCGGCCCAGGTGCAGATTATGTTTGTTGAATGCATTGATCTCGGGCATTAAAACTGAAACTGGTTTTTAGAAATATTAAGTTTGGTGTAATTGCCTCTCGGCTGAAGACTCCAGCGCAATAATCAGAGTCTAATTTGACTCAGGAGCAGAAGTTCTCCTCAAAAATCCTCAGACGTGTGGAGCCAATAACAGACAACATGCCAGAGAAGTAATCATTTCAGCCCTGTTAAATTAAAAACCCAGACTAAAGTGCAATACCACATATTTAGCTGAACTATCCTCAGTGTCATCAGTGCAGCTACATGAATGTCAAGGGGCCAATCAACCTCTAAAGAAATGGTGGGCCTTGTTTCCTAATTAAAGAGCCCCCTCCTGACTGCCCAATCACTCTGTCTCCTTCGGTAATTAACCAGATTAAAACTCTTTAGCCTCAAGTGAGTTTCACAGCTGCAAATCCACCCTGATTTCTCTACACGTTGTGGGTGATGTCTCAAGTGTCAGCCAATTTCACTTTTTTGATGCGATTATGACACAAAGTGCACAAAGTGAGATTTTCACTCACTTATCGCAGTAATGAGACCTCTGCGGGGGGGCTACAGTGCTGCTGATCGATGCTCAGATATTGCTTTTTCTCACTTCCAACACCTCACTTTGGAA
This sequence comes from Epinephelus awoara, assembly GCA_035609425.1. NCBI lineage: Eukaryota > Metazoa > Chordata > Actinopteri > Perciformes > Serranidae > Epinephelus > Epinephelus awoara. The sequence goes on from CM069294.1 coordinate 8,468,048, forward strand.
CCTCCCGTACTTTTACTTTTGTGAGAAGAGCAGAGAGAGATGGGAACCACAGGTGGAATAAAATCTCTGTGACAATGGAGATGTCAGAGAACAAAATGAAAATGAAAAGAAATCAAAGAATCAGTGATTTTCAATAAAAAGCATTTTGCAGAACTTCTGGACAGCAGCTGCCATGAATAGAAAACACTCTTTCTTTATTCAGATTCTTTAAAAAAAAAAATCATTAACTTGTCAGATGAAGTCATAGCTAATTTACATTTTATACTACGGTCCCTGTTGTTAAAGATCTAGTGTGTAGGATTAAGTGGCATGAAGCGATGAGGTTGCAGAGCTGAAACTTCTCCCATGTGACAGGTGTGTAGAACAGCTCCATACACACATATATATAAACTGCTCATAGAAAGGGAACGAGAACACGATCAGTTCTTATTTTTATAAATGAATGAAAACACAGTTATTAACAGTATGTACAATTTCTGCCAATTGCTGCCCCTAACTCCTACACACTGGACCTTTAAATTAAAAAATAAAACTGTTGCTTTCCTGAATTGACACGGCTATGGTTAGGACGTAGATGAGAGATTGAATATTGATACCACTCACATGTGTGTGCATTAAATATTAAGCTTCAGCCAAGAGCTGAAACAGCTACAGAATCCGCCTTCCTGCACCTCTGAAGCTCACTGGTTGTCTTGTTTGCTATAACCACAGTGCTGAAATGACTATTTGCCATTCGAAGGGTTATGTACTAGAAGAAGTCGAGGCCAGCTCAACTATAGTTTGTGTCAGCTGTCAGTTTGAAGCTTCATGACACCGACTTCCATTGAAAATGACTCATAGTTACTGTGTCGCTCGTAGTGGGAACATAGCATTAGAAAGCTTTAACGGTGCTTGATAGGAAGGTTTTTTTTCTGTTTACAGAGAGCCAGACTAGCTGTTTCCTGTCTTTTTCACTCTTTATCATAAGTTAAGCTAACCATCTAGGTGCTATTGCTTTATATTCAGTAGACAGATACGAGAGCAGAACCAATCCTCTCATCCAGCTCTTGACAAGAAAGCAAATAAGCTTATCTCCTAAAACTGCTTACTATTTCATTAAAGGTCCAATGTGTAGGATTTAGAAGCATCTATCGGCAGAAATGGAATTTAACATCCATAACTACATTTTTATTTGTGCATAATCCCCTAAAAAAACTAAGAATCACTGTGTTTTCGTTACCATAGAATGACCTGTTTAGATCTACATACAGAGCTGGTCCTCCTCTATGGAGTCGGCCATGTTGTTTCTACAGTAGCCCAGAATGGACAAACCAAACACTGGACCTAGACATTGATAGATATTGATGTTTTAGAGTTGGTTATAGTTCTTCCACACACTTGGCACATGGAAGGAGTTTCAGTTGGTTGCAATCTGCAACTTCACTAGATGTCACTAGTCCTATACACGAGACCTTTAAGGTTTGGTTAAGTTCAGGGAAAGATCACGGATTGGGTTAAAATAACTCTCCGGTTCATAATCAGTTGTCATGATTGACAAGACTCAGTCTATTAGTGGCCTTGAAAGCATATTGTTCACAGCCCTACAGCTTACATATTTTCAAGGCAGATTCAGTATATAAAAAGAAATCTATCTCCAACTCAACATAAAACAATCTGTTATTAATCTCTGGCATGTACAATTAAACCAGACATTACCTCCATGCAGAGGTAACAGGAGAGATTTACTCACATAAATTAGCAGTGGCTTTAACTTGACTCAAATTAGAAATCTTGTTATGAGGACAGCGTCTCATTATTACTGGTCAGTGTAAGATTGCTGCGAATTCACATGCACCAACATGTATCAGGTTGTCAGTGTGACGAGTGTGCACTACACGCATTAATTGGGTTCCCAGGCATATGGGGGTGAGAAAACAGATCTATAATTAAAGCTGGTGATCTCCGGCTGCTGTATTTATCAGTTAGCCACATGGGAGCCTAATCAACGTGACAGATGGTATACTAGCTAATGCACTGGTTTGTTTTTAACCTTTAGCGCAGTGTATCATTTGGAGAATATTAATGATATGAAGTAACTTACGTTTTTTTACTTTTACTGGATTGCCCCTACTCAAGTATCGTACCTACTTAACTCAAGTATTTCCATTTAATGCCACTTTATACTTCTGCTCCTCCACATTCAGGGGATAATATTGTACTCTTTACTCCACTACATTTATTTAACTGCTGTGGTAGTGTAACCTTGTAGATTAAAGGCCTCTCATACCCTCACAGGTGGGTTCAGTAGATGATAAGATCTGCTTAGGCTGGAACATGGGCGGATTATAAGAGAATGGGCCCCCTGGGCACAAATATGCAAAAGGCCCCACCACCTCACCTACATAGGCACAAGACACACAGACTCTACAGTGGTTCTTTTTTTTCCCTAAATCTTTGTAGTATTTCTGCATTATTTTGTGGTTCTGTGTCTCTTTGTGGCAAATTTGTGTCCTCTTTGATCATTTTGTGTCTTTTTTTAGTCACTTTGTGTCTGTTAGGGTTTGTTTTGCCCATTTTTGTAGTAATTTTGTCTCCTTGTAGTCCGTTTATGTCTCCTTGTAGTCATTTTGTGTCTTCTTGTAGTTATTTTGCCTCTTCATGGTCATTTTGTGTCTCTTTGTGGTCATTTTGATTTTCCTTGTAGTCATTTTGTGTCTCTCTGTGGTCTTTGTTTGTCTCTTTGTAGTCATTATGTGTCTCCTACTCATTTTGTGTCTCATTGTAGTCATTTTGTATCTTCTTGTCGTCATTTTGTGTCTCTCTGTGGTAATTGTGTGTCTCTTTGTAGTCATTATGTGTCTCCTATTCATTTTGCGTTTCTTTGTATTTATTCTGTGTTTCCTTGTAGTCATGTTGTGTCTCCTTGTAGTTTCATTTTGTCTCCTTGCAGTCAGTTTATGTCTCCTTGTAATCATTTTGTGTCTGTGGGCCCCTGGGTCTGTTCCCAGTAGGCCCATTCAGTAATCCATCTATGGGCTGGAGTTGCTGTACTTGTACTTGTGAAAAATAATAGAGTTATAAATTGCCCAGATTAAATTGAACACTCTGAAATGGACCATTTGCATAGTGAGCACTTTTAGCTTTGATACTTAAAGTACATTTTGCTGCTAATACTTTTACTGAAGTAGAATTTTGAATGCAGAAGTTTTGCCTTTAATGGAGTACTATTACACTGTGGTATTATTGCTTTTCCTTAGCCTAAGGAAAGGATCTGAGTACTTCCTCCACCATTAGTTTCACTCTTCACTTTTCTGTGTCAAAGGTAGAGAAACTAGATTAGTACATAAAAGCGATATCTTAGTTTGTAGTATGTCTTTTCTTCTTGGTGTCTGGGGTATAGAAAGTATGGAAGGCATGAAGAGAAATGTTAATTGTGTTTGTCATAAGCCATTCATAACCAAAGATTTACAGTACTATATCCTACACTGATGTTAATTCTGTTGGAGGTCAGTGAGACCCCAGAGAGGTTTAACTTCCCATTAGAGCTCTTATGAACAAATTGTTATGAAACTCCATTAACAGAAATCCATTTAAACTCATTCGGGATTTAAGGAGTGTAGTGATGCGTAAAAAGTAAATCACAAATATAGAGCGTATGAAAATCCATTGTATTTAATTATGTTTTACAGCCACGGTCTCTGAGATGGAAATAATGTGACATTGTTTTTTGTCATATCATCAGTTCAGCATCATGTTTGTGAGCATTTTTTATAAAATTAGGAAAAGTTAAGAATCAAGCTGGAAAAACAATAAGTTAAGGTTAAGTTAAGGAATAGCTCACCCAAAATACAATATAAATTATAGATAGTACTCACCTCCCTAAACTCTCTGCAGTCCTGGGTTCATAAAATTCAGCAGTCTATGCTGTAGAAAAATACAAATACTTTTGAATTTGGTGCTACATGACCAAAGAAAACAGAGGAAAAGTCCTGTGGCATTAGCTTTTGCTCCAGAGGTAGAAAACTGACAACTAACAGAATGCTCTGCGCTGCACTGACCAGTAAACGCTCCTGCTGGTGGGAGATGTAATGCAAGCTTCGCCAGTTTGGCCATGGGATGTAGAAGAAAACAGAATACACTTTTTATTCATATGAAAGTTGCTCAGTGCCGCATGGAGCCAAAAAAGCTTGATTTCCATGGTATGAAATTACTCCGATCCTCCACTTCATAGGGCTCATAGAGCAGAGACATCCACCAATGGAGCGCCTTAAAATGATTTAATTGTGCTGCTTTTGTAGACTTTCAAAATAATATTGGACCAAATGAATCAAATCTTGGAAGTGAATTGAATCATTTTGCATAAAATGCATTCACTGATATACAGATGTCTCTTTCCCAATTTTTTCAGTAAAGTTAATTTTGCTCTTGATCTTGACTGTAGCTCTATGAGACTTCAAAACCAGTAACAGCACTTTGGTTCATATTTGAGCAGCACCTGCTTATTTTATCGTTTGATCCGAGTATTTTTAGCCTCCATTTTTACAATACAGCAAACAGTATGGCACCCACTTCCTGTTCACAAATTCTCATTTTACAACTAATCAGGGCACTGAGATTTGTCTTTAAAGATATTTAACCTGTTGCTGGATGACGTAATGCAAGTTTGTCCGTAAGATGTAGGGAAGTCTACCAAAGGTCATTCATAAAAACTACTCACTCTGTTCGGGTACAAAACTGGATGAAAATTGGCAAAGTATTCCTTTAACTTCCTAGATAGCTTAGGGAGGTGAGTACTGGGCCTGGCGTCACAAGGGGTCTTAAGGAGGCTTAGTCCCCTTAGCTGAATTTTTGTACCCTCTGTTTAATCTTTATGTATCTATAAAAGAATAGAAGAAACAACAAAAGTAGGTTATTGGCCGAGGTACATGTAACAGTTAGGGCCCCGCTGTCCATAGTACCGAAACGGAGTGGATTACATCAATGGAGAGAGAGATACAGAGAGTGAGAGCTGCAAGCTGCAAGCAGCTGTGAGTTCATCCCTCCCCCCTGCTGATTTTAAGAATTGTTCATAAGCTCAAAAAAATACTTAGCGCTCTGCTGGTGCTATGTTTTTAAGTGAGTGATAAATACATGTATTCTTTGATTTTGAAACAGTAGCCTTTTGTTGATGTAATTAAGCCTTTCTGAGGCTTTTGCATGCTTCAATCAGTGAGTTTTATTATATGAAAAAAAGCCCCCTCACAATTTTTAATCAGCCCCTCATACAGTTTGTACTGAGTTTGGATGAACTATACCTTTTAAAGATGTTTTTATGAGCTGTTGAATGGACGCAGAGTCTCCATCTTTGGGTTATGGGGCTCTTGGTTCCACATGATTACTTTCAAAATGAAAATGAAAACATTTCATTAAATTTCATCATGATTTAACACTAAAGCAAACAAAGTGAAGGTCGAGGGTTCAGTCCCTCATCACACTCTTTTTGAGACGTCCTGTGGTCTGTTACTTCAAAGTATCTGCAGGAAATGTACAGATAGAACCAAACCATTGGGAACACAGATGGCAGTATTGGATGAAACTGCACAACCAGCTGCTTAGAACATTTAGCTTTGTCATCACAGCCTCTGCTAGTGTTATAGAAATTGGGAAAATAAGGCCACTGGTGGATTCTCATGTTTTAGCCCTGGCAGCACACAGCCTTTTAGATAAACATGGCCTGTATCCTTTTGGAAAGATGCATATTTCATGAGGACATTTGGATTTGGGCTCCATGTTTATCTTGTCAACACTTAACAAAGCTGTCTTAAAGGCTGCTGCGCCCCGCGGTATCACTACACATCCCATTGTGTGCCCACGCCACGCCTGCCCTAAAGACTCGGACTTGTCTCAATAAAAGGCAACAGAGGGTTTAATAAGAATGGATGTCCTTCATTTTTTGTTAAAAGATGGAGGGAATGGCCTTTGATCAGTACAAGGCTCCACCGAGGATTTCATTGTGGCAGCTACAAAGGAGGACAGGGCAGGGGTGCCTCTTGGAAATATTCAGGCAGAACTCTGCTTTGTGGAGAGATTGATTGGACGAGTGTTCGCCTCCTTAGAGAGCCAATTTCTCTATCTCGCCTGAGCGTATTATTGTGTCTAAGGCAGAGTCCCACTGCCTTTTTGCCAGGCCAGACATGAGTGCGTGGGAACGATGAGGTTGACGATAACTCAGATACCTTGGGAGGACACTTGAATACTAAGTCATCAGTATGTGTCAGGTGCAGCAAGGTCGAGCTGAATCCTCTGGCTTATTTCCATCATGGTGTGGAGAGACAGATGGCACAAACATGATAAATGTGACAACAATATTGAGCAGCTTACAATGTAGTCAAGCCTATTACGGACTTCAGTAAATTATTAGGTAGAAAGGAGGTCAGAAAAGGGGAGGTAATGCATTTTCCTCCTTTTTTTGCTCAAGGGATAAACATATATTTGAGCCTTTCATTGTGAGATTAACAAAAAAAGTACTTCCAATCCTGCCACTGTTTTGGGGCTTATGTTTTTTACCATCAGCGAGCTAATGGGACCAGTATGTCAATTATAAACATAAAATAAAGGTATTAGTGATTGAACGCAGCCTGCAATTTAAGCCTAATTTGGTTATATGAGCACGATACTAATTAAATACTACTTATATAAAGGTGTAGTGGAAGAAAACAGGACTATGGAGATCCAGGGAATAACAATTAGGCATTTTAGAGTGAAGAAGAAAAACATTATACTTATACTGGATACCTGCGGGGTACAGGACTGGGAGTTTGGGAGAAATGGTGTTAACAACAAGGTTATTCTGCAGAACTTATAAAATAATTATGGTATATTTCACAGTTACAATATGCTGCCAAATCTGTAGAGGTACAACAAAGTAAAGTCTCTAAAAACTAGATTAAATACTGAAGAATGTATAATATTGGTACCTGATTCACACAGCAAACTACACTGTAACCTTCAAGCTGTATTACTATGTAACTGTATTATTATTCAAGTGTTACCATTACATGTTATCTCTACCACCTGTATAGAAAGATGAGCTGTGTTAAAATTCAGGTTTAGCCTTTTAGTTATTGTATGTTTATTCTAAAATAGAGAGTAGCTGAAAGATGTATAATCGTGTTGGGTTTCCCATAAATTTGGAAATAGCTATTTATGCTATGGTAAAAATAGCCATACAGTGATTTATTTATTTTTATTTCATAGTAGTGTTGTCCGCAGCACATTCTTTAAGACCCTCCGTGCTTGCTCCTTCTCCCTTTGTCTATCAGATCACGAATGAGACAAGAATTAGCGACAGCCAGTCTCTCCGCCTCACTTCCCGCCACTGTGCACCATAGCCCCAGAAGGAGAGCGGACAGCAGCTCTGAACCTTTTGTCGGCAGGCGTGGCGGCTTGAATTGGTCCAGTGCAAACCTCCCAGTGCCGTGTGTCACAGCGGGCTGGTGGCTAATGGCTGGTCTAAACTGTGTAACAGCAGTAACAGAAAGTTGCAAAATATTCTCCCCAGTCTTGGAAATTTTTGGCTAGTATTGATTGTTTTGTCTTGGTTATTGTTGGACTCTCTTTTTGATTGGTCCATCTTCCTTTTTGGGTTGTTTTGCAGTGTAGGCAGTTGTTGCCGAAGCCAAAAAAGCTAACAGCCAATAGGATCGCTCTCTCTGTGAAATGACCTGTGATTGGCCAAAGTCTTTAAGTGCAGAAGTCTTGTTTTCTCTGACCAGTTAAATTACAGTATACCAAAAGGTTATAATGGGAATTCTGCCCAATGATCCCAAAATAAAACTGCCTACCCCAACTCCATGCATTCTTCCTCTTTGTCAAAACCTACATCACCAACACAAAACTTAATGCAGACCGTTCTATGAGAGATTTGTGTTGAGTGTGTTTTGCTTATGTTAGCTCACTTCTGTCTTGCTCCTCAGTTTTTTTTTTCTCCATTTTCAGACTTGTAGTTTTCAGCACCACCCGACGCTGACTCAAGTGACATCACTTGAAGCAGTTTATCAGATTTCATGCAGCTCCCTCTGGAGCCACAAAAGGCTTTTAACAACTTTTTTCACATAAGCAGTAGTACTCCCTGGCATACATAAATACATAAACAGACTTTGATGTGCAAAATTTGTGGGGTTTCCCTTTAATGGTGAAATGAGTTGTACCAACTCAGAACTACATTTTGAGATATTGGGGTGAGAGTCCAAAGAAAACATTATTAAGGCTGGGGATATTTTTTGCACAATCCCTCGTGGTCAAGCACTCATGGAAAGATAAATACAGAATCCACAAGGGAATCCACTGAAATATCAAGCTTGATAAATTATTGAGGTTTTTAATTTCATGTATTTTTAGCTCATTTTCCAAGAAGAAGCACGTTTGGGTCATTAAAGCATCATCAAGGTGCTTTATGGCGCAGCCTGCCCGGGCTGTTAACAGGACATTTTTTTCCTTACCCCTTCACCACCTGCTGTTTCCCCACCTGTTCCTGCAACCTCCACATCTCTCCCCTGCTCCCTCACTCATCCCTCACTCATCCTCACCGACCACTCCCCCCAACACCCCTCCTCCGTCAGCTCTTCTGGCTCTGCACCACTCCACCTGCATTCAGCACAGGTCCCAAGGTGCACAGGCATCTTTCGGTTTGTACATCCATGCTGTGCGGACTCTCTGCCGCTGCACCACACTGCGGTCGTTTTTTCCCCATACTGCTACAACCGAACCTCAATTACACGAACAAGGGCAGTTAAGACAATCCCACCCTCCCTACCCCTACAGCCCCCCCTTGCCTCCATCCATTCTCTCCATCTGTCTTTCTCTCCCTCTCTAACTCTCGGTGGTAGTTAGCGTACTTCCACTTCTCTCCATCTCTCAATGCCCGGTTCTTTTTCCTCGCACCACCATCTGGTCCGCTCATTGTCCAGATTCATTTTGCTTCTGTTTGGCTTCACTTTAATACAGAGACACCCCCCTACACCCCTCCTCCGCACCCAACTCGTCTCCCTTTCTTTCTCTCTGGGTGTCTCTCGCTCTCCCTCTGCCCAGCAGCATCCTTATTCTAAGCAGCGCTGCAGCAAAACTCTCCCGCCCTTCTCCGTTTCCCCTGTCGATAAGAAGATGGAATTTTTATCAGTGTTAATAAAAGCTTCTATTTTTATAGCCTGCTGAAAGAGTAGCGACTCACTTTTGCATCTTTTCACTGTTGTTAATGTGTGAGAGTGAATAATGTTTGTGCATTTGCATGTTGTACCGAGGAGTCATGCCAGAGAATGCAAATATACAGTATGTGTGTTTGTGTGTGAATGGAGGTCTGAGAGGGCAAGGAGAGGAGGCGTGGATAGAGCCAGCGGAGTTGCCTTCTGCGAGATAGATCTAAAATTTTGAGCCTTATCAAGTGCATTTTTGAAAGGTCCAGTGTGTAGGATTTAAGAGGATATATTGGCCGAAATAGAACATAATGTGAGAAGTATGTTTTCTTAAGTTTATATTCACCTGAAAATAAGAATTGTGTTTTCGTTACCCTAGAATGAACCGTTTAAATCTACAGAGGGAATGAATTCTTGTCCAGGGAGTCCGCCATGTTGCACCGTCATGTTTTTACAACACATTCTCACTCCGACCTCAACAGTTGGTCATAGACTTTCAATGTCCAGATACAACGTGCAAGGTACCCTGGATGTGTTGGTTGTTGGTGTTCTGGGACACAAGTTCTGCCTGTTACATGCATTGTCTTCTTTCAAGATACACTTCCGTTTTCACAAGAAATTTCACGTTTACATACAGTCTCTTTCAAAATAAATGCACTACGCCGTTACAACACCGTGAATTGTTTTTTTTCCTTCAAAAACAAAAACACATGGTTTGGTTTATGAAAACTGCTTTATGATCTCACAGGACGCGAACATGGTCTTTGTTGGATCCATCCAGCAGCCCTACCGCCTGCCCCTTATTCACCGCCTTATTTTCGTTCTTATCCCACCGCATTCCCCCCTGACGCTGCCAGGCCCCGTTGACCTATAACAGCGTATCTTGCTGATGTTAAAGGACGGCTTTTTTTTCAAGTCACTGCCCAAGCAATGGATTTCGACATCTTTGAAATTGGTTTCTACAGTAGCCCAGAATGGACAAACCAAACACTGGCTCTAGATAGGGCCATTCCATGGATGTATTGCAACTAAAATAGTTTTGTTCGAGCAAAATAAATCATTCAGCACGCCTACCGGGTATGGGTTGAACAGGGGTCACAGACGGGAATACGGCAGAGCGCTATGGCCGCCGCAAGATAACGCGGTTTATTGCCGTTTTGCCGTACGTGAAGAGCCCGGTGATGCGAGGCTACCGGTGACCGAGAAGCCTGGCTCCAAGTGAATAAGTCCGTGTCATGACTGCCCAGAAGTACCTGAACAGCCGAGCCTTGGCGGCACACAGGTATGTGACGTGTCAGAGAAGAAACGAGCCGTTCACATTTCTACAAACCTCACCTCACTTTAGGGACTGTTCTTTACTTGTCAGGGGGGGAGGGTGGCTGGTTGATTTTTATTTTATTTATTTATTTTATTTTGATCCCCCCTATGTTAATCACTTATTGATGCTGTTTTTGAAGTATGAATAAGTCAATAAGTAATTTATTCCATTGAAATATCAGTGATGTGTTATAGAAAAGTGATTTATCTTTTTATAAATGACAAAAGGTACATCTGCCTCATTTTTGGTAGTATGGTGATACTACTCAGAACCGTGATACTTTCACTGGTATCGTACCGTGGGTCCCAATTTTGGTACCGTGACAACACTAATCTGGAGAGAGTATGAGAGGGAGAGACTGTGTGGATGTGGTGGAGAGAGTATGAGAGGCTGTGTTTGTGTGTATCTCTATTCATGGTTATTAATGTGTGTGTGATATAAATAAATCTGGCTTTGAAAATTGGATATGTATGGATTTTGATTTTATGTTATTTCGTGTTTGTGTGAGAGAGGGAGTGCGTTTGTAAGCACATGTGTATGATGTGGCTCTTTGTACTACCACGGTAATTTTTGTGGCTCTTGGTCTCTGACTGGTTGGCCACCCCTGCAGTAGCATAATGCCATACCAATCGATGTCCAGCAGGCACAAAGACATTACAAACGCTATAATGTACCATATTGCTACACGATTCCCATGTATTCAGTCATTGAAGAGGGCTTCCGGAAAATGGTTCGGACTTCTTTTTTTAAATTTTTTTATAAAGAATGCTTAGTTTTCACTGAACCCATAGTCATATCGTATCGTATCGGTATCGAGATATCTGGCATAAATATCGTTAAGCCCTAGCGCTAAATTTCCATATTATGAAAGTACCCGGATCTTCTGCGGGACCCATAGAGCAGGCACACTTCTGGCCGCTGAGTACGGCTGAGCGTAGCTGAGCGGTTAACTTCCGCTGGCCAAGTGGCTGACATCAAAATGATGTAATCTTGTGGCTCTTCTAGACTTTGCAAATGTTACCGGACCAAATGGATCAAATCCTGATACTAAAACGAGACATTTCAGGAGGGTTGTGATGCTCAATAAAAGGTATCCACTGATTTACAGACATCTATTTCCCAATAGTCTATGCCTGTAACAGGTTACAGTGTGATGATTAGAGGAGAAATGGCAGAGCATAAAGGTCCAGGTGGAAAAAACAACCCCACGCCTGCCCCTATTTCAGAAACCTGTTTAAGTGTTTTGTTGTTGTTGTTGCTGAACCTATTCCTCACTGTCTCCTTTAAGCCTTATTTATGTTAGGACGCTCAACACTTCTGCTGAGTGGAAGCAGAGAGGAATAGACCTCTGTGGATAATTCAGCTCCCAGTAAAAATCTCACAAACAATGAACACTTAAGGAATCCTAACTGGGAGTCCAGGTTTAGCACATGGGAGAAGTTTCAGATGATTGTAATCTGTAATCCTCACCTCTACATGCCACTAATCCCACACACTGATCCTTTGAATTGTTTGACAGGCTGGTGACATAAAGATGGGATGAGAACCAACAACATGAGCACCTGAAGTCTCACTCTTGGCCGGCTACACAAACCCCTCACCGTGACTTGCAAAGAAAAGTGGAAAACATAACGACAATCACCATCATATTTTAAAGGTAAGCCAGAATTTGTAGCATTAAAAAAAAGGAACATGAATGATCAGCATTGAAACAAGTCTCAGCCACTTCATTGAAAAAAATCACACATTAAGCACTATGAAAAGCAATTCTGAACACCTCAAGGTCTAAAATGTCTTCAGTGAAAGAGTTTCGTTTTGAAAGACTATCATTTATCCAAATTGAATCACTTCACACTCAACAGCTAGCCTTGTCAGGTCGCTACACCACGCAGCCGACTTTGACCAAGACCGAAAAAAATGATGAATGCATGAAAATGGAAATGTATCACCTTTTCCCTGCAATCTGACTGGGATTTTGAAGGAGTGTGACGGTGGCAGGCAGGTGTTGGGCGTAATTACAAAGTGAACATTGTTGGCATAATCTAATTAAAGTGATGCATGCTCTTGGCGGAGGTGAAACTTGCTTCATCAAGCTGTCATTGCAGGAGAAACTTACGGCTGTACATGTGTGATTAGCTGTGACGTACCAGATCACAGATTGCCATAGACTTCATTAAGTAAGTAATGGGAAGGTTGTGTGTGTGTGTGTGTGTGTGTGTGTGTGTGTGTGTGTGTGTGTGTGTGTGTGAGAGAGAGAGAGAGTAGTTAGAAGAAGCATGTTTCTGATTTGATAAAGGTTTTCAGATGATGCGTGGGCGAGTGCTGTGTCAGTGCCAAACTTACTCTGTGTGAGGAAGGAGTTGGTTTACTCAGTTTACCGACAACGCTGACTCATCGCTAGAAATCACACCACCTCTACGTACAGATGACACTTTGTTGTCCTGCTCTATTTTCTACTATAAAGGTGATTTTCATGTCATAAAATAGCATTTGTTTGGTGTCTTTAAGTGCAGTCAGGGATTTGTGTGGAACTATTGATTGTTCCTTTGCTGGCAATGCGTATTTAAATGTGGATTTTACTCATCAAGGTCAGATTACTCGACACTGGGAGTACAATTCATGTATAACACCTTTTGTGGTTTTGTTAAGCCTGTGAAAACAACCCTCGCAGTGTGATCAGAGGTTATTTTGGGCTTGGAAGCCAGAAATATGTGACAGAAAGCCTGTGGCAGAAAGATGTCGGCTCTATCAGTTGGAGACAATTTAAAGAAATGGTGCTATTGGTTCAGGCTGCTCTCATTCACTGTTTGTACTTATTCCTACAGAAAGTAATGCTGTAACTGGAATATAACTGTGGATGGGAATTGATAAGACTTTACTGATACCAATGCCATTATCAATTCTGCTTATTGGATCACTAATCTATCCATGCACATACTGATATCTGATCAGTTTTCTGTGAGGAAAAGAAGTAGGCCTTCACAGGTTTTCAGCATCAGCACATCTGGTTTATTATATCTGAGTCTGAACAATGAAAGAAGCTGCATGTGACTCAGATGTGTAAAGCTCCACTGTTTAAGTGTTTTCACAGTCAAAGAAAAAACATGCTAAGCCTGCCTGCGTGGCGCTAATGTTATTATAACAGAGGATATGTACTCTCGCTAACGGACGTGCTGCTCGGTTAGGAAGCAGCTGCACTCATGCATAGAGTGTCAGATATATGGCATTTCGTGAATCTAAGCCCATGTTGCACAAAAAGATATTTCAGCATATTGCTGGTGTTTCCACATTTGTATGAAATTATCATTTTACAGACATTACAAGCAGCACTGTGAGGCCACGCTTTGGACCTTGTTGTTGAAAGTTTACAGCAGCGTAGAGTTTAATATTGTTGTTTTGCAAAGTTTAGCTTTATGCCAGCATTAATAAAAGGAATTGATAAGCTCGGAGGTCCAGATCCAGATGGATGGATCGTTATATTCAACGAGCCGGTTCTCAGTCCCTACTCGTCAAATACCACCACTTTGTCAGCGATGTCAGCGTCAGACATCAATGCACACTTTTCGCAGCAGTATGATATGCACCAGGTGTGTCAGTTTTAGAGGCAGTATGTAACAACTCAAGTCGTCCAATACTGCCGCTTTGTCAGTGGACGTTGGAGTCAGACATGGAACCGCAAAGGCACCATCTGCTTTGAACCAGGTGGTGGCAGTTTGTAACACTATCAGCAACAATCCTAATTTAAAGACCAAGAAAGTGTGTTGGGTGGGCGAGAATAGTGGTGGATGGGTCAAACAAACTCAGGACTTTCACCCTGTTCAGTCCGCTGTTAAGTAAGCCAAACCATACCAAACATAACCCAAAATGTTAAACATACTTTACTACCAACAGATATTACACGGCAACAAATCAAATCTGTCGCAGTCTGTTGGTTGCAGATCGCAACGAAGTGAAACTTTTCCGGTGTGTCAAGCATGTAACATAAATACAGTGGCTAATGTAAAAATGTGAAGGGCCCCATCTAGAGTCAGTGTTGGCTTTGTCCATTCTGTGCTACTGTAGAAACAACATGGCGGACTCCGTGGAAAAGGGCCCGCTCCAAATGTAGATATGAACGACTCATTCTAAGGTAACAGCAACACAATGATTCTTTTTTTCATTCATTATAAACTAATGAAAACATAATTATTAATATTATATTCCACCTCTGTTAATACATCCCTCTAAATATCCTACACACTGGATCTTTAATTTATAGGACAAAGGGCTTTATCTCTTGTGAGTTCCCCAAATGGCAGTGTGGCGCTGAATCACTGAGCCACTATTATTGTCAGTCATTATATGTTAAAATGTATTGTGTATTGCTGTGAACTGTACTGCATTACCTACCAACATCAGTTTCTTATACTGAATTATATGAAGCCTCTTGGTTAAGAGGTGAAATGTCTTCTAAGACAAAACTAGTTGCGTTCGATTCAACTGCCTTGAGACTGAATTTTATACTTTTATAAGCACTGCAGGACAGTGATGTGTAGTGTTAGTGCACCGTTTACTGTGGGTGTCCATTTATCATTTTACTATGTATGTTTTTATAGTGAGTTACATTTTGTGCTACAAACCAGTTCCCCTCTGGGATATTAAAGTCAATCAGTCAATGAAGTCATTTTGCACAGTCAACTTAAGAACCTTACTTTCAGATGTGCCAAGCAAAAGGTTGATTTTACAGACAAATCTAAAAATATACCCAAGACATTTACAATTTTTCCGTTTGATGGAATCACGCAGCTGTAAAAAATGCCATCCTGCAGTTCAATATTTCATTTAATGTACGTTGCGTTTGATACATCTTGAATGAAGCAGCGGATCAGGTGAATACAGAATATACACTGTATGTAGTGCCGCCAAACAGTGTGGGTTTTGAAGTGTCTTACGGAGAAATTGAAAGGAAAAATCATGTTATTCTTTCTAAGCCTTCCTGTGCCCTTTTCTTCTTTTATTCCTCTTGAACCTATCTCTGCCAATTCTTATGCATTTTAAATGTTTTTATGTGAAGCACATTGTGTTTTCCTCATGCGTGAAATATACTATATAAAAGTTTGACTTGCCCTTCCCAATCTTACACTGAATAAGCCATACAACAAGAAATATTTCATGGCAGTAGAGCACAGCTCAGCTTCTCCACAGAGGTAATGGAGACCGCAGAGAGGAAGGAGAATATCAATAGAAAGAGAAAGAGAGACTACCAAGTGCGTGGGAACATCACAACCGCATATCAGAAAGAAATTCTGTCTTTTCTCGAATTGACATTACTTATACACGGCTGCTTGTTCTTAAGCATAAACGACTTGTTACTTAAGATCTGTGCCCGCCCCCTCCATCCCCTTCCTGAAAATATCTCATTGAGAATCCTTCGAAATAATCACACGCGAGCGCTTTTGATTGTTCTTAAAAACAAGAGGAGATCCCAAGGTATCTTTTGCCTTTTCCCAGCATGCCCTGAGAGCCATCGATAATTAACACAGACTTTGTTTTTATTTGCATCACAGAACAAGAAGTTTTGTTCCTGCTCGGTCCCTTTAGCATCTCCTCTGCAGTCGCAGCAGGATGCGCTCGGCTCTGATCAGTGTCACTTGGCTGTTTATGCATTCCACTTGGGACTCCGCTGCACCCTAAACTAAAGCTCCTTTCATGACACCATGCTGTCAATTAGGTGTATCGAGCGGGTTTTTTCCTCCCTACGTCAGCTGAGTTGGTGGGGTGTGAGAGCTCGCTGCCTCCATCTGGTCTCCATCTGTAATGAGACAGACCGACAGAGGTCTCTTAACAGCCCACTGCTGTATACTAACACAGAAAACCTCTCCATATGAGCAGCTTAAATACGTCCTTGTCTAACACAACATCATGTGCACAGTATCAATTTCCAGCCTGGCTTTGCCGTGAAACCCCCATACATGGTCAGCTGAGTAAAACAAAGTGGCGGGATTATACTGATGGGCAGCCGCTTGACTCTGGGTAAATCTCACTTAAATAGATGATTATTCAAATCAATGTATAGGCTGACGCTCATTCACCACGCCTGCCATGTGACATCCTAATCCTCTCATGGTGACCTAAAAAAGAAACGATCCACCTTTTACAGTAGGAGAGGAACCTATCACAACAGTGCAGCTCCATGCTGTTTTTACACTGTGCTGCACATCGCTTTGACACATTCAACCCTCAGGTGCCCTTTATGAATATTTTAGAATATCATAAAGGACTATCTGTCAACTGTGATTACTAAATAAAATAATTATTTATCTGAACAGGCTTACCGAGACCTTTTGAGGCACAGAAGGCAAGTCTTTTCTTGTGCATCGGCTTTTCTCTGAAGAAATACAGTACTACAGTGTGTTTATATCTGTTTTAAGAAATGTCCTCTGTTACCAAGAGGAGATGAGGCCGTCAGTGCACACAGAGCAGCCTCACTGTTGTCATGCCAGACTGATGCAGTGGAGGAAAGAATTCACTGTCACAATACAGACAAAATAGTGAGTACATCCCTCACTAAGTACTTCCACTCAGTCCCCGGGCTAATCTGGGGAAGTGAGGAAGTGAGAGCTCTTCCTCGCGAGTAAATTGTAGCTGACAATGAGTCCCCTCTCAGATGGGTGATTCAGTGAATAAACACAAACATGTTTACTGTTATGAACCACATTATGCAGTGTTTGAATTACATCGTGGCTTTCGGGGGAGCCCTATTTTTTTCGGGGGTGGGAGGGTATTGTACACATGCACAGGCGCACACATGAAAGCACCCGCCTACGTGCAAAAATATACTTCCACTACATTTTAATTCATACGGGGAATATTTAGACTGGGACAAAAACAAGTATATACTGGACACAAAAATGCCAACGCACATTAGACAGGCCATTGTTCCTGTCACTGTGTTTAACACCAGACTGAGACTGCATCCCATGAAAATAATAACCCAGTCGCCAGAAAAAATATATGTTACATTTGCTACATATTATGTCCCAGATACATTAAAACTTAACATCTCAACAACGCTGTGGTTAGCAATTGGTTAGGTTTAGGCACAAAAAACACTTGATTATGATCAGGAAAACATCATGTTCTGGCTTAACTACTACTAACCCAGGTGGGAAAACTGCAACAGGGTGCTAAAAAACACCCACGTTTAAGGGATAAATAACTGCAGGAAACACAGCGACAGCTCCCTAAAAAGCACCTACTTTTGGCGGCTGAAGAGTCACTGGTAAAAGAGCCCAAGGTGACTAAAAAGGATCCAGGTTTGGGAGTGGAAAGCCAGTGGACCCTGGCCATATTTGTGGCTATCCCAGCAGGAAACGTGGCAGTGTCTCAGTAAAAAACAACTGCTTTTTTATGGCACTAACCCTAACTGAAAAATGGCAGCATGGTGGATTCAATTTTGTGTTCTTGGACGTTAGTCTGGGGCGCCATATGCCATTAGGTGTGCTGGCCGCTCACCCCGCCGATCTCCGCAAGGGATGTGAGGACTCTAAAACTTCACCAGGGCCTCTATCGGCATATGGGTGAGTAGATAGTGGCTGAATTTTCATTTTTGGGTGCACTATCCCTTTAAGTCATCTTAAAAACATTGATATGATACATATGAAATGGGCAAGTGTGACATATGTGTGGTTTGCAGAAATGTACAATGCCAACATCCTCTTCTGGTGACTGGGCTGAAAATGATGGATGGGTCCAAAAACCACTGACCAGGTCACCCAGGAGACCAGTGCTCACTTCCCATAAGATTACAAAGCCAAACCCTGTTCTTTTTTTAAACTCAACCATATGCGAGTCTTGGCACAATGTCAATTTACAGTGTTGTACCGATGTAGTGCATCTAAGTTGAAGGAGACTGTGCAAACTACATTTCCTGTAAAAAACAGAAATGAAATTCAAAAACAGACAATGCATGTGAAGTTAACACGGTGTCCCAGAACGTCAACAACCAACACACCCAGGGTTCCTTGCACGTCATATGTGGATGCGGAAAGTGCACGACTAAATGTTGATGTGTGACGTGGTCAGAGTGAGAATGTGTTGTCAGGCCACATGGTCCTAACCTCAAACTTAATGCTCACAGCACAGAAAAAGAACACATCAATAGTTTGTACTTTTATGTTGGCATGTACTCAAGTGTCTGAGGCAGAGACATTAGTTTGTGTGCCAGTTTAAACAAGCGATAATGACAGAAGGATAGGGAAGTGCATCAGGACAGAGTTTGAATTTCAGTAACCTATGTTGATGGAAATACATTTGAAAATAAGCTTTTTATGAAGGCATCTAGAAATGGACTGTGTCGTGAGGTTTGCAGCCCACAAAGGGCGCAAATCATGTTATCAGTGGAATCACGGTACTTGCAACATTGTTCAACTCTTGAAAATCAGTCAGCAAACACAGCAAGGTAATGTAGGAGCATGCTGGGAAACATGCAGGAGAAAAACAACACAAGGCACGGCTGCCAAAACAGGCCCGAGATCAGCTTTGTATCGGGTTTATTAACTGAATGGGAGCCAGTTACTGACATACTTTCTGCTATCAAGGGGCTTTCCTGGATGCCTTAGCATGAATTTTTAAAACAACATCATAGGATGAAAACCCACACAGGCTACTATAGCCTGGCTGCATTTTAAGATGAAAACAAGAGCAATTTCATCTGAAATCCCATGAACTCTGTTTCTCTGCTTTTATTTAATTTACAAAATAACCCACAGTGGTTAAAGGACAAACATGTCATTGTCACAGTGTTACTGTGACTGAGACAGTCTCAAAACATGTAAGCACTAACAGTAGAAAATTGTGCCAACCCTGTCAAAACATTAGAAAATAAAACTGCTCACAGATCACTTATAAATATCACTGGTGAGAACAAATTAAGCTATGACTTCAAACTGACACATTTATGTGGCGGTTGCTTTTCATAACCATGAAAACATGAAGGAAATTGGATTTTAAAAAGCTAAAGAATGCTTCAAGTAGGTCAGTGTTATGGCAATGCCAAAATCTGGTGTCTATAAAAGCTGAAAGCTGGAATCAAAGGGGTTTGAGTATTAAACTGGCAGCAGTGATAAAGTCAGAGCAGCCTCACTGAGGCACCACCTAAGCCTCTATCTCAGCCAATAAAAACCTTGGAGAGCTTTATTAAAGGAAACGTTCAACTAAATCTGGCGGAGGATAAACATCAGTGTATTTAGGATGTATTAGATTGTGAAGATTCAAATTAATTTAGCGTTTGCTACATATCCCAACACCTACTGCACTAATATGATAGATGTGCCAGACCTGAAAATCAGCTGATGGTGTTAAGACACTGAATATATGTCATCATCTGATCTGTCAAACATCATGCTGATGTTTAGAAAATGAAGCTGCTTCTTTTCAATTCAAGATTAAACTTCCTGAGACCTGAGCTGTTGTTTAGTAAGCACTTTTAATTTGTCCTATATGGGTTTAGTGAGACCTGATTTAAAATTTCTCTTTGAACAATGGTTAGGGGTTACTGTTTTAATCTAAAACTGTCAAGCTCAGCTCACATCCCAGCTACATCAGCTGATCTCAAACAGCCCAATCAACTGATGGAGCAGCTGATTGATGGCTGATAGATCACATGATTCCTTTCTATGCAACCAATTGGTGAATCTCATTCAGGGCGCCCTATTTAAACTGCTCTGGCCTGCTTACTGTTGCTGCTTCCTCTGCAAGCCGCTTTGCAACCCGCCTCCACCCCAACTCCTCATTTTCAAGCTGTGTCTGACTTAAAAGTGTCATCAGTTTGTCATTGATGCCTCTCTGCCTCAAGCTTAACACGTAGATGCATGGAAGAGGCTTTCTGCGCAGGCCCAATGAAAGGCAGAGAGGCCCCAGAACAGAGCCATACTGCAAATATAATACTGCAAATGGAATTAAAGCTTTCTTTGACTAAAGTATTCCTGACTGAATTGTAAATAATGCAACATATCTGAAAGCCTTGCGATTGGCGGCAGTATAGTAGCTCAGTCCATAGGGACCTGGGCTGTGTGTATTTCGGGCCTTTGTGTGTGTATGTATATGACAACGGAGTGAAAAAATTGAATTTCCCCTTGGGAGTAATTGCTCTATATTACAAGCCAGGAATGTCATTTTTAGTCTGGAAGAACAGTCTGTCACACCTAATTGGCCTGTGTGAGATACTGCGATAATACAACAGTAAAGTCCCAATGTCCTCAAACAAGTACGTCCCAATTAATAACATCTTAGCTTATTACTATTGGTCAAATTTTTATACCATATCAAACTACTAACGTTATTGATTTTGTGTTGGAATTGGTTGCAGGCTGCCATCTTGTTTTTACATTAATTAGTGTATTGTGCTTTTGCTACCACTAGATGCCACGTGAAAGTGTCGATGTACGAGGACAGCAGGTCTAAGTTAAGCAGCAAACTCAAAATGTTATGTCCTTATATGAGGATGCGGTTCAGGTTCAACATTTTATTGCCACATCAGCTGATTAGGGATTTGTTTCAGTGCACACGTCAACAACAATACGTACAATCACATAGTACACACAACAAGCAGTGTCCATACACTGTAAACTCACTGCCACAATTACAATACAGTGAAAACAGTTAATACACACAATAATACAATAGTGCAACCCTATGACTCATGCCCCAAAAGTGACAGGTTTAAGTGCACGTGTGTGTTTATACATCAGTGAAGCATTTAAGAGTCAGATTGCTTCAGGGTAAGAGTGAGATGTTCTTAAAATTGCATCATCTTTTACCCAAAGGGCAAAGACTCAATAGAGGGTTTGCAGGATGTGAAGAGTCTTTTAAAACTTTAAAGCCTTTCCAATGAATGTGGATGTACTGTATAGAAATGGTGAGGCGTAAAAGCCAATTTATTTCGCTGTGCACGCAATTCTGTCTGTCAGTTTTTGCTTGTGGGCCGTAGAATCGCCAAAATTCAAAGTTGTTGAGAGGTGTGCACACTTTCTGTTACTGCTCTGTGGAGCTTAAACATTACAACCTTTAATTATCCAAATTTTCCAAGCTGTCTTAAAGGGATAGTTCGACATTTTGGCAAATTCACCTATTGCCGTAATCCCTATTGTCATATGGGTAGGTGCATTACCTTTTATTGTCAGTGCTTGTTGTTCTGAGATCGGTGGAGCAGAGCTGCCCGCTGCCTAGCGCACAGAATGGAGGTGAACGGTACAGCCCCGTCTCTCCCTCAAAACTAATCAAATATACCATCAAATGACTCCAAAACGCTCTTGTGGACAACTTGTAGCTTCCACATTCCCCACGCTATGAAATAATAATGTAATATTACGAGACAGAGTTGTTTTGAAGCCAAATGCACAGCCGGAACTACATTCCAGACATACAGTACTTGCTGGGCGGAGTGATTTCAAACAGCATATGTTTAGTGCAGTTACTCCCATCATCAAAACAACAAGTTTGTTGAGAAGAAGCCAGAATATACAGAGGAAGAGTTACAGGTTTTGGAAGAAGAGAGAGCAAGAAGAGAGGTTGAGGCTGCCGAGCAACCAGGGGCTGAGACCCAGAGCCGGTGGTGTAAATGTGGGGCTTACTGGCCACTTTATTAGGTACACCTGTGCAATATAAATATAGAGTACGCCTCAAAAGAATCACCGGAACACGGGGAGAACATGTTAACTCCTCACTCATATATCACCACAACTCCTGAAGGAACAACAACATAAAATGTTCCCTAGCAGTCTGTTTATTCCCAGAAATGAGAAGTAATGCCAGTCACTTCACTATATGCTCTGGGCAAGCACTTATCCGTAACATAACCACAACAACATTTGCATTTTAGCCTTATTTACCATGCTTGGGTTGTAGGCTAATGTTACTCAACATGGAGGTAACATTACAGCAGAGATTGCTGAGCAAAATACACAACGATCGCTTACCACGTCTGCTCGTTTATTGATGCCGACAGATGGTATGGCAGTGTCTCTCAAGAAAGGAGTTTGAACCATTCCTGAGCTTCTGCGCTCCATCCTTTCAGCGTAGTCCTCCGGTAAAAAATGGCAGGAGCACACAAACATTTTCCTGACCGTTTCCACAGGCGTGTTGGGGTCGATGTCCAGCACAAATAGCCATTGTTTCATCCTGTCCGTATTACTGGTTGGAACTACGTGAAACGTCACTCTGCTCCATGTCTTCGGCTTGTTACTGCAACCTTTTACAATACATGTGTAAACCATGATTTACAAAAACACTTGTAAACTTTCCTCAAACCTTCTGCTGCGTCCAGGTGACGATACCGCAAATGGCTACAAGCAATAACAACAGCACTGTCTCAGCTGCGCACTGTGTCACTCCGCCCAGTGGTTTACTCAAGAAAGTAGTTCCGAGTATTTGCTTCATGTGTCGTAATGTTACTTAATTATACATTATTATTTCATAGCGTGGGGAATGTGCAAGCCATGTGTTTTCCACTAGAGTGTTTTGGAGTCATTTGATGGTGTATTTGATTAGTTTTGAGGGAGAGAGGGGGCTGTACCATTCACCCCCATTTCAGCGGGCAGCTCTGCTCCACCGATCTCAGAACTGCAGGCCCTGACAACTGCCAAAATGTCAAACTATCCCTTTAAAGGGGGTGAGTTTTCTGCTGGATGATCATGAAGTTGTCTTCCTGTTCATCTCAATCAAATCAAACAGAAAAAATGTTGGCATTGTACATTTTTGAAAAGCACATATACGTTACATTTGTACGTTATGATGTGGCAGATATGTGTCAACAACGCTGTGCTTCATGTGTGGTTAGGTTGAGGAAAAAAAATACTTGGTCATGGTTAGGAAAAGATCATGTTTTGGCTTAAAATCCCCAGTTCTGGGGTCGTAATCCCACCTAGAAACACAGAGATGTCTCCTGGTAAAAAGAACAAGCGCTTTTTGTGGCTTCACTCCTGCAAGAAACAAAGAGATGTCCCAGAAAAAAATGTTTTTAATGGCTTTATCTCGGCAGGAAATGCAGAGAAGTTTTGTTGAAAAACAACCAGTTGTCGGGGCACTATCCACAGTGGGCAAACAGTGACAGGATGCTAAAATGCACTCTTGTGCAGGGGCTAAAAAAATCACTGGAAACACAACGATGACTTGCTGAAACACAACCAGTTTTGTTGTTCATTGGTCTCGGACAGTGGTCCGCAGCTTGACAGGCATCTCTCTTAGGAGACGTGTGGTTAGGCTTAGAAAAAAACAAACACCACCTGGTTATGGTTAGGAAAAGATCATGTTTTGGTTTAAAATCCTCGGTTTTGGGGGCACAGTCCCACCTGGAAACACAGCGATGTTTCGGTAAAAAAACAACCACTTTTTATGGCTCTGTCCCAACAGGAAACACAGAGATGCTTTGTGAAAAGGGCTTTTTGTGGCACTATCCCCAGTGGACAAACAGTGACAGGTCGCTAAAAATCACCCACATGCAGAGGCTAAAAAAGTTGCTGGACTTGCTGAAGTACAGCCAGTTTTGTTGTTTATTGGTCTCGAACAGTGGTCTGCAGCTTGACAGGCATGTCACCTGGAAGACGTGTGGTTAGGTTAGGAAAAAACAAAACAAAACAAAAAAACACTTGGTTATGGTCAGGAGAAGATCATGTTTTGGCCTAAAATCCCCAGTTTTGGGGGCCTGGAAACACAGCAACATTTGGGTAAAAAACAACTGCTTTTCATGGCTTTGTTGTCAGTGGACAAACAATGCCATGTCGCTAAAAAAACACGTGCAGGGGCTAAAAAAAAAAATGCTGGAAACGCAGCAATGACTCTTTAAAACTTAACCCGTTTTGTTGTTTATTGGTCTCGAACAGTGGTCTGCAGCTTGACAGGCGTCTCACCTCAGAAAGGTTTCGGGAAAAAAAGCAAAACACCTGGTTATGGTCAGGAAAAGATCAAGTTGCCTGGTTTTGGGGGCACAATCCTGCCTAGAAACACAGTGAGGTCTCATTTTAAAAAAAAAACAAACACTTTATATGGCTCTGTCCCAGCAGGAAACACAGAGATGTCTTATTAAAAAACAACTTTTCGTGGCACCATCCCCAGTGGAAAGTGACGGGTTGCTAAAAAACACTCGCATGCAGGGACTAAGAAAATCGCTGGAAACACAGCAATGACTTGCTGAAACACAACCGATTGTGTTGTTTATTGGTGTTGAACAGTGGTCTGCTGCTCAGTCACGTCATCCTCCATCCTCTCCACCTCGCCATAACAAAGTCAGCTCATGAACTGTGCTCCTTTAGAAAGCTTGATATAATATGTATGCAGTGTACAGTGTAACATATGCATGGTTTGCAGAAACATACAATACAAACATTTTCTTCTACAGACCAGGCTGTCCCATTTGAGGGAACATGATATGATCCACTCTCTGCACCACCTGGTTGTTGATGACCAGGAGTAGTGGCTCTCCCTGGGTTTTAGTGAAGCCCATCACAAGTTTTTATGTCCAGCTGACCAGAGAGGAGACCTCTTTCCTGTAAATTATCTCATCATTACAGGAAATACATCCCACCAGAGTATTATCATCCGCAAACTTACTCATCTTGACAGTGTCAGGGTGTGAAAGAGTGTGAGGTTTCCACACAGTCTAATGTGGGTGTGGCGATGTTGCCTGCGAGCTCTGTACACAAACATGCCAAACTCAGCAAACTGCAGGCCCATTATCCGGACCACTCATGCTGTGCACGTCCCCCCAGTTCTGCTGTGAATCGATGGACTGTGTGAAGGCAGGGGCCGGGCGGGGGCGGGGCAGACAGATCTCAAATCAGTGGAAAGACGATTTCTATTGATCTGGCTAAATCGGTGGAGACAGATGCAACCCATTCACAACTCAGGCAATCTATGGATCCTCCGTTGGGCTCTGACCTACATTACGATGACAAGTAAACACAACTTCAGAGGACACGTCTTCAGTCTCTTCCTTCTGCCAGCTCTCCTCCTATCTCTTTCTGTCCCAGCCTCACCCGCTGCTGCATCGGTTTCACCCCCCCACCCTCACCCGCCACTCTTGCAAAATGGAAAAGCCACATTTGTGCTAACAAGATTAATTAAAAAGTGGCTGTAAATGAGAGTCTTATTTTGGTATTTTGTAGCTGTGGGGTGCCTTTTGTAGCTCTGTGGTGGTTTCCGCTGAAGACGATTAGTGTTGTGCATCATCGCATATTTTTGAGTTGCCCACTGTTGCAATTTTATGGTGGAGGCACTGCTGCTACATTTAGGGGGGATAATCAGCATTTGTCCTGGAGCGCAGAAACCAGTCTCTCCATTTTCTTTCATTTATATATTTATTTATTTGTAGCTTTGTCTGGTGTGATACTCAGACTGTGCTCACCCACACAGATGTTCAAAGAGTACGAGGTCAGAGTGCTGAGCTCATTTCTCACACTTACAGCAATGGAAACTAATGCAAGAGTGAAGAGCCATTGGATTCCACTTTGAGCCTATTAGCACCTAAAGTGTGTGACATGTGTGACGGATGTGAGCAGCACACACTCACACACTCACACACACATTCATGGACAAACAAACGCAGACCTTGTGATTTCCTTTCATGCAGTGCTTTGAAAAAGACTTGTTTCCATGACAATCTGCAAGTTGATGCATCTTTTAATGACATAAAAGCATGAAATCAGAATTAAGACAGAGTAATGGCTTTGTTCCACATTTTTGTTTGCAGAGAGACACAAAGACTAAAAATAAAACGTATATATTGACTCTGATAACACCACTGCATGTACAACTACTAATATACAATATTGCAGCCTGTCCATATTGTAGTTATTTATTTATTTATGTATTTTACATATTTTCTTAGCAGTTTCATAGGTTTTTCCAACAATGAACCTGCTCTTCTCCAACTCCAAAAAAGACATTGTATCATGCAACCATGTAATAGGAGATGGGGGAGAAAGGCTATTTCAATGGTTTAAAAATGTGCCAAAATCACATAAAAATACAAACTTCCAGGTGAAAAAAGTACAGACTGTCCATTGTTCCGACCTCCTAAATTCTGAATCCCCTTAGTCCAAAAATAGCCCCACTGGACTGATAACTCAGTTGTCCCACAGCCAGTTATCCCAAAAACAAAAACCGACTGTGCCCAAGTCCTGGTTCTCCGTAAATACAAATTCCCTGCAGTTAGACTTCTATCATTAGAAAAATGTTTGCATTGTGCTTTTCTGTAAAACACTGAGACGCTGTGGTGAATGTGTGACTAGGTTAAGGCACAAAAACGACTACATATGGTTCAGAAAAGATTGTGCTTTGACTTAGAACACCCATATTTGTTGGCACTAAAGTCACTGGAGTAGCAAGGCAGGGTCAGTGTGAAGGCTCAGTAAGAACGCCCAGGATCAGTGTTGGAATTGCTGCGGGGCAACGCCCTAAAGAGTCAATAAAAACACCTGGAACACCCTGGTAAAAGGCCACAAATGGTTAGTAAAAACACCTGAGATTAGTGGCGCAAACACCGCTTGCAAATGGCACAATGGGTCTCTAAAACCCCTGGCATTGGTGACTCAAACACTGCTGGGAATACTACAAAGGGTAGAAACACCACTCAGGATCGGTAGCTCAAATGGCGCCGGAAAATGCTGCAAAGGGTCGTTGAATACACCTGGGATTGGTGGCTCAAACACCCCTGAGAAACTCCGCCAATGGTCAGTAATAACATCTAGGTTCTGTGGCTCACTGGGAAACTGGAACTAACTTCAGGGAGAGTGTATTATCAGAGAAATGTGACTGTGTAGCAACAATAGTTTGCGTGTGAGATGGCAGGCTATAGGAGAAATGGGCCTTCGTTCAAATGGGACATTGTGGAGGCAAATGGGGCTTTGGAATTTTAGCCGTCAAAACAATGATGAGGAAAAAAAAACACTTTGCAGCACAAACACACTGCAGTTTATCTGTTCCTTTTTTAACTCATTTTGAGGAACTCAGATGCATAATTAGCACTTGATTTGTATTTTCTCCTCCTTTTTTATCACCAGAAGCATTGTCTGAGCTGTCAACACTGCAAGAGGACCCTGTTTAATGTAAGCAGGGGTGATAAGTGTCTGCAGCAGAACATAAATTGGATGCTTGGGGACATAAAATCAGAGTGAAACTAGGTTTAAACCAATCTGCTCCTTGAGCAAACAAAAAAAACTGTTTACTTTCGAGGCTAATTTGGTTAAAAAGAGAAGGAAAAAAACAATGTAACAATGAGCCCTTATCTCAGAAGTGTTTCAGACAATAATATCATCATAAATAAAATCACGGCAAGTACTGCCATGGACATTTGTGAATAATAAACAGGAATAAAACATTTAAATACAAGGGCATGACATCAAAATGTTTGTTTTGAGAGACAGATTAAAGCTCAAGTTTATGAAAGTTGTTTTAAAGCTTTAATTTAGACTCATCCTGCAGGAAAACAGCATGAAGCTCGCTCCAGTGTCGTCTGCCGCTTATTCCCATCACCCTGGTTTGTTCAGTTGCTGCAGACCAGCAGCTCTGACCTCAATCATAACGATCGTTCTCACTCACTCGTCACAGTTTGACCTTTTGACCTCTTGCTGTTGCCTTGAGAGCAAATTAGTCGGTGACACCGGCGTGAGCGGACAGTTTGTCCCAGAGAATGACACTGACGCCTCTGGCTGTTGTGTCATGAGCCTGACTGAGAGCAGAAATCCAATCAACCAAGACCACTTTGTTCACTTCTTCACTCTAAAGAAATATACAGTAGATTTTACGCTGATGCATTATTTTTGGAATATAAAAGTAATTTAGACGTTTCTAGATATTTGCTAAATTGTATTTCATTGTGCAGTGAAGCACCTGCTTCAACTCAGCAGGGATTTTTAATAGTCTGTTATTTAATGATTTTTATATAACAGTAAGTAAAAGATGAAGTGATGGAATCATTCAGTCAGTGGAAACATAACAAGTGGCCAACAAGAAGCTGCAAAATCACGTCACAGATGGAAACTTTTTTGTAAAATTCACAACAGACCTTCTGCTCCAGCAAACATGACATAAACAGAAAAGAACAAAAGACCTTCTTAATGACTGAGCAACTACTTTACACAATATTATTGTAATTTTTTGGTTCACTTTCCTTTTTTTCCCATTTTTGATGGCATGTTGGAAAAAAACAAAACTCATCCCTTTTGTTTTTACAGAGTTTAATTGTGTTCCTGGTTATTTCACTAATTTGTTTACAGAGAACCTTTGTGCTCATATTCGATGTCTTTGTATTTAATGTTTCTACCAGAGCATGTTTATTGGTCAAAAGCACTTTATTTCCCTCAGACTGTCTGTGCTGGAACGCCTGTATTCACCCTCTGTCTGAAACACTCTCTTTTAGCACCTGACTCTAAAATGCTGTGTTAAATCATCAATGAAAGCTCCTAAACACAACTGGACAGGGAGAATGTAACCATAGATATATGTAATCATAGATGACTCATTCCTGTGGCTACTGTGCGTCAACGTCTCCGCCATCTTGCATCCTAGCTGTTATCCTCCGATACCCCGAACAAGTTTTGTGGATTAAAAACTACACTGGACTACTTGTCGGCATGAGGGTCGGTAAATACTGTCTGTGTTTTCATTCTAAAGTGGCCATTTCCTAACGCTGAGGACGGCTATGAGCTGAAACATGTCCGTTCGACTGCTGCTGTTCAATCCACTATATTAAAAAGTGTTATACTTATTAGTGAGTGCTGTCGGGTTGTAATTTTTTGGACCGGCACCCAATTACACTTTGAGACTTTTGAGTGAGCATGCAAAGTTTGCTGAAGACAGCAGGCAGTGACCTCTCCAAGATGGCGGCGACGTTGACGCATCGCTCTAACAGGCCGAAGCCGTCAAAGAGGTATCTACCGTATATGATTTCTATGAATGTAACAACATCAGCAGTTTACACAAAAAAACAGTACTCTGAAATGTGGCCGGGGTTGTTGTCACTCACTGCTCCATCCAGCACTCACTGTATTTCCTCATTATTGGAGACACAGATGGAAGTCTGCTCCTTGTTTATCGTCCACAGAACGAGGCTGCATGTCGACATTTTCAGAACAAAATAAAACAGGCTGCAGTGAGAGTCTCTCTCCATGGGATATTTAAAAAATATAAATGTGCATTTGGTCCTTCTCAGGCAAGCTCAGGGGTTTAGTGTTGCTGGAGCCCACAGGAACGACGCTCCGTGACGCCATATTTTCCTCCGAGTGAGGATTTGAATATATTTAATATAAATTAATATATATATAAACACTTGAAGATCGACTCATTACTAAAAGTGTATGTCATGTAAAAACTAAAGTGATGGTCAAAGTTGTCACAGTGACATTTAAGGTGTGTTGATGGATCCACATCATCAACTCATGCATTAAGTAACATTACAAGTTAAGGTTCCACCTTAAAAGTTGCCGGCAGTCGGCCCAGTGAATGAAGTTATTTTTTCTCAGACTCCAGCTGCTGTGAGAGGCAGCAAAACATCCTTTCATTTCATAGTTACAGTTTACTAATAAAACTCTCCACGGTATGAACAGTGGTTACATGAGCCTCAAAACCAGACACAACTCAGCCCTGAGCAGAGTGACTGTCCTCTACTGACCAATCAGACTGCAGTGTTCACAGCTCCACCTTTTAGTACCAGATCTGTGTGCTAGGTACCCCAACAGAGGGGGGACCAAACATGGGGACGGTGTGGAACGGCTCCACTGGAACCATCCACAACTTTTCACAGTGGAAACGGGAAAAAAAAAAGCGTACTAAACTAAACTGTACCGTACAGCTCGCTGGAAACTGGGATATTATGACTACCCACTGGTTTACTGGTAGCAGATTTGACACCTCCCCATCTAAAGAGAAAGGTGATAACTAGAACAGCTGCTGACAAACTAACACAAGGCAGTGTCAAAACTGGCGTGACTTCCATTTAAGATAAATCCAGTTTTAAGTGTTTCAAAGATCCACCATTAGCACCACTGACAGAAGGAAAGAGAAATATCACCTGTTTAATTAAGGAATCATGGCAGAGTTGGTCGGATGTGAGTCTTTCTCTTGTCTTATTTTAGCAGCCACAAGAACAAAAAGCACCTTTTCTACCACAGTTTGGTTCTCCTCCACCTCCTGCTGCGCTCTGGGCAGCCCAGCATGGGTGATTGGCAGTTTGCTGCCCACCACGAGGGAGCGACGTGATGCCAGAATGGGAGGAAAACAGTGCAGGGAGGTCTGCCTTCAATCCTAAACACCCAAATACTCACTCGACCTGAAAACGCTCCGCTGGGAGACAGCTCACACTCCACAAGGACTCTGACTTATCTTTTTCATTTCATCCAGTTTGAGATAACTCCATCAAATATTATGACATTGTTTGCGATCCAATTTAAGCAAACCCAGTTGTGGTGCGACAAAGAGGCGAGACACCAATGAAAGCTGTGAATCTATCCATTTTTTTTGTTGGTGAAAATGGTGAGAATACAGATGGACAGCAGAGAAGTGGATCAGGCTGCAGGAGCGCTTTGAGAAGTTTCTATTGATGTTTTGATATTTTCTTACTTGCCATGTCCCTGGGTTGTTACTGCAATCCATTGTTATGTGTAGTGAATTCAAGCTGACCTCAGCGAAGATGCAAACTATTCATACCCACAGGCACTCAGTCACTTCCATTCAAAACAAGCTGCTCTGTATGTTTTCAGGCTGAAGTGTTCATCACGTGTCACACCGTCTTCTCGTGCAGCATCGTCAATAATATGGTGTTGAGTTCAAAGTGCCGACTGTGTCAAGGTTTATTTCAATTTTCGTGGATATTAACACTTGACAGGTCTCTGTGAGTGCGTGCAGTCACTCTCTAATCTGCCTGTCATTCCTGCAACATGACAAATTCCGACTGACAGACTGATTGTGCTCCTGATTATGTTTGTCGTTGATGCTGCTCTCCTGATGTTGTTGGTATCTTAGCTTTCAGTGTAAGTGGTGAGAGTGGCAACTGGTGAGTTTCTCTTCTTTATGTCTTCAGTGCTAAGCTCTTGTTGCTATGGTGTATATTATATATCTTGTGTCAGTCTAACAGTCAGGCCTGTACTGTGCTGTCTTTACTCCACATTTTCCTGTCTGCACAGTTTTTTTCTTCATTTCGGCCAAAGCTGTCACTGCACATAGTATAACGACCCATTTCTTCTGGGCTTTTTTTCTTTTCTTGCTGCCTCTGGAAAGAGACTTAGCTTCTTGCATGACGGAGAACTTTTTGGTCTTCAGATCACTGGTGAATTGTCCTGAACGTGAAGAAATATTAGGTCATATCAGTGATTTCTTTTGTCTTGCTACAGTATGAAGCTACAAGCTAGCTTGCACTTCTGTCAGTCTTCCCTCAAGCACCTGCCCGTCATCGCAGCTGTGGACCATAGCGGCAGCAGCACCTTTTAAAAATGCTTTGCTTTTTGGGGGAACGCTCTTGCAGGCAGGTGGCTCTCAGGGCAGTCACCGTGTGGAGGTGTGAAAGCAGCTTGACTGGAATTTCAGGACATTTTGCACTGTACTTACTGCTGCCTCAAGTGACCACATTCAGTATTGCATGTGGTCACTTGAGGCAGCAGTAAGCACGGTGGTGCTGAGCAGGACTCCAGTCCAAATGCATGGAAGAAGTTATGTGCCATCTTGAATTTAACACTGGCTGCATCCCAAGTCTCTTAATTGTATACTGCTAACTCCTAACTCCTGACTTGAACCGGAAGTCGTTTGGGGTCCGCCATCTTTAAGGCCGTTTCATGTCTCTTATTCCTGCCAGTAAGGAGTTAGCGTTAGGAGTTAGGAGGGATCTGTTAGGTGCGATGAGTAAGGTAACACGAGAGGTTCCTAACAGGAAGTCTTTTTCAGTTTGAAGCCCTGACGTATAAATACCCGCCCCCTACGTCTGGCTCATTTGAACGAGATGGCTGTATGACATCTATTGCACGTCTGTCCGTCCTGGAAGAGGGATCCCTCCTCAGTTTTTTTTGAGGAGTTTTCCCGATCAGCTGTGAGGGTCCTAAGGACAGAGGGATGTCGTACGCTGTAAAGCCCTGTGAGGCAAATTGTGATTTGTGATATTGGGCTTTATAAATAAAATTGATTGATTGAGGCAGACTGACAGGTCTGATATGTCTTATTCACTCAGCAGCTGACTTGTTGAATGATGGCGAGTGGATTTAATAATAGTGATAATAATGATGACAATAATAATAATAATGATAATGATGCTCATCACAGTGACAGTGGCGGGGCTACAGATCGTTCTTTAATTGCGACAAACTTCGGCAAATGACTCAATAACAATGGTAATACATGCAAAAGTGTGTGACCAAAGTCATGACGGCGGGGGGTGGGGGTTACGGCTTTGATCAGCGAATATAATGGGACTTGGGGTGTACGCTAAACGCTGGCTCTGTTATGCAGCAGACTGCACACACTGATGTGTACTCATATATCACATGACTGACAAACGGCCTGACCCATCCAGCCAACGTGATTTCATCCCTACTCCTGGTGTTTTGGGTCCTTGGCGTTACTAAAATGACACTGGGGGCAACCTTCTGCATCATATCTTGACGCGGAAGGGTTCAGTGTTTAGCTTTTGGCAGAAAAACTACTTGGTTATGGCTTGGAAAAAATTGCAGGTGTTGCTACAATACACCTTTCAGTGCCACAAACAGCACAACCAGTGTTCGCTGGTCTCAAACACCTCTCTGTTGGACTGCTCCACCTCGGCCCCTGCCCACCCTGAGTGCACTTTCACGCTATTTAATCTACGTCCGTTGCTCTGAGCGTCTAACAATGATGCGAACAGGTTTGCATTGGTGCTTTTCACTCAGACACTAAACGTTCCCCCTGATTAGCATGTTAACTGATTCCCCCAAACAAGTCCCATGACATATACACATATACAATACATACACACACCCACACACATCTCCACAAATGATGTAATACATCAAACAAGCAAACACATGTTGACACACACAAACTCACGAGCAAACACACACACACACACAAATGAGCATTAAATGGGAGTATGTACACAGGTGGGTGAGTGGGCAAAAACAAATAACAGCATATAACAGCTTATAAAAGCTTTACCAAACAATATTACAATGTTACTGATCTCTGATTTGCTGCTATGTAAGTTCCCAAAATTACTGTTTGTAAGTTGATTATATATTTGTCATTGTAGATCAACATCCCCCTTTAAATGTTATCCCAAAATGAGGCGACTATGGGACAATATCACATTATTGCAAGACTGATTCCTCTTAATCACTGCAAAACCTACACCAATTTGTTCTAGACCCCAAATAGATAAAAATGTATATAATATCTGTAGTTGTACGGTACATATAGATACATCTTGAGTCGTGTTGTAGATAATATTAAATACCAGCAGTCCCAAAATTGAAAATATTAAATATACAGTGATATAAAACAGTGAAAATATTCTCACAGTTGAGGGTCTGGAAGCAGCAGTTTGGTGCTTTTGCTTGTTTTAAAACTAAGCAGTTGTCAAAATACTTAATTTTCTCTTTGACTAATTAATTAATTAATCAGCTAATTACTTAACAAATATCCAAACCCAGTCATCTAGTCGAGACTTTCACTTAAAGCTAATGCAGACCTTTGTGAACACCCTTCCTACAAGTAGCTGTCACATGTTGTAAGACGGTGCTGATTGATTGATTTTATTTCACGATTAAAAACACATATAACACTGCACTGCAGTCATTAAATATTGCACATTACAAATCACCAAGGGTGTAAACACAATAAAGTCTGAAGGCTTATTGTCGTTGTGGTCCTTTAGTGAACACTTGATGATCTTCATTCCTTATAAAATATGTTTTCCTGGCAGCGTGTCCTCTTTTTGTCCTTGATGCTTGTTGTTTTCCGCCTGCTCACCGATATCATCACAGGGGAAATGGGCTAAATAATGACAACTGTATAGCTCAGCAACTTTAATGTAGAATCAATATTTCACAAGGAAGAATGATTGCTGTCCGTTAGGAAATAAGAGAGAATGACTCCTCTGACATTCCCTGTTATCCTGTGATATGTTTTCAAAATGGAAAATTATTATTTTCGTGCATGGTACATGCACCGGAGCACACACTTTCACTTTGATGGTGGTAAATTACTCTGATGAAATCGCTGTTTCAATGGAGGAAGCTGCGCCGACCCCACGGTACTTTCTAGTTTGGGGAAATCAGCAATAATGATATATTAATGAATGATTTCCCCACCAGACCTGTTTGTTATATTCAAGGCGACTAACTGAGTCTCAGACAGTTTATTCAGCCAGGATGAAGTACCTGTACACAAAGATATCAACAGTATCTTAACTGAACTCTTTTCCAGTTTAAATTCAGTTTTAAAAAAACATTTAGAGGAGCAGTGTGTGAGATTTAGTGGCATCTAGTGGTGAGGACTGCAGATTGCAACCAGCTGAAACCTTCCCTGGTTAGAATTTCTCCAGTGTTCATTATTCAGGAGGTTTTACCAGGAGCCGAATTATCGGTCGAGGTCTCTTCCTCTCCAACACAAACAGACCGTTTGGCTCATCGCAGACCGGCCGCCAGCCCAGCACCTGCCAATGTGTGCTCAACTTTTTTCTGTGATAACTCAAAATGTGCTCACCAAGTTAATGATTTAGACATTCAAGAGGTTTTTACCAGGCGATCAGCAGAAGTCTCTTTTTCTCCAAAACAAGTGACCTGACCTGGTGATTTAAACCGGTAAAAACACTGATTGAAGCATTACTACATTGCATCGGGAAGAGGCTCGCTAACTATGGTGACCGACCTGAAAACTCAAAAACACCAATGGCCCTGTAGACCCTTTTAAAATGTTGTCTTTTTTGCCCACTAGCTAACGTTAGCTTTGATAGCCAAACAAACTGGAAGGAATCGTTGAAGTGTCGTCCTCCTTTGTAAGATTGGCACAGTAATCAACCACAAAGCTTCCTGTGACATCATCCACTGAGTGAGAGCATACGGGTCGGCCAGTCTGGTCACGTTGGTTTGTGTTTACGTTTTAAAGTAACATTGGCGGTCCTGAAGAGTGAGTGACCTGATATGGTGCGTTCGTAAAGTCAGTCTGACGCTCTACGCTAAAATTAGAGCCCTGTTGGTCGAAGAAATGGAGCGTTATATTTCTTGAATTAACACAGTTAAGTTAATCACACATTCACTCCGCTTGGCGCTTTGCTGCTCCGTCTCCAGACTGAGTGCCTAAAGTGCTAGAGTGCGGCGCTTTGCATAACGATACATTCAGACAACGCTCCAAATTTATGAACGCTCCAGTTTGTACCAGAGTGCTACTGCAAGCTAATGTCTGTGGAGAATTGTTGTCCGGATAAGCCACACCCACCAAAAACGTCATACTGTTTACCAACAATAGAAGGGTCTGTTTCGAGCGAGTGTTTAGTTTGTATTGTAGAAAGATGGCGCTGCAACATGGTGATCTCAATGGACGAGGACCAGCTCCCTATGTAGATCTAAACGGCTCACTCTGAAGATGCGTTCGTAAATCCAATCTGATGCACCAAAATGAGAGCCCTGTCGTTTGAAGAAACGGAGCGTTCTATTTCTACATGAGTTAATCACACATTCACTCCACATGGCTTTCTGGTGCTCCGTCTCCCCAGACAGTGTCCAGAGTATGCTCTGCTGCTCTGAGAGTGTGGGCTTCTGAATAACTCAACAGTAGACCCAACAGCGCTCTGAATTTACTAACAGTCCAGTTTGTGCTAGAGTGAGCTCCAGCACTGAAAGCACAACAATTCTTATATTCAGGTGATTAGACACTAAAGAAAACATGCTTAATTTATTAAGTATGCCATTTCTGCCAACATACCCCCCGATTAATCCTTCACACTGGACCTTTAAATGCAGCAGAGCCACATCTGGCTCACCTGATGTATGTGAAGTTGAAAAAATCTGTAAAAGTCAAACTACAAGAGTGTTGGGATGAACTCTCACTTCCTGACTTACCTTTCCATAATTAGTCTAATATTAAATCCTGTATATCATGCTGCACAGCACAGGGGTTGCTTTCACAAGTATAGATTTTTTAAGAATTTTATGGCACCTCTACTTTTATGGACTGATTATGGTTGTGTTATTTTGAATAGGATCTCTCCCTCAGACACTTTGTGAGAGCTTATTAACAGCTGAGTCTGTGGAGGTGGAAATCTCACTCATATAAATAATCTATAAGCAAGAGTCGTTGATGAGAGCTCCTACTGTACTGCGCTCCTCTTTTTCACGCAGGATGTAAACTCTCATTTGCTGCATCTCTCTAGTATTTAACTTGAAATTGTTTGTATAATCTGTGTTGACTGTCGGGCTCGAGCTCCCCTCCACCCGACTGTCAACAGAATATTGAGGTCACATTCAAAATCCATGAAGTCAACCGTCTAAATTTTGAATGAGACGTGCAAAAACTGGGTCTGGACGAACCACTGGACGTCTAACAGCTTGTAAATTGCTGCTGAATGGTGCCGTCACTGAGGTCTGACATTCGCCATCAGCTGCCACTATGACTCAGACGTGTTATTTTCAAAGACAGGTTTTATTTTGGAAGAGCTTCTGCGTTCTTACCTGGAGCATTATAACACGATTGGCTCCTCAGGAGGAGAAGCTCGGCATGGTCATGTGGTCATTAATAATCCCGCGCAAGGACACGCGCACACGTGAGAGTGTGCTAATAACGAACACTGCGCCAGCTCTTTGACAGCACTTTATAGCTGAGAGAAGATGAAGAGGTGAAGAGGTCACTTATTCCCCGAGGGAGATTGCATCTTGGCAGCTAGATTGCATTTCAGCGTTCAAGGCCTCATCTTATTCCATTACCAATAAGAACAGAAGTATGACAAATCAAAGTAAT
This sequence comes from Epinephelus awoara, assembly GCA_035609425.1. Lineage (NCBI taxonomy): Eukaryota > Metazoa > Chordata > Actinopteri > Perciformes > Serranidae > Epinephelus > Epinephelus awoara. Next base: position 8,505,461 of record CM069294.1, read on the forward strand.
CCCAGCAAGGTAACCACAAGGGCCAGCATCCCTTCAAAACTCTGTGACAAGTTGTGCAATGGATTGCATTAAAGGGGGAGTCCAAATGAAACATAGCTGAAGCAGAGATCGAGATCATTCAATGTGAAGCTCAGCTGTGGAACATGACAGGCTTCACAGTGCGAATGAAAGTGATCTGTTGTGGGGCTATCGGAGTAGGATTGACAGAGGCAGACAGACACCGAGGCTCAAAACGTCCCCACGGCAAACAGATACGATCAGCCAGATAGAGCAGATTGACAGCAGATGCTTTGATGGGCTGAGAAAGCGCTGTTGTGCAGGGAGGAGGGTGAAGCAGAGGTAGGTGAAGAATTTCAGCACAGCGGTAACACTGTGATTAACTAGTGTACACATAATGCAAGCTCCAAATATGCCAAAGCTTAACACAGCAAACAATGCAGAGTACACCCACACTTAAAGTACTGTATAGGGAACAGAAAAAGCTTGACTCACCCACACAGTGGGCTTTGTACACACGATCTAAATGCATGATCTGTCTCTTTCTCACACTCCCCCCCTCCTCACTCCTCTCACATCACTCTGGCTCTGCACAGACACACACAAGAGAGCTCCCTCTCAACAAGATAAGAAAAAAATATGAGTAACAGAGAAACTAAAAAATGCAAAAGTCAAGAAAGCAGAAGAAGCACTGTCTTCTAAACAAACATCCCCCAAAGCTTACACTCACTCAGAGGTAGAAGAAGATAAAAAGGGACTCACCCAGAAAAGCAGGTTGAAGAAGACCATTCCATATCGCAGGGCCATCATGCAACCCTCGGCCATCCTGCAGCGCCGCAGTTCTAGGAGGAATATGAAGGAGAGGTCCAGGTAAAACACCACATACTTCTTCCCCTGGGCGTAGCGCCCCTTGGACGTCTGCGGCCCTTTTGTCGTGTGAAAGCCAAACGCAAACGGTGGCCGCTTGTACTCAAACTCTCCGCTGAAGCGGTGAAACCCAGAAGTGAACGGCGGCGTGTCAGGTTTGCTGTCCAGAGACGGACTGCGCCGATACGGAGTCTCATCTGTGCTCGAGCGTCTCATTATGGAAGCTGAATGAGCCTTTAAGAGTCTTTGATAGTCACTTTGTGTACTTCAGGTCTGAGCAAAGTCCACAACGAGGGACCAGGAGTTATTCCACTGGGCGCTGAGAGGTGGATTTTGGTGATTTTTCAACCTGTCCTCAGTTTACCTCAAAATGGTTACAACCCCTGTCAAACCCTGGAGTGGCTGATTTAATTTTACCACAGGTGTGATCACACTTGATCTGACTTAATCTGTAGAAGATAATGTGCTGCCATCCACTTGACTTGAGTTGTCTCTTTAATCCTACAGTGCTACTATATTCAGCAGGAGACTCGGCATAATCCTGCCGCAACACCTGTGTAATTCTGTGTATTTAGGACATAATCCCAGCACACACACACACATCTGCACATCCCTGTTTCCCTCTCTGTAATCGCTCAAACACAGGTGTCATGCTCTGAGAGATAAGCCGGTCTGCGGTTTCATCTCCTAACGCTTAAATCAGGTAAACGACCGGAGGGCTTCGGCTCGACCTCTCCGGCTGTTTTGGGCTGGCGAAATGATCCAGAAACGTCCTACCTGGTCTCATGAGAAATTCCTGAGCAGGTGCTCTCGGCCGGGAGGTAATGGCACCCCTGAATCGGCCAATCAACTTCTTTTACTCAGTATCACATCAGCTGAGAATGAAATGCTACGCTTGGGTCTAAGTCGTGGCTGAGTGTTCGGCATGTGGTTGTCGATGTGCTTTTGCTGACATGCAAAAAGAAAACAGATAAGGAGATGAGAGGGAAGGATGATGTTATGAAAAGAAGCGTGAGAGGATGAATAACGGATGTGAGAGGACCATTCTTTGGCTTCTTGGATTAGTATCCCTGTTGAATTCCTGCCTTGCCCAGTTCCCCCCTCGCTCTTTTTGCATCTGCCCTAACTTGTCCTTTTTGTCTCTGAAAAGTGTCTAGGGGTTACCCTGCCTCTCTTCCACAGCCTGCTCTTCCCACATCTAGCAATTCGCCCTCTTCAACTCCCGCTTATTCTCGCCCTGCACCTCACACTGAGCCCCTCTCTGCGCTCCCCCCTCTGTGCTGACGGCGGTTAATTAATTTCCAGACTCTCATCAGTGAAGCAAAGTGTGCGGTGTCCCCTCTTCTCGTCTCTCCTTCCTCCGCTACAGCATTTCTCTCCTCTTCTCTAGGTGGGCAAGGAGATCAAGGTGTCCACCGGGGTCATTGCAAAGCAGCGAGAGAAGAATAAGCAAGAAGGAGAGACAGGCAGGGAGAAGAGAAAGACAGTTTCCACAGAGAGGCAAAAAGAAAGACTGCAGTGTTTGAGCGGTAGTCCAGTCTCGCTGCCTGAAGCTCCCTCCCTCTTTCTCTTCACAAGCTCCTGTTCTCTTTCTCTCTCTGTTCACCCCCCTCCCCTTTCCTTTCCTCCCTTCCCTCACAAGCTCCGATGCTCTCCCCTCAGCACACACAATCTCAAACACCCCATCCCTCCTCGGTAACTGTCCCCAAAACCTGGCAGCGCAAAAGGCAGGAGCAGTCATTCATATTCTGGCCACACCCTACGAGGGAGCACAACCAATCAGTGTCTCGCAGCCCCATCCTCCCTTATGCACACGCCAATCATGCCCTACCATCAACCAGATAACACTCACACACACATACACACACACATACAATGTATATGCTCACACAAACGCACACAGAACCTAGTGTGTTGTGAACATACCAGAGCTGAGAAGCTTGCTGCACTTGCGCTAGTGCTTCCTCCTCCTCTCCTCTCTGCCTCCTGCCTGGAACTCATTCCATATGCAGAGGTTGTTCTTGCGCACAACCCAGGCTGCTCTCTGCACGCTTGGCTTCAGTCATGTTTCCCCTCTCCCTCACCCCCTCTGGACCTGGACTTGGGTCACACAGCATCCATGTTGCCACACTTGGCACTGATTTTTCACACTACAAACAGCTCACCTAAAGTGTGTCACAGCGCGAACGTTGTGGGAAGCCACACTGCTGCTGACATTGACACAAAATAACTGCATGCCCCCCCCCCGCAACCTGGTGGCCATCTGGGTCAGTGGCTTTATGAGTCCACAGGGACGTTTCAGAGCTGCAGAGGTACTGACTGAGTTCATGGCTGCATCGAGTATTTAATGGATTTCTGTTTCCTCTCCAGCATGTATTTTTGTCAGGCAGCGGAGGTGGTGGTCTAAGAGAGTGGATGTGACTTTCTGACCGACTGACGTTGTTGAAAAGAGCATACACTACTGCTGGGCTAATAGTGCTTTCCTCCAAAAAGGTTACTAGACATGAGGCAATGTCAAAATGTTAAGTAAGATTCTGAACTTTAGTAGTATTTACAGCAAACGCAAAAATGTTTTGGGTTACATGCAGGTCAACAAGTAAAAGGGCCAATATTTTTTTATCATTTTGTTTAGTGTCTGATGTTACTAGCTCCATGATGTTACTAGCTCCATGAGGTTACTAGCTCCATGAGGTTACTAGCTAAAAGAGTGCTCATTAACTAGGTTTCCATTCATATGCAGCACAAATTTTAAAGGAGCTATATGTAAGAAATCTAAAGCAAATAGTCACAGAGACTCAGGAATAATGTTCATATAACATACTGATCTCACCGACAACAATAGTACAGCCAGAATATAAGCCTTTAAAAAAACATTTTTACAGTCTGCAAATCATGTTTATGTTTTGAATTTGTGCTTTGGCCTGTTGCGCCACCCACCGCCATCTACCAGTCACACAGTCAGTAGTCACAGCATCAGTTACAGTTACGACTGAGCTACAGCAGCACGGCAAGCAGCATTAGCAGTGTACCGGTACATAGCATTAGCAGCCGGCTCCCGGCAGCAGCGTTAGCAGCAGAGAAGCCGGACTTGCTCGAACGGTCTGCTGGAAAACCAAAGATCAAGGATGCGGCGACGCAGCCCTGGCATGGCAGCCGCCCATGGGCAAACAAATCAGTCTCCAGCATGCCACTGTCCAGCAACCTCGAATCTGTAGGGGAGGGGGGCAGTATTTTGAATTTGAGTGCAGTAACCGTTTTGGCCACACTCTTACATACAGCGCCTTTAAGCAAATCAATTAAGATATCAGCAAAAGGAAAAGCTAATTATTGCGTGTCACCAGAGTAAAGGCCTTTGCACACCAGTCCATTTTTTTCGTCCGAAATTTTGTCACTCATCAAAGTTTTTGGAACAGGTCTCTGTTTTTCGCTTCCGTCAAAAGGCTTAAGAGAGTTTTTTGACCAAGAATCAGTGACGAAAATGTGGCGGCGGGACACATATACGTGACAAGACAGAGTATCATTTCATAACTCAGATAGCTGACTTTCAACAGTTCAGATAGGAATATTCAGGTGGATAATGATGACGAGGAGGAGGATGTGGACAGCACAGAGAGAGAGAGAGAGTGAAAGTGTTGAGACAGAGAGGGAGGACAGCTTGGCCCCTTCAGCTGCGCTGCCAAATGTCAGACGTGGGGAAAGAGTGGCAACAGCCAAGAAGGTAACTCCAGTGGAGAGGAGCAGGGGAGGAAATGTGTCTCTGAGTAATGTTCTTCTATCAGATGTCAAGTAAAAAAAACGTTAAGCAGAGAAAATAGACTCTGTGTGCAAAGGCTTTAAGATGTTGACATTGTGCGTTGCTGAAAACCATGACTGTGTTACATTTGTATGTTTCATATATATGACCTGTTCAGGTGGATGGTGGAGGCTGGACAGCATGACACTGAAACATAACAGTTGATCGCTGTATGAGACCAACAAAACAAGAGTTAGTGACAGTTCTGCACATTTTCAGCTATATTTGTAGCAACCAAACGAGGTATTTGAAGCCCAAATGTGATCTTTTCCAAATGCTAAACATGTGGTTTTGTGCCTAAATGACTAAAGGACTGTTGCCAAGCAGCAGACCAACAAAAGCAGGTGTTTTTAACACGGACTATAAGACATGTCCAGCGTGTTTGTAGCAACAAAAGCCGATATTTTTTAACAAGAGATCAGACTTGTTCAGTCATGATTGTAGCAACAAAAAAAGAGTTATTTTTAATGAGAGGTTGGGACATGTCGAACTGTGTTTCTACCAACAGCCGTGGTACTTTTTAATTAGAGTGTGGAATACGTCCAGAGAGTTTGTGGCAACAAAAGCAGGTATTTTTTCACAAGAGTTTGGGACATGTCCAGCTGTGTTAGTAGCGACAAATGCGGGTACCTTTTAACAAGAGTTCGGGACATGTCTAGCAGTTTGAAGCAATAAAAGCAAGATCTTTTTAAGGAGAGTTAGGGACATATCCAGTCGTGTTTGTAGCTACCAAAGCAGGTATTATAAGCCAAAACATGATCATTTGCTAACCTTAACCAAGTGTTTTTTGTGCCACATACACCAATCAGCCAAAACATTAAAACCACTGACAAATAAAGTGAACAACATTGATTGTCTTGTTACAGTGCAATGTTCTGCTGGGAAATCTTGGGTTCTGACATTTGTGTGGATACCACCTGACATGCACGTACGTCCCATCCACCCCAATCTGATCAAACATCTGTGGGACATGCTGATTCCCCACTTTACAACCCACAGGACTCAAAAGATCTGAAGTGAACACTCTGGTGCCAGACACCAAAGGACACCCCCAGAGGTCCCGTGTCCATGGCTTAACAGGTCACAGCCAAGTCCAGTCCAAGGAGAAACCACCGTAAATCTGGGGTACCTCTGGGGCACCAGCACCTCCCTCGAATGTTTGATCAGGTTGGGATCTGGGGTATCTGGAGGCCAGGTCGACACCTTGAGCTCTTTGTCCAGTTCCTTGGGTCATGCCTGAGCATTTTTTGTGGTATGGCATGGTGCACTGTCCTACTGGGAGGCCACTGCCATCGACAAGTGCCGTCGCTATGAAAGGGGTTTATTTGTCTGCAGTGGTGTTTGGGTGGGTGGTGCGCGTCAAGTTGCATCCACATAAATGCCACGATTCAAGGTTTCCCAGCAGAACATTTCACTGTAACAAGATGATCAATGTTATTCACTTCACCCACCAATGGTTTTAATGTTTTGGCTGATCGGTGTATCATCATACATATCATAAACATACAAATGTAACATATCCTTGGTTTGCTGAAACGTACAACGCCAACCTTTATTCTGGTGATTGGGTTGTGTGTTTCTGCCCAACACTGTTATGCGGACATTAGGAATTGGTTCACCAAGATAAATTGACAAGTTGGTGGCACTTATTGTCATGTCAGGTGCCATTACAGCCATTACAGACGAAGAGGATGCAACAAGAGGACGGTATTAAAAGAGCGGCGGTCAATCATCATGTAAATGTGGTATTTATGTTTGCTTCAAGTAGTGATTAGAGAGAGTTTACAGTCTCATTATCGCTTTACACAGATCAGATGTTTCTGTCTGCCTCTTCAGTGGAGCAGAAGCTTCATATACTTCATGATTTAGCTGCAGAGTCTGTTTTTCTGATGCACTTTGTAGCATTCTACGTCTATAAATACACCAGCTTTGCCCACCTCAACCAAGTGTAAAGGCTTTCTTTAATATTGCATTGTGTTTTTGAATTTGAATTCCTGCATTTCCATCCAGCTGTTTTTAAATGCAAAATGAAAATATGTGGATGCACCTATAGTCCTGTATCGCAGCCAATGCACGATCCAGCAAGGTGTAGAGACGGCTTAAACCTGATCCCTATACAAATGTAGACATAGATATTTGTCTCTGCTGCTGAGTGTGCTGAAACATGATCCATATTGCTGAAACACAACATGTAGGCTGTATGTCTGTGTGTATTCATACAGCATGAGATTTATCCCTCTTAGAAGTTACTTATGGCAGTTATTGGCACAATCTGCTGTCACGTTCATGAAATATACAGACTGGGATGAACTCCTTATATGTCTGCAAGTGGATTGTCATTAGCATACTGTGACGCCACGAAGCAAAACACATGACATGACAAGCAGTTACTGTTAGTCATCATGTAATTCCCTGACCTAACACATCAACCACCACACACAGCACATCTCTAGCCTAGATTCACACACACAAACACACACACACGCACAAACCAGCGCACTAAGTAAACGTGCAGTGGCACCCCGCGGGTGGCGGCGGCTTTGATGTCCTCAGCGTGTACAAACACACAGAGGGAGAAAAAAGGAGGTTTGGCTGCAGCAAGGAAACATGATACACAACATGATGAAATTCATCTCTGTTAGACGGAGGGTTTTTATATACAGGCACATAATGGTGCTTTATGAACCGCTGTCATGTGAAAAAAGGATGTAACCGGACTGACATGCTCAGCGAGATGCACAAAGTGTGCTGTGCTGCACTCTGGTCTCCATGCAGTCATAAAGGGGTGTGAGTCTGGCTTGCTTTCCCTTGTTTAAAGCTGCAATATGAGTCTCCTATGAATATCTCCAGTAAATGACAAAACAGACTACAAGGATAACTGCAGTGGGCACAGAGCAGCAATATGAGCATATGAAATGAGAATGGCTTTCCACAAGACTGGCAAATTATTTAGAGCTGTTTGCCTGGTAGAACTTCAGCTTATGCAACTGCAGTCATTTCACTTCACGCTTGATGTTTTTTTGGGCAAGTTAAAAATTCAGACATTATATGCCTGTTTCAAGGCAACCTGTTTTCTCCTTGGACACTATTAGAAGGCTATAAATCAATGTAACAGCGCCACGATTCAGTGAAGCGTCCTTTGTGTGCAGTCGTGATGGCAGTGTTCACAGAGGCAAGAGCAGCTTTGCTTCTTATATTTTCTGTGTTTATTTCTATATCACTTATTAATTGACATTGAATTTCTGCTATTATGGTGATTATATTATTTCCCAAGATAAAAAATTTAATTTGAAATATTAATATACCAACATTTTAGTTGCTTTATACCATTAAATATGAATCAGTCAATGAGTGTGTTTACATGGACAGTTTAATTCCCTTTTCATTCGGAATGAAAGTTCATTCCTATTAAAAGTGATCTTGTAAACACCTAATTCAGAATGAAAATGGCCGATGCGATTGAAAATTAAATCCGATGTAAGGGGCTGGAATATTCTGTTTCTAATTCCGAATGAAAGAATTTCTCGCACTTGTATACACTCATTCCTCTTTAAGTTCATTCCGGTCTTTCTGCGCATGCTCGTTTCCTTGCCCTTCTGGCACGATGATGTATATAGTGCACATAGCAACAGGCTGAGATAGAGCAGTCGGACTCGTTGCACTCACTGGTTTCCATTCGCCAAAGCACGGTCTTCTATCTCCCTTCTTCGACCTTCTACCTCCCTTCTCCTCCTCCTCAACTGACGAAGCATTAGCAGAACAGGGTTGTTGTCGTACTGCTGCTTCAAGAATATAAGCGAAACAAGCCCGAAAAAGGCACTAAGAACGGCGTCGTCAAGCATCTTGTTATCCAAAGCGAGGACTACAGTGTTTTCTTCCGGTAAACATAAACACGTAACATCCACCCGCCCCCTATCCAATCAGAAACCTTCCCTGCCCCAAACCTTGCGCGGACCTGAATAAAGGCGATTAAACTGATCTCCAGTGTAAACCCTCATTCAGAATGAATATTTCCCATGTAAACTACCTGGAAAAACTTAAATTCTGAATGATTCCATTCAGCTTTATTTCATTCTGAATGAGAAGCCATCATGTAATCGCACCCAGTGTTAGTTGTCCTTAGTTTATGATATCTCTACATGTTACCATCCTGGCAATATGAACCTAATTACCTAAATTACTCTAGAAATGAAAAGTGCAGTTTGTGACATTGTTGGTGTTGTAGTTTGGGCCAATCCCATTTTTTATTTTAACCCTTACACTACATTTCCAGGTGCTCCTTTGACCCTCAGAACAGAGTTATGAGAGGCAGTGGTTGAAATCTTCTCCTGTTAAACAGGACAAACCTTCATGACCCTGATACAACACCAACATCGTCATCATCAGCAATGGTTTTGGCAAACAGATGTGACTAATGATATTATCACAATAACATACACCCTTCGCCCTACAGTCCAAACGCATTAACGACTTTAAATTGCCTGTAGGTGTAAATGTGAGCATGAATTATTGTCTGTCTCTGTAGCCCCTTTTACGTGGTGTCCTCTAGGCGGGAATTTCCTGCCATTGTGCCGCCGTATAAAAGGTACAATTGCAGAATGGGGGACAGAGTAGTCTTGCCTTTAAGCCACTTTAAGAGGCAGTGCCAGCGCCGAAATGACCTCTGTGAACGGGAAAGCTAGCAGGATGGGACAATGGATGACATGGGTGTGACGTTTTGACATTGTGTTATGTGTGCAACCCACCCCCGAGAGATATATAAAGCAGCTGATAGCAGTCAGCAGCTAACTCAAAGAAGAAGAACAGCAGCTGAAAACGTCTGAAAATTGGGAAAACAACAGGGTCCTGGCGTTCTTTACCCCCCGAGCAAAGGACAAGATCAACAGCCATGTAACAGACCCAGTAAATGACTTTTCCTTCCACATGCCGGCATAACGTCTAAAATCACACACTGGAGCCACATGATGCAGCTGTTGTTTAGGTCTGTGTAAAAATGCGAAGGCAGCATAAATAAGGGACTTTGTAGCGGCCCTGTAGTGTGATATCTTTGGAAAAAGGGCTTGTGTGCCAGCTCTGTGATAGTCTGGCAACCTGTCCAGGGTGAAGACTACCCCGCCTTTCACCAGTGTCAGCTGGGATAGACTCCAGCCCCCTGCGACCTTGAATAAGACAAGTGGTTACAGATCATGGATGGATGGAGGAAGAAAAGCATGGACGCTCGCACTTCACTCACAACTCAGGTTTCACGCTATCAATCGATCAAATGAGTTATTAAATAAAAAAGAACACTGCGTCATTAGGCAAGTAGCGTTGCTCTGTAGGCTAATGTTAGCAACCTGTGATCCTACCCTGCCAGAACAGGCAAATATTAGAGCAAGTGGCAACATCAAGGGCTGAAAAACTGCAGTTCTCTAATGGCCACTTGAGGCTGGCTACAAAACAGAGTCAAGTCTGGTCACTGCTGACTCCAAACCAAGAAGGTAACGACTAAAATGCCAAACTTGAGACTTCAGAACAGTAGATTACAAATCAACTGGTGACATCACGTCAACACATCCATTATTTATACACTCTGTGGTCAATCCCCACAAACCCCCATGTTAAAATGCCCAACTGTAGCAGAAATAAACATGTTTGTAGCCTGGTACAATAACCAGTTTTGGTCTCTATAGCTAATTTCAACATTTATGACAACTGTGCAAGGGTGAACTTTTATATAACTCATCCGTTTACATTTTGTTAAGGCTTAACGGTACACGTAATAAAGGGTGGGCCGCTTTGAGTGACAGGCTGTCTGCAGCTAGTGTCCTCAGCTTTTAAGTCAGATCCACCCCTCGCTCCTCCACAGTGCCAGCCTCTCATCCAAATATGGTCACGTATGGCTCCAGAAAACCAAGATGGTGACAAATGACAAACTCCCAGAATAGGAGTCCACAAACCAATTGGTAACGATACCTTAGATTCAGCCATTATTTTTACAGTGTGTGCATCAGAGGAGCGGTAACAAGTGCAGCAACTTTGATGCTGGAGTTGAGTTTAATTTCAGGTGTTATATGCCACTACAGGGAGAATATGTCACAATGTTGGACTGTCGTGCAAATCAGCCATAATGGTGTAACAATATAGGTAGCTATTTAGCTACAAAAACAGCAGCATGCCACGACATTTTTTCTTTTCAATAAAGAAAAGGAGCATAATACATTGAAACAACACTGAACAAACAAAATTCAAGGATTACTGTTGTTTTTCAAATCTGTTAATGAGTAAAATACATGCGCAGGTTTCTTTTGTTGTTGCGCAGATATCTTGCAGATGACTTCTCATAACACTCACTTGGTTTGGAGTATGCCTCTGAAAAATTTCAGTTTAGATGGCTATGTAGCCCTAACTCTTCACCCTACCCCTCTATCCAGGAGCTGGGACACCCTACTCCTACACTGTAGACATTAATGCACAAACAGAGAGGTAAGGGCTGAGTGGTAGGGGCGAGGGTTGTGCTGGGATTGGGCCTTTGAATCTTTTTTTGAAAACTGTCTTCAGGCATTAAACAGCTTCATCCTATCAGCCCACATGTAGAATAAATGGCACAAACCATCTCAAAAAGTCGCTTTACTGTAAGTCTGCACAATAGTTTCTGGCCATGAGCACACCCCAATATCACATCGTGACCAGGGTTCAATAAACAGAAGCTGAGGATCTGCCCGGCTCAGGTGGCATCAAGATTTCACTTTCCACAAACACAGCTGTGTGTGAGGCGCATGAGCCAACTGAAAGCACATTTTCACAACGGCATGACACCAAAGATCATCGAGGAATCAGAGCCATGACGATAAATAACAACAGCTCTGATGGGAAATACAGATTTTACCCAACTGGGCCGACTCGCAAGGGATTTAAGATTCGCTTCACTGACAAAATTGAGATTTATGGACAGTAAAACCAAAATAGACACATCAAGATACAGACTGAGTGTTTGGATAAAACAGAAACTAACGTTGCAGAATAAATGAAATAGGAAAAAATAAGATCAAATGATAAATAAATTACGAAAAAGCATTTTTGTGGAAGTGGTAAAATAATATAACAAAATATATTATATTAAAAAGAATTGCTTTGGAATAACAGAAATTTACATCTATTTTAAATCTCTCAGTATCTTCAAAACACAACAGGATGATATAACAAAAGGTTCATGTAACGTTTTTCTCGCATGTTGTTATAAAACCTCTAGATATAAAGTTATAATTTGGATACATACTGACAACAGAACAGAAAAGTGAATGCACTGAATGAACTGGAGCATGACCTCGAGTGTGTCTAAATTTACCTGAAGCAAAATGTGGCCTCACTTTCTTCACAACAGCCAGGCAGAAATCTAAATTGGTGGGTTTATTCAGTGTCACAGAAAGACAGTGCTGAGTACTGTTGGCATAGCAATGGACTGGCTGCACAGGCAGAGCATGCTTTTTGGTATGTATTTGTGTGGCATGCAGACAGATTTAATTTTATGTAATGATATAGTATTGTTTAGATCAAGGTCAAGAGATCCTCTTGTGATATCTGAAAAGAGTCACTGTCAGATTACAGGTAAGTAGCAGCCTTTTAATGTTAGTTTGAGGTATTTATATTTGCAATGTCCTAGGGCTGCTGTGGCACTGCGCCTTCTTTGGGCAACAAAAAGTTTGTCTTGGGTGCATCAGTACAACAGACAAACAAGGATGAATGGCACACACCAGTGTGACTGGGATAGATAGCCACAAAAAGGTCCACAGGCAGAGATCAGTGCAAAAATATCATAACTTCAGTGCCTTTCCCTCCCCAGAGGAAACACTGACATGTAAAATATTGATCTTGATTGATGTTGAATTTGATTGTAATTTATTTTCCAGTATTCTATCAACAATCACAATCAGTTTCTTGTTAGTAACTGTTGTGGCCAATGCAGGTGGCCGCAATGGATGTATGAAAAGAACTGGATACAGCATTGAACGCGGGGCCCTGTTCATTCATATGAGAGTTGCTAAGTGGTGCATAACGCCAAAATGGTTCAACTGCCACATATGAAATTACCCTGATGATCTGGGGGTGTTTGGTACCTCTTCCTCACTGTGCAGCCCACAGAGCAGGCACACGAGAGACTTGAAGCGGCTGATTGCAGCTGAATGGCTTACCTTAGCTTTAGTGCTTAATTAATCGTGCGGCTCTTCTAGACTTTTGAAATGTTATCAGACTGAATGGATCAAATCTTGACAGTGGAACATGTCATTTCGTGGGAATTGTAACACTCCAAAAAACAGTCAGTCTTTTTAAGCTGCCGGGCATAATGTGGGAGACCTGGCAGTGTTCCACTGTTTTTGGCCACTATGAAAATTGGCTTCAAAGCCCAGAGCACTTCCTAGGGGCCTGGTGCCCGCTCACAGCTAACGGACTATCAGCAAACGGACTATCCAGCGAGCCAAAGAGAGGAAGTGAACTACAAAGAGGAAGTGACGTAGAGCACAGTGCATATTGGTGTTTGGTGTTTTTGTGGGGACCAAGCAGGCTGAAGGGAATGGATTTCCATTTTCGGTCCTGGGTTTTCTTCCTCCTCATGCTTTTGTTCTTCCTGGTCAGTGATCATTTCGGGCAATACCGCCCTAAAATTGCGTGATGTTGTCTAGACAGGTTGGTCCGCTTTGAAAAGCACAGTGTGAAAGTGAACCAAACCAAATGAAGGTGTGAAATTTCAATCAAACCGAGTCTCCTGGACTATCCTGGTGTGAATGCGCCCTTAGAGAGAGGTGTCACTAAAAACAAGGATTACCTGAAAGTTAAATACAGAACTTTTAAGTAACTTCAATGTTATTGCATAAGAAACAATGACCTAATCAGTTAAGATTCTAACACTAACAAGAGCCAGTCAAAATAATGAGTCATTTTAATGGAATACTTCTTCCACCATTGAGGACCTTGAATGTCTGTGTCAAATTTTATGTCAGTTTATCCAATAGTTGACAAAATATTTGGCTTTGACCTAATGAGCTGATGCTCAGACTGACATTTCCATCCCAGGAGTCTCACCACTGTTTAGGTCAGACTGCACAAATATTGATCGCAGGGTAACAATGTGTGAAGAGCTGTGATGCTTACAAAAACATCCTGCCATTGTTTCCAACTGGCTAACATTGTAAATAAAACATGAACTAGAAAAATTAATTCACCCATTAAAAATGAATAACATAAATCGACAAAGTCAGAGAGTTAAAAAGGTACGACTCACACCTGGGTCACTGTTAGTTGAACGTGGTGACTTAATGCCTTCGTACAATATGATTTAGCATTAATTAAAGCTGTTAACTGAATGATTTAATTAATTTATCAATTCAACAAGGGGATTTTACATGAGGCGACACAAAACAATTAAGGAAGCATGAAAAGCATGTGAGCCAACCTATTGTTCGTCAGGCATGTGTTTGTGGATGAGCCAATTGATGTCTGCAGTTGTGTAACACGACACAGTGAAATGTAATTACGCTGCACGCCAAGCTTAGAGCCAAACTGATAAACTGCACATGCAAAGAGTTTGTAATGTGGGCGGCAGAGGAGAATGGCTCTACGCCTACCTGCACTCATTGTGTAAAAGAGAAAAGAGACCATCAACACAAGTGTTTTGTAAATCTGTGTATCAAGGAAAAGAATTATTACTGCTGTTGTCTTGAGGCTGTGCAGCTTTGTGGCTTAAAGTAGAAGTGACCCTGCACAGCTAACAAACACACTCTGTTACATCACTCACTGTTTAAAGGATTGTTTCACCTTGTTTAAGCAAGAATATTTAACCTTTTCTTGACCATGGATATGTAAGATCCTCTCTCTAGCTTTTTGCAGAGCTGTAAGCAGCTCTTATCATAATGTTTATGTCAACAGTTAATCAAATGACTGCGTAATGTGAAAGGAGTGGCTTCTAGTGATGAACCTACAGAGAATTAGCACCCACTTTCCAGCTTCCTTAATGAGCTTTATAGCATATTCAGCTTATTTGTTGTAACTTTAAAGTGTTGTGGATAAAATCACCATGACAACAGAGCAAACTCCACCCTCTCACACAACAGTTTGTGTGATAGTTTACGCAGTGTTTTTGAGGTTTTCAAGCGACTTTTCAGACCATATCAGCAACTTTATTTCTAAAAGCAACTAGCGACAAATTTAGCAATTTAAGAGACATTCACACCGGCGCTATTTGGTCCGCTTCAAATGAACCCTGGTCCACTTCCACTGATAGTTCAGTTCGGTTGGAGTGGTGCGAACACTCATTCAAACTCTGGTGCGGACCAAACGAACAAACAAACCCTGGTCCGCTTGAAAACTGGGGGTCTCGGTTTACTTGCAAGGGAACCCTGGTGCAGTTAGATTACATAATTCACTTCTAGTTACGTAGCATGAACTTAAGTCGGTCACTGTAGTCACTGGTTGATATTTTCTGTTATTATGATTAACAAGACCACTGTTTTATTATTCTATTTCCAATACATTATTTGTCCTCTCCTCCTGCATATTAAGGAGTTCTCATTAATGCACCAGTCGCTCCTCTTTGATTAACATTTGCCAAAAACTGAAATGCCCGGTATTAAAGCACAGCTTGACACAACTTCAATCTAAACAGATTTACTCGGATCTTCCCATTCAGGACATTTAATAGTGAACTTGTGACCTCTTTTTGAATATGTTTATTTTCAGAGTGAACACATTTCCTTGGGGAGAGTGTCGCACATCAGACGTCAGTATTGATGAATTGAGTAATGAATTATCCACTGATTCTAGCTTTATCCTAACAGTGGTCACTTGCCAAACAGAAACTTGTTTTGTCTCATTTGAGAACATGAGGAGACTCATACCTGCTGATAACAACTTTAAGCCCAATTAGCATTAGTCATCTGAACTTTGTGTCACTGTTAATGAGCGGTGGAAGCAACCAGACAGCCAAGTGTGGCTAAGAGAGGATAAACATGCATCTTTTACTATTTGTGTTGGCGCTAGTTCAGACAGCGGAAAGGTAAATTACCCATCATCAGAGAAGGTGAACTGAGGAAATTGAACTTTAATTATTTATAACATTTTTACAGCACAGGCTGCCTCCACAAAAAGAAGACTAATTGGGCTTAAAGTTGTTATCAGCAGGTGTGTGTCTCCTCGTGTTCTCCAATGAGACAACACCAGAAGCAAAAGATACATCTAGCCTTAATAAAATACCTTACATGAGCATAGTTCCCATGTATATTTAAAGAGGCCTGTCATCTTGTGATAACACCACAAACACAGACTCAAACAATGGTTGTGGTGAAATATTAAGAACAAAGAGTCTTAAAATATTCATACATTTAAGTTGCTGCCTGCAGAGCTGTCCCTTGCTTTTCAGGGGCTAAGCAGCGTTGTGCATTATTTGTGACTGTCAAACACTATAATAAGACTACAGGAGGCAGACAAACACTGTAATCAGGGCACTGACTTTAATTCTGAAGTGACTTAATCATTATTTAAAATTTAGCTCAATAGGTAAGTCAGGATTAGCGCTAAGTGGCAGCATTTATGAGCTATAAAAGAGGTTTGGTAATCAGCAAGTTGATTTACAAAGAGGCTCCGAAGAGGCCAAATCATCTGTGACCAAAGTGCTGCTGCGATCGTCAAAATAAACTGCAAAATTTTAATATGGCAAGGAGAGCAGTGTGGAAAGTCACGACAAAATATGTGAAATGCCAACTGCATCCAAACAGAGAAACAGCAGTAGGCAAGACAAAAAGGACATGATGGACACTGACCTCATATAAGCAGCTCTGTGTGTACACCGGGGATTTAATTACTTCAGTTTTAAAAGCTTTTCTCAATAAGTGGAATACTTTTTTCCCCTATACACACCTCTGCACACAGTGTTCCCTCTGAGCAGAAAAACATTTGAATTTGTACCTACACATCCTCTTTTTTCTGTTGTTTTATCTTCTGTGCACCTGGTGTCTTCCGCTGTGTTGACATTTTGTCATTTGATGAATTACCTTCAAAATTAATAGTCTGACATTTTGAAATGTCTAACAAGAATTATATGAGAGGATCAATACCGATGTCGTATTTCTCCGTTTCAGGTCTGGTGTGTAGAATTTAGGAGGATATATTGGCAGAAATGCAACATAATATTGTAAGTAGGTTTTCTTTACTGTATAATTACTTGAAAATAAGACTCGTCGTGTTTTTGTTACCTTAAAATGAGCTCTTTATCGACAAAGGGAGCAGGTGCTTGTTTAAGGAGATTGACACGTTGCATTGGCATGTTTCTACAGTTGCCCAGAACAGACAAACCGAACACTGGCTCTAGGAAGCGCCATTTGCGTTTTCATGTCGGCCACTGTAGTTAGAAGCCCCTTCATGATGAGCAATGTTACATGTTACAACATAAAACTGCTTTATTCAGTGTTTCCACCTGTTAAATCACCTCTCTGAAGCAGGTGATTTAACAGGTGGAAACACTGAATAAAGCAGTGTTTCCACCTGTTAAATCACCTGAAGCAGGTGATTTAACAGGTGGAAACACTGCTTTATTCAGTGTTTCCACCTGTTAAATCACCTGCTTCAGAGAGGAAGAGACCTCTCGGATAATTTGTATTCTGTCCTTACGACTGCGTATCTAAGTAAGTCTGACAGATAGTGAACAGAGACTCCAGTAAAATTGTGTTCTTGGTGAGGTGTGGCTTTACTGATGGTTGTTTCTGTAAAACTGAGAAATACAGCACAAACAAATATACTGATTCCCTGCACACATAAATGAAACACAGCGGCAGTGTAAATGTTTACAGCTACAAAATGCTCATTAACTTACTGTAATAAAACAAAGCAAACTGCTTTTTCATGTGGATGAATTTTACCCCCTCTTCACTGCTAACATTGCAGGTAAGCATCAAAATATGAAGCGTACAGTTACTAGCTTAGCATAGACCTTTACAGACATGCTTCTTTCAGTTACTTAATAACCTGACGTGCAGCAAATGACCAGCATGTGTAGAGTACATTCATCTACTCCAAGGCTTAAACGCAAGGAGAACACTGGTTTGCATGAACACTGTAGGCTGCTCTTTGTTCAGCTGAAAACAACATGAAGGATGGATAGTGACACGTCAGGAAAACGCAACTTACAAAAATCAACACTACCAAGAATGTCCACTAGATGGTAGCGACTGAGCAGGGGTCAGCACAATTTAGCTCGCACTAAAAACATGATGAATGTCTGTATCTTAAGTTATGAGGGAGCATGCATTAGCAGGTGCTGGGCTAACAGCTAATGTCCTCAATATGCCAAACAACATCGGAGCAACGCTAATTTGTAACATTAAAGTGCTTTATTCAGTGTCTGTGAAGATTTTCAGTCATCCAGGTCATGGCAATCTAAGGTGCTATATCATAGGCAACTGGGTCCAGGTGGGAATGGGTGTTAAGTCGTCTGGGGAGGGATCCCAAGACGACATCGTAGGTGGTGATAAAATTGATAAGCGGTGTTGTAGGCCACCTTCTCTGTTTAACGATGGTCGTTTCAGGTTGACATAGGTGGCTTCTTTCACGTCTCTTTCAAACCATCTGCCTTCTCTGGCCAAGATGAAAGCGCTCAACTGCGCACCAGTCCTTTAGAACTGAAGAAGCTTCCTGAATAACAGGGGAATCGCCAAGAATGTCAGGAAACTCAAGCAAGTCCAGTTGCCTACACTTATGATGCTTTATTCAGTGTTTTTACCGGTTTAAATCTCCAGGTTCGTTTGTTTTGGAGAGGAAGAGACCGTTGTTAGGGAAGTTAGCTTCTGGCTCCGGCTGGGGAGGCTGTGGCTCAGAGGTATAACAGGTTGTCCACTAATTGGAAGATTGGCGGTTTGATCCCTGGCTCCTCTAGTCTGCAGTAGGCAAGATACTGAACACTAAA
This sequence comes from Epinephelus awoara, assembly GCA_035609425.1. Taxonomy (NCBI): domain Eukaryota; kingdom Metazoa; phylum Chordata; class Actinopteri; order Perciformes; family Serranidae; genus Epinephelus; species Epinephelus awoara. Next base: position 8,524,048 of record CM069294.1, read on the forward strand.
TTGCTCCTGCTGGCTGTTCCACTGGTGTGTGAGTGCGTGTGATTGGTTATTGAGTAGCAGGTGGCACCTTGTAGGGTAGCCTCGGCCACCAGTGTGTGAATGTGAGTGTGAATGTGACGTGCTTTGAGTTGGAAGACCAGAAAGGCGCCATCCAAGTGCAGTCCATTTACCATGGACCATTGTTTACTAAGTTACAGTGTAGGCTGTCACTGTGTGTCCCGCTGAGCCTGTTCAAAACTTTATTTTGAAAAAAAACCGAACAGTTGAATATTCAGAATTAACAGCCGAATCTGATTGGACTAACATAACTCTGAGTCGGGTACAGCCCTAGTTTGGGGCAGCCATCAACAGTGCAAGTCATGGGCATTTGTGCAGTGTTGAAGTCTTGTTAAATTGTATGTATCTGACGAGTTTTTGTTAAAAATAAATAAATGGAGTCTTGGCAGTCATGACATTCCTAATGAAAACCATCAGTGAGAACAGGAATCTATTTTTCACCGTTGTTTTCACTTATTTTGCAGTTTTAACGAGAAACAGTGTGTTAATAAGTGAACTTTAGAGGTGCTGGTTGGCAGATTTTTCTTTTCTCGCCTTTTAACAGAGCCAAGCTAGCTGTTTTCCCAAGTCGCTACCGCTAAGCTAGGCTAACAGGCTGCTGGCTGCAACTTCATGTTTACAGTGCAGATATTTAAGTGGTGTCAATCTTTTCATGTCAGTGAGAAAGCAAATAAGCGCACATGCCGTTAACATTATCGTGCATTTACTGTAGGACAACAAACAAATCTGAATTTACGTCCAAAATATATAAAGCCAGCTAAGCAGCAGTGTTAGGTTGCAGGGTATGAATACATGATGTACAAGCTGTGACATTTCACTTAAACACATGTTGTGGCAAACGGCATACCAGGTTAATGGTTCATAAATCAATATGTCACTGCGTGTTTAAGTTATGGCAGCAGGCTGATTAACATATCCAGGCTGTTAACAAGATAAAACGGTGCATGACTAGCCTCCATTATTTACACCTTGTGGCTTATTCATTAGTCCAATTCATGTGATATAATAACCCGTGGCCGCCGATTACACAAAAGCCATCAGCTGATATCTCTGACTTTATCATGTTATATTTTCTATCACTGCACAGTGTGACAAGGAAATGACTTCCAGATGCAGCATTAATCAGCCTGTAACAAACACTGCCAACATGTGACAAAATATTTCCAACCTGGCACAGAGGGGTAATTTACCGCTATAAATATCCCCATCTATTCATCTTCATCAATATCTGCATCAATTCATCAAACATTTCTGCCATATGGGGTGTCAGCGGCTTCATGACCGATTCTGATCTCCTCTCCACACCTCTGAACAGCCAGCATGAAAACCTCCGTGCACCTGCAAGCATGATGTATGCATATGTGTCACAGCTGCCGTTCGCATTCTGCTGCTAATCCCTCCGAGCTGGAAGGTTATTACCCTGCTTGCCAGTCAAACGCTGCCCAAGAAGAGACAAATATGCTCTCTGTGTGGACATGTATTTATGGACATGAAGGGAAGAAAAAATCCCCCCAGGAGGAAAGCAGCAGTGGAGGGGCTGCTGTAAATACATCCATTTCACAGACACCAACACACATCTTGCGTATGTAAAAACATACTGAGGCACACATGCATGAACAACCACCCCCACTGTGTTAACATGATGATAGGTGGTTGACAGTCTCATACACTAAGGTAGAGATACATGAAAAGATATGAAATCCTCTTTATACCAAACATGATTCCCACACCATCACATCATACTGTAAAAAACAGACATCTATTCACATTGTACTGTTTGTACTTTATTTTAACCCATTTTACTGAAACTATCTAACAAATTCTCATCTGCAGATAAAATTTACACAGCTGCGATATTTTTGAGGTTTACTTCATGAGTGTTTCCTTCGATGGTGTATCCAATGGTTCTGAGTGAAAAACAAATTAGATTGTCTCATTTCATCGCCGTACATGCCCACACACAAAACACAGGCTGAAATTTGATTTGCGCCGCCAGACTAAGACACATGTCTTTAAATCTGAGTCGAATATCAAATCAGTGCTTTAAATCTGATTTGTGAAAATCAGTTTCATGCTTCCAAGGCTGAAAAGTATGAAATGTCTGCAATGTAACTGCCAAATGAGCCTTTGATTCAGTGGCAGATCTTCCTGTAGGCGACATAGGCAGTTGCCCACAATGGCCCCACCCACACAAAAAAAACAAAAACAGGGACATATGAGAAATGGAGGAGAGGATTGCACGTGGAGAGCATTAGAGTGAGAGAAAATGAAAATGCAAAAGCCATCTGAGTCGCAGTTTAAAACAAAGAAACAGGAAGATGAAATTTGCAAAGTCGCACATGCTGCTTTCTTTTATTGTTTGTTTTTATGCCTCTGCGCTGGTGACAGCCGGGGCTGGAGGTTGTCTGTCCTAATCTCATGAATGCAGCATCTCAAGAACACTGTAAGGGAATTTCTTTACATTTGGCACAAACGTCCACATGGACTCAACAATGAACTAGTGAGATTTTAATGGTCAAAAGTGAAGGTCACTGTGACCACTCTGTGTCATTCTCATGAATGTGATATCTCAAGAACACCTTAAGGGAATTTTTTTACAATTTGGCACAAACATCCACTTCGACTCAAGGATGAACTGATTTGATTTTAATGGTCAAAGGTCATAGGTCACTGTGACCTCGCATTGGTCTCATTTTTTAAACACGATAGCTCAAGAACACCTTGAGGGAAATTTCTTCAAATTTGGCTCAAACATCCACTTGGACCCAAAAAATAAACTGATTGGAATTTGATGGTCAAAAGTTAAGGTCACTGTGACCTTGCATCTGTCTCATTCTCATGAAGGCAATATCTCAAGAAGGCCTTGAGATATCACTTGAAATATCTTCAAATTTGGCACAACTGTCCACTTTGATTTAACAATGAACTGATTAGAATTTGGTGAGCAAAGATCAAGGTGACTCTGACCTTGCATTTGTCTCATTTTTGTTAACATTATATGTCAAGAGGGCCTTGAGGGAATTTCCCTTCAGTTTGGCACCAGAATCCACTTGGACTCAACAATAACGTCATTAGAATTTGGTGGCCAAAGGTCAAGGTCACAGTGACATTGCGTCTGTCTCATTCTCATGAACGCAATATATGAAGAAGGCCTTAAAGTAATGCCCTCAAATTTGGCACAAATTTCATTTGGGCTCAGCAATCAGTTGATTAGATTGTGATAGTCAGAGGTCATAGGTCACTGTGACCTTGCCTCAGTCTCATTTTTGTCAACACAATATTTCAAGAATGCCTTGAGGGACAATAAACTGGTAAGAATTTGATGGTCAAAGGTCAAGGTCACTGTGACAATGTGTCTATCTCATTCTCATGAATGCGATATCTCAAGAGCGCCTTGAGGGAACTTCTTCAAATTTGATGCAAACATCCACTTGGACTCAAGTATGACATCATTAGAATCAAAAGTCAAGGTCGAGCCCAGTCTCACTCCAAAGTCATCGAAATCCAGCGCTTGGGCAGTGACTCGGGGTGTCAGAAACCAACAAAAAAAGGCATCCTTTAACATCGGCATGATACGCAGCCAGTTGCCGTTATAGTTTAACGGCGCCCGGCAGCATCAGGAGGAAACGCAGCAGGACAAGGACGAAAGTTAAGGCGGCCAACGTCCAAGTGGGGTGGGTGGGTCCAACAAACACCGACTTTCACCTGAGAGAGCGGTGTTCACGTCCTGTAAGATTATAAAGCCAAACCTTGCTCTTTTTTTCGAAACCTAACCACGTGTTTTTGTTGTTGAAGGAAAAAAAAGGTCAGTTCCTGGCATTGTACCAATGTGTTTATTTTAAAAGAGACTGTATGTAAACAGTGTGAAAACAGAAGTGTATCTTGAAAGAAAACAGTGCATGCAACAGGCGGAACTTGACACGGCGTCCCAGAACATCAACAACCAACACACCCAGGGTACCTTTCACGCCTTATGTGGGCATGAAAAGGCCACGACCAAACACGTCAATATGTGACGAGGTCGGAGTGAGAATGTGCTGCAAGGTCACTGACATTCACATGAATGCGATATCACAAGAACACCTTGAGGGAGTTTCTTCCAAACTGTCCACTTGGAAACAAAAATTAAATGATTAGAATCAAGAATTCATGTGCCAATCATGACATTTCACAAAAATGTCTAATGGGATAAAATGATGAAGTGATGATATCATACATCCAAAAGTGAAAGGTCAACATCACTGTGACATCGTAATTTTCTGCATAAAACATTTTTCTGGCCATTATTCAATATCATATCTCAGGAGCAGAAGGGGAGACGATTGATCAGATCCTGAACTGGTGACACTGATCTTGGGTGTCCATCTTGAATCTGTGCTGATTGTATAGATCTTCTGTGCTGAGGGCGGAAGGTGTGTGTGACGCATCCGAGTTTTCACAGATGTAAACTGAAACTCCAAAATGACTGCTTTGAGGGGGCCTAATTCTGGTTTATTGTTATTGTCTGTTTGCAAAGCTGTTTATCTGTGTTGATTTAAAATCTATTGCTCTTGTTCTCGTTCATAATAGATACAGTAAATCTACGAGATAATTTTTTGCGGGGGTCGGGGTGGGGGGTTGTCCTTGAGCTCAGAATGCGCTCGGTCTGCTTTCCTTGTCACGTCAACACTGCTTATTATACTACAAGTACTACAAAGTGAAAATGTGGACTGTTGAGTGCATGTGCATTCAATCACAGCGTATTCATAAAGTGTTTAATCAGTATCTTTGAATAGCAGATGTGCTTTTATGTTTTATGCCTGAGAATGTTTGAAATCTTTAACAAATGGTTGAAGCGTGATGAGATGCAGTGAGTTTCTTTACAGTACGTGCAGATTGAACACACTCATTCAGCTGAATGTGTGCATAATGCACTCAATCTAATAATTTGCATTTGCTCCAGTCACTGTTGTGTAATTTCCTTGAATTCCCTGAGTATGTAGTAATAAACAGGCATTGCATTTCAAATAAATCCAGCGCTTCATTTTTTTCAGTCAGACCGACATCCACACAGAAACACACAGAGACATCTGTCCTCCCTCATTTGCAGCATTGAGAGTATCACATCAAAACACGTGCACAAAACAACACAGCTGAAATCCCAGTGTGAGTAATCTCATCAGAGAAGTGTTCAGACAGGTGGCTGTGTGTAGGCAAACCTGCTTGATCCAGGAGACAGAGAGCACCAGAGAGATAACCGGCGATAAAGTCCCTGGAGCAGACATGAAACAACTCGGATCAAGGCACATCTATTGATGTACAAGTGTGTCTTTGTGTTGGCATGTGTGTGTGTGTGTCTGTGTGTGAGCTCCATCTCTCCTCAAGGACCTCGGTCCATCGTGTTCTCCTGAGGCTGTCAGTAGTATTTAAAACATAGATACAGTACAACTTGCTGCAGTCCCAGTCCCAAGGGCATCCAGTGAGGCCTTATCTAACCTGACAGGCTGCGAGGAGCGAAGCTGCTAATGTCTGTTAATGTTTAAGTCATAACATGTATCATGCATGCATGTTTGTGTGAGCATTAAGTGTCAAATGACTTTGAAGCAACACTCTGCTCTGAGGTGTAGGATACGATTACCTTCTGCAACTTCTGTTATAAAACTGACGAAGCTGAATTGGATTTAACACGACCAGGAGAGCTGCAGTAAAGTATTTTTTTATTGTATCCCTTTTGTCGTCATGTTTTATGGTGGCGTTGGAATAAAGGTCCAAAACTGCCAAGCTGAAAACCTGTTCAGATAAACAACGCCCGTGTGCTCACAGTAACTGTGACATGACAGTTTTTTTACCCATAGCAAAGTATTCATTACTCCTGCACTGCTCTTACACATTAATATAATCACCTTACACTGCAATACCTGCACTGTCAAACACAAATTTGCACCACCATCATATCTACTGCAGTAACAGCTCTGGGTCCTGGGACTAGATCATTTCACTTTGGTTTGTTTTTAATCTTTTTACCTATTTTTTTTCCATCCTTATATATATGTATGTGTCCTTGTATGTGTTGTGTGAAAAGCTACTGGGTGCCTTAATTTCCCTCTGGATTATTAAATAACTACCTATCCTCTCTATCTTTTAGGGCATAAACAATAGTATTAATAATAATAATTTTGTAATCCTTTAGCAAATATGTGATTGTGTTTCCATGGTGATGCTGATGCTGCACAAGCAGCCGAATGACAACACCTAAAGCTCACAGTGAAGTGAAGAAAACAGAAATAAAAACATCCATGCATGCAGCATATTCTCACAAAACGATTTGTACATCTTAGCTCAACTCAGGAAAAGAGACGTGATGAGGACGAATCTTAAAATGACTCAAAGTTCACTCGAGGTTCAGACGCTTCTGAACATGCAATTCCCGTGAAAGCCAGCCGAAATATGGAGGAGGTGGGGCAACATTTTCCTGTGAATATAAACTAATTAATTATATTTCTACATGTATTTTGTATCTACTCTGTGTAAAAGAGAAGCAGCGGTAGTCACGTATGTCCTGGGTGGAAAGAAAGCCCTCAAATGAATGATTCGAGAAAAGTAAAATCAAACATTCAAACACTGAATGAAGAAATTACTGCACGGTATTAAGATCAAATCATGAGTGAGCATATATATTTTTTCTTTATCTATTCACTCAATCTGGAATCTACACTGTTCAGGGACCACAGTATGCAGAGATATTTAAACAGGCCTACACTACTTTGAAAAATGGTAATGTCCCTTTTTCCCCTCCCCAAAATTTAGTGTAACTGTGGAGCGTAATTTGTCGCCCTGTCTGACAACGAAGCTTTAAAATTTAGCTTTAAATCCACTGCAGCAGGTTTTCTTACCAGAAATTAGTCTGCCTCACTTCTCACCTTCAACTCTGCCTGTCATACCTGCTGCTTCTTCATTTCTTTTTTTTTTTTTTTGCTAGACATTTGGTTATTGCCTCTCTGCTCCTTTCATTTTCTTGTTCTCTCTGTACTCTAGCTTTTCTTTGAGAGCTGCTGATTGGTGGTGTGGCATTCTGACGTAGCTAGTCAGGCAGCAGTCAGCCTCACATGTTTACATCATCTGTACCCTTTGGGATGGGGTCAATAATGGAGGGGTCCCCTCAGATTATATGTGGTCATATGCCTACAAAGTTGCGTGGTGATGGGTGAAACCCTTGAGATGTTATACACCTTTATGTGATGAGCCACGCCCTCCGCAATATTCATTGCCTGATAGAAGCTCAGTTTTAGTAAGTTTTCCAACTTTTGCCAAGAGGGAACTTTAGATATTGGTCCCTAGATTATGTTCACCCAGTTTCATGCAGATTGCTCAAACTTCCTAGGAAGAGATCCATTTGAAGTGTTTTTCAAAAAATTCAAAATGGCGGAAAATCTATGTAACCGGAACACATACGGGGCATGAGATATGCCCATTCAAAGTTTGCAGTTTCAATCAGTTGCTATAGCGCCCCCCCCCCCCCCCCCCCCTTTGGCCAATTGATGTACTATTGCTTCATTCGCATCCTCCCATGAGGATCAGCACCACAACGAGGCTGTAAAGACGTGTTTGATGTGATGACGTTCTATCTCATTTTGCGTCTTGTTAGCAGCCGTCTTTTTTAAGACACATAAAAGCTTCAAAGTGAATGAGTGCGGCATTTACTGATGTATTTAATGTCATGAAATAAAATGTGAAAGTCTCTTAAACTTGTGTTAAGCACAGACCTTGGTCCTTATCAAACCAAAAAACATTGGCTTAAAGATGAGGGAACCAGTGGTGCATTATGCTCAAACTCATTTCTGATCTTACAGTGACTTCTAGGTCTAAGATCATTAATGAGTTTTAACTTCCCCTGTTATTACTTGCTTGCTATACCATGTACAGCGTAGACTCTATAATAGGGACAGTGATGAGAAGCTATTAACTGTATGTTTCACTTTTCTCTCACTTACACACCATCCTTGGAGGAGCAGCTGATCTGCCCTGATGCAGCACGGGTCAGCTCACATTTGCTCGCTGAGAGAAAAGGGTTTGATCATCAAATGTGTGCAAATTTTTTCTGAATGCAATTACATGTTTCACTGAACACGATCATTTTCTTTCAAAGATGTTGCTACAAAGTACCAGGCAGTTGATTGGATGTGTGCTGCCCTGCGTCCACGTCCTTTCAACTACAATGCGATTATGAAATAATGATAGTCATATCCATCTCATATTGAAAAACATCCGCACATGTTGTTTGGCTTTGATAATTCAGAAGCTACTGTAATAGCTGCTGCCGTCTTGCGCACCTTGAAAAAAACTGGACACGGTAGATAATTTTCGACTTTCTTTCAAGTGCACGAGACGTCTCTGGAGCTTATTATCAACACAGCTGTTTTATTTGTTATGTGGTGGGAAACGTGTTGTTATTGTGGATGTGAGCACTGTGGCGGGGGGTGGGGGGGTGGGGGGGGGTGGCATCATGAGTGCATGATGCGGTACAATGAATTATAACAACAAACAAGCCTGAGACTGATGTAATATAATAAAAAAAGCAGGCTTGCTTTGTGACGACGGCTTTCTTTCCTGACCCGACCTCCTGACACCACAGATTAAAGACCATCCTGAGTAAATTGGTGGAAAATCATAACAAAAGCAGATACTTCAGAAGATGTTCTGGAGACACGTAGTGGCCCGACACGTGACAATTTACGTACATCATGTTGGGAGTTTCTTTGATTTGTCGCTTTGCGTCCCCGCTGGCACTGCTTTGCAGGTCGCCTACCTGGACAGCAGTGCTGCTGCATGTGGCAGCCTCTGTGACCGAGACAAAAATCCCCAGAGGCAAATAAAATAATCATGAATCTTGAGTCATCACACTGTAGATACTGTATTTTCAATGCAGCTACATTTTCTCTCTCATTCCATATTTTTCTCATTGTCATTAAATCCCATGAAAAGACCTAAACCAACAGGGTGTTAGTCCGTCTCTCAACACTTCTGCACTTCCCTACCCCGTCTGTTGCGCTCAGCCTCAAGCCTCATTAGCCACGCCATAATGAGAAAGACAGATTTTTTTTTGTTCATTTGTTCCTGAATAAGTCAAATGATGCAGCAATAACAAAACCAAAAGAAATATCACAGGAAAGTCTGACAAAACAAACATAACTTTGTGTAGCAGATTTTTTTTCTTCTTTCTCCTCATTTCATGACCCCTTGAATTAATTTGGTGTCTTTTAATTCTAAGTATGTTAAGTTCATTTAGAGCACATTTACAGGAGCAGTGTGTGGGATTTAGTGGCATCTAGCAGTGACGATTGCAGATTACTCACATGTGCCAAGTTTTAACTCTCAGTCAGGATCCCTGCAGTGTTTATTTTTCAGGAAGTTTTTACAGAGAGCTGAATTCAAAAACAAATGGACCAGCTGATTTAAACTGGTAATAACACTGAGAAAAGCAATTTCACATTCCAAATCTGTTGCTGCTTGGCACATTGCATATTGACTGCTAGCCCTGTGCTTGACGATGTGCTGGCACCTTTATTCTCTGATAACTTAAGGCCTGGATGTTCAGGAGGTTTTTACTGTGAGCTGAATTATCTGCAGAGGTCTCTTCCTCTTCCCCATGTTAAAAAATTTTTTTTTTTCCGTCGCGTCTTGTTTCAAAGGGGCTGCTAACTAAAGTAGCTGATGCAAATAGCGCTATGTGGCTCATTCAGATCGTGCTTTCACACCTGTATTTGGGTTCGTTTGATCAGCACCAGGGGGGAAAAAATTATAAATTGTTTCATTTTTGTTTTGGTCCGGTTCCTGTTCACACTTAGTATTTTTACATGCACACAGTAGTCGAGCTAAGCTCATAGCTCGACTAATCAGTCATGTCAGACTTCTCGACTTGTCTAAGTATACATGCAGAAGAGAAGATTGAATTTCTGACCAAGTACGCCTGACTCCGCCTCCACAGGCGACACTGTGTCCTTTTTAATATAGTGCATATTGAACTGGCTCCAGTTGACCCCGAGGAGGAAGCTATCGACAAATGAAAAGGTGGATGTAGTTTCCTAGTCCATCCAGAAGTGCATTTTCTGCGTCTCGTCGCCATGTTTGTTCGTTTTTCTGGGAGTTACTGCACTGCTGCTACGTCATCTCTTCTCCTGGGTGAAAGTCCACGAAAGAAAAAGTGGTGCATGCGCAGAACGGAGTCTGACTCTAGTCGGACTAAGTGGATACATGCAGCTATGGTTTGTATAGTTTTCAATCAAATTATGAGGTGTGTTAGTTGAGCTACGGATAGTCCAATTTCAGTCGGACTAAGCTGTTTACATGCATTTAAAAGTCCAGTTTCAGTCGGACTAAGACAGTTATTCAATTTTCTCAAGCTGCATGTAACGTACTGAATGACTTTTTGCAAACGAACCAAGAGGAGTAAACATGAAGTTCAACTGACTGACGGTTAACTTGTTGATTGGAAAGTTTTAGTTTGTCATCCTGCATCAACAGGACCCACATGAGGAAATCAAACTGGTGACTGACTGAAATTTATGCAGCAGCACTTTAATACTTTATATTCTTCAGTTTGGCTCATAGAGACATAACTGATTGTAAACATTATTACTAGGCTGTTATTAAACTGCAAATCAATCACATTTTATAGATAATGACTAGCAGAGACAGGCTGAAAAGAAGGCGTCTTGCACAGTAGTGGTTCGGGGCTTAATACTGTGGGGTCACTGTCACACTTTTTAATGGACTTAATGAACAGACAAAGTATCTGGAGCTGGATACAGTGACGGCAGTCGCAGGGAAAATAGCCTCACTGACGTGCATATATGTTACCATGGCTATGCATAAGCATAAATAGGCCGTGGGACATACATACAGGATCAATTATGAGAACGTGGACAGATTTCATGAGCAGCAGATGGATTTATTACCAGTGTAGCTGTTGTTAAAATCACATATCTGTTATCATAAAATCCTGTGGTTGGTTCATTTTCTTTCAAACCACAAATGCACCACACCAGAGTCTGTTTGGAAGCGGACTGAGGTCCAACATTCAGAGCAGTCTTGGTTTGTTTTAATCGAACTGAACAGGCACACTTAGGTAATAAAAACATGACGATTCTTATTTTCAAGTGAGAAAACAAAGTCATTATATTATGTCCCCTTAAATCCCCATCAGTGGACATTTAAAACAAAGCTTAAGCTGATCAAAGTGCTGTACAAAAAATACATCACCAAAGTGCATAAGAACATTAAAATGTGAAAACTAAATGAAATGAAATAACCCACAAAGACAACAGTCCAGAGTCTGGGTCCAAACCTCCAGGTTGGAAAACACAGGTCTATGGCACAGAGGAATAAACTATGTCCAGCTTTGGTTTGCATTTGGATCAGTTCATGTAGGCTTTGGTCTTTTTACAGGATTCACTGACAAGAAAATATAGATTCCCTCCAACCTTCTCCTTTCAGGGCAAAATTGAAAACTAAACACAGTCTGGCTGGTTTATTTTCTCCCACATAAAGAAACACCTACAACATTTAAAGACAAAAAAAAAACATATATATATATATATATATATATATATATATATATATATATATATTTGAGACATCTTGTTCAGACTTGTATCTTCAGCCAGTGTGGATTTTTAATCCTGTACACAAGGAAGTCATCCAGCTCTGTCCTTTCACCACAGACACACTAAATGGCTCATTTAGCTCCCGGTGGCCAACTTCAAAACTGCGAGCTGGCACTCCAGTTACTCCAGTATCACCATTATCAACAGGGAGTGAAGAGGCTTTACTGTGTCAATGCTTGTCTGACTCACAGGATGGAGACTGTGTGAACAAGCCTGCCATTGGCTGCCTGCCTCAGACAGAGTTCTTCTCTTCCACTGTCTACCAGCACTATTTTCCAAGCGTACCATCACTTTACCCTGGGCTCAGGGCCACCAAAGACGACTGGCATTATTTAAGAAAAATACAAACAACCCAAAGCATTTTTTTGCAGGTTGCGTCTGAGGTTGCTAAGCAACCTTAACAAGCACCGTGCAGAGCTGATCTTCTTCCAGGAGCTGTTTCTAAGTGTGTAGGCCTGTCGTGTCATGGGACAGATGCATAGCTCTGGGTAGCCCTGCACTAACATGATCAACTTTACCGTATTTATCAGACTGAATATTTACAGAAAGGAAAGATATCTGTCAGCTGTGATTGGTTTGTATCCTGACCACTTCCTGTGTCTGTCCTTTCAAATTAAATTTTGACAAGGCACAGCTCCTAATAGAGTTTTGCGTTTGTTTTTTCGACTAAAGGTACAATGAAATCTTGCCAACTAATGACATCTCTGATATATTAGGGGACAGGCCTAGATTTTATTATTAAGATGTATTTTTAGCTCATCATCGTCTAATTTTCGTCATGGATAAGAGGTCGTTAACGAAAAGTTTTCGTCATAGTTTTCTTCAACAAAATTAACGCCGGGTAGAAGTAGAGGAGAGACGAGATCGACTGATCTGTGTTCAGACTTATGAGGAAAATCCAGGAGGTGTTGGACTGTTTTATTCCTTCTCACACACCCGTGTTGCTTACAATATTTCCACCATAAATCGATGAAGAGAAGGCACAAATTGGTGCATAAAAATCCATCAGAGTGCAGAAAATAAAGTGATGTGTCCCCCAGTGTTGAAACAAAACCAAACCCCTACTGGGGATAGGTCTGACTATGCAAGGTTCTGTCAGCGAATCACAGGAGTCAAAATGACTCATTAGACGATAAAACACCTGTCCAAATGGCAAAATAAAAAGCACTCAGGCTGTGTTTACAGGTGATACACAACAGGTTGTGCTGGAGCAGCTTTTGTCTTGAATCTAAGACATGCTTTGCAGCTCCAGTGTCTATTGAAGTACTAATGAATAAAAACTGAGGACTATAGTCGTATCATCTAGTTAGAGTTAGTAATGTGCAAACAATTCAAGGTTAACGCGGCCTGGACAGATAAAGCAAACATACTGTGTCTCCTCTTAGTGAATAATTCATGAGGGAATTATCAGGTTATTAATGCAGGGCTCTGATCCTTTTCCTTTGTTTTAACCGTTACACAGTTTGCTTTTAATCTCTCCATTAAATTAGGTGTAAAAAGTAGAAAATCTCTACCAGAACATAAAAAATTTCATGAAACTTCATGAATAAGCCAGAGAGCACGAGGAGCTGGATGGGCAGGAAGAGGAGATGTTTTTCCGAACACACTGATTCCCTGAGAGCTACCGAGCCTCTGTCAACAACACTCTTCAAACTTTTCCGTAACGTATCCTCCACCGGAGGAAGCAAACACAAGTATCGGGTAACGTATTCCTCCTGACTTCCGACAGCTTTGTCTCCATGGCAACTAATCCGCAGGCTGTGGCAGTAAAGAAGTACCTTGTGAACTTCTCAATGAGAACAAGTCACTGTGGACTATGGAGTGGCAGACTGTGAATGTTAAATATATCACAGACCCAGATAGGAACACAACAAATTAGAGCCAAATTTGGCGTTTTGTCCTGCATCACTTCCCTCCTACGTGTGTGTGTGTGTGTGTGTGTGTGTGTGTGTGTGTGTGTGTGTGTGTGTGTGTGTGTGTGTGTATTTCCTTTGCTGCACTAAGACAACACAAAGCATATGGATATGCATGGGCAGAATGGGCCCCAGGGTACAACATGCAAACCCCCGTGTGTCTCTTTATGGTTATTTGGTAGTTGTTTGCATCTCCTTATGGTCAATTTGTGTCTGTTTGTGGACGCTCTGTACATCTTAGTGGTTGCCTTCCATCTCTTTGTGGTTGTTTTGCATATCTTTAAAGTTGTATGGCACCTCTTTATTGTCATTTTGCTTTTATTTGTAGCTGTTTTCCATCTTTTCGTGGTTGCTTTTTGTCTGGATGTTTTTTTTGTGTGTCTCATTTTAGTTATTTTTCAGCTCTTTGTGGGTTTTTCTGTCTGTTTTCTGTCTCTTTGTTGTCATTTGTGTGTTTTTGTTGTTAATTTGTGTCTCTTTGTGATTGTTTAGGTGTTGTTTTCTATCGCTTTGTAATTGTTTCTGTCTCTTTGTGGTCATTCTGTGCGTCTTTGGTTGTTTTGTGTCTCTTTGTGATTGTTGGCACCTCTTTGTTGTCATTTTGTTTGTATTTGTGGCCGTTTTCTGTCATTTTCCATTTGTTCATGGCCCCTTTCTGGTCATTCCGTGCACCTTTGTGGTTGTTCGGGGGGTTTTCACCTCCTTGTGGTTGTTTTGCATCCCTCTTTAGTTGTGTGGCACCTCTTTATTGTCACCTTGCTTTCATTTGTGGCCGTTTTTGTCTCTTTGTGGTCATTTTCCACCTCTTTGTGGCTTTGTGGTTATTTTGCATCTTTCTGTGGTTGTTAAGTGCCATTTTGTTCCTATTTATGGTCATTTTCCATCTCTTTGTGTCTCTTTGTGGTCATTCTGTACACCTTTGTGATTGTTTAGGTGTTGTTTTCCACCTTTTTGTGGTTGTTTTGCATCTATTTTTAGTTGGGTGGTGCTTTCCTGTTGTCATTGTGCTTTTATGTGAGGCTGTTTTTTGTCTCTGTGGTCATTTTCCACCTCTGGGCGTCTATTTGTGGTTATTTGGCACCTTTTTGTGTCTTGCCGCCTCTGTTGTCATTTTGTTCCTATTTGTGGACATTATTCATGTCTTTTTAGTTGTTTTGCATCCTTTTTCTGGTTGTTTGGCGCCTCTTTGTTTTCATTTTGTTCCTATTTGTGGACATTTTCGGTCTCTTTGTGTTCATTTTCCGTGTCTTTGTGTCTCTTTGTGGAGGGGTTTTGCGGCTCTGTCATTTTGTGAGGGTGGTTTTGTGGCCGTATTCTGCCTTTTTGTTGTAGTTTGTGTCTTTTTGTGATGGTTTGCGTTTCTTTGTAGTCATTTGATTAACAAGAAGAAAAGTAAACAGTCACTTTAAACAAATGCTCTGACCCAGGAGCCCTCTGAACACTTGAGCCTGGGCCCAGTGGTCCTAAACAGTGACCCATCTATGTGTATGTGATGATAAACAAAGCATGTATGTGAGCTTTGGGTGTCTTTTTATGATCATTCCATGCACGTTTGTGGTTGCTTATGAGTTGTTTTGTGTTTCTTTGAGGTTGTTTTGTGTCTCATTGTGGCCATCTGTGCCTCTTTGTAGTAATTTGACTGATAACAAGAAATGCTAACAGTCACTTCATGCTCTGACCCAGGAGCCCTCTGAACACTTGGACCTGTGCCCAGTAATAACCCATCCATGTCAATATCATGTGAGTGTATGTGTGTGTAGTTTGGCCAGGATGGAGCAGACCTTACAAAGGGCACAGTAATCAAGGCAACAAAGGCCTCTATATGAGGGCTGATTACAGCGCTGGAAGAATTACTGCTAACAGGGCCTAATGACGTGTGACATTAGCCACTGTGAGCTGATTGGGGATATAATTAGACGAATCATTCCATGAAAAGACATGAAAACAAGATATGCTACAAGAGTCAATGTTCTCGATGTAACCCTGCTTTTAAAAAGGAAAAGAAGGCAAATTAAGAAAATCCAATAATTAGTAATACTGAACAGAAAAAAGGCTGGTATTACTTGGCTGTGATTAAAAAATAAATCGCTTAAAAGATGCCAGACCCGTTTTTCTCAGGGGTTTTTACTTTTTTTTTTACTAATGAGGACAAAATCAAACATCTCTGAAGGTAGAAGTTGAGCTCACAATGCTTGTTTTCTTCACAAGCAACCTCTGGAAGATACAAATCCCCTATCTTCATCTGAAATAGATTGAATTGGGACATTTTTGTTTGTGATCTACAAACACTAACCCATAAATGTTTAAGTTTTGGTTCACAGTTGTTAACAGATTAATTAGAAATGAAAAGCTGAAATGTTTTGAGGCAATAATTGTTCAAAAACTTTAAATCACACTGGGATGCATCCAAAAACTTTTAGATTCACTGCAACTTGACGTCATCTCGTGTTCACTTTAAATGGCTGGACATGCTTAAAAATAAGACAAGACGTGCGCAATCCGATGGCTGACAGGAACATCCAGAGAGAACAGGACATTAGACGCAAAAGTTGTAAAGAGCACAGCAGGTGGCATCATTAGGAGGCAGAAAACTGCAGCGATATCGTTTCTTCCTAGTGCAAGTCTTCCAAACAAACGACCGAGAAAAAGTGGGCCTGCATAGGTCAGGAGACAGATCAGGCTCAGAACAGAAGAACAGAGTTCCTTTGATGCGGCAGAGAAAGTTGACAAAAGGACAACAAACATTTTCTTTCTCAAATGTGGGCTGGAAAGTAGCCACAAAGTAAGAGCTGGGAAAAAGTGCCACATGACAGTATGCCCTGAGACTTCAAAATAGTAGATGAAAGAGTCTGAAAGCATGAGGCGAAATTGTTGTAATTAACATTATAATAAACAAGAATCTGAACTTTTTAGCTGCATAATACAGAGACTATGGAGCATCACGTGTAATATCATCACCATGTGTGTGTGTGTGTGTGTGTGTGTGTGTGTGTGTGTGTGTGTGTGTGTGTGTGTTTTTGTGTGATAAACAACACATTCATTACTCCTCTCTCTGTCTGTCACAGTACATACAGTGACTGAAAGCTCAAAGTAATGCGGAAAAACCTGAAACAAAAAAAGCCACAAGATACTGGCTCTAAAAAGTCGTTCATTCTTCCAAACACATGCTTTCAACTAAATTCTTCACAAGTAAAAACTGTGCTTACTTTTTCCCACAGGACATATGGTCATGGACATGGTCTCTTTGAGAAGTGAAGTAAAGTAAAGAATTATTCAGGTTTTATCAGATGTAGGTAAAAAGCTGTGAAAAGGTCATAGCAATTAAAAAAAATCTATTTAAATCTGCAGAGGTGTCTGTGGATCTCTTCTCTGTGGTTCTCTTTAACAAGTGTCCTGTTAGTTTACTTGTTACTGAGTGCCACGCATGCTTATATATAATATATATATTATAAGTCGCGGCATATGTTGGCACTGCTTGTGTGTGTGTGTGCGTGCTAGTGTGTGTCTATATAGCCTTCACTGACCTCAGCAAAGCTTTTGACACCGTAAGCCGTGAGCTGCTCTGGAAACAACTCTCACCAGAGGACAGCCGGCATTCGACCAACGTCCGGGCTCCCCTGCCCTATCTGCGGACGGATGTGCGGCTCACGCATCGGCCTCGACAGCCACATCAAGTGGCACCAGCGACAACATCGCTGAACCCCCCCACAGTCTTTTTTTAAAATGAACTTAGATCAGGTTTATTTCCTTATGTTTGGACCAGAGTTAGGCAGCCCAAGGCTCCGGAGCCACATGCAGGTCTTCAGTGGCTCCCTATGAAAAATTCATATGGAAATGAAAAATGTTTTTTCTCAAACATTTTAATTTTCATTTATTATTGTTGTAGTCCTAAAGGAATTCTCATGTTCTCCAATTGTAAAAATGTGTTTTAACTTTTCATCAACTAAAAATACATCATACATCTTCAGCTGGTGCCTTTTCCTCTGAATTTTGATGAACCTCATAGCTGTGGTTTGTCTTCAGTTTCCCTAGCTTAGCCAGCTGTGGATTTGAAATGCAGAAAAGTCTCAGAGGATAATAGAAAATCAGATAATGGACAGAGTTATTTGCTTTTATCGCCAACGCTGCAAAATGAAAGCACCAATTAACCCTAAATAGCCCACTGTGGAGTTGCCACTTTATGGTAAACCATATTAATGAATGCTAACTTAGAAGTAATAGGCTGTGTTACCTTCATTATGAGGTTCTAATTTGTTTTGAGGTCCCAGATAGATTCTTTTTGTTTTTTTGTTTTGGTTAAAAATAGCTCTTTTGGTAGTAAAGGTTGCACACCCCTGGTTTAGAAGGGAAAAGTATGTGGTTAGGTTTAGAGGAAAACATCATAGCTTGGCTTAAAATAAGTGTGGTTGTCACTAATGTGATGCAACATGCATCATGTGACATACATCACAAGAGCTGCATGCTACAAACACAAGCTTTATACAAGTTATTGAAATAACCCGGTTGACTTTTGATTTCTCAGGGAAACAAACAGCGGGCTGCTGGGGGAAAGTCCAGAGTTTGTTTAACCCATCCACCATCAGTCCTGCCGTCCCTATACAATCTCACTCGCTCTTTATACTATCGTAGTTGCCGACAGCGTTGCAAACTGCTGCTGCCCGGTGCGCATCATACCATCGCGAACAGTGCCTCTGTGCGTCTGTGCATCTGACGCTGGCATCTATTGACAAAGTTGCGATATTTAATGAGTTGAGAGTGAGAACAGGACGGTAACTCTGAGAAATGCAAAAAGTAATGCAGCAAAATTTTCCCCAAGGTTTCTTTCTCTAAACCTAATGTATCATGACTTAACTTGCCTAAACCTAACCTCCATAACTTTATGTTAAGTCTGAATGTCATTCATGGGGAGCTAATTAATAGGATATGATACGTATGAGGATACGTTGAGTGACAACAGCATTGTTTTTGTAGTATCTTACCTTTTTTTTAACATTAAACCAGAATCACAATCTTTCCCTCACCGTAATCAAAATGCTGTTGTTGCCTAATACGAACCACAGAGAGAGGTCTGGACGTGAACCTGGCATTCTGATGTCAGGACATAAATGCACCGTTTACTTTTAAAATGCTGTATGTGACTACGGAGAAAGACAGTTGATTGCTGAGTCTCATTTACAGGTCATCCAATTCCAGGGCTTTGTGCTGGTGGTTTGAGTGTCAGTGTTTGACAACCTGGGAATGAGATGCAACAGTCAAACTCTTTCTCCAGACTTACATACAACGTCTTTAACTCAAAGTAGCACTGTATCCGAACATAAACCAGACAGTGATTAGGTTGTCACCACAGGGTAATTATGTATTCAATTTGGTAAAATACAAATGTGATTTCTCTGAGAATACAGTTGCAACAAAGAGATAGTATTTCCGATCATGTTTGCCAGATTGACAAGAGTTTGTCAAAATCACTCAGAACTCCAGTAACGTGTAACCCAAACTAAGATTGAACATCAGTAAATGTTCATGTTTGCCACAATCCGTAATAGACTGGAGTGCCAATTTACTTGTCAGCAGGCATTTTATGTTTACTTCATCTGTCAAAGTTGGCAGATATTTCTTATTTACGTGACGTTAGTCCAATCAGGGATCTATTCATACTGAGACGACATCAGATGAAGAGAAAACAGATACTTGGCAGCAAACTTGGAATAAGAAGCTACAACTAATTGTGTGGGACAGCTTTTCATTTAAAAAAAAGTGCAGCAGAACCAGTCCAAATACAAAATAGAGACGCTTCAGTACTAGAATGTGTAAGTGCTGGAGTGGCTGAGTAAAAGGAAAACAGGCTTGAATGAATCCCATTCAAAGTCTCTGCAGTTACTTGAAGATAGCTGTTCACAGAGACTCCCCATTGAGCTGGAGAAACACTGCACACTTTTTGAACAGTTGAAGAAAAAAAATCCAGATGCGATGAGCAAACAAAGACACATCTAAGCGGAGCTGGAGCTATAATTTTAGCCACAAACTGTCTCTGTTTAAATGGGATAACAAAAAAAGAACTAAAGCTCTGCTACATATTTCATTATAAGGTATTCTGTGCTGATTGTCAACAACAAATCACAGTTTACTTTGAATTCACGGTGGCGCACTCGAGGACGTCATGGGGTTTGGAAAGTTTCTGAAGGCACTGTACTTCAAATCTAGCAGACAGATGCTCTTCATTTTAAAGTCATGAAAATTGATTTTCACTCTGAGGCAATAGCATGATCCGCGTCCAGGGAGCCAGCCTCTATAAAGTTAGACTAAAACTATTAAGATCAGCAAAGGCCGACTCCGAGTGGCTGCCAGAAACGAATGCAAATGAGATCGGAGCTCTTACTTTGAAACGTCTCAGACAGAACTTAGTGGAAAACAAAATCAGATCAAGAAACAGAGCATGTAGAGATAAAGCATCGTGAGGGATCACTTTGACCATACTAACAGAAACACACAGGAAATATGTGGACTTTGTGGTAGGCCTGCATGTTTAAAGAATTGCCCATGCCACGCAAAATTACATGTCATGTAAGATTAGTTGCACCACCAAGGAGGCTAAAAAGGCGCAGCTATATACAGAATGTAAATGCTTGCTGCTATTTTTATCACCTCCAAAGAAAACTAAGGCGTCCAGACAAAAAATTAAATAGAACATAAAGCCAAGTATGTCAGCCAGGAGGAGTAAATTATGGTGGGCAGAGTGAGATATAGGGTGTGAGGAGGCGAGGAAACATCAAGAAATGTAGTGCGGAGGAGAAAGAAAAAAGCTCAGCCTTGTATTTTTTTCTTCCCTCTGTGTTAAACTGGGCGTGAGACTGGGAGTCAGCAGCAGTGAAAGAGTGTGGTTATGGCTTGTGGTTTTCGCTCGGCACTAACATCTCAGCAGAGCTCTCGACAAGGAGGAACAGAGGGGACAAAATAGACCCTTCAGAACGTAAGAGGCCAAGCTGGTGCCTCACATCCTGAGAGGACAGGCGGAAAAATAAAACAACCACCATGTGTGACATCAAGTATGTGCAGTTAAGTGCAAATTATTGTCGCTGTGACTCTGGCTGTCAGACACACTCTGTCTTTATCTCCCGTTGTCGCTGTGGAAGCTCAGCCTTAAACAGAAACGTCCGCTACATGACCTCTATGGAAAAAGTACATTTCACATATACACCTATACAATATTTTTACATGTATAGATTTAAAATGCATACAAGTAGATGGGAATATGTTCATTATCTTGAGAGTAAATAACAGTTAAATCTATTTAAGTTGACGCAGCACTTCATTACACACACGACTTGCTAAAAAACTACTAGTCTTTGTTTTCACACTTCAGCTTTTGCATCCATGAAACAAACTAGATATGACATTCATTAATGAGATTTTAGTGCACGAGATGTGTTCGAGTTTGTAATTGCACATTTTAGCCTAGTGTTGCTGTTGGTAAGGGTCCAGTGTGTAGGTTTACTGGCATCTAACAATGAGGTTACAGACTGGAACTTCTCCCATGTTCACATATGGGTTCACATATGCGCAAAAAATGCTGAGTCACCGCTCGGAGTCTGTTTAGAGGGCTGAAAAATAGGGATGTTCCTGGCGACTGATTTCCCTGTCGACTAAACAAACATTTTAATTAAGACTAGGCGACTAGTCTAAAAAAAGGAAAACACTCATAAAACAGTCAAAATTTAGCACAAATTATTGTTCGGTATTTGAAACATTGTCCCAAAAAATATTTTGTGCATTATGAAGCTTTACATCACAATCTTGAACAACCATGGCGGATTTTAAATGCCGCTGAAGTACGAGACACCCTTTTGTTTTAAAACTCCAGTTTACTGGAGCGTTACCGCGGGGAGAGGGACTGCTGTCTGACGGCTCTGTAGCACTCACTAGTGGCGGGCGGCTGCATGACACTTAAGCGGCCTTGTACATGAATAAAACACTACAGGTTTAACCTACTAATATTTCTGGTGCAGATTAGCAAGGGGGCGGACGTTTAAACATTTAGACGTCTAATTGCGCGCGTCCCTACTGAAAAGGACCAAGTGTGAAAACACCCTAAATCCTACACAATGATCATTTAATCGCAGACCCCTACGACTTCAATTCATCAAGATTTTTCTCCGTTTTTGGATTCTTCGTATAATAAGCGCATTTCTTAGAATAATAAACTACTCTGCTCTCGGATGATGCTGTTGTTATTTTGTTAACAGCAGGATCGGAGCATTGAGGGTACTAAGGTCCATGTTTTAGGGGGTGTGGAGATATTTACTACATGTAACTTTCACTTTTTGTTGCGTGGAAATAGTTTGCCAGGATCCATCGAAACATCTTCATTAAACTAATGTGACATGGAGTAAGTGTGCAGGCTTTTTATTCTTTTATTCTTGCTGTTTTCTGATAGCCTTGCACCTGCATGATGTGGGGACAATTACTCTCCTTTGATTCATTGGCTGTCCTGACAAAAACTGACGTTGGTGTTTTCATTGTTGAATCCTATTACTGTTTCTCGCTGCCTCATTTGACCCAGCAGAACCATTAAAGTTTAATCTCCCAGTATCTTATCTAATATTGTGCCTGTTGGCCCAATAATTAATTCATATTGGCCTTATCATACTTTGTAGTATCTCATATCTGCTGTGGTGGTGTACCTGTAATTGATGGTCTGCACTGTTGCATCCCTCCAAGATTACTTTTTTTGCATTACCTCTCACTGTCCATCCCATACTGTATAAAATCTAAACCTGGTTATCCATCCTGTATCACCTTATGTTACCTTAGTCCTGATTTCCCTTAAGATATTTTTCATCTCTGTGCTCATGCAGTTTCTTCTACCAGGGCATGAGTAAGAGATGAGAATCACAAACTAAAGACCTTGCTGGCATATGTTAGCTATATCCAACATAACATATATTCTTCTCTGCCCCTTTTTTCTTCTGGCAGGACTGAAGAAAAGAAAAGTGTGCAACGACAACATGAGGCTGAAAAACTGCAGGCATGAAATATAGAGAGGGAACAAAGGGAGAGAGGACCGGCTGAAATCTGGCAACAAAAAAAAATGTACTGAAGGAACACAGGACTGGGGGAAAATTGGGTGAGTGAATTTAGAGCAGAGCAGTGTGCACACACACACACACACACACGCGCGCTACAATGCAGCCTTGTTACATCTACCTTCAGTAGAGCCAGTGTTCAGGGCAATTATCCGGAGTGTTGCCACACCTAGACGAGCCCACAAGTCGGCCACAGAGCTCTAGTTGGACAAACAACACCAGCTGTGACGATTAAAGAAAACACTCAACACCTCCTCTCCAAAACATATTTTCCCTGCTTCCATCAAAATAGCTAGATGCCATATGCACCGAGTACAGAACACAGATTGAAAGCTGTGTATCGGCAGCAGCTTTGGTCTCGGCCAGTGATTGCAGGCTAAGTGTAAACAGCGGGCAGCTGCCAGAGTCATCAGTTCAGCCATGCTGGAGCTGATGACATGTGGGAGGACACGGGAAAAGGAAGCTGCCTCCTTGTCTTGACTGTCTCTGTGTGCACATCCTGGAATGTGTCAAAGCAGTCTGACTGTCACCGTGAGCTGGAGAGTGCGGGAGATTTCATGAGCGGTCGTCATTAGGTTATATGTAGAGCATGAGTTTATTTATAAAGAATAAATGTACCTTTCAATAGCGCTGCTTGATTCATCAATCTGAGCTGTTCAGGAGTTACTCAGCTGTATGATGTGGTTCTTTTCTAAAGTTTTCCCGTCACTCTACATATGTTTACCACATCTCACAGGCTGCAGGCGACAGTTTCTCCCAGTGCTGATGAATCTAACATTTGATATTGATTATCAATTCACTGATTAACTGAAAATATCAATGGGAAATGGTCATTACAAGTAGGGATGCTCAAATCCAATCCTCTGGATCAGGATTTACCCAGATCCTCACACACACACACACACACACACACACACACACACACACACACACACACACACACACACACACTACATCCTCACTACAGATCAGGTGTCAGATTTTATAATAGGCTGATTTCCACTGACCTCCAAAATGACAAATATGATCAGTCCAACAGTCATGATTTTAAAGACAACCCTCATGTTATGAAAAGGTCTCTGTTACACTATAAAACTTCATGTTTATAGATTTAGGGAACAAAACAAGGTGAGAAGGTTTAGAAAAACCAGAATGGTTTGGTTTTAGATAAGTACTTTTTTTTTTTTTTTTACCAGTGAGTGAAAGCAAGGAACGCTGAGGACCAGATCACCTGACACACTGACTAACCACCGTCTTCTTGACCTGAGGAATCTTAGTTGACTGAGGGGTCTCTAACAAATGATTTGAATCTTTGACTCTCATGGGCAGCCCTTAATGTTACATTATCTATGTCACCTGACAGACGTCACTAGATTGGTATTAAAAGAACTCAAAGTTGATTCGCGGCACGAACACTGGTGTCCTGGGTGAAGGTCCTGTGCTTGTTTGACCCAGCCACCACCCCTTCCTCCCAACCTATAGGACTTCCTCTATCTTAACACACTACATGGACTTTGTTGCTTTTATACTAAACTTTCAAATACTTTAAAACTTAACACATTAAAACTTAACACACTATAAAATAAACATTAGTATTAGTTTTTAGCGAGAGCGAGTTTTTTCATCAGTGTCATGATAAAAATCACTGATTCTGTTCTAAGTTACAGTAACTGAACTTAATCTGTAGTGCTCACAGCAACCCCCGAGGCATAATATTGTCTTATTTGTTAATGAGTTCCCAAGAAGCGAGGTGGCTGTTGTTCAGATTCATAATTTGGGGAAAAAAGAACACTGACTTTAGATTGGTATTCATTATCGGCAGATAAAATTAAAGTAAAATTAAAATCAGTGAGGTGTGTCCCTAATTAAGTCTCTGCACCCTGTTCAATTAATTATGAGAAGAAATGAGAAACAGCAAGCCCTCATATTTAAGAGGCTATGACCAGCAAATGTTTCATGTTATACTTTATAAGATTTTAGTTAGATAACACATTAACTATCAAGTTATTGTTTCATTACCCAAATCTGATCATCAGACGAGTGCCTTTTTTTTTGAGTCTTTATTTGAATATTAAAATAAGTTATAGTAAAAGTAGATGCAGTGTGTCCCGAACTGCTGTCACTAGTTGACCCTTGGCGTCTGTTTTTCGGCTGATTCAGCTTGTTGAATCGACATCAGAGACAGCTGAGCCCATCAATGAGATAAATCACAATGATTGGCAGGTCAGCTCAGTGCACGAGAAGACAAATAAAAGTGAGGAACGTAAACAAACGGATGGCATGAGATCAAAACAAATTTGTTATATAAGCCAATGAGCAGAAACAGTTCATAACTGTTTGTGATATTGTTCGCTAGCACACAGTGAACATAATATGTTCTTTCAATATTAGGTTGTGTTGTTAATGTGCTAACCGGCTAACTAGCGTCTTGAATCCTTCCTGTTGGTCTTCCGTTTTCATGCAGAAGTTTTTGGGGGGTTTTGTTAATAGGAATACATAGTACTGCCGGCTGCCCACAGAGAATTATTTCCTCTCACGTAGGTACAGAACGTTGTCTGTAGTCTTTGCAGCGTGTTCAGCGTAACTTTTCGGCCAAGACACAGATGATGTGAGGCAACGCAACAGGCAGCCTTTATCACCACTAGTTCTTTGATGACAGTTTGATGTGTCTGGGCCCTAAGGATCGCAGGGGGCTGGCGCCGATCCCTGCTGATATTGGGTGAGAGGCAAAGTAAACCCAGCTCAGTTCACCAGACTATTGATTCCGACAATTCATGCTCACATTTACACCTATGGGCACCGTGTCTTTGGACCATGGGAGGACACAAGGGGAGGAAGCCGAGAGAAACCCAGCCAGACTGTTCAAACCTTAAATCCTCTTCCTGTGTGGCGACAGTGCCAACAACTGCACTACTGTGCTGTCCAGCTAAAACTAACACAGTCTGATATACCAATACGTCAATAAATTCTACCTTTATGGTTATTATGTTCAGTGTTTTAGAGGTGTAGAGTCAACTTTATAGTCAGTTTTGAGGTTGGAGTTTGTGCTGCTGTTGAATTGTATTTTTATCTCATAATAAACATTATATTGTTCTATATGTTACTGTAGTAGACACACCTCTATATATAAATAAATAGTCCAGCAGCAGCAGCAGCAGCAGCAGCACATCCTCCAAATGACCGTAAAGTTGAACCAACACCTCTTTAAAGCAGTTTCAACAAACACTGAACATTAATGTCATGAAGGATTTATTGCAGGACTGTTTTAGTCTTAGAAAGGTGTACCTAATAAAGTGGAAACTGTAGAAAATACTTTGAATTACTGGAGAGGTGGTGTGTCTGGAATAAGGCTGGCAACTCCTAAAGGAAGGGTGTTAACTTTTGATATTCACAGGAGCTCCATACGGAGTATTTCTAGTCAGAGTGGTGTTTCTTATTCAAATGTCTTGTAGCTGCATTGCATTCTGGTCTATTGTGGTTTCTTTCAGCGTACATAAAACAGCATCTCTCACTCTACGACAAAACATTTCTCCATGTATGTCTGTTGAGAATCAGCACAAACTGTAGAGGCTTTAATAAAAATAAAAACTTTCTCTTTGATTCCGAGGGACTGATGCGAAACCTGTCAGTTAGCGTTGATATTTTTGGGCAGCTGAGATGTTTTCCTGCTTTTTAAATCCCGCTGATGTAACAATAAGAAAAAAATATGCCACCACACAACAACACAGGGTTCAGGAAACAAAGACCAGCTCCTGTTTTAACTGTTTGCAGGGCAGATTTCCCCTTTAATAGAGCCTCCCTGCCTTCATTAAAGTCCAGATTAATTTTTAATGTGCCCCTGCCACATGGAATATGGAGCAGCTTCATCTGGCAGAATTTAAGACCTCTGCTAACCTAACATAAGGGCACATTGTATGGCAGTGAATTCCTCTGCACTTTGCCAGCCAGCCACAGCTTTGAGAAGTCAGTGAGGCCTTAAGTTCCTGTAACCCCTCCAGAGAGAAAAAGAAAAAAATGAAGGGAGGGAATAGCTTGAGGAATGGTTGGTATTCTGAAATGTTGTTCTTCTCCACAAGTTTATTTCTGTCTTTCATCGAAATCCGAGGGGGAACATTCCTCAGCCAATCAGAGCGCCTCACTCTCACACATCACCACATTTCCACAATCAAAACACACTGACAAAAACAACTGATCGTACGGACAACAGCTTACAAGTGGAATAAACACACTGGCCAATGTAAAAGACTGGCTTTTGTGAGCAAATGATATAATGAGCGAGCTCGGGTATGATTAATGTAATCCCACCCTTAAGTAAACAACACTCATCAACCAATTCACGCAAGATAAATGGAACCAGGATATAGTTTATCCCTTCTAATTAGACAAACTCAGTCGGCAAAAGCTCCCCATTTATCAAAGTTAAATCTGTAAAACAAGGTCACTGACATCTGTGTTGGAGCTGGAATACAGAATTAAAGAGCTGAAGAGTGGAGGAAGCGGAGAAGAGGAGAGGTCAGGAGGAAGAGTTAAGTGATACAGCTCATTTGAATAGTGTAAGAGAAAAGTGAAAATGACTTACCACTCACTTATCTCACTCTCTACACTCTCTCCCGGCTGCCCCTCGTCTTCCCTCAGTGTATGACAAAACTTCCCAAGTTGTTCCCCTCCACAGACTCCCTCTCGCTCCCTCTCTTTCTCACTCAGCGTGGATGCACATGTGACTGTCACCGCCGGCCAAAACAGCAAAAGGCCGACATCTAGTGGTGAGTGACGCTGCAGCACCTGACATAATATAATCATCCTTTGTAAAGCTGTTGGCCCACTGACAATTTCCAAAAGTAATTTATAGGCTAATTTGCTCTGATTCAGTAGGCGATTCAAAAACAGCATCTGATGAATACAAATAGCTGCTTATAATAAACACAAATAACCCTCCGCAGACAGTTTCACTGGTTTATAAGCAAATTCTTTTTCATTAAAAGTAATATTTTCATCACATACTGGTGACAGCTTATTTTCACAGCTCACTGTATTAAAGAGGTTTTTAGAATCTGCCTTTGCTGGTAGGAGTCGACGTTAATGTGAGTTATATGTAATAAACCAGGACCTGTGATGTGGCCTGTGGCTTGTGATACATTTTTAGCATAACAGTGTTTGGACACATTCCTGAATTTGGACTGGAAGACAGCCATCTCCTCTTGGCGCTGGTTTATGACCATCTTTTATTGGACGATTGTCAATGTTTTTAACACATTTGTGTGTGTACTCTCAAATAGTTGTTATCTTTACCTTTTCACACTGTTTGTTAGACAGTTGTTTTTGAGGACGCAGTTCAAAAAGGTCACACCACCATGTTTCACTGCAGAGTGCAGATGCTGCTGTTTCCTGTAAAGAAGAACAAAACTTAAAATAACACCACGGTAGCAGCTCTGTGGGGCTGTGGACTGATTCCCAACCTGGAGGTCCTGACCCCCACTAGAGGTCACCAGAGCTTCATGTGGTGTCTTGAGGCCTCCTTGAATGTCAGGGGTGTAAGAGAACTGGAATATATATACACACATTTGGCCTATAATTCAGCATTTCTTTGAATTCAATTGATTTCTGTAAAGAAAAATAAATTAGGTTGTTGTTTCTGCTTCACAGCCTCATCATACTTTAGAGAAGTATGCAGTGAAAAAAAAAATCTCCACAAAATGTATCGCTCACTTTATACAAACTTTCTGCAGTTATTCTTTTCACTATTTGGGTTAATTGTACAGTTTATCAGTTGTACTGTGCTGTTATTAATAGCATTAAATATCCATTAAATCAGTCACTTAGTCAAGGGTCATCAGTTTACTTCAGTGGTTCTCAACTGGTGTGCCGTGATGCCAATCCACGTGTGCGATGGGATTTTGTGATAACACCACATTATTATTACAATATTCAACTGTGCCTGTACATAAAGTTATGAATGAATTTGTAATCGACTGTATCAGTATGTTGTGCACATCCATTTCCTGCTAAAGAGGTAAACTCTAGCTGAAAAATATAATTTAATTTGATTTGATTTAAAAAACCTTCACGGGGAACCTATTTGTTGCTATTTATGCGTGGGAATTGTGAATGTGTGACACATCAAAAGCCCTGATTAGCAGCCAGTGTGAGGGATGATAACATTTAAAAGGAGAAAGTTGTGTGTGGGACAACCAATCGCTTTATTGTACGGAGCAAATTACAACCAAGCATCACCGAAGATGACCTACCATCGAAAGAAAAGAGAAAAAAATGTCAGTAGACAGTATCATGAAAGTTACCTGTCTTATTTTTGTCTTAATTTTATTGTCTTATGTCGTGATAAGAGTGATAACAGACCTTATGAAAGCGACTGTGCACAGATAGAAATACAGGCGTGTCAAAAAGTTTGAAAACCACTGGTTTACGTAATGATAGAAAAGAGGAACTCTAAGGAAAGAGGTTGGTAACCACTGCTGTAGACTAACATTAGCATGCTAACATACTAACAATGACACTGCTGGCATGCTTATATTAAACAGCTGTAATGTTCACCATCTTATATTAGTGTGTTAGCATACAGACATTTACTGAGAAGCACAAAACACAAAATACAGATGAGAAAAAACACAGTTAGAAAGATTGAATTCTGACCTGATGATGGTGCCAGATGAAAAGTTAAGGGATGACAGCAATAAAATTCAGGCTGAGGGAGAACACAGGTGTTTGCACTAAATGTAATGACATTTCATCCAATACTTGTTGAGACATTTCACTCAAAACCACAAATGTGAACATTACAGTGCTGGAGGAAAGTCGGGGAATCTGTGACCCGGATACATCATCAGGGAACCATGAATATATTTTGTGATAATCCCTCTCGTAAAACTTTGACATGCCGGTGGCACTAGAAGAAGAGTCAGGAGATCACGAGGATTCATTTCCTGGAGAACATGAATGTCTGAACCAAACTTTCACAGCAATCAATCAAGCGGTTGTTGAGATATTTCAGTCTGAACCAAAGTAGTGAACCAACTGACGAACTGACAAACTATCCCTAAAGTCATGCCTCCAGTGTGGCAAAAAATATGAACTGCTTTTACTGTTTAAACAAAGACAGAGTGATAGTTTCCTCTCTTGCTTACTAGCACACAAGTTGTCAGACACGCCTGGGTGCTTATAGTGCCGAAAAACGTTTTGCTCTTGTCAAATGTTTTTATGGTGTATTTGATAACCAGGGCTATATGATCTTGCCATTATAAATATTGGTTGGATGTTGTTGTTTTTTTTAAATTTAAGGCTATTAAAAGGTCTATTTACAAGACTGGATAGATTTTGCCATGGTCCAGCTCAAAGGCTATACTAAACAGGGGAAACACATGCAAAGGTTAGAAGCTTTTATTCAACAGAGGTAACAAAAAAGAGAAATTCAAAGGCTGTGACTGGCAGGGAAAACAACAGGCAACGAACTAAGCAGGTCTTATGTAACCTGTAGACAGTCGCCAGCTGCCTCCAGCTCTGCCTGACCAGGAACCTGCAACACAACACACACACACCCTGCCAGAGGCCCTGAGGCCGTCACGGTGTGCATATATTAAACAGTGGTGGAGGAAGCACTCCGACTGATAACTTACAGCCTGAGATGCTGTTAAGGTGTGTTCTTACATTGAACACAGGGGTGAGCATGTGTGAATAATCCTCGGTAAAATATGAGTCATTATCTGGTTTTCCTGTCCGTAAGATGACACCACCAACACAGACCTATTACTTAAGCAAAAGAACAAAAGTATTAGCATCACTCTATACTTTAAGTACCCAAAGTAAAAGCCGTCATCATGCAGAATGGCCCATTTATGCATGTATCCCTTTAATGTTGCAGCTGGTAGAGGCAAAGCTATTTTAAATTACTTTTTATACTGTAGTGTGGCTTAATCTACACTGTTAAAAAAAATAAAGGAGCAAGTTGAAAATCTTCACTGATGTACATTGTATGATTTGTTGAGAACAAAATGATGTAAAAACGGTCAATGGAAACCAAAATCATCAACTCACTGAGGGCTGGATTCAAAATCACACTGAAAATCAGAGTAAAAAATTGAAATCACAGGCTGATTTAACTTGCGTGAATTTCCTCGCAGCAACTCATAATGTGACTCAGTGGTGTGTACGGCCTCCGCGTGCCGGTATGCACTCCCGACAACGTCTGGGCATGCTCCTGATGAGGCAGCAGATGGTGTCCTGGGGGATCTCCTCCCAGACCTGGATCAGGGCATCAGAGAGCTCCTGGATGGCGTCACCAGACTCTTTATTCACTGTCACATGTGTCCTGTAACTGCATCTTGCTAACTCGGCCATACTGCATGTCACTAACTCGGCTTCTTCTCCGGAGCCTTTGTGCTCCACTGTCTCTCAGGTTAACTCGTATTGCAGCGGTGCCTGGATGGTGTGACGTGTGTGGTTGTGCTGCTGCCGTGGTCCTGCCAGATGCCTCCTGCTGCTGCTGTTATCATTAGTCACACTTCTACTGTTATTATACACATATGATTATTGTCACATTTGTATACTGTCAGATATTAATATATACTTTCAACATATTGTACCACAACAGCCAGAATTATAATTATAATATTATTATTATTAATGTTGTTGTAAGCTACTGTCATTAATGTCTGTCCTGCATCTCTCTCTCTCTCTCTCTGTCTCATTGTGTCATATGGATTACTGTAAATTTATTATGTTGATCTGTTCTGTACGACATCTATTGCACGTCTGTCCATCCTGGAAGAGGGATCCCTCCTCAGTTGCTCTTCCTGAGGTTTCTACTGGTTTTTTTTCCTGTTAAAGGGTTTTTTTAGGGAGTTTTTCCTGATCCGCTGTGAGGGTCCAAAGGACAGAGGGATGTCGTATGCTGTAAAGCCCTGTGAGGCAAATTGTGATTTGTGATATTGGGCTTTATAAATAAAATTGATTGATTGACATGTGCTCAGTGTGAACCTGCTCTCATTTGTAAAGCCGATGGTGGACCTGCCAATTCTGGTGTTCTCTGGCAGATGCCAGTCGAGCTGCATGGCGCTGGGCTGTGAGCACAGGTCCCACTAGAGGACACCAGTAGCCTGCTGGAGGTCATTTTGCAGGGCTCTGGCAGTGCTCCTCCTGTTCCTCCTCGCACAAAGGAGCAGATATCAGTCCTGCTACTGGGTTGAAGCTCTTCTATGGCCCTGTCCAGCTCTCCTTGTGTAACAGCCGGTCTCCTGGTATCTCCTCAGTGCTCTTGAGACTGTGCTGGGAGACACAGCAGACCTTCTTGTGCCATCCTGGAGGAGCTGGACTATCTGTGCAACCTGATTGAGCTGCAGGTACCGCCTCATGCTACCAGTAGTGACAAGGACACTAGCAGAGCACAAAACTAGAGAAGAATCAGTGAGGAAGGATAAGGAGAGAGCAACTGTGTGTGGACACCACATGTAAAACCATTCCCTTTTTGGGGGTTGTCTTGCTTTTGCCTCCCCATTGCACCTGTTGTCACTTTGATTTGCACCAAAGCAGCTGAAACTGATTCACAATCATGTGTGCTTCCTAAATGGACACATTGATATCCCTGAAGTTGTTTGACTGCGACCATTAAGTGTTCCCTCAATTTTTGGGCAGATTATAACAACACATCACAATTTATTAGCTGATTTATATTTTGTATTAATAATGTGAATCTGTGTGGCAGGGTAAATGTACAATATTTTCGTCTGAAATATAATTAAATAGAGGTATAAAGTAACATAAAAATGTACTAAAGTACATCACTTGAGTAAATGTACTTAGTTATTTTCCACCATTGACGTACAGTAAGATGATTCTGTATATTTTCTACCTGACATGGCTGATTTAAATGTTCATGAGTGTCACAGTGTGTGAAAGAAAGTATGCAGTATCCCGCAAAGTGCAAAAAGACAAGAAAAACTAGTTTAATTAAGTTTAATTTCTGCTTTTTAAGTAAAGTACTGCTTTTTAAGTCCTCCTAAGTGCTGCAAACAATGTCAGAGATGTAAACCACAGGCCTACAACCTCCACAAACTTAACAAACCTGACATTCTGGCAAAATAGAAGAAGTGCAAACAAAGACACAGAGAAGAGATTACATAGTTAAAGTTTCCTAACCGCACTGATGTAGGCCTTTGTTTATTTTTGCCTTCGGGTTGGAAATTGTTTGCTAAAGGAAGGTTTTCACACACGGAAATATGTAAAGCTCTTTGAAATCATCCCGGTAATAATCAATGCCTTGTATTTCGTACTAATAACAGCTGTGAGATTATATTAAATACTATACGTCAGTAAAACAGACCTACAAGGTTGGTAATAGAGTTAAGCGAAGGTATCATTATACTGCTGAAGCCTGAGGGTTGAAGTATCGTTTTTAATACAGGCACATACACCGAAAGGTGAGCAAGGCAATTACAGCAAATGTAATGGTTTCTGAAATTAAATTGTCCCCACATTATTGCAAATAAGAGTCATGTTCAAGTAGCTGTTACTGCAGGGCAAGAAGAAGATTTATCAGGAACAGGTGCCTCGGAACAGTTATTGAGGTAATCAAGCAATCAAAATCACATCACACAGCCGCACGCGGTTAAAATACTGAGCAGACTCTGTGATTCTCTTTGCGTAATTAAATATATAACACATATTAAACTTTGCATGTAGTATCCCTCTGTAATTCACAGAGTACTTTAAATGTTAGGGCATTGCAGATAAAAGCTTAAAGATGGGAACTTTACTCCTACAATTTATTTTTAATATTTTGTAGTCTACATCTTTGACATTGTTTGCATAGGATTTTGGATTATTGGGCAGCACGGTGTTGCAGTCGTTAGCACTGTCGCCTCACAGCAAGAGGGCTAGGGAAAAAGTGTTATTATTACATTTTTACATAATTTTTTATAATTTTTCAGGACAATTTCCTTGTTTGTTTTTAAAACAAAACCTTTTTTTGTAAATGATTTTCTTGTTTTTAATTTTCTCTTCTTACTTATTTCTTGCAAATTGTTGAGGTAATCTTTGGGGGGGTCAAATCAATGAGCAGCTTGATAAGAAATGTTCTACAAACAACAAAATAAATAAATTTAGAAAATTATTTGTAAAAAATGGGGAAAAAAACTAGGGAAAAGTTTTATTATTATAATTTAAAATTATATTACAGAATTATTATAATATTTTAGCACTATTTCCTTGTTTGTGTGTTTTTGAAAAACTTTTTTTTATTTTGTTTTTAATTCTCTCTTTTTACTAATTTCTTGCACATTTTTGGGGTCTTTTCTTTTGTTGGTCATTGCCTTCTTCCCATGTTTTTTAAAGAAGTTAAGCCAATTTGCTCAGGGTTCAAAGGGATAATCGGTGATCCTAAATTGACTGTAGGTGTGAATGTGAGTGTGAATGGTTGTCTGTCTCTATGTGTCAGTCCTGTGATAGCTTCAATGCAAACGCCAGAAATAAAAAGCTGAAGTTGGGCCATAAACGAACTACACTACAGAGTTGTATGACCTAATGTCACCACCATAACAAGACTGTAAAGCCGTGTTTGACTCGGCTCGGCATGATGACGTTCTGTAGTCTCATATAGCTGTTTGTTAGCAATCACCTTTTTAAGACACATCAAAGCTTCGAAGTCCACAAGTCGGATATTTACTGACTAATTTTATGTCGTAGAATAAAACATGAAAGTCTCTTAAGCTTGTGTTAACCACAGACCTTATGGCAGCACTAGCAATAGCATTCGCACTATTGTTCGCGCTATCAAATCATTACAGACTGCTAAATGAACCCAATAAATGTACTGCTGGCTTATACTGTATAGTGGTGCTCAGTGCAAAAAAACACATGAATTTTTACATTGACTCCAATTGTTCACATTAGAGCAAAATTCAAAATGCTGTCAAAAATTCAGTTTTTGAGATAAAATTCTGAAATTTGCCACTTATCATCTACCATGACTTTGTCTTTTTACCTTGAACACTGAAGATTTATTTAGCAAGAATTTGCATGTATATGTTTACAGCACCGTTTACAGTCAAACATTTCGATGCACTGTAGGCTCAGTTTTTGATAAATCAAAAATCTGAGAAACGTAGTTTTTGTAAGACAGTCTGAAGATGCTCTGTAGCAAGTTAGGTGTCAATTGAGCAAAACTTGTGGGAGGAGATAGGTTTAAGAAGTTTTACAGTTTTTGAAAAAAAGAGTGATGAACTTCATAATTTTAATTTAGTTTCTTCAGTATTGGGGCTACAGTTACCTACATATTTGTAACTGTGGGGAAGGTAATAAATAATAATAATAATAATAATACTTCTTTGTCTACTGGAGCATTATTTATATTTCATATTTCTGACAGTTTCTTTTCATTGTTCTTATTAACAATAATTTATCATGTTTCCTTCACGAGTTTCCTGAAAGTCTCACCTGTTTGGAGCGCGCTCCCGCTCACTGCTTCCCTCTTGCGCCGCGCGCTCCCGTCTCTCTGACATTCCGCCTGCCCTCACGTGCTTTCTGTGTATAAAAGGGTCCCAGTCTGTGCTCATCATGACCAGTGTGTCGCCAGACAAACGGATGAAAATGGAGTCAGCGCTGAACCAGCTGAAGAAGTACACCGTGGTGGTGGCGGACACCGGAGACTTTAACGGTAAACACCGCTTGCTCGAACCCTCATGCTAATGTTAGCCTGGTTAGCATGCTAACTAACTGACCAGGAAGGATAATGCGAATGACCGCGGTGTCAACTGTGAGCTGCGAATGTTAGCATCGATCTCATCTCATTTACACCGGCATGCTAATGTTAGCTAGCTAACTGCGAGTCTAACCAACTCATGGGAGGTTTTATGATAGTTTACGTGCTAACTACTAGCGTTAAAGTTGACAACCTGTTAATCCGATTACTTGTTATTACCGTTACCTAGATTAGTGACAGTAGCTACTTTACGTTAGCCGCATTAGCGAACAAGCTAACTTAGATGACGTCTTTGCTTTTTCAATTAAAATGTGAGTGTTTTGTTTAAATTAGCCTCTTAACAACGTCACAAATACCACACAGTGCAGCTACCTACAACTTGCACTCATCAAGCATGTGTGTGTTGGTAAATACAGATGATATGGTCGCTAGACTAACTTTTATCCTGCTGTGCACCGCAATAAGGTGTAAAAAGTGATTTTTGCTTCCTTATTTGTTCCTGTCATGCCCCAGAGGAAAGGGTCATGTTTCTCAATGGGTCAGAATGAGGAACTGGGTGCAGTAATACAATTACACTGTGATGCAAACCAGATAGTTCCTCGTCCAGAGCTTGCAGACTCATGATGACATGACAGAACAGGTTTGTGCAGCCAGGGCATGACTCTGGAAAACTGATCGTGATGCTCTTATTACGCAGCAGAGCAGTGTGCTGGGTGTTTGCATGAACGATTTATATTTGACTTATGTAAAATTGGACAATTTGCTCACTGTAACTTAGTCAAATGATTCTGAGTTGATGCATGCATGGGCTCAAGAACAGGAACAGCTGTGCAGTAGTGTAATTATAATGTGATTAATCAATCTGTCCATCAACAGAAAAACATTTTTAATAAGGGGTCATTGTCTTGAGTCAGTCATCAAGCAAAAATACCAAACATCACTTGATTCTAGCTCCTTAAAAGATATTTTTTGGGGCATTTTTTTGCCTTTAATGGACAGGACACTTAAGTGTGAAAGGGGGAGAGAGAGAGGGGATGATATGCAGCAAAGGTTCACAGGCTGGACTCGAACCCGGGCCGCTGCGGCAACAGCCTTGCACAGGGGGCACCTGCTCTACCACACAATAAGCCACCGACACCCCGAGCAGTAAAATTATTGAAGTCTAATATACATTAAACAATTTGAAGACTTTAACTCGGACTCTATGAGAAACTGGACATTTTTCTGACATTTGTATACTAAAAACAATCAAAAACACAATTGAGCCATTAATTGACTTTGATAATAACACTACAAACTAAGCGGGGTGATTACAGTTTTCCTGCAAGTACCAAATACTCTTACACATAACTGATTAATCAGTTAGTTCATCAACAGATAAATATTTTTAATAAGCAGTCATTGTCTTAAGTCACTCATCACACACACAAAAAACCCATCCTTTGATTCCAGCTCCTCAAAAGCGAGTGTGTGCTATTTTTCTCATGTGTTATGGCTTTAGACTTTATGAAAACTTAATCAGTTTAGCTTTATGTGTATAGCACCTTTCATACAATTATTATTATTATTATTATTATTTTTTAAATAGTTTGTTTATACATGCATATACAACCAAAGCACACACTGTGACTCAAATGAACACAAATCACAAAAACAGCTTCTCAGACATAAAGCCATATTTGTACGTACATTAATCTTCAAAGTTTACATTCAAGTTAATGTAACTCAAACTTCTCTGCAGGCGACAAGCTACTAATGAAGTGCAAAAAATAAGCAGCGAAATTATTGAAGTCTAATGCACATCAAACAATTTGAAGACGTCACCTCACACTCAGAGAAACTGACCATTTTTCTGACATTTTTACAAACAGTCAATGAAACAATCAACTGATTCATCATCAGTGATAATAATTGTTAGTTGCAGCTCGTCTAACCCAATACATAACTACAAACTTAGAAGGGTGACACAGTTTGCTTGCAAGTACCAGATACATTTTCACCTAACAATGCCCTCCACATCAGCAGTGTCCTTCACACAATGCTGATCTAACAATGTAATCACTACATCTATCAGCCCTGGTGAATACCTCTGTCAGAAATCTGTCTTAGAGGGGGAAAAAAATAGTTTGTGATCGTGATAAGAAGAGTGGTTATTCAAGATTTATGCAGCCATTGGTTCCTCTTTTTTTTTTTTTTTTTTAATTTAAACATTTAAGCTTTGGGTGAATGTTGTAAGATTTCCACGGTTTCACTAGACAGCCTACATGTTTAGACATGTTAACATCAAGCGGCCTCGTTTCTGTTTCTCATAAGAAATGCAAGAAGTTGGTCAAGCATGGTGTAACACCACACTCACTTACGTAAGTGGGGAAAAAAGGTTCTTTAGAAAAGCTTTAAAGTAACTGGAGGGGGTTCTTGTGAAATTTTGCCCAAGGCTTCTTGGTAACTAATTAGCCTGCACAGTTACTGATGGGTTTAAAGAAGACGTGCATTTAGAGAAGGTTCCTTGTGAGATGAAGAATTGTTTACCATTGCTTTGGGCAGATGAGAGACCTGTGTGCATACTAATGTGATCTTTAGATTAAGGTAGTAATCTGACTGTGATATTGAACAGGCTACATTATGGATTTTTTTCCATCTTAAGTTATTTTGGATGTAAAGCTTGGTTGCATGAGGTGATCTAATTGCTTATATTTCATGCACCACAAAATTGTTTGCGCACAAAGCTGTTTTTAATGGCACCTAGCGGCAAGGTTGGAGATTGCAAGCAGGGTTGGAAATAAACTTTTTGTCGACCTGCCTCTGTGTCTGGTTGATTTTAAAAGACCCACAGCCACTCAGTAGATTACCATTGTTCTTTTGGCTGGTGGCTGGTGCAATTTTCTCGCCCTGATTGCAACCATTTCAAACTTCTGCTGTGTGCCAGACTCATAGTGGCCAATGCAAAAACATTAATCACCCCACGTAGAGCCAGTGTTTGGTTTGTCCATTCTGGGCTACTGTAGAAACAACATGGTGAACTCCAGTAAAAGAAACCCGCCCCATGTATGCAGATATAAATGGCTCATTCTAAGTTCACAAAAATGTAACAGTACTTAGTTTCAGGTGATACACTAATGAAAAGAAAGTTATAAATATTATACTCCATTTCTGCCAATATATCCCCCTAAATCCATCACACTAAACCTGTCAGAGCGCATTCATCAGTGAGAAAAGAAGTTCTTGTTTGTCTTATTTTGTGGCTGATAAGATGTTTCTCAACATGCCTTTACACAATCTCTCTGGACATTATAACCCCGATGCTCCAACTAATCACCAAATCACACAGCTGCTTTTTTTTTTTTAAAGATAAAGCTGCGCTTGTACCATAATTAAATAATTTGCAGTAACTGTGCTGAAATGTGCATTTATTTATTTAACCAGAAAAACCTCTTCAGATTAAAAATCTCTTTTTCAAGAGTGTCCCAACATAAGTTACAGATAACATAGAACAAAAATACAGAATAAAAATGTACCCCTTTTTAAAACAAGCAATATAAACCACAAAATAAGATTACTACAAAGAAAAGCCGAAGAGTATACCACTAGAAATTAACCATAAAAACACATAAAACGGCAACTACACATGATTACAAAGACAAACTCAACAAAAAATTGTAAAAGTTCTTAGGTGTCAGCTTGCACAGAGAAGTCTGTAATAAGTTATATTATTTACAATATTTTATTTGTGCTCAAGGTTTCCTTTATTTACTGCAGGCTGTGTATCTACCCAGTTGATGCATTAAACCCCAGGTATTATACAGATCCAACCCCATCTCTTGGGAGTGCTGCTGCAGTCAGCTCTTGAACTGTGTACAGTCTTCTTGAACTGTTGATCACGAGTATTGAGTCCAAACCCACTGACCTGTAGAAGGATCCAGTTTCTTTGTTTTGAAGGGGGTTGAGAGATAACTGGCCCCAGAACAGAGACAAGCTTTGTTCTTAGGCTGAAGAGCTGGCAGCGCCGAGCAGACTCGGCAGCAACAATCGAGTGCTGACATAAAACCACTGTGCTTCATGAAAAGGCTGCTCATGCATATTAAAATTAAAAACTGCAGTTCAGTGCTGTAAACTGCAACAGGATGTTTTTAATGTACAGCTCTGTGGGTCACAGAATACATTAACTCAGGCCTTGTTGTGACACAAGATTATTCAATGCTCCAGTTAATTTATCATAATCGTTAGGGAGAGTTTTTAACATTAAATATTCCATCAGCTACTTATTCAGGAGATTTGCACTAGTTGGTGGGTAATAACTATGTCTAACATTAAATCCAGAGGTGCTGCAGCGTCAGCAGTGTTTTTTTTGCTAATTACGGGAGTCCAAGAATTCCCAACAGGATATAATCAACTTTTGGTAATAAGCAAAAGAGCATTAAATCATTAAACATTACCCTACTTAAGCTTTTGTCCTCCTGAAGGCGGTGTTAAACTGTGTTCTTTATGTCAGCAGGAAAAAGTGATATACATCTGCTTCCTTCCTTTTTACACAGTAGATGGCGCCATTAGACCTGACAGCATCAGTATGTTGTAGATTCAACTTGACAGTTCTTCCTTTACTTTGGGACCTTTTTAACTTGCATATAGACACATTTTGAACGAATGAGATCAAGGAAAAACTTGAAGTTTGGTATCTCAGTTTGATAATTGGTGGTCAGCTGGTTAAAGTTTGTCAGTTGCCAGTACAGACACCTCCGGGAAAGGTTTAGATGGACTTGCAGCCAGTGATATATTCATAAATGCTAAAATAAAGAAAATTAAATAAATAAATATATTAAAATTATTTTTTTTTTTAATTAAGTACTTAAATAAATAATAAATGCAAAAATAAAAATCAGACGTGTAACAATCAAGGGAAACAATTAGTTGTTACAAATCCAAAATTTTGAATGCCATCTTTGTACTTTGCCCTTTCTCTTTATATTCTCTTTTTTTTTTTTTTTATAGAGCAGTCAACTCATTATTTGAAATACATATAAAGAGAGAGGAATAAAATGAGAGTTATGGACATATTTTGCAATGTTTTAACACTGGTAATAAACTTGAAAGTGGGACATATTCAAAATACTGTGTTAATTAACCTCAGCTTTGCCAACACCTGTAGAGAATAAGGGATTCAGTTAATCATTTAATGGTCCCTCACTGGATCAGAAACCATCCAGAACCAAGAAAAGAATAATTAATTTTAAAATGGGTAATTAACACATCTAACTAATTTCTATCCCAGGCTTGTAGATATCTTATATTTAATATTTACAATAATGATTTCTGTGAGAATTAAGGTTTTGCGTGTGTGTAATGTGACTTTCAAATAACTTTGCGCCGTCTTCCTGTCCTGCAGCCATTGACGAGTACAAGCCTCAAGATGCCACCACTAACCCGTCCCTTATCCTGGCTGCTGCCAAGATGCCAGCCTACCAGCACCTGTTGGACCAGGCCATTAAATACGGCATCGCCAAAGGCGGGTAAGATGTTGCACACAAGTGAGAGCTCAACCAAACACCCCTGCACAAGTTTCAGGGATTTTTAGAACACAAAGTTTTGGTGAAAATTATGATTGACGATTTCACATAGTTCTTATAATATTTGTGACATTTTTTCAGACAGTGTTTGTCCTTAAGGATAAAATTGTGCTCAATTTTGACTGTTTGGAATCGTCTTACTTCCGTTTAGACATCAGGTAAATTAGTCATTAGGAACAGTAAAATAGCTGTTGGATTACACCGAAGGTCAAGCCTAAATATAAACAGCTTTAAAGTGTCATTTGCTAAAGAAAGGGAACATTTTATGTGGTTTTGCAGATGTTGCTCAGAACACGATTCCCCTGTGTAAGGTGATGACAAACTTCCTTAATTTACAGCAGGTAGTTAACTGTAATGTGTTAGTTGATGCATTTTTAATGAATGTAATTCTTAGACTTATGTGATAGGACCGCG
The DNA here is from genome assembly GCA_035609425.1 of Epinephelus awoara. Lineage (NCBI taxonomy): Eukaryota > Metazoa > Chordata > Actinopteri > Perciformes > Serranidae > Epinephelus > Epinephelus awoara. The sequence continues at coordinate 8,565,421 of CM069294.1, forward strand.
GCTAAACATTTCAAAACTATATTTAGTGTTTGGAGATGTTCTCCACACTTTGAGGAGGTGGTGATTGGATTTGTGACTTTGCAGCTCACTGGTAGCATACTTAAGCTGTCAGATTTTGCTTCAGTCAAACAATCTTTTTGAATGTGCAAAAGCAGCTTTAAGAAAAATATAACAACTACACAATGACTGTTTTAATAAAATGTCTTTTGCATTTGGTTAAGGGGAGATACCTCCAGTGAATTGGGCGAAATTTCGAACATAGATATCACCATAAAACTGCCCCAGATGATTAATTACATTCAGTCAGTTATTTATTGTATTACAAGTTTTATGAAAATTTTACATGCAAATATACAAATTATGCATTGTGTATTTACATATGTGCTGATTTGCACACATTTCCAGAACAGACACCTGAACATTGGATAAACCCCGTTTCAACACTTGTGTTTCTTCTTTTTTGACACTTTGGAGTCAAAGGTTTTTAAAGAGAAAATTGTGGATCTCTCTTTTTATCACTCCATAAATTGGAAAATACTGTCAACACTCATTAAAAAAAACAGAAGTCACCATAGTTTCAGGACTGGAATGTGAAATGATCATAAACTTCAATTAAAAGCCCAGTCCCAGTTAAACGCCCAATCCCGTATTCTAGTCCGGTGTGGATACACATTTTGACAAATAAACGATATCTCAATCAGATGCCTGGTCTGCTTGTGAGGACTGTTTTAACAGGATAGAGTGATGTTGTGTTGGTATGCTGGGTACCGTAATCCTCGGGTGCCGTAACTCTCTCTCTATTTGATGCACTGCCTGTTGGTGCTAGATCAGATGAATGATTCATTATTAATATATTAAATGAAGCCTAATTTTTAAACAAGTAATATTCACACTGCTTTAAATAAACTGTTCGATCATATTTCCCGTCTTTGAGCAACAGTTTTGTGCAAAAGAAATTAAAATCCTGTCCCAAATATAGGCCTGTTGGTGTCAGTGATTTAAGCAAATAATATCCCAGGCAATTAATTGGAAGTTTTACAGCAGTCAGTGCTATGAAGGATATCTGAACAAATCCTGGGTAAAAACCTTAATATAGAAAGGACTAAAACAAGAAAGTTTTGTGTGTGCAAGTGCTGCTGAGGTGCTACTGGATCGCAGTGTGAGGACAAAATCTTACTTGAAGGAAATGGCCTGTGTGTATGTATTGTAAAATCCCCTACATCTTAAGATAAAAATTTAAGACACTACAGGTGAACAGGGTAAACTTTTAACTAAAACACCTTGAAACTCCCATGGTTGATACTTCTCATTTTTTGTATTAAAAGTGTATATTTTGGACCTTTTTTTTTTCTCCTCTTGTCTGAAAGAAGACAGATTGCAGAAGAGAAAATAGTCCAAAAACTTTAAATTGACCAGTGCATGATAAAGGGGTGTCTCTCCTTAACCAGCTCTCTAAATGTTTCCCTCTCTGTCCAGAACTGAAGAGGAGCAGGTTGCCAACACTATGGACAAGCTGTTTGTGAGTTTCGGCCTAGAGATCCTCAAGAAGGTTCCAGGCAGAGTTTCGACTGAGGTGGACGCCAGGTAGGTGCAAATAACATGTCACAACATGGCAGTTATGACAGGAAGCGTGTTACAAAATGTGCACTGTCTCGAACCCTTCAAAATAACACGTGGACTGAGAGAGAGACCAAATTGTTGGTTATGTCATCACTCTTCTGTGAAAAAAATATGGTGTGACTCTCTCTGGAGGCTTACAGTAAATTCCTTCTACAATGTTTTGCTGTTCACTGAGATACTGTCACACAATAATCCCACCCTTACAACATTAAATTAAGGTTGAAATTTCCTTAACTAGTCAGCAGCCACAGTCTCATGCTCAAGGACATGTGGAAAGGAAGAGCCGGGGATCAAAACCAGCCCTTTGCAATTACTGGACGACCAGCTCTACCTGCTGCGCCACTCAATACATTATTTGAAATTAGTCTTAGATAAAACAAAATAATTGTGTCCTCAGGTAGACTGTCTCTCTGTGTTTCAATGTGTAATGGCTGTGTTGTGTCTCTCCATCTAACAGACTGTCTTTTGATAAAGATGAAATGGTGGCTAAGGCCCTGAGGCTCATTGCTCTCTACAAAGAAGCAGGCATCAGCAAGGAACGTGTCCTCATCAAGCTGTCATCGACATGGGAGGGGATTCAGGCCGGCAGGTGCGCATGTAATGTTATATGTGCTCTATGCTTGCTTACCATTAATTATCTCTGCCAGGCATAAGCCTAGAGGGGATCATGTGTTCGGTGGCGTGTTTGTCCATGTGTGTATCTGTCTGTCTGCAGCAAATCTCACAAACTGCTGGATCAATCAGCCTAATATTTTTTTGTGCACATTTATGGCTATGCTCATCGACCTCTTGTGGTTGTTGTGATGCAGAATTTAAGAAAACAAAACATGTTTTATTTACTCTCATATCGTCAGTGACGCTTACTCAACATAATCACAAGGATCTTCAGATTAATTCCATACCCGATACGTTATAATCCACTAAAATTAGGCACGATACGAGATGAATAAATCCCCATTATTGTTGTTATCCAGACTGTAATGGGCCTTTCACTCTGCCATGCAGTAACTCGCCACCTCCAGTCATTTCAGTGAGGGCAAAGCAGCCGAGGAGAGGCACTTTCAAACACAGCAGCAGGGGTACGAAGCGGTTGCCGGCCTTGTGAACGTGCACAGATTTTGCTCCTCTGCACAGAGTTCACTGGCTTGATCTTCTGCTGGTTGCCAACTGGGCTTTGGCCGATCAAATAGCGGGCATCGTGGAAGCAAAAACAAGACGATAGAGGAGCTGAGAATGTTGGTATCTGAATACATGGAAGTAGAGTGCTAGCAACTTAAAAGGACAACCAGAAGAAAAACTGAGCCATGGATAACATTTTTGCTGATATCTAATATGATGATATATTACGAGGTATTTAGTAGATATTCGAATATTTGTTTCTATGGGTAGGTATTCATTATGAAAATTTGGTATTCGGTTTTGTTTTTTTTAACACATTTTTTGGGGTGCTGAATGTAGTCTTTTTGTTGTTGGTAAATGTAGGTTATCAATAAAAAATCAAAACTTTTAAATTCTATGTTAAAAATGTGAAAATATAGTATCGCCTACCAACTGAGCTTGTGTGCACGGCACACTTGAGCGCATCCATCTGAGGCTGTGGATCAATGCCAAGTTTTACCACTTTATCACTATTCCCTCTAACTTGTAGCTGTTTTTTCGTTATCTTTTGAATTTAATATGAATTAAGGAACTGTTTTTGTCAACGTTTGTTTCCCCCGTTTTGTACAATAAATTATGTTTAAAGTTTCAACAAGTTTGTTTTGGAGTGCGTGACACGTGTGCTTTGAAAACGACCGCGGAAATATCATTTACAGACCGGTTTAACAGACGATCACTGCTGCCCGACCCGCAGGTCCATTTGTGGGTCCCGCGGGTTACGGGTCGACCCGTGCATCACTACTCAGCTCAGTCTATAAAGGCTATACACAACAGTAAGGCTATAGACATTATATTCTATTCAGGCCGGCAGAACCAGCAGCGCATCGGCTCTACAGTGCACGGCACTGCTGATTAACCATTTTATTGCAGCACAGAGTGTCTGCCAGCAACCAGTTACTTACAGAGACTTCCTACAACTTGTTTCAGCGGTTGCGATTTAATCAGAAGACAAATTAAACAGGATGACTGGCCAATGTGAAAATCAAAAGAAAGCATAGAATAATGTACTGAAGGAGACTGTTGTGCCATCACACTTTTTTGTGGTTTGAGAGCGAAGATCCGGTCACCGCTGTGCAAAACTCCGCAATACAATTAGGTCCGAAAAAAAACCCCTTGGAGTCCCGGGTTTGTTAAAAAATGGTATTCGGGACAGCCCCAGTATTCCGTGATCATCAAGTCTCTTCTGTGGTGCAATTAACATCACATCATGCATGCATACTGTTATCATGACAGCACCAGCAGATGAGAAAAAGTATGTGGGCTGATTCTGATAGTTCATTTTAAAGTTGATATTTTTAATTTCAATTATTTGCTTGCCTGCTTTTTATCATCCATGATGCAGGCATGAATAAACCCAAACAATACTCAACAATAATGATGCACCATTGCTTAGACATAAATATGAAGCCAGCCGCCAGGGACTGCACTAAACTGTCAGATGATTTTTGGGAATAGTGGCAAGACTATGTAGTGTAGGTTCATGTGGTGCACTGTGACATTTTAGAGACCAAAAAATAAATGAAACTGTCAAAATAAGTCAGGTTGCAGCCTTTATCCAGTCACGTTTGTTTTGCTCTATGAAGCTAATTGCAGTTGGCTGAGCGCTACGCAGGCAGAATTTTGGGTGTTGGCTTATCAGCTCCACTCAGCAGTTTATACAAGGAAGCCTCGTGGGTACATCACGTTTTCTTGAGTGTCCCAGTTTGTTTCAGAAATGAGCTCATCCCCATACCACTCAGAACATTAAAGACACATTGTTCTTGCAGGGAAACAGCTTTATGACCAGATACCAGACATTCATGATGCTGGCAGACAGAGTGCCCCGCCTGTCAGACCCCCCCGCCCTGCCTCACTCACGAGGAATCAGTGATCTCATTCTTTTTGATAGTAAAAAATATATAGATATAAAGAAATAGAGTTGATGTTTCAGGCTGAAATGTTGTCCCTTAATAATGTGTAGTTTAAGTATTGCGTGGACACATTATTGCATGTGACTTTTTTTCATGAAATATATTTGTTCTACTTGTTTTGTACAGGGAGCTGGAGGAGAAGCACGGCGTTCACTGCAACATGACCCTGCTGTTCTCTTTTGCCCAGGCTGTAGCCTGCGCAGAGGCAAAAGTCACACTTATATCACCCTTCGTTGGACGCATCCTCGACTGGTACAAGGAGAACACAGACCGCAAAAGCTACGAGCCACATGAAGACCCAGGTAACGGAGGCCGTCCATTATACACAGAACATTTGTTTTTAGAGAAAACTCCACAGGGCACCTTAAACTTCAAAAAAAAATTTAACACTTCCATCTCACAGAATGAGGAGGTATTCTTGTTTTAACTGTTGATGTTTGACACCCCCAGGGTGGGAGGTAAACTGAAGTTTTAATTGGTGCACTGAATACATTCAGTTTTCATGAAAAACAAAAACATAATTAGTGATAATTTTGTATCAGCCCCAAGCTCTCTAATTTTTGAATTTAGTAAGACAGTGTTCTGTGACTGTCACATAAACATGTGGCAAGTGTCCGTGCATCAGTGCTTAGAGAGAATAGTCTGTTTCCAGTTTGTAACAGTTCCAGTTTAACCAAATTTTCAAAAGTCGTCAAAAGAAAATCCAATTTATTTGCTTTTTCATCCACTACTGTGGTGTGAATATTGGGACTTGATCACGAGATGATGTAATTAAAAGAGCGCCAGTCAAACCTCCAGTGAAGGAAAACAATTAATGTATAATAGCTGAACACCCTGGACAATGGAAATAGAGAGTTTTGAGGAAGGCTGGGCGATATAACGTCTGTGTACGATATCTTGTTATATTTTTAAGGACGATATGAATTTAGACAACACTGTTTATATCTCAGCACAGCTCCTCTCCACCCACTCACTCACACTTTCTCCAGCAACACTCAGAGAGACACAGAGCTGCTCCTCTGTTTAATTTGTCTGTCAGTTCGTCTACAGTGTGACATCTGTATTTTGCACGTGCTACGTTAAATCAGTGTGTGAGATGAAATTACTGCAGAGCACATGAAATCCAGCGTGATGTTATGACTCTAGAAGAGGCAGTTGGACGAGATTGTACAGTTTACATCGCTGCCCTCGTTTCTGGTACCTTTTTATAGGAATTCAAAGTAAGTTTAACAGATTAATGATTGTGATCTGGGATAACATGCCACCACACCGGAGAGACCAGTCTCTAACTAAACCTGCCAGTCTTTTTATGAACATTTTTGTGTCAGTTGAGGCATCAAGCCTTCGGATAAATGATGACAGACGAAACTAGCGATGACAGCTGTTGAGTGCCGTTTGTTCTGAAGTTCTTATAGAATGTGATTTGTCACCTTTTGTCACATTATCAGGATCAGATCGGCCTGCCACTAAGAATTATTTACATTATTGGTAATCTGCCCGTTGTGTTCTAGATTAATTGTTTTGTTGATTGTGTGTTGAGTGAAACATGCCCTGTGTATTTCCCAGAGCCCAAGGTGACACCCCCAGATTGTGTGTTCAGATTATCATCACATATGACAAAGAAAAGCACCAACGATCATATTTAGGAAGCATGAAACCAGCAAGTGTTTGGCTTTTTTATGCCTCCACACCAGCGATAGTCATGCCCAGAGGCATTATGTTTTGGGTTGTCCATCCGTCCCATTCTTGTGAACGCATTATCTAAGAAAATGTCCCAGTGGACTCCACGATCAACTATTTAAATCTTGGTGGTCAGTGGTCAGTGTGATGTTGCATCCGTCTCATTCTTGTGAAAGCAGAATCTCAAGAACACCTTTAGGTAGGGCTGAGCGATATAACGACTATGTATGATATATCAATATTTAGACAACACAGTTTATATTGATATAGGGTCATGTTACATTACATAACACATACCAGTGTGCATCTCTCCTCTCTCACACTCTGTGCACAGGTCCGCTCCACTCACTCACTCACAAGTTCCCCAGAGAGGCACGGATCTGCTCCTCTGTTTAACCTATCTGTTAATTAGTTTACAGTGAGACATCAGTATGTTACACGTGCTACGCTAAATCAGTCTGAGATGAATGATACCATTGCAGTACCACATGTGGCTGCATGTGTTGGAGACGGAGCTGCTTGATTGTGTCAGGTGAGCGTCTGTTTGCTAGTTTGTGCGCGAGGTGGATCACAGCACGTCGCAGTTCTTGGTAGTTGTAGTCTTATCGTGTGGCAGTGAGACAGAGCCTGGATGAAGGCGACAGATGTGTTTTTATACAAGACGTAAAACGTGGACAAAGTGTCGTTCACTCCTTCCCTCCCTCGGCCTCTCTGTTGATGGTCTGTGCATAATTAAGATTAACAGCCCAAATAAATGAAACTGTTAGAATCATCTTCCAGCACTAGATTCATTTGAAAACAACTTTTTAACTTCCCCCACATAGATTTTTAATAGTTGCAAACTATAGTGGATTTTAGTCTAAAGTGATAAAATGATGACGTGATGACATTTTATATCCCAAAGGTCAACTTCACTGTGACATCATAATGTTCTGCAAAAACACTCCCCTTGCCATTATTTAATGTCATATCTCAGGAACAGATGGGGAGACATTTGATCAGATACCGAATTGGTGACACCAATCTTGGGTGTCGTGCTGATTGTATAGATCTTGTGTGTTGCAGAGGGATAGATGTGTGTGAAACATCCGTGTTTCCACAGACATGAATGTAAACTGTATGTGCAACTTGACTGGTTCGTGGAGGCATACAACCTCACAGAATTCTAGTTGCTTAAGAAATGGCAAGTGAAGTTCCTTCCTGCAGCCGTTCAGGTTTTCAAACATTTCAGCCTTTTGCCAGTTTGTCTGGTGGGTATTTGTGGATGTTTTGGGGCATGGTGACAGCAGTCCTCTTCCTCTGTCTCTTATAAACTGAGAGTTTGATATCAGAGCAGAGAGCTTGGAGCAGCCTTTCTTAAGAGGAAATAAATACTCTCCACAGGGAAATGCAGCATTGCAGGTGCAGCCCAAATATAGCAGATGGTGTCTGTTTAGGTTGAATGTACTTTTCTGGACAAAACAAACTTTGTTGATGTGTTCGCAGTTGGCCAAATATATGAGGATCCATTTTCTTAAACTGATTGTTACACCACTTTAAAATTGACCTAACCACTAAATTTGGAACAGTCATGATTCTGTTCAGAAACATCATCATCATAAACGTCATCACATTCACAGGTGCATCTGTGTTGTTGATGAAACGGCATTGCTATAGGTGCTTCCTTTGTTTTTTGGAAAATGTGACGCACATGTTGTTTTGTTTGTCCCCTTGTAACCCCATGCCTATAGATACCAGGAGGGGATTGTCAGGAACAGGCGGCAAACCTGATCCATAACTAAGAAATGACACATGTATAAGAGTGGGGGAGTCACTGCTGTCGTTAAACAGCAGCTCGTTTATGGAATTTAAGCCACTGATGTGACACAACTGTCATGTGACAGTATGCATCACTCAGACGAAGACGATGCAGATGGAACACATACCTGACAATTACATTATTCTTCCACTGCGTAAGAAAGCCGGCGTCCTCGGCCGACATTACTGTCTTTCAGAGGCTGAGGGGGCTGATATTTTTTTAAACTAGAGTGAAGATTCTGGTTTTATATAGAACTAGAAGACCTCAGGATTCCAACCATGATATGCAAGCTTGTCGGGAGGGGGTTAGATAACACTCCAAAGTTGGGCGACTTTTGGCGTGTTGAGCCAAAACCTTGCAGTTTTTTTTGCACACAGTATAAGTTTGTTATTTTCACTTGTGGTATTTGAATATTGCTGCATACTGGGGTCCCAAAACAGTCTTAGAATTGTATTAATTGGGTAAGACTGAAATGATGAGACTGTTGCGGATTCAGTGAGCCCAATTTTATTCATCTATGATTATATTTGTCCTCATATTAGCCATTTTATTGTAGTGGGATCATTTTTTTTTAAGTCTAAACAGACCTATTGTGACCTCTGGCATGATCACAGCCTTGTGAAACTTTATAACCACATACTGGAGACCTCGGGCATTCAAAGGATGTATAGCTCTCAGTCAAAGTCAAATTTGAATTTGTGAGATGTTAACTACTACAGACATTTTATCTAATTTAATTTATCCATTGTTCATTTCTTTCTGTGAAAACGAGTGAAGCCTTTCTGTGTAAAAGTCCACATTTCTAATGTTACAAATCTTTAAAGGAAACTATAATACTGTCATTTTAATTCATTCTTGCACTTACCTGTTGCACTACCATGTAGGTGGACTTAACTCAGTCTAATAACCATATTCCTACATAACACTTGCCTCTGCATAAGACCACATATACACTACTTACCTTCAATGCTTAAAAAAGTAATTTGTCCAAAATCCTGGCCTAAAGTTGGTCAAAACGAGTCATAAAAAAACATTAAATTGAACTGTCTATATACCTGTAGACACCCTCTGGTAAAAATGGTTTAATTTAGCACAGCTATGAGACCTAATTGAACATGGGAATGGCCTTCAGATGCTTCCATAATAATGTTCTAGCCCCCCATACACTCTAAACTTTTAAAAAAGTACCTCACCAAAACACATCTATTATATATTTATAACTGCAAAAAAAATGTTACACAGTGCTGAGCTGTTTCTCAAACAAATCCTCAGGTTCCCTGCTTTCAGAACACATGTACCACTTCTATGTGGCATTAACTGTTGACCTGCTATCTCCCCTTAAAACAAACCAAAAAAATGAAATTGGTCTGTGACAGGGGAGGGGGGGGGGGGGGGGAGTGGAAGAGGTTAATCAGTTGAACGGGAGGTACTTCATAAATAATATAATATAATTGGCACTGTCTGAACGTGATGGCGCCGTGCCCAGACTGCTGTTAATCTAGTGCAAGCAGGCTGGCAGCTCATAACTGCTCTTGACACCAGTTTGCAGCGCACCACTGGACTGCCCATTACACTCCACCTTATTCTGCACCCTTCCTGCCACAGCAGCGCTCGGCGAGTCACTAGAATGAGTAAACTGGAGCAGGAGAGGATACGACTTTACTGTGGCACAGCGAAAATGCCACTGACCACTTTGGCCCTGCACTTGCACAGAATCCAAAAAAACTCTTTAGATAAAACATTATCTATTACCTGTGCAGTGAAAAAGACATTTCTTTCAGCAGAGAAAGGTGTTCCTGAACATTTAATGAGGGGATTGTAAAGCTACTAGAACGGTTTCAATGCCTCCATTTAGTAGCCTTTACATGGAGAATACCTATAATAAGAAGTGATCTACCATAACGTTGAGTAATCCACAAACCTGTCCAGGAGGTGGCGTGTGCATATTAATTTGCTAATGTCTAGTCTTGTCTTCGATCTCATTATAATAACTATATTCATTAATCGTTGCGAGGCAAATCCACACAAGGCCATTGAAATCTATCTCTTTGCTTATCCTTCCTTTTAACACACACCACATACATGCATTCCTGTGGGTCATACATGACCTCACAGTCTAGCTGGCTTAAGCCCTCGCATTGGGGAGCTGTATTGATCCATAGTATTGCAAAATGTCACAGCAGCTGAGTGTTTGAAGTTTCTTTGTTCTTTCCTGTGCAGTGCTGTGGACCAGTACTTCATATAAAAACTATATATATATATATATAAATAAATTTTTAAGCGCTTAAAGATTCAGTCATCACTTAAAGGTATGTCGTGCAGGAGAGCCAATGAAAACAAATGCAGTAGTCCTAGTTGTCATGTAAGATGTGCTGATTGATTGATTCAAAATATGCAAAAAAAAAAATTCGCCTTTGAAGTTGCCGGTAGCTTTTGTGCAGCACAGTGAATAAGATACATTTTTCTCACTCTGTAGCTCACTGACTTTGAACTCATTAAGCTTCCTATTCATTTTATAGTTGACTAATGTAGGCTAATTAAGCAAAATTAATTTCTACAGCACTTTTCACAGACACAGGTCAAAGTGCCTTAAAGGGCATTTATAACACACCAGAAACAAATCATAATAAATATAGTTATAAGTAATCATAATGTATATAAACTTTCCATCGTAGGAACAGTTGTTGCATAACCTTTAAAATGAGCCATGTCTTGGCACGCAACACAGGTCTGCTTCTGCTGTACTTAAACAACCAGCACCACACCCCTGCTTATAAATGTATAATCTATAGGCTTGTTCTGTATAGGAATAGAAAATTGATCTGTGGGGATTAAATGCTATTACAGGAACAGTGAGCAGGATTTAGTGTCATTTAGCAGTGAAGATTGCAGATTGCACCTAACTGAAACTTCTCCTGGTTAGAATTCCTTCAGTGTTCATTGTTCAGGAGGTTTTTACCAGGAGCCGAATGTTCTGCATAGGTCTCTTCTGCTCCCAAACAAATGGATCAGCTTATTTAAAACGGTGAATAAAGAAGTCTCAGAATTCAACATTTCACCTGAATTTTCCACCACAACCACCAAAAAAGGAGGAACCACATGAATTAAAATACTATCTCCTTGACAAACATCCTTTTGCTTGAACTTTGATAAGGCTGTGTTTTAACTTAAATGGGACTGCCAGTCAGGTCTGACATCACAGATGTTGTCATGTTGAGCATTTAATGCATTTTGGCTTTAAGTTTGTTCTCCCCTCCTTCCCCAGGTGTAGTGAGTGTGACCAAGATTTACAACTACTACAAGAAGTATGGCTACAGCACCGTGGTGATGGGCGCCTCCTTCAGAAACACAGGGCAGGTGAAAGCCCTGGCAGGCTGTGACCTGCTCACCATCTCCCCAGGGCTGCTAGGAGAGCTCAACCAGGACCACAGCGCCATCACAGAGATGCTCAAAGTGGAGAAAGGTACTGTTGTGTGAGCCAGAGGCTGCATTCCTGCAAAATACTGCAATCAGCATTAACTTTGCCAGTTTCATGTGCGACATGTAGTGAGCTAGAAGCATAAAAGAAGATATTTGAGTATTACTTAAAACACCAAACCAAGAGGACTGCAGTCTGATTTTGGATTTTAGAATCTACTGTTTTTAGTAATAAATACTAGGGGTGTAATGGCACATAAAATTCACAATTTGGTATGTACCTCTGTTTTGGGTTCACAATTCGATACGTTTTTGGTTCAGCGGGAACAACAAAAAGTACAGAAAAAAATGTTAATTTCAACATTCAACAGTGGCTCAGTGGTCTTTTCTCATACTGTAACAGTTAAATCTTTCAAATACTGGCATATTGTCAATCTGTGTTTTCTGTTTGTAGCTTATTATACTTACTATACACAAATTGCCTAACATGCACTTTTCAATGATAAAAGTTCATAGGAGACACCATAACTGGGTCCAGGAAGTTTCCAGTAGACGACTGGTCAGGTTCAAATTTTGAAATCGAGGAATAGATGGAGTAGAGAGGCACCAGCTGAACTAGCATCGTGGGAGCCATTATACAGGTGTTGGATAATAAACTGGCCGACCTCCGTGCTGCATGAATTTCCAGCGGGATATCAGGAACTGCAGTTTGTTCCCCCCCAAACTTTGCTAAATCCTGGTCAGCACCATCCAACTACTGGACCCTAAGCACATCTCAGAGGGCTATTTGCCACACTAGAGTCTAAATGTTTGACAATATATTCATGTAATTGATTACTATGCTCATGCTCATAGTCTTAACAGCGTTTTAGTGTCATTTGCTGGTGCATTGCAATGCCGCCCCTCTCCTGTTAGTGTCCAGGTTTGACCCTCAGAAACACACACACACACACCACATATGTTTTTACACACATCTTAACAGTGCTGCAAAACTGATGGAGGATAATTGATGGATAAGAGGAGCAGCTGCTGCAGAGATGAGTGAATGCAAACTTTTAGACACTGTCTGATGTTCTGCTGCTCCGTCTGTGTCCAGAGTACGCTCCGCCCTCCGAGTGTGGTGCAGTGAGTAATCGAACGATGTCTGTATTCTGATAGCGCTCCTAATGAACAGTCCAGCTCAGATAATAGAATATCAATACGTGGCAACAGATGTTATAACTGTAAGTGAATGTCTGGGAAATCGTGTAAATAAACTACGTCACATGCCCCCATTGACACGAGAGAGTCATTCGCAGTCTGGAGCACATTCTAGGACACCTCCGTCAACATCACCGATGACAGCAATGACCTTGCTGAGTCTGTGGTGGATTAAATTTGTAAAACAATTGAGGCAACTGTCCCCAAAACTACAAGGAAGTTATTCCACAACCAAAAACGATGGATTACCAGAACCATCAAACATAGACAGTTATAAAACAGCAGCAGCAGCAGACAGGGTAATCTCCAGTGCTCAGTGCTGAGTGATTGATGTGCGTGGCGATGAACATTCCAGAACATTAGTTATTACTTTGGCCCTGCCCTCTGTGGTGGGAGACTGCCTGATGGTTGCGCAACATATTTGGGTGATGCTGTCAAAAGTTATGTTAGAGCCAACATGTGCAGTGGTGGCAGTGGCTTGGGGGGGGGGCAGAGCCCCACGACAGTGACTGTGGATGGCTTCATCACAGTGTCAGTATCGGTTACACCCCTGATGAATACATATTTTCATGACATGAGGAAACCATGCCTGTAGCTTGTATGTTCTTTAGCTTGTGTAAATGCAGACAATGTTGGACTGACAACTGCAATTAAAATGTCTCAGGATACTTTATACTTGCGTCAAAGAGATAAATGTGTTGCTTTTGAAGGGAGGGGTTGTCAAGAGCTCTGATGCTCCCTGTCATCGCCCAGCTTCGGAGGGCACAGAGAGTTGAGATGGAATTCAAAATGTATCAGATGACACGTCGTCGGCTTGATGTTAAAACCATATCGACCCACAGAGGCAACAAATTAAACTTCTAACATAGATGTTACCACGTTTCAACATCTCCATCCCTGCAGTATAGATAGTAACTACAGTAATTTTGTTCTTGAGGAAAGAGCACGGATTATAAGGCACGTTGTTTTGGGGTTTTTATTTCTTCTGTAAAATAATCTGTTGATGTCATCCGTTTAAAGGACTGATTCACCTGCAAAAGGATAATTTGTCTATCAGTTAATCACTACGTGTTACGTTAAATTTGTGAAGAAAGCTTTGTATTTCTTGCACGTTTCCACGGTGAGTGGAGAATCCAAAAAAAGGCAAACATTCTTAATGAACTGAAGTCATTGGGGACAACGTTTAACAACAGCACAGCTATAGCAAAACATCTTTTTACAAAGTCTCACAAAACTTGTGCAGTTCAATCTGAATCATCTATCCAGTCGTATGCTCAGTTCTTCCCAAACACATACATGTCACTGAAACATTCAGCTCTGCTCGAGTTGAAACACACGTGTACGCCCAGACATTTTATTCATGCATGAGAATGTTTGTACTGTTGTGTTTTTAAATCTTAATGTTTTAGCAGAAACGTGTGTGTTTTGGATTATTAAGTGTACGACTGAATAAATGAGGCTGGGATTCTTCTTCAAAAGTTGTGTGAGCGTTTGTAAACACATGTTTTGGGATAAGTTTGCTGTTGTCAAACGTGGTCCCCGTTTCCTTCAATTCATTAAGAATTTTTTTGGATTCTCCGTTCACTGTGGAGGCATGCGAGAGAAACAAAATTTTCTTCATGAATTCAAGGTAACAGGTTAAGTTATTGATACACAAATTATTATTTTGTGGCCTGTAATGGAGGTTTTAGTGAAGAAAAAGCAGGTTAAAAGATCATGAATACAAGTAGTAAAAAATGCTACTTGCAAATCACTAGTTTAACTTTTTTGTTTTTTTTCTACTTTCTACTATTAACGAAGGCATTTTCTTAACATCCCAAGGAGCCCCCTTCACTGTAAACCATCTTAAACATCTTTTTTACAACCATATGTAAGACATGAAAACTAAGAGCCCTCCACTTGTTTCCACCTTGACCTTGATGGTTTGTTTTTGCAGCCAAGGCCTGCGACCTGGAGAAGATCCACCTGGATGAGAAGGACTTCCGCTGGCAGCACAACGAGGACCGCATGGCCGTGGAGAAACTGTCGGACGGCATCCGCAAGTTCGCTGCTGACGCCATAAAGCTGGAGACCATGATCAAAGTACGATTTTAATTCTATGTTTGGCAAATGTTTGTCTGCGAGCCTGTTTACACCTGGTATTAGCATTCATTTAGGTTTATGTGATTACAAGTGGATAGAGAAATACAAGCGTTAACTACCACCAAGACACTCAAACCACTTGCTGAGGTGGTCGGGGGTGCATTTAACCACATATCTTCTGATGCTTACTGATGGGTTAAAGCAAGGACTACGTCATCAATGTAGGGTGTGGTGGTTATTTTGGTGACAGGTGTACAAGGTGTACAAAGCCTTGCGTCACCTATAATCGTTTTGCCCTATGGAAGGAGATGTGTTGAATTCTGATGGCAGCGATCTCTCCAGCTGCACTGACACAAAGTGACTAGTGTGCATGCTAGCGACAACTGTGCGCTGGACCCTTTGACCTTCTGTGAGCAGGGTCGGGGAGTAACAGAATACAAGTAATGAAGTTACATATTTAAAATACGAAGTACCTGAATACAGTCACTCATACTTTGTATTTTACAGTCAGAGTGAAAACTGGGGACATTTTGAATACAGTTACTTCCTTTAAAAATAATTGATAATAAAATAATTAAAAATGATTACCTGAAGGGATTACATTATGTTTCTTGTTTTATTTGTGTCAACACAGTGTCTTCACAAATGCAAAGCAAGCAGTGTCAGTTTGATTTTGCGTAGCTTTCCATTAAAAGGTTCAAACTGGCCATGAGCAACAAAGCGCTGCCGATTTGAGCTGAACATTTGTCAGACACCCTGTTTCTATTTATTCTTGTTGCTTGATTTGAAAGCTCCACACAGGGACAAGTAATGGATTATTTATGAAGTTGAAATGAGGAGTTATCTACGCATAAACCTCAGTGAGGTGTCAGCCGACTGGAGGGAGTTCGCAAGGAAGCTGTGTGTGGTAAATGACCGTCGCTAATAACAACCTTCTTGGCACTGGCTATGTTGTGTGTCATTTCCAGTACATTTCACATTATAAATCATGTTTAAAAAGTGGTTACACCTTGAGTCGAGCGTGCAGCTGATAGTCTGTGTGGTTTCTTCACATGATGTAACAGAAATGCATAGATTCTGTGTGGACAGAAAGCGCCACTCGTTTGCCGTTGGAACACGGTGTAAAATTCTCAAGTCACACGTTTCCTGTAAACTGCTTTTAAGAAAGTGTGTGCAGTGCACGTGCTACATGATAGTGGCAGAGGGGATGCACAGCCAGGAACCTGTCATGTAGTTTTGAGCTCAGCAAGACAGCTTGATCAGGTAGCACAAAAGTATTTAGAATATGTTATTTAGTTTAAGTAATCTAATGGAGGGCATTACAGATTACATTTAGGGCATGTATTCAGTTATCTTTACCAGAATACAGTTTGAAAGTTATCCTACCAACACTGAGTATAAGTGACGTAGGCAGAAACACAATCTGAACGCAAGTGGTCAGCTGCAGACGCATGACGGACACAGGTGTGATCTGCGATGTGTCTCAGCTGTCCTCTTGCAATCTGATCACTGAAACAAGCATTTTGCACTCCGCTGTATACTGCCCACTGGTGGCACTCTTATAGGAGGAGCAACATGCAAAGACGTAATGTGGCCTATAACGATGGCACGAGACTGCTTCTGAAACTATGATGGTGCTGTGCCAGCCAAATGTCTAGATTATCATCATCCAGACTGTGGTGCCTCTGGCACTCCAGCTTGTTTGTGGGTGCAGTTTTTTTTTTAATTCTGTCCATTTTTATGAATTTGTAAAATGATTGTCTGGTATTTTTTGTCCTTTTTCTTTTAAAGATATTTTTATAAATTGTATTTATTATATTGTATTTTTGTACATAGATGATTGTTTTTGTGTGTGGTACTGTATGCTATGGACCTTGCTCTGTGTCCTTAAAGTCAGTCTTCTGATTCATCTTATTATTCTTCGTCTTATTCTTATTATTCGTCTTCTTATTTGTCTTCGTCTTATTCTGACTGCTATTCTTATTTTTATTATTCTTATATATTATAATAATAATAATAATAATAATAATAATAATAATAATAATAATAATAATAATAATAATAATAATTATTATTATTATTATTTTTATTATTATTATTATTATTATTTAATAATAATAATAAGGCTCAATGTGTGCACTCGTACTATAGAATAGAGTATATAGTACAGAGATGATTTCATTTATGCCATGCCTTGTTTTTTGTCATTTTTTAATCACAGGAGAAAATGCTCAATGCGAAAAACGGCCAGTAATGGACAGACTTGGCGTCTCTGGCTGCACTGACAGGAAGTGTAAGGTGTTAGCAGGCTGCCTTCTTTGACTCCAACTACCTGAGCGAAGGTCCAAAGCACCAGAAGGCCTTCCCTCTCCTCATCTGACCAAACTACAGAGACGTTCCTCCTGAATGGACACCCGTCCTCTCTCACGCTGGGATTAACGCTGTGTGTTTTCTGACCAAACATAAATGGTGACTGATGCTAATGCTGGTGTGGAGCTGCAGTAACAAAGTCTAATATTTGCTAGAAATTTGTCCAGAAAGGGATCAACTTTGCAGATAAAAATGTCTTAATGAGACTTAGTCTCACTGAGTAATATGTGACTACTAGAACGGACCGCGAGCACCTGTTGGCAGGACAGGACTACAATTTTTCTATCGACATTCAGACAGGGAAGAACTTGATAAAAAACATTGTCTCATCATTCCTCAGAATCTTTTGCTCTTTGAATAAATAAAAAAATCTCAGTCATTACACTTGTGTTCTGGTTCTTTTATGCTGTCTGTGTCTCTGTTAACAGACGAGTGAGTTACAGCAGGTGTCAGACACAAAAGAAACACTTGAAGGCCTTTTGAATGGAGCTACGTCACCAGAGGTAAACTGGGATTATTCTTATCAGTCACACAATCGCTTTCTTTTGACATGCAGCTTTTGTCATGCTGCCTCTTTACCGCCTCTGGTCGAGCCAGTCGAACTCCATTCTGTCTCAGCCCAAATTTCACTTAGCTCCACCTCAGCTCCTTCAGACCAATATAGGGCGAACACACTTACTAAGAACTCATTGGTACTCCTCGCTTCACTTTAGTGCTCGCTTTTTGCTGGACAGACCCCTCGCTATTAGGTGGGAGCTTTTTAAAAGAGCGACAGGTGGCTTAAGGTAACTAAGGATTTATTTAACTTCTGTATTAGACATGCTCCCTGTTGTGTTTGCTGTGATTTTGCGTGTTTATTCCATGGAGGTCATGAAGATTTAAGTTGACCCAATGTTGTACTTTCAGCACCAAAGCTGGCACAATCAGTCTGTCATATAATTAGTGGTTTTGCACAGACTTCCTTTCAATTATACGCAGAACTGAAAGTAAAATGTTTCCTGTCCTGATCCACCAAACATGAAGCAAGACTGATTGGACGACAGGAACTTGAATAGAACAAGAGCAGGTTTTTGAATGAAGAGAAGATGAACATGTGGCACTGATTTAATCCAGTATACAGATAACTGTTGCACTGCTTTATAAAGTTAAACAGGTGTTTTTATAGCTGACGGTGAATAAGTTCTCTCCATGGATGTTTTGTTGAGAGCTCAAACATACCTGACAGTCAGCCATTTTCTGAAATGTGTCTGTTCCAGTTCTGAACCTGTTTTGGTGATCTACTGTTTGACTGCTCATCGCTGCAGTAACAAAAACATCTAAACCAGTTCTTCTCAAAACATTGGACTGATTTATCTTTTTAACTGTACTCTAACAACTGGTGTTAGTCACATGGTGTCTCAAAAATAACATCATCACATAAATCAGCACCAGATCAACCTGGTGAAGGGGTGAATATATTTAATAGGCTCCTGTAGTATCAGCTCTGTTTAATGTAACGCAAGGCAGCTTTATTTGTGGAGCACATTGCATACACCAGGGTAATGAAACATAAACGGTTACAGTTTTGCAATAAAGAGTAAAGAGAAAAAGATATACAAGGTCAAATTAATTCTGAATGATTTACAGTAGCAAAAGTGCGGACAAGAGGTGCAAAGATAATTTAAAATGGAGTTCAATAAACAAAGAAACAATAGAAATGTTTGAACTCCACTACAGAACTTGAACTGGGCTTGATTCTCTGGACACGGACAGTGGATGAGTGGATGTAATTTAACATTAATATTACTGGTTAATATCTATTACCAGACTCTAAATATTAAAGACAAGTTTAAACAATAACACAGACATTATTCGTAAAATAGACTGAAACAATATCAAAGCAAATCAGTTAAAATGTGTTAATAAGAAGTGATTTTAAAAGATGATACAGATTTAGCTCCTAAAGATTGAGACATCACTTCCTGTTGTGTGTCCCACATCAGCAAACATCTGCTATCAATAGAAGACAAAGTAACAAAAGGAACCCCTGACGCACACGCAGTAATAGCTAGTCTCCGTCAGGAACATCCTGATGATTATCAGTGAAGAGAGCAGAGTCGACGACAACTGACTTTTAAAACTCACAACCAACAATCAGACCCAAAAAATATGTATAATAGAGATGGAGAGTTGAGATTGTGTGTGAATTTTGGGGGTTTAACCCTCAGCCGCCTCTGTGTGCCACAAAAATCTGGGTTTTTACTTGTAAGATCGACAGATAATGTGCAGAAATATTAAAAAACATTTTTAAAATGTCCTCGAAATGGCTCTCTTAATAACGGAGACATTCGTGATCATCTTGAATTAATGAATGAATAATTTCTATTTTGGTTACTTACATGTGGAAACAAAGATTATTTCACACAAATTCTCTCACAGTCAATAATCAAAAAAGGAACAGGCCTATTTTTGCGCCTCCTATATCAACCAAAGGAATAACCCAGATTATCAACAATACCAAAGAGAGGAAATAGATAAATTAATAATTAAATACATTATATTTTCAATTATAATCATTTTAATTCCTTTACATTTTAATAATTTTTTACAATTAATCATTTCACATCATCGTCTTGTAGGTATTATGATAAAAAATGAATCCAAAAATCAAACTGTCAGTTCACTAGTCGCATGTATTATTTAGTCTTAATGTATTTTTGTCCCTTCGTGCGTGTCTGACTTTCGTCAATTCGCTGAGGTACTCAAAGCGTCACAAATGAAAACTTTTAAAAACAATTTCATAATTAGATTTGATAGTTCAGCCTGGTACAGAAGTGATTTCACAGTCACATGTTCACTGAACTGTCCTATCATAAATGTCCACGACTTCCCTCCTTTAACGGGGGGCGGTCCGAGCATCATTTCGTTATGTCAACTCTGATACCCACCCTCCCCCGATAACACCTCCTTTACATCTGCAGCCTCCTCCAGCATTTAATTCTACGTTAATATTAAATGTTTCTTGAAATACGTGTTTATGAAACCAGAGATGCACAATTATTGCTGGGTAGTTTCTGTGCAAAGCATCCTGGAGATGGTCGATTGAGAGTTGATGAAGCCATTGACGGAGCAGAAATGGCGTCATCGACTGGCGTGTTGACATTTACGACAAAAAACAAACAAATCTAGAAATGTGTTTTACTGGATTCCTCCGCTGACCTTTACTGAACACAACGAGAGCGAGAACAAGGGCCGACGTTTTATTTCAACTTTAGGACTGAACCTCAAACATCTGTGTTTATGCTTGTGAATTTTCTTCCTAATTACATCTTTTATTAATATCATATTGAACCCATTTATGGACAGAAAGTCAATGTTACATTACTTACAAATAACAAATTAGTTAACACAAATTTATTTTAAAATGAATGATACAATATTACAATACATACAGACCAATTTGATCTCAGATGAGCCGGACCAGTAAAACCATCACACAAGAACCATCAGCACCAATATTTTCCCTTTTTTATGTGTAAAGAATTACAAGTAGCCTACATTCTGTAGACGTCCATCCTTTTACAAAACAGACAAACAGCCTGAGATGTTCAACAGTATGTGTCAGTTATTTTCCACTTTCAGTCAGTCGACTCCTCGCTGTCATTACATGTGCATTTACGGTACATTTCCTGGTACAGATTCTTTGAACTGAAGCTGCTGATTGACAGCATTGTGCACAGTGTTCAGTGTCTTTAAACACGGTTACAGTAAGTTTATCAGAGAGCTGTATCCTGGTCAGGGTGGAAAAGCCTCTGAAGCAGAATTTTACATAAAGTAGGCCATGCATTGTTTAACTTGCTCCTGAAACCTGACACCTCTTAGTCTCGTCATCGAGCAGGCCGGATTGGATCCTTTGGCGGGCCGGTTCTGCTCCACGGGCCGTACGTTTGACACCACTGCTTTAGAAAATATGTCCAATCTGTAGAGGCCCCTACATGGATGGGCCGTACATCCATATGTGTTGTATATGTTTTTATGTTGTATGCTTCCTTTCATCTGGACGATTATTGTAAGGCAGCAACACTTGTGCAGCTCCTGAGTCCTAGACAAATGTCCCTTCAGGGATGATAAAGTGTATCGCATCGTATCATATCATATCATATTGTATCATATATCGTATCATATCGCATCGTATCGTATCGTATCGTTACCATTGTAAGTGTTGTCATGCACTACTTTTCTTACACCATCTACATTAAGAATTGAAGTTTAATCAGTTTTAAAACTGAAAACCAGACAAGTTAAGTCTCAAACATGTGACGTCATCAAGTATAAAGTCTAAAGCTGCTCCATAGACAATGAATGGGAGCCACACAATGTTTGTTTTCTTTTTTATACCTCACAACGGTGTCACCCAGAACATCTTTCCCAGTTCATTGTCAGTGGAGCTGCTCCAGACTGTATACCTTACAACAGCGATTCTTTTGCAAAAAATGTAATGGTGGTCCATGTATGTGTAGTGCAACTGTCTCCACCTTCCTCTGTCTCCGACATTAACTTGTAATTACATGTGAATTTTGGATGCTTCTTTGAATACAGAGTTCCCACGGTCATGAAAAACCCGAAAAGGTCAAAGAGTTTCATGATCACTTGTTCCAGGCCTGGAAAAGTCCTGGAATTGTGTTGTGTGTAATGACATTAACAAAGTAGTCTTTGGTGGATAACCTACCATGGCGTCGTTCTAATATGTGTCTCTCTCTTCATGTACGCCACTGAGCTGAAATTATGTCATTGACATGTTTGAAAAATGCCAGGAACATTTAGCAAGAAAAAAAAATATATATTATAGACCCTTGAAATGAAAATGTGTGGGAGCCCTGTAAATATGTTCATCTCAAGCTGTTAGATCATGTTGAAGTAAGTGGTGTCAACTTTGATGCGACTGTTCCGACTAAAATACTGATATAAAAGTGAACATGTTGTACGTCTGACCTCGTTACATCTGAGTGTTCATTGATTTGTGGCTCTGATGAAATGCTCACTTTATTACTGTAGTTGAGTTTGGATGCTTGGCTCTTTTTATGTGCCATCTTTTATTTCAGCCTCTCAGACGCACACACATCACATGCCACAGACTGCACACACTGTACCATACCATGAATTGCAGAGAAGTTACATTCACATCAGTCATCACCCCTCTGTCATCTCTCTCACAGGTTTTTAAGACAATAAATCACACCACAGTCCCACAGTCCCTCTCACAGACGTCAAACAGCCTTGTTTCAGAAACTGTCAGGACGCATTATGCTGGGGATGTGAACTGCACAATTAGACTTTGTGTGGTTAACAACATGATGCCTGCGCATTGATGTTCAGCTTAATGTACGCTGAAAATAGCAACGCGAACATCCTATAATGAGCCTGACACTGCTTAACCTCGCTGTCTCTGTGTATCCCAAAGGTTCAGAGTTCGTATCCACCCGAGGAGCTGACATGTTAGAGAGACTCAAACTGAGCATCCTGCTGCAGGGCCTGACTCTGCTGGTCCTGTTGGGCCCGGCCTGCGAAGCCTCTTCTCTGGGACTGACGGTCCACGTTGTGCCCCTGGACAGCGACGGAGGGAATACGGTGGGTTTTCTCTTCCCCCCAAAAAACATTTTGCCATGGTGTGTACAAGCCCAAACTCTTTCGGGACTGTTCTTTATTTGTGAGACAGGAGGGTGTGGTGCAAAAAGGAGGAGGCATGTCAAATTTTTTTTTAAGCACTGAAGAGGCTAAGGGAAGGTGCACACAAGTTTAAATTGTTGTATTTCGTATTTATTTTTACAGAAAACATCTCCTCCGAACCAAATTCATCATCTGTCACAATGACATGACGACTGTAACCACTGCATTAATTTCCTCAAGGCCTGACAACTCTCTGTACCTGGGTGTCAGCCAGTCGTCTTTTTGAAGAGTCTCACTGCAGCGTTCTGCGCCAGCTGCAGGCGAGACTCCTCACTGGTGCCAGAAAAAGAGACACCAGTGCAAGCGTCCCTGCACTGGCTGCCTGTCAAACACAGGATTGATTTAACGTTCTTTAATTTGTTTTTAAAGCCATACATGGGCTGGCACCGCAGTATATTGCTGAACTTCTCCGCCCCTACGTTAGCTCCTGACCTTTTAGATCCTCTGAACAATGTCTGAAGCTTTTGAATAGCCTTCCCCTCTCAATCTAATCCTCCCCTTCCATTGACACTTTTATGACAAATATTGAAAGGTACATGTTTTCAGTGGCCTTTGGTTATTTGTAGTGCTTTTAATATTTTAGTGTTCTACTATCTTTTTTTTTAACATATTTTATTGTTTTTGCCAGTGTTATTCTGTTTTATATTTGTGTACATGTTATACTGATATTTTTTGTGTGTCATTCTTTTAATTCGTTTTGTTTTAACCAATTTGGTCAACTGTGGTTGTTTTTAAATGCGCTATATAAATAAACTTGATTTGATTTGATCATAGCCAGACATAGACATAGCCACACATCATCTGCAAAGAAAGCTTCCACCATAAAAAAAAACAAGTCTGAGGTTAAAATAGTGTTTGCTTTTTGGCCAAAAATAAACCATTTGCAGGAACTAACCAGCACGACTCATCTACAACTTTCAACTAATTTATGGTTGGGGAGGGCCAGTCACTCAGAGAGGCTCAAGGAAAAATATTTGTAGCCTCGGGGATGGTCAAAAAAGGGTCGAAGCACACACAAAAACAAAGTCACACCCCAGCTACCCCCTCTTCTGACAAGTAAAGAACAATCCCTAAGCACTAGCAAATTGTCCTTTATCGAGCCTTTTGTGCCATTTGAGGTGACAAACAAACCATTCTGTTAAAAAGTTTTAAATGATTTAAAGTTTCGTAACTTCAACATTATCTTATTTGCGTCCAGAAAGCTGTGGTTTGAAATTTTGGAGCCATTCAAACTAGTAAATTTGGGAAATTAAATTACTATTATTAAATTACTTAAATTCTTATAAGTGTAACCACATGCTCTTGATTTTGAAAAAACGAAACAAATGGCAATTCAAGGTGTTGTACGGCGTTTACTTTGAAAGAGACTGTAAATGTTTCAAGTGTATTTTGAAAACAGACAATGCATGTAACAGGCAGAAGTTGACACGGCGTCCCAGAACATCAACAACCAACACACCCAGGGTGCCTTGCATGTCATATCTGGACGTGGAAAGTCCATGAGCAAACATTAATATGTGACGAGGTCGGAGTGAGAATGTGTTCACTGCTAATAGCACAAACTACTGGACCAATCATCACATTTACGACTGCATGCTTGAGGGTCTCCTGTTGTTTCAGTGATTCGCAGTCGTTGAAAAACCTGTTTTATTTCCTGTTTTATACCGCCATTACCCTCTGACTCCTCACTCCTCTTAACTGGTGGGTAGGGCCCACAAGTTTTACAGAAATCAGCCCGGCTAAAACAACAAGCTTACCGTCTCTTGCAGGAAACACTTTGCTCTTCGTCACGGCCCGAAAACTTTCATCCATAGAAAAGTTTGGTCTCATTGTTTGTTGTTGTTGATGTTGTGCTGTAGCCTACAGACAAGTTAGTACAGATAAAAGTTCAGTTCTGAATACATGGATTAAAGACTTCCAGTTGTGTTTTATGTTGTGTCTTTATTTCACACGCAGCCTGTTAGCAGGAAAACTCGATTTGCTTTGTGCAACGTGGCTCTGTCAAAAATAGACAAGGCATTTGTTGTTATTAGCCTCTGGGACGCCTCTGAAACACATTGTGGTGAGTCTGCTGGAATTTCAAGAATTGTCGAGTGGCTGTGATCAGCTCGGACAGATGCCTGATGGAGATCTGCACAACTGAGTGCACTGATCTGTTTCTGTTTTTTTAGTATGTGACAGTTTTAATGAGTGATTTATCTTGCTTTAATGGATATATTAGGATAATGTGTTTTTCTTCATAGTGTTTATTTTTCATTCATGTTATTTTTACAGGGCAGGAATTAAAAGTAACTTTGTGTGTTACAGTTAAAACTGGTTTTCAGACGGTTCCTGTCATGCAACAAAAACTCAATGAATCAACAGAGGCAGAGCAGCCATTTTTGAAGTATAGACATTATTATTAACATAATCGTTGGTTTGATTTACAGGAGAACCATTCAAAAAATATACCTACAAAGATTGGTATATTACTCATTTTTAACAATTCCAACTTCTCTGCAGAAGAAAATTACCTAATTAACTTGATTATTGTTCTAGTAAAAAAAAATTATATACATAAAATGATTTGTCTTTGGCAGATAATTTAAATCTAGAGAAATTATAAATAGGCAAAAAACTATTCAGTTATTTAGACTTTAAAGCTTTTATTTTTATTCTTATTGTTTAGATTTTAAAGTTACTCAGTTTGTGTCGCAGACCCTGAAGGTTTTTTGTTTTTGTTATTTTTCTTTCCTTTCCCTACATTTTGTGTATTTGTTGTACAAACAAATATATTTTCTACAACTTTATAATAAAAAACTTGGCCACGAACAATAATATAGGCTTTTTAAAATTCAGTTTAGATTGTCAGAATCAAAGTGCAGCCAAAGTCAGACTCCTAACACTTCATGAACTACTTCATAATTAGGCCACACTGAGCTCACCCTACAGGTTCCAGAGTCATGAGTTTGTCACTGCACATTAAAGACAGTTTGTCATTGTGTCTCTTCACCTCCTGCAGGTACGAGCTCACTTTAGTGCCATCGCTCCAACTCCTTGTCCGCCTTTGACTGGACTGTGTGCTGCAGGGGAGGACTGTCTGGTCCACACTACCATGTTACCTTTCACCAGCACCAAACCCAGCCCTGGCTGGTGCGTCCGCCAGTGGCAAAAAACTGTCCCCAGTAATTACAACGCCACTATAAAATTAGGGTAAGAGACCTACGAACACTGTCACCTACAATTTTTGTGTCAGTGATCCAGGATGTTTTTAACTTTATTTCATGGGGTATGGGAGTCCTTTCAGTCACTCTAATACACACTTCTTTTCTTTGATTTTAAGGTCCGACACAGAAATATATGTATCGATGAAAGCAGGACCACAGATTCGGGGAAACAGCGGGAGACTTAACCATCCTGCTTTTGTTGGGCTCTTTCCTCCACTAAGGTATTGTACACACAGACGCACACACACTTAAAAGAAACTAAACATTATCCTCAAGTCGCCTGTGCTGTAAATACTCTGAGTGAGTTGATTTAAATGGCACATGAAAACCACAAAACGTGTGTGATCTACAAAAAAGGTGCATAAAGTAGGCAGAGCATAGATACTAATATAAAAGTCTTTTACATTAAAAGCATCAGGTGGTTGTTTGGACACTTTATGTGCCAGGCAACCAGTTTAGAGTCCAGGAAGTTCCCAGTTCCTTCCTTACTGTAATACAATACACAATGTTTTTCAGCCGTGGAGATTAGACCATTTCACTTTCACCTTTGTTGCTTCAGTATTTGTGATCTGCCGGGCTGATTATCTCTCTGTCTCCACGATCAGGGCCCGTGTAAACTGCCCTCACCACTTCCATCTGTCGGTGAAAGATCTGGACGGTGACAAGGTGAGATGTCGCTTTGCTCGCCCCGAGGAGGGAGAGTGTGTCAACTGCACTCAGCACTCTTTTATAGAGCTGGAAGAGGTGAGTGTAACTTCAGCAGCACACAGTAACACAACACAGTCATCAGTAACTGCAGTGATGCAAATGATCTTTGACATAATCAGCTTCGTGAAAACTTGACGTATTAAAATTCTGTTTGACTGAATTCTTTCACCAGGATCACTGTTCATTTACATTCACGGGAGAAGCAGCAGCAGGACGGTATTACATCCACCTGATGGCGGAGGACATGATCCCTACGCCCAGAACAAGCTACACCAAAGCTAACAAGCCCCTCAGCTCTGTCCCTGTGCACCTGTCTCTCACAGGTGAGTGAGTCAGTCAGTCAGATAACAGCAGCATTAATCCTGCCTGGGTGTCATTAAGCACCACAGGGTGCACATATAGACCTGACTACAGTGTTAAAACAGGAAAAAGGTTAAAGAAGATTCAGAGGTTAAGTTGTGTCCTGTGTTAGTCCCTCTGTTATATTTGAAGTCACAGAAATGTCTCTTCTTCTTCCTCCCTCCAGTGGAGGAGTCGACCTCCAGCTGCAGCAGTGAACCTGTGGCGACAGATGACACCCCCAGAGTGGACTCCACGCTGTTTGTCCTGCCGTACCAGCAGGCGCAGTTCGACATCAACTTTGAATCACAGCGGGAGAGGTGCGTCCTCGAGGGCCTCATAGATATTTACTGTTTATTTTATTAATGTAAATCTGAAACTGATATAAATACTTGATAGATTCTGTCTGACGCCATGTTTGAACAAACTGAGGCGTTGAAATAACAAAAACTAACTGATGAAAATGGAGGTTTTGAAAATGTGTGTGAATTGAAAAATGGTGCAGTAAACATTGACGTAAAATGAAAAATAGTGTGGTAAGCAAGAGGGTTGCTGGTTCGAGCCCCCGAGTTTGCATGTTCTCCCCCTGGTTTTCTCCAGGTACTCCAGCTTCCTCCCACAGTCCAAAGACATGCAGGTTCATTGGTGACTCTAGATTGTCCGTAGGTGTGAATGTGAGTGTTTAGACCATTTCAAAAACCTCCACTTGTATTTATTTTACAATGAGCTCATGAACTTGTGGCCAGCATTTCACTACGACACGTCTAACCACCAGTGATCGAGGCTTTGCAGCCAGACTGTCACCAGTCTGCTGACACCTCTATTGTTCTGTTTGACAAGTGGGAGACGTTGTAGCTGACATATAACTCAGGCATGACAGTGTGAATGATTTGATGTGATCGTGGCATAACGCAGACTTTCTTATTTTTGCACCTGACTGCATGGAAACAAGTCAAATCAGCCGTCAGAACGTCCTCCCACACACTGTAAGTGCTCTCAGGTATTCTGACTGATTGGACCTCAAGTGACCATCAAGTGCGTCTGTGAGCGCCCACACAGTCCTGAGAAGACTCAGACTCACTTCATCTGAGTGTCCAAAGATGTCAGCTCTGTATAGATAAAGGTAGTGTAGACGTCACGGCATGACGACAATGCATCGTGTCACATTTTAGAGAATTACTCTCGTGTGACTCAGCACTCTTTACAGAATAAACTGCTGAGTGTTGACTGTATAACGAGTAGTGAATGTCAGATGCAGCTGAGGTCTCATCAGGCACATAAAATCACCCGTGTGGGTTTACAAGTGGTTTAACTGTTTAAATGCACTCATGAAGCTTTCTCTCTGTGTTTCCAGCATACTAGAGTTTGGCACGATCGGTCCCCCGGGACTCCTCAGGGTTGGTTTCAAAACAATCGGCCCCCTGGCGACCATGACCATGTCCTGGGTCCGCTCCCAAAACAAACTGGCCCGCCTTTTGCCCATCTGCTTCGCTGCGAATACCAGGAGGTAGGTTGTTCTGTGAGCTGAGTGGAACTAATGGTACTAATAAGTTTGTATGGAAAGGAGTGTAGTATATACAGTATAATGCAGTTAATATAAAGTGTATTAGTATTCTTTTATAACTGATATTTAACACACCTGAAACATTTCTGATTACACGTCTATATTACTCATACAACTACGAGGCGTGAGGGGTCTGACCTTATGTTTGTGGCCTGTATGAGGAGACAGCCTGAGTGGATGTCACAAAGGTTTGGTGGGGGAAGCTGATGATCCAGAAGTGGTTGGGACTTGTAACAGAAACGGTTGTGGCGTAACCAGGAGATGATATTTGAGGCCTGAAATTGATATGAATTGATCAGAAGTTGCTGTATTTATTATTTATTAGAATACTATTTACAGAGCAGTCTCAGAAATCAGCTTCAGATCATTAAAAAGTCACACAATAACACAAGAGGCAGACCAGCAACTCCTCGTGTACTATGAGGTAAAATTGCTGTTTCTGTCAATGGAGTCTGGTGGCTGTGGACAGGGGTGGCAGAAAAACACATTTTAGCCTCCAAAAAAAAAGGATCACCCATAAGTTTTAATGTCAGATTACAGCTACGCCATATTTACATTATTGTACCGCTTTACCTTGCTGTCAGACAGCCCTTTCTGACAGGGAACAGGAGACATTACACGGCCCTCTTCAAAGCCACCAGACTCCATTGACAGAAACAATAATTTTACCTCACAGCTCACAGGAGTTGCTGGTCTGCCACCAACTCGATCATTGTGTGGCTTTCAGAACTGAACTAACGTGGCGTTCACAGCAGCGTGTTGATCTCTATGTTATGACGACATGGTGCAGAAACCTACATCAGGTCATGTGGTAAAAAGCGATAGCAATTTGACGCTAAAACATATGTACTTCAACCAAAATTTGAATTTTCGAACATGTATACATAAGGAAAACTTCTAGGAAGCTACAGAGTGATATGAAAACCTCAAAAAATAAAAATAATGGACCTGCCATTTAAGCCGTCAGGATCATTTGGAAAATGTTAATCACGTCTACACACTTCAAGTAAGATAATATGACAGACTTCAGAGTTATGAAAATACTTTACTCAGTTACTTTCACATTCAGTTGTTAACCAATCCTGTGCACACAAACACAGATGTGCATCATGTTCGTGTGAAATCACGTAACTACGGGGCGTCCGATACATAACAGCAGTGTCCTCATTTTAAGTTTAGCAGGCGACCTTTGTTTCGTGTCGTACCCCTCCCCCTCACCCTTCAGCGATTCCTTTCCATACCTGTTCTGTCAGCCATCCAGAACATGCATAAGTACAGCATACGTTACAGTAAATTGCTCACACACACCCCCACTTACACTGCCAGTCAAATGTCCACATCTTGAACAGAGCATATTTAGTTCATGACGTAGCCTCATATGCACTTCTTGTCTTTCCAGTTTGCAGTCAGAGCCCAGATGTGTGTGGCTGTACCAAAGTAAGACCAAAAATGTCATAAGAATACCACTTATGCTTCACTGTTGATAACAATACACCACTTCTAAACTCACAGCCGGGTCTCTCAGAAAATACTGACTATTAAAATATGTCTTTCTTACTCTTTTCAGGGGAGATGACGGCGCTGCCTGCCGGAACAGGTAAAGAAAACACTTTGTTACAGAAGTGTTGAGGCTGTTATTAATATCCTGAGTGCATTCATTGTGCCTGTGAATAAGAATATTTCAATAAAACTCTGCTGCTGTGGGCCTGCAGAGCTGACGTGTGAGAAGACAGAGATGACTCTGTTGCTCCCTATCACCTCCCTGACTGACATCGACCTGACCGAGCTGCAGCTCAACAGCCCCACCTGTCCCGTCACCTACAACAGCACACACCTGACTGCACGCATCTCCCTGACTGGCTGCGGCACCAAGATTGTGGTAAATGCTCCACCTTTCTGCCTGTCTTTCTGTCTTATTTTCTGTCTTTGACTTAATATATGTTTAACCCCTCTGTACATGTAAATAAGACATTTTTAAAAGTAAAATCTAGCTTTATTTTTTTATACTTTGTGCTGCATAGATAGTGGGAGATTTCTAGTTTTCATTGTTTTGGCCCCGTACTCCAGTTTACTGGGTGTCAGATAAAATGGTGTTCGGTGCCGCACAACCCTGAGGGACTATGTATAAAAAGTACTCCAATTTCTGGATGGTACATCAGATGCAGGGCTCCCAGCAGCTAACATTTATTTTCATCATCAAATAATCTGCAGAATATTTTAATTGCTGGCTATTTTTGTCCGAAAATGTAAATGATTTAATGCAACATTATTAGTTTCATGATGTGTAGTTTACATCTCCTTTTTCTCCATCCGTTTATGACAAAGAAAGAGAGCACAGCTGCACTTAAAGAGTAACTTATCACTCACTAAAATCATTGTCTTTGTGGACATCAAGTGGTTTAAAGGGACAGTTCACCCTCAAATCAATGTCTCTCTCCAGAAATCATGACCTAGTTACTCAAGAAATCCACAGACCTTGTTGTGAGCAGTTTCATGTGGGAACTATTTTCTTTCTACTGAACTACACCCGCCAACCCTGTCACCGTGCAGAAGAAAGCGGGCATCTGCTCATGGACGAGAGGTGCTAGGTGAGCTAGCAGTAGATGCACGCATCCTTCTGCACGGTGATACAGTTGGTGAGTGTAGAAAGAAAGTAGTTCCTACATGAAATTGCAGAGACTCTGCCCTGTGCCTGTATTTTCTCAGTTTTCTTCTTATCTTGTTGTGTTCGGGGTGTTTCTGGGCACAGCAGGCCGGTGAGGTTGGGGCCAGGTGCCGGAGTTTAGGCAGCACGCATCCAAGAGGAAGCGCCAAAAATCAAAGACACAGCGCTGAAGGAATGTAAACATAGTGAGGCAAAGTGCCAAAATGAGAGGGAATCTGGGGGTTGACTTTCATATCGCTGGCAGTAACAGACAATTTCTGCACAGTATATCTCTAAGTACAGTATTTGAGTTTTGATAGATCTCTCACAAATGAACTAAATGTAATTTCTCTAAGTAATATAACTTAATTGTAAAAAGCAGAAAAATCTAATGTGTGTTTTTGGCACTTTGAGCACCACAAGCCGAGTGCCATCTAGTCCCATTATACTGGAGGTAAGGCAGACATCTCTATGGACAGTATCGCCAACACTGCAGTTATTGTACTGCAGGGCATAGTTGGGTGTGGTCACAGGGTGCAAGATCGCACGCTTCAGATCACACCTGAGGTGAAACAAACACGGGAAACTTTCAACCATGATGCGGCAGTAAAACACTGCTTTTCAGTGTTACTCTTTAAATTCAAAAATACTTCACACTGACAGATTATTCAGCTGAATGTGAATTCCTACAGTCTTCCTCATCTTCTCTTTTTTTCCAGCACTCTGGTAACGAGATGGTTTTCACCAACACCTTGAAAACTGTGCGTGCGTACACTCTGGTGAGCCGCCGGCCCACACTCGTCCTCCCTCTGGCCTGCCGCATCCCTGCAACCCCGGTCGGCATGCCGCACTACCAGATCGGCATGCCCAAGGAGGAGGAGGTCTTCGGTGTGGTTGATGTGTGGATAGAAATTCACACTCCAGGAGAGGGGCCCCTGGCCAAATTCACTCGCACCCCTAGGTTTCGCACCCTCAGGATGGCGCCAGGACGAGTGCGTCGAGAGGCACAATCACCATCAGAGAGCAACAGCACCTCCACCAGCTCCACTGATAACAGCACCACTAATACCCATGGGGCCGTTGGGTCCAGGATCCCCCAGCTGGACCTCCATGTGATGTCCAACTGCAGCATTGAACGGGCCGAGATGTTAGTGAGCAACTGTATTGAGTCTGCGACGGAGGACTTTGCAGAAACCTTCGCCATTCTTGAGCAAGGGTCAGTGACAATTGACTTGTTACCTGTGATAGAGTGGTGCAGGAGGAGGTTTGGTTATAGCCTAATGTTAGCTTTTTATTCCCAGCGATTATATTTACGCTTAAAGTGGTGTTAATTTGTGAAGATCATCTTGCTGAACAAAGAATCATAAACCTTTGTTCGCCACAGAGATTATTTTCTGCAATAATCCAAAATACAATGGAAAAATCTTACTGGCTTTTTGTCAAGGGGAACCAAGGCAAAGTTAACATCTGAGCTGGCCCACAAATAAACGTCATTCCTGCAGCACTCTCTGGTTTGAGGTTACCATGATGAAGAGGACAGATACTGTTTGAA
Source organism: Epinephelus awoara (assembly GCA_035609425.1). NCBI lineage: Eukaryota > Metazoa > Chordata > Actinopteri > Perciformes > Serranidae > Epinephelus > Epinephelus awoara. The sequence goes on from CM069294.1 coordinate 8,598,375, forward strand.
ATAGAACAATATTGACTCTACTTTCTCATCTCACATCTCATATAATTTCCAATGGTTCTCTCACTCTTTTTCTTCCAGGTGTATGTCTTCCAACAAAACATTAGAGGTCATTACAAATACATCAAATTCCAAGGTTTACCGCCTTGATTTGTCCAGCATAGAAACCAAAGGATCAACGGTTGGTGCTTTCATGCAGGGTTGAACATTGACTTTATTTGCACTTCTTCAATGTCTGTTTCACTTAAACTGTCCCTTCATTCATGATTCATGTCTTATAAATACTTGAAGTTAAGTTGTAAAGTTATGACATGTTTTTCTCCACAACACTAACTTGCATCTGTTTATTTCGTGTTCTGCAGATGTACATCGAGTGCACGGTGAATCTGTGCATCGCCACCATGCCCTCTGAGAAGTGCCCTGATCTGTGTGCCCGCTTCCTTAGTCAAAGATCTCTGGTTGGCAGTCTGTTCACCAGCTCCTACACCATTAGGTCGGGACCCGTTAACCTCGTGGTAACCTCTCCTGCACCAGCCACAACAGCCGTCGCCAAAGCTACGACTACTGCCGCAGCAACCACAGCTGCTGCTGCCACCACTGTAACCACAGCTGCCCCGGTCAGCAACACCACCTCAGGCGGTAAGACGTTATCTCCTAAACAAGCCTCCATGTTTTTGTTTTTTCTGCTGAGCGATAATACAGACCAAGTTTTGTGTTCACGTATGCAAGTTCTTTTCAGCATGGACACAGCATGTGTGCTGCTGCAGGTGTCTGATGGTGTCTGTCCATATCCAGGGCCCTTTGATAGGCCGAAGAGATACACGGTGTGGGATAAGCCCTACCCTGAAAACACTTTAACATCAACAGCTTTAGATTTAACCTCCTGCATTTTTAGGAATATTACATACGAGCTTTTAGATGTGTTCCTGCTGAAAAGTTTTAACATGTTACGTCTAGAATAAACCATGCTGCTCCTAAAACAGTTGTCATTAAATGTATATATTTGGAAAAATCAGTCAGTTCTTCGCTATTATCTCTCCATGCAACCACTATATTATAATGTAGGCCAGGGGACTCAAACTCATTTTATTTCAGGGGCCACACACAGTCCGATTTGATCGCAAGACCAGTAAAACTATTGCATCAAGTGCGCATGTGCCGACCGTGCATGCAGCCTGTTGCAGTTGCTCCTGGGCCGGTTTGGACCGTTTGGCGGGCCAGTTCAGGCCCCCGGGCAGTATGTTTGACACCGTTAGAGACTCCTCAGCTCTGATTGGCTGTTTTCATTCACATGCTGTGGTTTCTTGCAAGTGTCATTAGAATAACTACGAGAGAGCAGCAGAGGAACCTTTTTTTGCACAGGCCTCGTGTTACGTGTACTACTGTGTGGAGGAAGTGACGGTGTCAGGGTGTATGACAAAAAGTTTTATAAAAGTAATCAGCTCCAGCTTTAACGGCAGCTGACTGATCAGTGCGCTCCAGTCCTTTCTTTTTCTTTGAACGTTCTCAGTCCTTGAGCTGAGACGAACCTGACTTAGATGCATGCTGCTGGAAAATGCCTGTGGAACTGCTTTTAGCCCTGCCGCCACCAGAGGGCCCCAAAATGAACACATTTAAAAGTGTGTATTTCAGGGCCCTCCTTTATTATTTCTGTAATTCCTAATAAGTATTCATCTAAGCTATGTCATTTTTTTTATTTCAAAATGTAGGTGTTTTTAGGGTCTTAAAAACTGAAAAATATCAGCCACTATTTAACAATTAAAATGCAAACACACACAGTGTGACTGCAAATGCGTGACCTCTCCTCTCCTGTCGTCTCCTGCAGCTCCAGAGCAGGCCTCAGCCGTGGCAGCCGGAGTGATTCTGACAACTTTCAGCATATTTCTTCAAAACATCTTCCTTTACTGAACAAGCTGCCGGACGATGATCTGTCAGAACATGAAGAAACACTGTTGCCAGTTTTGGACATTTGAAGAATTAAACCCACTCATGGTGCCAATGTATATTTATGTATGTATGTATTTCTTCAGAGAACAAGAGCACATTACATGACTGTCAAAATAAAAAAAAACATAGGATTTATTGCACTGCTCACAATGAATTATCCTTATTACTGTATGTCATCTCACCAGTAGTGGTAGGATGCTGAATGGTGTGACACCCTTTGCCCTTTGAGACTTCCCTGAGGCCGAACTGTCTGAGACACTGACCATGTACTGTAATCTTCCCTAGTGTAAGTCTGTGACTTTGTTGCGTGTCATTCTTCTTATTACAGAACATTTGGCACATTGAAGATATTTGACACGATTTGGAGGAAAATTAAAAAGTCTAAATATTGAAATCCAGTCAGTTTAGCTAACCCGGCTATGTACTGTTGGTTTTTCAAAACTCGTAAGCACTTATTAACAAACAGCCTCACACACCCTTTTCTTTTCACAAATATTGTGACTAAAATGAAGGTGTTTATTTAGCTCAAATATTTGATGACACACTTTGACCCTTTACGATTATGTCACATTATATGTACCATTTTGTCATATGGATTGTTTATCATGTATTTTATTTTATTGTTCTGCTCTGTATACACGACATCTGTTGCACAACTGTCCTCCTCTGTTGTTCTGCTTGTGGTTTCTCCCATTTTTTGGGGGAAATTTTTCACCGATTTTAAGCCTGTCAAAAAGAACAGACAGTGTCATGTGCTGTACAGATTGACTGATAAAACCCCCTGATGCAAATTTGTGATATTGGGCTATATAAATTAAATTTATTGGCTTTACTTTTAGACCCCCCGCCAAAAAAAACCCTGTCTGAGACAGAAAGAATTTGCTTATGATTGTGTTGTACGACCCTCTTTACCTTAAATGTAAAAAATGAAAACATCTATTTTTCTATCATGTTGTCATAACATATAATATATTATTAAAAATATATGTGAACTGAGTTTTATGTTTTATTGATCTGTTTTGTTACAAAGCTGTTCAGGCTTTGTCCTACTTGTGCTGTGTTCTTTAAACATATCAGGTCCAAACTTTTTTCAAACATAATTTCAGGTAGTGGACACACATTGCAGGGGAGAGACAGAACATGGGGAGGAAATGAAGAAGCTGTGATGGTTAACGAAACACTGACACATATCTGAGCTGCGTCGACAGCTACAGAAACTAAAGTAAATTGTTAGTTTTAAAGTTCAGATTTATTATTAAAGATGTAAACTTTTTTTTTAAAATCTCACAGAATAAGAGCACGTTGAAGACTTGAACACAGGTTATATTGCTTTCACTCATTCATCTTCCATTAGAGGTAGTTAGCAGAGAGCTAAAAAAAAGAAGCCTTTAGTTACATGTGACTGATAAAAAAAAAATACATAATTCAGACAGAGAATTGAATAAAAAGTCCTAAACATCAGGAGAACTCATCTGTGGTGCAATATTCACAGGAAATAATCTGCTCAAATTCCAAATCTCTCGTTTTAAACAAACTTCCTGCAGTTGTTACTTTTACTATCTGGGTTAGTTAGTGATGTCACTTACTCAGGGGGCAGTTTATTCAATAATAAAAAGGGGTCCCTTGAGGAAAAAGGTTTGGGACTATGTAGTAGACCAGTGGTTCCCAACTGGACCAGATTTCTCTTAGTCATTAGCTCAAGCTGCTCACAGTTTAAAATATTCAGTGTCATATTTGCATTTGGACATGTTGTTGACATGTTTGCTGTCTCTGTCAAATAGCTGTCTGTTAGTCTCTCACTCTACAGCAGGAAATGTTGCTTTGAAATAAATGAAGTGTGTTATTTACAAGCTGGACATGTTTGTGAGTCACTTGCGGTCCATTCAGAATGGACCTGCGACCCCCTTTTGGACCACGACCCAGCAGTTGGGAACCACTGTAGTAGACCACTCTGTGGATCAGTGTCTGTGTAAAAACTCACGTCACAGGCTTTGAGGCATGACATGTCCTCTGGTTCATGATGCATGTACTGTGTTATCTGTAAGTGTCATGGAGGGTGGCTGATCCATACCTGTGTATGTTAGCAGTATGTATGGAGGAGCAACATGGAGGCTGTGGTGCAGCTCAACCTGCACTTGGCATGACCATAAACTAAACCAGAGACCTTTTAGCCTCGCCTCACCAGGCTCTTCACATAGCTTCATACTTAGGCCTACACTGTTGTTAGCGACGTGGCCTCTCTAGAGGGTGGGCCAAACGCATTTTTTGTGTTGTTGATCGATCTCCGTCGACAGAGTACACAGTTTTTTGTATGTGATATTAAACGATTCTATAGAGTCCGGGAAAATCTGTTGGCAGCTCTGGTTTATATCATTTATATTCACAATCATATATTTTCACAAACTTGTATTTTAATTGTCACTCTGCTAAGGCAAATTGCGGGATAACTTCAGTTTAGAGAATATCTACAGCAACCAATGGCAGACAGCCTTAGGACCCAAAAATGTAAACAGGGAAAACTGACAGCTCCGTCTTTTCTTGACTTATTCTTGTGTCAAAATGAACAATTTAATGTAAATATATGGTATATAATCACCATCATCATTAATATATGTATGTAACATAATTGTATAATCTTAGAGTCTACACAAATCCCTTTGCAGGTGCTAAAAATAGCCAGTGCTCTGATTTATTTTTCTATGTAACCTTCATATTGTTCTAATACTAAACAAAAGAGTAATTTTAATATATATGTATATATTTCTTAATAATAGACCCTAAACTGACTAGTTTATAAGCTTCAAGAGTCTAATGAATGACCTCATAAACTACAATATACAACAAGTGATGAATCTGAGTCATTTTCTCCACTTGATTTGATTTTTTTTTAAATGTCATCTCATTTGGATAAACCCAAACACACGTTTACCTTAGCTAGCACATCTGCAGCTAAGGATGGAACCTGGAAAATATGGAGTGCTGTATGCACGTAGCAGGCAGGACAACTCCTAGTATCATACAGTTTTCAGCTGAAAGTTGGGCAGCATTCGTCAGAAGTTCTCTGGAGTGGGTCATGTTTGATACCAAAGAAAGCCAAGTTGCAGCAATAGCTGTAGAAAAATATGATTTAAAGGAAAATGTCTCCAAGTGTGCCAGCTAATGTTGGCTACCACCAAGAATGTTATATGCAATATGCTAACAAAAGAAACAGAGAGAGCTCAAGAGGAAAGAAAGGGCAATAGCTACAGCAGATTGAAGGTGTGTACAACATTGTGGTTTTGACTTTGGACAGTACATTCAATATCAATTTTCATATCATAAATATTCATATATCATTCAGTGGTGAAGTATTCAGATCATTTTGTTCAGTAAAAGTACTAATACCATAGTCATCACATAGTTTTCAATACATCTAATTCCCAACCCATTTTGTTTCTCGTTACAATTAGATGATGAGGCACACACAAGTGCAAATGACCATCCGCCACCTGAGGTTAGAGTTCTTCGCTCAGCCACAACACAGGTTCCAGGTCACCTAAAGAGAGCACCCATCTCTTTCCAAGGCAGTGCATAATATGCAAACGTGAAAAAATATTTCACACAAAAACATAACCAGCTGAGGAACGCAAGGGTGAAATCCTGCTGCTACAAATACGTAGGATAGATCTTGTTGCCTCAGAGCGTAGCGTCTGATGTCCTGTCAACTCTCGGTCTCTGGAACCAGCAGGCGAGGATCAAGATGTCTCACATGTGTCCAGACGATGTGTAACAACTGATTCAGTCAGTGGCGAAGATGCGATGTCGTCCACGACAGCAGGGCCCGAGCAGGCGCGTTAGTTGGGTTACTCACAGCACAGTCCGTTTATTCCCCAGGTTCTCCTCATCGGAAACTATGAACTGCAGCCTCATTAGTAAGCTGAGTTAGCTGTACTGCGGCTAAAAGTCCATTCACTTTGCTAGTGATAAATGCTAACAACACATCGGTGGCTAATGAGCTAATACACAACATGAATAACAGTTCAAAACACTTCAACTAACGTTAGAAACGTCTTCAGCATCTCACGGAAGATGTGCAGAAAATGTCGAGGTAAATACTGTCGGTTAGACAGCATACAGACACAGACTACATACTTTTTACTGTTAACTCAGGTCAACTCCTTTGAGCCGTGTTTACTTCCTGTTTGGACGAATATCATTGGCACACTTCAAGTCAGGTGACGCTGGAACTTGTTGTTGATTGGTTGACGGTATATTACGCCTCAGCGTTTGTCTGATGTATTAATCAGACATAAGTTTAGTTTTCATAAAAATATGATCGAATTTATACTGCCAACAAACGGAAACGTGTTTATAAAAAAATATATTAAGTAAATGTTAAAAACCAGCAACTCTATCGCTGAGGATCGATCATTTCAAAAACGAAAGCAGATAGCGACCTTTGGCCAACCGCCTAGTTTCATTTTGATATTTCCATCCGCGACCACTTCTCGCACGAGTAGCGGCTTACTGGTCGGGTCCCGGTACACTGGTGCGTCAAATTGTCCTGCGAGGTAAGTTAAACTAGTGCTAGCTTGTTAGCCGAGGATACCCTGTACTGATGGGGTTGGTTGTGCCAAAGCACTTCGCAGAATTAATCACAATGTGACTTTATTTAAGTACCCTGGTGTAATGGCAGCCCGTGTGTTGTAAACTACAGCAGCCGACTGTGTCTGAAGCTTTGCTATTTTCTTGTCGGTACCTTTTACCTAACAGCACGGTAGCCAACACAAAAACAAAATAAAATTAAGATGAATGTTAACGCCCGGAAACTCAGCTCACTGAGTTTGCATGTTCTCCCCGTGTCAGCGTGGGTTTTCCCCGGGTTCTCCAGCTTCCTCCCACAGTCCAAAGACATGCAGGTTCATTGGAGACTCTAAATTGTCCAGGGTTTCCCCTAGGATTTTTTGAAGCTGTGGTGGTGGACTGTAGGGGAGGGGGACTGCTGCTGCTGCTGCTGCTGCGGCAGTGAAAAAATTTAGGATTATGACAACTAAGAATGTTTATGAATAAATAATTTATTTGTTTTTCAACCGAGTCCACGACCAGCAGAACATGAACACTGGAAAAAAAAAAATTGCACAACTGTACAGGTGTAAATCTAATGGCATAGTTTGCAGCCTGGCTGAGAGCATTATTTATCTGGCTTTTTTGAAAAAGAGTTCTAATGCTCTGTGATATGGGAACTCAGCCAGAGGTGGCCCATTAGGCCTGTTTCCACTGAAGAAGTTCCTGGTACTATTTGGGGGGCAGGAGCTACCACAGGAACGTCCTCTCGCTCGGCCCTCTCAACCACCGTGTCTCCACTGAGAGCAGAATAGGAGGAAGATTCCTGTAAAGTTATCGGGCTCTGGATGTGATGTAATCGTTGCATGACCATTTTGACCGGGGCGACATAGTGGCGTAGGGATGCCGTTAGCTGCAAACTGGAGTAGTTTCATGTCGTTGCCGACAACGGGAGGCTTAACAGATAACGTCCTGGGGCCGGTTGCACCAACTGGTCTTAAGCCTGGTCTTAAGCTAAGTCGGTCGTAACTTGGCGTTCTAAGTCCGACCTTATAGTTACGCTGGTTGCACCAACAGGGCTTAAGCCTTCTTCTCACTAAGACCGGGTGTAAATCTTATGCCTAGTCAAGAGTAGGCGTAAGGTCATTATCAAGCTGCTCTCTGCGCAACTTGGTTATGGCACGTCTCATCCACTGTCTGTATAAGCTACGAGCGGGCATTTAGACAGGAGAGAGTAATTAGGGGCAGAAGCAATTGGACATAGCCTATATAATAACAAGGAGCTGATTGAGAGGTTTCACTTCGGTAGGAGAGATACCGGCATCAGGCGTTTTTTTCATCGATAACCGTTCAAGTAAATGTATTTTAAAACTCGCTCCTTTGGCTCTGATACAGCCGTCTCCCTCCCTGCCTGCAGTCTCCACTGCACTGGGCTTTGTAACAATGTCCCGCCTACAGGCCCCTCTGATTGGTTACACAGCACAAGTGATAGCCAATCAACACTGACGCCTGTGCATGCTTTCATGTCATGTCACATTGAGACCAGAGCATAGAGAGGCTCTGGTAAGCCAGCTGTAACTTTGAAGGTAAGGTAACAGAAACCAGACAGAAACGAAAGTTGCAATAAAAATCCTCTATGCCGAAGTTTTAAAGTCACCACCACAACATTATATGATCCATTTCAATGACGACATGCTTGCCCAGAGGCGACATTTCGACGTAACTGCCTGTTTAATTCACATCAAGCACGATACAATTTTGCAAACAGCCTAAATGATTTCGCTTCTAAAAATAAATAGCACCAAGCCAAAAAAGAGATGTGGGAGCTATAAGTCAGAAAGTCTGGTAATTTATGTTTTAGTTTAGCATTGTAATTATTACAGTCATTTATGAGGATAATGGAGCTTTAATCTCATAGTTGTTTAGGCGACATTTCATCAGGGGCCTGTTGTTCGAAACCTAGATAAGGGATTAAGCCGGGATATGTTGGTTATCCTGGCTTAATTTAGCGTTGATTCGGTTGTTCGAAAGCAGAGGCACATATGTTGCCATGGATATTTATTCTGTGCACTTAGCCTGGTCCCGACCAGGATAACAACCAGGCTTAGTTTAGCCTGGTGCCTTATCTGTCTATTCAGCTGTCACTGCGATCAGGAATCAATGTGTTTTACTGTCATTTCATGTTCTTATTTACGCCTTTGCCTCATTTTTGAACAAAATACATTAAGCCTACAATTTAAAAAACCCATTTAAAACATTATTTTTGTCACAGCCCAAACATACTTTGACATGCACATATCGTTTACCAATAAAAGGATTAATTGTCAGAATAAACATACAAGTAGGTGTATTTGGCATTAACCCAATTAGTGGTTATTAGGTTTCATAACTGTTTGACCTTCCCAAATTATATTCCCAGTTAACTGGACCAATAACTCTAGTGTACTTTACATCAATGAATGAAAACATGAAGATGAAACCACAATATTCTTTGACCTCATTTTATTTAAATGAAAAATACTAAAATCAGTCACTGTCTGCTTTGAGCTGTGGGAAAAAAAAGAGAAATAATATTGATTAATACATTGCATCACAGTCCTGCTTACAATGTGCATTAAAGTCACTTCTTTCTCTAGTTTCTTAATTTCTACGTCCAATTTCCTTAAGGGTTTTCCTTTTAATTTGTAAATTTGTCTTACACTGCAAGACAATCCAAAGTCAGACAGTCCACATAACACCACTGGTTGATTAATGAATGAATAAAATGATTGATTCCATGTACAGTATACTGAAATAATGTACCTTGTATGAAGAGGGCAGCTTCTGTGGGTGGGACAGAGTCTGTATTTGCCCCCCCTGTATCCCCTCCATCATCGGCCTGCCTCGGTTCTGATCCAGGGCGAGCTCTTCCGCTGGTGTGAAATCAGCAGTTGGTTCGAGTAATATTATATCCACTGCTTACCTTTAAGGTGAAGTGTACAACTGTTGATTTGTGGAAGGAACTTTAATTGTAATTATGATAGATTCATTTGCGCAGCAAGTGTATATTTTTAGATTACTTACGCATTCAGTTGGTCCGCAATTGTTTGCCATGCACTGTCTCTCTCTGCTTTATTATTGCTGCAGTGTTTCCTTTCTTCGTGATTATATGTTTTACCTCTTCATGAGTGTCCATGATGAGACGCTGCTCACTGGGTGAGAAGTATGCGGCACGTGCCCTCTCCATTGCTGCATCGGTGAATCTGTGATCGATGTCAGGGTCTATTTAAGAAAGCCATGGACGCGCACTCGCCTGAATAAATTACACCTGGCTTGACAAAGCCGCGCCTCCTCAGCCTGGAGTCAGGATGGACTTAGGGGAATTTGTCCAGCCTCGTTTCTCCACTTATCCTGGATTGGTTAATTCTACTTTAGAACAGCAGGCCCCAGTGCATCAGTAAATCAGCCGTTTTAAATATTGTTGTTTATTAAAGCATTTTTCGATAATTTTGATTTACATCTACATCATTTGTACATATGCATGGTCTGAGGCAGTTTAAGAGTAGAGTACGAACAAATTCAGGTAAATTCGGGAAAATATTGGTGAATCCCAGATTTGTGTGAGCACACTGTTTGCGAATGAGGCCCTTTGTCTTCACAGATGATTTTAAACTTGCTCTAACTCTGAGCTGATCTTGGCTCCATAAAGGAGCAGCGTCTGATCCGAATATTATTAAAAAGTAGATACAGTTTTAAGATTTACCTTTTATTCAGTGTAATTGTAATAATACATGAAAGACTTTCTGTAATCCCACAGAAAACAAGCTTTATCGATGCTGACATCCAGTAATTTCTTCCAGAAACACAGGTGCCTACAATGCCTCAGAGCACAAGTGGACATGGACACGGACATGGACATAACAACGCTGCACCTCATGTTGGTCCCCACGCACACAGCCTGGCAGTTCAGTCCCAGGGCCCTGCAGTGGTCCAAGGTCACGTTCACCCACCTGCACCCACGACTTCAACCCAAGGACGGCAGTTTCAGCGACTGAAGGTACACACACACACACACACACATACACACAGAAATATACAAGCTTTAAAATGGGTTCACAAAAGGAAACTGAGAAACAGCCATCTGGGCAAAGATGACGATGACAATGAAATCATCAATTAAACGTGTTTATAGATGATGAGGACATCCCAACAATTAGGGAAAAGTCAGTGAAGAGTTTAGGTAGGTGGTACAATGTAGAGTTGAATGATAAGGAACAGGTGGTGAAATTTAGAAAAGATGTGGCTGAAGGATTGGCTAGAATAGATAAATCAGAGCTTCCAGGAAAATTGAAGTTGTGGTGTTTACAATTTGGACTATATCCTAGGTTAATGTGGCCATTATCAGTTTACGAAATCCCAATATCTGCTGTGGAGAGAATTGAAAGGTCGGTTAGCTCCTATATTAGGAAGTGGTTGGGTGTTCCTAGGTGCCTAAGTAGTGTTGCATTGTATGGAAAAGGGATTCTTCAGCTGCCAGTATCTAGTTTGACAGAGGAATTTAAATGTACCAAGGTCAGGACAGAGCTCTTGTTATCTGGGAGTAAAGACGTGGTAGTTAGGAGTGTGGTTCCAAATCCAACCAAGGGGAGGAAGTGGAACCCAAGAACGGCAGTTCAGGAGGCAGAGGCAGCTCTTAGGCATGCAGAGATTGTAGGTAATGTTCAGTTTGGCCGGGGAGGCCTGGGACTTGGCTCAGGCAAGCCGGTTTGGAATACAGCAGGTCCCAAAGATAAAAGAAAGCTGGTTGTGGAACAGATACGTAGACAGGAGGAGATAGTAAGGGGTGCAAAGGTAGTGGCCCAGGCTAAACAGGGACAGTGGTTGAATTGGGAAAGTGTAGAGAAGAGGAAGCTTAGTTGGAGGGACCTGTGGACTATGGAGGAGAATAGTATTAGATTCCTGGTAGGGGCTACATATGATGTGCTACCAACTCCCCAGAACCTAAAACTGTGGGTAAATGAGGACCCATCATGCCCATTGTGTTCAGGTACGGCAACCTTAAAGCATATTTTGTCAGGCTGTAAGGTTAGTTTGTCACAAGGCCGATATACATGGCGACATAACCAGGTGTTGAAATGTTTAGCTGCAGGAATCGAAGGGAAACGAAGAGAGGTCAATTCAGAAGGTTATAAAGATAGGAATTTAGCAATTCAGTTTGTCCGTGAGGGAGAGAAATACAGAAGGGATAAGTTAGTAAGGAGGCAAGGGTGTGGCCGCCTAGTAGGTGCTTGTGATTGGGAAATGCAGGTAGATTTAGGGGGAAAGCTTGTTGTTCCCCAGGAAATAGTTTGTACTAAGCAGAGGCCTGACATAGTGTTGTGGTCATTGAGTCAACGGATAGTTTATTTCATTGAGCTGACAGTTCCTTTCGAAGACTCAGTGGAAGAAGCCTATGAAAGAAAAAAGCTTAGATATGCAGATTTAGGAGCAGAAGCTGAGCAGCGAGGATGGAAGACTAGGATTTGTCCAGTGGAAGTGGGGTGTAGGGGATTCATAGCAAGATCGGCTGTCTCGCTCCTGGGGGAACTCGGAGTGCGGGGACAGAGTTTGAAGAAGACAGTGAGGGAAATGTCAGATGAAGCAATAAGAACCAGCCAGCTCATCTACTACAGAAGAAATAATGTTAGTTGGGGGCCAGCAGGGGGAACTACTAAGCAGGGCACATAACTCCTGGAGATCTGGTGGAGAGATCCACTTCCTCTTAGGAGGAAATCCAGGAAGAGGAAGGCTATTTAAGTGTGGGAGTGGCCTATTTGAATCCCTTTTGCTTGAGACCATGCTGCAAGGTGAGTGTTTGCTGATCCTGTGAGATCATTTATCTCCTTTAGCTGTAGTTTATATTGTAGTTATGTTATATAGTGTGTGAATTAGAGTGTGAATTAGGGCTGTGAAAGCCATGTGTAAGTAAGGAGGAAGAGGAAGGTTATTTAAGTGTGGAGCGGCCTAGTTGAATCCATTTTGTTTGAGGCCATGCAGCAGGGTGAGTGTGTTTGCCGATCCTGTGAGTTTATTTATCTACTCTAACTTTAGCTTATGTTATGTATTGTGTGAATTAGAGTGTGAATTAGGGCTGTGAAAGCCATGTGTTTGTAAGGAGGAAGAGGAAGGTTATTTAAGTGTGGGCGTGGCCTAGTTGAATCCATTTGGTGGCCATTTTGAGTCCATGCAGCAGGCCATGTGTTTGCCGATCCTGTGAGTTCAGTTATCTCCTTTAACTTTAGCTTACACTGTAGTTATGTCATGTAGTGTGTGAATTAGAGTATGGTGAATGTGCTAGGAAAGGTAGTATCAGCACAGCTTCTACCTGGAGCTTGCTTGTACGGAGCCTGGGTTTGGTTGAAGGTGGCAGTGCTGTTTGGGCTGAGAAAGCCATGTGTAAGTAAGGTTAAGGAGGTTGTTGTGTTGGTGTGGAGAGCAGTGAGACCTGGCATTAGGGGAGTGTGTCTGGGACGCCAGAGATCACTGTCTAGCCTCCTGGAGGTGTCGTGGGACCAACTAGACGAAACACCGGTGAAAGGAGGTTCCCACCCGATGACCCCAAAGACATGTTAGTTATCACTGCTCATTGGTCTGTATAGTTAAGCCTTGCCATAATAGCTTATCATAGGGTTTAGGAGAGTATTCACTGAGTGTTGATCCTTTTCTAGAGCACAAACTTCTGGTGTTTATTTGAATGAATAGTACAAAGTGAGACCTTTAGATGTTCATTAGGGCCCGAGCACCACGCAGTGCGAGGACCCTATTGAAATGCAAGGAATTCTTCTTCTTCTTCCAAATGAATTGCCTTTTTTGGGGGCTTAACATACTCAAAAACTCACTTTGCACTTTGCACATATATCACATCTGACAATTTTTTTCTATTTTAAAGCCACAGTGTGTAGGAATTTCTCCCATCTAACGTTGAAATCATATATTGCATTCAAACAGATGGCGCACTCTAGCGCCTCACTGTTTCAAACACGTATTGCAACAACGGTAGCCGCTGTGGACCAAAAAGCTATGATAACACTGATGAAACCATGTCATCCGATACTACATGGAGTATTCATTCAGGCTGCTACACAGACACACGTGACACGAGTTGACAAACCCCCTCCTCACCATGCTGGCTGTGTTTACAACGTAGGACTCTTGGGGCGGGTGTAAATTGAAACAGCTGTTAGTGGCCAGCAGCACTACTGCCGCATAACAAAGTGAATCAAGAAGGCAAAGGGAATCAAGAAGGCAGCGTGACCGGCGAATTAAAAAAACAAGGGTCAGCATTGGGGTTGCCTTTCCCAGGTGGAGAGAGCTGCTGAAGGAGAAAGGTAATACAATCACAGGCCAGCGCTAACGGCTAATCGCGGCTAACGGCTAACAGCGGCTAACGGCGGCGCAGTGATGCGAAGAGAGGGATGAGGCTGTTAGCGACTGGCCGCTAACACGGGCTAACAGCCAACAGCGGCGCTGGCCTGTGATTGCATTACCATCCTCGCTCAGCAGCTCTCTCTACCTGGGAAAGGCTACCCCGATGTGGGCCTTCGTTTTTTTAATTCGCCGGTCACGCTGCCTTTTCTATTCCCTTTTGTGCTTTCTTGGCGACAAGGATTCCATCTCCCATGATGCTGCATATGCATGATCCTGCATTATGCTCAAAGAGTGGGACTTTGTTTCAAATGTGCCAGGGTGGTAGCGAAGCGCCTCTTGCTCCTCTCCTTCGGCTCCTCAGTCACGCAGTGCTGGCCTGGCTCTCAACGAAAACGCCGAAGGCGGTGCTGTATGTCCCTTGCTGGCGGGTGTATTCTCAAGATGGCGAACCGTAATGGAACCCCCCAGACGACTTACCCGCACAATGTACAAACAAATCACAAACCTAAATTTTCCTTTTACGAGAATAAGTCAGATTATTGGTGGAGGTAATAGTACACCAGTGATGACATATTTATGAATGCAGATATCAATTTTTGCCAATAAACAACTGAAAATGTTACACAATGTCCCTTTAAGAGTCTCGTGCTCAGGTGCAAAAAAAAAAAATGGCTCAGTAGCACCCCCTACAAAATTTCGACAACGCAGCCCCCAAAGCTGGTTTGACTGACGTGTACAATACTTGGTAGGCACATGTAACACTCTAAGAGGTACAAAAAAGCCTCTTGTACCCATTCTCTAAACCCAACAGGAAGTCGGCCATTTTGAATTTACTCTGCCATTTTTATGTATTGTTGCCCATTTCCAGGGCTCGTTCTTTGACGAACCAGTCCTAGAGATTTTATCCGATTGACTTCAAATGTTGGTCTGTCCCTCTGAGAGGACCTTGAAGAAGAAAAGTTATTACAAGCCTGAGTTTTCGTCAGTCCATGTGGTAATGCCAAGGTGTAAAGCTTGCATGTGTCACCATGAAACAGGAAGTGGTTTGTAACTCCAGCATACACGGTCCAATCTTCCCCAGATTTCACACGATTGATGACAGTCCCGCCCTGAACGCTTCCACATGCCAATATTTAGTAATGAGTACAGCGCCACCTACTGGCAACAGGAAATGTCATGTTAGGATATGCGGGATATGCCATTTCACTCCTGCGTGCAGTGTCCTGCTACCTCAAAAATGAACTGTTGCGTCAGCCGGCGTCCTGCCAGCACCCCCGAGTTGCGCCGAGGTGCGAGGGCCCTTTCATTGCGGCTTGCAGCTTTAATTTTTGTTATTTTTTATCCCGCATTTGTGGTTACACTTTTTTTGCTCTTTACTTTGTAGATTGAAGATGCCTTGTCCTATCTGGATCAAGTGAAGCTGCAGTTTGGAAATCAGCCACAAGTTTATAATGATTTCATTGATATTATGAAAGAGTTCAAGTCAAGGAGGTAAGTTCTAAAGTTCTTTGCAACATTTGGAGAAAATCCATAAATAATATTTCTCTTTGTCAAGGTTAAACATGTAACACACAGAACAATATCTGTGGACCCAGGTGAAGGTGAATCAGTTGCTAAATACCTATCTTTCATTCTGTCACTACAGAATAGACACACCTGGAGTCATCAACCGCGTGTCCCAGCTTTTCAAAGACCATCTGGACCTCCTCATGGGTTTTAACACTTTCCTGCCACCTGGATATAAGATTGAAATGGTTAACAAACAGTCTCTGATGTCTCCAGAAGAATAAATGCAATTTCAATATTTCTCAGTTTTTCCACGCTCAGTCAGTCGACTACTCACTGTCATTACATGCACATTTTTCCGTACGTTTCTGTGTAGTAATCCCGACAACGACCACACCAAACTAAAGTCAAAGAAAAGCATTCTGTGTTCTGGTCGAGGTGTGAAAGCGTCTGAAGCAGCATTTTACATAAGCAAAAAGCTACTCAGTGTTTAACCTGCTCCTGAAACCTGGCGCCTCTCAGCCTTCACAGGTTCATGATTATTAGGTGTGCAAGGTCATCCAGTGGGCCGGTTCAGGCCCCCGAGCAGTATGTTTGACACTGTTAGAGACTCCTCGGCTCTGATTGGCTGTTTTCATTCACATGCTGTGGTTTCTTGCAAGTGTCATTAGAAGAACTACGAGAGAGCAGCAGAGGAACCTGTTTTTTTGCACAGGCCTCGTGTTGCGTGTACTACTGTGTGGAGGAAGTGACGGTGTCGGGGTGTATGACAAAAAGTTTTATAAAAGTAATCAGCTACAGCTTTAAAGGCAGCTGACTGATCAGTGCACTCCAGGAAAATGCCTGAGGAACTCTGCTTTTAGCTCCGCCACCAGAGGGAGTTACTAGAAACCAGAGCGTGATGACGCGAGGCTACCTTCCCCTACCATCCTACGAAAAAAAAATATCGCCACCCGATCCACTGTGGTCAGCCATCTTTGCCTTTGTGAACTGCCTATGACCTCAGTGACGTAATTTCAACACTTTTCTACTCGTACCCACAAACTTGATTTCGTGTTCAGTGAGGACTTCGTAGTCGTAGAAATTAGAGTTGTATTCACAAGACTTTGCACTCACAGATTTTAGATTCATACTCACATAAAAAAAAATCCTAACCTGAACAATTTCACAGACTCATGTATATGACAGCAGAATTTTGTGTACAACAATTTTATTACGAATACGAATGGTTAAAATTATGCACACATCTTTTTGATAGTTGTCTTACACCATACCCTAGTGTAAGTCTGTGACTTTGTTGCATGTCATTCTTCCTCTCTTTTCAGCTATCTTCTGTATATAGCATGTACATGTAAAAAACCATGTTGAGAGCACCAGACTTTGTTACTCTGCACTATCTGTGTACTTTATTAGCTACATGCTGGATTTATTACAGAACATTTGGCACATTGAAGATATTGGACACGATTTGGAGGAAAATTAAAAAGTCTAAATATTGAAATCCAGTCAGTTTATGTGTACTGTTGGTTTTTCAAAACTCGTAAGCACTTATTAACAAACAGCCTCACACACCCTTTCAAAATAAAAAAAACCCATAGGATTTATTGCACTGCTCACAATGAATTATCCTTATTACTGTATGTCATCTCATCAGTAGTGGTAGGATGCTGAAGGGTGTGACACAGACCGAGGGGTCACACAATAAAATGTCCTCCTTATTTTTTATTTGCCCTTTGAGACTTCCCGGAGGCCGAACTGTCTGAGACACTGACCATGTACTGTAATCTTCCCTAGTGTAAGTCTGTGACTTTGTTGCGTGTCATTCTTCTTATTACAGAACATTTGGCACATTGAAGATATTTGACACGATTTGGAGGAAAATTAAAAAGTCTAAATATTGAAATCCAGTCAGTTTAGCTAACCTGGCTATGTACTGTTGGTTTTTCAAAACTCGTAAGCACTTATTAACAAACAGCCTCACACACCCTTTTCTTTTCACAAATATTGTGACTAAAATGAAGGTGTTTATTTAGCTCAAATATTTGATGACACACTTTGACCCTTTACGATTATGTCACATTATATGTACCATTTTGTCATATGGATTGTTTATAATGTATTTTATTTTATTGTTCTGCTCTGTATACACGAAACTGTTGCACAACTGTCCTCCTCCGTTGTTCTGCTTGTGGTTTTTTCCCCGTTAAATGTTTTTTTGGGGGATTTTTCGTCGATTTTAAGCCTGTCAAAAAGAACAGACATTGTCATGTGCTGTACAGATTGACTGATAAAACCCCCTGATGCAAATTTGTGATATTGGGCTATATAGATTAAATTTATTGGCTTTACTTTTAGAACACCCCCCGAACACCACCACCACCACCACCCCGCCAAAAAAAAAACCTGCCTAAGAATTTGCTTACGATTGTGTTGTACGACCCTCTTTACCTTAAATGTAAAAAATGAAAACATCTATTTTTCTATCATGTTGTCATAACATATAATATATTATTAAACATATACGTGAACTGAGTTTTATGTTTTATTGATTTGTTATGTTGTTGTTTTTTTATGTTTGTTTTGTTACAAAGCTGCTCAGGCTGACGGTCAGTGGGACAGCTAGTTAAAGAGTACAAAGCAGCTGGTTAGAACAAAACAAAAAAATGTAATCAGGGTTCCCACACATTTTCATTTCATGAGTTTGGATTTTCAAGAACCCACAATAACATTTGTTTGTTCTACTTGTGCAGTGTTCTTTAAACATATCAGATCCAAACTCTTTTCAAACATGATTTCAGGTAGTGGACACACATTTCTTCAATGATTTATATATATTTTATAGTCTCGGAAAACAACATTGACTTAATTTTATTAAGTACTTTTTACCGAGTGTGACCTCTCTCTCTCTTGTGATCCTAGAGCTAAAAAAAAGAAGCCTTTAGTTACATGTGACTGATAAAAAAAGACATAATTCAGACAGAGAATTGAATAAAAAGTCCTAAACATCAGGAGAACTGATCATCTGTGGTGCAATATTCACAGGAAATAATCTGCTCAAATTCCAAATCTCTCGTTTTACACAAAATTCCTGCAGTTGTTGCTTTCACTGTCTGGGTTAGTGAGTGATGTCACTTACTCAGGGGGCAGTTTAATCAATAATAAAAAGGGGTCCCTTGAGGAAAAAGGTTTGGGACTATGTAGTAGACCAGTGGTTCCCAACTGGACCAGATTTCTCTGTAGTCAGTTCGGGGTCCACAGAGTTTAATATTTTCAGTGTCATATTTGCATTTAGACATGTGGTCGAGCTAGTTTGCTCTCTCTGTCAAGTAGCTGTCTGTTGGTCACTCACTCTACAGCAGGATTAGGTGCTTTGAAATAAAAGCAATGTGCCAGATATTCACTGTGCTTCAAACTAAATCAGAATCAGAAATACTTTATTGATCCCAGAAGGAAAATTATTTATGTTACAGGTGCTCCTTGCAAAAGAGGAAAGATACATGAAAATATAAGAAATTTAAACAATACTATTTACAAATATATAGTTAAATAAACAGGAATTATTAACAAACACTGTAAGATGAACAAGATTAAAGTGTGTTATTTACAAGCTGGACATGTTTGTGAGTGACTTGCGGTCCATTCAGAATGGACCTGCGACCCCCTTTTGGACCACGACCCAGCAGCTGGGAACCACTGTATAAGACCACTCTGTGGATCAGTGTCTGTGTAAAAACTCACATGTCACAGGCTTTGAGGCATGACATGTCCTCTGGTTCATGATGCATGTACTGTGTTATCTGTAAGTGTCATGGAGGGTGGCTGATCCATACCTGTGTATGTTAGCAGTATGTATGGAGGAGCAACATGGAGGCTGTGGTGCAGCTCAACCTGCACTTGGCATGACCATAAACTAAACCAGACGCCTTTAACCAAAGACACTGGCTCACTGCCCTTACTGTATTTGTTTTCATTCTGGAGAGTGGACCAATCCCAGTTTAGACTGGGAGGAGACTACCCGCCTTCACGTTAGACACGCCTCTATGTTCAAGGAACACCGCTTCATACATACACTGTTGTTAGCGACGTAGCCTCTCCGGGCAATTTCATTTTTTGACATTTCCATCCGCGACCACTTCTCGGAACTTCACTTTTCGTCACGGCCAGGTGAATGCACGAGTAGCGGCTTACTGGTCGGGTCCCGGTACACTGGTGCGTCAAATTGTTGCTGGTGGCAGTCCTGCGAGGTAAGTTAAACTAGTGCTAGCTTGTTAGCCGAGGATACCCTGTACTGATGGGGGTTGGTTGTTGTGCTAACGTGCCATTTAGTTAGCTTCTACATAACCTTGCCGAACATACCAGATAGCGATCTAGCACTGGCTGCTTTTATGCGATGACTAAATATTTTACTGTGCTTTCCTCTTCCAACAAAACAACATGTGGGGCTTTCAGTAGCGGCTACGTTAGCTTGCAACGCCGATAAGTTAGTCTAAGTAAAGCTAGCATGCTAATAGCGGCGACCATGAATTAGCTGACATGCTAAAGCTGAGCAGACCTGACAACATGCATTTTTGTTGTTAGTTTGTTCTCGCTGTGTCTAATTTCACTGCCTGTGTCGGGGACTTTGATCAGACAAACGTTTGTGGTGGGGAGGCGGTTTGTGTGACAGCTAAGTCTTCTGTCCAACTTCTCGCTCAACTTAATGCGACGTTAATGTTATGTGGAAGCTAGTGCTAGCTTGTTAGCTAGCTAGCTAGCTAGCGCTCTTCCTGACCTAACGAGCTAGCCTTGGCAGAATTAATCACAATGTGACTTTATTTAAGTACCCTGGTGTAACGGCAGCCCGTGTGTTGTAAACTACAGCAGCCGACTGTGTCTGAAGCTTGGCTGTTTTCTTGTCGGTATCTTCTACCTAACAGCTCGGTAGCCAACACGTTCAGCTCATCTGGATTTTTTTAGTAAGTCCCATTTACTGAGGACGGTCAGCGATGACCCGAGTGACAGACCACCGACACTCGCTGTGTCTTCCTGCCCAAACCAGCCTTTAATCTGCAGGTCGTTCAGGCTAGCTCGCTCGCCACATAACTTCGAGCTAGGAAGAAAGCCAACGTCAGCCATCAGACAAGCGAAAGCGGTCAGCTCACCGAAAACGGATGGCGTTAAGCTCGGTGTTTGGCGGAGAGGGGGAGGGGATGAGGCAGGGCTACAGCGAGCGAGCGAGACACACAGAGAGGGAGAGAGAGAGAGAGAGACAGCGCCTACATGCCTTTAAACTGTAAATGTTAGCTTTTTGTAGCGCCAGTCGACTAATTTCGCCATCTTTTACTGTCTGTCGTGTTTGCTTCGCGTTTCGGTAAAGAAAATTTGAAGCTGGATGTGCGACAGACTCGATCTCGGCGACTCAAGACCGTTCGCTCAGCCACCGTGTTTTCCGAAACTGGTGGTGCAGGGCAGCGAGGCACAATGTCTGCTCTCCGCTGACCGACTGCAATGACGTGGGCTCAGGGAGCGTCAATGAATTACTCTTCTCTGTGTACACGTGTAGAGTGTGCTGAGAGCACCACAGACAGGAGCCAAACGTCTTTATGCAATCTTAAAATTAGATATTTATAATGGTTTTAACTGCTCTTCTTTTTAAATGAACGCTTCACACACACACTCATGTATATTTTGTATATTTTTATGTAGTGTTAAACACTGGAGCATAATCCAAATTTTATTTTTATTTTTTTTTTGTTATCAAATTTTTGTTTATTGAAAAACAGGATTATAGCACGGAGGAGCAGTGTGAGTACAGATGTGAATAATTTTTGCAGCAATTTCCACTCAAGAAAAATAAATAAATATGAATACAATTAAAGGAAAAATAAGTAAATAATCAGGTGAAATAATGACAGAAATTACAAACAAAATAAAATTAAGATGAATGTTAACGCCCCGGAAACGCCCCACCCTCCCCTCCCTGGACCCAGGACCCTACCTCCTCTATAGTATCATGCCAAGAGTTAGTTGAAAGACGACAACTCCAAATACACAATTTCCAAATATGTCAGAATCCATGCACGGAAAGAAAGTGAATGTGGGGGTTTCCAGCGTGTAGCCACCAGTTTCTTTGCTGGTGTTAGTCCAGCTAACTGCTCGGTTTTTAATTAGGTCCAGTATTCTTACTTCTGCCATCTTCTCTGTTCTTTACAATGGAGTAACTGTAATGAAGCATAATTCCCCCTTGGGGATCAGTAAGGTACTTCTGATTCTGATTACACACGCTTTAAATAATCTTTAAATCTATACCATAAAGTTGAAAGATATCCTGGTAAATACAAAAAATAAAACTGAAAATAAAAAAGTCATATTTCAAACCAAAAAAAGTATCATGGTATTGGGTTATTTGAGCCCTCATGGGTTGGCGGCACTGCAGTGGTTAGCACTGTCGCGCCACAGAAAGAGGATTCCTGGTTTGAACCCAGAATTTGAACCACCAGGAACATGTGCTGACACTTTGTATGCAAACTCAGCTCACTGAATTTGCATGTTGTCCCTGTGTCAACGTGGGTTTACTTCAGGTACTCTGGCTTCCTCCCACAGTCCAAAGACATGCAGGTTAATCAGTGACTCTAAATTGGCTGTAGATGTGAACAGTTGTCTGTCTCTATGTGTCAGCCCTGTGATAGTCTGGTGACCTGTCTAGGGTGTACCCCGCCTCTCGCCCAATGTCTGCTGGGATAGGCTCCAGCCCCCCCGCAACCGCTAACAGGATAAGCTGTTACGGACAATTAATGAATGAATGCGTAGGAAACAGAATCAGAAATACTTTGAGTCCAAGTGGAAGTAGTGATTCGTTACAGTCGCTCCAATTTAAAGAATAGAGAATTATAATGAAAAGGAAATGTGTAAATTTAAGTAATATAACACAATAGAATGGAAATAAATGTGAATTATGCTACAACGTTAACACCAGTACTTAAGACATTAAGGAAAAAAGTTGTGCTACATTACACTGTATGAACTAGTGTTACATTCAGAAATATAAATCATTTACCATGCTTTAGTGGCTACTACATTATACACGTCAATATAATAAAGATGAGAACATTCAAGAGGTGTTATGAATATTACACAGATGAATAATTGTACAGAATATTGTGGCAGTTGAACTATGGCACCAATTATTGCATGATAAAAAAAAAGTAGTAGTAATAATAAAATTAACTTGACTGGCCCTGCTTTTTATACCTTACTGGACAAAGATGTGTCTTCTCCAGAGCACTGTGGTGGATATGAAAATATTGTAGACACAGATCAGTGTCTGTGCATAAACTCATAAACCTGACATGTCGCTTAGACCCTTACTCCCTTACACAAAACAATCTGTAATGAGAAGTAAGTAAGAAGTAAATATATACAGATGTAAACCGATGTAAAACAGGAAGTAAAAGTGTATAAAGGTTAAGGGACACGGTTGTGGCGACTTCCTCAAGAGCTAGAGTTCAAAATTCTTATGACCTGTAGAGTAAAGAGTTCTCTGAGCCTCACGCTATGGGACCAAGAGTCATACTTTATCAGTGTTATTTAAATTGTATTCGATTTTGTTCCCCCTATTGTAAGATCCTGAAATATCATCAAGTGTATTTGCAGAAGAAACAGGAATGTTTAAAAGCACTCTGTAAAAGATGGTGTGCACAGCAGCCAATGCATAAAAAATGTTTTAAACTCAACTGAGATTTTATAGCATCAGTAAATGTACTCGGGCACCATGTTCTTTCCAATTATACATCTCCAGTCACGGCTGTGAGTTCCTCGTCCTTAATTTGTAGTGTGAAAAGTGGTAATAAAAACATTTTTCTGGATACAAAGCGTTCACTTGTACCAACTTATATAATACCACACAGTCGGGAGAATTTTTAGCAGAAATAAATGAGCCAACATTAGTTCCATTGCGGTTTTGAATAAGTAAAGGTCATGTGGACACGATATGGGAATTAAACACTGTGGTTATTACTCATCTGTTAAGTTACAGATAGCTGGTTACATCATTGTAGCTAAATGGTTGGAGGAAGAAGCCCCGTAGCAGCCGTGCCTATTACTTGACAGACGGTCCCTAACCAGCTGTAACAGCCATTCTGCTTAACAATGATGGCACGTCTTTTTATGGACACGCAAGGCTCATGGGCATGAATTTCTCTAACACTAACTTTTTCTCGTCACCTTTTATTTTGATGCACAAGTTAGTTCCTGCTTTGGTTTTTACTTTTTTTTTTCTCGCTTGTAACTTGCATTTTTAAAAAAAAAAATCTTTTTTAAACTTGCTACACTTGTAGAACAGGACTCTCACTCATCAGTGTGTGTTTACATGTGAAAATATGGTGCAAATAAAGGTTGACATTAAAGTGATTACCCAGATTGAAAATATCCAAATTCCACTGTTGTAGCCCGAGGCTGTTCAGCCTAACTACTTACACAGGCAAGACCTGTCACTTGTCATTTTTGTCATATTTTAACTCAGAACTTTTACCATCTATACTTCTGTATAGACTTCTGTTTTTAGAGCCTCTGGTTAAAGACTGACTCTTAAGTTAGTTGGTAAAATTCAACAAATGTCCATGTTTTCTGCCATTAAGCACCTATGTAATACTTTGGGCAGAGTTTATGCGATTACATTGTAGTGAATCACTTTTCAGTGCTTCCACAGAGACTGTAGAGTTAAATCAACTCCTCTCTGAGACAATCAACCCAAAAATCTTTTGTTATACACTTTCTACATTTACATCACAATGTGTAGTTTGTTATTTAAGTGTATATGGACCATTTACACTGTTTGCAATGCAGTCGGTACACCTTCAACAAACAATATACCGCGTCACAGCTGAGGAGACAGTGGTGTGGAGGTTCAGTTTAAGCACAGTGCAGTCACTATCACACCCTCTTTAATGAGCTAATTTTAAGAGTAATTTGCCAAAAGTGTGCAGTTATTGTTGTCTGGGCTTTTAATCAGCATTCTGGTTAGATTGACACTAAATAATCAGAGAGAGTGCAGACAAATTAACAAGAACGACTGGCAATTCTCAAACATCAGGGAAGTATGTGTAGGTGTAACTGTGATACTGGACATCAGTGGGAATTAAGCAGGAATAATTTACTTCACTTGGATTTACTATGAATCTGACCTCTTTTGTATTAAAGTTGATTTGTTAAAGTGTTTCTGTCTTCGGCTGGTTCTTGCAAAAGAAATAAGATGCACATTCTTAGAGAATCCTTGATTGGTTTGTTCAGAGACTGATTAAAACC
This sequence comes from Epinephelus awoara, assembly GCA_035609425.1. Lineage (NCBI taxonomy): Eukaryota > Metazoa > Chordata > Actinopteri > Perciformes > Serranidae > Epinephelus > Epinephelus awoara. The sequence goes on from CM069294.1 coordinate 8,623,035, forward strand.
AAACAGCCTGTTTACTTTCCATCTGTCTGTGTCCACTTCAGCCCCGTTGAGTATGCGTGTACAATGAAGAGGCGTGTGGAGGAACAGGAACCAATATTTGCGCCCCAGCAACAGCAAGTACGTCGCCCCCCAGTTCAAGGCATTGCAGACAGCTTCCAGCACCGGGCCCTCGCCCCGGCCCCTACTGTGATAGAGGCAGCTGCAGACAATATGCAGCCATCCACCGGCATCCAGTATTCTCTCCCCCAAGGCTACCAGGTATGATAGCATCAGTGTATTCAACTTGGACAACAGCCTCACAGGAGCAGGAGTGGCTGTTATTTACAGTCAGAAGCCACATTAGAACAAAACCTTGAGAGGATGAAAGACAAGACTTTAGACCTCTGCAGCCTCTTTTTCCCAAAGTTTGGGATTCATTCACAAATATTTACACAGAAATGTTCTTACTTTGTGCGTCTGTCATTACAGATGACATCATCACCACAGGAAATGTTTGCTTTTAATCTAGTTGTGGGTAAAATCGCAGGGAGCCACCGCGGTGCTCGGAATATAGGTGCATTTTTAGCAGTAGTAAAAAGTAGTAAATAAATTACCGCAGAACTGTAGCACTGATAATAGGTGTAGAAGAACATTTGTTTCCCTCTTGCTAATTATTTTAATGTCTTTGTCATGTTGTTGTTTATGTTTTAGTTTAATGGAGCTTTAATTTTATAGTTATTTAATAGGCGACACTTTGTCAATGCATCAGTAAATCAACAGTTTTAAATATTGTTGTTTATTAAAGCATTTTTCAATAATTATAATGTGCTACACCTACATCATTTGTACGTGTGCGTGGTCTGAGGCAGTTTTAGAGTACTAACAAATTCAGGTAAATTCAGGAAAACATTGATGAATCCCAGATTTTTACAGATGAACCGAATATTGTGAAAGAGTAGATGCAGTTTTAAGACGATGCTGATGCTGACATCCAGTAATTTCTTCCCAAAACACAGGTGCCTACAATGCCTCAGAGCACAAGTGGACATGGACACGGACATGGACATAACAACGCTGCACCTCATGTTGGTCCCCACACACACAGCCTGGCAGTTCAGTCCCAGGGCCCTGCAGTGGTCCAAGGTCACGTTCACCCACCTGCACCCATGACTTCAACCCAAGGACAGCAGTTTCAGCGACTGAAGGTACACACACACACACACACACGGAGAAATATACAAGCTTTAAAATAAGTTCACAAAAGTAAACTGAGAAACAGTTGTCTGAGCAAAGATGACGACGACAATGAAATCACCAATTAGACGTGACCTTTCAGATGTTCATTAGGGCCCGAGCACCACGCAGTGCGAGGACCCTATTGAAATTCAAGGAATTACTCTTTCTCCTCCAAGTGTCTCGTGCTCAGGTGCAAAAAAATTGGCTCAGTAGCACCCTCTACAAAATTATGACAACGCAGCCCCCAAAGCTGGTTTGACCGACGTGTACAATACTTGGTAGGCACATGTAACACTCTTAGACGTACAGAAAAGCCTCTTGTACCCATTCTCTAAACCCAACAAGAAGTCGGCCATTTTGAATTTATTCTGCCATTTGTATGTATTGTTGCCCATTTCCAGGGCTCATTCTTTGACGAACCAGTCCTAGAGATTTTATCCGATTGACTTCAAATGTTGGTCTGTCCCTCGGAGAGGACCTTGAAGAAGAAAAGTTATTACAAGCTTGAGTTTTCGTCAGTCCATGTGGTAATGCCAAGGCGTAAAGCTTGCTTGTGTCACCATGAAACAGGAAGTGGTTTGTAACTCCAGCATACACGGTCCAATCTTCCCAAAATTTCACATGACTGATGACAGTCCCGCCCTGAACGCTTCCACATGCCAATATTTAGTAATGAGTACAGCGCCACCTACTGGCAACAGGAAATGTCATGTTAGGATATGCGGGATATGCCATCTCACTCCTGCGTACAGTTTCCTGCTACCTCAAAAATGAACTGTTGCGTCAGCCGGCGTCCTGCCAGCACTCCCGAGGTGGTTTACGCTGTTTTTTGCTCTTTACTTTGGAGGTTGAAGATGCCTTGTCCTATCTGGATCAAGTGAAGCTGCAGTTTGGAAATCAGCCACAAGTTTATAATGATTTCCTTGATATTATGAAAGAGTTCAAGTCACAGAGGTAAGTTCTAAGTTTCTTGGCAACATTTGGGAAAAAATCCATAAGTAATATTTCTCTTTTAAACAGAAAAGGTTAAACATAAAACACACAGAACAATATCTGTGGACCCAGGTGAAGGTGAATCAGTCGCTGAATTCCTATCTTTCATTCTGTCACTACAGCATAGACACACCTGGAGTCATCAACCGCGTGTCCCAGCTCTTCAAAGGCCATCCGGACCTCATCATGGGTTTTAACACTTTCCTGCCACCCGGATATAAGATTGAAGTTCAAACTAACGATCTAGTCAACGTGACCACGCCGGGTCAGATCCACTACATCACCCCTCATGGTATTTCTGTTCAGAACATCCCTGTTACTGGAGCGCCCAGCCAAGCTGCGGGCCACAACCAGCACCAGAGTCTGCCACAGGCTGGGCCGCACACCACTACCACCACCACCACAACCACCACCCCGCCCACCCCCACCCAACCTGCTCCAAGTAAAACCAGCAAGGTAGAATACATGCTTCTATACTGGTCCATATGTTATGTGGTTATAGAGCAAACCCCACTGGTCATCTTTAATTATTAGATTTGTTTTAGAGATATTGCTAACGTGTTGTTGTTTTTTTGCACACCAAACTGAATCTTTGCTAAACGAGTGTAATGACGTGCTTGTACTCTTTTCTGTCAATCCCTTCAGCCAATTCAGTCTCCAGCCCACACACCCACCAGCCAGCCCAACCCATCCATCCCATCCTACGCCTCGCCGCGCTCACCTTCGGTTCAGTCCCACACTCCTGTGAGCAGCACGCCATCCGGTGGGCCGCCTCTCCAGAACAACCAGCCAGTGGAGTTCAACCACGCTATAAATTATGTCAACAAGATCAAGAATCGATTCCAGGGTCAGCCGGACATCTACAAAGCCTTCCTGGAAATCCTTCACACATACCAGGTAAGAAAATACACACGAATATTCCGACAGTGGTTTGGCATAAACAGCGCTGGCGGCACCCAGCATATACGTGTGGAGGAAAATGGAATATACCAAGTGGCAATCTCGTCTTTTTTTCTTTTTCTTTTATTGATACATTTTCCAGAAGGAGCAACGAAATGCTAAAGAGGCAGGGGGAAACTACACTCCAGCACTGACTGAGCAGGAGGTCTACACTCAGGTGGCAAGACTCTTCAAGAACCAGGAGGACCTGCTCTCAGAGTTCGGACAGTTCCTTCCAGATGCAAACAGCTCAATGGTGAGTCTCTGTGAACAAACTAAAATGGTTTGTGTTGTGATTGTGTTGATGTAAATATCACTGAAACAACACAGGAACACATTTTATTTTTTTAGCAGTGGCTGGTTCATGACAAAAGCTGACACCACATATGTTATCGGCCATCAGATCAGCCAATAGCAAAATACAGCAACAATAGCAGGTTTTCAGCCAGTAGAGGGCGGTCACTATGCAAATATATAATGCAACATGTAGACCTGAATCCATCACCAGCACTACTAAATACCCATATACACTGGTGTAGTCTCTCTTTAATATTTCTTATAATTATTATTACTAATAATTATATTTTAAATTGGGGTTGTGCTGTTTTTGGTGTCAGTGGTGAGCTGAATGAACTGAAACCACCGCCTAAACACTAACGTTTTCTACATTTTTAGTTTGAATTTTTTGAAGTGAGGTTGTATGGGGTACTTATCCAAAGTCAGTATATTAGCTAAAGTAGAATCCTGTCGGCTCGCCCTGGTGTTGGGAAGCAGGAAGGAGTGCCAACACTGAAGCTAAGCAATGTACTGCTGTAGAGAGGGGCAGCAGCAAAATGTGTTTTAGCCACCTAAAAAAATGTAACTGTATGTAATACATCAGCTATGGCTACTTCATACAACCCCACTTGAAAGGATCTGGACTATCTGTTTTAGTGCCCTCACTGCCTCTTATCCTGTCAGAAAAGACCCTCCGTCTTGTATTTAGCTTCTACAATAGTTGATTATATTTAACCAAAAAATTATTTTAATGCTTCCTGCAATTTTTTCGTGACTCGTCTTTGGTGAGATTTTAATGTGTGATGCTCTTCTCAGCTGCTTGGAAAGACCACACCAGACAGGGCAGAGTCAGTGCGCAATGACCATGGCGGCACAGTGAAGAGGCCCTTACTGAACAACAAGCAGAGACTGAGCCAGAACGGCCTGCCAATCAGGAGGCCTGCTGGAGTGGGAGCGACACCACCTGTCAAGGTACACACACCTCTACGTTCTGTTCAAATTTATACAGCTGTTTGTTTCATTCTGCTTTACTATAGATGTCAGAAACGTCAATATGCTGCAAAGGAAATTTGTCTCAGTTTATATTAATAAGGTTAAATATTATTAACACCTCACAAATACAGTCCAGCAGCACCTACATAAAGATAGGAGTTATATTTTAGTGCTGGTTTAATAGTTTATATTGGTTTTAACAGCATTTACCAGATAAACTGGTTTTATTTAAATCTACCAGCACCACCAACATTTACCAGTTTTTAAAAAATATAAAATTTTGCTGCACCAATCCTGATTTTGTCATGTCCTTAAACCCTCGCAGAAGAAGCCCAAAATATTGGGAAAGGACCATGGCGTGACTGAAGTCGGCAAACACAGCACCAGCACTGAAACTATGTTCTTTGAGAAGGTCAGTGTCGATACGTTCAGCACCAGTGTTGTTAATTTTAAGTCCTGATGAGTTTGTTCATTTACATTTGTCACTTCTGAAAACACTTGAACAGGTGAGGAAGGCTCTGCGGAGCTCTGAGGCGTATGACAACTTCCTGCGGTGTCTTCACATTTTCAACCAGGAAGTAATCTCTCGTGCGGAGCTGGTCCAGTTAGTCATACCGTTTCTGGGGTGAGTTAAATTGTACTATGGAGGCATGAAGTACAACTGTGCCAGTGATTTTGCTTCTCATCGGTGTTAGTTAGTGTCTGCATTTAATGACTATTGTAGTAAAGCAATGTGTTGGGGTTTTTTCCTGATATAACATCATGACCTTTCTGAACCGGGCAGATTTGGATTTTGATGAAATATAGTATTGATAAACTGAAGATAAGATAAAACAACCACCTGGCTGTATCTCTAATTGTTTGTTTCCCATTCATTGCGCCTCGATCAACAGAAAATTCCCAGAGCTTTTTACATGGTTTAAAAACTTCCTGGGGTACCGAGAGTCGAGTCACGGGGAGTCGAGCCACGCAGAGAGTTTACCCAAGGAGCGTGCAACAGAGGGCATCGCCATGGAGATTGACTACGCTTCCTGCAAGAGGCTGGGGTCCAGCTATAGAGCACTGCCGAAGAGCTACCAGCAGCCCAAGTGCACAGGAAGGACGCCACTGTGCAGAGAGGTGAGTAACTGAAGGACACATGCTTATAAAACGCTATCTTTGTCATGATGACCCGTTTATTCTCTCTCACAGGAAATGCTTTTGAGCTTTTGTTATCAACATTTCCTGGACAACATATACCAGTAAAATGAGAAAGTCAAATTGTCCTGCTGTTCGTGGTTTGTGATGTTTGTGCCCGCAGCACATGACCGCTTTGCATAAATGACATTTAAATTGAACTTCCTGTCCTCCTGCAGGTTCTCAATGACACGTGGGTGTCGTTTCCATCATGGTCTGAGGATTCTACATTTGTAAGCTCCAAGAAGACTCAATATGAGGAGCACATTTACAGATGTGAGGATGAGCGCTTTGAGGTGAGGAACACAAAGTCTACTCACACTTCAGAGTAAATATTGAGGGTTCTTGTGTGGTGTGAAGAATATATTATTTCCCTCCAAAGACCAGAGAAAAGCCCTTAAATGAAAACCTAGCTGCCGACACCGGCAGACATAATCAGACATGGATAAACTTATTTGTCAATAATCTCCCCTGCTTTAGCTGGACGTCGTGTTGGAAGCCAACCTCGCCACGATACGAGCCCTCGAGACAGTGCAGCGGAGGCTGTCTCGCATGTCAGCTGAGGAGCAGCTGCGTTTCAAGCTGGACAACACAATGGGCGGCTCCTCAGAGGTCATTCACCGCAAAGCTATCCAGAGGATATATGGAGACAAGGCCCACGACATCATCGACGGGCTCAAGAAAAACCCAGCTGTGTCTGTCCCCATAGTGCTGAAAAGGTTAATAGTCTGATTGTAGTTTCTCATCAGAGCTTTGATAAGATTTGAATGCTTCAGGTTGTGCATCATGTTTTTTTTTTATGTTGCTGTTTCAGATTAAAAATGAAGGAGGAGGAGTGGAGAGAAGCACAGAGAGGCTTCAATAAGATCTGGCGGGAACAGAATGAAAAGTATTACCTGAAGTCACTGGACCATCAAGGCATCAACTTCAAGCAGAATGACACGAAAGTGTTGCGTTCAAAGACCTTACTCAATGAAATTGAGATGCTGTATGATGACGTAAGTTTCTTCTCGACAATCATTTGATTATTTATGAACGAAAATGTAACTGCTCATTGTGATCGTTGGTTGTTGGTGCTTATTTTGATACATTAATAGTTTTTACAACACAATTGAGTTTATGTGTTGAAGCTGTAAATTAGACACTAGCTCATGTGTAGATATTTTTGCTCTTGTAGTGATATTGTCAAAATGTAGTCAAATCAACTCCTGTCTGTGTCCCGCAGCGCCAGGAGCGAGCATCGGATGAAACTGCCACACCGCCCCCGAGCGGCCCTCACATGACCGTGACCTATGAAGACAGCCAAATCCTGGAGGATGCTGCCGCCCTCATCATCCACCATGTCAAAAGACAGGTGGGCATCCAGAAAGAAGACAAGTACAAGATCAAACAGATCATCCACCACTTCATCCCTGACCTGCTGTTTGCACGGCGAGGTGAGCTCTCTGATGTGGAGGAGGAGGAAGAAGAGGAGGAAGAAGCCATGGAGATGGATCCAGACGGCCCCAAGAAGCACAATGGCCTGCCAGGCAGCAGCCCATCAAAGTCCAAGCTCCTCTTCAGCAACACTGCAGCACAGAAGCTGCGGGGCACGGACGATGCCTACAACATGCTCTACGTGAACAACTACTGGTACATCTTCCTCCGTCTTCACCACATCCTCTGCTCTCGTTTACTGCGGATCTATGGGCAGGCCGAGAAGCAGATTGAGGAGGATGCCCGTGAGCGAGAGTGGGAGAGGGAAGTGTTGGGGCTCAAGAGGGAGAAAAACGAAAATCCAGCGATCCAGCTGAAGATGAAGGAGCCAAGTAAGTGAGAAAAAAAGTGGTTTAAGTTTTGTTAATGTCTAAGTTTTACCATCAAATCTGTCCAGTCCTTATTGTGAGTTAGCCTGGAACCTCTCAGTTCATTTTTCATTTAAGAAGCTTTATAAATTGCTGCTGTAAGAGCAACGTGTGGCACAGCTCTGAGCATCAACAGATTTAAACAAGACTAAATGGGCAAAAATGGGGACATTACGGAACGGTTCCATTGGTACCATCCACAACTTTTCACAGTGGAGACAGAAAAAACATGAACTGAACTGAACCGTACTGTACTGCTCGGTGTAAACAGGGCTATGGAAATCCGAACTGTAGGTGACCAGAATCATCTGCCAGAGGAAATAAAACATGAGCTCACAGATTCATCTGCTCACTAAAATCCTCAGTAGCATTGACTTTGATTACTCTGTACAACCATGGTATTGCATACTTTATAATATCTCACCATGTAACTCAACACATGCTTTTTTTCTGCCTGCAGTGGATGTTGATGTCGAGGACTATTACTCAGTGTTTCTGGAAATGGTGCGTAATCTTTTGGATGGGAACATGGAGCCGGCTCAGTACGAGGACTCCCTGAGGGAAATGTTCACTATCCATGCCTACATTGCCTTCACCATGGACAAACTCATCCAGAGCATCGTCCGGCAGGTCAGCTCAAGATCCTATCATTTGATTTGATTTATTGATTATAATTGTCATGTCACAAAGTGCACAGTGAGTATGGTTTAGCATGCAGGCCAGCTCCAACATGTACAAAAATAAAACATCTTTAGACTCTGCGATAGATGATCGTCACTTGTTGACACAAATGTTGCATACTGAACTTGTTGCTTTCCCCCACAGCTCCAGCACCTCGTCACCGATGATGTATGTGCGCGTGTAACTGACATGTACCTAAGCGAAAGTGCCAATAAAGCCACGGGGGGCTCGCTGTCCACGCAGACATCCAGGGCCACAGCAGAGGGGGCCTACCAGCGCAAAGCAGAGCAGCTAATGTCCGATGAGAACTGCTTCAAGGTACCACACGCCCACAGAGTAACAATGATATCGCACATCAGTCTGAACTACTCAGAACACTTTGTTAATACGTCACTTCCTTCCTTGTTTAGTTGATGTTTATAAAGAGCCGAGGATCAGTCAGTCTGGCCATGGAGCTGCTCGACACAGAAGAGGTGAACTCTGATGAGCCGGCAGAGGCAGAGGTAAGACTCATTACAGTGATCCTGTACATCCTGTGTTACTCAGTACAACGGTCTTGCTAATATTATGACTGCTATGACTGTTTTCTGAGGCAAGAGTTGTTTTGCTTTACGTGTAATATCTTTGTCCTCCAAATTGACATCAATTGGTGGTGGTACACACTCACACATGGTACAGCAGTTTGGGGATCAGTGTTGATCCTATTGGTATCATTTTTATTATGATATAAAAAATTCATATTGTGATACTCGCAATATTTCGACTTGTTGATATATTGACGTCATACTGTTACCCACAGCAACGACGAGCATGGCTGAAAGCAAAATTATTACAGACTACGTGGTGGTTCCCTTAAGAGGAGCAGCTTCAGTAGTGTGGAATAAACTGTGGCGTCCTGAATGTTTTATGAACAGCCCCGGACTTCTCAGACTCTTTTAGTGACTTACTGCTCAGAGGGAACTCATTCAGCGGCTCCTCTGGCAGCAGCACAGCGTCTCTCCCTCTTCTCTCTCTCGCCGTGCGCACACGGGAGTCGATGTCGTCCTGTGATTTTGTCATAAATCTTTGGTAGTGTAAACCTATTTTATTCGCGGCTCAAAAAAAAAACCTCCATATATGTGAATGTGATAGTTGTGGTATCATAACAGCCTGTCACAGCTCACAGCGTGATAATTAGAGGAGAAATGGCATAACAAACTTGTCATATCGTCACCCCTACTGTACGTTACTGAATATGCAACGCATGTTTATTTTTTTCTGCTTTGTCTTCCACAGAGATGGTCAGACTACGTGGGCAGGTACCTGAACTCAGATTCTGCATCCCCAGAGCTGCGCGAGCATCTGTCCCAGAAGCCGGTGTTCCTCCCCAGGTGAGGCCCCAGCCATGTGTCCCTCTTGTCTGCATACTTTCTGTCCTGAGGCTCTAGTCAGCTGAGCAGCCACTCCACTGTTGACAAGCCAAACCAGCTGCCAAATACAACTCATTTTCAGAGATAGAAAACAGTGGCACTACTGCACAAGCCTGATGTAGGAAGCTCTTTGTAATCACACAAAAAAAATATTTGGTGTAAGAACTCTACCTTTTTTAGTGGCGGACAAACGAGGTTTATAAAGGTTTGTTAAAAAGAGTAACTCCACAGTAACAGTGAAGTGCTTGCAGTGCCTGAACACCCTCCTGTTTGTAAAGAATCTCATTGGCTGTGAACGTGACTTTTGTTCAGTTTCTGACCTCTGCCTCACGTGGAAGATTGCACTTTACATGGCCATCTTTTTTAAAAAATATGGAATTTATTTATTCATCGATTCAGTTCCTTTTTAATGGGAATTTTATTTATTAATAGTAAAGTTTTTTAAAATGATTTTGGCTTGATCATGGGTTTGAATTTCCACCTTAGCAGACTGCTACGAGGAATCATTTGGTTTGATTATTCACGTTGTATGGAATTTAAATGACAATTTTCATTGTGTAACATAAAAGCAAAAGTCGATGAATGCACAAACTGAAAGCAAAACAAATGGGTTCCACATTTTTCGTTTTAATTTGATTTTTTTCTACGATGTCTTTGAGCTGAGTTTGAGAGACTGAAGCTGTTGTGTTGGGCCTGAGAGACTCTGTTAAGAGAGGACAGTGGTTTCCTTTTCTACCTTATCATGCCCTTTGTTTGTGATTGTATTCAGATCAAAGTACCTGTATTTGACTACTGTTTGCAACTGTAAATGCCCAAATGTCCATTTGTTTAAGTCTGTTATACTCAGTGTTATGTTTGTAATAACTTTCGTTGGAAACAGTGCACTCCCTTTGCAACTTTTTGTTGCAGGTGAGGTTTCTTTCCACCGCTTTGGCAGAAGTTAGTGCTCATAAGTTTTTAAAAACTCTAGTCAAGCACATTATCTGCAACACTTGTACAGAGGAGTAGGGTTTGTAAATAAAATGATTGTCTAAATTGTCTGTTCATGTTGGTGTATTTCTTTCCCGACACCTCGGAGCCGTGCATGGAGGCGTGGTTGTGTCTAAAAAAGCTCCAGATGAGTGTTGCACATTGAGCCTGTCTGTCATTGCTTTTTGATGCTTTTTGATTTGATTTGTTCCTTTGAGATGGCTGTCCATTACCATGAACATTTCAAAAGGCTTTTTAAAACACATTCACACACACACATGCACACACAAACACACACATACAGAGAAAAATACTGCTCTTAGTTTTATCTTATTTAACCCATTGCATAAATCTGGTACCTGACTATGATTTATCAGTGGGCTCACCCACATCCTGTCCCTTTTTTTCTCATCAAATCTATGAGAGATCAGCAGCACAAGAGGTCAAACGACTTCCTTCTTCACAAAACTCTTCAATGGCAGTAACAAAAAAAAAAAAATTCAAGCAGTTTCTTTTCCAGTTGTGTTGGGTCTTCATCTCATGATCATAACACTCTGTACATTGTTGGTGAAAGTATGTGCACATCAAAGTTCTGAGCTCACATTTTGGATTGGTTTCCTATCAGGCAGCGATTTTCTAGTGTTTGTCTCTAACGTTTTTTTTTTAACTTGAAATTGGCCTCACTGTCATGTCTTTTAAGTGGAGCCCTGAATGCTAAAATATGCTTCACGGTTTCAGTCCCCGCTCACCTGTACCCTCAGTGGTAAGTACACATTTAAAACTTTCATTCAGGTGGGGTGAATAATTGCTTTTTTTTTAATTACCTGCACAAAATCAGGATAAATTTCCGATTCAGATATTTGTTTGCCAAGCAGATTTTACATTTGAACTATGTGGCTGTGCAACGGAAGTGCACTGTACAGAAATATCACAACTGCTGCCTCTGCTGCTCTTATAGATCCACATTCCCCTCGAATGATTTGACTCCCTATCTAATTCGGTCACTCGGTGAGTTGAAATGCATGGGTTTAAGATTAAGTGTTTAAAGGGACAGTCCTCTCAAATTTGACTATGCTGTTTTCAAATTTGCTTAATGTCATGTGTATTGTGCCTGACCACATCTCCTGGGCTTTAAAATCGCACAGTGCATACTGTCAAGTACAAAATTGTGCCATACATAACGTGTTAATAAAACATTTGCACAGATTTTTTTTTTCTTTTACAGAAATTTGTGCGAACTTTCCCTGTAAACGTGATGCACCCTTTTGATGTATGTGTGGAGTAATCAGAATTTCTCCATGATCAGTCCGGGTTACTCACGCATGTTTATCTGCTTTCAGGAATTTGAGGCGGATCAGGAAGTGCCAGAGAGGATGGGAGCAGCTGCAGCAGGAGAGAATGAACAAGGTCCCCTCGGACAAGTTGCAGGTCGGCAGCAGTGAGCTAAAGATGGAGTGCATGTTCAAGCTCAACTCCTACAAGATGGTGTACGTCTGCAAGTCAGAGGACTATATGTACAGGCACACGGCACTCACACGGGCTCATCAGGTAAGCAGAGGAAAATGTAGTTTGCTTTTCAATAGAAGGAGATGCTTAAACGAACACAGTGACTCAGACAGCCTTATATCTTATATAATACTGTGAGTGGCACTTCTGATTTCGTTGTATCGTACACAATAAGGGCTTTCTATTCTAGTCACCCAGTTAGATGTGAAAATATACTGGCTCTAAACTTGTTTCCACAAAGTGTTTTGGCGGATCGGTGTACATTATAATCATAATCTGAGTCTGTCAAACAAGCACTTTTAACAGATGTACATTGATGGTGCACATGCCACCAATGGTGATTTGCAGCCTGTTTCACAGCTGTTGTCTCCAGCCCTCTGACTCAATACTAGACCAGTTTCAAAAACTGTTGTTCCCATTCGTCATTTAGACACAAAAACATGGGAATAAGGGGTCCAACTTGAAAAATACCAAATGTGCCATTTAAAGCTAATAACAGCCCTCCAGCATTTATCCTGTGGGGAAACAGTGCCCCCCAGTGAATGTAGATGGATCTGAGTTCAGCTCAGTAGCCACCAGATGTCACCGCAAGAAGGACACATCATATTCAAAAGACACATCACTTTTGGTGCCCTCAGAAAAGTGACATCCCCTGGTCCCCAGAGATTTTCTGTCTGTCTTTGGAATCAGTTTTCTACAGTCCAGTGGATCGCTCATTTTGTCTTGACGTTACACTACCTGAATAAATGAGGCAACTCTCTGTAGACATATCTCTGGTTTCCCAGTGGCTGAGCTTTGTTGATGTCTCTTTCCAGTCTCAAGAGCGGGTCAACACGCGGCTGCACAGACGCTTTCACGCCTGGCTGGACACCTGGGCCAAGGAGCACGTGACCAGCGACATGGCTGCCGACAACCGCAAGTGGCTGATGGGAGAAAGACGAGAAGGCCTGTTGCCCTGCACCACCACTTGCAACCCTGAGGTCCTCCATTATATCAACATTAACAAGTACCGGGTGAAGTACAGAACTCTGTAGTCTCTGCTTACTGAAAGATAAACTGCGGCAGTGACTGTCTTCACGCAGCAGACCAGCAGTTACTTCATTTACACAGTAGCTTCATGCAGATTTTTACAACCTGCTCTTACTGGATTCAATTGCCAAACGTTTTGCAAATGTGTCAGAAGTGATTCAGGAACTTGGTCCTAACTTTTCAAGCTTACTCTGCGAATTTTGTAATATATGTGAAAAAGAGGATTTGCAGGTGTTGCTGTCAGTATATTGAAAACAACCCACCTGTTGCAGAACTCCCACTATTAAAGGGATAGTTCAGATCTTTCAAAGTCAGGGCTGTGTGAGGGGGTCTTATTCACGGTCAGTGTATTACCTGCAGTAGATTTCAGTTGGCACGTTCTCGGTTTGGAGAAATGTTGAGCAATGTACTGCTGTGAAGGGGGCAGCGACAAAACAGATTTTGCCACCGGAAAAAATCAGAATCAGCTTAAGTGTACGGAATATTAAGAATATTTTTCAAACGTGAACTGAAGCCGTAACATCGTTGTCTTGAAAGTCAGACTCAGGCGAGAAGAACAGTGATTTAACATCAGCCCCTTTTACGCTGCCTGTTCAAGGCGTGAATTTCGGCCCATTATTCTGCCCCGTTCTGTATAAAAGGTATGATTGCAAAATGGAGGGACAGAGTTGTCTCGCCTTTAAGCCATTAGCGGAGGTAGTTACAGCGCCAAATCGACGTTTGTGTAAAAGGGACAGCGTGCAGCACTGGTGTGAAGTTTTGACGACATGTTATGTGTGCGACCCACTGCCAGGAGAGTTAAAAAGCAGCTAGCAGCAGTTAGCAGCTAACTCAAAGACGAAGAACAGCTGCCAAAAGCACTACCAACGCATATGTTATACATCACACTAGAGGCCGACGCATTTGTGTTACACGTGATGCCTGTCATGCCTCTTTTCCGGCTGACATAGGGCAAGAGGCGGAGTACACCCTGGACAGGTCACCAGACTATCACAGGGCTGACACATGGAGACACACAACCATTCACACTCATATTCACACTTACGGACAATTTAGAGTCACCAGTTAACCTGCATGTCTTTGGACTGTGGGAGGAAGCTGGAGTACCTGGAGAAAACCCACGCTGACACAGGGAGAACATGCAAACTCTGCACAGAAGGGCTCTTCCACTCCTGATTTGAACCTATGAGGTAACAATGCTAACCACTGCCCCACTGTGCCGCCTGTTCCCGTGTCCAGCGAGCCAAAATTACAGTTTTTCTCAGTGGAGTCTGGTGGCTTTGACGAGCATAAATTGAGCGCGTTTTGTTCCTGACCCCCATCAACAGCACCTCCCATATTGGCACGCCTGCTTTTCTAAACTGGGAGTGTGCTGACAAAACATCTGCTGTAGGTAATACACTGACTATGCATAAGAACCCAGTACAACCCCAGTTACACAGAGAAAACACTCCTGACTGCATCTTCTCTTTGGAGCAAATCACAGTGTGAACAAACAAACAAATGGTTCAGCATTTCATGACTAAAACCAAACAGCAAAATAAGAGTTTTTTTCCAGATCCACGTCATTTTACAGGAAGTAAAAACAAACCTCAGCTTTTCTTATCAACAGCAACATGTACCTGTTACTTCTGTTTCAATGTGTGCTGTCAGACTCAGAGTTTCATCTGGCTTCCAGCTGTAAACTTGTATAGCCTGTGAATGTTTTGGTGGTAAAGGTGCAGTTAGGCACCATATACAGTATATATACATACACATATATATATATTCAACATCTCTGGCGACTGCTGGATAGATGCCTGGCATCAGTACAATGCCAGCAGTGTGTATCGAGTACAATAATTTATGACCGCCCAAACGCTTTGTGTAAATATGTTGTTTATATCTAGATTTTTTTTTTTTATTATTGATGTGTAGCGTACATTAACACACACATAGTATCGATCTTTAGCTAGAGGTGGCAGAGAAAATGCAAGAGTTTAACAGTTTTTTACCAAAGGATGTTTAATTAGAGACCTTTTTCGTTGGTGGTCTGCTGAACGTGTCGTCCCTAAAGTCTGTTTATTAGAAAAAAGACCCATTTTATACGTGTTTGGACCCCTTTCTGCGCATTTCTACCTTAAAGTCTTTGGCATCAGTGTCACTTGTGGTTATAAGATGATTGAATGTAGCTGAGCAGCAACTTCTCCTTTTTTTCAAAGTACAGTATATGTCCGTTTTTGTTTTAATTTCAAAGTACTGACGTCTTAAACAGTACCATCAACTTTTTCTTGTATTTAAACTTTACCAAATGGTTAGAATCTGTGTGACAGGTTCAATGTGTCACCTATAAAAACTGTACATGAGCTGTGTTTATTTTTTATGCCCAGTGTTGGTGACAAACACTGACTGATGTATAGTAGTTCTATACATGAATGTCAGACATGTGACTTGTGTACAGTGTAAGGACTGAGAGAACAAGCAAGCAATAATAATTCCTTTAGATGCAGTTTATCAAAGCTATCAGTTTGTATTTCTCGCCAAAATACAAATGTGAATGTTGTATTCCCTTTAAGAGAGGGATGTAAACTAAGGATTTTTATCGCCTTTTCCCGTCTGCAGTTTGTTTAATAAAACTGGAATCGGCCCTGTAGATATTGTAGGTAATGTTAGAGGAAGATGGGAAGATATCCATCACACTAAATGCTGTAAAATGTTACACAGTGGAAATCGACAATAAGCAACAGGCTTTTCTTGACATTAACTTTCGGAAACCAGATATACTTTTTCACATGGATTATAACACGGAAGCAAAAGCCCAAAAAATAATTAAGGAATCTACCTGACTAAATTTCATCCTCCATTTAAGGCAAAGGTCAGTAACATAACCAGCTACAGACAATCTTGGAACAGTTTATTAACTTGGGTTTTTATTTTTATATTTACTACTGTGTTTAATATGGAAAACCACAGCAAGTCCCGGGGAGACGATTGTACATAAAGACATCGTTTGTACCTTGTTTTAATGTGTCTCTTCTCTTGACTTTTATGATGTTGTACATGAGTGTTAGTATGGTGTTTGGCATTAAACTATCCTTTAAATAGACAGAAACTCAGCTGACCACTTCTTTTATTTGCTGCCATCGTGTTTGTGTTATACAGGCCACTTAGAAGAATACTTCACTCACACAGTGACCCAAAGTGAGGAGCTGTGGACTGTAGTTACTCTGAGTACCATGAATGGGAATGAATTACAATATAATATATTTGATTAAGGCTTTTTTTGACTTTCTAAATTTGTGGTAAGTCGCTTTTTAGAAATAAAGTTGCAAAGAGTCAGAAAAGTTGACAAATCAGGTGAGAAACTTGGCAACACTGTTAACAACAGCAAAACTATATCAAAACATCTGTTCACACACACAACTCGTGCAGTTTCCCAAACACACAATGCTAAAACATTTTGACATACGAGTAGTGCACCTGGGCAAGCACATGCATTTGAACTCTTTTGAATGCACACGCTTTTTTAGTTGCCCTCCTAGTCTGGGTGCGGACTAGCTAGCTACTGAAGATATATCCTACTGAATGTAAACACATGCTGCTTTACTGACTGACCCTGCTGTACAGGAACCAGTAAAGGGAAGCAGGGAAACTTTGCTGATACTCAACCAGCTGTTTGTCATCACAGTGTGCGCAAATGAAGGTTGTTTGACAAAAGGCGAAAGGGTCCAGGTGCTGTTCATCTGCACACACTGCGATGCCACACAGCAGGTTCAATATCAGCAAAGTTTCCCTTTATATTCATTGTCTTGTGTGGCGATCAGCAGTGATGTGGTGGTTCACTTTTACACTGTGATCTGTAGCCTATAGTTCGGCTTTAGCTTCTAACTATCTTTGTCTTTTAGTTCACTGTCACAGGAGAGTGTGTAAAGCTGCCAATATCTGAACGTAAGAAGCTGCAGTAAGTATATTTTGGGGTTCTTTTATGGTACTTTTCTATGAAAAATGACTCAAACTGATTAGTCGACTGCTAAAATAGTCATCGATTATTTTAATAGTCGATTAGTCATCGATTAGTCGACTAATCGTGGCAGCCCCATTGTCAACATGTTTTTATATAATTTTGCTGCGATAGGGCTTGTTCCCCAATGACTTCATTTCATTAAGAATGTTTGTGTTGTTGGGTTCTCCGTACACCACGGAGGCATGCGACCAAAGCAAATTCTCTTCAGAAATTAAACTAACTTGACATACAGATGGTCATTTTGTGGGTGAAGTATTCCTTTAAGTCTACATCTGCTGTTCCTTTGTCTGTATTACTGTCCCAGGATCTGAAGCATGAAGTCAACACTTCAACAAAAGCACATAATTTGATCGTTTAATTGCCAATGGTAGAAAAATTATATACAAAAAGGGGAAAGCAGTAACATCCACATGAAATTGTGATTTTTTTTTTTTGAAGATGCAAAGCATTGAATGTCAAAACAGATTATTTTTTTATGTGGAATTCCTCACACTGACAGTTGACTGACAGGAAATGGGAACTTGTGGACTCTGCTATGCTCGTACATAGATCCTGGTGCACACCACGTCATCAGCTCCAAAGGTCTGAAACGAGATTGAGAGGGAGAAGGGGAAAAAATGCTTCACTTGAGTTTTTCTTGAATTGATCGTGACACATTTTCTATCTTTGAGAACATACACAGAGCGAGGTTCAGACCAGTGTAAATCCATCAAAATCACAACACATCTATCGTCTCTTCTCCAGTGCACAGTGTTGAACACAGCCTTCTGCTGTCTTGCCTTCACCAGGGTGATGTCTGACATTGTTCCCAGTTTCCTTACTTACAGTGAAATCAGTCATGTGACTCACAGGTTTGATACGAAGAACTGGTGAAAGAAGTCCCAGGGCCGTATTCACAAAGCTTCCTCGTACGAAGAGTTGCTTCTAGTGATGAAACTGAAAATTCTTAGAATTAAGACATTTTCCTAGAATTTCCCCTTAAAATTAATACTAGGTCCTTGTAAAGAAGTTATTCACAGAGCCTTAAGAGCTCTGTGAATAACTGTTAGGAATAGAGAGGAGGACTTTAAAGAGTTTCTTAAAGAGAGGAGAAAATGGTGGGAACACAAAGAGGAAGAAGAAATACTTTCCAAACCATGAATAACAGTGAGTAAATGAATTGTTACAGATTAGATCATGCAGGAATAGTTAAGTGTGGTTGATCTCATTAGGGACACTAAGTCATTTGTAAAACTGGAAAAATGCAACAGTGCAGCAGTGATGACTTGAGTCTGTCTCAACCTTCCATCAGCAGAGTGATCACACTAACAATGACAACACTTTTACAGTCAGCAGTTCATCTCATTTCCATTGGGTGTCCACACCCTGCAGGCTCATAAAAGGGTGTGTCTGTGACAACCAATCACATCTGTTAGAAGAATGCATCACACCCAGCAACAAGATCAACTACACCTCCTCACTAAGGTAAAAGTTTCTGTCCCTTTCTTGCTCTTAGTTGCTCTGTGTTCTGAGAATATTTGTAAACACGGCCCCTGAACTTGACAGACGTATTTTGTAGTTAAAGGTTTAGTTCTGATTTTTTTTTGAGGTGCAGTTGGATGGGGTACTTATTTGAAGTCTCCCAGTTTGGAGGTGCAGGCTGGAGTCCGACACAGGAGCTACACAATGTACTGCTGTGGAGGAAATTCGTTTAAGTGTGCACGATATTTAAAATATTACACTCCTTTACCTTACTGTCTGACAGCGATTTCCATCGGGGAGCTGAAGCTGTTATATCGCTCTCCTTAAAGTCAGACTCCACCGAGAGAAACAGTGATTTACCATCGCTTAAATCTCAAACCGTTTGTGTCATTGGGTGACTTTGATGTTTAAAAGTTGTAGTTCATTCACACAGTAACACAAACTAACTGATGGAGGCAGTGGTAGACCAGCAACTATTAGTGATCCTGCATGGCACATGGTCCCCCTGTTGACTGTCAGGTTAGGTGGGTTGGGCCTACCCAGGTGCAGAGCCTGTGTTAGTTTGGAAGGGGGCGTGCCGAAGTGATTAAGAGACAAATCAGAGCAGGTGTGTGACAGCAGTTGAGGAGAGTTGTCTTTAAGTGGGACATGTGGTGGAGTTACTGAATTATTTTCCACGTGTTGAATGTCCACAAAAAAACTGTTAATGGAGGACTGAGCAATGCCGGACCATGGAGAGCAAGCTGACCGAGTGACGGCCGTCGGATCAGTGCCAGGACAGCAAGAGAACAGGTAGGCCCACATCCCTTATCTTCAGCCAGCGAGCCAAAATTACTATTTTTGTTAATGAAGGCCGGGGGCTTTGATGAGAGCACAGATGGGTACCTGAAGCCAAACAGTGTGATGTAAAGGTTAAGTGGTGAGCATTTTCTGATTATAGAGTACACTTAAACTGTAAAATGCGTTTTGCTGCTGCCCCCGTCCACAGCAGGACATTGCTTAGCTTCTGTGGTCGTACTCCGGCTGCTCCTCCAAACTGGTGGCGTGCGGACTGGCATCTTCTGTATGTAATATACTGTCTACAGATAAGTACCCAAGTTAAGGTCACCTATAAGAATATTACTCGAGTAAAAGTGTTCAGATATCTGATATTTACTGCTGTATAAAAAGTAATTTTAGAATATTAATGTGCTCTGCGACACTTTAAAAACAGATGAAACTACGTCAGCCTGTAACGCTTGCAAGAACGCAGGACGAGGAGTACTTTGGTCCACAGAAGATGTTGCACGTCTCCAGATGTGGAATATAAAACACATCAAATGGCAACAGTGTACAGCACAGAAACACTAAAGTTTTCCTCCAATTTTAAGTTAATCTGAAAGCGAGGGCTTCATTACCACAGTGCAGGGCCATGCATATACATAGGCTCTGCTGTGAACAGAAAGAGAACTGAGCCAGAGCTGAAGTTGACCAGGAAGAGAACTGAGTCCTCTTCTAAATGAACTGACAATGTGAACACAAAAAGAGCTGAGTCCCTTTTCTGTTGGTCCACTTTTTGGTGCACTTTAAGAGGACTGAGTTTGGTTTGTTTAAAAGGGACTATATGTGAGAACACGCTTAAAGTGGACCAACAGAAAAAGGACTCAGTTCTTATTGTGTTCACTGTCAGTGCATTTGAAAGAGGACTCAGTTCTCTTCCTGGTAAACTTCAGCTCTGATCGCTTCGGTTCGCTTCAGAGGGGTCTGAGTTCTCTTGGAGTGTTCACATTTGCGCATAAAATGCTGAGTCACTGCTCTGAGTCCGCTTTGAGGGCTAAAAAGGACCAAGTGTGGAAAAACACCCTGCAGTACAGTTCAGTTCTGTGGACGATAAACGAGGTGCAGACTTCCATCTGAATCACCAGTAATGAGGAAATGCAGTGAGTGCTGGACGGATTACTTGGAGGGTTACTTTGGTTTCATGAGGTACCGTACTGAAAGGGTTTGGTGGAAACAGAGCTGAAGGGGACTGAGTTCGGTTTGTTTAAAAAGGATTTTATATGAAAACACCCTTAATGTTGTGGTTTGTTAATGTGGAGCCAGTTTTAGATACTTGGTATACTACTGTGTAGGTCAGTAGTACATTACTGCATCATATCATTTAATTGTGTATCTACATGTTATTTAAAATCAGCTGTAGCGCTGGAATAATAAACTCCACTCAAGTATAAACATGTCGGGTTTTCATGTTTAGTAGCAGCTAAATTTCTTCGTCATGTTCTCACTGCTTTGTTAAATTTCTACCACTAATTGCCTAAACCCCTAATATCATGATCTTAATTTGACACAGCTGCCCACTTAAAGAGACAGACGTGACAAAAACTGAGATGAGAATGGGGAGGAAACATTGGATGCCCGGGGTTAGGGGGTGGATGTGTCCGAGCCCAAAGATTTATGGGAGTCCCAGGGGCGTAGCCTTATGGCCAACTGCAGCTCCACACATCATCATTATCTCAGGCCATGCAGCGCGGCGGGACGGGGGAAGCGGGGCAGCGCGGTGAAAAATGAAGCTGAGGCGACTCCATCTGGCACGTGGCGCGATGCCGAGGGAGACATTAACTGAAGGTAACACCAGGGTCCATTGGCATTTCTCAACAGCATGATCAATGAGACCAATTAAAGCCCGCAGGAGGACACGCACGCACACACACACACACACACAGGCCTGGACCGCCACACAGTCTCATCTGGCTCCAGTCCCATCATAAAGTAGCCCATGTAGGAGTGCATTTATCTTTAAAAAGTCAATATCTATTGGCTGAAAATGTAAAGGAAGTATATGAGGCTCCTTGCATGGATAAGTACAAGAGTAGTTTTTTATTCTCAGGCCTCTTCGCCTTTTTATTGTGGACTCTCCAAATGGTCTTTAACGTCCAGCCCTCTTAGATCACAGTGAGTGCACTGAGTCACCACATGTTGTCTTCATTAAGCCCCACATCCATCCATCCATCTCTCCCCAAGAGCCCAATCTCCTCATCTGCTGGCCGACGCTTTTATTGAAGTTTATGTGCATTTCATTCTGTTTACAGTGATGGATCGATCACAGTCCTCTGAACAGAGAGCAGAGGGAACTCGAGTTAGTAGAAGACGGGATCTCTTCATTTTTAGTTCCCTGCAGATCAGAGACACTCAACTTGTTTTGTTCAGGGGCCACTTCTGCAAAATGACAGGAGTCCAGCGGCCACTTAATAAACAGATAATAATTCTAAGTGTATATGATAAATTAATTGCTGGTTTTCAGCTGTTCAACGTTTGCTGTCCTCACTCATGTTTGCAAGTGGCAACATTGATTCAAAGTCACGCTACGTGCTTCATTCGCACCGCTCAGTTTACAGATTTTGTGTCATTTGCTTCACGTCACACTGCGTTACATCCATCACGCTGCCCGGCAGATATTTACGTTTAATCACGTCTTAACGTTGACTTAACATGGAATTACCTCACACAAATTGGTTTATTTGCTCCTGGCGTGAACACAACATTACAGATTTCTCCGTTATAATGGTGACTTATGGAGAAAATGTTTTTTGGGCCTCAAGGGATTTTTTCACTGCAATACCGTGAGTGGCCACTGGGAAAAATATGCTGCAAGGCTGAGTGGCATTCCCAGAGGGCCGACATTACCGAACCATTCAAAGAGGCCACGCCCATAATAATGCAGAACCTTAAGCCTTGATATAATTCAAACATGTGAGATATATAAATAAAAAAATAATAAATCACACTTGTACGTTTGTCATAAATGGAGAAATTAGCTACAGAGACCCAAACTGTTTTATTTCTCCTGTAAAGCTGGGCATTTAAACATGAGGTCTATGGACTTTTGGAGACAGCCTCAAGTGGCCATTAGAGGAACTGCAGTTTTTGGTTTCATTTTTTTAGTTGAGAGGTTGCTGCTTGATTTAAATCACAACTTTTGTTAACAGAATTTTATAGAAACTTTAAACTAGACTTGATAACTGGGGGATGTGAACTTCTAGTGATGTCAGCCTCCAGATTACTATTAAAATATTTCACAGTCCATTTCACCTCAGAGCCAAATATTTCTGCTTCAACATCATTCAAATCTTGAAATCTAAATGGTGCGTTAAATTGAGGTTTAATATGAGGGAGTTTTTGTTTGAATGACACATCAGGCCTCTCCCTCCTCACTGGTATCACATTAAAACTTATGAACTTCTCTTTGAAAATAAAAATTCCAATGATTCAACCCCACATGCCGATCAGATTACAGCCTATCACTCCAACGTGGACGGACACACGTCCACACCCTTATCTTGAATAAAAACAGATTTGGTCCTGTTCAAAGTTTTTGTTCCCTGAGTCCAAATTACAGCAGCATTGAAATCTTTTCCTGATTGCCTCTCTGCAGAGGTGAGTCACAGTCAGTAAAGCTATCCGCATCACAGCCAAACTGGACTCTGCTTTGTTGTCCATCTGGCCTATAAATCCAAACAGGCCCAGATGTTGACAGAAAAAAAAACTGCTTTGTCTCAGTGATCGTGCATTCCCAGGAACTGGAGGCAGACGTGTTTCTGATGAATGCAAGACCACAAAATGTTGTCTAACAACAAAAGCATGGCAGTGAAATGTTAATCTAGATTTCAAAGGAATACATTAAGTTTCCCAGAGGAGCCCCTGAATGCAACAAATAACTCGCATGCTTTCAGCCTTTTGTGTTTTTTCTTCTTAAACACAAAAGGCACTTTTGCTGCGTCTGGAAAACCTCTCTATTAATATGATTTTCTATCAGTGTCGTTTTTTTTCTTTACGGGAACAAATAATGAAACGTAAAAACAGTGCATCATGATAATGTGCTCTCTCTCTCAGATGCAGGCATGTTTATCCACACCCTCATTTGGCAAACGAAGGAAATACAAGAAATAAATGGAGTTTCTAAATGGCCATGGGAGCTCGGAACATTTCTGAGGAACTACGTAGCATTTTTGGAAAATATTGACCAGATCATTTAACATTTTCACATATGCTGTCACCACCTAGTTACGGCCTCCCTTGACCATCTTCTTCAAATGTCTCATGTAATCTGCTCAACAATCCAAAAGCCACAGACATTCAGTCAACTATCATAAAGGATTAGGAAAACCAGAAAATATTCAGTTACTTAAAACCTTAACTGTTGCTGGTTGGGTGGATTCTGTTACCCTTGGACATAGTCTTTATGCTAAGCTAAGCTAACCACCTGCTGGCTGTAGTTTCATATTTATTGTGCAGGTACAAGTGAGTGCTGAGAGAGAGTTACTGCCCCAAGCAAAGGAGTTCAAGTATCTTGAGCATAGTCTCCGTCTGAAGTCGTCGAAATCAAGCGCTTGTGCAGTGACTTGCAGCGTCAGAAACCAAAGAAAAAAGGCGTCTGCTAACGTCGGCATGATCTGCGGCCGGTTGTCGTTATAGTTTAACGGCGCCAGGAGAAAATGTGGCTGGACATCTGGAGTAGAGCTGCTGCTCCTTTGTGCCTGAAGGGGCCAGTTCAGGTGGTTCGGGCATCTGATTAGGATGCCTCCTGGGTGCCTCTCATTTTTCCGTACATGTCCAATTGGTAGGAGGCCCTGAGGTAGACCCTGAACATGCTAGACAGATTATATATCTCATCTGGCCTGGGAACGCCTTGGGATCCCCCAGGAGGAGCTGGAAATCATTCCTGGGGAGAGGGATGTCTGGAGTACTGTGCTCAGCCTGCTGCACCCACAACCCGGCCCCAGATAAGCAGATGAAAATGGATGGAGGTATGAGAGAGGTATCAACCCCCTCCTCTATCTCTTGCCAAAAAAAGCAAATGAGCGCACTTTTCAAAAATGTTCTATTCAACAGTGTTTCTGACACAAATTGCGGACTGTCCCTTTAGATAATCCATTGTCTCTTATTGGCAGGAAGAAAGGTAGAAGCAGGAAATGGCTCATGTGGTTTAAGACTGCGACCTCCAAATGTGACACCTCATCCCACTTTACAGAACAGCTGTTCATTTATCTGCTGAGAGATTTCAGATGAAAGTGGGAGTCACTGTGTAAACATCCTTCCACAGGCAAATGGGAAGAGAACATTTGGGGGCCAAAATTTTATTGAAGAAAACACAAAGAACTTTCTACTTTTTTTTTATAGAAAGACAAACAAAAGGGATGATCCTGAGGAGGCACATGTGGACCCATAAAGGCTTTGTACGCTTGATTAATTCTCTTTTATTTTCTCACTATATTTCTACTTACAGTAAATTTAAAAAAAACCGAAAAACTCACCAGTATGAGTTCGTCCCCTTTGAGTTCTCGGGTCCAGAAGGTCTTCGGGCCGTTCCCGCTCAGCAGAGTCTGTTTGCAGTAAATCTTGTTTTCTGTTTCCCAAGTGGCCAAACTCTGTAGAAAAGCAGCACATTAATGAGGTTTCCTTTGTTTATCCCCTCAGTTTCACCTGACTAAGAGGACGTCGGCAGTAAAGCAAAGTGATAGACGAGCGATCAATTGGGACACTGAACTACAGTTGTTGTTTTTTAAAATAGTGCCTTTTTACAGACTTCCTTGCAATTAGTTTCCCTTAATTTAAATCAAATATGAGTCTTAAAGGGACACTCCACCAATTTTACACGCAAAGTTCAGTTTACTTGTCACAAGGAGTACTACAGCGCCTGGGTTGAATAATATCAAAGCCCAGTCCTCAGCATAAAATGTTGGCATGTGTGTAATCCATAAATACGTCACATTTGCATGTTTCACACCTATCATATTCAGCGTTTCTAAAGTGACGCAGTATGAGTTGAATTTATCGTTGGATGTATTGCTGTGTTTCAAGCGGCTTTTTAGGCACTAAGTGTGGATGTTTTTTAGCAACCTATGGTTGTTGTTTTTTCAGCAGCTTTTCAGCACCCAAACATAGGTGTTTTTAGGGACCGGACACTGTATTTCCTACAAGCCCAGTTGGGATTGTCCCCCTCAAAGTGGTATTTTAAGCCAAAACATGAGTCTTTCTAATCATTTTTCCAACCAGTTTTAATGTATATGCGACATAAAGATGGGGGTTTCCAAAGTCTTAGACAAAAACCACAATGACCCTCTCTGCATTTGCCAGGCAGAGAGGGTCATCGGTGTTGAGTTGCATTTTGGGAAATGTAGGCTCTACTGTGTTTGGAGTTTACCCCAACTTAAGGACTAAAAGTTGGTGTATATATATATATATGTATGTATGTATGTATGTATGTATGTATGTATGTATGTATGTATATATATATATATATGTATGTATGTATGTATGTATGTATGTATGTATGTATGTATGTATGTATGTATGTATGTATGTATATATATATATATATATATATATATATATATATATATATATATATATGTATATGTATATGTATATATATATATGTATATGTATATGTATATATATATATATATATATGTATATGTATATGTATATGTATATATATATATGTATATGTATATGTATATGTGTATATGTATATGTATATGTATATGTATATATATATATGTATGTATATGTATATATGTATGTATATGTATATGTATATATATATATATGTATGTAATCTTATGTTCTACTGCTGTGATTCTACTGCTGTGATTTTGACCGTTCCTTTTTTCAATTCATCTCTCGCTAGGACATTGATACGCCTGAGTATCGCGATATTATGTTTACTGTATTGATCCTCAAAAATATTGTATAGATTTTTAATGAATACTTTACACGCAAAGATTTGTGGCAGTAGTTCTTTTTTAATTAATTTAATCAGATTACCTTACACTTTCTGCCGTCCACTGTCTCCTCATTAAACTCCTCCCCAATGCGGAAGTTGATCTCCGTGGTGCGGACTGTGGTAGAGGTCTTGATGTAGAATTGCTCGTCGGTTTGCCTTATCTCAACATGGGGCTTGGATGCAGCCGTCACCGCTACCCTCCTCAGCATGGCGTTCACACCTGAAAACACATACAGAGCTTCCTGTGAGTCTGGGGTCTAGGGCTGAGTCTGAAGTATAATAACCTGATGTACAAAATAGGACTGGGTATTGTAAAGAGATACTGATACCAATAGTGTACTTGGATACCCATACCGGAGTCATGTGTAGTATGGCCATATTTATAAACGTTTTGGTGGTGTCTCTGCACACTGAACTGCCAAACCCCACAAATACACCACGCTCGACTTCACCACACCACAGATTGTATGTGTTTTAGCCGCTGCTGTGGGAATGTGAGCGCCACACCAGGTCCATGGGACAGAGTCCGTCAGCTGCACACGTACACACGTACACTGTAGTAAATATATGAAACCAAATGTAGCAATACTCCACTTTAGATTTCATAACACATGAAGACGTGATTTACTTTGTAAGTAATGAGATGTAACCCTTCTCATCACCCTTACCCTAACACTAACCACCTCTCTTTTAACGTAATACTTAATAGCTACTGGTAGCTAAAATTACATTAGCGTAAGTAGCTAAATGTAGCCTTCCCGTTACCATTACTCCAACTTTAACTGCCTCACTTTTAAAGTAATACTTTATAGCTGGCTAATTGCTAACTTAGCAGTTTTGTCAGCACTTCCGTCTCCGGGCCAACAGGTGCTGTTCGTGGACTGACGTGTAGGTTAAGATGGGTGAGTTTAGCTAGAGGACAGGTCATGTAGCTGCTCCAGCTACAGTTGAACCTACTCAACACAGTGACAGCGCTAACTGTTAGC
Organism: Epinephelus awoara; assembly: GCA_035609425.1. Classification (NCBI taxonomy): domain Eukaryota; kingdom Metazoa; phylum Chordata; class Actinopteri; order Perciformes; family Serranidae; genus Epinephelus; species Epinephelus awoara. The sequence goes on from CM069294.1 coordinate 8,650,280, forward strand.
ACCATACAGCTACCATCTTTAACAATAGAGTGGAGCCATTTTGGTTTCAGTTTGAGTTTGTAGGGACCACGTAACGTCTCAGTGTCCGATGTTAGCAGCAGCTGCTGGAACTGCTCCGGAGATGGCAGCAACAGAAAGTTTGTCGATCCAGCGGACAGTTGAAATGTACTGAATTCAGTCCCGCGGTGCTAAAAGGATCAAATGCAGGTATCGTTTGACTGGAGATGTTTCGATAGCACTTGGTACTGGGTTAATTTGATCTTTACCTTTTAAGCTATAGATTACCGACACGTAGCCCAAGAACAAAACCACTTTTTCCCACCGATTGCCACTAAGCATAACAACTACTTTCCCCATGTTTTATCATCTGACATTGAGTTGTGTCACCTCATATTTCCTGTCTGCCTCTGGCGCCAAAAAGGTGGTAAGATCAAAGTTGGCGTATTTACCAGAGGAATGCGTACAGGTATAGTTATCCACTGTGAAAACAAATCACTTCTTAGTTGTCAGAAGATTTTACAGTATTGGTTTTCATACATAAGAAAAGATTCTCCAGCAGCTGCGACTTAGATTGTTATCAGCAGATGTTGTGAATATGGAGGGTGCAGTGACAAGGTGATGAGGGGCAGGAATGCTGCTTTGTTTAGCTCTCCTGTAGATCATGATAGATTCTGTCCTCCGAATGAGCGGAAGAGCTATTAACCCTCTCTGTCACACAGTTACAGTGCAAACAATCAGAGCAGAGAGCACCTCAGTCTGTTTCCCGTCCATCACTCACATGCAGCCACAGCTCACAAGTTTGCTGTCTCGTACTGTAATTAAAACCAGGTCCACTTTGGAACAAGGGGTATTAAATTTGTCTCATGCAACCAGACGTCCATATGGAGAACAATTAAAACTGCAGCTAAAACCTGAGCTGTTGATTGGTGGAACAATGGCACAAAAGATCACCTTTAATTGGAGTTATTTTGTGAATTTAATTAGATTTATTCGTCTGTTGCCATCATCCAATTTGTAGCTCAACTTCGACACATTTTATATATTTTATTTGCAGTTTTCTTTTTCTTGTGCAGTTTTTTTAAAATTTCAATATCAGTCAACTCTGTATGCATTTCAAAATAAACCTTGATTGCAGTCTATCTATATTCCAGTGCAGATAAAAGACCCCTTTCATGTTCACTCAGTGGATAAATTCCAAAAAACCCTCTTGTTATATCACATTCAAAGCTTCACAGGGAAAAAAAAGTGAATTTTTCTCACCCAGGGCTTTGAGCAGCTCTTCGAAATTCTCGCTGTCTTTCATTTTCCAGGTGCCTGCAAAATTGGGCATTTTTCTTGTGGGGTTGTGAATGTGTGTGTCAGCCTTTCGTCTCCTGTCGTCTGTCTCCTCCGCTCCCTTTTCTTCTGGCTATTTTTCTCCCTCCTGTGCTCCCTCCCTCTCTCCCTCCTTCCCTCCTCCCTGTGTGCAATGATCCCGCACAGCAGACCAAGCCCCTTCTACCTCAGCCTCCTCTCCCACACATTAATGACACACACACACTCACACACAGACACACACGTTGTTCTCATTGGAGATTCATCTTAATGACAGTGCTTAATTATGGTTCAGCTCATCTGATCTAAGGTTTAGTGGAACTTAATGGTGCATTTATAGAAATATTTCTTTACCTATATATATTTACTATATAAGCATCAGTATTTCCGTCACAGATGTCTCCCTTGCACCCATAACTGAATATATGGAGGGTTCAGGACTTCATTTTAAAGGGTCACTCCACCCCAAAAACACATCTTCTCACTTACCTTCAGTTGTATCTCTTCATGCACTTCATTTTATTTGCCCGGGTTTTCAGACATCAGTCTGGTGCTCAATTAAAAATTCAACAGCTACTTATTCTTTTCAGCAGTAGTGTCGGAGTTAAATCTTCAGACCTTGTCTGTTTTTATAGGGATTACTTCTTTGAAAGAAAGTAGCTCCAGTAAAAACTTTACACAGTTTTTATGGGGACACGGTGCTGCAGATGGTTTTAGTCACTTTGTATGGTGTGAGCACCGTAAACAAAATTCCATTCACCTTTGTCATGGGAGGTAGAGGAGGAAAAGACAAATGATAGATGCTTGTCAGGGAGCAAAGTACTCTGAAATTATCTGCTTGTCTAAATAGATACCCCTATTGTTTTCTTTTGTTTGCTTGTGTATTTAATTATTGATTAATTAATTAATGTAATTTGGATTCATCCACTTTTGGTGGAAAGCACTAAACAATCCTGAAATAAGTTGAAAAACATTTTTTAGTACTTTAATTCTCAAACCATAGGTTCACTTTTTTTTTTTCGTTTATCGTAAAATGATGCTCATATGTCCTTTTGTTCAGTGGAACCGTTTTAGTCACTGTACAGACCTAATTCTTCTTACGTAGGGCTGAAAATGAACGTTGTGTGTGTGTGTGTAAAATTTGGGGGCATTTAGTGGCATCTAGCAGTGAAGAGTGCAGATTGCAACCAGCTGAAACTTCTCCCGGTTAGGATTTCAATAGTGTTCATTGTTCAGGTGGTTTTTACCGGCAGATGAATTATCAACAGAGTTAGCCCAGCACCTGCTAATGTGTGCTCACCTTATTTCTGATCCAGATATTCAGGAGGTTTTTAGCAGGAGCAGAATTATCCATAGAGGTCTCTACCTCTCTAAAACAAACAGACACAGTGGTTTAACCAGTAAAAAAACACTGAATAAAAATCAGTGTTTTTCTCGCATCTGTTCGGCTTGTCAAAGAGCAACCTGGTCTTTTTTTGAAGTCGTCGAAATCCATCAATTGGGCAGTGACTTGCGACACCAGACAATGATAAAAAAAAAAAAGCCGTCCTTAAACGTCGGCATGATATGCAGCTAGTTGTCGTTATAGTTTATCGGTGCCTGGTGGCATTAGGGGGAAACGTGGCGGGACAAGGACGAAAGTTAAGGCGGCGAAAGTCTGAGTGGGGCGATGGGAGGGACGTTGGATGGGTCCAACAAACACCAACCTTCACCCGGGAGAGCGGTGTTCACGTTCCGTAAGATTCTAAAGCCAAACTCTGTTCTTTTTCCCTAAACCTACCCACGTAAACCTAAACACGTGCATTGAAGGAAAAAAAAGTAAATTTGCGGTGTTGTACTAATGTAGTGCTTTTATTTTGAAAGAAACTGTATGCAAACTACATTTCCTGTGAAAACAGAAGTGTATTTTGAAAGAAGACAATGCATGTAACAGGCTGAACATGACACAGTGTCCCAGAACATCAACATCCAGCACTCCCAGGGTACCTTGCACGTCGTATCTGGACGCGAAAAGTCCATGACAAACATGGATACGTGACGAGGTCGGAGTGAGGATGTGGTGCACAGAGGGGCGGCTAACGACAGTGGCTGACATGACAACACAAATGTCCCTATCTAGAGCCAGTGTTTGGTTTGTCCGTTGTGGGCTACTGTAGAAACATGGTGGTGCAATATGATGATCTCCGTAGACAAGGACCCGCTCCCTTTGTAGATATAAACGGCTCATTCTAAGGTAACGAAAACATGACAATTCTTCATTCAGTTGATTGTACACTGCCACTTTATCCCCCTAAACCCTACACGCTGGGCCTTTAAGCTTCAGCAGTGTAAGTAGACAAATCAAGTGGGAGAAACATTTACAGTGACCAAAAACTGTTTACGGGCTCATGAGTGTGTTTAAGGCAGACTCGTAAAAATGTGAGTCTTTTAAAAAATGAAATATTTGCATTGATGCACGATTAATCTCCTCTTGTCGACACAGATAATAAATGCTCCCTTCTAAAATTTCCTTTGCTGCCTTTTAAGTCTCAAAAAGACTGAAGCTGCGAAAAAGATTACACAACACCGTCTCTCCATTACAATTCTCATGCTTTGACTATCACAGCTTTCATCACACACCACCGTCACATCCCATGAGAGTGAGAGGCCCTTCCTCTAACCCCGGCCAAGTCAGATTTGTTTCCTCTCCGACAGCCCCTCATCAATCTTTATGACAAAGTGCCTTCCAGACACCGCCTGATAATTAATGTATGGAGCAGAGCAGGGAGCACTCCGTCATCCCTGCATGAAGTGTCAGCTTCACCAGGCCTCCTTGTTTCTTTCATTCGTCAGGAGATCTGTCCGGGTGGTTTCATGTCCAAAAGGGAAAGTAAGTTTGAGGATTCGTGACAAGCATGAAGGGGAAGATGTGGGAATGTGAGGGCATTTTTCTGCTGCCATCTGTCGTCCTGTTTATGAAAAATAACCATAAATAATACTACCTTCTGCTATTTTTGTGGCTTTAAAAGGTTTAATCTGACTTTAAATCCTGCTTTAAAAGCACACATTCAATGTTTTGTAAGTTTTACACACTACAATGTCTGAAAAAATTCAAAAAAGATCATCACTTTTGTTTTTTATTTTAACATAGAAATCAGTTTTATCACAAAAAATATTTTCCTAATATATGACAAGCACCAGGAGAAAGAAATTGCACGGCAGGTCAAATCTTTAGTTCACTTTTATTAACCTGAGGAATCGCACTGAATGTCGCGGGGCATTCCTCGCAGTCAAATAAGGCTCAGACACTGTATTTAAACCACTTTGCCTCCGTAGATCCTTTCATCTCATTACCTCGCCCACATAATGAGATATGACCTTTGGTGTCAGCGTGTCACCTTCAGTAAGACGTATGGACGCCCCACAGATATGAGAACATCAAGGAAACATATTAACTTCTCCCGTTTTCTGCTCCCAGACCACCTGAACTGCACAGCGAACCCCCGGGGACAATACCAACACACAATATTGGTGTGTTTTCTTTTTCTTAATGTGACAGTTAACATACACAAATCCTCTTCCTGCATAAACACTGCTCAACTTAAATTATGTTCCTATGTTGTGTTTGTACCTCAAAGATTCTGCATTGAGGAGGACGCAAGAGGTTTTTTGTTGTCTTTTTAGTGTTTTTTAAAAATGTATTCTTATTTATGCCCCGATTCCACCCAAATAAGTGTATTTTATGTATATTGTAAATTTTATTTATGCAAAAGGTGCTATATTAATTCTTCTTCTTCAGTTTCTTCTTCAGCTTTTTCTTCTTCTTCAGTGTCTTCTTCTTCCACTTCTTTTTCAGATTCTTCCTCCTCTTCTTCAGCTTCTTCAGTTTCTTCTTCAGCTTTTTCTTCTTCTTCAGCTTTTTCGTTATTTTCGTCAGCTTTTTCTTCTTCAGCTTGAATGGTTATTTGTCAACATTTTATTTTTTTCATTCATTATCTTTGTAGGCCCAGAAGTGATTCTTTGAACTCTTCAGCTGTAAAAATGTGTAGCCTATATACCAGATTTTAACATTTTGTCAACCAAAATGTGCGTCATGTCTCCTCCTCTGCGCCTTGTCCTCTGAATTTTGCGAAACCTCAATAGCAGTGGCTCGTCATGAGCGACTAGTGACAATACCTTGAGATTCTCAAAAAGGAAACATCTTGGAGGAAAATCAACAATTTAATAGTGCGTGTGCAGATTTGTTTGCAAGTACCAAATAATCATGAACAGTTCCCTGCTGAGTGACCATCTTGTACTAAAACATATGTATGGCTGCTCGTATTTTATTTTGGTCGAAAATGGCTGCTTTGATAGTGAAGGTGGCCGAACCTTGATCTCGGAGAACTACAGTGGCTGATGCAAAAACGCTCAGGCCAGTGTTTGATTTGTCCAGCCTGGGCTGTGGTGGAAACAACATGGTGGACTCCGATGGAGAGGACCTGCTCTGTATGTAAATACGAACATGTCATTTTAAGGTAACAAGAACACAATGACTCTAATTTTCAGGTGATGTTAAACCAATAAAAACATAGTTATGAATATTATGTTTCATTTCCTCCAATAGATCCTCCTAAATGCTACACACTGGACTTTAATAAAAACTTCTGCTTCTCCACACATCAAAACTCAGGTTAAAGTTATCTGACATTCTGAGATGACCACAAATATGGCTTCACATTATTTTAATTTCTTAACATTTCAAAGCTAACAATGGAGAATACAATATTGGTGGCATACATGAACAGATGAACCAAGTAACGCTGAGACGACACATGATGTGAAATGTATCGACAACAGGAGACTAATCTGACAACATGATCACGCACTGAGTTATTTAAAGTTGTGCAAATAAAGTTATAAATTTAATTCCAGCCTGTAGTGAATCTTATCACAGCAGTTTGCATTGATTTTATTTTATCCAACCAGGCCAACAGAAGTGAGTCTACACAGTCCTCCATCAACCCGACAGGTTTATAACACATCTTGGCCTGAGCAGATTTATATATAACTTCAGAAACATTACAGGACATTATGGCTTCATTTTAAACAAATCAGATTCTAGAATTTGCCTTCAATGCATACCGAAACAGTCCGTTACCATCACCTTTCTTTATGATGAAGATGCCCACAGTGACAACACCTAATGTCACGTGTGTCTAATGTTTATACTAAACTTTATTTTCACCTTCCCTAAAAAAGCCATTTGCAAAAAAACAAAAAGTTAGAAAAGCAACAAACTGAATATTAAACAAATGAAGAACAAACTTAATTTAGAAGCTGGGACTCTCCTGTGGTCATAATCCCTCCAAAGAATTTGAAGAAAATAAATTAAGTATTAATGCACTCCTTTAAGACATGTTATGTACACAGTTTACAATAAAAATATACAATTACATTTTGTGCTGCAAAGGATAAAACATTATTGCACTCGAACATTTACTGTCACAAGAGGGGAACACCACTATTCCTACTTCCTGTCAAACCCACAGGTTTTGACGGAAGTACCTTAATTATTCCCAGCTTCAAGGAACATGACAGCACAGCAAATCATTTATTAACCAGCTGGATCACTACAGTATTTTCTGGAGAGACACCATACTACGATGTTACAAAAAAGGTTGATAAAATATTGTAGTGTTTTGCATTTGATTTAAAGGAGCAGTGCGGAGGATTTAGTGGCATCTGGTGGTGAGGACTGCACATTGCAACCAGCCGAAACTTCTCCCATGTGACAAGCCTGAACTCCCGGTTAGCATTCCTTCAGTGTTCATTGTTCAGGAGGGTTTCACAAGCCGAATTATCCGCAAAGGTCTCTTCCTCTCCAAAACAAACATACCTGGTAATTCAATCTGTAAAAACACTGCACAAAGCGGTTTCAAGTTATAAATCACTTTTTTTCTGATGCTGTTCGGCGCTTTGCAAATGCGCCGCTAACCCAGAATGCACTAATGTGTGCTCAACTTTTTCTCTGTTAACTTAGATCCAGATGTACAGAAGGTTTTCATCAGGACCCAGTTATCCATCGAGGTCTCTTCCTCTCCAAAACAAACAGACCGGTTTACAGACCTGTTTAAAACCAGTGTTCTTCTAATGCTGTGCAACACAGCCGGGCTGCTAGCCCAGCACCCGCGAACGTGTGTTCACTATTTTTCTGATAACTAAAGATCAAGATGCTCACAAGGTTTTTACCAGGAGCCGAATTATCGGTAGAGGTCTCTTCCTCCTCAAATCAAACAGACCCAGTAATTTAATCCGTAAAACATTGAATACAGCAGTTTCGAGTTTTAAATCACTGTTTTTCTGATGCTGTTTGGTGTGTTGCAAATGGGCTGCAAGCCCAGAACACACTAATGTGTGCTCACCTTTTTCTCTGATAACTTAAGATTCAGATGTTCAGGAGGTTTTTATCAGGAGCTGAATTATCTGCAGAGGTTTCTTCATCCCCAAAACAAACAGACCAGGTGATTTAAACACAGTAAAAAACACAATACAGCAGTTTCATGTTAAAAATCAACATTTTTCTGATGCTGTTCTACTTGTCCTGCAGGGACAGCTAACTACAGTGGCCAATGTGAAGATGCAAATGCTGGGTTTGTCCATTCTGGGCTACTGTACAAACATGGTGATGCAACATGGTTATCTCCTTGGATGAGGACCCACTCCCTATGTAAATATAAAGGGCTCATTCTAAGGTAGTTGTATTTTCAGGTGCTTATACACCAAAGAAAACATACTTGTTATACTGTATTCCATTTCTGCCAATACATCCTCATAAATCCGACACGGTGGACCTTTAAAACATTGATTTTGACTCAGTTTGTGCATACAAGACAACTGGAAATTAAATACACGTACAAGACAGAGGCTGCCATGAAACACAGATTCTACTGTTCTTCTCGCACACGTTCAGTAAAATAAAAGCAGATCATTTGATCACACTACGAAGGCAGCGATTTTAAAAAAGGCCAAGGGAAAGGAACTAGACCTACAAGCCAGTGTGGCGAATTACAGGAAACCAACACAGGAAAGATTTGTTTACTGCTGACGTGATGCGTCATCATGAGTTACATGGCCTTTCTCTGAACCCTGATCAAAACCTGTTTTTTTTTTTTAATGTGAGCACAATCAGAGTAACCATCAGGCAGTCTATCAGCAATCACTTCCACTTCTCTCCTCGGCAAAGATGCTCAGACATGATTGTAGAGCGTGTAAAATAAATTGTACAAGGTTGCATCAATTTGTCTGCATCTTCCAGTGTTAAAACATTTTATTCACTACTTTAATTGCACTAAAAAGCATCAACCCGGTAAGCAGCGATATAAACTGTGAACCTGGGTCTGGAGTGAATGTTGACGGTGGCCTTTTAAAGTGGCCTGATTCCATCTTGTTCCCCAGGTTGTTATTTAAAACAAACCTTTTTGTTCATCAGGTGTCTTCACAGGAGGTGTGATTTAGGGCTAAAATGGCACGCAGTCCATACACTGTCTGTCCAGGTATCTCCTACCAGTGTCTTGAGTCCACCAGCTCCGGTCGCAGACTCAGTTTTTTTAGCGTCTCGTAGCCGACCACCATGACGATGGCAGTGGGTGTGGATGAGATGATGCGTGCCGACAGTCCTTTGGTCAATCCCCAGCAGCCCTCCTCTTTGATCAGCTGCCTGAACGTCTCAATGACTGAAGTCCTTCCTTCAACCTAAACACAACACACGTACAGTACATTTTGTGTTATTATTTGGAACCACAAACCAGTGTCACCAGAACTGTTTTTTCACCCTAAAGTGCTAGTTTGGCTTGACTTGGCACATCAGCCCAAGTCAAACCAAGCCAGGCGTCTCCATTACAACTGAGCTACCTGCTTGAAGGTGTGTCTAACTCTAGCACAAGCACAGTTAAGTTGAGCTACAGTTACAGCTCAACTAGGCCATTTAATGGGACTACTGTCCTTGTCCCAGTATACGGTATGGTATAGTATAAGTACGGGAGGGGAATTGATTACTTGACTTAAGTATGTCTGACCCCGCTATAGGTGGTGATATGCCCCCTTTCAGCATGTTAGTATTGGACCTTTTTCCAGTTGGCCTATTACGTCACAGATCAAACAATTGTTAGCTACTGTTAGCTTGTGACAAACTGGTACCATTGTTGAAAACTTAACAGCTCTGTACGAGGAGTCACAGCATGAACTGTGTCACCCCCACGGCTCTTGGGACTTTTGACCCTCCTTCGGAGAAGATCCACCTAAGGCGTCGCTCAGCATGTTAAAAACTGACAAAGGAAATGCAAATCAGCGGGGCGTGGTGTGACTCCGTGCAGCCAAAAGTGCTAATGGGAAAGCCCTAAAATTGGCCTGGGGCTGGGGGGTATACATAGGCCATGTTTACACGAGTATCCACTGAAAATAGAATCGTTTCTCATTTTCATTTTGAAAAAAGTTCCGTCTTTAGACGACAACGTTTTGATAACAATCGCCGTGCACACAGATCCGCAAAAATGGATGCCAGGCCAGTAGTTGCCGGTGTGACGCTTAAGCCTGATTTATGGTCGTGCGTTGAGTCGACGACGTCGCTACGTGGTTGCCGTGACGCCGTCGTGAACCCTTCGAACTTCTCCGTCACTCCGTTTCGTTGCGGTGCAATTCACCGCCAGAGCAGTAGGAGGCTTCGTTCCTTTCCTGAGTGGTTATCGCCGTCTCTAGTTGATTCTTCGTTTAGCTTCCAGCTTTTTCGGTCACAGAGAAATGAACACGGAGCACGGACAGACGGCTCCGGCTGTATCCGTATTGAACGTTGTGCATAATGGCATATATATATAATGAGCCTTAACAACATCTACATGGCAATAGAAGATGTTTAAAGTTCGTGGGGATGGCGGTGGAAATACGGAACCGGAAATACTTTGCTACCAAGCAAACCAATCACAGCCGTGCCGGTCTGCGCTGGGTCTGCGTCGCCTCGACGCGTAGTTACATTTTTGGGGAGGTGCACGTCAGGCTACGCCGGGGGCTACGGCGAGCCCTCTGCGTAGCCCCGTACCCTACAACGTAGCGACGTCGTCGATTCAACGCACGACCATAAATCAGGCTTTACACTTCTTTCTACAGAGCAGCGATGTATAAACAAACAAAATGGCAACTGCACAAACGTTTGTCTGGACGGACGGTGAGGTGGAGTTGCTACAGTAAATGTACACTATGAAGGGGAAGCGTTGATAAATTCAATAGGGTGAGCAGCACAAGCAGAGCTCGGGAGTCCACCATTGTTGTGATGGTCGACTTTCTCGCGCATGCCCAGTGACTGGAAGCGTAATGCGCATGTGTGAAAAGTCTCCGTTTTTAGATGAACTGCATATTTCAAGTTTATATGACAATGGAGACGGTGCTGTTTTAAAAAAAATGCACTCTGGAACCCATTTTCAAAACGTTGCGTTTTCAGGCACCCAAAACGCCGCTGTCGTGTAAACAATCGGCCAAAACACAACTTAGTTTTCAGGTGAAATCGTTGTCGTATAAATGGAACCATAGAATGATTTCACTGATGCCTGATTTTTGTTTTTACGTGATATGTAAAATGTTTTTATTGGGTGAAAATTAAGTTTTTATAACATACACAATATTGTTTATTTTTAAAAAGTACGGCAGACTGAGGCTGTCTCAGTCAAACATACATTTTGCACATGTGGGCCTAAAAAAATGAAAAAAAAGTAGTGAATTGCACCCAAACTTGGAAAAATGTTTTATATTTTTGTAGCCATGTCGCCCATCACTAACTTGGTCTTATCTTGAACTAAATATGCAAGTCAGACCTACAATGGAAGATGAATTTGGTCAATTAATTTAATGTAGACTTTGATGAAACACTGCAGATGAATGATGTGGAAATTGTTAAAATTTAAATTGTTACGATACACGATATTATTATGATCCTTAAGTCACGGTACAATATTACTGCGATTTGAAACATGTTGCAATATGCCAAGTGTTGTGATAAAATATATTACAGTACATTACCTTTTTTCAACTGTAAATTATGTCCCCAAAGGAAAACTTTGTCAACATCTATTTTATCTAAAAAGATTTATTTTGTTTTTATTCTACTGATAGCTGTACAGTGAATGACGGTTACCTGCACTCTGGCTCTGACCACATCCATTGGGTTGGTGACAGTTGAGGCAGTAGCAGCGGCCAGAGGTCCGGCCATGGCTTGTAGGATCAGATGAGGGCAGTCACTGGGAGCCATTTTAGAGAGTTGCTCTGTAGAACATTACACACACAGATACTTATTAACCAAATGGTTAGGAGTGGTGGAATTCAGTCTCACTGCAGATGTATGAATGAACTGGGAACACACACAAGACATGGCAAAACAAGCTCAGGGTCTTTACAGAAAGTACAGTTAGTTCAGTTCTTTCTTGTGCTTTACAGTTTAAAAAACACTCAGTCACTTACCAGCATAAAAATGGTAGAAAGGCCACCACACAGCACTGTTGGGGATATAAGTGAGCAGAGAAGCCACATATCCTCTGTAGAAGCCCCGGAAACCATCAGCAGCAAAAATCTGAGCCATAATGTTCCTGGTTTGGCCGAAGAATTTTTTAGACTTTCCAGCCTCTGTATTAGAACTCAGTCGAAAGCGGGTGAGGTGCTCCCCTTGGCCCTGCATCATCAGCTGCTGAGAGACGACATCTATAGGAACAGTGATGCTCTGAGCGACCAGGGAGGCCGAGCCGCCCGCCACCAGCGACTTGACCGTGTTGTCATCAGAATACTTGGAGACATACTTCCTCACCAGCTCGTAGGTAGTGATGTAAGCCTGGCCTGAGATGAGCGTGAAGGTGTTGACCATGAAGCCGCGATAAAGGCCGCGGATGCCCTCCGTCCGCAGAATCTTGAAGAAGGCGTCAAAGGTGCCGCTGTAGAGTGATTTGCCCCTCTGCACCTGGAGCAGAGTGCGGATGAGTGTGGCCGGGTAGACGGTGGCCCGGATGCTCATCGTCATGAACACCCCGAAAGAGTAAAATTTCTTTTTGTCGAGGTCCTCCCACTCGATGATCTGGATGTTCCTTTTCTGCTGCATCCTGCCAGCTGTAGATGCCCCTTCATCAGACTGTTTCCTGTCTGACGACATGAACAACATTATTTATTTATTATTTATTAAGTGTGAAAGTTCAGTGTTGAGCTAAAGTGTAGTTTGACATATGTACAAACAGTAGTCTGACACCTCAATGAAAACTGAGCAACATTTATTGACTAATAAAAACATGAAATGCAGTTGAGTGTTTAATTTTGATTTTATTGTTTTATTTATTTTTGGTAATCTATGTCTGAAGCAGAGAGATTACGAGAGTATTCTTGTGCCCTATTGCATCCTAAATACTACCCAAAAAAATATTTGATTATTTGTGTTAAGGAATACTATAGAAAACATATACAATTTGCTGTTTAAAGCACAGATTCAACATCTGCAGTTGAAATTTAAAATGTGTTTTTGGCTGATCTAACAAATTACATACAGGACATTCTACCTTTTAACACAATTCCTTGAAAAATATCTATGTTCAATACCATTTTCATGGAGAACATAACATGAGAACGACGACCTATCTTTTCTTCATTAGTAGCAGAGGATTACTGTAGTGAATCTTATTATAATATTAATAAGAGAGCTAGAAAGCACAGTTAGTACAGGTGTATCAATACTGTAGAAAATGAGTATTGAAGCCATTTCAAAGATAAAAAAAAAAATATCAATACATCAGTATTTCTTACAACACTACAGATAGTGTACATGAATGCAAAAATCACATGACAAATCCAATATTGCCAGAGATATATGGGAAGGTAAGGTAAGAAAAGGTCCCTGGTAAAATATTGCACAGGCATCTTACACAGCATAAATATAAAGGTTATGGATGTGTACACATATGTGAAGATATGGGATTATGAATAAAGAGAATATATATTTATAACCTGAGGTAGAAAATGATGATTACCACAGTATAAAGGGTTACGCAAATGCTCTGACAGATGACAAATTCATACTGACTCACTTTATACATCACCATAACCCTCTATTGTAGGGGTGTCAAACTTATTTTTTACATGGGCCACATACAAGTGGGCCAGACCATTAAAATCATTATATAATAACCTATCAATAACAATCCCTTCAAATTTCCCCCTTTTTTGACATTCAATTACATTCATTTGCAAAACAAATAATGACCAGCCCGCGATGTCCTAAGAAAATTATGTGCAACGTCAGCAATGTCTCAGTTTTTCCACACTTCGTCAGTCTGCTAGTCACATTAATTACATGTGCATTTTTATCATAATTTTCCACTCCCACTAAAGTAGACGCTATTAATGGAGCAGGTTAAGTCACCCATGGTTCCACCCATATTGTTTTCAGATAAAAGTCTGATACAGATTCTTTTGTACTGAAGCTGCTGGTTGACAATATTTTTCACAAAGTTCGATATCTTTAAATCAGACCATAGTAAGAACTCATTGTTCTCTCAGAGAGCTGTGTTCTTCTGGTCAGGGTGGAAAAACCTCTCAGAAAGGTATCAACTCACTGTTTAAACTGCTCCTGAAACCTGGCACCTCTTAGACTTCACAGGTGCATCAGTATCAAGTGTGCAAAGCCATCTAGTGGGCCGGATTGGACCCTTTAGTGGGCCAGTTGTGGTTGACACCCCTGCTCCATTGTGTACTAACCAATCCCTTTGCTCTCCTCATCGCAACAGGGCCTGAAATTGCCTCAAAGTCTTGAACTTGTGGGAAACTCCTGCTAGTTGCAACCATTGATGACTAAGAACAACATCACTGTGGGTTATTTTGTAATTATTACCCAACCCCCTTACAATAATGACAGCACGTGTCACTTCTTTCCATCCGTGATCTTACATTTGTTAGTACTTCTCCTTGAGCAATAACATTCACCTCCACTTATCTACAGAGAGAGTTCAAAGGTCATGCAGTAAGACAACAAGCTAAAGCTAGCTACGCTTTTCTAATGATCCCTTCAGCTTTGACAGAAACACTGAGGCATGTCGCTGTTATGAACATTTCCTTCCAAATGTCGCTCTTCTTAGTCACCCAGTATGTAAACACCATTAGCTACACGGTTTGCTCTTGACCCCGGTGGCAACACTGGTCAGAGGACGCCGTGTACCCGTGCTGGTGTGAAACTACCTGTGTGTTAGCTAATGACACTCATCACACCCATCAAAGGAAGCCAAACAGTGACCTAACGCCGAGTGTTTAGTTAGTGTCGTCACCTGCTGGATATGTTAGCGCTGTTTAAGCTTGTGTTAGCCAACAGTGAGCTAGCCCTGAGTACACAGCGTTAGCATTTGTATGATTAGCAACTACTTACCTCATCGGACAGATGTTTATTTTAGAGTCATGTCAGTGTCGCTCAGACTTTAAACTTCACGTCATCCATCGATTAAAACTTATTTTATTCTGTCACCTTCATTCAGTTGCTTGTAGATATTAAAACGACGTAATAGTTAGCTACCGCCTTGCTAGTCAGCTAACTTCCTGTTCCCATTCAAACGGCATGCTGCTGAAACAACCAATGACACAGCAGAGTTTCTTCTTCTACTTCTTCGTCGTTTTCTCCTTCTTCTTCTACTTCCTCTACTACTAATGCTACTTCCGACCACCACGCCTGGAGGAAAACAGCACAGATTGGCTTAATCTGTTAGATAAGTGCTGTAATTCAGTAAATTATAAATATAAATATTATATTATAAATATTTCATTAAGTATTGTACTGAGACACACTTACCAAGTACTTTACTTTATTTGGGAGCTGGTATTTTAAGCTATTTCTTGTCCTCCACATTTTGGAGGTGATTATTGTGCTTTAATACGCAACTACACAGGTGGAAAATGTCCTGCAGCTGAATGCGGATAAGACACAGATAATGATCACAGGACAAAAAAGTGCGAACGTTCAAACTCCACACTGCAGAAAACTCAGCACCATTTTTGATCAAAGCCTCAGGTTTAGACAGACATCAATCAAACCACTGTTTATTCAGGGAAAATTGACTCAGCATAAAGCTCTTTCACAGCAATGCCCTGAGTTCACATTCAATGGGCTGAAAGGATACAAATATATAAAACAATCGCGATAAAATGATGAAAGAAATCAATAAGAAGAAATAAGTAGTAGCAACATCTATCAGACAGAAAATAATAAGAATTAATTAACCCATATTAACCCATTGGCTTGATTTCTTTTAAAACGTGGGAAGGAGGCAATGAACAATGAAATCAGAAATGACCCAAAAAATTAGCAAGAAATTAACAAAAACAGAAAGTTAAAAAGAAGAAAATTAGTAAAAATAAATAAATAAAAAAATCAAACAAACAAGAAATGGCCTGGAAAGAATGCTTAGAAACTATAATAATTCCATAACATAATTTTAAAATGTAATAACAATAATAATTAGAAATAGTTTTTCCCTAGATTTTTTCTTTTTCCCCTAGTTTTTTTTAAATAATAATTTTCTATATCTTTTTTTTTTTCACAAACAAATAAATGACATTGGAAGAGTGCTTAGAAATTATAATTCCGCAACATCATTTTAAAATGTAAAATGTTTTTTTGTTTGTTTTTGTTTTGTTGTCATTTTTTGTTTTATTGAAAAATAATTTTATACATCTTTATTATTATTATTATTATTATTATTATTAACCAAACAAAAAAATCAAACAAAGTAAACTCAGTAGCTCAATCTGACTTCCACTATCTCAGAAATATTTCCAGGATCAGATCTTACCTTTCTAACATCTGGAAACTGTTATTCATGCATTCATAAGCAGTCAGTTAGATTATTGCAGTACCTTGCTCTCTGGCATCAGTAAAATAGATAAGTAAATAAATAAATAAAATAAAATGAAAATCCCTCTCGCACCTCCAGCTCATCCAAAAATCTGCTGCCAGAATCCTGACTCAGAATAGAAAACATGACCACATCACACCAATCCTGGCTTTTCCCACACTGGTTACCTGTTGCTTTTAGAACTGGCTTTATTTATTTGTTTATACATTTATTTATTCTAAGAAATAAACATGGGGAAGAAGGTAAAGCAGGAAGCTAAGGAGGACCAGTCAGCCAGTAGTAGTAATATTTTATATTGTAAGTGGAGACCTCAGGGTAACTCCAGTAGGTGGCGGTAATACAATTTGTGGATACCAACCGCCATTAAAAACTGCAGAAGAAGAAGGACCGGTCCTCCCGCCGGCTGGTGGCGCTGCTGAGCTGCGCCTTCACTCCGTCAGGACTCCGGTGTGAGCGAGGAAACATCAAACTGAAAGTAGTGGACCTCTCAGTCTGTGGAAACTACGCAAACTTAAACTCTTCTACATCAGGTAATGTATCGATATGTTACTGTTTACTACAGTATTGATTAGTTTCACCACAGTTTCAGAGTATAAGCTCAGTTTGACCGTGTCCGGTCAGAGGACTTCCTTTATTATGAACTAGCTGGCTAGCTAGCATGCTAACGCACTAGCATGCTCGGATATTGCAGATTCATTCTGTTTAGCAGCAGTTAGCTACCGAGCTAACTTAGCTGTCAGCTACTGAGACACAGAAAAGTGGGTTTTAAACTGTTGTTGTGACTTAGCGCGTGTGCAAATATATTATCAGAGGCTTTCTCAACAGTTAATGTTCGTTAACTTGTAAGGAAGTAGATATTTGTTTTCATATTTAAGAAATTAAAACTATGACATCAAGACAAGTTGATACGTTTTCCTTCTCGCTGTTTGGTGTCTGCTGGTTGCCCCATTATCTTATAAGCTCTGTTTTATTTTGCAGGACAGTGTCAGTGACGGGGAAAAATGGTGAGTAACTTTCAGCTGTTGTACGTCACTTGTCTCAAATAAATCTTATGCATGTTGTTAATGTGCCACAGATTGTTTCAGTCAGCTAATGTATGTCTTTCTCTTTTCAGTCTCGCAGATATGATTCTCGAACAACCATATTTTCACCTGAAGGTAAGTATTGGAATTGTTATTATGCCTAGACTATTACAATATGTTGACAACCTTAAATGTCTTGGCATTGTATTATGCAATTTTCCTATATATGTGGGATTTCTATGATAAATATTTTGCGACTTTATTGTCAATGATATGAAATCTTGACTCTTATTAACAGCTCTTTGGGTGCTTTTCTATGACGTAATGGGTTTGTGGCCCAACAGAGGGTCTGTGAAGTTTAAGACATTAAAGTGTGTAGGATTTAGTGACATGTCATAGTGAGGATTGCAGGTTGCATCCAACTTCTCCCATGTGCCAAGTATGAATGCCCTTTTGTGTTCATTGTTCAGGAACCAGGAGCCTTTTTTTAAAGATATTAT
This sequence comes from Epinephelus awoara, assembly GCA_035609425.1. Lineage (NCBI taxonomy): Eukaryota > Metazoa > Chordata > Actinopteri > Perciformes > Serranidae > Epinephelus > Epinephelus awoara. The sequence goes on from CM069294.1 coordinate 8,667,992, forward strand.
TTTGGGCATTTTGCCTTTTTAATGGACAGGACAGGTAAGTGTGGAAGTGGGGATGACATGCAGCAAAGGGCCACAGGCTGGATTCGAACCTGGGCCGCTGCGGCAACAGCCTTGTACATGGGGCGCCTGCTCTACCACTAAGCCACCGTCACCCCACCAGGAGCCATATTAACCACCCTACTGAATAAAGCAGTTTCACGTCACGAAACTGTGTTTCTCCGATGCCCTCTTGACTCGTCACAGATATGCAGCTCGGATAACACAAGATCCACACGTTCAAAAGTTTAAAAAAAAAAACACCAAATAAAGCACTTCCACATTGGAAATCAGCCTTTCTGATGCTGTTTGGCTAGTTGTGGAGGCTCTGCTAATTACAGTGGCCAATGCAAAAATGCACATGGCTCTGTGTAAAGCCAGTGTTTTGTTTGTCCATGCTCAGCTACTGTAGAAACATGGCGGTGCAACAGCTCCCTATGTAGATTTAAAAGGCTTATTCTAGGTGACGTCGACGTGACCATTATTTTCAGGTGATTCCACACTTAAGAAAACATACTTATTATATTCTATTTCTGCAGATACATCCCCCTAAATCCTACACACTGGTCCTTCAAGTTCAGACTGTTGTATTTAACATACTTTGTCTAGTTTGAGCTAAATGTTTTTCCTTGATCTTGGTAGGAGTTGTTTGACAAAATAATCTTAACTCGAGGTCCCCTTACAAGCTTTCTTCTGCATCTCATGGTACTCATTAGTGAAGGACAGATGAGAAAACTCAAGGGTTAAAGTGGACTTCGAGTTACTGTTAAAGAGTTACAACTTTTTTTTTTAACTGACAAATGTGTTTCAGATATAAAAGTCTTAAAGGCTTTTATGTGTTCCTATTATCAATATGAAGTGTGTGACTGTATTTCATAGGACGCCTGTATCAGGTGGAGTATGCGATGGAAGCAATCGGTCACGCTGGAACATGTCTGGGGATTCTCGCAAATGACGGAGTGCTGTTAGCAGCAGAGAGACGCAACATCCACAAACTGCTCGACGAGGTTTTCTTCTCTGAGAAAATCTACAAGCTCAATGAGTGAGTGATCTGAACGACAGACGGACTCCTCAACTTCCAACACATGGCCTGTTCTTACCATAAAAACCTTGGTCATCCCTGTTTTCAGGCTAACACTGTACTGTGGTCTCGTGTGTGTGTGTGCGATGATGTTTTTCAGTGACTTGGCCTGCAGTGTTGCTGGGATCACATCAGATGCTAATGTACTAACAAATGAGCTGCGGCTAATTGCACAGAGGTGAGTACCTGAGGAAAACCTGCCAAACACTTCACAGACAAATCTGTTGTTTTAAATATAAAGATGTCCGATTCCCCACCGACAGCTGACCTGTTTAATTTCTCTCCAGGTATTTATTGCAGTACCAGGAGCCCATACCCTGTGAGCAGTTGGTGACGGCCCTGTGTGACATTAAGCAAGCATACACACAGTTTGGAGGTGAGATACACAGAATTACACATCAACATATAGTCCGTCTAATCCGCACTTCAAATATCACATTGGCTCACAAGCTACAAGAACAAGGACAGAGTATTTTCTCTCTGTGTAAAACCACAGATGGATTTTGGCATCCTGTAACAGCTGTGTGGTTTGTCTTGACAGGCAAGAGGCCGTTTGGTGTTTCTCTGCTGTACATGGGCTGGGACAAACACTACGGCTTCCAGTTGTACCAGAGTGACCCCAGTGGCAACTATGGAGGCTGGAAGGCAACCTGTATCGGCAACAACAGTGCGGTAAGTCTGAAATGACACAGGCAATAAACACCAGTGATGTGATCTCAACAGATACACTAGGCAGTGACATATTTACCTTCGTTTGTCTGATGCTTTGTGGCTTGGATGTTTCTCATCTGGTAGCAGAGGGCCTTGTTGTAACACTTTACTCTGAAGAAGGTGCAAAACTGAAGCCTAATAAATGTGAATTCTAAATATCAGTATTGATATAAAAGTCTCAGATGCTAGTGCAGTTGACTGTGATCATTTAGAGGTTGAAGCAATAAATCTATCCATATATCATGGTGAATTTTCACAATGCTCTTTGCCTCAGGCTGCAGTGTCCATGTTGAAGCAGGACTACAAAGAGGGCGAGATGACTCTGTCCTCTGCTCTGGCTCTGGCTGTCAAAGTCCTCAACAAAACGATGGATGTCAGCAAACTCTCGGCAGAGAAAGGTGAGATTTGAAAGTACTTTCTTGTCATTTTGCTCAAATATTCTTGTTTGTTTCATGTAAAATTAAGGTATCACTGACTCTTAATTGCAGCATCTTGAGACCTTTAAGCCCCGTTTCCACCCAACACTTTCAGTACGGTGCCTTTGGAACCAAAGTAACCCTTCAGACATGGTACCTTAAACCTTAGCGTTTCCAGCCGATAAATACGTGAACAGTGGTTACATGAGCCTCAGAATCAGCCACAACTCAGCCCTGAGCAGAGTGACCGACTGACTGCAGTGTTCACAGCTCCACCTTTTAGCACCAGATCTGTGTGTTACTACTACTTAAATGGAATACAACAATAGTTAACTGACTTGAATTAACACTGGTAAAAGCTTGATTATGTAAGTTCAATTAGTAAGGGCTCTCAACTTTTCATACTTTTATTCGGCCCTAAAGATCTTTTAGGTGCAGCTACTTGATGTGAACAATAACACAATGCTGTATCATGTTGACTGTTGCAGTTGAAATCGCCACCCTGACACGGGAAAACGGGAAAACAAAAATCAAGGTGCTGAAACTAAAAGAAGTCGAGGAACTCATCAAGCGACACGAGGCAGAGGAGGCCAAGGCTGAGAAGGACAAAAAGGAGAAGGAGCAGAAGGAGAAGGACAAATGAGAGAAATAATATATATAGTTTTCCTCTTGTCACCACTTCCTGTATTGTTTTGTCTTTTACATTAAAAGTTTTGTAAACAGATGGATGTGTTGTCTGTGTCTTTGTCACAAAATGAAGGGACGTGGTTTTATTTCACATTTTTTAAATGGATTGTTCACATTTCTAAAAGTAAAATGCATTTAAAAAAACAGCTGTTCATCAGTGTAAATGGGATGGACAAAACGATACAACAATACCATAAACTACGCACTCCAAAATGAAAATTTCCTGTCTGATCCTTCAAGTTTTATATTACTGGAAAGCCAACACAGCCTCAGTTGGTCTTCAAGTGCTACGTTGACATCCTTTTTTTTGCCACATGATGGCGCTAACGGTCCTGTGGATGCACCTTTACTGTAGTGTGTAGGGAAATATAAAAGAGCCTGTTTTGTTATTGTAATTTTACTCAATGTGTTTATTCGGGATGCACCGATTGCGAAATTCTGGGCCGATACCAATGTTTGAAATAATTTGGATGATGCAGATACTGATGTTTTGTTTGTATATCATACAGTGCACCACTGTTAATATTAATGATAAAAAGAAATCACTACTTCTCAGTAAGATGCATTTTTTTCCTTAAGAAGTTAAGCATCTCTTCCTCGTTGCAGCTCAGTCTATTTCTCTTTTCATCCAAGATGTGAGAAGCAGAACTTAGCAGATGCTCACTGAAGCAAATATGAAAACAAACACGCAGTTGGCACCCATTGCCCTCTTGCATCATACCTTAGTCGGGTCCAGCTAGTGGATTTTCCCAATCAGTAGCTGTGCATGCTTGCTACTGCTGTCAGAGTCCGACTGCCAACGCAAAATTGATGTGTCACAACAGAAAAATAATGGCCACTGTCATTGGTGGATGTCATCTTATTTGCTGATAGCCTGGTGGCAGTCAACAAGGCAAATATCAGCCAATGCTGATGTTTGGCCGATTAAATCAGTGCATCCTTAGTATTTATAAAGTAATTATATTATTCAATTCAGAATCTTACCTTCAAACATCAAAATCTCTATACAATAGCAGAAGTCCAGTGATGCCCCAGAAATGTTTCATAGAGGTGGCCGGATGGGGAGACTGAAAATCTTGGGGCAGCACACCAAAACCAAGAGTCATGACTGAATTTCAGGAATATTATTATGCTGTTGTAGTTAGTAGGATAGTTGAAATCTATGCCAATATAAGAGTTAAGTGATAACATACTGATATACTTTGGTTTATTTTACAGTTAATGGTACTGATTATCTGATGTGCATAGACTTACACATTTTGAGTTCCACAACAATCCTATTTTTATGCATTATGTCTCTTTATATCCTCCTGGGACCCGAGCTTTTGTTTAGAATGCATTTTTAATTTCTCCTAGCCATATGGGATGAGTAGGACCTGATAAGTATAAAAAATTAAGCATTGTCTTTGAACAAAACAGTAATATCAGCACACAGTTCTATTATGTCAGGAGCTGTTTTACACCTGGAAATTAAATGCGTATTTAAACACTCAAGCCATATTTTGTCACAGAAATGGGAAAAATTAGAGCCTTTCTTTTCCAGAGAAGAACATTTCTGAAAAAAATGTTAATCAAAAGGCCCAGTTAGGAAATAAGAGATGGGAAACTGATCCCTCTCTTGAGTGTTATTTCTTCTTCTTACCACTTGATGGCGTGAGTGTTCACTAGTGACATTTCCTGAGGCTGATTTCCTGTTCTGTGCTCTGTGATTTGAAGTGTTCTTGTAACAGCATTGATCCATAATAACAGTGTTTAATCAACAAATGCTGCACAGTTAGCACCATGAAGTGTGAAAAATAGAAAGTATACTGTTATTAAAGGCCAGTAGTTACAGTTCCACCTAATGAATAATAAAATACTGAACAATAATGCTGGTCAGTGCAGACTCACTGACATGCAGACCTAAGGCGAGGACAAGCACAGACAGCTTATTTTTATACTGTGTTTTTGTGAAGACCTGCTTCTGTAATCTCCATGACTTAATGGTTTTGTGTTGCTTTAGGTTTCATGTCAGTTATTTCAGAACCCACTAGACAGGGTTTGTCCAGTTAATAGGAACAACCTTGAGGAGAAATGTACATAATTCCAGCAGCAGTCATTTTACCCAAATAAAGATGCAACTGCAGCAAAGAAAGTTTATTGCCTGATACGCCACAGCTGCAGCTATATAAAGGCAGGGCAGTAAATAATGAATGCAAATGGCCCGGCACAGGGGTCGGCAACCTTTGCTGTCAAAGGAGCCATTTTTGGGCAAGAAATGTTTTAAAAAATCTTTCTGGAGCTGCTATACATATTTGTGCCTTATAGTCGTGACAGCAGAGCCTGTTTGATCTACATGAACATTCCTAATAGGTCTAAATGAGCATTCATTGATGTGTTTGACAACACAGTGGCGTCATTTGGTGCCCAAACTTTGCTTTGATGAAAGCAAACACGTCTATTCACCTCTATTTTCCTCTGAGACATTTTCTTTATTTGGAAACAATAGCTAGCTTCACTTAGGAGACTCAAGACTGGCCATCATGCCAGGCCGTTGACGTATGACTCACATAGTTGACGAGATGTGCAAACATTTTTTAAATTCAGTGTATGGGTGACACATTTATACGACTGGAAAATGTCAGAATCACTTTAGGGCTGCAACAATGATAAATGAAATTTCAAATTAAAGTGTTATTCATTTCCATTCATCTCTTGTCAAAGCCACAGGGAAAGAGGCTAAAAAGCCGCATGTGGCTCCTGAGCCGCAAGTTGCCGACCTCTGCCCAACATAGCCCCCACCAACTCATGAAAATTTCTGCTTTTTATTTTGTCCATTTAGTAGACTGTTCTGTTCCTTTGCAGTGCAAAAAAGGAAAGAGTGCAAATATGGAATATACATCATCAAATAACAAAGCCTTTACCACATCACCAGGCAAGTTATTCTGTTGGAGAAATAATAAATCACTTTGTTTATTGAAGTTATAGTTGGGTTTTTTTGCTGACACAACCCAATATGTTTAATTTCTGTGTTCTAGTGAGGAGAGAGAACGTCAAGTCCTTCTCTGTTTGTTAAAGTCCACACATTCCAAAAAACAATGCTGTGACCTCAATCTCCTCAATGGGAGCTTCCGCCCACGTTTTCACACATTCTGTACTCAGTGTGAACAGCAAGGCTTCGAACAATATGATTATAGTGACAGTCACCAGTAAGTAAGTAAGTGTCAATGTTTGTTTCAGAAGTGATATCGTAACTTTGATTTAAAAATATCGTTTGCACAAACAGTGCAAACAGAATTTTATGAGCCAGTCTATGGGGAAAAAAATGTCCCCCTTGTGATTGTATTACCTTCACAAGTATTTAACTACCCCTTCTGCAAGGCTGCACATAGCCCAGCTGGGCCAGAGGCATGATGGCATTAACACTACTGTACATATTCAGCAGGCCGCATAGCCCTGGAGGAAATACGGAAGTTAGACAAATTCTTTTGGCACAGGCTATGTGCCAGGTGAGCGTCTGGACTGACTAGGTGCCATCTTGGGGTCTGCTGTCCGGTTCTAAATAAGACATCAGAAATCTCCAGGGCTGAAAAATGAAGCGCCACATTTAAGTGCCAGAAACTGCAGTTCCTCAGATGGCCACTTGAGGCTGGCTCCAGAAGCAAGCCAGTCCTCATAAAACCCCATGTTAAATTTTTTTTTTTACATAACTTATGGTTTATATTTTATTAAGGCTTAAAGTAAAGCCCAGATTTGTGACCTTGACTCAAGCCGATTGATGGCGTCACCCGTAACTCCGCTGGTCAAATCGCCAGCGGCTGGTTTTAGAATGTGAAGCACGTCACCTGTTTCTACAGCCAATCAGCTTGTAGTGAAGTCCACTGGTCGAGTTAAAATGACCGCAGACGGAGTGTTTGTTGCTTCAGCAGGTGCCCTGTCACACACTCACTGATAAAGTAGCGCTGCTTACTTATTCATAATTAATTCATTTATATTTTGGCGTTATTATTATGAATACAGTCCATCTGATGATTTTTTTGTTGCTGTTTTTCACTGTTTCATCACTGCTATAAATGCAGCTGAAGCCAGTATCTCACTATCACTAACCTCATTCATATTTTAAGAAGCGACAAATTATATTCAGCCACAAAATAAGTCTGAAAAGCTGCAAATCAGAACATAGTTACAGAGAGTTGTTGCATAGAGATGATACACAGTCTCATCTAGTTGCATAGAAGTGAACCGTTGCAGAATGGCACATTGCAAGAAGTTACATGTTTCAGCTCATCTTGTTGTGAAAATTTTGATTTGAACTGGGCTTACTGTATAATTAAGGGGGTGGTTGCTTTGAGTGACAGCCTGTGTGACGATAGAGTCCTCTCAGTCAGATCCATCCTTCGCTCCTTCACAGCTCCACCCTCTCATCCAAATATGGTTACTTGTAGCTCCAAAAGCCAAGATCCAAAGTCCAATGGGTGACGTCACGGTGGCTGCGTCTGTTATATATGCAGTCGTTGGGTTACAATACAACTGCTATGGAACACGAAAAAGACATCACAGAAAGCCCTCTCCTTGTCAAGTTCCTATTAGCGTACTCTGTAATTGATGTTGCCCCATTAAGGACAGAAATATTTGAGTCACATCCAAGATACAGACTTGGCAGCCTCCTGAAACGAAAACTTCTTTTCATTTGACGTCAATCTTTTGGTTCGGATCTTACATGGACTTAAAATTGTAAATCAACAGCTCTAATTCATTTAAAGGGCAGACACAGTGAGGTCATGGTGTTCACATGAGCTTCCCACAGTGTTGAGTGGGAGGTTCTTGGCATCTAAATGACTGGAGCCGCTCGCAGGCCTCCCCTCCTGAGGCCGAGCCTAAAAGAGGCGTCCAGTCTGCTGAGAATTAGGATAGTGTAAGAATTTAATGTCCATGTCCAAAACCTCATAGTAACTCTTGAACACACCACTTCCTCTTGAGGATGTCTGTTGCCAGCTCTGTTCACAACACAGGCTGTATTGGGATGACTCTGAAGTAGAGACCCACCACTGTCCACCGTGATGAGCAGACAGGGAGAGCAGGGCAATCTGTTGCAGTGTAAACACAGCCCCAGAAAAGCACTGGAATGTCTCTGCAGTGGGAGCTGGAGTACGAGGTCAGTCGCAGGCCAAGGCAGGTGGTATACATCAGAATCGAGGCTGACATCTCAGCATTAACTTATCCAAACAAGAGGCAGGCGGTGTGTTATCCTGCGAGCACTGGAGGAGGAGCACAGGAGGAGGAGATAGAAGAGGAAGGAAGGGCGAAAAGAGAGAAACAGGGGGGAGTATGAGGGGCAGAAGCAGACAGGAACGAGGGGGAGTGTCCCTGCAATCGGCTCCCCATCTCTCCCTCGGTCCCACAGGGGACAAACACCAGTTAGCATACGAGGCTAAACATGACATGAGACTTGCTGCCATTTCAGAGCCCTCGATCTTGAGCCTGTAACTGATCTCGAGAGCCGTAGCCACGTATCACTGGCAGCACATCCACGAGTACAGACGAATGTTTTACGGGCATGTTGAACGCCAGCCAGGAAATGTTCAAGAGCTGGGCTCCCTCGTTAAATCATCTTGTTTCATAGTGTGTTTATTTACTGTACTTGTGTTTTATTGATACTGGGCCTACGTGTCTGTTTTATCTTGGACTAAATCTACTCCAGTCATTAGTTGCTCCTTTGATATCTGTCTGCTGGCCATGCATGGTGTTGCACATCGTCTTTATTGAGCCTGTTACTGCACACATTTGTAAATGGTGTAGTCTGCTCAGGATGTTGCGATGCTTTGCGGCCTCCTCTCATGGCCTCTTGTTTTGGACGTGAATTGGACATCGTGGTCAGTTAAGAATCACACTGGTTCAGCCAGAAGGTTTTAAAGTTCACTATAAATTGATTAGATTATTAGTATGCAAAACTGCAGTATAAATGACTATATTTAAGTCATATTCTCTCAGAGCAGTAAGGGGACACGTCTACTCTCTTCGGTGCTCCATACCACTCCACACCAAAGGACCTGGGGACCTTGTGGTTCATGGTTGGCATCTTAACCCTCATGATGTGTTCACACTGGGCACGTGCATAAACCTGCACGTCACCTCCCTTCGGCATGTGTGTGCTACGTTGCTTCCTGTAAGCATCGGCTGAAGGATAATAATAATTAATGATTAGCCCAATATGAATTATTGCCCATGATCAGGATTGTGTGTACACAACGATTAGCAATATGGATTTATATTACGCCTACCTAACACAACCAGAAGTCTCGTGGCTCTTAAAAGTGCTTCCTTCTCGACCTTTTTGATTGGTCTCCCACATATGCGATCATTAGAAGAATGTCCACTGTCACGCCTGCTGACAACACCGAATGCTTCTTCAAGCGCCTCCATCATCGAAAAAACACAGAAAACTCGTTGTAAACAGGACGTGACGAAATATTTACATACATTTTTACAGAAGATCGAGTTTGCACTGGATTGATGTTACCCAAGGTATTTTCTCAGGACCGTTTTACAGAAGGTAAAAGTCGCTGTAATTTTTATTGACATTGTCCATAATGATTACAGACATGGTGCGTTCGGACGGAAAAATCCCTGGTAATTACTTGACCCCACGTCTCCTCGTCAACCGTCCAAACAGGGCTCAAAAGTGCTTTACATGGAAGACTATCAAGGCGCAATTAAAGTGCAGTCCATTTATCATTTACCAATCTACAGAATCCACCATGTTGTTCTACAGTAGCCCCGATCAGACAGATCAAACACTGACTCTAGATACTACACACTTTCAGTTATGCAGCCTCACCACTAGATATCGTCCACAGCAGATCTTTAATAAACATACTGAGGTAACACAACCTCATAAATGTCTGGATCAGATGTATCAAGTGTTTGAGTTTGTGGCTATGAAAGACTTACTCACTAAATCAGCAGTTCACTGAGCAATAATGATAATAACTTATTTGTATAACACAGTTCATACAGCAAGTGCGAGTCAAAGTGCTTTACATAATAAAATGAGAAAATACACATTAAAGACAGGATAAGATAGAGTAAATAAGATTCCTTCACATGCACACACACAAACATAAATATGAATTTAAAATCTAAAAAGATAGGATTTAAGATTGATTTAAGATTCATTTGAAGCTGTCTACTGAATCAGAGAGTCTGGTGCCCTCTGCAAGGCTGTTCCAAGGCAAGGGCCAGAGACAGAACGCAGCGTCACTGTACTGTTTAGTTTTAATCTGGGGAACATTTAGTGGACCAGAGGTGGAGGAAGCATTTTTGGTGATGTTTCTTCCTTGGGATTCACAGTCACAGATAACACCAGTGTTCTTTACTTAATGCTTTTTCGTCAGTCTGTCAGGATAATAATAATGACCCCAGTATTCTGCACAGCATCCACATCAAGCTTTTATGATTGGATTATGATTGGATGAGCCATAACTTATGAAGACAAGACTGAGATCCTCCTAGCTGGCCCAAAAAGTAAAATGGACCTGGTTCTCACTAAACAGACACGACCTCTTGTAAGAAACCTCAGTGTCATTTTTAAAGCTCATATTTAAATTGTTAACAAAAACTGCATTTTATAATTTACGTAATATAGCTAAGGTACGACCTCGACTGAGCCAGCGAGCTGCTGAGAAGCTGGTTCATGCTTTTGTTTCCGGTTGTCTTGACTGCTCTATTTATGCTCTATGAAAAGAGAGACCATATTACTACTGTTTTACGTTAACCTACACCGGCTCCCAGTATCTTTTAGAACTGATTTTAAAATCCTTCTTTTGGTTTTTAAGGCTCTTGATGGCATCACCCCTCCTATAGTAGACTCCCTTTCACCTTATATCCCTCCACGAACCCAGAGATCCTCCACAGCTGCTCTTTTTGTGCATAAAAGGTGCTATATAAATAAAGTTCATTCACTTATGGATAACAGCCATAATAACCGACCTGTGGTCACTCTGAAATGTTGATGTTATCAAAAGTTACACATGTGGTGCCAAGTCTAATTTTCCATTCTAAATTATAAACGTCTAAATCCCTAAAAAATAAAAGAACAGAGAGAGCGTGGCCTTCATGGCCTCGACAGCAACACCTGCCCTGCAGTACATGTCGAGTGATCCAACATAACTTCTCCCACTGACTGTGCTGCTCACCATCAGGCTCCTATTTAAAGCTGGGGCCACTCACTGGTGTGTGAAATCCTGACCTTACTGGGAATCAGGAGTTAAATAATCCTCTCATCCATGACAGTAATTTTACGAGCAGCCTGCAAATCCTTGAGATTACAGACTCGCTGCTCAGCACCAGATCAAGACAGTTCTCCATAAATGGAGCAGAGTGGCAGTAAACAATAATTACACGCCGGGCTGCTGATATGACCTATTATGGAGAGGTATATGAGGCCATTGTTGCTGCTGGCACATAATAGCAGGTTCTGTGGTGCGGCACAGTATGTTGGCATGGTCTGAATTTTTGGGATAAATATTTACATGGCCTTGAAATAACATTACATCGCTGTTATAAAGACAAAAATAATTACTCCAGCTTTCCTGTTTTGACTTCACTTTCCTTCAGTTTCCAACCTCGCAGGCTTTTAATTTTACAAATTTCATATAAAACAAGGTCAAGGTCAAGCTGATGTACATTTGTAGTTTCTAAAAAATATGTTTGTGTGTCTGAAACAAACACCATAGACACAGTTTGTTAGGATTGTCAGTGGTTATTTATTTGAAAGTGGAGTGTGTTTAGGTGGGCTGTTCTCACTTGTTGTTTTCGCCACTTGCAGACGTGCTGGTCTGTTTCTGCTCTGAACAATGGCCACTTGTCACCGCTTTCCTAATAAGGCGATGGGGATGAACTCCTTTGTGTGGAGACGGCGATCGAGTCGTAAAAACAGACATGGAAAGTTTATCCACCGGCTTTAAACCAAGTCGCTTTTTCTAGCCTCTGTCGAACTTTGTGACATGCTCACCTTTTAAAAACAGAAACAAACCTTTAGACCCGGAGAGAACAATCCTTTAACATTCAGAGTGTCAGTGTTGTGAGGTTTCGACAGAACATACTGCATAATACATCATAAACCTGAATTTAGCTTTATTTAGCTTAATATTAAGAGTCTAATGCCAGCTGGAGCAGTGGCGTAAGGAAGTTACAACGGGCCCCAGTGCACGCTATTGTGCACATATTGTCTTGTTTCATGATCAAACAGAGACTCAACACTGGACAACATCAACATACAGTATACAGTATTTTACCCAGCAATCATCAATGCATCTGTATATGACAAAAAAATACGAAAGAAAATAAGAAATCATTCATTTAATTTCATCCTTTTAATAAGAATAAAAAACAAAACATGACACAGATGAGTCTGCCTTTTTCAAGTGCATATGTAGCAAATGGCACCTTTTTGAATTTTGAACATCGGCAGATTTCTAAGGTGGCAGTAACTCATAAGGGCCCATTCTCTGCCCAACACACAGTTAGCCTGCTCTCTCTATGGCCCCCCCCCCCCCACCTCACAGCCCCCAGTGTAATCGCACTTTACGCCCCTTAGCTGGAGTGTTCAATATCATCATTCAAACACCTTATCCAGATTGTAGGTCACTGTCTGACTCATGCACAGGTGCACTGACAACTCACATAATATAGAAGTTTGTCAGTAAAGCACAAAATGTCGCCAGAATACCATGTTGACATTCTACATTTCTAAAAACCTGAGCTGACATTGTCATGGGGAGGTGGAGGGGATGGTGGATGATGTGGCACCTAGTCAGCCCGCCAAGCTCCAGACCACTGTTTGACACCAAGAAACAACAAAACCAGCAGTTTTTCCAGTGACTTTTAGCAAACAAACATGGATGTTTCTAGCAACCTGTCACTGTTTTTACAGCAGCAGGGTTCATGCCACAGAAAGAGGTTGTTGTTTACAGAGACATCACTGCATTTCCTGCCTGGATATACAGCGAAAAGTGGATATATTTACCGAAACATAAAAAGTAGTTGTTTTTACCATGACAATATCAACCTCTCCAGCCGTGCTTGTGTTTTTAAGCCCCAACATGATCTTTTCCGAACCATAACCATGTGCTTTTTGTGCCTAAACCTAACCACATGTAAACCACAGCATTGTCGAAATGGAAAGAAACATAAGTTTCAATGGATCTCCAAATGTAACATATCCGTGGTTGCAGAAAAATACAACATTTTTTCTGGTGCCTAGCTTGGATACTCTACTCACTGAAATTGTTTTGTTGATTAGATGAAGAGATCAAATCTAGCCATGTGGTAAATTCAGCCATGACAGACACTTAGGAGAGTGTTTTGCTTCTATGCAGTGTGACATGGAAAAACCAACATGAATTCCTACATGACTGTTTTCACAGCCAATGATCAGATATGTATCAGATTTAGGATCACATATGAAAGTGGCCCAGATCCGATCGGGAAAATTCATATTTCTGTGTCCAAACCACCCTGAAAAAATCCGATCTGTGTCACATGAGAGCAACATAAACAGATGATGTAATGTGACTGTAACCCAGGTTGCTGGTGTGCATGTAGACAAACTTGATGCATCGTGCAGCCCAGACTTGTTTAGAAAGTGATTAGTTGTTTCTGTCAGATGGAACTCAACAGCCTGTTATCTGCTGCCGTGATGGTTCGATTATGTGAAAGCACTTTCCGTGACACACACATAGTTCACATGCTATACAGACTGTAGCATGCTGAGTGAGAGCCGCAGCAGAGGTTGTGCGCTAAAAGTGAATAAGATCATTTAAGAGCACTACAGCAGCACCTTGATCGTGTCAATGGGAAACAGGCTGAGCGTGATGTAAAACTGCACCTGTCGTCGTCTTTTTTCTGTGTGCCGTGTTCTTCCACACCACCAGTTTAACACAATGTGAGACAGAAAACAACTCGACAATCATCTCCAAATGGAACATCAATATATTTTCCATGAACAGTCTAATACAGTCATTTACATTATACGTTTAATAACGTTTGTTCACGGACTTTCTTTATCGATATATGACATGTAAGGTACCCCGGGACGTTCTGCCTGTTACATGCAATGTGTGATTTCAAAATACACTTCACTTTTCACAAGAAATGTACAGTTTGCATACAGTGTCTTTCAAAATAAAAGCACAACGTCGGTACAACGCCGTGAATTGATGTTTTTTTTCCTTCAGCAACAAAAGCATATGGTTGGGTTGAGGACAAAAGAACGAGTATCATGACAACTTGAAAGGATGGCTCTTTTTCGTCTGTGTTTCGCCGGAGGTCACTGAACATTTGCTTCATGTGTCAAAAACAGATGAGCTCACATTACGTCACCCACTAGCAGGAGCGTGTATCGGGCCGGTGCGGCACAGTGCATTCTGGTAGGTGTAGGTTTTCTACCTTTTGAGCAAAAGAGCTCTTTTTCTGTTTCCTCTGTTCAAGTAGCAGCTGTTTCTAAATTATCTGCATCTTTTTACTGCCATTACAGAAAAGTCTTTTTGATGCCTGACTAAACTTTTTTCCATGGTGTATTCCCTAAATCTCTGGCACCTACATCCACTGACTGAACTAAAGACACATGAGCAGATACACTGTGACCCATGTCTTTTCTTTATCAGAGTGACGTCAGATATCTTCGGCAGGTGTTCGTCATCTCTCTTAAATATCTTTCTTCTCGTCGTGACCTCAGTCACCTTGACCTGCCCGACTGCAGCTGGCCACAACGGCTGCATGAGTTACCTTCAATGGGCCTTTTGTTTCCCCTCTATTAACTCCACTGAAAACAATACTCTGATTTATTAAATATGTTTTACTTTCATCCTCCCTGATAAACGCACACATGCTCAGACACGTCATTTCATATTTAGACATTCAGACACATCTTTGGGGGAATGTTTTATCTGCCAACGTTACTTTAAATTTTACTGCAATAGTAGAAAACAGCTGAGAGGAGCAGCAACGAAGCAAATCAGTCAGAAAACACTTTGGATTAATTGACGCAGGCTTGAATCAAAATGAGATTCTCTTGTCTGTCTTCCTAAATTAATCCAAACATATGTAGTTTGAAATATTCAATACATGTGTCTGTTCTTCATCCTGTGTCGAGGTTTATGTCCTGTATACATGCAGGCAGTCAGCCGTGCGTGATGCTAACGTCATCGTAAAGTTTCAGAGGAAAACTTGGAGAAGTTTTACGTCCATTGTCTCAACTGGAACATCTTCCATCGCCCCCTTTAGATAAAACTCCCCCAGAAAGTCAGTCTGTTCCATTTTTGATAAGAGATGAGCCCTGAAAACAGCGGGCAGCATCTAAATTATGCAACCGCTGGCATCCTCTTAGGGGGAAAAGTAGAGTTGGGCTGAGTTGTCGAAGGGAACAAGCCATGACAGGCCTGTGCATGGAGGGGTGGTGACCATGCATTATGAATGGTGCTAAGTACGCCTCAGCTGGAGGAGCTGAGTGGAGGCGATGGAGGGCGATGGGATAGTGCCAACCTATTGGCCGCCCGCGGGTAATGCACTTCACTTTAACCCCCAAAAAAACATTCTCTCTCCCTCAGTTCCCCCATTACTGCCCCCGCCTCCCAACACAGCACCTGCCAAGGCCTTAAAATGTCCACCTGAAGTACAGAAGCTCCACTTTCCCAAGTAAAATTCATGCAGTCGCTTTGCAGCCAGAGGAGAGCAGAGGATGACTAATAGGCTGCACTTTCTGGGAGTGAGGTGGATTTTCACGATGATTCAGATGGGCTCTTTAGATAACTTTCACTTTAGATGTTCTTTACAGTCTGTTTTTTTTTTAGTTTAAATTCTTAAAACTTTCATCGTGTCTGTATATTTTAGGCATTTAGGCGTTCTCGAAACTCATCGAGAATGTCTTACAAACAAAGTAAAGCTGAAGGCACTCAGCGTAAAGTGTCTTTTTTTACAGACTAAACACTGACGTATTTCAGCATCTTGGCTTCAGGAAGATTAACTCAGAAAGCAAGATATCAGACATGATCGCACTTATTTTTACTTTTTATTCATGTCACCAAAAAGGATTAAAACACGTATGAACACATTTGTAGACTTTGTTTATTTTAAGCAGTTTTGGTTTGAGCAAAGATTTTCTTAATACAATTTTTTTGCAATGTCTGATGATGATGATGAGAACTGTATTTCATCATCATTAGCTATTAATCTTTAATTGATTACTTTTACAGATGTTCTTCAGCTCGATTCTTATTATTGGCCTCTTGCATTTAAACATTTTGTTTCATTCCTTCTTCAAATAGTATTCCAGTGATGTGATAATGATAAAGCACTGATATCATTAACATAAAAATAAAATAAAATAAAATTAAATTAAAGGATTTTTGAAAGGATGCAGCCCAAAGTGCTTAACAAGACAAGATCAGATGGCAATTAACAATAAAAAAGAAGCAATAAGTGTGATTAAAAACAAACAATCAAATCAAACAAACAAACAAGAAAAATAATATTGAATTGAGAACCAAACTAGGTCGAAGAAAAATATCACATTTAACTTCTTGCTTTGTATGAGTGTGTGTATCTGTGCATGATTTACCTGGTTTACATTCATCTGAAGTATTAAAATGTTCCTCCAACATATCAAGGAACAAATAAACTGAAACAACACTTTGTGTCAGTCCCTCTCTTAATATTTAGACGTGTTGAATTAACTACAAGTGCCTGGGAATTCGTGCCATTACAGGATGTGGACCTTTTTAATATTTCAAGACAGAGGAGGAAGTCACCTGATGACCTGTTTTCACGTGCCATTAACATGCAGCTCTGCTGTGTTCAGACGATATTGACCCAATGATTGTAGTGAAAAACATTGCAGCTTTATTCAAAGTGTCGACTTATTCAAACTCATTTTATCATTTCTTTTAGTTGTCTGTTTAAAGGTCTGATGATTTTTTTCAATTTTACTTTTTTATGTGTTGCAGTTGCAGTTATGTGCTATATTCTTTAATGGCCTCAATATTCAGTGTCCCACATCCTTTATAATACGTTCCTCTCCAAACCTCTGTTTGTTCGTTTTTCCAGGGGTTACTGCACTGCTGCTACGTCATCTCCTTCTTCTTTCGGGTGAAAGCCCACGAAAGAAAAAGTGGTGCATGCACAGAATGCCGACTCCGACTCCAGACGGACTAAGTGGATACATGCAGCAATATTTCAGTTTTCAATCGAATTATCTAGGTGTGTTAGACGAGCTCTGGATAGTCCAATTTCAGTCGGACTAAGCTGTTTACATGCATTTAAAGGTCCGGTTTCAGTCGGACTAAGAGAATAATTCGATTTTCTCAAGCTGCATGTAACGTACTGAATGTGTTGGGTGGAGAATGGGCCCTTATGAGTGACTGAGTTTCCCCACATTTTGTTTCACTGACTAACTTCTGTATTAAATGTCATTGCACCTGTGCACAAGTCAGACAGTGATCTAAAACCTGGATAAGGTGTTTGAACGCTGATATTGTTGTTTCCTTTGGAACACTCCAGTTAAGGGGCGTGAATATGGACAGCGCAGGCAGTGTGGTTGCACTGGGGCCTGTGAGGTGGGGGGACCATAGAGAGAATGGGCCCTTATGAGTGATTGCCACCTTGGAAATATGCCGATATTCAAAGAAGAACTCTCATTAAATAAAATCACTTCCATTTACTGCCCTGTTGGGCACAGCTAAAGTAGAAAAACAGTGACTGGCCGCGTATCATGCCGACTCTTTTTATCGTCAGTGCAAGCACCAGATTTCAATGACTTCAGAGTGAGACCAGGTTGACATTTTAGCCTGCCAGATGGGCTGGACTTGCACAGAGATATGTTCGCATTAGCAGCTCGTTACCTATAAACAGCCCTGAAAAAGAATCTTACAATTTTTCAATATCTACAATCCCTACAGGCTATAAATGATATCACAGAAGAAGGCCACAGGATAAAAAAACTCCTAAAACTAAAAGCTAAAGTGAATCTTTGCTTTGGAACATTCATCACAGATCTCAGATTTAAAAAAAGAGTTTCATTTGTGGGTCAGAAGCTTTGAGGTGGGATTTCTCAGCCAATTTTGCAAAGCCACAGACCAGATTTGATATTTTTTTCACAATACTTCATATCAATCATTTTTCAAAATGGCTACCACCCACGTCCACTTCCTGTGTGAAATGTCCCATGATCCTTCAGCTCTCCTCCTGCAGACGGACTGCAGGGAAATCCCACCGGAGTCCTGCGCTGCTCAGTCTCCAAACCAAGTTTAATATTTGATGAAATTAGTTCTGCTCGCTGCTTCTGTGCTCTTTACTTCTGCTGAATGCCTCCCAGCCCTAAATTGCAACCTGGATTTTCCTTTTTAGTTAACGGTTCATGTGTTTCACTTGTAATGAGTGACAATTTAAAGCTATTTGCAAAGAAAATTCGGCCTTTAGAAAATATTGATTCTAGCAGCAGCCACATTGTTTGTGAGAATGTTTGCAGTTGTTGTGAAACATATTTAATGTACAACCTTCCTCAACCTGTGTAAATATACCTGGAATGAGAGAAGGTATGCTTTGTGAAGGAGTAAATGTGTTGGCATTATGCATGTGCAGGCTCTCACATGCAAATCTGAAGAAGAGCCTGACTGTCCACACACGTTGAAGGGATAGTTCAGATATGTTTGGCAGAAATAAACAACAAACGGAGCTCGTTAAGGGCTCAGTGTGCAGGATTCAGGGGAATTTATTTGCAGAAATGGAATATAATATTATGTTTTCAATAGTGTGTAATCACCTGAAAATACAACTTGTGTTTTCATTACCTTAGAATAAGCCATTTATATATGGTGTGGAATATCTCACAGTAGCAATGCAGTGGCCCAGAAATCAAACTCTGGCATTAGATCCTGCTATTCATGTTTCCTCGTCAGCCACCGTAGTTCTTCTACATATTTAGATACAGGAGAAGTTTGAGTTGTGCTCACTGCTGGATGCTGCTACATCCTACACACTGGAATTTTAACAAAATAATTTCAAACCACAACTCAGCTATGCCAAAATCAGGAATCTTTAGTAAACTGTAGATGCTTAATCCTGCTCTTTAATGTCTCTGTGTGATCGTACTTTTAAATGAACCAAATAGTTTCAGTAAATCTGTTTCCACTGCCTCCTGTATAAATTCCTCAGTGCCTCACAGATTGAAGATGTGCCTAAAAATATCTCGCACTTCATAAAGATGATAAATTCACATTTTTTTCAGTAACAAAAAACAGCCAAGAGCTTTCTGAGGAAAAAAAAGTAATTCTCTTGAACAGTTAAAGTTCAGTGTTTGGGCTGAAGTGTGGTGTACATTAATATATAAAACTATCAGCACTCACTTCATTAGATATTTTACACCTTATTACTAGCTATGATTTCAAAAAGGGCAAGAGTAACCCATTGTCGGGCCCCATACTGGAGCCTCCCCTCCCAAACAGTCTCTCCCACTCTGCACTAGTTAGAAATGACTAATTAGTTTGTGTCAACTTGATTAAACATGACTTTATTACGTGACACACAGCATGTGGGTGTGCACGTCATTTACTAAAACAATAGGGCTTAAAAAGGGTACTCCAGCACTGCTTCTCCACAAAGTGTGGGGACTTGTGGCAGACACATTATAAAAAGAAAGGAACAAGCCGATGCTGCAGAGGCCGACATATCCTGAGTTTTAAGGGTGCTTTCACACCAGTTTGGTTCAGTTCAGTTGGTTCCAAACGAACTCTGGTGCGGTTCGTTTTGTTTTGTACGTGTTCTGACCTGGACCTGACCCATCTGCAGTCACATGACACATTGTTTGGGTTAAACATGAGCATGTTACAGTCCCGGAGGATTATTAATGTGCACCTGCTCCTGTACTGCTTTAAATTAAACTTAATTTCAAAAGGTGCAATAACTTGTGCAAAATGAGATTTTATCTGCATCTAATGTCACTATACAAAAAGAACAGCATTCCTAAAAATAGCTCCTCCTAAATGCAGGAAGGAATATTTAGGTTTCACAGCTCGAGCGGATGATAAATGATAAGCAGCAGAATTACGAGGAAGAGCGAAGCTGTGTAACCTTACTCATCTGTTTCTCACTAGGTTGTAATAAATTAGAAGTGTCACACTCCAAACTCAGGTTTCAGGATGAGCAAGTGGTGTAAAAGCCCGGTGTTTATTTGAAACTGATTGATTTAGTGTCTCTAAGTGGGACCGAACTACGTCCTGCTGCTATCAACTGCCTTGTTATTGTCTATAAGATGAGAGCCATGCCTCGGGTCTGTGGACGGACAGCAGGAACAATGTGCGTTTAACGTGTTTGGATTGGAGTCCGGTGATTGATGCTCTGTGAGATTTACCTACCAACACTTACAAAGGTCTGACTGCACTGTGGACTGCACTGTAGGACATGGTGAATGTTAGAGAATTAAATAAGAGTGTAAAAAAAGGCAGCGTTTAAGAAGATGTGAGGTTGGTCAGCGCCTTGGATGAAATACTGCAGCTTCCGTTAAAAAAAACCCAGTTTATCTTTTAACATGAGGTTTTGTGATGTGAGAATATTTGGTTTGTACTTGCCAGCACTCTGCAGTACTCTTTATATGTTCTATATTTTTACACTGAGCCAAATATTAACATCAGCGTGCTAACATGCTGATGTTTAGCAGGATAGTGTTACGTGTTTATTATGTTGAGTTTCGCTTGTTAGCATGGCAGTATTTTCTAATTAGCACTCATTAGCTCACCAGTTTTGCAGGTGTTTGGTCATGAATCAGATTATTGGACAAACTGAGTTTTTACCTGATGATGAAATCAAAAGATAACCAGAATTACTATAATCAATCCACGGCAACATGAATGCCTGCATCACATTTCATGGCAATCCACAGCCCTGCTGCTAGAAGAAAATGTTGGCAGTGTACGTTTCTGCAACCACAAATATGTTACATTTGCATGTTTGATATGTATCATGTCTGAGGTGACGTACTGTATAAGCTGACTTTGTTATCAACCCATTCTTATTCTCAGGTCATCAATTACTTACGCTTTGTCACAGCCCTCTGTGTCTGATCATGACGTACAGGGCACTACGGATGCACAGTATTGGATTTTTTGGTGATATCCGATATGTCGATATATAACAACTCATTTGGCCAATACTGATATCGATTTATAAATTTTTTCCCCACCTAATTTTAGTGATCATCGAGCCTCTTCTGTAGTGGAATAGACATCATATTATACATGCATACTTTTATCGTGATGACCCACCAGAAGATGGAGACATGAAATACAGTGCTTTCAGTGTATGTGATATTCATTCATTGTGCAAAATAAGAAAAAAGCATGTTGGCTGACTCTGATAGTTCATTTTATAGCTGAAACACATTGTAATGTGGTTAATGTGGTGAAACAGTCGCAGTTCGGTTTAGGCGACAAAACTACCTGCTTAGGTTTAGACAAAAAAGATCATGTTTTGAGATGATATAAGTAAGTTTGTTAAGTAACAGGACATAAATACAGCTTTTCCAGTGGGGATTGTGTCCCCACAGCCGGGTATTTTTAAGCCAAAACATGATCTTTTTCTCACCATAACAAGTGGTTTTTGTGCCTAAACTGAAGCATGTGTTAACTACAATGTTGCTGAAACACAGTCTGCTACGTAAGAATGTACAAATGTAATATATCCGTGGTATGCAGAAACATACAATGCCATGGCATCACCAAAGTCAGAGGGATTTATTATCTAGGCGCCAAAACCTTCTGTGAAAAATGTAATGGTAATCCATTTAATAGTTGTTGAAATATTTTTTCGTCTGGTCCAAAATGGTGGAGCGACTGACAGCCAGAATCATCAATCATCAAAATTAAAGTAGTTGTTGCTCTATTTGGTCTGAGAGGGGGTTAGTCAATATGAGCAGACTGTAAAGTTTGTAATAATATTCGAGCTTCAAGTTAATATTAAAATGGGCATTACATTTTCTTTGTCCGCCAACATTTGAAATACGGTGTTGATATTTTTTCTCAGACGTGTTGAGGTCTAAAAGGCCACGCTCTGTTTCCCATGTTTCATGCATTTGAAAATGTAAACCGTCACATCACAGGTTAAAGTCCACCATGGTACACTAAAATTTTAATACCCCCTCCACTGTTGCTTCATCTCTGATACCACGAAAATAGCACGCTGCAGCTCTCAGCTGGCTCCGGTGGTAGACAGAAGCATGTCGGGCTGTCAGCACGATGCTCTGAAAGCCTCTTACAGTCAGTCTGCATAAAATCTCTGTAAAAGCAAAAAAAAAGAAATCATAAAAAATTATGTATTTGTGGTGCAAAGTGGTATTCTAGATCCTGGGCCCGTTTGCATTTTCCTTCAACAACCTGTAATCAAAATTTAAGGGGTGTCTGAAATTTATAGGCTCACTTGAATTTTTTATCAAACAGGCTTTTTTAATGTTTGGAAAGTTTGTTTGGTTTACATCACTGTGAGGTGCCACTGGAAGTATGCTCAGCATTTTATGTCTGTGAAATCTGTCCAAAAAACCCCTCCAAACCAAAACAAACAAACAAACAAGCCGATAAAGAACAAAGAGGAAAAGTTTTTTTTAGAACAGATGAAATGGTTCAGTCCAGTGGCTACAGTCGACACTGTGACTCCCATCATCTTCATCTAATCATAACAAACACACATCTGCCTCAAAGTGACGCCCTCGAACACGACGTTTGTGTTGATAAAACTAACACAAATACACACAGAGCTAATCTAATAAGTAGAAAGCAACCACGGTTCGTTTAAAGAAGAATTCCCCCAAGAGAAATGAAATCCAGCAGCAGCAGTGATTGAGTCCAAATCATGGAGACTTAACATGTGAAAATGGAGCTTTTTGCTGTATTTCATTATGAAGTCTTCCGTGTTTATGAGTGGGTGGTGGTGAGTTTACATTCCAGAGACGCTGCCCAAAACCAGAACATGTCGGCGACTCACAGCTGAGCTCAAAGTGTCCAAACACCGTTTAAATTTTCTGGAGGAGATGGTCCGCTCTGTTTGGGTGCTGCAGAGAGTGCCTGCAGGCGGAGGGCGTCAAAGGCTCTGGTGGGTCTGATTGTTATCAGAAGGCCTTCCTGTCTTTGAAATCCCTGCACTGGTTGAACATCTACAGGCTGCTACGTATGCACTGTCCTCATTATGGGTTTGGATATTACAGCTACATGTAAACACAATAACATTGAGCACTCGTACTAAAGACCAGTCACCTGTGTTGAGATTTCAGTCTTATCAAGTGCATCTTCTGTATTTACAGGATGAAGAGTTTGGGATTGAGGAAGCAACAAAGTGGTTGAGTTAAACATGTCTTTCCTCTGCGTGCAGGTTCAGCACTGAGGCCGACCTCTCACGTGATTTTTACCGTTCGCTTATCTCCACTGAGCTCCCATTTGTTTAGCAGTTTATCCTGAATATCCCGACAACTTGTTCACAGATTCCAGTAAGAGTTAAACAATGTGTTGAGGAAAAAAAAAGTGGTTTTAGTTTTTGCAGACCTGAGGTTTGTAGAGTTACATCACAGGATAACGTTGGCCCCTTTTCCACCGCAGGAACTTCTAACATTTACCCAGGATTTTGAAAAACATTGGTGCGTTTCAACCAGAATTACCCAGGGAAAAAACTTTCCCTCAACCCCTGAAAAAAGTACCTAATAGGGGGGTAGGACTTTTCAGATTCCCTGGAATTCTGCGCTGATTGGTGGAGCACACACTTGCAGCGTTCCGCACATCCATGCCAGTGTGGCTGCAAACTTTAAATCATTTCTACAAGCGACTCGAAACGACCACGTCTATGGAAGAATAGCCAACAAGCTGGCGGAGCTAAATGTAGGGAACACGCTGAAACAAATTCGAGAAAAGTTGTAGTGCAGCTTCTTTTACCACTCCCTCATATGTACGTCATCAGCCTGATTTGAATAAATTTTCCGGAACTTTGAGGTGCGTTGGAAACGCAAACCACACAGATTACCATGAATTCTTTTACCCAGGTAAATAAATTCCTGGAAATAAAAGTTCCTGGAAATGCTGGTGGCAAAGGAGCTGTTGTGATAATGTCGCCATTTTCTCTTTGCACTCGCTTGAATGAAATAAATCACACTTGTGTTTGACTACAGTCACATGCAGGGAAGGTGATTGGAAAGTCACAGAAACAACTCCGCAACATATTTGACAGTGCTGTATGCAGGAAGGCCTCACACGTAACTGCCGATGCCTCACATCCGTTACACTCACAGTTTGAGCTGCTCCCATCTGGGCGTCGATTTGGGGCCCTTCGAACCAGTCAGAACATTTATAACAAGTCCTTTATTCCCTATGTTACACAGGCAATGAACGCAGAATGACTTTATCAGGGAACACTACTATTATTATTATTATTTAAGATGTGCTCCTCTTACTGTTTATTGTATCCATTGGTCCTTTCTGCCTATTTGCACCATTATATCATATATATTGTTAAATTGTATGTTTTTAAATGCTGTGTTGTCTTTGATTTTTGAGACAAGCCAAAGACAAATTTCCACTGTGATGGACAATAAAGTTAATTATCTATATATCTTTAGTCCCTTTAATGTATTTAAAGATTTAATCATTTTGTGAAATATGCTCTGATTACTTTCTGAGAGTGAGATGAGATGATCAATACCAGCCTTATGTTTGATGTTCGTGTGTTAAAGAAATACTTTACCCACAGTATGATCATTTGTAAACCAGTCTGTCATGTCGTGTTACCTTCAGTTTGTGAGGAAAACTTTTTATCGCATGCTATCACGGAAAACAGCAAACCTGTTGACCCCTCGACTGATTTGAGACCACACTCAACAGCAAAGCTATGACGAAACATCAGTTTACAAACTCTCACACAACTCGTGCAGTGTAATTCAAGTCTCAGTTATCCAGTCGTATGCTCAGCTGCTAAAACCTTACTATTAAAAACTGAACTAAAAGTGAGACTTAAGCAAGATTTATACTTCTGCGTCTTCTCAGTCTACACCCTGACCTGTAGCCTGATGTGCAGCTCCCCATAAATGCAACTACACCTCCTGTCTATTTTTGTAAGCTGAAACCATTTCCCTCAGTGGAAACAAAGCTTTTATTTACTTTTATTCAACAGATAAGAAACAAATTAAAATCAATTGTGAAGACGATAAAGCCTCCACGAAAATAGCATTTTAGGTCTTGTGTGTGATTCATCCTGGCTTCATATGAGCAGAGGAAATCTCCACTCATCGCTAGGCTAATTTACGCAGTGTAAAATAGGCTTGTGCTAATAATGTTAGCATGTTATATTTGTTTGGAAAACGTGTTTAGTATAAGACAGTTGTTTTGTCAGTGAACCTTGTGAGCTGTAATGGAGCCGAAGTTTATAAGTTACCTTTGTTAAATGTTGCTGTTGTCCCTGGCCTCATATGAGTAGAGGAAAAGTCTGCTAGCCCCTAGGCTAATTTATACAATGTAAAATGCCATAGACTTGTGCTAATAACATTAGCATGTTGTTTTTGTGGGGAAAATGTGTCCAGCAAAATACAAGTGCTTTGTCTGTGTACATTTTGAGTTATAATGGAGCAGAATTTTGTCACGTTACCTTTGTTAATGTTGTCCCTGGCTGCATATTAGTAGAGGAAATCTCCACTAGCCGCTAGGCTTAGAGGCAAATTTGAGCACTTGTGTTTGAAATTGTCGCTTTTAAGCCATGTTTAATGTGTGTTTTGACTCAACAAAACTTAACAGCACTTCACAGTAACACCTCAGGCTACTGTTTTGGAGGTGTAATTGCAGAGTGACACAGACACCCCGCTGCACAAGTCTAAATGCCCACAACGGCGACAAAAACAGTAATTTTATCTCACTGAACACAGAAGCTGCTGTTTGTTTGTGTTACAGTGTGACGTCAGGGTTTCCCTGCTGTGATTAAAACATCTGCCGCTATGTTTTAATTTTCTATTTTTGGAGCTGAACCAAACTTCACAAACTGCTGCTTTGAGTGTTGAACTTTGTTTAGAACAACTTTAAATGATCTAAAGATGTGCAGATCTGATATCATGCTGTGTCTTCTGCCTCACAGTTACATGACCAAACACCATCCCCCTGTTTAATTATCCTCTTTTCCATCCTTGTTTTCATCATTATCTTGTTTTCCTGCTTTCTGCCTTTTCCCACCCACTTCTCGTCCCCCTGAGAAGCTGGCAGCAGAGGTTCAGATCCCACCAGCCTCTGCTGGCTGGGAATCTGCTGCCCTTTGGTTTAAATAGCATAACCCTCTGTGTCCCATATTCCATACACAAACAGGAAGTGAAGACCTTATTGCCGAGGGAGGATGTTGTGATGGTGTTTATTTTTCAATAAGTTCACAGTTTCTTTGTGTTTCAGACGGCAGCCCCTCTGAAATATGAAGACATCAGCTGCGTGGTTGAGTTTAGTTCTTATAGAGCCTTAAAATGTCTTTGAATAATTACATGTTGAAAAAAATTCTCATGACTTTGTGCTTCGGGAATGTGATTCAGAAAGTTTTTCTTTCCCATGTTTTTCCCATGTTGAGGAAAATCTCTGTGGAGTTTGCTTTTTATCTGCAAGTTTCACTTCATGAGAAAATGATAATTTAAATGGTCCCAGTGGGTCGTTTCTTCAGCATTTCCTCTTGTTAGGAGTGGGAGTGATTTAGTGTAATAGGAAACACTTTGATATTAAAGTGTGTTTCAGCCAGTTGTAAGATCAAGATCATGTCTGTGCTATCGTTTCTCCAAGATCCAAAATAAAAAGTGTGTGAGAAAAACAGAGAGGCTGACAGACTGCCAGAAAAAAAAGGATTTATTTTTGTATCGGAGTTGCAAACAATATGTAACACACATTCTCACAGTAGTAGATCTGGCAAATCTCTCGGAACATTTTTGAGCTCATAGTTTTGTTTTCTGCTTTGTATGAAACAATAAACACAGTCGCTGCTGGCATCCACTTTGTTGTCATTATAAAAACATAACAGTCCTGAGATCCAGGAGAGGTGGAGGCAATGAACTGGGGTTACTGTGCTCGACAAATGTCCGGACGGCAAACGACAGACTGAATACGTTTTTTTGCGAGGCTTGAAGTTCTGACGTGACCGAGATCTTTTTTTTCCCTTCTTAACAAGTGATTAATACTGATGTGTAAAACATAAACACAGCCTGCGTCAGTGTGTTCGATGGTTTACAACATCAGTGTCGGTGAGAAACTTCACCCAAAGGCCTCTGCTGCAAAGCTGCGAACTATTCCTCATTGTCTTCTCTCATAGTGAGGCCTGATAGATGTGGTCAGTGGTGCACATCTGGACCTGGAGGTGACGGAGAGAGAAAATGGTTTACTCCAGCTGCTGTTCAGAGGTTATGACTCATAGTTCAGCTGATTAAGTTCAGCTGATTGGTTCATTGTGGTGTTTTTGGTATCAAAAAATACAAAAATAGAACAAGTTGGTGTTGGCTAAATGTTGTGGTGTTTACATTACATTACATTGTGATTGGACTTTTCTTTTAATAGTTTAATGCAACCACAATTAATAGTTCTAACAAAGTGCCCCAGTAGTTTCAACAGACAGAGCCAAAACAATTAGTAGCGACCACATATGCACACGCCTCATACAATAACCCAGTGTTTCCTATTTATTTAATCTTATTTCACCGCACAGTTGTCTGCAGCACATTCACTTTAGTTCCTGTATCCTGTTCTTCTACGTCAGAATTACAGTCCGATCATCCATTTTCATATTTAATCAATACGTTATGCACCGATCAGCCAAAACATTCAAACCACTGACAGGTTAAGTGAATAACTCTGATTATTTTGTTCCAGTGCATTGTTCTGCTGGGAAACCTTTGGTTCTGGCATTCATGTGGATACCACCTGACATGTTCCACCCTCTCAAACACCGCTGCACACCAAGTACCCCCCTCATGGCAACAGTACTCCCCAATGGCAGTGGCCCCCCAGCAGGATAATGCACCATGCCACACTACAAAAACTGTTTATAAATGGCCGACGAACAGCTCAAGGTCTTGACCTTGCTTCTAAATTTCCCAGGTCCCAATCTGCTCAAGGATTCTTGTGATGTGCCGGTACCCCAGATGTACCCCTAATCCAAGGCCTCCTTGGATTGGACTTGAACCCTTGACACAGGATCTCTGGGAGTGTCCCGCAGTGTCTGGCACCAGTGCGTTGGCGACAGATCCATTTAGTGCAGTGGGTTGTGAGGTGGGTTAATGGCACGTGCCACAGATGCTCATTCAGATTGGGATCTGGGGAATTTGGAGGCCAGGTTGACACTTTGAGGTCTTTGTCACATTTCTTGGGCCGTTCCTGAGCCATGTTTGCAGTGTGGCATGGTGCATTATCCTGCTGGGGGGCCACTGCCATTGGGGAGTACTGTTGCCATGAGGAGGGGTACTTGGTCTGCAACAGTGTTTGAGTGGGTGGAACATGTCAGGTGGTATCCACATGAATACCAGAGCAAAAGGTTTCCCAGCAGAACAATGCACTGGAACAAAATAATCAAAATTATTCACTTCACCTAAACTTTTATTAATGTTCTACATGTTCTCACTTCCTCACTACAACTGTTCCATAAACTCACTCCTTTAACTGATATACAATGTCGTTTGGCGTTGGTCCTCACCAAGGTTTTTTTTATTAACATATAAACACCTCTCAAAGCATGTTGACTTTCTCTCTTTTGAAACAACTTCTGGATACTTTCAGGTAATAATTGGTTGGTTCCTGCCTCTAAAATGTGAGAAGCACCTGTTGGCTATAGCTTTACATTCAGCACATAGACAGACATCTAACCTAACTTTAGACATGGACAAAAAAAAAGTGTGTTTCGTAAAAATGCCTCAACCAGGCCCCCAGGAACACTGCTCGCCCTTGCCTCCAATTTTTCCCGGTGGCCATTCACGGTACTGCAGCAAAGAAAAATCCCCTGCAGCCCTAAGAGCACTTTCTCCATAGACCACCACTGTAAACTGCTGACAGGACACCTCGAACTGCGGACAAGGTCAATTATGAATCTTCCTGTTATGATTTTTTGATCCATGGTGGTTTTATATATGTAAAACTTTGCTTCAGGACCGCGAGGACCAACGGGACCAGACTGGCCGACCCATATGCTCTCATGCAGTGGATGGATGATGTCACAGGAAGCTCTGTGGTTGATTAATTTTTTTAATTTAATTTTATATACTTTATTAATTGCCGAGGGGAAATTCAATTTACAATTTTACTATGCCAATCTTACAAAGGGGGACGAAACTAAAAAGTTAGCGTTACGGATAAATCTAATATTCCTCTTAATCCCTCCCCAGTTTCTGATGAGGTGGACATGATAACCCTTAATACACATAACATTATTCATCCCTACAACAGGAAATACTTTTTCTCTAACCTGATATGAAGTGTGCGCTGCACATGTGAGCATTTTTGATG
This sequence comes from Epinephelus awoara, assembly GCA_035609425.1. Lineage (NCBI taxonomy): Eukaryota > Metazoa > Chordata > Actinopteri > Perciformes > Serranidae > Epinephelus > Epinephelus awoara. The sequence goes on from CM069294.1 coordinate 8,697,430, forward strand.
ATGGCCTCCGTCCAGTCCTTTGGTCTTATCGCATATTTGTCTCTGTTGTTGTTGACAACCAGCTGGTCTGTGTTCAAATTCAAGTTTTGAGCCATGACTCTTTCTATTCTGGCTCCCAGTAACTCAACAAGACGATGTTTTAAGACTCCTGTGCAGCCTACAGCCCTGTGGTGGAGAGTTGTGTTTTGCCTCCAGCTAATAAAATGCCGTCATCTTGACATCGGCCCATATAGCAAGATTGTTTTGATCTCATTCCCTCCTGACTTTAGCCCTATGTTTTCTTTCATCTCATGCACTGATCTGAACTGCCAATCAGAGTGAATTTATTGACTGATTTCATTTGGCTGATTCAACATGCTGAATCTGATATGGACCAAACATAGAGGAAAAGATCCGTTTTAAGAAACAGCTGAATATGTGTAGACAGGACCTGTGTTTGTCTGTCTCTGTTTGTGACCCAAAGTGCTACTTTAAATACCCAATTTTAGCGAGGTGATAAGCAGGTAGAAAGCCACTGTTAAAACACTTGACGAAACAATAGCTCAGAGTAATGATGCTTGCTGTGAGTCGAGTCACTCTACTGCTAATGAGACAGCTTGTTCTTCGGCTTTCTCCATTATGTTCACAATCATCTATTAAAAATACGCCTCCCATGAAAATTCCCTCTTAATACCTTCATCTACAACAAAGAGCTGATGGAAAATGGCAGCTGTGAAACTGCTTCAGAGCGCAGCTGTGTCATCAGATGAAAGCAAAGCATTAAATTGTCACTTATGTTGTCTGCTGGAACAACTGTCTCCGCGCTGAAATTCCACTAAACTCACTTACTGCTGTCACACAAACGACGCCACCTAAACATTGAAATATATTTTCTACCAGTGAAACAAAGACGTGTTTGTTTGATACACGTATCAGCGGTGCAGTGTATGAAGGGTTGATTGATTTCCAGCAGACGTGGAGGCTTCTCCGCCCTCCTTCTGTCCTTGTTGGCTCTCACAGCAGGTGTGACAATGTCTGACAAGTGTTAGAAAAAAAAAGGCAACAGACAAAATGTGGCAACCAAATGGATCACTGGTGCGACCACTCGTTGATAGGCTATTACGAATATTATTGGTTGAGACTCTCTCAGTAAAACCCTTCAGTTGATGGAGCCATATTTCATTCCCATCATGCTGTTTGGGCTGCAGCAACATACATGTCTGATTAGCTTTAATGTATTTGTGAGGAGGGCTATTTATTGGACAAAGTATTCACGAAACGTCACAAATGTGCCCCCGCGCCTCCCTCGCTCAGTGTGTGGGTGGAAAAGCTTCAAAGTTTCCTAGGACCTCCAAATGGATGTTTGGCTGTACCACAGAGGACACGCAGAACACAAGCTAAGTGCTCTAGCAGCGGGTGATGCTAACGCAGTAGGACAGGCTCAGTGTGGCGTGAAGCAGAAGAGTGCTGTGCGAGGTGACTTATGGGACAATGGGGCCGCTTTTCGCAAATAAAACATGAGGGCTTATCCAGAGCCTCCGAGCCGTACAGTCTTGGTTTCTGTCAGGTGTTTGTGGGCAGAAAGAGAGAGGGGGGGAAATCTGATTTAATGCTCCTGAACTGTTTGGATTATCTGGTGGATACAATGAAGGGTAATTCACTGAGACATATTGTTTTTCGGTAATGCTCAGAGTCCTATTAATTCCTTAACATCCACTTTTATTTCCTCTTGAGTAGCTTTAATGTTGTTAAAATCATCTTGTTCTTTTCATGCTGAAGCTTCTGAAGCTAAAAGCATTTTACAGAGTCAAATATTCAAACCCAAGACTCATCTTGTTTCATGCCACATGGAAATAGTTTTTATTTCTTATCATCAGTTTTATGAACATTTCCTCCTGAATGTAGTCTGACATAATTATTTATTTTATTTATTTCACTTTTATTTAACCAGGAAAAACGTCTTGAGATCAAAAGTCTCACAACATGGAGCAAAAATACAGAATAAAAATGCTCTAAAAGAAGCAATATAAAACACACCATAAGATTGCAACAAAGAAAAGCCAAAACTATGTTGATATATTCTAGAAGTGAAACATCGAAATGCAAAAAAGGGGCAACTACACATGATTACAAGGACCAGCTACGATACACCGTGACATTGGCATATAATTATAGATTACTCTGGCGTCTGCACCAAAATTTAAAACACAGTTATGTGGTTTGAACAGACCTACCAACAAGACAGTGGGGTTTAACAGGTTAAATATTAGTTTGACTGATTAATAATTGTATATATTTGCCATATTTCCACATATTGTTAATTTTGTCCCTGACTGCTATGTCTGTTTTAATATTTTGTAAACCTTAAAGGAATAATTTCCTTAAAACGTCAGATAATTCATGATAAAACACAATGTACATTTTTGTATCATCTTTTATTTCTGACCATTTATTAAATCACTATAGTTAGAATTTAAAGCTCAGTCTCTGTTTTTTCATGCCTTTGCTTTATGTCATGTCCTCTCTCTGTCTCTTCTTCTTCCCACAACTCTTTAAATGCTTCTGCTGTTTAGTAAAATGAAGAACTTGTTTATATTTGGTTGAATATATAAAATCAATTAAAAGTAAAACAAGATAAAAATGCAGGAAGGTTTAAAAAGAATAGACCACTGGATAGGACATTGCTTTTGCAAAGTAACAGACATGGTGTTTTAGAGAGGAATCAGCGGTTCCCAATCTGCGGACTGGGACACCTCCAAGGCGTCACAAGATGAAGCTATAGGGTAAATATCAGGGGAGGAACCAAGACAAAATTAATTGTTGATGTATCATTAAAATTACACAACAAAATAAGGAGCTCTGACTTTTAAAAACCACATTCAACTATCCAGTCCACACAACAATAAATAACAAACAATAAATAAGTTTAATAAACTACACATATTGCACATTCAGTGTAATAATTATGCTCATAAAAAATCATCCTGTGTATTTGAATCCATTCAAAGACCTTCATGCCGTGAAGAAAGCTGTGTTTGAGTCTCATTTCATTTTGGAATATTAGATAGTTTCAGCTCTTTGTGCCTCCAAAATTATTTGAATCAAACAATCATTGAAGGAGGCACAACACTGCAGAGTTTCATTCAGACCAGCAGGTGAATAGAAACTTTAAGCAACCTTTTCCTACATCGTTAATTTAATGGAGAGTGGGCCTGTTTTCTGAGAGGCATTTGTTTAAAGTTGGAAGTAGGCTGATAACTAAAAACAGATATTTCAATCAATGATAAATACACAGTATATTATTATATCATATCTGTGCATAATGTATGAAGCTTCATCTTTAACAGTAAACAAAGTGCGGAGATCCTGGTGATCACGTAAAATACTTCTAATAGCTGTAGTAAAATATGGGATGGTAAGGCCAGAAAAAATGTTCATGACAACCTATGTAATAGCTCGTAATTGTTCTGTAATCTAGTTCATATTTTTACATACAAAACTAGATATAGCCTCCTCCAGTCTAATTCTTGGGCTTCACCAGCATTTACTGAGTTGCTGGAAAGTAAGCCAAGCACAGTGTCTCCATAATTTGGTTGTTCTGTGAAGAATTTATTCAGGTTTCCAAAAAGGAGCATTTATGCTTGTGCGGTGGTGTGTCTGCGTCACTCTGCAGTTACACCTCCAAAACACTAGTCGGTGGCGTGCATAGAGTTTCCGTGAAGTGCTATAAAGTTTAGTTGATTCAAAACACACATTAAACACACATTAAACATGGCTGAATAGATACAATTTCACAAGTACACAAATCAGCTTCACTATAACTCGCAACATTCACAGACAAACACGTGTCTTTATCTGGATACATTTTCTCCACAGTTACAACATGCTAATGTTATTAGCACAAGCCTATGGCATTTCACATTGTATAAATTAGCCTAGCAACAAGCATTGATTTCCTCTGCTCATATGAAGCCAGGATAAATCACACCCAAAGCTTAAAATGCTGTTTTTGTGGAGGCTTTATTGTCTTCACAATTTATTGTTTCTTATCTGTGAAATTAAAGTAAAAGTAAAAGCTTTGTTTCCACTGAGGGAAATGGTTTCAGCTTACAGAAACAGGCAGGAGATCTGCATCGCCGCGACATGTACTTACCTTTCTGGGGAGGTGCACATCAGGTTACGGCGCAAGTTACGGTGACGGAGAGCCGATGCTGTAGCTATGGCATTGATTCAACGCAGAAGTATGAATTCCCTATTAGTCAGTCCTCTCTGTCCCACACAGCTGGTCCAGAACACCACTGCCAGGCCCCTCACAGGTACCTGGAGGAGACACCATATCACACCTGTTTTAGCCGCTCTCCACTGACTGCCCGTACAGTTCAGACTTGACTTTAAGGTTCTCCTGTTTGTGTACAAATTTACAAATTTAAAAGGGATATGTGGTTAGTCAAATGACCATATTTCACACCATTCAAGCACATGCTGATGGGTGATACCTAAAATTGGGGGGCTTTGTTCAGATTAGAGCAACAGCCAATCAAAGTGTCTATCCACGTCCCTGATCATGGACACACTCAACCTGTGTCGGGGGATCACAAGTGGCATTTTTCTGTATTAAAGAGAAACAAGCTGAAGGTGTTTGGATCCACTGACACACACTGCTGTCCAACCACGTCAAATGCCAACAATTGGATTGAAAGATTGTTTGTAAATAACATTTCTCATGCTGTTTTACAAACATGACCGCTTCCTAACAACCTATGGTGCATCTGCAGCATTTCCAAACTGGCAGCAGCAATGTTTGAGACATGTGGGACCTGTTGTGATGTAAAAGGCGAAGACAGTCATCTCCCGTTTCTTCAATTAATGAGAAGCAGCAGCCATTTGAGTCGAATAAAGCCCCCCAGAGGATCTGAAGCCATCCATTTAGTTTAAAAAAGTAAACATCTCCTGATAATTTCAACGATAAAAGTCTCAGCGCTCAATTATGGAAAGCCTTATATGCCAACACTTGGAGAGAAGAGGTCTGTGGATTTGGTTCCAGACTACGTAAAGCATTCCTTTAAATCCAACCGAAGAGACGTATAAATAAGACATAGTTTGTGCAGTACATCTACACAAAGCTATCTTTGGCGGCGGAGATGGTGGTGAGTGGTGACATCTTTGGGCATAAAAGCTTCAGTGACTTATTTTTGCTGTTTAACCCGAGTGGTCCATGTTTTTCAACCGCTGATTATTTTTAGGAGTTTCGGCACTTGTGGACAGCTGCATTAAAGAGTTGTGGGAAGAAGTAGAAAGAGAAAGAAAGGACATGACATGAAACAAAGGCATGCCTAAATTCATATCGCACCATTGTACTTAGTGAGCTTAAAGAAATAGTTAAGACTCTCTGAATTGGACTGAATGAGGTACTTACCCAAAGACACTATATTAAAAAAGTCCCACCTAAAAACAGTAATATGACTGGGTCCAACAAACACCACCCAGGAGAGTGGTGTTCACGTTCCGTAAGATTATAAAGCCAAATCCTGTTCTTTTTCCTAAACCTAACCAAATTTTGATCATCAATCACATAATTCCTTTATTCCACTGAATTTTATGCACCAATTTGTGCCGTTTGTGCATCGTCCTCTAGTGTAAATGTCAAGCCCAATCTCACTCCGAAGTCGTTGAAATCTGGCACTTGGGCAGTGACTTGTTGTGTCATTGATGATAAGATCATCATATAAAAATAAAAATAAAGATGAATTATCAGCCACCCCTGCAAAACTGAGGGAGATCCAGCTTTATGATCTAAATACATGCATTTTCTTTTACTGACTCGTCAGGAGAGTGGGTGAGGTTTGATGTAGTAAAGCCTGAATCTGTGGACGAAGTGTGTAAAGATGTGGGCCTCCTGTGCCCTAAACCTCACGGTACAGACTGTACGAAGTGTACGAGCTGAATAAATTAATGGAAACTCAGCAGCACTCAGCAGTCAATATTTCATAGGCAGGGAGTTTTACCACAATGACAAACAGAGCGTAATATACAGTGTGTCGTTTCTTAATACTCTCAGAGCTCAAGTGTAATGCAGCTGCTGACTGAAGGCAGTGTATCGGGCCAGATCTCTGATGCATGTAACAGGCAGAACTTGACACAGTGTCCCAGAATGTCAACAGCCAACGCACCCAGGGTTCATATCGTATGTGGACGTGGAAAGTCCATGACAAAAATGTGTTGAAATGTCTATAAGTGGGTCAAATAAAAGTCCTTTGCTACTAAGATGTTTTTACTGGGGGGACAAAGGCACATGTTCTAAATATTGACGGTGACATGTCCCCTGTGTCCCCCCAAAATCTACACCTATGAACCCAAATATTGACAGTCAAAACATCATCATCGTCACCCACCCAAACACCAGCACAGTGGCCCCTAAAACAGGCCTTCAGCTTCCCCCGCGATTCAACATACGGACAAATCAGACATTCGAAGATCATTTTTAACCTTAAACTATTGATTATTTGCCCCTTACAAGGAGAGTTTGTCATTAAATCATTTAATCATTCATCACAGGAAGCAGGATATTGCTGAGACAGTGGAAAACAAAATAGGACCAAGAATAGATCCCTGTGGCACCCCACACATCAGTGGAGCTGAAGCTCAAACAAAATGACCAATGGACACAGAAAAATCTCAATCTGAGATATAATTCAAACCATTTCAGAGCAGTTCCAGATATACCTACACACTGATTTATTCTATTGCTTAGAATCAATGAAAAGTTTAATCCAAAAAAAAAAGGGGTTGCTTTTTTCCCATGAATTCACGCAGGGCTGCAACTAATATTAACTTTTATTGTTGATTAATTTGCCCATTATCTCAAACATTTATCAATTCATTAAATTGTTGTGTAAATATCTTGTTTTGTCCGATCAAGAGTCCTAATCAAAAAGATATCCAGTTAACAATGATTTAAGATGGAGAAACATGTTCACTTGAGAAGCAGGACCCAGTGAAAAATGACTTAAATGATTGTCGATTATTAGATTATCCTTTCAGCTCAACTGTTTATAATCAATGCTTCATCATTAACTAAGTTCCTGCTGCACTGAAATATAATAAGACGTCACCAATACTGAGATAAAAACACATTATTTCTCACTGTTGAGTGTACTAATGTGTGTCTGTGTCTCCTCTCATGGCCTGACTGGATCTCTCTGTCTCTGTCTCTGTCTCTGTCTCCGTCTTTGTGTAGGTGTGTATCGTACATATATTTACCACTTGGGCTCGGTGTGTACAGAAACACACTGGAAGCACAGCAGAGCTTCACTATTTTTAGACCACACCACTGCAGAAGTACAGTGAGAATACGTCCGTCCACTTGGCCGCCCCCCGCCCCCGCCCCCCTCCTCGCCCTGCAGGCCTGATTGTCTTCCTATACAAAGTCAGGAAACTCTGTGGCCTTTGAGAGCTGCCTTGTTGTGAGGAAACGCACTGCATGCTGGGCTCGTGTCCAGGGCCGAGCCTCAATACGCAGCACAGGCCGTCTCCACCCACGCCACTCTTACATCAGCCTGGATATGAGCCACTGAAACACACACAGGCATAATTTATCATTATTATTATTATTATTATTATTATTGGATGTATTTATTTACATTTATAATGACACCGCCAGAAAAATATAACCAGACACTTAATTTTCTGCATTTTGATAATGAATGAACCAGTTTTTGTCTTTTCTGTCATCAGCTTGTGGTGTAAATGTCTTTCATTTTGTAAAAATTAAAGATCTCTGTTGCTTAAGTGTTCTAATGGGTTGTATGTTTTTATTGGGGGAATAATCTATTTCCCTGTGTGGGAGAGACAGAGATTTCCTTGAGCTCTATTAAAACAAATTCAAATAGCTGTACAGTATATTCTTCTCCTAATGTGAGCAAAACACTCTGATACACTGGAATAATTCAGCCCTAATGTAAATGAATATATCAATAGTGATCCTTTGAATTTGTATTGCTGTATCACTTTGATGTAAAGCACATTAATGAAATGTGTTGCAGAAATAAAATTGCCTTAAATAGCCCTTTAATTAGCCCTTACATTTTTGTTATTAAGTGTGTGGTCATACATGTTTTACTAAAGAATATAAAAAGTCAAGGGCACATGAAATTTGGGGTTAAGGGGACAATATAAATGTCATCAACTCTGTCAAAATAAAAGGCCTCTCTACTTTCATGTTTTTATTGTGGGGACGTGTCCCCTGCGTTGTCCCCCAAAATCTACACCTATGTGAGAGACAGAGAGAGATTTCCTTGAGCATTGTGAAGGTGAAGCTCTTCTAAAATTCAAATTCAAATAGCTGTGCAACATATTGTTTTACTAGATAGATAGATAGATAGATAGATAGATTCATTATTTTCATTATGTGTTATACAGTGAAAATTTGTTGAAGCAATGCAGTTCAGCAGCATATGAACATGCACACATGCACAAGTGCGCACTTCCATATTCACTGATAAGCTCTTTGCATCATTCTCATGACCACATTCACATTCATATCTATATGTTTAAGATATATGATAAATATTATATAACATATGGTAAATACTAAGTAAAAAAACATAAATGTACAGTGTAAATGTCTTTAATTTTGTCGCTGCTGCTTTAATTTTGAACTTTATTTAATTTCCTGTGTTCTGGTTAATTTTACGCACCAGTTTGTGCCTTCCCTGCCTCAGTGTGTGGCATTAATGTCATTTATTTTGTCAAAAGTCCTCTGATGCTTCGATGCTGTACCTGGGACAGACAAAAGCACATGTTGTAAATACTGAGGGGGCCATGTCCCCTGATTCCCCCCTGACATTTGACGTAAAGCACATTTACCTGTAATGACATGTGTTGCATATATCAGATAGCCATTCATTTTTATTTTTTTATTTTTGTGTTTAGTGAGTGGTCACAAGTGTTTTTTACCAAAACACGTAAAGGGTAAAAATAAATGGAAATAAATTCAATGTGTTGTCAAACATAGGTGTGCCTGCCCCCAAACTGTGGAACAGCAGCCCCCTCCCAGTCAGATCTGCTCCACCATTGACTCATTTAAGTCCAGGCTCAAAACCTACTTGATTTATCAGCATTTGAGTCCTCCAATGTGGTTTATCCCTGATGCATACCTGACCTGTTGCGTCTCTAAATGGGTGAGCTGTGTACCTGACAATTATGTCAGCATTTTATTCCTTCTGTACAGCACTTTTTTGTTTTTGTTTTTAAATGTGCTTTATAAATTTGAGTTGATGTGAGGTGTGGATTATGGGGTACCCCCTCAATATACAATTGTAAAATGCACATTGTAAAATTAATGACATCTATGTCATACGTTGATGTAGCAAAGACACAAACTGGTGCATGAAAATTCACCAGAATGCAGGAAATGAAGTGTTTGATGCTCAAAACTTTTCTGCCACAGGACCCCTTAACCCCAAATTTCATGTGTCTCTCCCCTCAGAAATCTATGCCCTGGACTTTTTATATTCTTTGGTAAAACTTGTATGACCACACACTTGATAACAAAAATGTAAGGGCTATTTAAAGGGAAGTTTAAGGCAATTTTATTTTAGCAACACATTTCATTACTTTACATCAAAGTGATACAGCAATAAAAATGTAAAGCATGACTATTGATGTTAATTTTGTTATTTAATTTTGTTTGTTTGATGCTCAAAATTTTATGGACAAGGACCCCAAACGCACCATTTTATATGCTCATGCTGAAAGAAAGCCTTTGGCCTTGGTATCAGTGTCACAGAAACAGTAGAGGATCCAAGAGGCCTATTTTGTACATTTTTTATTGTTTCCCTTTTCGTGGGTGAACGAGTTGGACGTCACACACAGAAAACACAACAAAAATAGCACCATAAATGAACAAAAATAAAAAATATTTTTTCACTAAAGGCTGATGCAAACAGGAGAGCTTTGGGGTCAGTGACTATTGGCTCTGTGGGTCCCATAGAAACGGTGATGCGGTGGCGGAGGGGCCGGGCCTTCCTGCAACAGCTGAGGCGGATCTGCAGCCTGATTACGGCTCACAGCAGACTCCAACATAATTGATGACCTAATTGAAAAGCAGGAGGAGGAGGTGGATGGGAGAGTGGAGGAGGAGGAAGAGGAGGAGGAGGAGAAGGGGGGGGACTCGCCTCGCTCACGGACAGGAGGAGAGAGAGACGCGCTCCAATGAGAAAAGTTTACTTGTTCTTCCTCCGCACAGTCCCACAGCTGAGGGCATTGATGTGAGCGCAGAGGACTCCAGTTTTTTACGCGCACTTCTTTCCCCCCACATCTTTCACCCTCACACACGGAGCACTAATCCACCTTCTCACCTTTAGTTTTAGCGCGTGTCTGTGTTTCTTTTCTTTCCTTTTCCTCCCTTTTATGAATGATTCTCTCTCGCAATACTGCTACTTCTAAGATATCCTCGGATACCTCCTCGCCGTCCTCGTCCGCACGACCTCACCTCGGCACATCTTCTCTCCTCAAGTTCAGACGCCACCCGGACTTTCACAGCAGCTTCAGACGCACTTGGGGGAAATATCACTCGACGAGGAAGAACTTGATCCTGTGTGCAGCAGCAGCAGCAGCCGCTGAAGCGAGCGCCAACATGAGTCTCAAAGCTGACGCAGAGCCGAATAACAACGTCTCCATCGAAGAGGAGGTGAGTTTGGGCAAAGTTTGATTTCCAAGCAGCTCCGGACTGTGACCCCGGTGTGTTCATGTTTACTGACAAGCGAATGAAATTATGTTTCCGGCCTCAAATACACACGCACATGTGTGTGTGTGAGTGTGTGTTGGGGGAAATTCCTTCAGCTCACTGTGACTTTTTCGCTCCCTTGAAACGGTTTAAAAGGAAGTAAGGCAGTTTAAAGGGGAGAAACCACTTCCAGTAGGAATATCCTCCAACATGTAATTTAAACACGCATTTCTTTATTCTTAAAACTCCCAGTGACGTCAGTTTTCTTTACTGATTAAAGTGTGTGTCAGCAGGTGTGAAATAATCACTGCACTGAAACAATTAAGCTCTAAACCATGCATTCTTCATGTATTTTCTATTTTTAATGCATCTTTCCTTTTTTATTTTTAAACATTTTATTAAAAACCTAATTTTTGTATTTATTTTTCTTGAGACTCATACTGCAAAAGAGAAGGCTTTAATTTAGCTTCACATGTGAGTTGGGGAAAAAAGATTTAATCAAAAAAAAATGTAATTTATTAAAAAGAAAAACTGCAAATGACTAAATTCAGTGAGTCCATCTGGATTGGGGAAAAAGGTGCTATAAATTAAATAAATATATGGCCTTTTATGAGGAATGAAATAGGAAGTGTTGTACAGGGTTAAAGCACTTTGTAGTTAATTGTGTAACAAAAAAAAAAATCAGCTGCTCTTTGAGGACAAAACGACAGGCCAGCTCACTCAATGTAAAAGTCCATGGTACAATAAATGGCTTTTTTAATTTCCAAATATCCATTTATTTACAATATTTTTTCTCCACCCTTCCTGAGAATCCAGAGTTTGTGACGGTGCCATTTTGTTTTGCATTTAGGTGCCAAAAAAATAAGATGCGTGACACCAACTGCAGTTCATCATGAAACTGGAGCCTAAAATAAATTGAAATAAAACAGTTAGCTGCAATTTGTAGGTTTAAATATATTTAGAATCAAAATATTGCAAATGCAATAATTTTCAAATGGCCTCCAAAATAAACCGTATTGACTCTTTCCAGCTGCCTCGCCTTGGTTGTGTGTGGCCCCAGCTATATTTCCTCTTTAATGACTCCTTATGGAGAGACACTGAGGGGAGTGCTGGGCCTTTTGTTGGTCCTCCTTTGTTCCCATTATCTTCCAACAAAGCCACGTGTGGCCACTTGACTTTTCTTAGCCTGATTTCCTTTTTGTGTTTTTATCGCCTTGTAATTAAGAGCAAAGATTAAACAAACAGGACGAGCATTTATTTGAAATCCCTAAAAAGTGTGTTTAGAGGTGTTAAATCATCACGATACAGAATCATGTCAGGCGTCAGTGGTGCTGTTTGTAGAAGTAAATGACCTAAATATATAAGATGTAATTCAGATTTTATTAAACACTGCAGGTTTATACGCTCAGTCAATGAGGAGCCGGCGCTCAAATTAAAACATCTCCATTGAGTTTTTGTCCAGCTGAGCCGGCCTCCACTCACTGTATGTGTTGACTTGTAAAGGGCTGAGAATTGCTGCTGTGCGGCACCTGAAAAATGCCGGAGGGCCGGCAGGGTTGGGGCCGCGGGTCAGAGGAAGGAAATGGTGTCACGCTGTGCGCTGTTGTCCAGTGCTGTTCGTCTGGCAGCCCCATTGTACTGAGGGCCTCCCCACCGGCTGGGAACTAATGGGCCTCGCACTGCACTGTTTATTCCCCTGGCCGCACTGCACTGTACACAGCATCGCCTCTTAGTGTCCGGTCAGGGCAAGTCCAGGGGTCCTTGAAGGGGGATCCTGGGTCCCCAACAGGATGAAGAGCAGCTTATGTTGTCCATTTAGATCTTAACATGTTGGAGGAGCGCAGGTTTCAGATACGTCATTTTATTGTACATCTCTGCGCGAGGCAGAATGACAGAGCCTTTTTTCTTGGATCAAGGTGCAACATTAAGACACGACAAAAATACAAACATTTATTAAGATGTGTGAGTGCAAGTTAAAATAGTAAAAACAATAAAACGGTTGTCCAAAGATAAGATAAATTTCACAAGTTAATCTGCAGCTAGTCAGAGATGGCTCCTCAGCAGTGACAGGAAGCGGTTGATCTTTTGATGAGACAAATATTAAATCCTATTTTGGTCCGACAAGGGCTTAAAGCAGTGATTCCCAGCCTCAGAAGCATTGATGGATTAATGAAGGGGCCTGCCGGACACATGCCCAGGGCCCCAGAGTATCAGGGGCCCCCCTGGCCTCCTGCAAAATGTCACTCAGATTAACATGTCACTAAGAAGAGACTCTAAATGACCTCAGAGACACAAAACCACAAAACGATGCATAACAGCAACAAAAAGACAAAACAACAAAAGAGGCAAAACCAGGACAGTGTTGTTTTGCTCCAGTGTCAGAGACATGTTGGCCCTTTTGCATATCTGTGCCCAGAGGCCCACTTTCTCTTAATCCGCCCGTGGTCAGGACCCAGCCAAGGAGTCACTTGATAAATCTGAGGGGTCACCAGGTGGTTAAAAGGTAAAGCAGGGAATAAAAAACTCCTGCTATATTTGTAGGGTTTATTCATCACTGGGTACTTTGCTTCTTTCAGTCTTGGAGGGATTAATCACACCTTGGTTGATCTACTCACAACACGTGCAAACTGACGAGGGCTCGCAATGAGACGTTGTTTAGTTTTCAGCACAGTTGATCCGAGTTTCTCTGATGCTGCCTAAAATGCTGGATCAGGACGTGTGCAAGTCCGTGCACCGATCTGATACCACGTAATTTGTTAATAAACTTCACAGGCGTTTCCCAGAAATCGGTTCTTCTTCACTGCTCTGCAACAGTAGCTACACAAAGAGTTGCGCTCTGCAGCCTCTGGCAGCTACTGTTTTAGAGCAGCAAAGAACTGATTTCAAGTAAATGGTGTGATGTTAGTGTTCAGAGCTGAATGTGACACTGGCCCCAGCAGTTCAGGGTTTAACCTGAGTTATGCATCACAACGATGATGGCAATCATTTCACGTCCGTACAGTGTCAGTCGTATACAGCTGATCATTTCTTTTTTAATGCAGTGGTATTGCATCAGTCCTTTGTATCAGCTGATCTGCAAGTTCAAGTTTCGAAATCGGTATCGGGGAGGAAAAAATAGTTTTAGAACACCTTTGTTTTTTAAGGAGATGAAGTGGGTAACATTTTTAACTAACAGATATCATCATGTAGCTTCTCCAGTTGATTGCTTGCAGTTAAGACAAGTATTTTTTGTATTACAAGCTTTTTTTTTTAAAGGCATGAGCTAGTCAGATATGCACTGATTTGCATCTATTTCCTGAACAGAAATCTGAACACTGGATAAAGCAGGTTCAAAATTCTTATTTCAGTTTCTTATCAAATGTTTTTACAGAGGGAATTTTGGATATCACTCCACAAATCAGAAAATACTGTCAACAGCCATAAAACTGGACAGATTTGTGTATACAAGTGCTGCTGAAGTGGAAATTTTTGGCTCGGAGTGTGAGACACCACTTATTTTGAGAAAACAGCCTTAAAAGATATGTATTGTAAAATTCCATACACTTTTAAGGCAAAAAAAATAAAATGCTAAGGTAAAACTTTTAACTTGTGGACGTCACCATTACATGTCCTCAGCTGATTACTTACATTAAGACGACTATTTTTTGTGACGATGATGGTTTTTTGAAATGTTATATTTTAATATGCAAATAAGGAATTATTTAAGTACATATGTGCTCATTAAATAAATTTCCACAATAGCAATAAGAACTAAAATAAACACCTTAATGTGTATTTTGGAGATTTTCTTTCCACTAGTCTGAAATAAGTCATGTTATGGAAGCAAATAGCCCAAAATCTTCCAGTGCATGAACAAACTGACGCGTGTTTAATCTCTAGTGTCCAGTTAAATGACAGCAGATCTTTACAAACTGTACATACAGTTTTTTGTTTTTATTTCACACCTACCTTGGCAATGTAACATGTTTATCATACCAGTAATGCCCCTTTATCTGAACTGAATTAAACCCCATAGTATTAAAAGGCAGTGCACCTGCGTTACACAACAGAGTGTTTAACGCATCACTGCTGCTGTTTAAATATATACGTTTTGTCGTAGGTGAACGCAGCCCTCTAAACCCTGGGTGTCTTGCCTTCAAGGGTCACAAGCCCAAAAATGTTGTGAACCTATAGCCCTAAGAATTGAATCTGCAGTGACACTTAAGTTTGGGAACACCTGACCAACAGTTGACACGACCTTTGCAGATGAATTCATTTGTCAGCTCCACACTGTGTTGTGTTTTTGGTGTGTGACATTCGTTCATCACGCTGAGGTCTTGGTCGGAAGTAAAACATTTCTTGTGTTTATCCTCATGTTCCACTGCACGCAGAGCTCCCCTGTAAATATCCATCCATACAGTATGTGTGTTAGTTATTAAGGAGGAATGAGAGACGTCGGGACCTCAGCCAAGCCTTTCTAAATCTTTTTGTGCAACTCAGTTCTTATCACACACGCTGCTGCTGCTGTCTGGAGATCGAAGACACCAAATAAAAAGGCAGAATATTTCCAGCTGACCACATGCAGCTTTGCTTTGTGTTTGCAGGTACGAACGCTGTTTGTCAGTGGCCTACCTGTCGATATCAAACCACGGGAACTTTACCTTCTCTTCAGACCTTTTAAGGTAGGCGCCAATGTGTCATGTTTGTAAAGAGTGAAGGTGTTGTGTGCTGTTGTGGTTTCTTAATGACTAAACAGACTTGACTTCTCCCCCCCTCTTAAAAATAAAGCAAAGGTAGCTGCTGTGTGCCAGCTGCTGGAAACGAGTCGTGGAAAGAGTCTCTGAAAGGATTATCTGCGCACAGATGAAGGTCTTTGGGAGTTTAACCATTTTATTAAAGCAACTGTAACAGTGTGCAGGTTGTCCTTTTAAAACCACTTTCCATGACGCAGTGATGTCAGCGGCTGTCGCTCACACTGAGTTTATCAGAGCTCCTCTTTAGTTGAGTCAAACAATCCCCTCCTGTTAATGGACGTCCAGATATTTGCATATATGGAAATGAGGCCACATCATTGTTGCTCTGTTTTTTTGACCGGACTCCATAAACACCCCTCCCACCCCGTGTCCTAACTAACCAAATTGGAAGTGGTATCCCTCGCACATGGATGATCTTGTGGAATGTGTAAATGAGTAGCCCTCGCGATTGGCCAACCAACCCTCTCCGTGACCCAGCTCGCCCACCGTGTAGGAAATTTTTTTTTATTTCCTCTCGTAGCATTGAGACATTGTGAAACCAGTGAGATGTTTTCTCAAGGCGCTGTTTTACTTTTTGCCCTTTGCTTCTGCAGAAGGCAAACAGTGTGTGCAAACAGGGCTCAGTCTGATTCACTCAAGGTTTAAATTTAATCCAAATTTCAACCTTTTTTTTTTTTTTTTTTAAGAGAAATCTTTAATATTGACTCGATTCTACGTCTTGTTTTTCTCCTGAATTACTGAAGCTGAATCTGGTTCGGATTGTTGCTAAGGATTTATGACAGCCACTGAAAGTTGTTTAATTTTCCATGGCTGTAAATCAGGATCAGGAGAGATCCCATCTATCAATACTCTGGTCAGGCAAGATTCCCCGTCATTTCTCAGGAATTTGCTCCTGCTTTTACCAACCCCTGTGCTGTTTATAACCTGGTTTAAAACCAGTGGCTGTGTTTGGAAGTCATGCCTAATCTAGGCTCAGACTTCTGCAAAAGAGAGCAAACTCTCACACGTCTGATAACATGTGCTTGCCTCCTTTTTTAACTAAACCTGGTCTTCATTTTCTTATTCTTAGCTCTCAGGATATCAGGGCTTTTATCTGTACAGTCTAGAAAGCTGCATTTGTTGGCATGTTTCTCTTTATTTTGCCACAATGACTGTAACACTGCCACAGAAGGATCTGTGACGGCCTGCTGTCGAGCTCAAACTGAAGGTGCACACAGGCAGGTTTCTCTTGATATAGCGAGACGCGTTCACGCCTGACTTCCTGCATGTGACTCCAGAGTGGATAATTGGCTATCTTTCTTCCCCGCAGGGTTATGAAGGGTCACTGATTAAGTTAACATCAAAACAGGTGAGACGCCCTCCATCAGTGGAGGAAACTGCTTTAATGCTCTACTTAAATACTAAACAAATGTGCAGGCAGACATTTTGTAACTTTAACATTTGGCTGAAGACATAAAGAGTCCAGTGTGTAGGATTTAGGGGGATATATTGGCAGAAATGAAAATGGTTTTCTTTAGTTTATAATTACATTACCATCTATAGTGATCACCATGTTAGACTGCCATGTTTCCACAGAAGCCCAGCATGGCTGGGGCGTTTGTGTTTTCGTGTCAGTCACCACAGTTGGCAGCCTCTGCACAATGAGCAGTGCTGGAAAGACATAGATTTATTACGCATAAAACTGCTTTTTTTTCAGTGTTTTTACCGGTTTAAATCACCTGGTCTGTTGGTTTTGGAGAGGAAGAGACCTCTGCTGATAATTCAGCTCCTGGTAAAACCTCTTGAAAGTCTGGATCTTAAGTTATCAGAGAAAAAAGGTCACACATTAGAAGGTGCTGGGCTAATGAGTAAGTACTTAAGTGAGTGTAAGTACAGATTTGAGGTACTTTTACATTACCTGAGTCTTTTCTTTTCATGCCACTTTATACGTCTGCTTCACTATATTTATCCAACAGATGTAGTTACTTTACAAATTAAGATTGTAGATAAAAAACATGAGAAGAGTTTGTATTTTTACGATGGTTTGTTTTAGACCTAACAGTTTATACAAGTACTACAGCTGAAATGATTTGTCCATTAATCAACTAGCGAATTGGCAGAAAATTAATTGGCAGCCATTTTGATAAGTGATTTTGTAATTTATTTACATTTTTTCTTTTCTTCTTTTTTTTTCTTTTTTAATAAGCTTTCTGCTTTCTGGGTTTTGTTTTTTTTGTTAGTAATTATCTGCTTTCACTATTAATACTTTTAAATTTTCCTGACTTTTCTTACTTTTACTTAACTATTTGAAACCTCAGAAAATTGGCTTATTTCTTTTAAAAACACGGGAAGAAGGCAATCAGCAACAAAAGATGAAATGACCCCAAAAATTAGCAAGAAATTAGTAAAAAGAGAATTAAAAACAAGAAAATAGTTTAAAAAAAATTAACAATAATAATAAAAATACAATTTGCTCTAGGTTTTTCCCCATTGTTTTAAAAAAAAAAAAAAAAATTCATTCTTTTTTTTTGCAGTTTGTGGTAAATTTCTTACCAAGTTGCTCGTTGCCTTTTTTCCATGTTTTCCAAAGAAATTGCACCAATGCACTCAGGTTTCAAAGGTTTAAATACTTGTGAAAGGCGTCTGAAAGCAGCACAAGAGTGATGTCACTCCAGGTTTCAGAAGGTTGTACTTGTAACAGTATTTTTCCACAGTTTGCTAGTCTGCTAGTGAACTGAATAGTTTTTTCACCACTGACCAGCGGCCCATCTGATTTCACTAAAATCCCCTTAAATCTTACACACTGGACCTTTTTAAAGAAGGACACATTGTCCTCTTTTCTTGCCGATTTGTTTGACACAGGGTTTTTTATTATGATATTTATTATCAATGTGATATTTGACTGAAAATATGCAGTTTCTTACATATCAGATGCTCCTGTGTTGGTGTCACAGTGTGTTTCTTCCCTTTTGCCTTCCAGCCTGTCGGGTTTGTAACCTTTGACAGTCGCTCTGGAGCTGAAGCTGCCAAAAATGCTCTAAATGTAAGCATTGCCTTGTTTTTATTGATTTCTTTCTCTTGCTGTTTGATTCCCCCCTTTATTTATAACCCTCCTTTTTAAATAAGTTGCTTTGTATTTTTTAGATGTGTGTTAACCTTTGCTTGAACCTAAAAAGAAGTGATTGGGAGCTGTAAAAGAAATTCTTCTTTCCCATAAAATCTCTCAAAGTCAACCCATTTTGTCTTTTATAATTCAATGGCAGGGCCATTTTTGGAAAGAGGCCAGAATCCCGTAGCCTTACGGTAGTTTACTTTGACCTTGATACACATCCCTTCTTAGTCTGGTATAGCTTTCCTTATTTTGCATATCACTGCTTTACTGTAATACTTTGATCTATAGCCACATGTGTAGTGTTACCTGGACACATCTTCAGTAGTGTAACCTCTTATTTTGTCACCCAGTAGCCCACGTATCTGGCAGTATCTAACACTTCTCTCTCATAGCTTAGCCTTCCTTATGAGCATCACCTCTTAGACACACCAGCAGTCACACACACAGACACACACACACACCAAAATACTACTCACCTGCATGTGGGCACAACGCTTAGGGCACAAGAACACAAGCAGGGTTCAGCCACCTTAAAAAAGGAAGTACACTCAAACGTCTCGGCCCTTTTCCTCGTCTCCTTCTCCTCCTGGCTCTTGATTTCGTCACAAGGAAAAAGAGATGCAAGCATGTTGAAATATTTCCGGAGTGTATCCTTCAGTCTGCCCTTTTTACTTTTGTGAAGACGTGACCTTTTTTGAACAGCGTATATTTTTAACTTCCCACGACAGTGTTTATCTCAAGGGAAGCTTGAAGGATACACCCTGAGTATTGAAACACGGCTTCAGGAAAGGAGGCCACGTGAGACTACTGAGCTTCTGCCCCTCAAACTCAGCCCACCTCCCTTACGATACTATGTCCCCCCTCCTCCTCCTCCCCTCCTCCGTCTCTCCCTCAGGGTATCCGTTTTGACCCCGAAAGCCCCCAGACCCTGCGCTTAGAGTTTGCTAAAGCCAACACGAAGATGGCAAAGAGTAAGCTGATGGCCACACCGAACCCCACAAATATCCACCCTGCTCTAGGAGCACACTTCATTGCACGGGACCCATGTAAGTTGTACGGCTGCACCACTCTAGGCTCTCTCATCCACTCTCACCTTGGCAACGCCAGTACTCGATTGCCCTTGTTGCCCTTTTTAAAAAAAAAAAAAAAAAAAAAAAAAAAAATCAAATCTATCTTAGGATATTGTGGTATTAGAGACAAATGGGCAGGGCTTAAACTGTGTCTAACAAATTAAGGACTAACTCACCTCCACATGCATGTGTCATCTCGACTCTTCAGACAGCCGCTTTGCTTCTGTACAGCTGGGAAATTCCACTCTCTCACAGGGTTTAGTCAGCAGCTCTCTCTCTGCAGAAACACCTGCTGGATTCAGTAGTTTGGGACAGACCATGGTTGACAACAGTGTTAGGCTGCATTCAGACCAGATTTCGACTGGAGTAAATTACTCGTGTTGTGGTAAAAAGCAGAGGAGGACAGGAAACCACGAGGAAGGGTTGTAAACAAACTGTGGGAAAGCAGCGGTTCACAATTGTGAATTGTATCGTTTTTTTACTCACTAAGGTCGGTTTCTGTTCTTACTCTCACTGCAGCTGCATCTTTGCTGCTTGTATTTAACCATGCAAGTTTAAAATAGGAGTATAACCATCAGGGTTCCCACACATTTACCAATGCATGTTCAAAACATTTCCATAATATTTTACCCTATTTCCATGATTTAGGTCTCAAACAACCCGGACACCTCGGACAACATGCGATTTGAAGTAAGGCAGATTTATAGGTGTGTCGGCTCCACGCAGAGCCTGCACAAGCAGCCTGTGCAGTTGTGAGCATTTATACTTGTGTGGTGACGTCTGTCGGCTCTGCAGTTACACCTCCAAAACACTAGTTAGTGGTCGGGTTTCTGAAGTAAATTCTGATTGATTCAAAAGTACAAAAATCGGCTTCATTATAACGCAAGCTTCACAGACAGAACACTTGTCTTTTCCCGGACACTTTTCCCCCACAAATACAACATGCTAATGTTATTAGCATGAGTCTATGACATTTTACATTGCATAAATTAGCCCAGCAGCTAGCGGACTTTTCTTCGACTAATATGGAGCTAGGATAAATTACACACACAACTTAACTTGCCGCTGTGTGGGGGGCTTTACTGTCTTCACCATTTGTTAGGTTAGCACAGGTTCCACTGAGGGAAATGGAACCTGTGTCGCAGTGATGTGTGGTTGCATTACTGGGTGGTGCACATCAGGCTATGGTGTAGAGTAGGCTACACACCTATGCAGAGTCTATGCCACATGTAGAGCATCAGTTTGACACAGAAGTAGCCTATAAATCTCGCAGTAGAGTGCAGTTTCAAATGTGGAGAGATACGCACACGGTTTCCCCACAACTAAATTTGGCAACTATTGCGCTGTCTTTAAGTGTAGCTCTGCGCAAGAGGTGTATGAATAATGTGAGATCCAGTGAGATCGTTGGTCGCTGCAGTGGACTGGTTGAAGCAGCCTTTTAGTTGTCGTTAGGGATGCGCGATAGTGTCGGCACATCATCTGTATCGGCCAATATCGTCCTTAAAATGAAGGAATGAAATCAGAGTCAGCCAACATGCTTTTTCTTACTTTGCACAATGAATGAATATTACATGCACTGAAAGTATTGTATTTCATGTCTCCATCTGCTGGTGGGCCGTCACGATAAGGGTATGCATGCATGAGTTGTTTCATATTGGCATATAGGATTTTCACAGAAAAATCAAATTGTGCATCCCTACTTGTCTTGAAACATTTCGGTGCAGAGCCTCCTTCCAGCCTCTCTCGAGCCATGTATCATATCTGCCATCCACTCCTCCTGCTTGCTAACTTGACTTGCACGTCAGACATTCCCGCCCCCAACTAGCTGCTGCACTAATTCAACAGACAAACAGTGCAGCCCTTTAAATTAGTAATGCTTAATGATTGAAATCCCAGCCAACATTTGTATGTGGGGAGTTAAAAATAGGCCCTATATGGGATTGTCCATGGGTTCCATATGGGACCCATGTCCAGTGCCCACATAGGCTGGGGCTCCCTGGGTATGAAGTGGGTATGGGCCTAAAATGGGCCCACTTGGGTACACCCACCCATGTGGACAATTGGCATAGGGCCAATATGGAGCCTGTGGACAGTCCCGTATAGGGTCCATATTTCTGTCCATACACAACCCATATGAGCTCCACATACAAATGTTGAAGGAGTGTGAAGATTGTTGGGAACAATTTTTAAACAATGGCCAAAACATTTTTCTTTCAAACCATGTCCATACCTGGAAAACAGTTATTCTAATTTCATAACTTCTCCATGAATTTCATGACCGTGGGAACCCTGCGCTAGTATTTTCGGATCAGCTCCACCTGCTCGCAAACTTTGCAGTGTCGTGTGTCAATGTTTTTGTGAAGCCGAAAACAAGGCCGATTTTGATGTGTGTGATAGTGATGTGTACAGCGAAATCTGGTCTGACTGCACTTTTTAGGGGTACATTATTTTCCTTTAGTGATAATTCAAGCCATTACAGTATTACAAGATTCATCAGTAGTAAACCTAAAAGTCACACAAATCAGTTAGCAAACCTCTTTTTTGCAGCATGTTTTGACGACACATTTTCTTCTTCATTTAAAATGTTTAGCGTCTTTACATGTTTATATGTTTAAGGGTAGGTCAGTCAGCTTTACGTTTCCTCCCGCCCTGTACTTCCCCAGATGATCTAACAGGGGCAGCACTGATCCCAGCATCTCCGGATGCCTGGACTCCCTACCCCCTGTACACCACGGAGCTGACCCCAGGCCTCCCTCACGCAGCCTTCACTTACCCGGCGGCCGCTGCCGCTGCTGCAGCCCTCCACGCCCAGGTGAGGGACCAACCGGTGTGTGTTTCTCTTATCTTCTATTCTTTTTAAGTAGCACACATTCAGCTCTAACAACACAGGGAACCTTTGTAGAGACACATTAATGTCTGCACCAAGGTACGATCATAAAATGAGTGGTAATGATTCACTGCTGCTGTTTGACAACATGGTGCACTTTTAAAAACAGACTTTAAGATTCCTGAAACAGTCCCAGTGGTCCTCTGAGGTATTACAATAACAGCACAATTTGTGAAGCCACACATATCTTCTCTGCAAATTGTTGGCGGCACAACTTGTGCCCAGTCTTAATGTTGTGAAACAGAGTCAAATGAAATTAAAACCCTGAGTTACATTGTGATAAAGATTTGTCATTTCGAAATGGAAAATGACTTCACTCCTGTTTCGCCTTCAGTGGACGTGATGTGTACATTCTTTGATGTAGTGTTACAGTAACACACACTTCCTTTAAAGCCGTCTTTGTGGTCGTCATCTGGCTGCTTTTCGCTCACTGCTTCCTTTTTGTTGATCACTCTCAGACATTGAGGTATAAATTTTTCCTTTTAATGGAGCTCGTGCATCACTATCCCATCTGTGTGCTGGAGGTTAAAAGTGCTCACTAATAAAATACTCATGTTTTGGTCTATGGCGTTGACTAAAGAAGCAGAAATCCTTTTAGAAAAATAAACATTTGAGCCTTAAGATGGAGTTTGGAACTAGGTGTGCGTATAGACAGTAGATGCACTGCATGCTCACTTGCTCTAACATTTTACTGTCAGTGTTTCAGTCTGAAATGCGTTTAAAACATTATTTCTTACCAGACAAATGAGTGTACAGAATGTTTACTTTGTAAGCTAATTGCAGCAGAAATGCTACAGCAGTAGTGCAGCTAACTACAAAGCAGTGGGCAGGGCTTTTGGTAACAAAAGCAATGGAAAATATTTCTCTTGTTGGGTCATTTAAAGTTCATTGTGATCTAACTTCCTCTTGCAATGTAAGAGCACAGGGGAGTGCTACACTGCAAAGTAGGCAGCTATTACATAGACCATTTTGTCGGGTGTAAGAGGCGCAGGAATGTGAGGTATTTGCTTGGAGAAATTGTCAGACCTGATGGCCTTCTCTGGAGGTGCCAACTTACTGTCCACGTTCCTGTTGGAACATAAGCTGACTGTGTAGCCACACAAAGGGGGGAAAGCCTTTTTAATTGCAATCTGATGAAAGATCCCTAAAATGCCCTGAGTTCTCTCCCCACTGACTCTCGGCCTCGTTAGTTTGACTGTGTGACACAGCAGTGTAACATCAAATGTCTCTTAAACAACTGATGATAACCACTCGAGTGTATTAAAGAGACGGTTCACCCCAAAGTCATAGTTTTCCTCTTACCTGTAGTGCTGTTTATCAAACTAGATTGTTTTGGTGTGAGCTGCTGAGTACCAGCTGGCACTGGACGTCAATATGATGTCAAAGAGATGTTTTGACTCTTTCGTTGGACAGACATTAAATGTGGGTTGGCAATATTTTAAATATTGTTAGAACTTCACGATGTGTGGACGATAACATTATGAAATTTTGTCAGCCGTTGTTTTTTTTCCCTCTACCTTGACTAAATGTTTTAAATCAAGATGACGTTGACATGAAATGTTTGGAAGACTGGATTTTGGTTGCTTTTGGTTACAGATGATATTTAGGTTACAAAATATTGCTGCCATTAGACGTTCTGACGTTAAATTTTGGCCAAACCAAATATCAACATTGGTAGTAGGGCTGCCCCGACTAAGAATTTTCCTAGTCGACCAACAGTCATCATTTAGGGCCATTAGTCGACTAGTCACCCGCATGTTTATGATATTAATTTGATTATTAAATGATATATTTTGGGCGGGGCAACACAATGGTTTGAGTTGAAGGTGTGAGAAAGAATAGTATCAGTAACATTGTTAACACTGTGCTACATTACAGAGAAATACAAAACTGTACTAAATTAACCTGACTCCTGTCTGACTGCTGAGCGTGGCCACTTCCTGTGTTTGTCCTTTCAAATTAAATTCCCACATGGTCCAGTCATATAGGTTTGGATTTATTTTTGACAAGGCGCAGCTCCTAATAGAGTTTCACGTTTGTTTTCTGCAAATTAGCGACCACTGCAATCTAATCGACTAATGAGCTTTTGGTCGACTCTTAGGGGGCAGCCCTAGATGGTAGCCAGCTGGGGTGTTGGAGATACTGGCCGTAGAGATGAAAGCCTTCTCTCCGAAATAATGGAACTAGATGGCACTCCAAAGAAAAAGAACCAAAAAAATAAATTTCCACAACTCAACAGCAACTTCTTAATGGTGCTAGGTGAGCTAGTGCCTACGTGAACCTGCTCACAACAAGGTCTGTGGATTATCTTGAGTAACCAGGTCATGACTTCTGGAGAGAGACATTACTGTTTGCAGATTTGTTTTTTCCAAGTGCCATCTAGTTCTATTATATCGGAGAGAAGGCAGACGATATCTCAACACTCTGCACCTCACACCAAAACAATCTAGATTTGATGAGCAGCACTACAGGTAAGAGGAAAAACATGTATTTTTGATTTGAGGTGTCCTGTCATTTTAAGCAGCTGTGGCCTCTGCCCTGTGTGTAGAAATGTGAGGCCTCATTCTGCTGCAGGTTTTAGTCACAGGTATGGAAAGGTACCAGCTCTCGCCCCGTGGAAATGTTTAACACATGGAGAGGTTCAGCGCTCCACATTTCCATGCCTGTTAATTACTCGAGGACCATTGTCCTCTATGAGCAGCTACGTGACCCACATTCCCATGGCTTCAGTGACCACGGCTTAAAGGGGCAGTCCTCCACAACCTGCTTGTCAAAAGTGTGTGAACTGATAAAATCTGCAGAGCTGAGGCTTGAAGCTGAGGCCTGGTTCTGGTCTGCTGTACATGACTATGTTTGTGTTTCTTCAGATGCGTTGGTACCCTACTCCCTCTGAGACTTCCCAGCCTGGATGGAAGTCCCGGCAGTTTTGTTAGATATTTAGTGAGTAACCTTTGGTACCACAGTGTTTTTCTAACTGCTAACCTGATGATGTCATGCAAACTGAACCTGCACAATAACAGTGTTTGTCTGAAAACTGCAGAATGTTTCAACATGAAGAAACCAAAAACTGTTTTGATGTTAAAAGATGATGGCTGGTGATATTCTAGATTTTTTTTTTTTGTTTGTTTTTTAAATTGTCATAAAATCCAACGAAAAGATTTAAACTTAGTGTGTTAGTCCAACTTGTCTGCGGCACTCAGCCCTACACCAATTTGTTCCTATCAAAAATAAATATTTGAAAATGAGCATGAATATATACTGTAATTCTTTGTAATGCTAAATGTTTTCCTGGAACAGCTGGGCACTGTAGTTTTTATCAAATGCGACAAACAGGATTGGATTGGGCAATATTTCCAACAGTAGGACTGTACATGAGATTGAAATGAAATTACATGTGCTTGTGCTCATTGTGATAGAAGAACATGTAACCTGTCGCCAACAATGTGGCACACTGATGTATTTTTAATAGTTTTTCACAACAACAAAGCTCTATAGCTCAGAGGAATATAGATCAGGGCTTGGATATACAGCTGGGATCAAATCACTGACTGTTTACATCCCCAGTATATTCAGTCTTTGACCTTTATTCCAAAAGCTGTTTACACTGGTAATATAAATTAATATTCCACTAATATTTACATGCAGCTACGAATACTAGAACAATAGGATTTTATTTTTTTGGAGTTCTCTACTTGTGGCAGACTTGTTTGACCATGCAAACACAGCCTCTAGCTTTCCTTGCCATTAAAACCTGAATAATATCAGCACATCACACATCGCGATCACAGATGCTTTATTTGAAAAAACCTAATTCGGAATATCCAAACGTAAAATGCTGTTAACATGACCCATATCAAATTTGGAATATCAGTGTGCTTGTAAATGTAGTTACCATTGTTTTTATTCTTATGAGATTTATCGTCAAGAAGGAAAATCACCAGATCGTTCCATTCCTTTCATCTCAGCGCTTCATGTAGAAAGTCCTCCCTGCACTTTTTTAAAACTGTTGCACTTTGTGTGAGATTTGTTTCTATTCGGGATACATGATAA
This sequence comes from Epinephelus awoara, assembly GCA_035609425.1. Taxonomy (NCBI): domain Eukaryota; kingdom Metazoa; phylum Chordata; class Actinopteri; order Perciformes; family Serranidae; genus Epinephelus; species Epinephelus awoara. The sequence continues at coordinate 8,723,966 of CM069294.1, forward strand.
TATTATCATATCATTGGTATCGGCCAATATTTGTTTTAAAAATGAGCTATTAGAATTGGCCAAACATGTTTTTTCTTATTTTGCACAATGAATGAATATTACATTGAAAAGTATTATATATGTGCTGGTGGGCCGTCATAAGAGTGCACATGCATAATGTAATATGATAATTCCACCACAGAAGAGACTTGATCACTAAAATTAGGTGGGGAAAAAAGTGGATGTATCTATGTATTGATTATCGGTCAATTGAGTCGTTGCATATCAACATATTGGATATCGGCAAAATATCCGATATCACGCTTCCCTAGTTTCTATATTCTATTCTATATTCTATATATCTTGAGTTTGATAACAGAGGGTTGACTACATGTCTTGCAATGTGTGTGGTGATAAAAACATAACACTCACCAGCAACACTCAGTGTCCGCCGGCCAATGTGCTCCCAAAGTGGGCTTTTCTGTCTTTGTTGCGGTATTTTAATTTAGCTCGGGATAGACGATAACGAAAGGAGCTGCAGTGACGACACCAGCGCCTTTCTGAAAAGATCAGAAGTTTTCATAGCAGCTGCGTGCAGCGCTTTTGCTCTAGGCCGCTGCATACGGTCTCTTCTCATTGGGAACGAATGGCGAAAAAAAGCTGCCACTGAGAAAACGCCATGTGGACACAGGCTCTTAGGCTGTTATTTTATTTTTCTAATATAGCTCTTTGTGAGTTTTCAGAAATTATTTAAATCATGTACAAGTGTACAAGTGTTCACTGGGTGACGTGTTCATTTATTACGATGAAGCTGGGCATTGTGATTTGAGTTAAATGCTTAGTGACCATCCTGCTGCCACGAAACAGTTAGCAGCACACCAAACGTGTATTGATCCGCAGCTGAAAATAGTCCCCACTTTGAGGGAGTCAAAGCATTGTTGGACTAACAGTTATTTTTCATCTTTTCATGCATTTTTTGACAAAAGACAACAGACCTTAATCCAAAGTGTTTTTTGTTTAGTTTGGACTAACTCTTGTTCTCCCTGTTTCCTTCAGGCCTCTGGAAACCACACCTTTGTCCAGCTGAAGTGAGGTTTGCCAAGCTCTTCATTAATTTAATCAGGTTTATTTAATGGACAAATGTGCATTATTATAAACAAACAGTATTTATATCTCCTCCCGATTGTCTGTGTGGGGGGGGGTCTGAGTTGAAACCATCTTGCTGTCGACAATCTGAGCTTATCCTTGGCAACTATTGCGGTACCATCTTAGCACTTCAAAAAAACCAACCTCATGCAAAGCCTAGTCAAACTCTACAGATCATATTTGCTGAGGAAATTTGACTCATTGAAGTAACCGTTGTTAAGCTAGTCCTCCCGTGGAGTCACCGCTGCTCCCGGGAGGTTTAGAAGCGTTAAGAGTCATTGCATGTTAGTCTTTTTGGCATGAATTTAGAACGCAGAGTTCTGTGTATCCTAATTTTCTTAGTGTTTGTGTTGCCTCTTTACCTTTTGGCCTAGACAGCGACATGTTTTGTTTTCCTGTAGAACCTTGGTCTTACCTCTGTGAAAGCTAGGCTGTTGTGTAAATGGCTTATCTCGCATGGACCTTGTGAATGCATCCCTACGTTCTATGACAACCCCAGTCCTTATGATCATATCAATGTCTGTCATTATTTGAGCAAAGGAAAGTACAAATATTTTTGTACTTTTTTGCGTAATGTATATTTATGCATTTTTGTGCAACTAAAATAATGAACCTGTATAAGTTGGATGTTTAGTCGTCTCTTGTGTTTTTGGTGTTACTTTGATCCTATAATCTTGTTGATGTAGTTTTAAAGAAGAAAAAAGTGCAATTTGTTTAAAGGGGAAATGGGTATCTGTCAAAAATGGAAGTATTCTGAACGTGGCTTGTGCCATTCTGCTAAAATGAGATTGCTGTAAAACGATCTTTTCAGAATGTGAAACTGGACTACAAACGTAAAGGGTTGTTTTCTTCTGGGGGGCCATTTTGAAATGGGAAGCAGGATTTAGAGCGATGGAGGAATTTAGTTTGTGGTTTAGAAACATGTTTGTCTTTGTATCTGCTGTGCATAAGATGTAAAAAATATTCCCATCTTATGAATAATAAAAGAAGTGAATGCATTTCTCTCTGGGCACCTGTCATTTATCACCGCGGCGAGTCGGCGGCCAATCAAAGTTAACAAACGCTCCGACACTGTACGCCAACTCAGATGCTGACATCAATAATTCATGCCAACTTTTCATTTGTAATGCACCATTGCATTAGTGTTGCTTTGCATCAAGCTGACCTCCACACTCTGCCCTCATAAGCTGGTAAGACGCTCTGTTCAGCCAACCGTGACGGCTCCTCCAGGGACTCTTGAGTGACTGTTCTCAGTACGACCAGCTGCCTAATTGTAGTGGTGACTGTGCTGGTGGCGGACTGTAAACGTTTGTCCATATTGTGGACAGTTAATTTATGGTACAGGATTTGTTATTGTCTTTGACACAATATGTAATGACAGCTTCATCTGGCACATTTATACGCCTCCACTGAGTGATGGCTCCCCCCTTTCCTTAAAGAAAGACCGCATGGCACACTGAGTTTAGACTGGAGGCAGAAATGGAATTTAAGTGTTTTCTTAAGTGTAAAATCACTTGGAAATAAGAATTGCTGTGTTTTTATTACCCTCATTGAGCTATTGATATCTAACTAGAAAGCAGGTCCTCATCTACGGAGATCATCTAACCCTTTCACCACCATGTTTCTACAGTAACCCAGAGCAGCCAAACCAGACACTGGCTCTAGGTAGGGCCATTGCGTCGGTCGCTGTAGTCAGCAGCATCTCCGTGACCAGCAGTGTCGGAAAACTTTTTTTTTTTTTTTAACCTAAACTGGTTTATTCAGTGATTTTTACCAGTTTAAATCAGAGTCTGTTCATCATGCCGCTGCTGATTTAAAAACCTCCTAAACATCTTAAGATATTGAGGGGAGCACAGATTAGCAGGTGCTAACGGTCCACCTCGAACATGCCAAACAACGCAGGAGAAACACTGATTTCTAACATGAAACCTGGTCTGTTTTGGAGAGGAAGAGACCTCTGAGGATAATTTGGCTCCCGCTTAAAACCTCCCAAACAATGAACACTGAAGGAATTCTGACCTGGAGCAGTTTCAGCTGGTTGCAATCTATAGTTAGAGACTTATGTTGTGTTCACAGCAGGCACAAACAAAACAATTTGCATGAGTGAATCACATGTAAAGTCAATGCAAAGACGTGATAAGACGCAAATTTCTACTGGGTGACGCGAATAACACACGTGGCCCAATTCGCGGCACGTTACCCAATCAGCATTGAGATCCTCCAGGGACGTACAACGCTCAGGATGTACCAGCGGAAGTTCACTCACTGATTCGGCAACTTCATGCACGTATGAAGACAGTCAACACAAAATATTCTAGCATTCTCGCGCAAGTAATGTGACCCAAAACCACTAACGCTCTGAATCATCAACTGACAATAACTTTGATAATTAATTACCAAGCAAAACTGTTTCTAGCTTCTCAGATGTGAGGATTTGCTGCTTTTCTTCTATACATCATTGTAGAATGAATACATGTGGGTTTTAAAGGGACAGTTCACCCCAAAATCAAAAACACATATTTATCCTCTTACCCGTGGTGCTGTTTATCAGTCAAGATTGTTTTGATGTGAGCTGCAGAGTGTTGGAGATATTGTCCATAGAGATGTCTGCCTTCTCTCCAATATAATGGAACTAGATGGCGCTCAGCTTGTGGTGCTCAAAGTGCCAAAAATACATTTGATAAACTCAACATCAATGTCTCTTTCCAGAAACCATGACCTGCCAATCGAATCATCACACAGAAGGATTGGTGAATCTACTGCTGGCTCACTTAGCACCTCAGAGCCAGCTAAAGTTACAGCTCAGCCGAGGAGGATGACGTTTATGTTGCATCTTGCACTGTCACAAGCGCAAGCCTCATTTTTATGAGTAGCCTCCTTCTGCACGGTAAAGAGAAACTAGTTCCCACATGAAACGTCTTTACGTGTTCCTTGTTTTTGGACATTTTCTACACTAAATCAGAAAGCTCAACCACAGATAACTGGCAGTGACAACAGCTGCAGCCCTCAAAGAGACTCTAATGCATCTATTGATGCTGACTAACAGAACTGATCATTTAAATCTTGAGGGTTAAAAGTGAAACCAACAGGCGGTTCAGAAGAAGCAAATAATTCCCTAAAGAATCGGCCATTTGCCCTTTGTGGAGAAAAAACAGGTCAGTTAACGTCACTTTCACACAGAACATTTGGATTGACATGAAATCAATACGGAGTGTTCAGACGGGGGGATGCTGCGGGACATTTCCTTTTCTCTGCTGTTTTCATCTGCAGACACAAACTGTATGCCAGCATGAGATAATCATATACTATATCCCTGCTGAGAACATATATACGACCTCTCTCTCTCATATGTTCTGTATAAAGCACAGTTTCATTTTGTATTCATCCTGACGTCTTTATTTGGCTCTAGATAGCTTCAGCACTAAAACAAAATGTGGACATTCCCATCAAGTAAATCAGCAGTTAATTCAAGGCTCAGGGTAAAATCACAACAAAGGAGCAGCTGTTTATCATTGGGATTTCTATCTTTCTCTTTGTGTCTGTCATTTCTGTAAATTGAAGTGCTCCGTCCCTTTGAAGATATGTCGTCAGCCCTCATGTTTCTAAGACAAGGACACTGTAATGTGCAATAAAGTCTGAAGCATTTGTTTTGTCGGCTGTTAAAATTCTTGTGTTATTGTGTCTTCAGGACATGTATCATTGAGTGTTTTTATACACTCTTTTAAGTGTGCAACATCACTGATGACATGCACATTACTGAGGATGATCCTTTGTAAGCCTTGTGAATTTTTCCTGCCTTTGAGTATTTAGTTTTAACTTTATCCCTACTGTCAAATCCTTCTGTTAGTCATCACTAATTCTCTTTATTAATATAAATAACAAATTCATATGTTATGAGTCAGTTGTCCGTTCACACATTGTTTCTTGTCTTGTCTTTGCCTTGTCTGTCATATATATTGTATATTTATCATTTTCTGCGACTTAATGTGCAGGTTTGCCACAATGTATATAACTATTCTTATTTTATGTCACTGTTTCCTTTGTTTTTATGTGGCATTAAACCTTTTTTCTTGTTACTTAATATGTTAATTACTTGCAATTTCTTTTTGAAATTATGCCAGCTTGATTTTTTTGTTTTTAATTTCAAGATAAAAACATCCTTTTTCTGGTCCAATGACGCAGCAGAGAGTGTGATCAAGGAGGCCTGGAGATTTTTTAAAGCAGGACTCTGTCGCCCTCTCCTGGCCAATCACTCACATGACCAGCAGACATGAAGCAGCTGGAGAACAAGCTGAGTCTCCTACTGTACAGATTAAAGTGTCTTTTTCCTCAGCATCAAGACTCACCTTAAGATGAAATAAACATTTTAAATGCACCTTAGTGGACCGTATGGCTGCATCACAGACAGCATGAGAAATGACACTATTCAGGCTGTTTCTATGCAGCACACACAAACATGCTGTGTTACATATTTTTAAAGCACAGCGGCTGGTTTTCAAGCATGTGACGACCACCAACACTGTGTGTCATCAGTTTAAAGTGGAACCAGTGAGGCTGGTTACAAGTTAGAGTAAGTTAGTAGTAAACCTTACTTGAGTCAAACTACAAAAGTATTAAAATATACGTAAAGGGACAAAGGTAAAAGCGTTCATTATATAGATTTACTCTTGAAAGCTCATTTGGGTATGAAAAGGAAAACAAACAAAATCAGGCTCCAGTTAGCAATTTTGACTAAGCTACATTGCTAACTCCCTTGTCAACTATTTGCCTCCAAGAACACTGCGATCATCTGCTGCTGGTTTATTGGAGGTTCCCAGCAACAGCCGGAAGAAGATCGAGGATGCAGCCTTTGTCTTTATGGAACACATCATCTACAGATATCAGTGAAGCTAGCTCTCTTTAGCCTTTAG